>JALGPY010000006.1:0-1349375 GCA_023055425.1 Linanthus parryae
ACCGACAACCATGCACCTGCGGTTGGAACGTGTCAACAATACTGCTTATTTCCACCCCTTTCTCTATCTCTTGTTGGCCCTTCGATCTATCTATATACTTGCTAAAATATTGTTAACGCTAATTATCTGTAATCCGAACACTCCCGATAAAAAGCTCTAACCGTATCTCTCATATTTCCTTATCTTCACTATGCCTCATCTACATCAACCTGTTGTTTCTTCCGCATATAAGCTGCGTCCAGAATCTTGTTGTTTTTTCCACCTATAAGCCACTTACAAAATCTTGAAATTCGTTGTTTTCGCATCCCCAGGAAATATGTGAGACTAGTTTGATACGAAATATGACATATGAGACTTTTTGACTTCCTATTATATTTCATTGTTGGAATGTATTTTGATAGTGTTTTTGTATGGTTGTATTAATTAATATGTGACAATGTTTTTAAGTCCAATATGAAGAATGAACATTCTAATTGGGGCATTTATAGAGTAAGAAAGATCAATTTCGTGAGAAAGAGAACACAATTAAATCACTGGGGAAGATATGTCATGCTTGTTCGGTGCAACTAGCTTGGTCCGTTTTCTATGGTATAGACTCCCCTTATAATGTGTTTTGCATTGTGAGCCTTTAGAGATAATTAATGTTACGCTTAATTCCTTTTTCCCCATCCGCAGTTTGCAGTATTGGAGAATAAGTCAATTAGGAAACCTCAAACTAGTATAAACCAGGAGGCACCTTTTCATAACCACCTTAATGTCCTCCCCGATTTTGCAGTAGTATGTAAATCATTTTGTTGTGCATGTTCCATACTTCCAACAAAATAAACTTGATGAGTAGAAATTTCACAAGGTTTCCATTCTTCTTCGCCCTCAGCAATTGAGTTGTAGAATGTTAAACTGAGGTTAATTCAAAGAACGGTGAAGAATTATGTTTTGCACACATTGAATTCTAATATATATTGTATTATACAGGGTTAGGATGAAGAATTTCAAGAAAAGCGTGGAACTTTGAGGTGATGAGATTGAAAATGTGATGGAGTATTAATTCAGCCTACAAACGAACGATAAAACGCCAACGGAAGAACAACCGAAAGAGTATTAAGGAAAGAGAACTTGTTTTGCTTTAAAGAGAGCGTACAACACTTGGGTTTCTTGGATGTGTTAGAGAAAATGAGCCCCCTATTTATACAAGGCCTTCTCCCGTGGAAGGATCTAGATATCTACTAATCCAACAGCCAAGATCAAGTGGCCTAGAACTTTCCTGCCCCTGATGGCCTAAGATATTTACAAATGTACATTCTTAAGAGTCTTACACTTCCATAAGGCTTACAAGTACAAGAACACTCTATAAAATAAGCAATTAAGTGGTCTAAGTAGGCTAGGACACTTCCTAGACCAAAAGTGGCCTAATTCCAAGTGGGCTAAGGTGTCATGGGCAAGCCCAAAGGAATTAACCAAGAAAATTATCAAGTAAATAAATGCAGCCCGTGACATTCTTCCCCACCTAATGATGTGGCTTTCTCGTCGCGTCTTCAGCTCAGAATCGTTCGCTCTCATCCTTGAATTGCCACAACGTCTCCTCGTTCTCCCACGTTCCTTCTTCCACATGCATGCCCTTCCATTTGACGAACTCCTTGTGATTTGGCACTCCCTTGCATCTGGCCATCCGCTTCTTCCAGATCTCCTCCACTTCCTTATCAAAAGAAGTGGCTATCATCGGTGGTGCTCGCCTCGACTCCCTGCGGTCCGGGTCTTCCTTATCCTTGTGGTACTACTTAAGCTGGCTCACATAGAAGACCGGATGTATTTTAAACTTTGGAGTCATCTCCACCCGATAAGAAGCCTTGCCGACTTTGGTCGTCACCCAAAACGGTCCCTCATACTTCCTTAGCAAAACCTTGTGCAACGGTCAGGTATGCTTGAATTGATGCGGCAAGAACTTCACGAACACCTTATTATCGACTTGGAACTCCACTCGTCGCTTCTTCTTGGCCCATTTCTTCATCCTCTATGCGGCCTTCTGTAGATAAGCGTGATCCAAGTCTCTTTGCTCCTGCCAATCATTTATCATTCGATACGAACCTGGGCTAGACCCTGCATAAGAAGCCATGAGCGTGCCTAAGGCTATTTTCATGTATCTAGCTCGAGCAGACTCTTATATGAAAACTGGGTGTCCTTCCTGCATCAACACCCCTCCAATTGCGAAGTCTGACGCGTCCGTGTGCACCTCGAATGGTAGACTAAAGTCCGGAAAATTCAGGACCGGATCCTCCTTTACCGCCTTCTTTAATTCTGCAGAGGTCTCCTCGCACTGAGGATACCATTCCCACACTTTTCCTTTCTTGAGTAGGTCCGTCAATGGAGCCGCCTTCGCCGAATACCCTTTGATAAAGCGGAGATAGTATTTGACCAAACCCAAGAAGAGTGCAACTCCTTCACCTTGGTAGAGGCTTCCCACTCCGAGATGGCACAAACTTTGCCCTCATCCATCATCAATCTCCCCTTCAAATTCGGTGGCCTAGGAACACGACCTCCTCCAATGCGAACGAGCACGTCTCCGTCTTCGCATAGAGCTCATTCTCCTTGTGCACCCAAAAGATTGTCCTCAGGTGCTCCATGTGATCCTCCAAGGTCAAGCTATAGACCACAATGTCATCCAAGTTTACCACAAACTTATCCAAGTACGGGTGGAACATCTTATTCATCAAAGTACAAAACATAGCGGGAGAATTTGTAAAACCAAAAGGTATAACTTAAAATTCATAAGCCCCATACCTCGTGATACAAGTAGTCTTTGGTGCATCCCCCTCCGCTATGCAAACTTGGTAGGTTCCTGAACGAAGGTCTAGCTTTGATAAGTACCGCGTACCACCCAACTGGTCAAAAAAATCTGCAATCAATGGTATCGGGTACTTGTTCTTCACCGTCATCTTTTTCAGCGCCCGATAGTCTATGCATAGTCGTAGTGCGCCGTCCGTCTTATTTTGAAATAGCACCGGTGCTCCATACAGTGCCTTCGATGGTTGGATGTAGCACATATCCAACAACTCCTTCAATTGCCTCTTAAGCTCCTCGAGCTCCAGTGGGGACATCCGATATGGCGCCTTAGCCTGCAGCTTGCTTCCCAGTTCCAACTCTACAGCGTGATTCACCTCTCTCCTTGGTGGTAGCCGCTTCGGCAAATCCTTCGGATACCCTGTTTGGCCTGGAAAATCTCTGTCATTCCCTCCTCCCTATTGGAAATAACTCCCCTCCAGAACCTTGTATAGTAGTAGTCGGAGACTGAAATGTGCGGTGATGAAGGAAGAAGTCCTCCATGTTGATTGTTGAAGATTGGGCTAGTAATATTCATGCTGGAAGTCAAGTCCAACAAAGCACGCATTATGACAGGGTTTCTTTAGGATGCAATGAGGTATTATGGCATGCACATTAACATGAAGCTTCTTAACAGAGTTTTACGTATGTCGTCGAGGACGTGTACGAACCATCATATAATCATCACCTTCATTGTAGTCAACATTTGGTCATTATGCGTTGGCATCAAGACGGTAATCCTCATTACTTAGTGAGATTTCCCTTCTAGTTTGGGCATGAATTACTCGGTAGGATCCGACGGGTGGATATCAATTCTAAAAGGGATTTCTCCCATTGACCGATTGATATATTACTTATAAGAAAACTCAGCAGTAGCGAGGAGGACCAAGTCCCAAAGCTAGAGCTGTCAAAAACAACCCAACAGTTTGCACGTCCATATCCGCAGCGAGTTGAACCCGTCTGTTTAAATAAATGGGGATTATTACCCACCCCATTTCAACCTGTACATGGAAGGCATGGGCAGACAAATTGGCCCATT
The DNA here is from genome assembly GCA_023055425.1 of Linanthus parryae. NCBI lineage: Eukaryota > Viridiplantae > Streptophyta > Magnoliopsida > Ericales > Polemoniaceae > Linanthus > Linanthus parryae. The sequence goes on from JALGPY010000006.1 coordinate 3,854, forward strand.
TGAAATAATAATAATAACAAGTGGTAATAACGAATCACTCACTATCCTCTCCCTGCCCCATCTCCTTCTCTCTCGGCTCCATCTTCTCCTCTCCCTTGCATGATACGAGGTAGGTTCGTCATCGGTGAGTTAGAATTAAGAAGAGAGTAACTGCCACTGTTGAGTATCACAATAAGCACATCCATTCTTATATTGAATTTAAAGAGAAACACAGAAGAATCTAACCTTTTTTTTGGGTCTGATAATCAATAAAAAACCTATTGAACATGAAAACCCGTTAAATTCCGGAGAGACCGGGAGGAACCCAAGTGGGATTAACTGCACGAACAGAAGAACAAACTGAAATCTAATTCATTAAAGTGGAAGCAAGAGAAGAAGATTGAAGTGGAAGCAAGGAAAAAAAAAGACTCTGAGTACTTTTAGTTTTGCCGGTTTTTCATTATCAACTATTACCAGAAAAGGAAAATAATGTGTTCAATTGCACTTATCATGTGGCTTGACATCCCGATTTCTGGTGTATTTTACACCAGTCACATGTCTGATTCGATTTCGACAAATATGGAGTTGATGAGGAAAGTTAAAAAATTACCCGAAAGTGAAGTTTCTTTGCCTGGTATTCTTTCTTCTTCTTCCGCCCAATTGAAAGCAGCGCTAATAATAATTTAATTCTTGATCTAACACAAGTATGAAGAATACATAGACTAGGCATTTCCTGATAACATCCATACCACAAATCTCGAGATCTTGGAGGCAGCTTATAAGTGGAAAAAACAAAATGCCAACTTGGACGAGGACTTGTGAGGTTCAAGGCTTGCTAGCTGAAGTGAAGGTATTTCTGACGACAAGATCAGAACCTTAGCAACAAGGGGAGGGAGGGAGGGACAGTGTGAAGCCTCAATTGCAGCCTTGCAGTTGTTAGAAGGTAATGATGTCAACATAGACTACTTATCAAGACTGAGAGGGAAAATTGATATAAATTGATTAACCAACTTTCAGTATAGATACAGGTATTTTTACATAGTCAAATATACTAAACTTTTCCTTTCAAAAAAAAATATACTAAACGTTTACTGTATACAAACTAACCCCTCTAGTCTAGCATATTTGCAATAGTAATTTCCTACAGGCCCAAGTTGGAGAGTATATGTTCTGTACTCCCAACTTACTGATCAAGTATTGGAATTGAGCTACTCCCAGAGGATTTATGAACAAATTTGGTTGTGAGATGCATAAGTTTCAAAGAGCCATTCTGCAACTTATCTCTAATAAAACGACAATCCAACTCTATATTTTTTGTTCTTTCTTGAAAGACTGGATTGGTGGCAATGTGAATAGCTGCTTGAGAATCACAATAAATGATTGGTGATGCTAGAAGTTTCACATGTAGATTCATCATAATATAACTCAACCAGTGCTATTCACATCTAGTAGATATCAACCCTCTATACTCTACTTCAGAAGAATATCTGGACATTGTATCTTTCTACTTAGATCTCCATGAAATACGAGAATCACCTAAGAACACCAAGTGACATGTGGTTGACCTTCTATTGTGTTGGCAGCTAGCCCAATCACTATTTGAGAAAGTCTTTAACCAATATCAGACTTGGAGGGGAAGAAGATACCTTGACCTGAAGTAGCTTGAGATATCTCAAAATTTTGTGAACTGCATCAAGATGTGGCTTTCTGGGTGCAAATACATACCGGCTCAACTTATGAACATAAAAACATAAATCATGTATAGTATTGCACAAGTAAACTAACATCCGCACCAACTTTCTATATGTAGAGTTGTCATCTTCATTCAGCAATGTACCTTTTTCAGCTCTTAACTTAATGTTTTCATCCATTGGTATTGCAGGTGGTTTAGTTCCCAAGAAACATGTGTCAATCAAAATATCTAATGCAAATTTTGTTTGACACAAATGAATTCATTCTTCAGTTCTAGATACTTCAAATCCCAAAAAGAAATCATTTGTCCTAGATCTTTGAGCTGGAAATATGTATGCATTTCTTGCTTAATGGAAATAAGAGTAGGCATGTCATCTCATGTCAAGATAATGTGTCATCAACATAAACTAAAATGACTGCCAAATGTGCACCAGATTGCTTAGTGAAAATTGTGTATTCTGCTCTAGACTGAATGAACCCTTTAGCAATCAAAGTAGTAGAAAATTTTGTAAACCATTTCCTTGAGGCCTGCGTCAAACCATAAAAAGGACCTCTTTAATTTGCTGACCATTCTTTGAGACTTAGTATGGTGTATGTGTGGCCCAACAGCTCCTGCAGGAATGTCCATGTACACAACCTCATCAAGATCTCCGTTGGGGAATACATTGTTAATGTCCAATTGCAACAAATTCCCTCCTCTTATAGCTGCAATAGCAAGAACACATTTCTACATGTGAGAAGGTGTCAAAATAATCTAACCCTTGTGTTTGTGTGTATCATTTGGCTACCAATCTCGCCTTGTATCTTTCAATAGTACCATCTGATTTCTGTTTAATGTTGTGAATCCACCTACATCCCACAATGCTTTGTCCTTGATGCGAATAATATACTCTCAAGTATTGTTGGTATTCATTACATCTAACTCAGCTTTCATAGCTTCTCTCCGTTAAGGAGTTTTAATGGACTTAGAGCAAGTATTTGATTATGTAATGGAGTCCACTTAGCCAGCAACATAATGATCTGTTAGAGTCACACCATAACTAACATTATCATATAGAAGCTTAAATGCATGAGCTTTGGCTGGTTTGGACAAAATAAAGTCATGAAAGTGTGAAGGAGTCCTTCTAATTCTTGTAGATTGTCTTACTGGGAGTGATGAAGTAGGCGATGGAGAAGAATCAAGTGAAGAAGAAGGAGAAGAGATATGTAAAGACTAAAGATGGTATAGACTATATACCACTCTTCCTTTCATACTTTATAAACTCAGTTTGCCTAAATACAGCATACATTGCTATATACTCCAAGCCTTGAGGCAATTATCACAGACTCTTCCTCTCACCCTTTCTTTCATCATCATCCTTTACGAATATGCTGAGTTCCCATTATTGTGGTATCATAGCACACCCTTCAAAATTTTCGAGACTTCTTACAACCGAACAGGAAAAATTCAAATCAAGAACTTGGTAAGAAGAACAAATGATGAATGAAAATTGTTTTAGAAAATTTATTTTAATAATTGGTAGAAAACCATACTAAATAAAATATCAGTTTCAAGCATGAGGTTGGCACGGAGGGAAAAAAAATTCTTGTTGAAATTATTGAACTATCTATAACATTATAAAAATTAGTCAAGTATGACTATCTAGAAGTGTTGGGCTCTATTAGAATAACCTAAAAGTAAGTGTGTAGATAGTAGAGAGCTAGGAATCTTGTTGTTGAAGGTTGTAGAACCAAAAACCATCGTGTAAAATGTGAAAAGATCTAGATATTGGAGAATAAAAGATCAACCGACTTGGAGTACTATAGATAGAATGTGTTCTGTTAGATTTTAAATCAACAAACGAAGAAGTTCCCTCCTCCAGTAGAGTATTTTCAATAACTCTTCGAACCTCTCTACCATAATACTCATGTATATTTTTCTCCTTCGTGACATATTTCTCCACTCCTTAACCTTCTTTGAGGAATTGGTGACGGTCTCGCAATCCTTATTGTAAGCTTCCAAGATTGGTTGAACCAATCGATAAGATTGCAAAAGCTCGTCTTTTAACATATAAAGTTTGGTTTTAGCTTCCTCAATTCGTGCTTCTAACTTCTGGCAGTCTTCATCGACACTTTGACTATCTGCCTTAAGTTGCTCGATTTTGGCATTCTTTTCAACAATTTCTTGCAGCAACCTACTGCTTCCTCTTCCGCTATTGTCACCTTAGGCAGATCATCTTCCTTGTCATGTGGATATTCATCTTTAATGCCCATTTTGACCTGTAACCGGCTTGACTTCAGCTTCCAACACTGCTATTCTTGTTTCAAGATCTTTGATTCTTGTATCATGGCCACCAACTTGTCAGTGTAAGAAACGTACTTGTTTTTATAAGGAACGAACTTGTATCAAGACAAGCCTAATTGTCTTGGGCTGTGTCATACAAAATAACACCAAGTACCGTAGCATCTATGACCATGAAATCCTTATAAAGGCGTGTGATTTGACAGGCGCTATGTGGCCATGGCCGGAAGGGACAAGGGGACTTGGGAGTAACTCCCAATCTTCCGAAAAAGAATCAGATTCTTTGAAGGGACCATCACAAAGATTGAGACTTATTATGTAGCACCTATCTTTGAGTGTTCCAAGGACACAAGGGTTATCCATTCCCCTTAGCATTGGGGTGCTACATTTGGTTACATGCATTCGGGTTCATAGAAGTGAACCTCCTGACTATGTAATACCCCGTAATTCGGTCAGGGGTAAATTGGTAATTTTGGAGGCGAAATACGAATCCTAAATTATTCGGGAAGTTTATCGTAATTATGTGCGAATTTTAGAATGTGAAACGGTAATTTTTCGTGTGTATATCGCGTATGTGACCACCGCGTTAGATGATGCGACAACCACACTATAACACACCCATTATTACTACTATTATTATTCTTATTATTATATTATTATTACTATTATACTATTTTCCCTCCCCTGTACTTATCTACTCACCCCTCTCATGCTTTGTCTTCACGACAAAGAAACTTGTCGCCGCCCCAACCATCACCGCCTCCAAAACCTTCCCCTACCTTCCATCACCGCCCTCAGCTCTCTATATAAACCCCCGAACCTTGCTCCCCTTCCCCAGCAGCCACACTCCAGCACCCCCATCACCAGAAACACCGCCACCACCATACTCCACCAACACCGCCATCATCTCCACCATCACTTCTCCATTCCACTGTCATCATCTCTCTGCCTCTCCTCCACCTCCTTGCTCGTCGTGAGTTCACCCGGAGCAACTCCTGAGCCACCAGAAAGCAGCGGAGGAAGCAGCTAAGGCCACCACCACCACCGCGTTTCCGGCGAGAACCCATCGGGAAGAAGAAGCCAACCCACTGCAACTCAGCTCCCTCCCTCTTTCTCTCAGTCTTTGCTTACCGTGAGCAACCCCAAAAGCTTAAACCAGCAGCGAAGCAGGGACCAGCTACTGCCGCCACACTCGACGGGAACCACCGAGAGAGAACCCACCAGAGCTCTCTCTCTCTCTCCCTCTGTTTTCCCCCTCGGGTCCCCCCACTATCCTCTGTGCCAACCCAGAAAGAGGAAGGAAGAAGTAAAAGGACGCCGCAGCAGCTCCGGCCGTTGCAGAGCCACCATCACTGTCGGCGGAAGCCATTAAAACCGGCGAGGTTTTTAGCCCAGCAAACTCGAGGCCACCCAACCGTTTTCTTCCGTCCATATCGTCGCCCTAGGATCCGATTAGCACTCAGGAGACCTCAGCAGCGCTCAGCAGCTCCCAGAGAGCCACCGTCGGCCACACCATCGTGAGCTCCAACCGTCGACTTCGACACGGCTCCAATCTTCGTTGTTTCTTGCGTTTCTTCGATCAGGTGCAGTCCAAATCTCCCCTTAGACTGATTTCTGAACTCAAAATCCCATCTTCATGGTTTGATTCATGTCTCGTTTGATGAAATCGCCTTGTTCTTGATAGGGGGGTAAAAGTGTAGTTCTGGAAAGTTAAGATTGAAAGTGAAGCATAACAAACTGTTTTTGGCCTTGTTAGGGGGGGGGGGTTGTTTCCTTATCCATAACTTGGGGGTTATTCTTGTTAAACTAACAAATCTGAATTTGTTTTGAAAATAAAATAAAATAGAGTTTAAATTATTTTCTACTATTAATTTTCTAAATAAATAAAAGAATGATTAGTGTTTGTAGAATTATTTTCTTGGAAAAATAAAAATAAAAATGTCAAGTTAGAAATATAACTCGATTTGTTTGAATAAGTATTTTCTAGGAATTAAACGATTATTTAGTAGCAATTTTAGAATTTAATATTTTTAATATTTAATAATGTCTAAAACATTATTTCTTAGTTCTTCATAAAAATCTAATAATAGCCATCTTGGACTATACTTGGGTATATGCAAATAAGGTTAGCTATTTAAAAGTGTTGGTTAGTAATTTTGACTTTAGTGAATTTACAAGTTAATAGACTTGGGTTATGGACTCTTAAATAATGATAATTTTATTAGGAAATCAAATAAATATTGGAGAATTAGGTGACCCCTAATAAGATTCGCTAGACTTAGAGCACTACATGTTGTATACTTGCGTAGAAGATTTGTAATTGAATAAGGAAATGCAATTTAAAGGTGACGAGTTTATCGACGAGGGCTGCGTGTCTTTCTAAAGGATCGTTACGTGCTATTAAGGTGAGTATACATGCCAAGCCTTGCGTGCCGAGCTTCCTTCGTGTCAAACGTGGATTTTATGTCTCAAAATTGTATTGTTTATTCGATACTTGTCGGTTTTGTTTATTTATTCTTTGGAAAATCTCACACGATCATTATTAATCCGTAATAATGTAAAGCGGAAAGAGTTGTGCGGGGAACGTCACTTGGATTATTATTGATTTGGTTTGGTCGTTGTTGGCTTCGTCCACTCGACCCATTATTATTTAGCCCGGTTGCCATTGCCCCGGGTTCGCTCCATGTACTTACATCTCTGGCCGCAAGAAGTCTTAGGGGGGTGGCGGCACTTAAGGTCTTGGTAGCTTGTGATGGGATATATTGATGATGCGATTGAATTTTGCCCGTTCAACTCAAGAATTAATATGGTTATTTCTGGAATGGCGGTTTATTGATGAGAAATTGGATGTTTATGATTAAATGAGGATATCAGAGTTGGATTATCGAAACTGAATTTGGATTCTCATACGAGGATGTTGGAAATGAATTAAATGATAGCTTCTGGAAATCTCTGGAATTGTGTTTGGAACATGAGAATATTTTATTACTCAATTGTCTTTTACTTCCGCTGTACAAATGTTATTATTTACTGTTTTACTTAAGTTATCATCTCCTCTGTGTTTGACATGCTTGGGTGTTGCTCACTCAGTATTTATTGCTGACTTTGAAAACTGCGGTTCCTGTTTTTCCTTCCCACCGCAGGTTTAGAAGCAGGAGACTTGGTGTAGCAGGGTACGAGACTCACCTAGATGGATATCATCACGTTTTGATCTAGTTTGTTAGCTAAGCCTAGTGTAGTAATTTTGAGACGCATGTTTTGTTCAGAGACTTGTGTAATGTTTAAGACTTTTGTAATCTTTAATATTATAAATAATTTAGGATGTTATGCTTTTTATTTCCACCGTCACTTTTAGCAGCACCCTCCTGGGCTTTTCCGGTCCGGAACGGGAAGCTTGGGATACCACGGGTTGTTGCACTAGCCCTCCCAAACATATAAATTCTCGTATCTGTCCAACAAAAAAGTCATTCCAGAAAGGTACTCCCATCGGGGAAGGCGAATCTTAGGGTCAGCCCTGCCCCAACTATCCAACTCCTTGTTGAAACTCCCATAGGATCCGAAATATCAATGCAATAAATCTCATAACTGAACCTGCCCCTTTCCAACTCTATTACCATATATAGGTAACAACATTCTGTTACCTTGGCCTGCCGCCGCTATGGGGACAACAGAATGCTCAGCAATCCCAATCTCATCAACGACGGATTTGATAAATGGGATTGCAAAATACCTGATGGAAATCCAGAGGCAACAAACCACTATGTTGCTGCTGATGAGTTTGTTGATGAGTCTGTTGACGATCCTGACGATGTTGACCATCCTGAGGTGCTTGGAGATCCGGGGCACACAGCTAAGCAAGTTTGAAGATATGGTAGTGTACATGGAGCAGATGACGCAGATGAATCAGAAGATGATGGACTTGAAATGCCCGACTCTTGCGAAGACATCGCAGCGGATTAACCTGAAATAAGATTGACACATAATTCAGGATTTTTTTTAGTGGAAACAATAAAAAAACAAAAACAAACAATACCACTAAACAATCCAACTAGGACAGGCATGGACTCTTGAGTTGGTTGGGTTAAAAGTCATTTCCCATCATATTCTCATGCAAGCTTTGATTGTTGAAAGGACAGCATACTGATTGGCAATTAGACACTTGTTTCTTTAGAATGTGATTGTTGAAGGGACAACATATTGAATAGCAAATAAGTATTGTCAATGGGATCATCTTCCTGGAAAAAACAAAAACTAGAACAAGCACAAATCTTCTATTTCATAATTCCCATGATCCACTGTTCGTATAAAAGGTAAGAATCCAATTATGGCCGTGTAAATTCTCATAAACAAAAAATCAATAGGAGAACAATGTGATAGATCCTTTTCTGATGTGCAGAGTTTAGTATGGCTCATCTACATGCTATATGTAATCATAGATATAAATAGAATAATGCTCATTTTTTTCTTTGATATAAACATCAAACAGAAGATGATGCAAAAAGACAATAAAAGGAGACATGAATCACACAGTCAACATCATTCGATCCTGCTAAATCCACCTATATGCATTTGTATATTGTTAATGAGTCCATAAAGTGCAAAGCTTCAAGCTCTCCAATAGAGACGATTTTTTTAGGATTGTTCTTAGTACCCAAACTACGTTACTAGATGACTAAGAAGGTCCACAGGTAAGTAAAGTCCGACATGAAGAATATGAACCACTTGAATGGTCTTTTGGGCTGAGAGTATCTGCAACTTTAGCACATCGGTCCCAATTGGATCTACAGAAAATGAGAAATAAAATTTCATCAACAATTGACGACGGATGACGAATCAAAATTGTGTAACCCAGTAATAAATAATGAGAAATTTACATGTGATACAAAACACAGATACGCGCGTGCTTAAATCTAGACTTCAGGAAGCTCTTGATACGCCGAGCAGCTTTCTTGCACTTCCATCTTCACCTCCATAAGTACTCATCTAACCACATCTCCGTTCAAACACTTAAATGTCATAAAAGTAGAATATACAAGTACTCCTAAAAAGCATATTAGAGCTAAACACTTTAGAGCCAGTATATATACACATGTGTCCTAGCCAGTATAGTCTAACCGCTGCAGCCATTCATGGCAGTCTACTTTCACAACAAGTGAGTTGAGGTGTCTCTGAACTAATACCATTAAATCCAACCACCGGAATGGTGAAACACCATCAATATACATCATAACTCAGCAGAACTGAATCCAGACCTTCCCCCAGAAGTCTCGAGGGCTCCATTTGAGCAACCAGTTAGCTCTCTATTCAAATGATCGGCCAACTGTTCCTCTATGATACCTCCTTTGACAACACTTGTTTCTGATTGCAGCCACCTCTTGAGGATCCATCCCGACATGGCATGTCCATCAAGTGTCCCGTAAAGCAAATTCAGCTGATGATCATCAAACAGGTTTTGGGAAGCTGCCAAATGAGATCTTTTGTTCTCATTTATGATCCACCTACAACCTTAACCCCTTTTCTACATGGTGACCAAATACCAACTTTTGTGCCTCGAGGGTTACGGCGCCACAATGGACAAACAAATATGTTTATTGGAGGATCATGTTATCTAGCATATTATACATGGTCTTATCTTCTTCTTGTGTGTGTCAGTGTAGCATAATATGTGGTGTGTGGTCTTTGTAAGATATGAAGTCTTTGGTGTCTTCTCTGTTGGGAAGCTATCTTTGTACAAACTCTCAACAATTTTGCTGTAATTTTGCCCATGTAATATAAGCAAGTTTGTTTGGTATAAAGAAATCTCGGTGCTTTTCGGCTCATTTCCAACCCCCAAGAAACAAGCTGTTATTGGGAGAAATTATTCATTGGGGCTATCTCTGCCACGGTCGTGCCATATAGTTTTTGACAAATATGAATTAATTGGTCAGATGAAACCACTAAATTTTGCATGTTCGTCAAAAGGTGCATGACGCGCGCCACCGCGCAGGCATGCTGTAATACCCCGTCTAAAACTTAAGAGTAAAACAGTAATTCGGAGAGCTAAATAAAAAAAAATCGTTGCAAAAATAAAACTTGAGTAATTATTCGTGTTTTTCTAGTATAAGATCTTTGAGAACGCTAAGTCAATATTCGTAAAATAAACACGCCAGTATTTTTTTTATATAGTCTAGGCGTGACCGCGTATGCAACCACCGCGGGATGTGGTGCGTACACTACACCCAATCATCCTAGCAACTAAGTATGCCCAACTCATCCAATAATATCAAATAGCAATAGTTTGCTAGAATTTGAAACCCAGTAGAATTCTCATCCTCTTCACCAGTTTTTTTGTTGTTACTTTGTCTTCTTCCACTTCTTTTTCTTCATCTTTTCTTCTTCTTGTTTCTATTTGTCTTCGGCAATCATTTTGCCCCCGACAACCCACCGCACCACCGCCTCATCCACCTCCTCAACTTACCTATAAAAGCCACTCTCCCTCTCTTCTCACAGTCACAATCATCATCTTCTCCACCATCATTATCATCCCCATCACCATCATCTTCCACTTCTCCGGCCACCACCACCACCGTGACCAACACCACCACCTCCATCACCACCTTCTCTTCTCTGCTCTCTCTGTCCCTCTCTCTTTCTGTCCCCCTGAACGGAACAGAAACACATAAAAGCAGCAGCAGCAGTCGGCAACAAGCTGCCAGCCACCGCCGCTGCTCCCGACGGCAAAGAGCCACCACACCCCTGTTTCACTTCTTCATCTCTCTCCCTCCATCTCTCTCTTTCTCTCTGCTACTGAACGAAGAAAGAAGCAGCAGCAGTTAACAGTAGCAGCTCAGCCACCATCACCGCCGCTGCCGTCGTCGGGGAAGAAGACCCGAACCACCAACCTCTCTGTTTCTTCCTCTCCTCTCTCTCTCGATCCTCTCCTCTCTGTCCAGACCCCAGAAAGAGAAATAAAAAGCCAAAACAGAGGCCCAGAGGCAGTAGCCGAAGCCACGCCGCCGGCCACCTCCATAATTTCCGGCCAAACCTTCGGCCGCCGCAAAACAGAGACACCCGGACCTTTCCCTGGTCTCTCTAGACTCCTTAGGGTCCGACCCACCTACTGGAGTGCTCAACCGAAGCCAAGACCCACCGGAAAAGCTCCGGTCGAGCTCCCTCTCCGGCGACGATTTCGGTGACTTGACCCGACTCGATTTTCGACCGTTTCTCGCGTTTCTTGGGCCGGGTAAGCTCTAAATCTCGCCGTGAGTTGATTTCAGTAGTCGAATTCGTGTTTTGCATGCTTCAATTCGCGTTTTGATGGATGAACTTGATTATTCATGTTTAGGGGGAGCTAAGTGTATTTTAAAGAAGATGTTTTCAAAAGCTTAGGGGTTGTGGGTGTTCTTTAATGAATCTGTTGGGGGAGTAGTTGTTATTTATATATTCTGAAATAGCTTTTAATTGGATTATTAGTTTAGTAATGCTATATTAATATGTGTTTCAAATAAATTTAATAAAAATTGATGCTTTCGAATAAAAATATAATTATGGCGAAATAAATTATTTTCTTAAAAATAAAATTATGTTTTAATAATATAAAATAAGATGATTAATATGGTGGTAAGAATATGATCATTATTTTCTTGAAAAAATATTATTTTAAATACTAAACGTCACTTTAAATAGTGAGTTCCAAGTATTTGCTCAATAAACTCTTCTTAGCAAGAAGCCTATTTGAGATAATAAAATAATTTGCATTCATAAATATTTATTGTGTAATATCACTATAGTTTTATTATTTAATAAGTTTGAATTATTTAATTACTTATTGATAAAGTATACTTATTGTGATATTGTTTTCTAGCTAAAATAATTTTTATAAAGGAGAGCGCTATTTTCTCAATATTGATAGTAATTATAATTTGTTGATTTTGAAAAAGTATTTATTAACGTTGATTTAATAATAATCAAGTTATTTTAAAATGCTTCTTTGTCTAAGAATATGACGTCAAGACGAATTGGGGGTCGTGAGAGAAATAACTAGTATTCGACATAACCGAGCAATTTTATAGAGTTAGTGCATTCGTTTATTCGAAGATAACGCCGTTATGACTAGAGATTGTAAATTGTAGGAGACGGATACGTGGACGTAGGATTCGTCGAACATCCGTTGTACGACTGCTAAGTGGACTTCAGGTGAGTTCACATGCTTAGCCTAGCGAGCCTTGGCTTCGTTCGTGTCGAATTGTGTTATTTGTCTTTCTTGTCTCGAAATGTGTTTTGTGCTTCACGTGCTTTATATGAGTTTGACTACATTTCAAAATGATTCTTTGAAATCGTCACACAGAGATAATCTGTTCATAATGCAATGTGGAAACATTCGCTTGTACCGGAACCAGTTATATTGGGTGATGATTCCCTGGGCTTAGTCCCTAAAGATATGTTCGGGTTCGATCCCCGGAGTTACTTATATTGGGTGATGATTCCCTGGGCTTAGTCCCTAAAGATATATTCGGGTTAGATCCCCGAAGTTACTTTTATGGGTTTAGATCCCTTGGATTTTATCCCTAAAATGCGGGACTTCGCGTGCCCCGGCTCTATGCATTTCTGGCTAGGGTCCAGCATCTAGATAACACTCCTAAGATTGACGCTCTTAGGAGGGTGTTGCAACACTTAAGGTCTAGTATGTCTGCCGTGGTCACTGGTCTACCCTGGTACAGCGAGAATAGATAATAACTGGACATCTTTGCTTCTGTGTTTGGAAATGTGCAATGGAACGGAATTTCGATAAATGGAGTTGTTTCTGAAACGTTCATAAATGCTTATTTCTGCTGCAAACTCTGACAATGTTTTACTCGTATCCTGATATTGTTTTACTTAACTCGTGAATCATCAACTATTTCATCTTCCTTGTTTTACACGCTAAGGTGTATCTCACTCAGCATTTCAAGCTGATTTTGGAAACTGCGGTTCTTGTTTTTCTTCCCACCGCAGGCCTAGGAGCTGGATTGTAAGATAGAAGGGGCGCGAGACTCATCTAGAGTATGGACGTCACCAGTAGACTATCTAATAATTGTTAGATAAGTTTTGTGAAATAGTTTTGTGTAATAGTAGAAACTAGTGTGTAATATTCTAAGTTTGGTGTTTAATAATATGAATAAGTGTTGCGAAATGTATTGCTTTTGATCTCCGCCGCTTCTATTAAACATCGCCCTCCCGGTCTCGTCCCGAGCCGGATAAGGGGGTTGTTGCACATGCCACAGTGGTAGGGATTAGAGATGGCAATAAATTGGATACGGATCGGATCCACCTATATCCATATCCGGATTCGATAAAAATAAGTGGATCCATATTCGATCCGAATCCTACTGGATCCCAAACGGATTCTGATCGAATCCGGATCAGATTTAATTTGTATTATCCGTATTCGATCCGACAACCCGAATCTCCAGAAACGGATCTGATTCAGATCCAGATTCAAATCCTTTGCAATTTCTTTTTATTTACTTGTCATAAAAAATACACAACAAATTTAGAAAAATATGTAAAAAAGCTACCACACAAAATAAAAATTTACCTAAAAAAGTAAAAATATACTCAGAATATTTTACCAATATGACAAACACAAATCTATCAAGAAATATTGGCAAGTCATTCAAAGGTTTAAGGCACCAATAATGTCTAAAAACTGATTACAAATTCAATCAAAACAACGTACTAATGTGCGGTGGAATTTCTTTTTTAGGAAATGTGAAGTGAATTATGTAATGTATTTATATATATATGTAGGTAAATGTATAATTTTTCAAAACTCTAAGAATTTTTTTGTAAAACTATATGTGCTCGGATCCTTTCGGTTCGGATATCCTAATATATTCGGGTCGGATCCGGATACGGATCGAATTTTGATTTTTAATATCCATATCGGATTCAGAATTGATCCGTTCAGATCGAATCACTCGGATTTCGGATCAGATGGAACCGCAGTGCCATCCCTAGTGGGAATAGCCCCAATGAATACTTTCTCATGTTATTGGTCCACTTGACGCGTCCCACCTAGTAATACGGAGAACCCAAATACCACTCCGTCTCTGCTCTTTCTACCCAAAATGACTTTTTTGACTAGTATCTGGGTCACTTTGACCGGGTAATTTGGATAGCATAATAATACGATTTTTTGATAATACTTTCACCGTATTATAGAGAAACTTTTACTATACAACACTATGAAAAAATTATCAAAAAATTACATCGGTTGGTATTGAAATCAACGGGTCAAAGTGACCAAGTGAATAGTGACAAAAGTCCAAATGGATAGAAAGAACAGAGACAGAATGGTATGTCATAAAGGGTATTATTATTTGCAGATAATCGAAGTAAAAGGGTAATAAAGGCAATTTAGTCGAATTCCTCTATTTACCACTTAAGCCCAAGCTGTTCCATGATCTCTCTGTCAAAACCCCATTCTCTCACTCTCAAAGTGCACAGAGCGAGACGACTGAGAAGCGATAAACCCTAGAGAGAGAAATTCAAGACGCCATTGAAGAGCACCTTCGACGGCGTGTTCGAGCGATTCAAGGCCAATTTCATCGTCTTCTTGGCCGATGTCGACCTCAGCTCATGCCCTGGTTAGTATTGTTGTTGATTTTGTGAAGCTTTCACAGTGATTTCCTTACTATCAACACGCTAAACCTGTCTATTGTTTACATATTCAAGAAGGACATCGATGCAGAGTTACAACTCGGAAACATAGATCGTTGCCGAGAATTGTATCAGGAATATCTGGAGTTGAACCCTACGAATTGCTATGCCTGGTGCAAATTTGCTGAATTGGAAAGATGTCTCGGTGAAACGGAGAGAGCTCGATCTATTTTCGAGCTTGCCATTTCTCAACCAGCTCTTGACAGGCCAGAGCTATTATGGAAGGTATTTTTGAGCTATTTTCCTTGTGATTAGGGTTATATTTTGACTGATGTTTTGCTTAACAATGTCATCGTTATGTGCTATTTGCCATAGTTGTTAGAATCTTACAATTCGCGATTCGTATCCTACGATTCGATTGGCTTAACTCATGAAACGATGCGAATCAGAGGGTGAATCTTAAATGGACCAAAATTTTTATGAATCACGATCCAAGAGTCTGAATCTTACTATTCAATTGCGATTCAGACCGATTCATTAGATTCATCATCAATTCAGCTTGACAGTCTTTTTGAGTTAGTAACAGTTCCGAAAACAATGCTTGCCTTGGTTTTGAGCTATTTTCCTTGAAATTAGGGTTATATTTTCTGCATCCTACAGTGACTGATGTTTTAATAACAATGTCATCGTTACGTGCTATTTGCCATAGTTGTTACAATCTTACGATTCGCGATTCGTATCCTACGATTCGATTGTATTATCTCATGAAACGATGCGAATCAGAGGGTGAATCATAAATGGACCGATTCATTAGACTATCATCGATTCAGCTTGACAGTCGTTTTGAGTTAGTAACAGTTTCGAAAACAATGCTTGCCTTGGTTTTTCTGTGTTTAGCATATATGTTTGTTTGCTACGACGTTGTTCTTAAGTCCAAGGGTAATAGCTTCATGTTACATTTCATCCTATTGGTATCTTATAGTCCCTTCCTTCACATAGTTGTTCCAACATTGTCATTATTCTTATCTTTTAGGTGGGTACAACTCATAATAACTCGTATTAGCTACGATTTAGCTAATAACTTGAGCTTGCTTATTGTTAAAATATGAAGATACTGTTCATACATGATATAGTTAAATGGAGTATGTTATTACATATGTTTAAAGAGATTGTAAGTGAATCTTTGCAATTCACGATTCGATTCAAGATTTAGGGAAATTGAATTTCAGTTCACGCTCTGAATCCCGATTTGACAACTATGCAATCTGCGCATAAGCAGTCAAACCTGGAATAACGTTAACAGTTTTATAATCAAGCTATGTTAACTGGACTCGGGTGTAGGTGTCACATTGGGTAAGTATCCGGAGGTCGGATTCGCTTGCTTGACAAAATCTAGGTTTCTCGTACCCGGCTTGTAAGTGTCCAAAATTTAGATACAGGTACAATTAGCCTGACTTAGTTGCGGTAGTGGCTGCAAGGGATGGCTCACTGGTCCATAGTTTGGCAAGCATTGAAACTACTCTTTTTTAGCACCCCCGCAAAGGGAAAAGCTCCAGTTTCTGTAACTAAATTTCTATGAACATGCTTATTAAAACATACACTCCGATAGTCCACACCGATTTTGATTTTACAAGATTCTCCCTGGATCATACTTCCCTTGTTAGAGAAAATCCGCCCCTTTTCCATGCATGATGATTTTGTCAAACCTTGGACTCTGGCTCCTTCGGAATTCGACGTACATAATTTATATATTGCGCTTTCTATTACTTCAATTGAAGTCTTCTTCTTCTTGACTTCGTATTTGTGCGACATAGGTATTGTTGAAGCAGATGGGAACTCATTTGACATTCCAACAAGAATAGGTATATGTTGAAGGTTAAAGGTTGCAGTTAACACCCAATGAGACTCTTGGCAGTCTCACGTGTTGAAAATCCAACTTCCTCTAGGGATGGATTTTTAGGACAGTGTGTTCATGAAACAGATTCTGAGAACACTCTTTCTTGACCTCATTGAGAAATGCAAGGATTTCAAAAGTGTAGATCCTTCTAAATATTTCGAGACCAAGTCTCCATCATCTCCTTCGTACTCATCGTAGAAAGGATTTTACCAATCCACTTACATATCTACACAAAGGGGCAATTGTCGTCTTTCATTAAGTGTCCCCCAGGTCCCCGGTCTAATAAAATTCTCTTTAATACCCGGATACGCCAGCAAGAGTGTCTGACACGTAATTTGGAGTGTGTCGTACGAGTGTCGCAAGTATCTGACACGGATACGGCCCATGTTTTCGAGTATCCATGTTCCTAAATCTTAACAATGGATAATTTCAAGGTCTAGCATGTTAGCTGATGGTAGTATTGATGATTTTGTGAAGGTTACACAGTTACTTTCTTACCATCAAGCTAATCCTGTCTATTGTTTCCCAATAGATATTCAAGAAGTACATCCGGATAGAGTTACATCTTGGAAACATAGATCGTTGCCGACAACTATTTGAGAAATATTTGCAGTGGGACCCATTGAACCGCTGTGCGTGGTGCGAATTTGCTGAATTTGAAAGATTGCTCGGTGAAATTGAGAGAGCTCGATCTATTCTTGAGCTTGCCATTGCTCAACCAGCTCTTGACATGCCAGAGCTATTATGGAAGGTATATACTGCCATACTTATCAAGGCATTGGATTTTGAGCTATTTTCCTTGTGATTGTGGTTATTGCCTGCATCCTGACAGTGACTGATATTTTGCTTAACTCATTGTTATGTGCTATTTGCGCATAAGCAGTCAAACCTGTAATAATGTTAACAGTCTTATAATTGAGCTATGTTAACTGGACTCGGGTATAGGTGTCACATCGGGAAGTATCCGGAGGTCGGATTCGCTTGCTTGACAAAGTCTAGGATTCGGTGACTCGGCTTGAAAGTGTCCAAAATTTAGATACAGGTGCAAATAGGCTGCAAGGGATGGCGCAGTGGTTCATAGTTTGGCAAGCATTGAAACTACTCTTCGTTAGCATTCTCCTCCGCTTGGGATAACTCTAACCCGTAGAGTTGAGAAGAAATATGTGCGATGACTCTTCCAACGCACCAAGTACTTCCACTTCCACCATCACCAATATCTCTCAATCACGCAACTACTTCCTCCTCAAACTGAGCACTCTTGCAGGCTTTTCAAGTGAACTGAATATCTCATGAAATCTTCATAAATTAGATTTTGTTTGGGCTATTGGTTATGACAAGTTGTTAACTACAGCATTTTTGTGAAAAGCAAAAGCCATAACCCGGTTATGGCCAAAATATCAACTGAACTCGGCAAAACTTAAACCCTAGGTGTAATTGTACCGAAGTCAATTAGATGGTTCTCTGCCGCACCAGAAGTCGATGGCGGTCCCATTCAGAACCAATTGAACTGATCTTCATTAACAAGCTAATCTGAACAATCTTCAGATTCATTAATAATCTAATCCGCACCAGAAGTCTACCACTACAGTCGTCGCTAATCCAAACAATCTTCATTAACAAGTTACAATTCAATTTCTTGGAACCGCACCCAACTACTACCCAAAAGGCCAAAACACAACCCAGGTGACTGTATTTTACCCGAAGCCCAACCTAACAACCACCACTGATACCCGAATCTGAAATTTTCGTAACATCTACATCGATTCATCTGATTCTTCCATATCAGTAAGGGGTTGTTCGATTGGTACAGTAAAGACCACAAAATTGGGAGCAATCTGAGTAGAGATTGGGTGTGTCTAAGTTGGAACGATGGTTGTTATCGTTAATTTTGATTTGAGATGTGGCTGAGTTGGCACATGGAGGCTTGAGATAGAGGAGGAAGTAGTTGCGTGATTGAGAGATATTAGTGGCGGTGGAAGTGAGTTTGCTTTCAGGTTGAGAAGGCCAGTGGCTAGGCTACAGATGTGCAGTGATGAAGAACGAGGAGAAAGAGTTGTAATTTTCAGTACATGTCAAGGGTAAAACAATAACCCAGTAAGTTCTTGATGCAGCACACAGCAAGGGTGGAAAACACACAGTACTCCCAATTCAGGAAATCACTCACACAATTCTCCAAATATACAAAATCACTCAGATTTCTATGAAGAAATATATATATGTTCAATAATCATAAGCTGGAAATAATGGAATACTTAAACAACAGTAAGACTCATAACCGAGCTAAAACGTCTAAACAATATATACTAAAAACAAGATGAACTCCTATAAGATAAATGACGGAGAATCCTAATCTCTAAGATCTCCTAAATAAATCTACTAATTACATATTCTTTCTTCCCCATCCGCATCATTCTACTCCGCTGAGAACTGTGGGGAGTTATGAAAAGAACCACGGGTGCATGCTTCCTTTCCAGAGGATCGAGTACTTCCGCAGGCCTTTCCTATAAAAAAAAAAAGAGTACTTCCATAGGCCCTCACGAACTATACCCTTTAGACAATTAGTCCATTGAACCAAGTACTTTTAGAATTTGCTCTGAAGTAAAACCGGATGGTTTTCCCACTTAACTAAATACTGAATCAAATCACTTTAATGAAAGGCTTAATTCCTTAGTGCCGCCCCCAGTTTAGTCTGACTGACATATTTCCTCCCTTCTTTCGGTACTGCCTTGGGAGAAGGGGTAAAATTGTCAAAAAAAGAAAACATTATTTTTTTATAAAAGAATACGAAATAAGATTAATAAATTAAAAAAATAAAATAAAATAAATGGTTAAAGACACTTGGACCCCCTACTTTTAGGCAAAAAGACACTTGGACCCCCGTTAGTTTGGAAATCAACTTGACACCCCGACAGAACCCTAAAGGATATACGAAAAGACCTTTTTACCTACGTTACCTGGACTCGGCATAATCGGCAAAGTACCCGGGTCGATACGATTCGACCCGGGTTCGGGTATGGGATGTGTAGCGGAGTCGTGGAGGAGGCATCCCGACACGGCTGGGCGGTGGAGCAGTAGAAAGCCTTCACCGGCGCCGGAGAAGACGACCTTTTCCCGTCCCTTCGTGGCTTCGACGGAAGAGAGGGAGAGAGACGATTTTTCAGATCTGTTTTTGATGGATAAGAGAGAGAGATGAAGCCGTGTGTGGTTGTGTGTTTCTCCCCGTACAGTAACTGTAATTTTGGAAAAGACCTAAATACCCTTAACATAAAAGTAACTACTACACTTGTTTTGAGGCTACTTTTGTAAAATCGGTATTGTCTTTATGTCACGGGCTTCTTATTTTTATATAGAAGTGTTTTTTTTCCAACATATAGAAGTGTTCTTAAAAAAAAAGCTGTCACTTTCTGAGCATAAACTTCCCAGCTGGAGAGGATGTTTGAACCAAATAACTCAGAGGTACGTGTCTTAATCTTTCTCTTGCGCCAATTTTCTTATGAGAAGTAGTAATTGATATGCTAATTTATTAAAAATATTATTATTATTATTTTAAAATTTATATACCATATCCCCGTACCCGTATCCAAATTTTGGATACTTATATATGCCGAGTCCCCGGATCCTACTTTTAGAGGCTTGTGCGAATCCGACCTCCGGATACACACCGGATATGACACCCGCACCCGAGTCCATGTAACGTAGCTTTTTACCCTTGAAATTTTGGATAATTACCCACTATATATCCCCTCCTCCCCTCATTCTTCTTCTCAGCACATCACTAACCCTAGCCTCCTTCATCCATCTCTACCCTAGCCACCACAACCGCCACTTTCCTCAGCAACCTTCTTCTTCTCCTTCATCTGGGTTTACACAAAACAAACTCACCAACCTCCTCCTTCAACACCCAACCCGCCTAGTTCTTCTTCTTATTCTTCACCTAATCTAGTCAACCTCCTTTCTAACCCTATCAATCCTTATGTCTTCTCCATCACCGCATCTTCTCTTGTTTGCATTCCGAGGTTTATGGGTTTTTTTCTCATGAATGAACCTGGAGGCTTAACCAGATCAATTTTTGAAGAAATCAGATAATTTTGTTTTGGTTATTTACCGATTCTGAGTTGTAATCGGTCTGAATTCAGCATGACTTAGCTCTTTGGAAAAAAAATTCACTGAATTTCACTTCTGCATTTACTGTGTTGGATTGTATCGTAATAGATAGTTAAAACTATGTTCTTGGAGTGGTGGTTACCTACTTCTTGGTTTCTTCCGTTCTTGATTTGGATTTTATTTGATTGTTAGTTGTGTATGGTAATAATTTGATAATGTTCTCTTTTGTTGTTTTCCTGATTTCTTTGCACAAAAAAGGTTTGTGGAAATTATGTTGTAGTATTTGATTGTTCTTGGTTGAGTTTGATGGAAATTGTATTGTGTTGGTGTTGGTGGTGAAGAAGAACACAGAGAACAAGAACATGAACAACACAAACATCACGAACAAGGGGTAAAATAGTCAAAATATATATTGAAAAGTGACTTTTTTGGACAGAACATGACAGACGGGTGCTCTGCGTCCACTGATTTTCCGTTAGCAGGGGATGAAAGTGGAATTATCCATAGTTTAAGGGACCAAAGTGTATTTTCCCCATAGTTCGAGGCAGGTTTTTGTCTTTTACCCTTTAATAATTGGTTTGTTTCCTTGGTTGAAGTTGGCCTTCACATCTTTCCTATATTTTGAGCTGGCCCTTGTGTAAACATCGTGGCCTATGTTACCTGAAACATAGATTTAGGCATATGATTTTCCTTCACGTCAATTTGTACAGTATAGAGAAGTTGCCGGACTAAAATATAGGGAAAACTGGCTGCTGAAATGAAGCATCTGGACTGTTTCTAAGTAAAAGGCACTGAGCCTGATTGTGTGTAGTTTTGGGTTGAAGGGAAGCATTCAAGAGAGCGGGTTTTCAAAAAATAAACAATGATAAGATCAAACATATAAAATAAATATGGAATCAAGCAATCAACAATGATAAGATTAATATATAGTTATTAGACGCAGATACAGTGTAATATCTTCTCTGTTGGCCAAGTGGTTAAGGTGATTGCCTGTATAGCAGTTGATCGTGAGTTCGATTCCTATATGTGGCAAACATTTTTCGGATTATAATGAAACCGGCCGGTTTTCAACCCGCCCGGTTCACCGGTTGGGCCGTGAACCAGCTGGTTTTGACCGATTTGCTGCATGGCCGGTCCGACAACCGAACCGTACCGGGCTGAGTCCGGTCCGGTTTTTAAAACTATGCTTTCAAGTGCTATTGTTTTCCGCTGTGTAGTTTCTTTGGCTGTTGTTGTTTCTTTTTCTGCCCAATTGAAAGCAGCGCTAATAATAATTGTATTTTTGGTCTGACACAGAGATATGAAGAATACATATAGACTATGCATTTCCTGAAGACACAGCTTATAAGTGGAAGGTCAACTCGGACGAGGATGAGGACTAGCAGCAGCAGCAGCAGCTGCCTCACGAGTTTCTTATTGACTGCATTGCCTTTCCCAGTTGGTAGCTTTGTCTTCCTCCTGTGGACTGCTCTCATATTCTTAGAACCAGTTGTCAGTGATTGATGCCTTGTTTAAACGATCCATTTTCTTCTTATTGATGTGATTGTACTTACTTTAAACAATGGCGTTGAATGATTCGATTTAGTCTTCTTATTGACGTGATTGTACTTATTTTAAACAATGGCGTTGAATGATTCGATTTAGTCCAGGAAAAGCTGTCATGCCGCAATGGTCATTGTTTCGTAAGCTGTAAAAGTATTGTTGCTAGCATTTATACCACCAGTACCTTCCGCGCTTGTTTTTTTTTTTCTTTGAGAGAAACCGTGTTTGGTTTTACTTTGATATGGAATATGCCGTGGTGAGGTTCTTGGTTTTCTGTTGTGGTCAGCTTTGCCGTGAGGATTCCCGTAGCCACGTCGTGCTCAGCTATGCGTTGGGAGTTTCGCTTAGGGCGCTGCCTCATGCGATGGTGCCAGTTTGCGTTAACATTCTTTCTTTGGTATAAGGCTTATGTTAAATGTCGCCAGGGAGCGTTTATCGAGGCCACAAAGTTTGGTGTGTCACTTACGTGGGATGGCCTTAAGTGAACTGGCGTAGACATTTGCTATTTGGGTCATAAGTTAACTTAAGGGGATTAGATTTCAGCTAAATACTTGCTTCGCGCACTCGGAATTAGCTCTCAACTCTCTACAAATAGTTCAGCAGTTGTCTAAAAACAGTAAGAGTCTCTAGTGAGAGCTTTTCTCTCTCTTTTTCTCATCTTGTGTTTTGAGCTACCGGTTTCTTGCTGGTTTCAGGCGGCGTAAGTTTTTTCCGTCTTCACAGCAGAAGCTATTTCTGCCCCGTTCTTACTCCCTCCTAGTCTTGGCCTTCTTTCTCTGTTTCCGTAGTCCCTTTTTAAATTATAAATATATTATGCGGTGAAGAAAAAACGGTGAAAAAAGTAGGGCGGGTAATCCAATTAGAGGTGTGTTGGGTAAACCAACATTTATTTGCTGAGATAGATTGCTGAGATAAAGTGCTGAGATGACCAAGTCACTTTTAACAGATGAAAATATCAGACGATAAAAATATCAAAAGACCAAAATGTCCTTAGATCGAATTTGGGGTATTCCATGGGACACTCAATCACGTGCCTACAAGAAAGTTCTCCAAACTGACAAAGAGATGCAGGGCAGCATCAAGTCAGAAAACACCATGTCAGGTAAGTCTCCGTCTCTAGCACTTAACATTGTGAGCTTTCTGATCCTTGTATCGATAGAGAATTCAACCTATGACCACAGAGAGACTCACAACACCAATTCTTTTTGGAGCTAGCCCTGTCTGTGTCCTTGTCTCTCACATTTATCCATTTTTGGCGATGAACTCCCGATTGAACTCCTCGGTCAGAACTAGTGATTCGTCTAAAGACCATACGTCTGAGCAATTCAAAAGACTTCAATATAGAAACAAAGCCAAAGAATTGAAAAGCCCCGTCTCTAGGTCAAGGAATCTACATGGGGGGGGGGGGTAGCGTCATAGTTTTACGAGTAAGAATTCTCCCACATTCTCTGAGAACAACTCAAACTCCAGGAGTTATAGTTCTCCAACATGCCAACTATGCTATAGAGAAGGTCATACTGCTCCTTAGTGCAGGCATGACAGAAATTACACTGACTCGGTGAATAGATCTAGAGATAAGAACTTAGCCAAGGTCGCTAAGTGCTCTATGTGTCTTAATATCGGACACTATCATAGAATGCCCTGGACACGAATATCTGAGGAAATTGGGAGTCTCTAGATCACCTCGTCACTCCAATAACAATGACGGAAGGAGGTACCGAGTCAGGAAAGGATCTGGTGGAACATTTGCCACCGATCTATCCTCTCGTAACTAGATGAGAGGTGGACGTCCCCCACCGCATGTATGTGTGGTTTTAGCTTATAGCTTGTGGTATCACATGTGCAAATGTGTTTGTTTTGTTTGCTGCAGCGTGAGTTAGGGGGGCTTAGTGTCATCGGCCATTTGTGTAATCGGATTCACTTACGATCAAAGCAACCATATTCGTTCTTGAAAATCTCTGTTTTATCCGATTATCGATTTCGTGTGTATACCACCACCGAATTATACCTTAATCTGAGAGTGATTTACACGACTCAGAAAATTATCCCAATCCATTAATTTCATACACACCGAATTCCTACATTTTCTCTTTTAGTGTTACATGTTTAAGCGGTATAACTTTTAAGTATATTTTTCTCTGTCAAAGTTGGATGACTTGGTTGTATATATGGAAAGTCCATTAATTGCATATGTATCCATAGTCAGAAGTATTGAGTAATCTCAGTAATTTGCATCTTTTGGTATGATGTGTAGCTGTATGTGCTTGTTTTGATACATAAATAAAGAATGCTATCAATACAACAAGGAGTTAGGTTTTCAAGAATCTTGGTAGGAATTTGTTTTCTGATCCCATGCAGCCTATGCCTCCATCCTTCCGAACTACCAATCAGTTAATTGCAATGTGAAATACCAAACTTTGAATGAAATTCAACTTATCAACCATGTCTTCGCTTCTCTTTATGTGTAATTTTAACTTCTCTTTATGTGGTCTCCCCAGTCGCTGGCTCTAAACGCTCGCTTATTTTCTTGAGAGGGCTGCTTATGGTATTTGATTTCTAATACCAAAATGAGGAAGATATCTAAATAGTCAATAATTCATATATATGTCATGTGCTACCATCACCCGTGCTGATAAAGGAAATATGAGTATGGAAATTGTGAGTCGAGATCCTGTGTATCATTTGTACGTACAATTTCATGTATCCCTACTATGATTGGCACATTTTATATTTTTTGTTTCAACTTAATTATTTCAAAATTCTATCAAATTGAATAAAAAAATATGAAATATACCAATCATAGTAAGGATACATGGAAGGGTACATACAAAGGGTACAGATGATCCGGACTCGGAAATTATGCTCATCAACAGGGGCGGAGCTACGGTTATCGTGCCACACCCTAATTTCTGAAAATAACATTATTACCCTTGTATTTTATAGAAATATTCAATTGTGTCCCAGGTAAATTATGAAAATGCCCTGCAGTTTTTTGAAATGTGCTATTGTGCCCCAGTTTTTAATATTTCCTACCTCCGCCACTGCTCATCACCTTAGTTGTCAAAAGACCTTCATGTTAGTGAAACTCGGCAGAATTAGGGAAGTTAACTGAATGTACTATTGTGCCCCATTTTTTTTTGAAATGTACTATGTGCCCCAGTTTTTTGGACAGCTGTCAACCAAGATGGTGAGTTTTTGTGCAGAAATGGTCTTAAGTACTGAGGACAAACACAATTACCACTGATTAGGAGAAGAGGCCGCTGAGTCTGAAATACTTGAAGCCAACTATGCGTCATGGTCGTCCTGCGATACCGAAAGAACCTTGAAACCCTCTGATGCCCCAGTTGATACATCTCTCTTTGTTCTGAGGAATATTTTCTTTCAGACCTGATTTCCAGATCTTATCAATCTAAACCATGTTGCGTATCTAATGTGAAATTTCTTCTTGCTTTTGGCGTGGTAGGCAAAAACATTCCTGTCAGCTTGGCTATGTTTTTGTAGTCCTTAATTTGCTTAGCGATATTCTACAGGCACAGTAGAAGTGCTCGATAGAAGTGGATGAACCAGAAGGTATATTTGTTTCTTTTTCTTTAATTGTCTGTTTCCTTTCTACCTTGTCATCAAAGAATCCTCGCTACATTGACACATTATATTTGGCGGAAAAGGTAATCTTGCTTCTTTTTTGGCAGGAGAAGTGATACCGGAGTCCATATGTTGTTTCCACTTTTTGCCTTTGAATGCCAATGCGGCCGAGAACCAATTAGACTAGCTGTTTCCATTATCTCTATAAATTTAACGTCATGAACCGGATGAAGAGAAGAGAGGAGGACTCAGATGTTAGGGTTGTTTTGGCAGCTGTACACTCAATCAAGTCGATGATGATATTGCTTAGCATAGGTTGTTTCTAGGCAAAATTGCACCATAGGTACCCATATTTTGCCAAAAACCGGCAAGTGGGTACCCAAATTTTCAAATCATGCACCACGGGTACCCAAATTTTCAAAATCGTGCACTGGATGTACCCAACGCTAACGGGCCGTTAACTTTCCATCCAATCAGACGAAAAAGTATAAAAAGACTATTATGCCCATTATTTTCACCTTCATTTTTTTTAAATACAACTGCTACTAATGAATCTAAAAAAACTTAAAAATAATAAATTTTTTAATTTAATAATTTAATATATGTAAGATAATGCAATATATTTCATCAAAATTACATATATTTACATCATTTCAATATGAAATATGTTTTTATTAACATATATCCGTCAATCTTAAAGTCTTTAACTTTTTTTTCAACAAAAATATCAAAATTTTCATAATCTCAGGGTACATGTGCAATTATCAAAGATACTTATATGTTATGTTTTTATTAAAAATGTATATGTGAAATTATGAGATTTTGAGATTGTTTTTATTAACATATATCCGTCAATCTAAAATTCTTTTAACTTTTTTTTTAACAATTTTTTTTAAAAAAATATCAAAATTTCATAAATTCACATATTTTATTTTTAAATAAAACAATAACAAAAAAGTATCTATGATAATTTCACATGAACCCTTCCGTTAATTTTCCATTTAGAGATTATGAAATTTTGATATTTTTGTTTAAATAAAGTTAAAGACTTTAAGATTGACGGATATATGTTCTTAAAAACATACTATTTCATATCTTTAAATGATGTGAAAATGTAAATTTGATTAAATATATTGAATTATCTTACATATATCAAATTATTAATTTAAAATTTTATTGTTTTTAATTATTTTTAAATTTGTAAGTAACACTTGTATTTTAAAAAAACTTGGAGGTGAAAACATAGGGTACAATAGTCTTTTTATACTTCTCCGTCCAATTTCGATGGAATGTTAACGGAAAGTTAACGACAGTTAGTGTTGGGTACCTCCGTTGCACGATTTTGAAAATTTGGGTATCTGTGGTGCACGATTCTGAAATTTGAGTACCCACTTGCTAATTTTTCCAAAATATGGGTACCTCCGGTGTAATTTTGCCTTGTTTCTATATCTTTTGTAGCAGTAACCAGTAAGTAGGTATTGGTTGCCATGTGCCTTCATAATTTGCAATACAATAGCCGCGAGAAAGTATTGATGAGTTTTCTCGCCCAAACTATGATGAAATTTTAAGTTCTCATTTTTCTAATTTGCAATACTGCTTTGGATGACATATCTTTATAGCATTCCGAGTGTTTATCGGGTATCAGTCTGGGATGTTCATTGTTTAATATCACGGGATTAACACATGGTGGCAGAACAACGTGCACGAGATTGGTAGAGGTTATATGAGTCCCTAATAATTCTCGATTTTGCTTCTACAATGTTGTAAGTGTGTGGGTGTCACACCCGGTGTCAAAATTGGAAAGATGATGCTAAATTAGAGCTGCATTTTCGGTTAGAACCGAACCGGTGGAATCCAAACCAGTCGGTTTCGGTTCGGTTAGTCGTTTTTTTTTTTTTTTTTTTTTTGATTTCGGTTCGGTTTAACCGGAACCGATGTTTTCGTATTTCCGGAACTGGACCGGAACCGTGAACCGAAACCGGTTGGATTTACCGGTTCGGTTCCGGTTCTGAACCGGTACTGGACATTTTTTTTCCCTTCTTTGTTTTAGGGATGTTTTTGGTAAATAAATTAATTGTAAAAATATAAGGTTAGAGTTGTTTGATGAGAAAGTGTGAGAAAAATGGTGGAAGTGAGTTGGGTATTTATAGAAGTTGAACGGAAGGTGGGGGGAGGTAATTATAATTAAACAAAAGTAAAAAACTGGCAAAAAAAGGGCCCCAAACGGTCACTGAATTGATGTGACCTGACCTAACGTTCTGAATTTTGAACATTTTACCGTTGCTTGGCCGGTTCTCGGTTCGGTTCCGGGCCGGTTCCGGTTCTGGTTCCAACCGGTTCCTGTTCGGTTCCGGTTACCGCAGATCCATCAAACGGAACCGCGACCGAATATTACCAGTTTCGGTCCACCGGTTTCCGGTTTGGTTCTCGGTTCGGATATATCGGTTAATTCGGTTCGGTTTTAACTGGAACCGCCGGTTAAACCGAACCGAAATGCAGCTCTATGCCAAATTGTAGAGATAGTTAAACTTACATGACATTTATGCAGTTGTGCCAGACTTGGAATGCTTTAATTTGAATGGGTAAAAGACAAAAACCACCCCTCGAGTATGGGGTATATACAAAAAAACCCCTCGTGTTCGGGGATATACGAAGACCACCCCTGTCACTAGCGGCACACTAACAGAAGGGTAAGAAGACATATTTACCCTCATTTTGGCAAAAAATGCCACACTATAAATACATGTTTTTTCTACTTTCTCCCCCACTTTAACCTAACTGCCTCCTTTCTCCTTCATCCTCTCTCTCTCTCTGCCTCCACCACCATCGACGACCTCTCACCCATCCCCCTCTCTTTCTGTCACTGCCTCCACCACCATCGACGGCCTCTCACCCATCCCCCTCTCTTTCTGTCTCTGCCTCCACCACCATCGACGGCCTCTCACTCATCCCTCTCTCTCTTTCTCTCTCCGTCGGAAGAGGCGATTAAATCGACGGGTAGGCGGCTTAAATCGACGGATTTGCCGGTGGAAGGAGCGCACGGCGAGCGCACGGATTCGCCGGTGCAATCGGACGCCGTCGACGGTGGAGCTAGAGAAGGTCGATTCGAATTCGGATCTGGCTCAAACAGAGCTCTCTCTCTCTCTCTCCATATCCAGGTCGAGAAAGACGACGGTGGTTATAGCTTATTCTCCGCCTCTCCTCAAACCCGACGGTGGCAGTAGGCGTTGAACAGGGCGGAGATGGCTCCGCCTTCGATCTGGTGAGGTTTCTCTCTCTCTCTCTCTCTCTCTCTCTTCTCTCAGATCCCGGTTTCTCCGGTTTTCTTCTCGAATTGAGTGGGTTCTTTGATTTTTTTTCCAGATGTGAAGATTTGATTTTGATATGTCTACTCTGTCTGATCGTCAACTGGTGGTGGTGGACTGTGATGGTGGGTTTGAAAATCTGTAAATATGTCTGTCTGTTGGTGGTTCATTTGAGGATTGACAGATTGGTTCTTTTAAATGGAGAAATTGAGATCCGATAGGGATGAGATGGTGGGTTTGAAATGGTGGAAGAGAAGGGGTTGTGGTGGTGATGTTGAAGAATGTGGTGATGATGATCCTCTTAGTGACGGAGGAGACTTTTGGGGTTGAAGTATAAAAGTTGGGAACTTTTTCTTTGGGTTTCTTTGTGGTGGTTGTTGTGTTTCTGGTGGTGGTTGTGTTTCTGGTGGTGTTGGTGTTTCTAGTGGTGTGTTGGTGGTTGATGTGGTGGTGATGAAGAACACCAACAACATAAACCAAAATAAATACAAAAATACAACTAGGGGCAAAATAGTCATAAAAAAGGTCATATTACACCCCTCTACTAACTGATTGTAACAGAAGGTTGGTATTTGTCTAACGTCCGACGTTAACAGGGGTGGTTTTTGTATATCCCCAAACACTAGGGGTGTTTTTGTATATCACCCATACTCAAGGGGTGATTTTTGTCTTTTACCTAATTTGAATTGGTTGGGGGCGGGGGCAAAATGGTAAAGTTGTTGATAAGGGGACCTAGGTCAACCCTGGTATAAATTACTCTCTTCCTCCGAAATGGACGCGTGAAGAGAGTGACCATGAGTTGCCGGACATGTTTATCGGCGGAACTCCTCCCTCCTCGCTCGGGAACGTGGTTTCTTCGAAGGGCACTGCAGATCCGACCTCCTATTCTGCAGTGCGTTTCGGAGCAAGCCGTCGTTTCCGACCTAGGAGCACTGCAGATCCGTGCCTTTTGGATGAAGCCGTCGTTTCCGACCGAGGAGCACTCTGCAGATCCGACTCTTAATCAGGATCGGAGTAAGAGGTCTGACTTTGTTCCAGAGGCTATTCCCCTGGAGCTGCTGTTCCACCACATCCATACCCTTACGGGATCTGGTGCTTTGAGCATGATTCTTTTGAGTTTTTAGTTACTTTATATGAAACCACTGTTTTTTATGCGATTATTATACATGATGGATCTTGAGTTTTTTTGTTAGGGTTATGGTTTAATCTTTACTAAGAACACACGGAGAAGCGATCATTGCATTGATAACAGGTCAATAGCCATAAACTTCTCTCCCCACCTGAGCCTATTCTATTGTCGCCGATTCAATTTTATCTACCCCAATGGCTTAGTTTGGCAAAGATAGATTTTTAGATAGATTATTGAATGAGTGGTTGAGATGAAGTGTTTTTGTCTCTCTCACCTCATCTCAACCACACATTCAATAATCTATCAAATAATCTATCTTTCCCAAACTAGGTCAATGACGAGTTTGTTCCATCTGTCTTTTCTTTATTGGCGCTCTCAACTAATTTGTACTGCTTCTCTCTGGATCTTTACTTTTTGACTTTTTCTTCCGTCACCTACTCGGTGATTTGAATAGCTAATTTTTTGATGGTGTTTAAGGTTGAAGTTTACTTTAGAGCATCTCCAGTAGTACTAGTTAAAAGTTATTTATAATTTGATGAAAATTTAACATTTCTATTTTAGATATTGTAAAAATTTAGTTAGTGTTCCAATAGTGTTAGTTAAATGATTAGCTAAATAACACGTGGCACATTCTAAATAATTCTTGTATGAGAATTTTAAGGAATTCAGGACATAACCGCTAAGAACATGGGTAAACAAATTATGAAGTTATTTATCCGACTCGTTAAAAGTAGTGAGCGGGATAACTATCCGCTAAAATAAAGAGCGTAGTAGAGAGCCTATTGGAGACAATATTTTTCCAATCTTATTTATATTTTGAAGATAACCGCCATATAAATAACCTATTGGAGATGCTCTAACACGGTGCAACGATTATTAAATTCTCGCAGTGTTTTAAAATGACTCGGTGAATAGTGGTAAAATGAAAAGAGTGAAGATTCAGAGAGAACAGAGGAAGTACATAAATATCTGGAAATTTACATTGTTGATATAAGAGTGCGTTCTCTGAACTGATAAAACTAACCTACCCTGTGCGATTTTAGGCTATTTGATCATATGCACACAACCTGTTTGTTAAAATGCCATGCTGAACTTTGTGGCCATGTAAACCATACTTTCAACATTGGGGCACAGAAGAATCTTAGACTCTCTTCAACTGGGTGCTTTGATAAAGCCTCGGTTATCAAAGTCACATTTACACACACTGCGAGCATTTTTGCATTCGTTTTCTGTTCTGCATAAAGGCTAAGCAATCAGAGGCACTGGAGAGCTCTCCAGAACAGAGTTTCAACAACAATCAGATGAGTTTGGAAACCACACCTACGGAGACAGAATGTGAGTTTTGAAGTGTGATTTTATGGTATGACGGAATGAGATATAGCCATTGGTTGGTCCCTGTTGGAATTCAATTCGAAAGTGAGTGCAGTAATGTGATGTAATCTGGAATGACTGGAAGAACTGTAAAAGACTTGGAACTCACCAGACATTGTTGACTCGTTCACCTCCATGAATTTCACGTTAAGTATGGTTGAATAATACCACAACTTTTATTGCCATGAGCTTCTGCGTTGATATAACACATGCCCGAGACATTGCATTATAGGCTATGAAGTCATAATCACATCCCAATTAACTGATGTCTAAACCATATAAGAAACAAGTTGAGCGAAGATCTTGAAATGTGACTTGACGCTCTTTTCTTGTGTTGAGGCTTTTCAAATCTAACTTCTTCATAATGTAATTTAATAATAATTAAAGAAGTTACATGAATAATGTATTAAGAAAATCTAATAATCGTGAAAGCAACAGCGTATGAGCTATCCTTCCCGGAGTGCAACCATAATCTTTAGAACTCACATTGCAAAGGGCAAAAATATTAGATACCACGAGCAACCACATAAGATAAAAGAACAATTAAGTTTTTGATCGATTTCACTTGTACTAAAGCAGCCACCATAAATAAATAAAAATATACACACACACACACAACAAAGTAATGCACACAAAGGCTCAAGGATCAATCATTACCAGATTGGTTACTTGAAACAACATTTAATGAAATTGAGGAAATAAGAAAAATCAAGATACCTCTCTATGATACTGCAGATTCTTGGGTGTGGATGGGTGATGTGTCAGGAAGCCCTACTGTCAAAAGTGTGTACTTACAGTGCGTACTTACAGCAGATAAAGAGTAACCAGAATGATGATGATGATCAGATGTGGAAGACCATATGGAAATTAAAAAT
The DNA here is from genome assembly GCA_023055425.1 of Linanthus parryae. Lineage (NCBI taxonomy): Eukaryota > Viridiplantae > Streptophyta > Magnoliopsida > Ericales > Polemoniaceae > Linanthus > Linanthus parryae. Next base: position 36,231 of record JALGPY010000006.1, read on the forward strand.
GCATAATAGGCTCAAGATGATGCTGTGGAGAATTTATGCAAAGGCTATACCTATTAATGAATATATCCAACATAGAATCTATCTGGAGAATGGAGAATGTTGTATTTGTAAAAATGGCTTTGAATCAGCTAGTCACTTGTTCTTCACTTGTGATTATGCCAAAACCATTTGGTTTAGTGTGCTGGGGTTGAGAACTGACTTGGAAACTGAGAAGAACATTAAAGATTGGTTTAAATGGCTACTATTTGGCCAAGTAAGAAAGGAGTCGGAGCAGTGGGATGTGGGAATCTGGCTAGCTATTATATGCGATCACATCTGGAGAAGAAGAAATAGCACCTGGACTGGGACAAGTAACTGGAGTGGAAAAATGACTCAAGTGATAGAAGGTGTATTGAGATCCAGAGACTGTATTGGCAACACAAGAATGCAAGGGAGGATAAGGTGAGCTCTAATCTTAATTGGAGACCACCTGAGTATGATTTTGTCAAAATTAATTGTGATGCAAGTGTCAAAGAAGGTGTGGTAGGTCTTGCTGCTATAGCTAGAAATGAGAATGGTGAAGTGTTGAAGTGGAGGACAAAGTTGTTAGTAGACCCTTCTCTGAACATTACAAACTGTGAGTTAATGGCTATTGAACTAGCTTTCCAAATGGCTATGGATGAAGGGTGGAACAAGCTTACCATTGAATCAAATTTTCAGAAAGCTATAACATGTATTCTAAATCCAGCTAAAGCATATTGGAGCCTCAAGAGTAGAAGTTTGTGCCTGTCCAGATTACTTCAGGATGGGAATCATATCTATGTATGTCACATTGCTAGATTAGCAACCTGTGCTGCTCATAGTTTTGCAAACTAGGTTAGGAGTAACAAGGTAGATTCATGTAATAGGATTCCTGTAGATGTTCAGATGATAGTAGAGTGTGATGGTAACTCTGTTTTGTAAGCTTTTCTCTTTTTGGTTGGTAATATATCTATTTCATAAAAAAAAAAAAAAAAAAAAAAAAAAAAGTGGACTTGTAGAACTTTGTGCCTCAAGTTATCCATTTGGATGCCAATTGAGCTGAAGATCCATCTTCGCTCAAAGCTTCGCAGTGTCCTTCAATTCCTTTGGTTTTCCGCCGACCTTCTTCTCCATCTTCCATAAGGCTTCTAACAACTATTGCAATTTCACCACATCATTTTATTTTTCTTCAGTTTCAACGCTACTTTTATACCTACAGTTAGCATTACCGCGTTCATCTTCTGTTCTGTGTAGAGAGGCCACGCAATCAAAGGCATGCCATCAGGGGCGGATCCAAGATTTTCCTCCAGTGAGGGCTAAATTTTAAAATAAAAAATGTGAAGGTAAAAACACAAATAATAAGGGTTAGTATTGAATTTGAGTGGGAGCTAAACTGCATTTAGTAGACATAACATATGATAAAATTGCAATTTCATAAACTTGAGCGGGGGCTATAGCCCCCACAAGCCTAAGGGTAGGTCCGCCACTGCATGCCATACAACCGATGAGTACCTTAAAGAATCTCCTTCAAGTTTTCTCCTATCATCTATGCATGAACTGTCTGTTAAAATGCGAAGCTGATCCGATTTTGTTTCGCTTTATCCCTTCCTATACTCGGGAACTTTAACAAGAATCTTCGATGCTTCTTGGGAATTGGTCTCTTTCATGGCATTATGAAGATTGTTTTCGTTATGATAATTACCATAGTTTTGTAAATGCTCCACTTTTCCATTGCCTGATTCCTCGTTTACTTTGATGATAGACAATGACCAGTTTCCGGCTTGTTCAGGGGCGGAGTCATGGAGGGACAGGGAGTCACCCCTCCCCTCCCAACAACACTTTCTAAAATACTGACTCCGCCACTGTGCTTGTTTATCTTATATACCAGCCATTCCAAATCCATCGGTGTCCGTGTGAGTTTTCGGGGGGAGGGGGGGGGGGATTATGGTACATGAACTGTTTTATAAGCCTCGTCAATATTAGTATCTATATCCTTATTTTTAAAGCACTTGATGATTCTTGAAATGGGTGCTTTCGCCAAGCATTGGCGTGTCACATTCGGCATTGCGCTGACCGGTTTCATCTGGTGGCACTGTTTTAGTTCATGTCAACTCTCTTGAGTGACCTAGTTGGAAACAAAGAACAATCATCTTGATGCTTTTTGGCTCTTATTTCAACTCTCATTGTACACATGGCTGACCATCCAACCATGCCAACCACTCGGGTTTCTCCGAGTTAGATCTTGACCTGGTTTGAATAATTGGACCAACCTGATAACCCACCAACTAGTTGGTGTTCCAAATCCTTGGCCACACCAAAAACTTGTGAGGCAAACGGGTCGGTCATATACACCACCAACCAGGTTGTGGCTTTCAAACAACTATGAGAGTTCCTAAGAGTTGTCTGAAACATCTATATAATAAATCAGTTAGGTGTTTCTCTCTAAAAAAATGTCAACAATAACATCCTAACCATTCAATCTTAAAAAATGTCTCAAGACATTTTGAGTCGTTGGTTATCATTTTTCTTTTGTTAAACAAAAATTAGTAAAAGAATTAGCTAAAGAGAATAAGGATAAGATACATTTTATGAAAAATCTTCATCCTAGCTAATTAATCTAAAATCTCTCTCTCATCTAACTAATTATTCAAACTTAATATTCATTATTTATCTATTCATACGTAAATTTTAAATATGTATAAAAATATATGTCAATAATAAAATCTTCCTTAAAACCGTATTTAAAGCATCGTTCATTTAAAATATTAATTAGTTAATTAATTTTATAAATTTATTCAATTACTTAAAAATATGATAGGAAAGTGCTGAAAGAAGGAAGTGCAGGCGGGAAAAAAACGCCATTCTCAAGAGGGCAGAAAAAGGGTTGTTGCTGCACGCAGTGGTAGAATCTGCGATGATGGTGCTCGCAAAGAACATAAAATTGCTTCCGAATGTGTTTGTTTGGTTTCTGGATGTGTTTTCTTCCCATCAAAAGTCAATAAAATGGCCATTCTATCTGTGTCTACTCCATTTTATCCCTCTAAATGTGTACTATTGAGAGTTGCTTAGTTATCCTCTTGATTGGGACTTATGATTCTTATTCATTAGCCAGTTTTCTGGTACACCATGTTAGCAGGGAGACAGTTTTCTTGTTTCTATAATTTCGTTTGACATCCCTTCTATCATTATGCTATCCCACAACATAATTGATTGTTTTTCTTGTGTTTTTTCTCCAAGGATCTAATCAAGATAAGGAAAATGAGGAGAACCATGCGAAGGAAAAAATGCGAATAAATACCCGAAGTATAACGCGACAAAAATGGAAATGGTATGAAGCTTTTACCATAGTTTTATTTCTCGGAGAGAAATTTGGCATCTTTTTGTATGTGTAGCTGTGTGTGCCTGTGTGCATACAAAATAAAGAATGCTATGAATACGACAAGGATTTAGGTTTTTCTTGAATCTTCTTCCGAGGGTTGCTTGTACTAGTAGTAATTATCAGGATTGATTAGTACTATATGATATCCTACTCAAATAGGAATTTGTTTTCTGATCCCATGCAACCTATGCCTCGTCTCCATCCTTCCAAACTAGTTCATCAGTTAATTGCAATGTCAAAGACCAAACTTTGTATGAAATTCAACTTAACAACCATGTCTTCGCTTCTCTTTATGTGTGTTTTTAACTTCTCTTTATGTGGTCTCCCCAGTTGGTTGCCTCTAAACGCTCGCTTATTTTTTTGAGAGCGCTGCTTATGTTTTTTGTTCTCTGATACCCAAATGAGCAAGATATTTAAGGAGTCAAACTAATAATCTATAATTCATGTGCTACCATCACTCGTGCTGATAAAGGAAATACGAGTATGGAAATATTGCTCATCAACTTAGTTGTCAGAAGACCTTCCTGTTAGTGAAAATCAGAAGAATTAGTGATTTTTTTTTTTGAGGGGAAAAAAATCGACTTCCGTTAAAAGTCATAAAGGGCCCTTACACCTTTCTCAATTACATGCAATGCCCATTGAGGGATGCGTGTGTACAAGCATAATTGTGAGACTTCTAAGGACCTATTTGCAAAGAGGTCTGCTGACTCGTTGAGAGATCTTGACACGTGTTGGACCTTGAGATCTTCAAACTCATCTCCGAGAGACACGCCTTGCCGTAGTATCGAGATGAGTTCTTCATCTTCCACACCGTCTCTTCGGTTTCTTCTCCATTCATTGAACAGCTCCACACCAGCTAGACAATCGGACTCCAAAATCAGTTTCTTCCATCGAGCAAATCTCGCCATCTCCAAACCCTTCACCATACCTTGTATCTCCAAATTCATCGGCGATAAATTGTATCTCAGGCGTTCACACCTTGCTGCCACAAAAGCTCCTTCCGCATCTCTGAGAACACACCCCGATCCGGCAATTTGTTGGTCGGGTCTGCAGGCAATATCAGTGTTCATCTTTAACCATCCCTCGGGTGGTTTCTGCCATTGTTGCAGTTCATCGACGGCATCATCCACTCTCCGATCTAAGTCCTTCAGCATCTTCAACTCAGATAAGTGGAAATCTGCTTTCTTTATGATTTCCTCAGTTGAAAATTTGTCATCCCTGAACTTTGATTCATTTCTCTTTGTCCACATACTCCATGCGATAATTGACCACTTTGATCTGGTCTCAATTGATCCGCAGGTGAAGATCTCCCCAATCCATTCACGTACTGAGCTTCTCCTGGTCTTTTCGTAGTCTTCTCCAAGGCCCCTTGTCCAGACTTCAATTGCGAGTGGGCAGCTACAGAAGAAATGGTCCATCGTTTCAATACCCATTTGGCAACCACCGCACTCGACTGAGAGTTTTAAACCTCTCTCTCTCTCTCTCTCTTTGAGCTTTGTTGTGACAGGTAAAGACTCATTCCACATTCGCCAGACATGGAAGAGAATTTTCCTTGGGATTTTTAGTTTTCAAAGATTCACTAAGAAGGTTTGTTAGTGAAGTTAACTTGGCATCATTTTAAAACTAGATTGTTGGAGTCACTGACGCTTAGTTTTGAAGACATTTTTCGGTTTCTAATTGTGTCTTTATGGGATAATTGTACCTTATTTTGTACCTTGAAACCCTTGGATGCATCAGTTGATTCGTCTCTCCTTGTTCTGAGAATATTTACTTTCAGACCTAATTTCCAGAATTTATCAATCTAAACTATGTAGAGTATCTAATGTGAAATTTCTTCTTGCTTTTGGCGTGGTAGGCAAAAACATTCCTGTCAGCTTGGCTATGTTTTTGTAGTCCTTAAACATTCCTGTCAGCTTGGCTATGTTTTTGTAGTCCTTAAACATTCCTGTCAGCTTGGCTATGTTTTTGTAGTCCTTAATTTGCTTTGCGATATTCTACAGGCACAGTAGAAGTGCTCGATAGAAGTGGATGAACCAGAAGGTATATTTGTTTCTTTTTCTTTAATTGTCTGTTTCCTGTCTACCTTTACTTCAAAGAATCCTCGCTACATCGACACATTATATTGGCGGAAAATGTAATCTTGCTTCTTTTTGGCTGGGGAAGTGATATGCTACTTCCACCTTTTGGTTTTGAATGCCAAGGCGGCCGAGAACCGTTTCCATTATCGATCTAAATTTAACGTCATGACATTGATGAGCCGGATGAGGAGAAGAGAGGGGAACTTAGAGGTTAGGGTTGTTTTGGCAGCTGTACACTCAATCAAGTCGATGATGATGATGATGTTATTGCTTAGCTTAGGTTGTTCCTAGATCTATTGTAGCAGTAAGTAGGTATTGGTTGGTTGCCATGTGCCTTCGTAGTTTTCAATTCAGTGGGCGCGAGAAAGTATTGATGAGTTCTCTCGGCCTAAGTATGAGTGACGAAATTTTGATGTCTCATCTTCCTAATTTGCAATATTGCTTCGGATGACATATCTTTACTGCATTCGAGCGTTTTTTTTTTTATCGGGTATCAGTCTGAGATGTTCTTTGTCTAATATCACGGCAATAGCACATGGTGGTTGAAAACCGTGCACAAGATTGGTACTACTTCCGTTTCTTCTAGCACCGGTTTGACTTTTTGACTCGTATCTGGGTCACTTTGACCGGGTGATTTGGATAGCAAAACGATGCGATTTTGTAATAATTTTTTCACCGTGTCATAGAGCAACTTTTAGTCTAACAATACCATGAAAAAATTATCAAAAAATTGCATCATTTTACTATCCAAATCACCGGGTCAAAGTGACCTAGTGAATAGTGGTAAAAGTCAAACCGGTGTGATTGAGAAGAAACGGAGGTAGTACCAATACAATAGTATTACATGAGTGAGCAATGATACTCAATTTTACTACAATACTTTAAGTGTGGGTGTCAAATCGGTGTCAAAGTTGAAAATATTTGTACCAGAGTGTAGGAGAAAGTTAAACTTGAATGCAACGAAGACCTAGGTTAACCATGGTATAAATAACTCTATTCCTCCGAGTGGGTGAGGGGCATCAAAAGCCCCAGCTGGGTTTTCAGTTTCCACTCTATTCCAGAGCTTCTTCGTTTTCACTAATAGCGATAGGATACTTAGTTTAAGGACTAAAGTGTAATTATGATTTTATTAGTTTTGTATATATTACTAATCAATATAGAAGTCCCGGAAGGACAATTTCACCATCTAGCAATAGAGGATGTCCAAATATCACTATGAATAATGTCAAACGGAGCCACAGTACAATATTGTGAAGGGACAAAGGGAAGTCTAACGTGTATGCCGAGTTGACATGCATGGCACAATCCGGTTTGCTCAGTTTTAGTACAAGAAATGAAATGACTAGAGCTAAGATGATCTCAGACGTGGCGATCAGGATGTCCAAGACGGTTGTGCAAAACTGGGGCTGGAAGAATGACGAGACTGGGCTGGAGAGGGGGACGGGGTGGAAATAAGAGGATAGAGGTCCCCTGATATATTGCTCCGAAGTAAAAGGGTCCCCGAGTGAAGGTCTTCACAATATGTTTTGTGCGTTGATGTTGAACCGGATTACCCGATAAGTATACTGCACTAACATTCTCCCCACCAAAGCTCACAACGGTGATATTCCTACCACCATTCTCTATCATCGTCTTCCCACTTACGATCATCTTCGTACCTTTGGGTGTCTGCGTTACCCTAATCTGACTGATGTGTCTCCTCACAAGCTTGCCCCTCGGCCCACTCGATGCGTGTTTCTTGGTTACCCTTCGAACTATCCTGGTTATCGGTGTCTCAACATCTCTACTGGTCGCATTCACATCTCACTTCGTGTCACGTTTGATGAGCATGTCTTCCCGTTTGCCACACCAGGTTCCGTGTCACTTCCCGGTCATATTGTCTCTGACCCCAACGATGGTCTTCCTCCTATAGATCTGTCGGGTCATACTCACAACCCCTCCGCTCCCTCTCGGCTAACCCCACCCTTCCTTCTTCACTAAACTCGTCGCCCGGCCGCACCTCCTCCTTCTGCATCGACACCACCTCAGCCTCCTACACCTCAAGCTCCTCCTCAGCCTCTTGCCTCCCCACCTGTCACGGTCTCTCCGCTGTCTCCAGCACCGGGCTCTCCTAACCCACCGGCTCCACCTCTCTCCCCTCAGATGAGAACCCGAGCCCAGCACGGTATCCATAAACCCATCTCCAGTCTCACCCTTCAGACTCAATCTCCTTCTTCTGTGTCTCTCTTGCCCAAATCCCATGTGTCAGCCCTTTCGGACCCACAGTGAAAAGTTGCAATGGATTATGAGTTTGAGGCTATGATCACGAATGAGACTTGGTAGTTGGTTCCTCCCCCGTCTGGGACAAACATTCTCCAGGCCATTAGGTTATTCCGTCACAAGTTTCGGGCTGATGGTACTCTTCAGCGGTACAAAGCCCGCCTGGTGGCGAATGGAAAATCTCAGTTAGTGGGTGTTGATTGTGATGAGACTTTTAGTGTTGTTTTCAAAACGGCCACCATCCGTACTGTTCTCACTCTTGCCATCTCTCATGCTTGGCCTATTCTCCAGTTGGATGTCAAGAATGCTTTCTTGCACGGTGATCTGGATGTTGTAAAAACTGGGCTATCAAGATCTTCTTCATCCGGATCATGTTTGTCGTCTTCGTAAGTTCCTCTATGGGCTAAAACAGGCACCACGCGCGTGGTTTCAGCTTTTTGCTACCTTTCTCACGGGCTCAGTGGGGTTCTCCAGTTGTCGGTGTGATGAGTCTCTGTTTGTCTACGTCAGGGATAAGATATTGTCTACCTCGTCCTCTACGTCAACAATAACATCAGTACAGGGTCTTCTCCTTCAGTTTTGCAGTGGATTATTGCTCAACTTTCGACTGAGTTTGCTATGACTGACCTTGGACCTCTACATCATTTCTGGGCATTGTTGTCACTCGCACTGAATCTGATATGGTTCTCTCTCAACGTCAGTATGCCTCTGAGATTCTATAGCGTGCATCAATGGTCGGCTTTAAGTCGGTTAGCACTTCGATTGAGACTAGCTCTAAACTCACCGCGGGTTCGGGACCTCCAGTTGATGATCCCACTCTCTACCGCAGTTTCGCTGGTGCTCTTCAGTACCTCACATTCACCCGTCCTGACATCCCATATGTCGTTCAACAGATCTGCCTCTTCATGCATGATCCTCGTGAGCATTATTTTTGCGCGTTGAAACGCGTTCTTCGCTATGTGAGTGGCACTCTTGATCTCGGGTTTCACATCTCTGTTACTGCCTCCACGAGCCTCACGGCGTACACTGATACGGATTGGGCAGGCTGAGAGAGAACCATACCAGATTCAATAAGGATTGGGCAGTGTGGATTTGATCTCTCCAGCCTTTCTGAGATATTTACTCGGAGATCATAGTTCCTTTTGCAGAAATGGTATCTTTATGCAAAAGTCACTCCGATCTTCGTGAAAATATCTCGGAAAGAGTGGCGAGATCGAATTCACAGCTAAATTGTTCCAGTATATAGAAAAACAATGTGGTCTCGAAGTTGACATCTCTACAGCTTATTTGTCTCTTGGAGCGTTCTTTGACCGATGCTACGAGGTGTTGCCGGCCATGTTTCTTGACGGCGCCCCTCCTCCTCCTCCTGCCGAAAAAGATGGCTTTCTACAAAGAGCACTCGCAGATCTGATCTCCTACTCCAATCCTGATCTTGAAGATTTTGATAATGAGGTATACCAAGAGAAATATGATAGGGGGTGGAACTTCAAGCGTGACCTCCTGGTCTTTGCTGCATGAAAGTGTGGTTTGAATGTCTTGTTGGGTTTTGACGTAGGTAACGCAGAAGAATAACAAAAATTTAATTCCTACTCAAAGCCCACCAAGGATCACAGGAAGAGACATTCATAACATGATGAAGGACATAGAAGATGTGTACCTTTTGGTTCAGGAGATCACACGAAGAATAATGTCCTCGTCTCTACGGTTGATCCAGCCTAGAGGTGAGATCTAGATCTTCTTTCTCCTAGTTCTAGCTTGGACCGGAGGAAGAGGGAAGAACGAATCAAGCAACAAGGAACCAAAGAGAGGTTCGGCCTCTCTCTTGGTGGCCGACGGGTAGGGGACGACTAGGGGTTCGGCCTCCTAGCTTGTCTCTTGCACTCTCTTTTTCTTTCTCTCCCACTCACTTATGTTATGAGCATTAGTTGTAGGAAGGAAGCTAGAACATCATTTATATAGTCCAACAACTCCTTGTTAACTACATAAAGGCCCTTCCTAGTTCTACATGAACCCGGATTAGTCCCTTCCTTGCATATTAGTCCTACTAAGTTTGCAAGGTGTTGCAAAGTGATCTTTCTAATTAATTAATCATATTAATTAATCCCAAATCTAGTTCAAATCTATTAGACGTGTGACCCCATAGGTTTCTACTTAGTTGGTACTAACTAATTACTAACATGGAGCGGTGTCTAGCAACACATTCATGCAATCCAACTAATAGAACAAGTCAGTGATCCCGACAAACCTTTGTGCCCAACATCACATATTGCACTATCCCTTTGTCTCCATATCCGGATTGGACACGAGACATAAATAGTCACACTCGTATATCCAATCCATAATTCCTCGATCATGGGAATACGCTTATGCAAGCAGATAACATCAATATCTAAATATTGATTTATCTGAGTCTGGCCAGACATTCAATAAGCACCATCCCTCAAGTGGCCATGGATATTTGCTCCCTTTATGTGGGAGGGACAAATCCTCTCTACATCACTACGATCTCTAAGCTTGCTTCCTATAATGCCTTATAGCTATCATTATAGTTGCCCGCTTAAGGCGCAACGTTGGATAACATCAAAGCACGATATTCTACAACTAGAGTATCTAGTGACTTCAAGTCTTAGGACTGCAATTATATTAGCACTACTAGAAGCGATTGTGACTTTAACATAATCTAATGTATCCTTGTCGTTGTGGGTCAATCCAGTATGCCATTACTCATAATGCATACCCATGTGTTAGACGTGATATCTCCATATCAATCTACACACATACTAGTCTATATTTGATTGTCCTATTATCCAATATAATGGACTAGGGATATTTAAGATAAACAACACATTGTATATAAGGGCTTTATTATATTAAAAATCACAATAAATAATAAATGAATATTCTAGCCAAAACATTGTTCATACTAAATATAGATTGCCTCTAGGGCACCTATTCCAACAGTCTCCCACTTGCACTAAAGCCAATCTGGTGCATCTCGTATGCCTATAGATCTCACGTGCCCTTCATGCTTTCGCTGCGCAAGTGGTTTTGTGAGCGGATCTGAAAGATTGTCATCCGTTGGAATCTTTCACATCTTCACATCTCCTCGATCGATCATATCACGAATAAGATGGAATCTCCTAAGTACATGCTTTGACTTCTGGTGTGATCTTGGTTCCTTGGATTGTGCGATTGCCCCAGAGTTGTCACAGTATGACTCTATGGGATCCACGATGCTAGGGACCACATCGAGCTCAGTGATAAACTATTTTATCCAAACTGCCTCTTTTGCTGCTTCTGCGGCAGCAATGTACTCAGCTTCTGTCCCTTGCTTGGAACTCTTCCAGCTCGCAGCTCCTCCATTCAGGCAAAACACGTATCGAGACTGCGATCTGTAATCATCTTTGTTGGTTTGGAAGCTTGCATCAGTGTAACCAATTACACTTAGCTTTTCCCTTACTCCAAATATCAAGAATGCATCCTTAGTTCTTCTCAATTACTTTAGGATGTTCTTGACAGCAATCCAGTGACTCTCACCGGGATTGGGCTGATATCTGCTCACCATACTCAACGCGTATGATACGTCTGGTCTAGTACACAACATGGCGTATATGATGGATCCTAAGGCCGAAGCATATGGTATCTTACTCATGCGGTCCTTCTCAATCTCATTGGAAGGACAGTCAGTCTTAGAAAGAGTGACTCCATGCGACATGGGCAAGAATCCCTTCTTGGAATCTTGCATGTTGAACCTCTTCAACACCTTGTCTATATATGTACTTTGACTTAGGCTGAGAAGCTTTCCAGATCTATCCCTACAGATATTTATACCTAGTATATAAGCTGCATCTCCTAGGTCCTTCACTGCGAAACACTTTCCTACCCAATCTTTAACAGATTGCAAAGTAGGAATGTCGTTTCCAATGATTACTATGTCATCCACATACAAGACCAGAAACACTACAAAGCTCCCACTAACCTTCTTGTAAACACAGGGCTCATCTTCGTTCTTGATGAAGCCAAACTCTTTTACTGCGTCATCAAAACGTCGATTCCAACTTCTAGAAGCTTGCTTTAATCCATAAATGGATCTTTGCAGCTTACAAAATTTATTGGCTTTCTCTGGATCCTCAAAACCCTCCGGTTGTGTCATGTACACGTCCTCGAGGAGGTTCCCATAAAGGAACGCTGTTTTGACATCCATTTGCCAAATCTCATAGTCGTAGTATGCTGCAATAGCAAGTAGGAATTGAATGGATTTAGTCATGGCGACTGGTGAAAAGGTCTCATCATAGTCAATACCATGAATCTGTCTATACCCTTTAGCTACCAATCGCCTCTTATAGGCAACTACCTTGCCATCCATGTCGGTCTTCTTCTTGAAGATCCATTTGCACCCTATGGGCCGCACCCCTTCAGGTGGTTCCACCAAAGTCCATACTTTGTTGGTGTATATGGAATCCATTTCGGTTCTCATGGCTTCTAGACACTTCTTGGAGTCTTTGCCTTTCATGGCCTCCCCGTAGGTTGCAGGCTCATCATCCATGAGTGGTATGTCATCGGGCTCAGTCACGAGTTGTCTGTACCTCTCTGGCTCATGACGTACCCTTCCTGACCTACGGAGTTCCTGTGTCACCTGAACAGGTTCTTCCACAACAAATTGCGGTTCATGTTCATGTTCTATCATCGGTTCAGTGATTTTTGGTTCTTGAATTTCTTCAATTTCTACAGTTCTCCCACTTGCTTCATTAGAGACAAACTCTCTTTCTAGAAACACGCCGGTCCGAGATACAAACACTTTGTTCTCGGTGGGATTGTAGAAATAATATCCTTTCGCTTCCTTAGGACATCCCACAAATTTACACTTATCCGCCTTGGGCCGGAGCTTGTCTGTTTGTAAACGCTTTACATAAACATCGCACCCCCAAATCTTCATAAACGACACTATGGGACGCTTCCCAGTCCATATCTCATATGGTGTCTTCATGACTGATTTGGATGGAACACAGTTAATGGTAAAAGCTGCCGTCATTAGAGCATGTCCCCAAAACGATATCGGAAGATCCGTTTGAGACATCATAGATCGCACCATATCTAATAGTGTGCGATTCCTCCTCTAGGACATGCCATTCCATTGTGGCGTTCCAGGTGGAGTGAGATGGGATACTATCCCACACTCTCTAAGATACTCATCAAACTCTTGGCTTAAGTATTCTCCTCCATGATCCGATCGTAGAACCTTAATACTTCTACCAAGTTCTTCTCTACTTCATTCTTGAATTCTTTAAACAATTAAAAACATTCGGATTTGGCCTTCATACGGTATACAAATCCATATCTACTGAAATCATCAGTAAATTTTATGAAGTAGGTGTAACCACGGTATGTATGTGGGCCAGTAACTCACTAGTCCTCTCACCTTTCTTATTGAAAGGGGATTTTGTCATTTTTCGTAATAAACAAGATTCGCATGTCTCATATGATTCCAAATCAAATGAGTCTAGAAGTCCATCTTTATAGATTCTAGCTATGCGTTTCTCATTTATATGGCCTAAACGACAATGCCATAGATATGTAGGATTTAAATTATTAGTTTTAGTCCTTTTAGTATTTATGTTATAGATTGGATTTTTTTTGGATCAAGGATATATAATCCATTAGACAAATGCGCACTACAATAGTGCATACTATCAAAATAAATGGAGCAACACTTGTCCTTTATTGAAATAGAAAAACCCTTCTCGTCCAAACAAGATGGAAATAATGTTTTTGCTCATAGGAGGCACATAAAAGCAATTATCTAATTCTAAAATACTTCCAGAAGGCAAAGATAGCTCATAGACGCCTATAGCTAATGCAACACTCTTGCTCCATTCTCTACGCGCAGATCTATCTCCCCTTTAGCCAATCTTCTACTTCTTTCAACTCCTGCACATTTCGACAAATGTGAGAACCACATCCAGTATCCAATACCCAAGATGAAGAAATAAAAAGATCGACGTCTATAACATAAATACCTGGTGGTGGTGGAATCACTATTCCAAGCTTCTTATCCTCCATATATTTAGGGAAATTCCTCCTCCAGTGACCCGACTGGCTACAATAGTGACATTCACCTTTAGCCACGCCCCCACTAGGCTTTAGAGTTTCCTTGGATTTTGCAACTTTCTTGCGCTTTCCTTTGGAAGTAGAGGCAACTCCTTTGCCCTTCCTCTTATGCACCATCATTATGGCTTTACCCTTGCCTTTGTTGATGCTCTGTTCAGCTGTCTTTAGCATGTTCAATAAGTCTGACAGAGTCTTACTGATCTCGTATGATTTGATTATAACTGTCAGGCAACGATTGCAAGACAAGATCAGTAGCCAATCTTGGCTAAGTGGGAATCCCAGTCCCTCAAGGTTCTCAATGTACCCGATCATTCGGAGTACATGAGGCCCTACTGGATTCCCTTCTGCAAGACTACTCTTGAACAATGCTTTGGACACCTCATATCGATCATGCCTTGCCTGTTCCTGAAAAAATTGTTTCAAGTGTATGATCATATCATAGGCCTCCATGTTCTCGTGTTGCTTCTGAAGCTCAACAGTCATGGTGCAGAGCATGAGGCAAGTCACGTCATTAGAATCATCAATATGTTTCTGACGTGCCCTTACATCTTCTAGAACAGACTCATCCTGGGGTGGGGCAGGAATTGGAGTGTCTAAGACGTACAGCTTCTTTTCTTGCTTAAGGACAATCCTTAAGTTTCTCTACCAGTCAAGGAAATTTGTTCCAGACAGTTTGTCCTTCTCAAGAACATATCGCAGGGATGAAGTCGATGCGTTGTTGTTTGCCATTTGTAATTCTACAAAACAAGAAATGTGCAATTTTTGTATTTTGAATATCATCTATATTTTCTACTAGGTCCAAGATCCCTTTTCACTTCTTCTTGAGCTTGCTTTGGCAAGTCGCTCAAGAATTGGTTATTTAGGTAGGAACCATTCCAATTGCATCCCATGCAATTCTTGGTCCAATTAGGTGAATAACTCATTATTCTTTATCCTTTAAATAACACATATTTTCATGCCTCTAGGTTCATCAATCCAATTGATTCTTACCTAGTTGCGTCCAACCTCTTGCTTAAACATACACACATTATTAGATTGTGTCGTCCGCAACATATCATTGTGAATTAAAATCCTCTTGCTGTGGCAAGCCCGAATTTTAATAGACCCAGATCATGAAGGGTGTTTAGGCAAGAGAAGGCAAAACGCAATATTCTATTTGAGGGATTTAATCATTCTTAATTTATTTGGTTGATCCAATCAACATGATCTACTTATTTAGATTGTGCAATCCACAATAAAAGATCGGTTATTATTATCTTGTTAACTTTTGCTAGTATCGTCATACACACAAAAATAAATAACAAGACATAAATAATAAACATCCACAAAAGATAAATAATGTGGCATGGATATGGCACATAGACTAAGATATTATCAAGCCAATGATAATATATATTTGCCCTAAAGTGACAAGCTCATCTCCATGTGCTCCACCATAGCCGCGCGCCTAGGGTAGGGAGTCTTCATCGTTTTTTGGCTTCTAGGTTCTCCGGTCCTCGTCTCCATGCTCTTGGCTATCATCTAAATATCTCTAATTCTAGCCTAACATCTAGAATAAATAAATAAATATATAAATAAATAAATAAATAAATAAATAAATAAATAAAGCCTCACATGTTGAGGAGAAAAAACGACTCGCAGGTCGTAAAACCTAATTAATTATTACATTAATTTGATCAGCTCGCAAGCCGTAAACCAAATCACAACAAACACAAAAACATCCACAACCTAGGCCATATCCATCCACCATGCAACAAAGCACATAAAACAGTTAAAACCAAATTTTAACGCGCTTGTTCAATTTTGGTTGTTTTGGACATACTAGGGTCAAAATGGTCCAAGAGATTCACCAAGGGTATGGCCGGACACACCAAGGAACCGCCACACTAGGCGCGGGCTGTCCGGCCCCTAGCCCACACTGCTAGGCTGTGCGCTAGGGTGCGCCGACCCCTTGGGGCAGTGTGTTACTTGGGCGGCAAGGGAGAGAGGGGCGGTCCCCTCATGGGGCCGCACCTCCTTATGGCATTGTTTCCAATAACAATTCCTTCCTTGTTGGGTTGTTTCCAAAACACCATTTGCCTTGATGCCCAAGTTTAATAGTTTCCGTACTTGAAAAAACCCCCTTTTCCAAGCATGTGCTCAAACTCTAGCCTTAGATCCAAAATTATTCACATCATATGTGATCAAACTCACAAATTCCTACATCCCATGTAAAATTACGTATTGTTTGTTCTTGAATCAATATTCAATTTACATCTACTATGCTAATTTATTTCAGTTTCGCGTAAAATTAACAATACGGTGTATCAACTGAAATCGTAACACATAAAATCATGTTATGCACTACGACATGTGGCTCTGATACCACTGTTGGGTTTTGACGTAGGTAACGCACCGGAATAACGAAAATTTAATTCCTACTCAAAGCCCGCCAAGGATCACAGGAAGAGACATTCATAACATGGTGAAGGACATAGAAGATGGTACCTTTTGGTTCGGGAGATCACACGAAGAATAATGTCCTCGTCTCTACGGTTGATCCACGTGTAGAGGTGAGATCTAGATCTTGATTCTCCTAGTTATAGCTTGGAATGGAGGAAGAGGGAAGAACGAATCAAGCAACAAGGAACCAAAGAGAGGTTCGGCCTCTCTCTTGGTGGCCGACGGGTAGGGGACGGTTAGGGGTTCGGCCTCCTAGCTTGTCTCTTGCTCTCTCTTTTGCTTTCTCTCCCACTCACTTATGTTATGAGCATTAGTTGTGGGAAGGAAGCTAGAACATCCTTTATATAGTCCAACAACTCGTTGTTAACTACATAAAGGCCCTTCCTAGTTCTACATGAACTTGGATTAGTCCCTTCCTTGCATATTAGTCCTACTAAGTTTGCAAGGTGTTGCGAAGTGATCCTTATAATTAATTAATCATATTAATTAATCTCAAATCTAGTTCAACTCTATTAGACGTGTGACCCCATAGGTTTCTACTTAGTTGGTAGTAACAAATTACTAACATGAAGCGGTGTCTAGCAACACATCCATGCAATCCAACTAATAGAACAAGTCAGCGATCCCGACAAACCTTTGTGCCCAATATCACATATTGCACTATCCCTTTGTCTCCATATCCGGATTGGACACGAGACATAAATAGTCACACTCGTATATCCAATCCATAGTTCCTCGATCCTGGGAACATGCTTATGCAAGCAGATAACATCAATATCTCCATATTGATTTATTTGAGTCTGGCTAGACATTCAATAAGCACCATCCCTCAAGTGGCCATGAATATTTGCTCCCATTATGTGGGAGGGAAAAATCCTCTCAACATCACTACGATCTCAAAGGTTGCTTCCTATCATGCCCGATAGCTATCTTTATAGTTTCCCGGTTAAGGCGCAACGTTTGATAACATCAAAGCACGATATTCCACAAATAGAGTATCTAGTGACTTCAAGTCTAAGGACTGCAATTATATTAGCACTACAAGAAGCGATTGTGACTTTAACATAATCTAATGTATCCTTCTCGTTGTGGGTCAATCCAGTATGCCATTACTCCTAATGCATACCCATGTGTTAGACTTGATATATCCATATCAATCTACACACCTACTAGTCTATATTTGATTGTCCTGTTAACCAATATAATGGACTAGGGATATTTAAGATAAACAACACATTGTATCTAAGGACTTCATTATATTAAATATCACAATAAATAATAAATGAATATTCTAGCCAAAACATCGTTCATACTAATTATAGTTTGCCTCTAGGGAACCTATTCCAACAAGTCTAGCCGATGAGGCTTGATGAATCAATCAAACTCGACGAAGGGAACTTCTTCTACGCTCAGCAGACCCTATTTCCTGATGGTTGCGATAAGCTAGAAACTGACAGCGAGCTTGTTCCTCCTCCACCCGTTCTGGGGACTGTTCTCCCTGGGATTGTTGTTCCACCACCTCCCTACCCAGATCTGCTTGAGGTAAGGGTCTGATACTTTGAATATGATGTTTTTAGTTTTTAGTTGCTTTATATGAAACCAATGTGTTTTTTATGCGATTATACTTTGGATTTAATTTTTCTCTCTAATTCGGAAATCAATGAAGTCTATTAAAAATCAAATTTAAAACTAGCATGAGTGTTATATGTAAATTTAGTGATTCTTTTTGTGAGTAAATCTTTTCCAGTTTGTTGTCATGTATTGTGTGTTTGGCTAATTTAAATTAGGTCTAATATGTTCACTCACTAAATTAGATAGTTTACAATATTCGTAGCTCAATTTTTGGCCCTGGTCAGCTGGTTTGGTTAGAAGATCAATGTATTGGATTGTTGCATGTGCCCGTTTTAAATTGTTGGACCTCGGTTGGTCTATATAAATTTGGGCTCAGCAGTGGATATATGCACTAAACTGAATTTGTCTTGTATTTTCTTGTATAGCCTTACCGTCTCCCTTCGCGTGCGCATCACGATACTAGATTGCTTATTGCGGGGTACGCATCTCGTGGCATTTTGGAGACACTCACAATTCCCATATGTATTTGTTTATTTCATGGGAATATTATTAGTATGGCAATGTCTTGTTTGGATTGTATTGGGTTACTCGTAATAATTAGTGTCGTTTTCCTTCATATGAAAACTCTTCCTATCCTCAAACTCACCATGATACTACGGGAGGAGTATGAGATAACATCGAAGATTGCAGACATATGGATTTTCCTGGCGGACATGTGCACAACTGCCACACCTGAGTTTGAAGCCAGGCTGGTTAAGCATGCTGGGGATATTTTTGCAATGAGCTCGGACCCGAGGTAGTGCCACATCTCCATCCTCTTGGCATGTCACCATGTCGTGAGAGAGTGTTCTGCTGCTGTTGTTGATAGTTATGTTATGATGATACATTTTACTGTTGGATGTTTGTCGGCACATTTGAATGTTTATTGCTTGACTTGCTATTTGGTGAATGATTTGGAATCTATGCCCCCATTATGTGCTATAGGTGGCCATTAGATATAGCAATCTCTTTTATATTTTATTTATATTGTCTAGAATGTCTGCATATTATTATGTTTAGTATGCCTATGGTATTGATAGTTTTGCTTGGTACTACTATAATGAATTTTTGATTTTATCTTTACATACCAAGATACGAATGTGAAGGAAAGGGAATTTGTATTTCTAGTGAGAGAAAGCTTACAATTTGGATTCTTGGATGGGTTGGAGCAAATGAGCCCCTCCATATTTATACGAGGTTTTCTTCTATGGAAGGATATATAGATCATCTAATCCAACGGTAGAGATCTAGTGGCCTCGAACCTCCATGCTCCTAATGGCATATGATATTTACATTAGAATATTCTAGAGACTCCTACACATCCATGAAGCCTACAAGCACAAGAACACTCTAAAAAAAAGGAAATTAAGTGGGCTAAATGGGCTAGGACAATTCCTAGGCCCAAAAATACTTGACCCCAAGTGAGCAAATGTGTCATGGGCTAGCCCAAAGACAGTTACCAAGAAAAATATCAAGTAAATATATGGGGCCCGTGACACATTGTTGTTTATTGCTTTTCTCCTCGAAGATGTGCGAGGAACACAGTAAAAAAAAGTATAAGCTTTGTCCTATCGATCCAATCTCGTTGTTGTTCCAAGAGAAAAATCGTCCGAGATGAGATTTTGAAAAATAATTCTATTAAAAGCTTTCACCAAGTGCGATGATTTTTATTTTTTTGAAAATTAACAAGTGCGATGATAGATAAAGCATGAAAACCTCTTTCAAGAACATCAAAATAATAATCATATCCTATGAAAGAGACATGACTATGTATGTCGGGTTCATTTGGAACTTTAAAATAACTTTTTTCACCAATAACGAGGAGTCAGTGGTACTTTGTTTCTTTCTTTCTTTCTTCCAATTTACCTAAATCGAGTGTTTCCTTTCTTTCTTCCACTTTCCTTTTTTATTAACATTTGCAAGAGTAATTGACAAAAATACCCTTTTATAACCCACCATTACTATCCAACTACCTCCACTAGCCCTCTCCCTATGTAGTCTCTACCTTATCATCTATCCCTCTCTCTCTCTTCCTTATCATATAGCTCTCTCTCTCTCAAACCATCTTTCTATGCATCTCTCTTCCTCCGATCCCCCCCCCAATGAATCTCCCCTTCTCTCTCTGCCTCCTTCTATCCAATCCCCCCCCTATCCCCCCCTCTCTATCTCTGCCTCCCTCTTTTTGATCCCTCATCCCCTTCTTTATCTATCTCTCTGATCCGCAAGGTGGAGCAGCCGATGGTAGCCACCCCGACAACCCAGATCGATGGAGTAGGTAAATAGCCTCTCTCTCTCTCTCTCTCTCTCTCTATCTCTCTCTCTTTTTCCTTTTTTGGCTCTCTCTAGATATTCTTGCTTTTGGAAAAAATGCACGAAAACCGAGCAGAAGCGGTAAGGCTTTGGCATACGTCTTCAAGGACGGCGGTGGTGGTGAGGCGACGTCGTGGTGAGGAAGTCGATCTCCTTCTCGTTCTTCTTCCTCTACTCCTTCCTTTTCTGCTTCTCTTAATCTCTTGGTCTTCTCTTCTGATACGATGAGCGATACACCGGTTCCCAGAACCATCGCCGCAGACAGACCTCAGCGGGTGATTCGACGTCCGTCTCGTTTGGATGACTTCGTCTCCTAGTCGCATTTGTTTTATTAGTTAATTTCATTATTTTTAGGACGCCACAGTGTTTTTATTTTACAGTACTAGTACTTTTAGTTCATCTACCTTTACAGTTTTAGGAAGACTATTTAAACACTTGTTAATTTTTTTTCTGGGAATATATTCAGAAAATCGCTCCAAAACTTTCTCTCTCGTTCTTCTTCTCTTCTCCCGTTCCTCTGCTTCGCCCTCTTCTCCCTCGATTTTCGTCTTTGATTTGCTACTGGGTACTGTCTACAGTACCAACTGGTGCTTTCACTGTGGTTTTCGGAGCTCAGCTTGCTGCGCCGCTCATCTGTCACTCTCCCAGCCTCGGAACCGTCGCCGCCACAAACCCTAGCCACGGGTCCAACACTGCCGATCGGTGAATTTTGGTTCACACAGTGGTTTTTTCTTCGATCAGGGGGTTTGTTTCCCTCAGTTTGTTGAATAAATCAACAACACCACATTGTTAGTGGGACTTTGATTGGTGAATTACTTTCATTCGGTGGTGCTTCTTTCTCTACTTAGGTTTTGACGACAGAAACATAGCTATGGGAGATGACTCTCCGACCTCTCAGGTAGAGCAACCGTTCACCCTCAGCCAGGTTATGGGTCTGGTCCAGACGGGCCAATGCGAGATGGGACGGATTGAAGGCCGCTTGAATGTACCGCCTTCGCCTCCACTGCTGCCGCCACATCATGGCTTGCTCGACGCGACGCCGACCCTTCCGCCATTGCCTCCTACGACCATGTCCAGGCCACAATTCCCACATGTTGGCAACCGCCCCCTTCACGGGTTGCTATGGTTAACACAGATCAAGCACGTCGGATGCGCGTGGATGCACCACGGTTCACTGGTGGTGATGCGGTGGGTTGGATCTTAAAATTTAGAATTATTTTGATTACATTAAGACCACAGAAGAGGATCGCTTGCGTCTGGTTTCGATTCTAACTGATCACCCTGCGTCTAAGTGGTTCCGCTATTTTATCAGCCACAAGTCTGCAACCTGGATTGATTTTCTCTATGCGGGGAAACAGCGGTTTGATCCTGAACACTACGTGGGCTATTTTGGCCTCCTCGCCAAGTTACAGTAGCACACCACCGTGACACAGTACCACACCGAGTTTGAGACTTCACTCAACAAAGTCACCACCACGAATGAGGGAACTTTGATCTCTTTATTTCGCTCTGGCCTCAAACAACCCCAACAGTGCGACATGGGGTTGCGTAATTACGCTACATTGGCGGAGACTTTTACCCTTGTTCGGGAGTTATCTGCGTCCTACACGGACCGCATTCAGAGGAATTGGGAAGCCTCTCGGCCACATCAGCCGACCCCTGCTTTCTCGGCTCCTACAAACCGATCCACCGAACTACCTCCACGTCTTTACACTCATGAACAACGCGCAGAACGCGCGCGCCAAGGCTTGTGCTTCCGTTGTGATGAAAAGTGGGACCGCAAGCATAAGTGAAACAACCCACGAACACCGGTTCCTTGCTAGCACAACCAAACGAGAATCCAAGTGCATTTATTTAAATAAAACCGGAGATATCCTCCAACCATAGTTTGAAACAAATAATGACAAGTGTTCAAATCCAAATCGTGAATAAAAATGCTTCCTTGATAAATGAAAACTTTTTAGCTGCCTGATCCTAATCTTCAGCTTACGTGTGCGCGTTGCCCCACTTTATTCATAACCTGCGGGTTTTCAAATGACAAAAGTCGACGCAGTAAAAGTTTGTCAGTAAAAACTGATTAAACATATACCACACCATGTAAAACAGAGTTTTGGCTTAAAGACTGAAGTAACTTCACATCTTAGATTATTAGTTGAGCTGATGCGTATTAGAGCCCAGCGGGTAACGAATTCCCACAGAAAGGTCACGATCCAATAAATAATAATAATTAGAGTACCTCTTGGGATATCACAGTCCATCCCAATTCTCCCCGGAACTAACTATGAGACCTTAAGTCTCGACACCCCTATACAGTTGTGACCCACACATTTATAGATAGTACTCTATAGCTTTCACAATATAAAATGCCATATAGGGTAGGGTATGAAACCCTAGGAGGTTCGTCTAACGTGCACCTCCGGCCGTAGCCTTCACACGCATCCTATGTACATCGCCCCATATCATTTACCGTTCATTAAGATTTCACATGATTATTCTAGTAACCACAGATAACTGCATACATTTCAAAGAGATATTTGCAAGAGAGATTTCAAAATCTGAGACTTCAAAATAGTTGTACGATACACAATTAACACACGCCAAACACATTTTGGTAGTTGAAGGTGTTGTGCATATAAACTTACTTGGTATAGAGAGAGCTTGTAACACGGAAGCTAGCACGCAACTACTCGTAGTTCGGGTCCTCAATGAACTCGCCTCCTACGAACCGTGAATCTACAATATCACATATCCCTAATTAACACAGTGCTAACACACACACAAGTCCGACATGCAATGCAAGCGTAACCCCAATATTCTCCCCAAAATGAAAAATAATTTATTCGCTATAAACGGAAGTTTAGAAACTAATTGTGTTAAGAAAATAGTAGTTTATAAACATAGATACTAAAACCAAAATAAAGATATATTTATCTAATAATATAGAAAATTACTTAATTTTGTTCTATATATATAATAATTGAATTAAACAACTATACATGTTTAGAAATTATCAATATTAAAATTATAATGCTTGTATATTCTTCTCTAAATTGGGTTGACCCTAAAATTTATAATATACGACAAGTGTCATTTTATTTATGAAATCAATATGATATGTACTATAAAATTCTTAACTTCCTAGTCAGATAAATAATTAAGAAATATGTAATACTACAACTATTACTACTATCACCATTATTACTACTATTACTATTATTATGATATTACTACTACAATGAACTAGCATTTTTTTTTATAAAAAGCGAGAATTCCATTAGCCAAGCAAGAAGAGAACAAACCACCCTTACAAGGGGGAGCAACACAAACCATCCTAAACAAGCTTCCTAAAACAGGACATGAGAAAACTCCGCCAAACCCAAACACAAACCTGGCTAGAAACAAGTTTTTACACAAAAGCATAAACTTAAAAAAGCAAACATTGCTACTGATAATCTCCAAATCACGCAGCTTCCTTCTCCACCTGTGCAGGCACCTCGTCTGAGTCCCCAGATCCTTCTGCTGCATCTGCTGAACAAGATTGAAAAAACATTTGTTATTGACAAAAATATGAAGGTAATGAATGCCTCTGTCAGCAAGGTAAGATAGAGCCGTGAATATTGCATGAAGAGTAGCATTTGGACCATCAAGGGAAGTACACGTCTTCTGCTTGCAGATTAATCTTCCACCACTTTGAGCTTTCCAAAATACTAGTCTGTTCTTCTTACTCTTCCTAAACCAGACCAAGACCTCAGTAATCGGAGCAGAGCATCCAGTTTTGGTAAGGCCTATCTCATCAGTACTTTTTTGAGAAATGGGAGCCTGCTCATGAGTGTGCAGTTGCCAACTTTCCATAAACTGACTTGAAAAAACCTTAGCTTTAAAAACTGGAGAGATAACCATTGTATCACACTCAGTCTCCTCATTTCTGAAGATAAGCTCATTCCTATACAACCAGAGGGACCAGGTGATTGCACCAAACCAGCTAACGTTCCTAGGAAGGTCGTGCATGCTAGAGTAGGTGAGAACATTGTGTAAAAGCTGGTTGAAATCACAATTTTGGGGGATGTCGATTGGGGAGACAGACCAGAGAGTACGAGCGAATTTACAATGGATGAGTAAGTGGTCAATACTCTCCTCATGGAGCTTACAAAGGGATCATAAACTGTTAGAAGAAGGGAACAACTTTTGTACTTTAGTCATGGTAGGGCGTTTTCCATTGAGAGTTTTCCAGAGGGAGAAAAGGATTCTGGAGGGGAGTTTAAGTTTCCAAAAACTCTTCCAAGGAAAGTTCAAGATGATACCCTTCAAACCATCCTCCTTTGAGTTGACAATGTCACTGAAGAATTTGTTCTTCACTAGTTTCGTATAAGCAGAGGAGGCAGAGAAATTGCCAAAAGGGGAGAGAGACCAGACCATCTTATCTTCCTGATCAAAACGAGGCAGGGGGAGGAAGTTATCTGCTTTTGGGTCCAGGTGAGCAGGTTACTAATTTTATCCTTGTTCCAAAGTTTATTTCCCATTCTATAAATTTTAATCCAATCTTCCACCTTCTCTTCCCCATTAAAGTCCAAGTTTAAGAAAGAAGAAAGAGCAGGGGTGTTTGGAATCCATCTATCCCTGAAAGCCAAGATTTGATCACCCTTCCCCACGTCCCAAGAAAACCCCTCATTGATTAAGGATTTGACAGAGGAGAAGCTAGCCCAAAGTCTAAAAGGCTTGAAACTAGTTTTCCTAAGAAGGAAATCCTTCCTGTTATAGTATCTAGAGGATAAGTACCTAGATACCAGGGTCTCTTTTTCAGTGGCAATGCGCCAAGCTTGCTTGGCAAGAAGAGCCTGATTAAAAGCCGAGTCGTTCTTAAGGCCTAGACCTCCCATACTTTTAGGTCTACACATATGACTCCAAGAAATCCAGTGCACATTACTTCTATCCCTAGAATGATTCCAGGTGAAAGAAGAGAAAATCTGGTTGATTCTTTTAATACTAGCCTTCGGGAAACTGGTGCTTGAAAAAGGATAGACTAGGAGGCTTGTAAGAGTGGATTGGACTAAGGTCAGTCTCCCAGCCTTGATATGATACAAACCTTTCCAGCCAGCATATTTCTTTTCAACCTTTTCAATTGTCTGATTGACAATATCCTCAACAGTGTGAGACCCATGCTAAGGGGCAGCCCAAGATAATGGCTTAAGGAGTCATTAACCTCAAGCTGAAGGTGGTGCATTAACATCAGTCTCTTTTGGAAGGAGCAACTTGGGCTAACCGTAAGCTTAGACTTAGGCAGGTTAATCTCTTGACCAGATTGATGACAATAGTCACTAAAAATCTTTTTTAAAGTCTGGCCACTATTAACCTCCACATGAAAGAAAAAGAGGGAATCATCTGCAAACTGCAAATGGGTTATTGAGGAAATTTTAGGAGAGTGCTGAATACCTTTAATAAGACCCCTTTCTTCAGCCTTAGGAAGAGACCAAGAAAGGGTTTCAGCAGTGAGAACAAACAAGAAGGGTGATCGAGGATCTCCCTGTCTAAGACCACACTTGGGGGAAGAAGTCAGAAACACTACCATTAACACTAACTGGCAATGAGGAAGTTGTAACACACCCCATGATTAATCTAACAAAAGGTGCAGGAAACCCAAACTTAATCATTGTATCTTCAAGGAAATCCCATCTCACTCTGTCAAAGGCTTTAGACAGGTCCACTTTGAGACTGGCCAGCTCTCCTTGCTTGGGTTGCTTTGCAATGGAAATGAATTGGATTAAGTCAGAGGCTATGGAGGTATTGTCATGAATAAGCCTACCAGAGATGAAACCTGCTTGGTTCCATCTAATCACATCAGGCAAAACTTTCTTAAGCCTATTAGCAAGCACCTTAGCAATTATCCTATAAAGCACATTTGTCAGGCTGATGGGTCAGTAGTCTGTAACTTTGAAAGGGTTCTTACCTTTGGGGATCAAGAAAATAATAGTTCTATTTGTCTCCTTAAGTATGTAACCAAAATTAAGGTAAGAGAGGACCGCTGAGATTGTGGAGTGAGATAAGGTCTTCCAAAACTTTTGGAAGAAGATGGGGGGAATTCCATCTGGCCATGGGGCTTTAAGATGACCCATGGAGAAAAAAGCAACCCTAACCTTTTCATCAGTGAAGGGCTTCAGGAGAAAAGAAACATGGTATGGGATTAGGACGTTACCAATATCATTAAGGATTGGAAAGTAAGGCATGTCACTATTAGTCTCATTAACTTTAAAAATATTTTTGAAATAGTCGACAAATGTCCTTTTGATACCATCCTGGTTAGTAATGTTAACCCCTTGGTCCGTTGGGATGGCCCAAATGAAGTTCCTATTTCTTCAAAATTTAGTGGAGGCATGGCAAAAACGTGTGTTCCTATCACCATAGGTGAGCCACTTGCAGTGTGCTCTTTGAGCCCAGAACATCTCCTGGTAAAGGAGAAGCTGATCCAACTTCTCTTTTGCCTTAAAGAAATTTTGCAACGCCAGATTGTCTGGGAGCAGGTTATGATGTTGCAAGACCTCTTGCCTGACAGATTCAATCTGGTTCGCTAATGAGCCACAATTCTTGGCCCATAAGCAAGCAGTTTTTACGGCCATCTTAAGGAGCTGCTGGATTCTAAACAAAGGGGAACCAATGACCTGAAGGGACTATACGAAATTAACAGATCATGGTCTGCTTTGTGCTTGACCCACCAGGCCTCAAACCTATAAACACTCCGAGGTCTATTGGTGGAACTAAGCGTCCTAACTAGGATGGGACAGTGGTCAGAAGAAAAGAAGCCTAGATTCTGCTGAAAGCCAAAAGGAAACACATCAAGCCAGGCTGGGTTGATCCAGGCTCTGTCTAATCTCTCAAAAGTAGGGGGAGCATATGTTCTATTATTAGACAAAGAAAACCAGGGCCCAACATGGTTAAGCTTAGTAATGCCCCATTTGCTGAGAAAAGCTCTAAGCGTATGAGCACCTTGATCAAGACATCTATTAGGGCCACCCTTATCTTGCTGAAACAAGATTTGATTGAAGTCTCCTACAAGAAGGAAAGGGGGAGAAAGGTATTTGATGAGAGGATCAATCTCTTCCCAAACCTTCGTCCTAAAAGAGACATTAGGCTGCCCATACAGGAGCCCAATGGAAAACTCTCCAAACAAGGAGACATTAACATGAAGAAAGATGAAATTTCTAGAAGAGAAACTAACACTGACAGAAAGTTGATTAGTCCATCCTATCCACAAGCCTCCATAAGAACCCTCAGCATCAACACCAAACGACTCTAAGCCTAATTTACGGAGTTTCCTATCTACAAAACTAACTACATGCTTAGTCTCGGAAAGAGAAATTAAAGAGGGGTCAAACTTATTGGTAAGCTTAAACACATCACGAATTGTAGGTTTTTGACCTAAACCCATGCAGTTCCAAGCTAAGATATTCATGGCGAGTGTGGAGGTTGTTCTGGGGAAACCTGCATAAACCCTTGAGTGCACGAGAGAGAAACCAGTTCTTCTAAAGGGTGCGAGTGACCTATGTTTGTTACAGAACCGCCTAGCCAGTTTGATTCGAAATAAGGGCAACTTCTAAGAAAATTATTTTGAGAAGGCGGGCAAAGTGGACAAGAACCTGGGGGGTTTAGAAGATGCAGGGGGTTGAAAGATGGATTCTCTTACCCTGGCCCTTTTCACTTGTCCATTGCTTCCTTTTCTTTGGCGGGACCATGGCTTTCTCCTTTTTTGTCTTCTCTTCCTCCATCTGCCTTTTTCCCTTGTCAACAGCCTTCTCGTCTTCTTCATCCTCATCATCACTAAATAAGAATAATTTCCTTCTCTTGTGGGATCTTTTTTGGGGACTCTTCAATCGCCAGAACCATCTTCTCGAGCAAATCCAGCTTTCTTTCTCGCAACTCCTCCTTGGCCTCCTCCGCAAGTTCCCACTCCGAGTCCTCCCCATCAGAAAGATCCTCAAACTCCGGAATCTCCATCTTGAATGTTGTCCATGTTTGGATTGGGTCTTCATCGATCACCGGAATGGTCGCCAAACAGCTGTTCTCCTTATTGTTTGCACTTTCTTCAAGAACTTCCATTTCCATGCCCTCACTTTTCTCTATCTCCTCTTTGTCCCTCATGGTGACTTGTTTTGGAGCAATATTACCTGAACTCTCACCCTTCTCCATTCCTGCCAAAAGCAAACCTTGAAGAATTTGTTTCCCTTTTATACTCGAAACACCAGGTAGATGAACCGGTCTCTCTTCCCCCTGCAATGTACCTTCGCTTGGAAGCCTCGGAGCCCTCAAAATTCCACAAGCATGCTCCTCGGGACTTAACAAAGCTTTAAAGTCGTCCACTGCGGGGTCCACCCTTCTGACTTCTGCGACCTCTTGAAACCCTGGTTGTGTCTGTGTCCCTTCTTCTCCTCCAACCCTTTCAGCGGGAATCTCACCTGTTACAATCAATGATCTAAGTCTTAAACAGGCTTGCTGCAGATCTGAGGTGGATTAAATGAGGTGGGTGAAGATGAATATTCATCTGAACTCGAAGCGTTCGATGAATCAGCATTAAATACCAGATATGGGTTTGCATGTATAAAAGGGGGTGAGAGTGGCTGAATGGGTTCATTTAGGTCATGCACAAGGATCTTAGTAGATCTATTTGGGCCATAAAGTCGGAAAGCTCTAAGGCGGGGGGTAAAGAGAGGGTAATTGTTTTCCACCATCAAGGGAACCACATCTCTAAAACCAGCTTCTTGATAACGACCATTCAAGTTCTCCATAACCATCCAATCCTCCCAATCACAATGCCCAAGCTTATGACCAATTCTCCCACATCGCATGCAGACCTTGAAAATTCTTTCATACCTAAAAAACAGCCACCTCGGTGGGTCATCGAGCAAGTGAAGAAACGCACCCGGTATCAAGGTTTGAGAAGGGTCGGTTCTGATGCGAATACGGAAATAATCCATATTAACAACCCTTTGATCATTACAGTCCACCTCCAACACCTCGCCCGCCAACTTCCCCAGATCCTCTGCCAATTGGAGCACGAAATATTCTATTAGCACTCCATGCACTTGAAGCCACACTTCAGTTGTTGGAAAATCCACCTCTCCAATCACCATGTTTGTTTGTCGATCTTTTAGCATTAGAGATTTTCCCCTTACTGAAACAAGACTTTCCCTAACAAGAGCAGCTTTGTCTTGAGAGTTGAGACAATGAAACAGATACACATTTTGTTTCCTCTCAACAACCACCATATCAAGTGTACCCAAGTTAGCATGGATATCATCTTGAACCACCGAGGAGGGAATTGGACTCTCATCAAGGAACTTTCCAATGAAAATGTTATGCCATAGGTTTCTAAGTGAGGAGACTGTGATAGGGTTGACGTACATGGTTGGTCCAGTTCTGGGCAAGAGAACAAAGTTTGGGTGGAAGATCTGGTAGTCTGGACTGGAATCAGGTGAATGGTGCTCCATAAGAAAGCAATACTACATATAATTTAATAAAATAAACAAGTACCCACCAAGGCACACACACACATATAATTTAATAAAATAGTATACACACACAATGACTCACCAAGGCACATACACACATGACTACACAAGTACCCACCACCTCAAACTGTTAACACTTATGCAAAACAGTTCTCAAACACCCCTAAACTCACAATATATCAAATGTTTGATGCAGGGATAAAAGAATGGGTACAGTAATAATAATACCAGTAGGGGGTAATAACTGGTGTTTGGTGCAGGGATAATTTCAAGGGGTATTCAATCCCCCCTTATTATCTATACCCCCTATATGCCAAAAATCTAATCCCACCATGTAGGTGGGATTGAATACTAAAGTCTTAATACCCATATTTATACTGGTGCAAACAAACATGTTACATAATCCTCCCTATATAATTAATATTCCCTTAATATCAATACACCCTATAATATTGTAGGCCCCCCTATACCCCCAATTTTCAATCCCGACACCAAACGTGTCCAAGGGTAATGATAATTACACAAGTGAAAATGCCCCTTACACAAATATTTCATGGGCAGTGACACATATACCCCCAATTAAATAGTGAAGCACTAAAATTGGGCTACTATTTTTCACCTCAGTACTACCATTCTCTAGAGTAATCCTCCTCCTTTTCTCTCTCCTCCGTCTCAACTTCTCCACCTCCGATCTCCGCACCTCCCCTATTCTTTATGTTCTCTCTCTCCTCCTTCTGACTTACCAATCATCATGACCATCAAACGAATTTCCAAACACCAGCGCCGATGCTGCCGATTGCAACCACTACGGTACCATCATTGAGTATATGTAACCTTAAACCATAACGAATCCCATATATTATAACTAAATGATGAGCATGATGAGCCCATCACCGTCCATTTTAAGATTGACTATGGTATGGAGATCACCGGAACTGCATAGGAAATGAGTTTGCAAGGATAGAAACTCTTACCACAATCCACATATTGGTTACGACGTTTAAATATTGGTCAACGTTAACCAATTAAACATCGTAAGTTCGTAACCATGTCGTATCCCTCAAAGCGATAGTCGATCAAGGTCAAACTCATATCGCAATCTCACGTGTTAGTTTACTGGAGGGGTTGAAGAAATTAATGTTTATTGTGTTGGGTTTTTTTTGGTTGATTCAAAACCCTAGCATGGGATGGTCTAATTTGACTAAATTGGTGTGTCCTTATTTGGTAGGAAACAAATTTTGGAAAGATTGTTTCCTAGTTTGTCTCGGATTAGTTTTGTTCGTTGCTTTGGCTCCAGGTCTCGTTTTAGTATAAATAGATGCTAGGGTAATGACTTGGAGTGTGCTTGTATTTGGTTTGGCTTCTCATCAATAAATTGGTTTGGTATGGTTGTGGATTAGCTAGTCTCAAAACTAGTGAACCACGTAATTCTTATGTTCTTGATCTTACTATGGTTTTTTTTTCTCTTGTCTCTTGCGTATTGGAATCCTAACAAGTGGTATCTGAGCCAGGTTCGTTGAGATTCAAAAGAAGCAATGGCGAGTTCTTGATCAAGATCTGTGGGGTTTGATGGAAAAATTGGATTTTCGCTGGTTGGACTCATAAACAGGGGGTGCAAGCACACAAAGCCTTTGTTGGGAGGCTATCGGGTTCCTTATTGGGGGAGATATCGGGCTCTTGCTGTGGAGCATCGAAGTTGTGAATCTAGTTTTTGTACATCCGGCACGCTTTCGGTTCCGGCATGCGTTAATCGTTATGGCGTGCTTAACCCGGTGAGTGATCTGGATCTATAGGAGGATTCAAGTCTAGGTGGAGGCGACTCGAATCAACTAGCGAATTGAGGGAGAATCATCATCGGAAGAGGGAGTGTCCCAATAATCGTGCACATGTAGATCTCGCTTTAAGTAGAGGAGGGACGATCAAGGACGATGTAGATCTCTAGGCCCCTTGGGGGTGGTTCGGGCTCCTGGAATGGAGCATGGGCGCGTGTTGTTGGGCACGCGAGTTGGTGGCGTGTTATCGTGCACGCATCAGTTTGGTGGCGCGATTGAATCTTGGATTGACGCGCATCGGTTATTGGTTTTGCGCATTGGTGCGACTGGCGGCGTAAATTGGTATGACATCGTTTGATAGGCACTTTGTTGCGAAGTGTCATTGGCGCAACGTTTGGTATGCATTGTGTCATGGTACATTAGGGGAGCGTTTATTAAGACGCATTGTCTTTGTGTTTGTTGAAGCCGCATAGACGCGCTTGTTGGGGCGTAGTGTGTTCAATTCCGCAATTGAGAATACATTGAGATTGGGTTTGTTGGATTGATGAGAAGAATTGGTTCGGCAGCTATGGGGTTTGAATCAAGGAGGAGGTTTGTTGAATTTTTTTGGTTGATTCAAAACCCTAGCATGAGATGGTCTACTTTGACTAAATTGGTAGTGTCCTTATTTGATAGGAAACAAATTTTTGACAGATAGTTTCCTAGTGATATTTTGATTCTCCTTTTACCAATTGTCTTAGTGACA
The DNA here is from genome assembly GCA_023055425.1 of Linanthus parryae. Taxonomy (NCBI): domain Eukaryota; kingdom Viridiplantae; phylum Streptophyta; class Magnoliopsida; order Ericales; family Polemoniaceae; genus Linanthus; species Linanthus parryae. The sequence goes on from JALGPY010000006.1 coordinate 68,432, forward strand.
ATGATGTGTCTATGTACAAGTCGTTAAACGCGTAATGGACGAGTCTGCAATTTCCATTTTACAACTCACGATGGATTTTTTCCCTAAAGAAGTTGTAGAGACAGGGACTCGGGGTGGAGGAGGGTAAATTGAGTAAATTTTGAGTTGGTCGTGATTCATGGTTGCCTGGTTGGCAAGTCAGATGGAGGAGAGAGAGAACATAGAGGAAACAGGGGCATTGAGGAGATCGGATGTGGAGAATGGGAGAGCAACAGAGAAAATGAATAGAATTTCTTTAGATGATGAGAAGTGCGTAGGGTTACACTGAGAATTAGTAGTACAGAGGTAAAAAAATAGAAATCCAATTTAGTGCTTGAATATTAGGGGGGGGAGGGGTAAATATGTCACTACCCATGAAATATTTGTGTAAGGAGCTTTTTCACTTGTGTAATTATCATTACCGAGTAATGATAAGTAGTCCACTCCCGTAGCCAGAACCGTAGCCAGAATGTGATGTGGCATGCCACATCAACACATTGAGAAAGGAAAAGAGAAAAAAAAAATACCAATAAAAGGCAATAAATCAAATCAAATTAGAAAGAAAATGCATGTAATTAAAACAAACAAGAAAATGACATATTATTTTTCTTGTTTTCCTCTCTCAATGTGTTGATGTGGCATGCCACATCACATTCGGGCTACGGTTCTAGCTACGGGAGTGGGCTACTTATCATTACTCATCATTACCCTATATTAACTACCCACAACATATATACATAATGTACTCTAGATATACAACGGTGAGGCTAGACAAGATACAGAACAAAAATTCGGAATTTTGTTAACGGGTAAGAACTTACCGAACCGAAAAGGACCGAAAGACGGGAAGTCACGTCACGAGATGGCGGAGCAGCGGCAGAGGGTCGGAGCTGGGCTTTGGCTCGTCGGAGTCGGGCTTTCCCGGCTGGGTTTGCTCGGCAACCGATCAGAGAGAGCTCGGGAGATTTTGAGGGAGAGAGAGCTCTGGGTTTTGGTGTGAATTCATGGGTTCTCACAGGAGGTTTTTATAGGCTTCGTGAGGAGAATTCGACAGGGAAGAGGAGTCCGACGAGAGATTTTCGGGTTCGAATCGGAATGCAATTGGGCGAGATTCAAAGTTTGAGAGTGGGTAGAACATTACTCCTGAATTTGGACGAAAATTAAGCCGTGATGGTGGTGTTTGAAGCGGTGTTGGTGGTCGTGTTGGAGGCGGAGAGGGAGACTGATAAATACTAGGGATTATTACAATTTAGTCAGAGAACTGAAAACTAATTATCAATAAGGCAGTAAATATTTTCTAATCATTAAAAAAGGCATTTCTTGTAAAGTATTTATTAACAAGGCAATTCTATGAAATGTGTACTGTGAAATGACAACTTTACCCTTGATTTAAAAGTACTTCTTTTTAACCCTAATCTTTTGAATTGTTTCTCCTTTACAATCTCCAGACACTGAAATTAGGAGGTGAAGATCACTGTTTCTTTAGAAACTTATTTGAGGAATCAGTTTTCTTTTTCACATCTCATACTGAGGGACCCATCGTGAGTCATATCCCAGTAGCATTTTTTCTTACTCTGTTCATTCTAGTGTTATTCAAAGGAGGTTTCTTTAGATCTAACAATTAACTAATGAATGTCTATTATTAATCAAGAAGTGTTATCATATATTTTTTATCACAATAGAATTGATTCATCATAGAACCTTGAATCATAAGTACATGCTGACTTCAAGTGACTAAAAGTGAGATTGTAATGTTGTGTTCGTTCTAGATCTAAGCTACTTTCATAGAGCTTCCTTAGAAATCAAAACCCATCGGATTTGTTTAATGGATATCAAACAAATAAATGAAGGTAATGGATTTGTTGTTAAGAAATCTTTACTGAGAGTCAAGATGATTGAGCAACGAGACAGAGAGTTGATAGATTTAGGTTTAGTAGATACTGCAAGTGAATAAAGGGTATAATTGTCTTGTTATACTCTCTATATATCAGTTTTGCCTTGTTAATAAATACCTTTTGCGAAATGTCCTTTTAACTAATTAGCAAACATTTTCTGCCTTATTTATAATTAATTTTCCATTCTCTGCCTAAGTCATAATAATCCCCTATTAAAGAACAATTGATTCCAGTGGTGATGGATGATTTGATTGGCAGAAGATAGGAAGGTGGGCATCAGCGGCAATTGTGGTTAGGTCTATGAGGTGGATGGAAACAAAAGACATGCCTGAAGATCGCAAGGTTGTTTATTATGGACGGCCGGAGAAGATCGATGATCGATGACCACAGTGTCAGCTCTGTGGTCAAGAAGAATTTCTGAATGAACTCATCACTCATTTTTAGTTAAGGGACTGGATTACTGAACACCCAGAAAATACAAAGAACGGGAAACATTTAAGACTTGGCTCCTGGACACCTTTGAGGAAACTTCTCCTGAGGGGAGCACGAATAAAATTGGAGAAAATCCTAATTGCTCTACGTGGATCCACAGAAACAGCTGTTTCTTTGAAAAGAAGGTCCCAAATCCAATGGAAGCTGTCAGAAACTTCACGACACTCACTAGCCAGATTGTTAGTCAAAAGTCAAAAGTCAAAAGGAGGACAAGGATCTCAACCGGCAACAAATATATCTCAAAAAAAACTATTCAACAAAAACTAAAGAGCGATAGCCAAATGTTTAAACACGCCACTCGGCATATGATACCATCAAGTAACAGTCATAATATGCGCTTAACCACGCCACCCTCTCAAACTCCAAAACTCTGTGAAAAGTTCAGTTCTTAAGCGAAACTATATGTCCTAAACAATCTTTCTTTAGCCTCTTGGGTGACGCCTCCTGCAGTTCATCAAGAGAAGAAACAATACAAATTAAATTTACAAGTGAATGGTGCAAAGAGGTTTTGGAGCTACCTATGAAGAGACAGGGAGTAGTATGATTGATTCATTTACCTCTTTGGTCGTGTTCGGTCTTCCTCATAGTCCATCACTACTCCAGGTTCAGAGAACATCTCCGTTGGGAATCCCGTGTCAGCCTGCTTACAGGTTGGAACTTCTGCCAAAATAAGTAAGACATAGACCCAACACACCGCAATAGTTCATAAAGACTTTCTTCTACATATTTGCCATATGATAAAACCATGACGACAGACATCTGCAATTTTCTATGCATGCGAAATTCCTATGGCACAAATACTGTAAGATACCCAAGAAGAAAAGAAAAAAATGACTAGTTACCATTTTCATTTGACAAAACAGTACCAAACTAAGGTCAGCCAATGCTTTGGAAGTATTCAATCCAGAATCTTAACTCGATAGTAACATAGGGACATAACAGTAGATAATATTCAATCCCCAAAATTTAACTCATTGGGTAACTTGGGGACATAGCATTCTCAGATTCAGACCTAACCCACATCGAATACAAACCCGTCTAGTTAGTAGAAGTGTAGTTCAGTAGTTGTATTTTGAATTGCAGTAACGATTGCATGCATACGATCATGAGACAAAAATAATCAATGTAAAACTTGACTGTGTTGGTGAACATTTGTTAATTTGGGTGTTGGGAGCTCATCTTAATGTTTAGGAGAACACAGAGAAACTACAATTGCACAGTGACATGGGGAAAAGCAGTCAGGTTCAGAACCTAGTAACTCTCCCAAGGCTCAAAGAACAGAACACTCCAGAAGAGAAGATACATTTACATTTAATTTTAAGTACAATAAAGGAAAGAGATCAATTTAACAAACCTTGAGTGAATTCTTTACTTCTTCAGCCTTCTCCTCAACTTCCTTTTTATGCTTGTTATCCAATTCACTCATAGCATCAGCCCATTTTATCTTCTCTTGGATTGAGATAAGGATATTATCTGATGTAGTCAACCTGCATTTCCAAACAAGTTAAACTTTCTGAAGGAAGTTGATATTTGAACAGCAAAAGCATCAGGTCAACGGAAAACCTAAATACATTCAGAAAGCTAGCACAAGGAACTTCTTCACGGTATAAAACAGTAACGATCTCACTTAAGTTTTTTGTCATGTTCCTATTATTTAGAAGCAACCACCCTTTTCAGGTGCTCTTTTCTTAATTGAATACTTAAATTTTTTTCTAAGCTGTTACATAGCTGAATCAAATGAATTATATACCTGGACAACGGTTGGTAGTTTGTGGGTCTATTATAATTGTTGTAATCAATTATTGCCTACGGTAACACAAAGGGCATACATGTCATTTCATCAGCTGTATCAAGTTTAAAAATACCCCCAAACATATCTCTTCAGTTTTTAATCTAGTCTAAAAACAACCATCACCGAACGTTAGTTTAAACACAATCTACCCAAAAAAACAATTTTTAAACCATAACCCAAACAACAGTTTTCCAACAAAAAAGCTTTCTACCAACCTCATCCTCAACGCCGCCACAGACTCAAAGCCATACTTTGAAAACCCACTAACAAATAAACCCTCAGTACCACCTATGTTGTCATACTTTCCTACAGGGGAAGTCCCAAAATTATTGTCATACTTTTAAGAAGCTACTAGTAACTTTTTTCACTTACACTTACCCTATTCTCATTCCTACTTTTTCAGTTTTCAAGAAAAAATAGCATATCGGACAAAGAACATTGCAGCAAATTTATAAAGTCAAAAGCATCTCCTTAAGCGTCGTGAAAAGTCCACACAGGCCATATTTTGGGATGGGGTGAGTAATCATCACCAATGCATAAACCGGCGACCAACCCAAGCATCCTGTCTACAGCTCAGATAGCCAAGTTCAAGAAAAATACTTAATTCTCAACAGGAACTTGCTATAACCAGACAGTTGCAACGCTCCAAACTTTTAAACCATTCTTCGATGATCACTAATAAATAAATTTAATAACCGCTCACGTGTAAACTGATGACCAATCTAAGTATCCTGTCTATAGTTTAGATGACTAAGTCTAAGAAAATACTTAATCTTCATATATGTACTTGCTATTAACCCAGAAGAAAAAACAGTAGAAAACCAAACCAAAACTCCATTTTAAATAAGTTAGTAAACATTACCAGTTTGTCAATGTTTGAATCATTCCCCCAAGTTGTTCTGGCTTCAGATCTCTGCCTGCTGCAAATTGAACCTGAACCAACCACATAGTTATATATAAACACTAATTTTGCTCCTCGTAATAGTTGAACGGTTGCACCTAATTCATAAACTCAAATGGCACAAAATCAAACCTCAAAGCATCTTCGCAGCTGGTCTAGCTTTCCCCTTACAATTCCCTGCCAAAAACAAAATGTCAGGAGGTACATAATCCACACCTATAGTAGTTAAAATAATTCGCTCCAATTGCAGTTAAGTTTAGTTTGGTACATAGAATGATAACCTACCGAATACATGCATTCGTTGATAAGAAAATCTTCCAGCTCACGCACGTTAGAAACATCCAACTCCTGCATCAGTACATCATAGGGCAAGGTCTGCGGAAGCACAAAATTTAGAACCTCAATTATCAAGTCAAACAAATTTTTTCAGACTAAATTTGAATATAAGTCATCAAATGAGCCTCGGACAGTTTTCCTCAAAGTAGTTCACCACTATGCAGTGTTACCTAATTTGAAGTCTGAGTTATAGAGTGAAACAGTTTGCACGCACACGTAGATAAATATAAACCCACTACACATGATTGAAAAATAAGCATAATGTCAGAATATGTAATGAAAAGCACTGCAAACATTCTAATTCATCGTGACTAATATTGATCAAACATCTAACCAAATAAAAACTGAAAATTAAACTTTTTAATTTCTCAGAAAGCTCGAGTTAGCATTCCCATTTGTTTCAGCTGTACGATATCTCATCCCAACATACCAAAAGATCACAAAAGAGTTTGCCGGTTTTCTCCAAAAAAAAAAAAAAAAAAAAAAAAAAAAGAAGAAGAAGAAGTCTCTCTTTGAAATCATGATGTCTTGGCAACAAAATGGTCAGTATTTTCGTATGAGCAAAATTTTATGGTATCTGATACATGCTCTGAAAATACGTGCAGCAGAAAAGTCTGAAAACTAACAGATAAGTACACTCATCGTGTCAGCAGAACAATCTTTCCTAAAAGTCCAAGGTCAAGAATCAGAAAATTAAAAAGTATGGAAACCTTGTTTGTCTCAGCTAGTGTGAGTACTGTTAGTTGCTTTAGCTTGAGGATCTGGTCAGGTACCAGTTGGGGAAGACTACTAGCATGACCTGCAAAACATCAATTATGTCGGAAAAAAATTCTCAGACAAGACTCCATGGACGACTTCAGAAACTATAGCTTACAATCAACTACTTATTTGCTGTCAAACTAAATTTAAACGAATCCTTAAATAATAAAAACAGCTATATAACTCCCACATTTGTTGACCTCCTGTCTCAGCAACTGTTGATTGATACATTTGTCAACAGGTCATGGGAGAAAAAGAAAAGACCCAGTGCTTTACGGAAGAGCTAATATTGAGGGTAGCTCACATCAACAAAAACAGAACTCACACCAAGAAACAAGTCTTCGCATGATAGTTTAGGACGAGACCAGAAAAGCAAACAACACATTAAATGGACCATCAAAGCCATGTGAAGCCACAAGTGACAAGTTTGCAATTGCAAGAGGAATATTTTGATATAAAACCCACAACACATGCAAGCCAATAGGAACTATGATGAAGTCATCCTGTTAGTCATGAATCATAAAGAAAGGTTCCAAAACTCTGAAGTTTAAGGAGAACCCTAATCATAAAATACATAAGAGAGATACACAGACCAAGAAGACCCATTATCATAGAAGGACAGCTTTGTTTCAGCTTAGAAGAGGAGAGGCTTGGTGGTCTGTCTTACTGAGTAATATACTAACATGCAACTAGCTTTTATACAAGTGTTGAAAGTTTCATGTGTTTCTGAACTCGATGCCACTTAATTCCATAATATTATTCTCAACCAAGGACAACCTCTCACGATGCTCAAGCTTCTCCAGCATTGGTTCCGCAGGTACAGTTATGTAGTGTCAAGTTGTGTCAAGTTGTCCAAACTAGAGTCCACACGGCAACATTGCGGTTTACCATACAAATTGCTCTAACAAACAGCATTACAGATGGGGCAAAGGCTTCTTTCTTAAAGTTGAACTGGTAGGTAAAGAAATTGGAATTTTCTGAGTCGGATTTGCATTGAAAGAGGTTTTACCATCAATAATTTTTTTACTGATCAGAAAGTATACTACAACTAGTTTGCAATTAGCTTGCCAGGAGACCTATATGTGTGCATGTCATTTTTACCGAACAAAATTTGACCAGGACAAAGATACAAAATTTGGTAAAGCCGGCAAATACAAAATTCAGACCAGGAACAATTTATTGGAGCTGTAGACACTAGATAATGGATAACAGGACATGATGCTTATGCATGACAATAATTTTTTTACCAAAATGGCAAAGTGAAGAAAAGAATATAAAATTCGGAATTGTAGGAAATTACAAGCACCAAAAATGTAGAATATATTCACAAATATGCATACAAGAAACGAATATGAAATTCAGAACTGCAACAAGTCACAAGAACCACAAATGTATAATGTATTTACATATATGCATACTAGAAAGTACATGTAGGATTCAGATGATTCTCTTTCAAACAGTCAGATGGAGTTGCTTACTCTTGTAGTCGCTCCATGTGCCATAGGCAAACAGACGAATCAGATCAAGATATACCGAATTTTCAGTTCCTTGAAGCTGCATGGTTAAAATAAACAATCAGTAAGTGCAAAGATCTTTAGGTGGTTAAATCCATTCAAGTAGCTAAAATATCAACCATAGACAATTGACAGATGAACTTCCTTATTACAGTCTTGATAATGAGGAGCTGACATATAAAAGTAAACTTAATACTTTGTACAGAGAGAAGTAGCAGTGTACCACCAAAGGATATGCAATAGAAAAATGGAATTTGTAGTCATAATAATTTAGTAGAAATTGCAGTTCGTGTTGTCAATACCTTTGTTCAATGGGGTCAAGCAGACAGCACGGCAATTTAGCTTTTGATGACTACCATAAGGTTTGCCTAAATGGATCAATTCCTTAGTGTGCTTTCTTTCAATCAATTTTGGGTTTAGCTTAGATGGATAATCTATCACCTCTACCTGGTCTCCTGAACTCATTCTATAATTTTTCCACCCTTGTTCTTTAACCAATTTGCTTGCATCTGTGTATAATTTTTCCTTTTAATAACGTCCTACCCAATTTCATCAGGAGTGCATATCATTTTGGGAAACTTTATATTGCATTCAACTAATAAATTTGCCGCTATCATGTACCTTGAGTTTCTTGTGTGGTGAAAGCTCTACTACCTGAATCCTTTATAATTTAGCGCCTTTCAATAGATATGCACTCCATTGGGAAACTTTATATTGCATTCAACTAATAACGAAAGTAGAAAGATAATTGCACGTAGAAGGTCGTAGAAATTCAGAGGGAAGGGAGTTCTTACGTCACAGGACAAGTTTAAGTGAAAATAAGTTTTGAACTTCCAACGTTGTTAAGTCCTCATCGGGTATATCAATTGTCATAAGCAGGCAATATGTTAAGGTCAGAAACTCAGTTTACGCGAATGAGTTCACCTAATAGGCTAACAGAATAAATTGTGTGTCTATAATGAATGTCCCTAAATATGGACCCAAAAAAACATGCTATTGCCGCCATCAAGTACCTAGAGTTTCTTGTGTAGTTAAAGCTCTACTACCTGCATCCTTTATAATTTAGCGCCTTCCAATAGATATGCACCCTATTGGGAAACTTTATGTTGCATTCAACTAACAACGCAAGTAGAAAGATCATTCCACACAGAAGGTCAGAGCAATTCACAGGGAAGGGAGTTCTTACGTCACAGGACAAGTGTAAGGGAGTCCTATAGAAACACCATCTTAGCCAGTTAAGTGACCGGCTAAATTGGTCATGTCACGCCAACCCTAACATCTATCAAACACCATCTTAAGCTTCATCCAACACTCTCAATTCCATCACTAATAACCCCGCACTCACAACCCTCATTTCTAAGCCAGAAAACATGTGGCCCAATTATTATATTTTAATGCCAGTTATAGTGCTTTTGTCCAACTAGTTACTGGCACTGTGATGCTTAAGACGCTTACACACAGAGAATTATGATCAAGGAAAGTAGCTGAGGAACTAAAACATCTTACCATGTCAATCATGGTGTAAAGTTATGAAACTAGTTGCAGGAAAAATGGGCATCCCTATGGGGGTGGATGATCCAACCTTAAGTCTACTGAATCATAGGTAATCACCAGAATTGGGTTAAAATCTGCTTGAGACAGTAGATCATTGACTATTTTTTTAGTTAATTAAGGCTAGCAACTGCCAAGCCATCTAGGTGTGCAGTGCCGTGTTTCAACTTATCGGAAGTTGGATGCATGCGACAATCAGCCCGTGTGACAGCCACATGACTACAGAGAATATATCCTGCTGCATACCAAGCATTATAGAGAACTTACGGATTCCTACAGAAAATTGAATACTACACTTAATGAATTCTTCAAAGCTGGTTTCAACAAAAGTTAGGTTTGTTCTGCCATGATTCCAGTATGCTTCTACTATGCTCATACTAAGTAATTTTGCAGAAATCGGAAAATCCATGAAAGAGAACACCTAGTCACCTACTAATGGATCTATTTCCATAAAATCAAACTATCACACAACAACACCTAGGGTTTCCGTCCTGCAAACCTAGCCGAAACCAAAGAGAACCTCAAAACAGCGCAAAAACCCTAAAAACGAACGAAATCGAACACACAACATACACAATGCGCAAAAACAGGTGCTCGGAGGAAGAGATACAGACCTCGAGAACGCTCGGAACAGCGAGAATCTCCGAGAAGGCGAAGAGAGAGTGGTGCGAAGTCGCTTCGACGACGACATTAGCGATGGAAGCTCCGTTGAGGTTGGAGACTTGCTTGACGAAGTAGTCGATGAACTCTGCTTGCTTCTGTTCAGCATCCATCTCAGCGATCGAAGCAAGGTGTGAATGGTCGTCTGAGTAGGGTTTTGTGAGCAGAGACTGAGTAGAGAAGAACTAGGGTTTGGGATTGAGGAAGAAGGGGATATAAATCAGCAGAGATCACGAGACTCTCTGAGGAAATATTTTTGCCCTTTACCGAATCAGCATAATTTTCGTGGGCACTCACCAACTATCCCGACTTAGCCCGAGGGAACTTTTTTTTCTATTATTTTTTTTAAAAAAAAAGATAGAATTCATGAAAGTCGGGTCTAGACTAGCATCACATACATCACTATCCCAAACAGACTTCTCGTTAAAGAAAGTAATAATTAAGGATTGTAGGGACGTATCGATTAACAAATAGGTGTGCCACCAAACTATCGATTAAGCGGTATCATTTGTGATAGGTTCTTCAATCTCCAAGCTTAGATATTTATGCAGCCTTCTTGAGCTCTGTTGTTGGAGTATCTCAACGGCCGTTATCTGTCTCAGCCTCCAGTTCAGTGCATCTAGTGAACTTGGCTATATCCATACCATCTTTTATAGCCCGAAGTTTCATAACAATAATGGAGTTGTGGGTCAGCACTCTAGCGTGTCTCTCTGCAATGAACTCACCGATTGCATCGCCTAAAATCAAACTCACATCGGCCATACCTTTGCTAGGATGTCGAGTTGCGACAAAATTTAGCTTGATCCAGGAGTCTGATGGTCGAACCCAACGCTTCGGTGAGCCTAGCTCTACCACAGGCTGAGCTGATTGCCGAGAGACCACAATTTTAAAAAAATATATATATATATAAGTGTCATCGGCCTCTGTCCACCATACCTTCAACCGTAACTGCTTCAATTTTGAATATTTTTGAGTTTGTGCTTAACCAAAGCACGCAAACACCCATTGTAAAAGTTCTTTAGTTTTTATCCGACATGTGGAGGAAGATGAGCTCCAACTAGCTTTTTACATTGCCGCCACTTGTTTTAGGAGCTCCTCACCCAACGAAAGAACCCATAATGCCTTCTTTACTGTGCACTCCACAAACAAGTGGTTTTCCGACTCGGGTGATGCCCTGCAAAAACAACGCTCAAATGGAACTTCGATTCCCCCTTTGATGGAGCCTCGAAGTGACCGGTATGGATAGATTCCACAGTCGCCATGAGGTGAACAGTACCTTCTTCGGCAATTTCAGGGACCATATATTTTTTAGCCATTTTCTCTTGGTGCCCAATGAGGTTTCGCTGCGTTGTGGGTCAATTGAACTCCGGACTTTGTATCCCGACGAGACCGTGTAAATTCCTGAATTCGTGTGAAGCCATGATCTTGAGTCCTAAACGTTATCCACTGGGATTGGTATCTTCATAATCACTTTCTACGTCCATGTCCCATAGGTGAGTAGTCAATATTCTCTCATGTCGTGCGCCGTCCACAATGAAATTCGAACCTTAGCGTAGCCACTTTCAGGGAAGGAATTATCACTTTATAGCTATGGGGCCTCGTAATCCAACTGTCACGGAAAATGGTTTATGATGCGACCATTGCCAACTCTCCATAACAAGCCTCTCTTAATAAGGCCACGAGCTGCAAGCATTCCATAAAATGCGTAAGCAATGTGCTATTTGGACTCCGTCTCAAGCACAATTGCACCGTTTGTTGTACTTATTCAGGAGAATTCTGTTGAGAAGACAGTTAGGGTTGTGTAGCAAGCGCCACACTTGTTTAGCGATGAGGGCGATATTAAACATGTGAAGGTCTTTGAAGCCCAATCCTCCGTTATCCTTGTCTTAATTTAGGCGCTGCCACTTTTTCCAGCGCATCACCTTTTTGTCTTTTGTGCCTCCCCACCAAAATTCACAAATCAACTTTACCATTTCATCACATATTCCCAAAACAAGCAGATAACTCATCACGTAGTTCGATATAGCTTGCGCCACCTCTTTGATTAAAACTTCCATGCCCGCAACTGACAAAAGTATCTCCTTCCATCCTTTTTCATGTTGACACTAACTCTCTCATTGATCCGCTAGAAATTGCCTTCTTCTGTTTGTCAAATGTGGTGGTAGACCCAAATAACAGTCATGATTGTCCATATTCTAGACCCCACATAAGCCTCTCAGACATTGAGGGTTAATCTGGCTAACATTAGTATAGAATACCATGACAGACTTTTGAAAAGTCAAAGATTGACCAAATGCTATTTCATGAGTCTTGAAGCTGATGTAATAAACTAGATAACTCACTCACAGTGGCTTTGATGGAAATGAGACTGTCGTCGGAAGCTAAGAGGTTGCCGGTCCATTTCTGGAGGCTGTCGAAGCAGAGATGACTCCCTCTTGTACGGCTTTGGTCCGACCGCTAGATAGAATTCAACTTTGATTCCATCGATTTTGGTCAGTTTTACACCATAAAGTAAAAAAATATAACCCAAAAGCTTGCACAAAAAAGTCAATACCAATCCTTTCAGAAACTTCAGAACAGATTAGAAGTCCAAAGTGGATAAAAATGTGAAAAAGTCATGCCATACTCACCCATACTCTTTCACTATGTCAACTTTCCCATGGGTTTGGTTGTGAAAGTTGTATTGGGGCCAACCTGGAACCAAATATTTAAGTATCAGTACATATTGGTCCGCATTGCCTGATTCGTAACGGTACTGGGGGTCTCCAAAATTGATACGCCCGATACGCGACATGTGAATCGGATTAACTAGTGAATCGCACGATATGCACCGATATGGTCATATAATGGGCGATACGCTCCGTTGAAGGTAAAAAACGGGACTTGGAAGAACTAAGAAGAAGATGAATTGAAGACTTTCCCAATTCTAGAAGATGCATATTCAAGGAGACAACAAACCCTAATTCGAAAGGCCTACAAATCGAACTTGTTGCTGATTTGAAGTGAAATTTGAGAGTAAAAAAGAGAGAGAACAAGTGAGAGAAAGAGACCCTTTGCTTCCCATTGAAGTTGCGGTTCCGCACGTCGCACAACGTTCTTCCATTCTTCGCACCGATGACCGCCAGACACGATTATCTATCTCTCTTCTTTATCTCTACCTCTCACGATTCTTCTCATCCCCTCAGTCCTTATTGCATGTCCTTTAACAAGAGTACATTGTATTGATGATTTGACTATTGAGTATTTGATATTGACTGCTAGCAAGTTGTGTGTTTTTTTTAAAAAAATTTTATGTCATGTTTGGTAGCACTGAAGTGTGTAATGTCTAACTATCTCTTAAAGATATATGATATAAAATACAATGTTTAAAAATACTTTTTGACATCTTTTGACATTTTTTTAACATTATTGCGTTCGGTTCCCGATTCTCTTTACGGTTTGTCCGTTATGTGTCGAAATCTTTTCTGAGACCGTTACTGATACGCCGGCCAATATCGTTATTTAAATCCTTGCCCGAAGGCCGGAACTGATGATTGGGGTGTGATTGCAGCAAACTCTAGTTAAAAGCTCACCCACTCTAGTTACACCATAATTGCGGGGCTAAATTGTAATTAGTTCTTTTGTGAAAGCGATTTCACAAGAGAGGGGCACAAAACATTCAAACCCCATTTGATAAACAAAACCCACAGAGCGCCCTCACCATCTCTCTCTAGGTCCGGCGAGACCCTGAAGGATCATCTCGCCGATTCACGGCGACAGTTGAAGACTCGAAGTCACCGGAGAAATCACCTCCTTCGAGTCGCTGTACGTCGCACTCTCCATCTCTCCGATGTTTGTATTTTGCTTCTGTATTCTCTTTGCAATTAGTACTTAGTTCCGAGCACTAGAAAATGCATCTGAATGTTGCATAACCCTAGGATTGGATGATAAATCAAACAAAGAGCTGGTAATGATTTCTGGCCAACACTTGCATACCACAATTACATAAGCCTTTTAATATTGCTTGAAGTGATTGTGTAAAAAGCCCAAATTTTTGGTTATTTGATGGTAGGAAAATTGAAGCTTGTAAATGTTGTTTGATCTCTTGAATCACATCTTTCATGGCTAGTTTTCAGTTCAGCATTGTGGTTTAGCTTAGAAAGTCGGAACATAATTGGCTTAATTACACCTCTCGAGCGTTTTAAGAATTTGGCGCGACACATAGATGCTGGGGCTTACACCTCTCCAATGTCTTGAGAATTAGGCACAATGCACTTTCACCTGTCAGTGTGACAAGCTCAGTTGTTTGCTATCTTAAACGGCAAAAAATATTGGTATTCTAATCGAGAGGAAAACTCAAAGGCACATAATGAGAACAATAGTTGTTCACTTTTGCTCTTACTATTGCTACTACCTTTCTAGCCGTTGCCACCGTGAACAAAATTGAGTAATCATAAGGTTTCCCCCTTTACAACCACAAAAATGGTAGGTTTTGTGTCTACTTTCTATAGTGAGCCATTACTGTTAGTACAAAGTGTTAAGTTCCCTTTGCATTGCTAGTTTCGACAATATGCCTTGATCATCATGTAAAACAATTCATAAAGTGTGATCAACTTTCTTTAATAGCACATATACTTACCTAGACAAAAAAAAAAAAAAAAAAAGCGTTCGGCCTGGTCGCCTACCTTGATCCTCATATAAAACAAATTCATAAAGTATTATGTGATCAACATGCTTAAGGTTCGTTTCCATAGTGCATAAGAAACAATAAAAAAATTGTTGATCACTACGAAGTGTTGGTCTATACTGCAGCAATAATGAGAAATACATGTCTACTTTATTTGCTTATTGCATGTAGGTATATTCAGGGATCAGAAGTTTTAAATATACATAACATAGTTGCCTTGGAATGCTTTTGTCTTCTGTATTAAATTTAAGATTTTATCATATCGTATCACATCTTGATCTATTCACACCTTTTCGTATATTTAACCCTTATAGCAGATACATGGCTCGAAAGGAAAACAAATAGTTACTCCATTGAGTCGTAGGATCTTACATAGACGAATACTTGCAACTTTCGAGACTCGAGGAAAGGAAACAAGAGAAAATATCCAATTTCTGATCAGGAGTTTCACGTAGCATCATGATTGTTGTTTGGGTCAACAATTCAGGGATTAACACATGTCCCTTACTGGGTGGGCAGAAGAGCTTGCTTCTGGTTTCTCACTTAAAAACATGTTTTATTTATAGCTTTCATCTAACTAGTTTTAGTTAAACTGGGAAGTAGGACTGTGCAGTGAAGATGGCAATTAGCACGTGCAAGTATGGAAGTGGAGGATTTATATTATAATAACTTAATAAGCATGTCTTCTTTGTTTGTAGGAATACTGAGAAGTTAGACAGGTATAAAGTTGCTAAAGCTTAAATAAAGAAAGCCATCAGAGAAGCGAAGGTATAATGATCACGAAAAAGTTAAATTCCAAGGATGCAGAGAGGATATTAAGAAAAGCTTTTAACATAAAAGAGAGGAAAGGGAATTATTTGAGTTTTGTCAAGTGTATCAAGGATGCAGATGGTAGAGTTTTAGTGAAGGAGAATGAGATTAAGGAAAAGGTGGAGAAGTTACTTTGTGAAACTTTTTAAGCTAATTGACTTGTTAAGATGAATGAAATTGAAGTCAAAGATACTTTGAGGAAAATGGAAGTGGTGGCTCTTGTGTGGGCTCTCGTGTATAGGACTCGAATAGGAATTAGAAGCTCATGTCACAAGAAAATCTCACGTGCGACATGAGCTTAGAGGAATCATACTAACGGGTGGAAGTCACTAGGTACAGAGGGGTAGCATGACCGACTAGTATGTTTAACCAAAAATTGAAGTGTAAGTAAATGCTGGTGGAAGAGTACATTAGTGCTTTTATAAAAGATAAGTTGATTTTCAAAATTGCTCTTATTACCGAGGTATCAAACCTATGAGTCACACATGAGTATTTGGGACCGTTTTATTGATAGGAGATTACCATGTATGAGATAAAAATCATAAAAAATAATTTGGTTTTATGACAGTGATCGACTATGGTGGCCAACTGGCCAGTCTTACTTAAGCCGTTTGATGTAGAAGTGTAAGAAAAGTAGGAAAAACTTTATTTAGTATTCATGGATTTATAAAAGGATATCATAGAGTGCTTAGAGTTCATAGGAAAATTCTTAGAGAGAAAAGAGGTTCCTGTTGAATATAATGTGGTAATTATAGATATCTACGAAGGAGCAGTTACTAGTGTGTCCCCCAACAAACACACCCACCCACCCACACTCTCACACACAACTTCCTCATCTACTAATGTGTAGGTGCAGAGTATCAGAGTCAAGTGACCTAACATAGTTCGTCCAATCAACAAGGCTCGCGAATATTATACACATGTATACATAGTAGCATGAATAAACCTCTCGCGGTCGGAAGAAGGGATGAAATTTCAGAAGACTCGTGCCATCGCACATCATAATTATTCTCTCATCATTATAACCCTATTGTTAAACCTCAGAATTTACAACAATTATGTAGATAATAATTGGTATCTGTAAGGTGTATCTGCATCTTTACAATGAAATTGCATGAATAACGATATCCTTCCCAAAAGTTCGACACCCAAACTTGGTTGCATATTTGCGCCTTTCACAGGGATCTTCAAAACAAAAACCAATGCTAGAGAAATGAACAACTTTGCTCGGATCAGAAAAATTATTATTATTACATTTCTCATTACTCTTCCAAATACACACATATCCTAAAAAATGAAAGAAAGAGAGTCTTGTATGACATGATCTCTTACAAATTTTCCAATTTTAAAAATCTACATTTTAGTAATCTTCATCTACACTGAATTTTAGACAGACTATATACATACAATTTGTCGTGCAAACAGAATGATATATGTTTAATCTAGATATGCGCATATCTCCTATCCTTTTCAAAAAATTCCTTATAAATCAAATAACCTGATTGAATTTGAGTCTTTGAGAATATATAAACCGATTTAATAGAAGCATGAGAATCAGTCAAAGATCAATATTAAGTAAATAAATTAAAAAGCTCAAAACATCATTAATGTGGTTACCGGAGGTAAACCTAGCCGATGGAGATGGTGCGGATGGCATTAATGGATACAAACTGAGTTGATGGAGGCTGAGAGGATGTTGAGGGATGCTATATCAGTCACAGGAGAGGAGGCTAGTTGTATGTTTTGTTAGGGTTTAATAGATAAGAGGAGATTGCAGTTTTTTATTTCTCAAAAATCAGAAGGATGTTATTGTAAAAAAAAAATGACTGTAATGTAAATCATTCAGATTTTCTTGAGCTATTTAGGCCCTACCCAACCCTTAAATGTCCAACCCAAATCATATAATTTAGTATCCACTTATGTATGCAAAACCCAATTAACATGGAATCCCTATCAGTCCAAGTCATAATCAGCAAAGATTGATCAGTCTGTCTTCCATGTTAATTGGGCTGACAGGGATTCCAACCATGTTAATTAGGTACATATAGTCAATCTTAAATGATTTGGTTTGGGTTGGGCATTTCCGTTTTGGTAGGACCTAAATAGCACAAGAAATCTGAATGATTTACATTACAGTCACTTTTTCTTTTACAATAACATCCTTCTATTTTTTTAAATGTCAATACCGCCATCTCCTCATATATATTAAACCCCAGCAAAGCATACTTCTAGCTGCCTCCACTGTGATGTAAGGTGCTTAGCATTTGTCTCCACTGTTGTAACATCCTCTTCACCTCCATCGACTCATTTCCGCATCCATCAATGCCATCCGCACCGTCTCCATTGACTAGGGTTACCTCTGGTAACCACATTAATGATGTTTTGTGTTTTTATTGTATTTTCTTTATGTTGATCTTCCCTTTTCTATTAAATCGGTTTCGAAATTGTCAAATTCAATCAGGTTATTTGACCTATAAGGAATATTTTGAAAATGATAGGATCATATGTAGATTGATCTCAAATATAGCACGACAAACTGTATGTACACAATCTATCTAAAATTCAGTGTAGATGAAGATTTGTAAAAGAACTTATCATACTAGACTCTCTTTCATTAACTTTTATTATGTGTTTGTATTTGGAAGAGTAATGCGATGAAATTTAATAATTATATGTGTATATATATTTATCTGAGCAAAATTGTTCAGACTATTGGTTTTTGTTTTGAAGATCCCTATAAAAGGTGCAAATATGCACCCAAATATGGTGTAAAAATTTTTTGAGAATAGAATATAACTGTTCATGCAATTTCATTGTAAATATGTAGATACACCTTATAGATACCAATTAATTATCATGTTTATTCTACAAATATTTTTGTAGAGGGATTGCGTATAATTTTGTTGTGCGATGACGCAAGTCTTCTGAAGTTATTTCATCACTTCTTCCGACTGCAAGAGGTTTCTTCATACTACTATGTATGCATGTGTATAATATTCGTGAACATTATTGATAGGACACTCTTTGTTATGTCACTTGACTTTGATACTCAGCACCTACAAATGAGTAGATAATGAAGTTGTCAAGGGGCATGTCTTTGATACCTGTAATGACCGATCATATTTTCTGCCCGAGGGTCTAGTTGAGTCCTTACATGTTCACTTTGGTAATGGATTGCTTTACTAGGATAATCCAAGATGAGATTCCGTTGTGCATGTTGCTCTGATTGATAAAACAAGGAGTGGCCAAAATGGCAGGTTAGAGTTACGGAGGGATGGTATATAATCTAAAGGGTTTAGGATTAGTCGGATTAAGAAAATTTATATGGAGTGTAACTTGAGCGGCCATATGAAGGTAGGAGAAGAGACATCAACTATTGTTTGGCAAAAGGTGCCGAAGAAAGATAGTTTTAGATATTTTAATTAAAATTTATGTAGTAATGGAGAAATATACCCTGATGTTACCCGCGTGATAATGGCAGGTTGGATGAAGTGGAGGAGCGCATGCACATCCCGGGTGAAGCCAGGAATTGCAAAGTTCAAGGGAACTATCCTACGTTTTATGTATATACAAGGCATATTTTTACCAAGGGCACTATTATTTATTTTGTTAAATATAAGGGCGTAGTGTTGTTTTTCAAAATTGGGGTGCGGCACGTACCCCACTGTGGCACACTTTGGCTCCGCCCCTGAGCGCATTTGAGTATCGTGTGACCGCTGGATCCCGACTAAGTTTAAGGGTAAGTTTATAAGCCATCGTAAGACTTGCTTAGATGTATGGGACAGAGTATTGGGCAATTGAAAGGAAATACAGTAAAAGATGAGTGTAACATAATGAGGATGCTAAGGTCAATGAGTGGCGTACTAGGAACTATAGTATATGCAATGACACAATTAGAGCATGTTCAATCGTGAGGCACTGGAGCAGGGCTCTGAGGCAAGATTCTGTTCATGTACCTTTTGGTGTGATTTTACACAGTTTGGTAAAGTTATGAGAGCGAGGCATCGCGGCACTTTGAAGTGCCCATGGGACAGCTTGGAGGGCTCTGAAGTGTCCAACTCGTTCCCCTGAGGAACCTCGTACCAAGGCACCCCAACCCTAGTGGAAAAATGAGTAGTGATTTTCAGAGATTTTGGTGCTGGGATGAGGTGGTGCACAGACATGGGAAGTGGTGAATATGCTCTTAGTAAGAATCTAGATGTTGGATCTGCAGAAGAAAAAACGCCATAGATCGTTCGAGGGGTTTGTTCATGTGCATTGTAGGCCGTTGGATGTTCTAGTTAAGAGAAGAGATACGGTCAAGATCAACATTTGTGGGCGGGGGTGAGGGAGACCTGGACGAACGTGAGTGGAGACAACAAGACAAGACTTCGAAAGATAAAAACTTAAAGTGAGCAAAATGGCATTGGACTGACGCAATTGTAAAATATTGATCAGTGTTGACAACCCCAGTTAATGTTGCTGCTGCTGCTGTGTTTCTTGCTATTGGATTCTTATGCAGACGCAAGATAAGTCGAGTAGATAGTACCCTAACATGATTAGCGCGTGTAATTTTTCTTATACCTGGATTTACATGTTATTTTTGTTAATATCTCAATTTGCCAACTCTTACATGGGAGGTGTTTCAATGTAATTGGTAGACTCTATTAGTTGATCTCGGCGTTCTGTTTAAAGTATGCCTTAATAAAGTGATTTTCTGACCTGTAACGAAGTTACTCAAATACTAGTACAGGCATAATAATGAACAGTATTTTTGAAGATGTTTCTCGAGTTATCATAATGTTGTAGGCTTGTAGCTCTCTAGTTCCGGCCAAGTTTTTAGCAATAAGTCATATTAGTATAAAATGTCGTGATAACGATGTCGTGAGGTATCTGTAATCTTACTCCACCAATTTGGGCATTCATTTTCTCTTGTGGTGAATACACAAATGTGCAACCCGCTATGGTCTGATATGAACTTGACATTCACAGTTGCGCAACCATTTGACAGAGATCCATCTTCTGCAAGGCAGGGATACTTTTGCATACATCAAAAATACCAGAATCACATATTATAATCTGAACAAGTTGAATGCATGTATAGCTGTTTTGTATTGACACTATTTATTTTTTGGGATATAGTTGTCGCATGTCGGTGTCTAAAATTTATCCAATTCATAAATTGCACGCCACCTAAATTCTTAAATTTCCTGTTATCTTGTATGGTCAAGCTGTATAATCTATTCATGTTACAAGATATAGCTGTCGCTTTGTGTAGAATACTTGTTCAGCGTATTGATCACACGCCGCTTGGGGATTGTCTTAGTTGGAGTCTGCTCAAAACTTTCAGGTGGTCTCAGTCTCTTCTGGAAGACTTCTGCTGCATTTTGCATTTTTAAAGACTTTGCGTGACTTAGCTAGCAATCATCGACCCAATAGAAATGAAGTTCTTAACATGTAACGCTATCTGGGCTGTTATGCACCCTTTGGCAGCTTCCATATGGGAACCTCAAGCCCAGATCAAATTTTTAATGCTGGAAGCATGTCAGAAATGTTTTAAAGTGGTTTAAGGTATAGAAGTGTCTCCAGGCTAGGTATGAAAAGTTTGATCAAAGTGTATTTTTTTTTTTGAAGTAATGCAAGTGCATTGATGCATGTTTGTGGCTTTTTTGTTTTGACTAGATGGAGAATTTCTTTCCTTCTGCTAGCTGTTTGGCAAATAAATTGTGGTGGGGATCCTACAGCAAATAGGCTTGTTGTCACATGGGGGACTTGCCACTTGGTGGGGTCTGTTAAAGACTTTAGGATATCTTTTTTGCCATGGAAAATAAATAAAAGTTGATGGTTGCTCTCTCTGTCTCATTCATGCACCCCCACTCTATTTTTAACTGGTCAATTTGCATCTGATTTGGTAGGTGTGCAAAACCAAGCTCATATCGCAAGCAAACATGGTCACACTTCAGGTGAAATGGCCTCGGTAACACTAGTAAGTTCCATATTTTTACGGCTTCACAGTTACTTAATCCTGTATTAGTGTTGTAGAAGTGTTATGGTAAAAATGTCATTTAGTATGTTTTATGGGAAGTGGTGAACAATGGTGGATTCACTACAAACTTACAAAGTGCTTGAAGTGTAGTATATTTCTGATGGGGTGGTGGGGAACTTGCTTTAGTTTTTTGACTTTCCAATGTGCATACCTAAGCAATCTGTGTGTAGGACTTTGTGCCCATAATATTTATTGGACCCAAACAGATAAATGGTCCACATTACCTTTGGGCATAAATCAGGGGATATTGGTATTACAATATTTCATAATTGTGGGGTTAAATAGATTATAGATCAGAAGTTGGTTATTTTTTGTGAAGCACAACTTTGTTGCTTTTGTTTATTTTTAACTTCTTATAACCGTGCTGTCTAGGTTAGCCAGAACGCACCTCGGCTATGTCGTGGCGTGCTGAAAGTGTGGAGTGACAAAAAAAAAATGGAAGACTAAACATAGACTGCGCGAACATATGGGATATTATATTATATCAGTGGTTATAATGACAAAGTTGTTGGAGAGGAGAGCAGTTGAGCAATGAAATCACTGAACTTGGTACACGCATTATGTAGCTTGATCATTATACCGTTTATATATTAGAGCTGTCAAGTGGGCCAGATGACGGTAAAACTGGCCCTGGACCGGCCCGTTTTAAGGGTGTTACCTCCACGGACCGACCCTGTTCCGCCACCTCAGTCGTTCGAGCCAGGTCCAGGGTTCTGAAACCAGAGGACCGGCCCATCATGGTCCAGGACCGCCCCACCTGAACTGCCCCTTCAACGTCTATAATCCCTCCACCTCATGACTATTCTTACAAGATATAAATAAATAATATATATTAAAAAACATGGTCTAGTTGCCACCCTCTCGGAACCGGCCTGGCTACAGTGATCGAGTGGTCTGAGCCAGGATTACCCCCAGCCCGGTGCTCCTCCTCCTAGCGGTCCAGTCACGACCCGGCCTGTTTGACAACGCTAGTTTATACTAACCTCCAAATGTTTTGGCAATTCATGTCACTCTACCAGTAAGTTAACATATGCTGCTCAGATGACCGTAGTAACTCTCGAGCTAATACGTGCAACAAACTACTAAAACCACGGAGTCTAGTTTCGTTTGGACCCGTCACATGACCCACATTTCTTGATCTTGGACCATGGAAAACTCAGATTGGGGCCCTTGAAAAAAGTGGCCGCACCAAGATAGGTGGATTTGGATTCAACTTACCCTATACTGACAAAATGAGAGTCATTTCAGCTGTGGGCCAAGACCAAGGTCCCCCATGGACACATTTCTACCCCCATTTTTCTAGTGTTGTAGCCCCCCTATACAGTATCACACCCATCTCCCAATCTTTCCTTTTTACCTTCTAGACTCTGTTGGGTGAAGCCCCCTGAGAAAATCCCCAGATCTGAGATACTAATATACTAATTGTTGGTTGCAGCTTTAAGTGAGAGAGACCATTGTTTTACTCTATTGGTCAGGAGGTATTGGGAGGCTCCTCCTGAGCCTGTTGCTGGTCACAGTTTTGGAAGTATGAGGATCGAGTTGTACATACACATTTTGTCATATACTAGTAGTTTCTTGGAATGGTGGTTAAATAACAGCTTCTCCTTCTTTTTGTCTTATAATTTCCAAGGATAGAACTACTTGTAGGCTACCCAGATGACCGAATTCACTTGTATCGTCGCATGGCCTGCATATGATACAGTTCACACTGGACCACTTCTTTTGATCAATCTTCAACGCTATCTCGAGGTTGTAAATGTGGATATGCAGTTTGAAGAATTGCTCTTTATCAACAACAAAAAAAAAAGTTGGAGGAATCACTGAGTCCCTTCCATACATAGCTGCTATATTATGTTCGAAACGGACACGTTTGGAAACATAATTAAGAAGTGGCAATGACCCATTATAGAAAAGACATCGAGAAGTTTCTTTGTGTATCTAACGCGAGAAAACTTATCAAAAAATACGGATAGTACTAACTTTTAGACTTAACCCTTGGTGGTCGGGCTTGCATGGTTAAGAGTTTGGGTGTTTGCGTAGAACTATTGAGTTCGAAATTTAGGGGTAATCGAGGCTGCCTATTCGGCCCTCTAAAGTATGAGCATGCCAGCTTAACTTTTTTAGGTTGGTTTACCTCTCTGGTGTTTGCGTAGAACAATTGAGTTCGAAATTCAGGGGTACTCAAAGCTGCCTATTGGCCTTCTAAACTGTGAGCCGCTTAATTTTTTTAAGTTGGTTTATCTCTCTGGTGTGGTTTGCAGACTATTACACTAGAGCAGAGGTTTACCCTGTGCAAATCCGAATAGTAGCGGTTGAGGGTTCTTATTTCATTAAAGAAAAATAAAAATAGACTTCACCATTAAGATTTGCACTTTGGAAACATAGAATGGTTGGGTAAGAAAGATATCTAGGGTTTCTCTTTGTCAAGGATAGGAGTTAAGGTTGGTAGGTTAAGGAATAAGAAGTGACATGACCAATAATAGGGTTTAGCTTGAGCAGTCTTTGGACCATTCTAGGTGGAAACATTATTACTAATATCTTATCCATTGTTGGACTAAAACTAGCTCGTTTGAGTGTTACCTTTGTGTACTACTTTGGCATTCTGATAACATCTTTTTACTAGGTTGCTACAGGAATCAGATGCTCATCAAAGTGTTCCTAAACCCCAAAGGTTAGTGGATTCTCAAATGTTCTTCATCTTGTGGCGCTTCACATGAACTCGAATCAAGGTAACTTTTTATATGATTTTGTTCTTAAACTACCAAATTCAATTTAAAGTTACGATAAGATGGAAAGAAGAGTCCATAACAAATGATTTCTTTTGAAATAATCTAGGTTTTGAAGAAAATCGGGAAAACAGGGAGAGAGAAATAGGGTAAAGAGCCTTTCATCACCGTTACCGCTAAAGAGAAAAAGGGTGTTGGATTTGCCTATTTGGTCCAATTGGTCTGTGGGGAAGAAATTAAAGCAGGGTGAACAAAAAGAATTCCTTTCGCACTATTTTCCATCCTTATCTCACTTTCACCTTTACCTTTCTTCTTTTGCTTTTTGTTACATGGAAAGAAACATCTAAATCTACGGAAAATTTACTTTCTAATCCACCTTTTGAACTTGTTATAGTAGTAAGATAATTGAAACTAACACCAACACTCAGAAAAGTAGGTGCGAATAATACAATTTCTCTCTTTTGTTAATATTCTAATTTTTTGTTGAATCGGTGCGCAATGAGTCACAGCAGTATGGGTTTTAATGTTTATTTGCATACCGCATAAGTACAAGAAGAAATGTTGTGAATTTTTTTCTCCTTATTTGGAGAAAAACAAAAGCAATAACTGACTTATTATAACAGTGGGTAATGAAGTAACACTATTTATGTATCACAACTGGTATTTTAATGTGGTTGCTGATATGGGTCTGAGTTTGCCAGGTTGGTTTGTGTTCCTGGGATGCAAACAATGCATATTTATGCAGTAGTAGTATGTGTTTAGTAAATTACTTATAATTTAGCATAAATGAGATAAATCAAACAGGTATGCAGTATAGTGGATAAATGCTTGGTTAAATTTCACTTACACCACCTCAGTTTACAATGATCCTCACTTACACCCGCTCCTAGTCTAGAAAACTTCGCTTACACCACCTCAACTACCAAACTGTTGTTAATTACACCCCTTATAACTATCAAAGTTGCTGTCACATAAGCGCCCCCCCCCCCCCCCCCCCCATCTCTGGGTATTCACCTTGTTAATTGGTAGATAATGCGAAGACCTATAGACCCCCTAATTTTGTGACCTTACCTCAAATTTGTCCCAACTTTCGCTTGTAGTAACTGTGCCATGTTCCGAAACAGTTATGAAACATGCGGTAGAAATTTTGCACCTGTTATGAATACACATTGGGGTGGGTTGACTTTGCAACCTCTCCAATGATAAACTTATCTAAAAAATAAAATTTGAGAAGTCACTCTACCAACTAGTGGAGTAAATACACAAAGGGTGTAAGTGAGAACATGTTTGGTAGTCAATAAGTACACACACATTATTTGAGAGTTTATTTGATTGCGTGCAAAAACTTTGAAATTTGCTTGTAGTACCTCATAAATCAAAATAACACAAATATTCCTGGGGCAGGATACTTGGCACGGAAGGCGAGGCAGCGCGATGTCATTAGAATACAATTTTATATAAATGGATGGATGGTGGTATATATTATGATAATTAGGGGGAGACAAAAGAGCACATATGCGAATATAAATTGTTTATGATGTGATATACATGTTTTTTTAGATAGCACGTACAAATTATACTAAAAACCGCAAACAAACAACACATTAACGTCCAAATTTTAAATTAATTAATTACTTTTATCAACAATAATGGTAGGAGATTATGGTCTACTAGTTTGGAAGGGATCCCGGAGTTTAAAAGGTCACCCCCTCCCCTCTCCTTTGTTGGATTAGTAATTATTAGAAGAAAGAAGTCTTTAACAAAAGCAAAGGACAAAATTCAGCAAATCACTCATGCCTGCTTGCACCAAATGGTGTCCTCATCTACTCCAAAGATTTGTTCCCTACCATTCCTTCCCACCTCACCCACTTTGCCAACCTATTGAATCTTTGTTTTCATTCGTGTAGCGATAAAATTTCACCAACATCTAGTTTTTACTGCAATCCCTCGGGATACGAGACAACATGTACCACCTCCGTTTCTTCTCTATCACACCGCTTTGACTTTTTGATTCGTATATGGGTCACTTTGACCGGGTGATTTGGAAAGCAAAACTATGCGATTTTTGATAATTTTTCACCGTGTTATAGAGCAACTTTTACTCTATAACACCATGAAAAAGTTATCAAAAAATTGTATCATTTTGCTACAAAAATTATCGATTCAAAGTGACCTAGTGAATAGTGACAAAAGTCAAACCGGTGTGATAAAGAACAACGGAGGTAGTATGAAATTATCTTTATCCCCCTTCTCATATCTTTCCCAAACAAAACTTAGAAGTTTGTTTTTTACTGGGGTAAAATACACTATCACCCATTCATGTTGGACATAAATACACTTCCAGCCACTCTAGTTTGGGAAATTTCACTTTTGCCCTTTCAGTGCACCAAATTTAAGAACAATTACACTCATCAATTGTGACGATGTTAGTTTGGCGGTGGAGTTCGTCATTGATAGTAGTTTCTGGCACCAATTTGCTTAGAGAATGAAATAACACAACTAAGGTTGCAAGTGTCAATGAAATCAGAGGGGTGAAAGTGACATTTCCCAAATCAGAATGGGTGAAAGTGTCAAGGAAGAAGCACAGAAACCATCTTGAGGAGCACCGTATAACTACTAGTACCAGGAAGGCAAAAACATTTATATAGTTTTTAATCTAAATTAAAGACCACCACTAAACACATAGCATTATAACCCCTTGTTTAGTGTTTGACAGCATAAAACTGCTTTTCTGGGTATAAAACTCTGAAAAGGAAATTGTGTATCTACGAAAAAAACCAGTAGTCAAAGATCACAGTGATGTACTACCAGACCACAAACAACGATCTGCTCAAGTACTATTGTTTCAGTACCATTTGTTGAATTGGTACCACTCCGTCCCATTTCTTTTGCACCATTTGGACTTTTACCACTATTCACTGGGTCACTTTAACCCGATGATTTGGATAGTAAAATTTTACAATTTTTAGATAATTTTTTCGTAATGTTGTAGAGAAACTCTTATTCTATAAGACCATCAAAAATTATCGAAGAATTGCATCGTTTTGCGATCCAAATTACCGGGTCAAAGTGATCCAGTTACGGTTGAAAAAGTCAAATGGTGCGTTTGAGATGGGACGGAGTGGTATGTTTTTTACAGTCTAAATTTACAGAGTACTTCTATACTTTGACAAGTTAAATAAAAATATATAATATTGTTTCTTCTTACTGCACTACACAGTATGTTTGTTTTTTTTTATTATGATACTAATAATTTCTTTGAGGGGTGTAATGGGACGGATTGATACTCTGATAATCTCGACATTTGTCTATCACTCTTGGAGGGGTAAAAGACACTTTCACCCCTTCTAGTTAGGGAAATGACACTTTAACCATCACAGCGTACCAAACTTCAGTGTCGCCGTTGGGTTTGAACTGGGTCCGTTACTGACCGTAGCTTTTGACGCATACTCCTATTGTATGTACGAATGGCGGCCTATTTATTAAATTTAGAACAACAATACCACTTGTCATGACATTAATGAATAAACTGGATAGATGTGTAACTTATACAACCATTGCGGGCTTCAATGGTCGTTCGGTACTTTAAGAGAGAAAACGTGTCTCAAAAACTCCGGCAAGTGATGAACTCCCATCTCCAAACTAACGACATCACAGTTACGGGATGTAAATATGGTTCAAAACATGTTCACCCCTTAGGTTTGACACATACACTTTTACACCTTCTAATATGGGAAATGACACTTTCACCCATTCTATGTGTTAAACCCCGGTACACTTACTTCTCTGATTGTGTCATACCATACGGGAAGAGGGCAATTTTATCTCCATGAATACAATCAATAACGAGCCCCCACCCCCAAATGTAGGTGTCCTAGAATTTGATATACTAAAGGGGTGAAACTATTATTTCCCAAACTGAAAGGTGTTCAACGCATATTTTCATCGAACTTGAGGGGGGGGGGGGGGGTTGAAAGTGTCTTTTATATAAAAAAATATTAACAAAATTTAATGAAACAAAAAGCATTTTATGCTTTGGTCACATGACTTCTATCACATCGATTTCAACGACTAATTCAGTTTAAGAGGTTTCACTTCGGTTCAATTCGATATATACTTTTGCGTTTTGGTTTATTTCAGTTTGCGGTTTTCTCGATTTGAACTTGACGTCATCAGACCGCTCACGCATTAGTGACAACATATGTGAGTAGCGAGCTCACATACTAAAGAACGGTTTTCTCGGTTATAAGCCGCCCCAAGAGCACTAGTAAATCTCTATATAATCCTAGTGCACGTGTTGTTATTCATCTTTTTTAAATAGATATTCAAAAATACTGTTTTTCTAGAGCAATGCATTTGACACTGCACTTTTTTATGCTTGTTTTAAAACTGAAACATGCTTCGTTGACACTGGTCAAAGCTAGGAACCGGCCTCCTCCAAGAGTTCAAAACAAAGACAAAGGCATAATAGCAGAAAATCAAGCTAAGAAGACTAGAGTTGTCCCGATGCCTGATGCTGCTTCTTCGAACCGGAGAAAGTTGTTGTTGCCCTGGTCTTCTCCCTTTTCCCTTTTGGTTGCACTTGCTACATACCCTTCCTATTATTCATGAGGCAACCTCGGTTGAAATTGAAGCTTCGACTACCCAAGCTGGTGATGCCCAACGAGAGAATCAATACTAAGCCAGACGAAAAAAATGATCTTTTGCTCTTGATCAGATAGCTACCCAAAAACTACGACTTCAGCCCACCCGAGTAGGGCAAGAGGCCCTTTCCTAAAGAGATAGGGAGGTATTATTGATTTGAGTCCGGCGATGAAGTGTAATGTAAAGGACCAAAGGCGAAGATGAACTAACAGGGGAAACGGAATCTAGGACAGCCCAACAAGTCTCTTGCAGGGTCTCGACAAGAAAGTATGCAAAACACCAAGCACGAGGTAACCTTAAAGAACCTAACTTCATTAATGGTGGCTCGCCAAGCATCATGAGTCTCTTCAGCTGGAACATAAGGGGCTTGGAACCTCCGTTTGCTCTCCAAAACCTCGTAAAAAGTAAGGCCCCAGGCTTGGTTTTCCTTATGGAAACAAGGTTAACGAGTTTTGAGATGGAGAAAGGGGAACACAAAATAGGGTTCATTGTCAGTCTTAATCTTGATTGTGAAGGGCGTAGTGGTGGTCTCTTACTGCTTTGGAAGGACAATATCGATGTTCGGGTCAGATCGTACTCCAATCATTACTTAGATTGCCGTATTCACGAAGGTGATGGAGGCATTGTGTGACAACTGACTGGGTTTATGGAGAAGACATTCGTGGAATTTGATTTATAGGCTTAATAGTAGCCCAGAAATCCCATGATGTGTTATCAGTGTTTTTAAAACAATTTTGTCAATTGACAAGAAAGAAGTAGAGAACCTGCGGACCCTGCGAACCCTCGACTTATCATTTTTATTTTATTTTTTCATTTCATTTTTTCGGTTTTTAATGACATCCAACGCATTCAGTAATAATTAAGTGTTGTTATTGTATGCAAGAATGAATTCGAGTAAATTAACATTAAAATGTTACCGAATATGTTTTTGATTTTCTAACATTGCTTTTCACCATATTCCAGACAATTTTTTATTATGTTTTGAAACTTTTAATTTTAGCATGTTTTTTTCTTCTTCTGCAGTAGTCTAAACTATCTAATTCTTCCATTTATGTGTGCCTTCTCACTGTCTATCTCCATTTCACGCTACAATCGTTGTTCAAACAGGGGCGCAAAGAGGAAGAAATGCCACATTCATCATTTTACATCTCCGTCTACCAAGTTTTTACCCTTCTTCCATTCTCTCTCCTAACCGAAACACCATTAACTGGGGTGGAGTCCGTCATCGATAGTTTTTCTGAAACAAATTTGCACATAATCATGAGATGTTAGTGTCCTGAATTTTGGTTCACTGAACCGGTGAAAGTGTCATTTCCCAAGCTACATGCGGTGAAACTATCTTTGCGTCTCTCAACACAAACACAAACACAAACACGAACACCATCATAGGAGTAATTATTGCTTGTTCCAAGAGCAAATATGACATGGTACTCTAAGCAATACCACTATGTTCCATTTCTTTCTCCCCCCCGGAGAAAGCTCGGGGATTAAGGAAAAATGCAATTTTACTCTGTTACCCCTCTGTTCTGTTCTGTCTCTGTCCTTCTCTCTCCTCCTCTCTTTCTCAACAACACCAACACCACCACCACCAGACCTCCACCACCACCAGAACTCTACCACTACCAACATCATCAATCAGCAGATCCAACAATGTATTTACAGAACCAAGTGTATATTTACAGATCAAAGAAAAAAAAAATCAGATCCAAGAAAAAAAAAAGATGAAAAGCTATCACTGTCTTTCGATTCATCACTCTCTGAACCCAAATTCAAAAGATGTCCATTTAAATCCGATTTTTTTCTCAGTTCATAACATCCAATTGAATACCACATCTATTAATCTACGAAAGAGTAGATCAAAGGAAGCATTACTGAAGAGCGACCTCCATGTCTCAGTTCGCAGGGATGGACTGCAGTTGATGCCCGAGCGACCTCCATGTCTCTGGTCGGAGGGATGGACTGCAACAGCGACGGGAGGGAGCGATTGTGCGACGATGAAGACGACGACACCTCATCAGATCCCCTTCTTCGTCCCCTTCATCTGCGTCTCTTCCCCTTCTTTCTTGTTCTTCTTCTCTATCTCTCTCAACCGCCTGCTTCTATCTCTCTCTCTCTCTCTCTCTTATCCTCAAATATGTGGTGATAATGAACGGATGAGAAAGAAAATATAGTTGGTAGGGTTTTTTTTTCAGAGAAAAAGTGGGTGGGTTGGGTATGATGAAATGAAAGGTGGGGTAATAATTAGAAGGGCAAATTCGTCATTGTTCATCATTAAACATGCCAAAAGAGGAAATGGGGAGAAAGAAAGGGAACACACCAAAATAGAAAGGGGGAGAAAGAAAGGGAACGGAGTGGTACATCACATGACACGTCAGGAACGCGTAGGAATCCACTTTCTTTTGTCTGCCACTCATTCTCTTTCCTCCTGAAGTGTCCTGTGATGTATGGTTAGAGCAAATCCACATCATTTGCTCTAAGAGCAAACAAAAATTTCTCCAATCATAGGGTGTAAATATCCTGAACTGAAGTTAGGCACACTTAGGAGGTGAAAGTGTGCTTTCCCATAAAAAAAGGGGTGAAAGTATCAATTTTCCCAAACCTGAGAGGCAGAAAATGTCTTTTACAAATCTCTGTATAATCTCAGCTTAGTGAGTGGCAAGTAGTGTGTGAGTGAGTAGTGGGAGCTTCACAGAACAAGGAAATTATTTAATTAATACACACATACTGTGGAGCTCTACTACTCACTCACTCTATGCTTTTTCCTTCTTCTGCACCAGTCTGAACTCTGTACCTCTTTGTTTTTGTGTGCCCTCCCTCTCTCTCCCCATCTCCCACACCACAATCGCTGTTCAAAAAAACAGCGAGAAACCCGCCACACTCTCATCACCGTCCATCTCCCACCACCACTGGAGAAATCAACGGCCGTGCTATGGGATGCACGGCGTCCAAGCTCGACAACGAGGACACTGTCCGTCGCTGCAAGGAACGCCGCCGTTTCATGAAAGACGCCGTCTACGCCCGCCACCACCTCGCCGCCTCCCACTCCGACTACTGCCGCTCCCTCAGAATGACCGGTTCTGCCCTCACCGTGTTCGCCGCCGGCGAACCCCTCTCCGTCTCCGACCAAACCCCCGCCGTCCTCCTCCGTACCCCCTCCTCTATTTCCCCTTCCTCCACCGTCCCTCCGCCGCCTCGCCGCCTCATCCCCACCGTTCCTCCGCCGCCGACCGCTTTCGCCCCTTCTCCGACCATCGCTAGCTCGAAACTACCGCACATACTGTCCGGTTCAAGCCGATCTTCATCGTATCGCCGAAATCGTAAACCGGCGGTGAGATTACCCCACATTTTGTCCGAATCGAGTATTTGTTCGTCTCCAAAAGGTCACCAGTCGAACAAGGGAAACTTCACATACGACGCGAATCAGAATAGACATGAGGCATTTTCAACCACTGCTTCGCAGACTTCGTCGGTCTGGAATTGGGAGAATTTCTATCCTCCGTCGCCTCCGGATTCGGAGTACTTCCAACGATCACACCCTATACACGATGATAAAGCATCCACTTACTCAAATGACCACAAACACCACCACATCGATGTAGAAGAGTCACGCGCTATACACGATGAAGACAAAGCCTCTACATACTCAAATTACAACAAACACCACCACATCGATGTAGAAGAGGAAGAAGAGACGGAGAGGGAGGAGGTTCATTATAGTGAATGGGACGACCATTACAACACCACCACCACTTCTTCCGAAGAGGAAGACGATGAAGAAGTTGATAGAGAGTCCAGATCTAAGATGGGGACTCAGTCTAACTTCGGATCTTCGGTGCACAACGAACCGAAAGCCCCGCCGCCGCCGATGAGTAAATCTGATAAGTCGGACGATGCTGGATCTTCCTATAGCTGGAACCCGGCGTCCAAACACGCTGTGGATGATGTCTCTGACATGAAGATGGTGGTTCGGCATCGAGATCTGGCGGAGATTGTTGCTGCTATTAAGGAGAATTTCGATAAAGCGGCGGAAGCTGGAGAGCAGGTATCGGAAATGCTCGAGACTAGCCGTGCTCAGATGGACCGCAGCTTCAGTCAATTGAAGAGTATGAAATTGAAATCGATTATTAAACTTTTGTTATTATTAATGCAGGTTTCTGTGTTCTTTTGTGATCTTTTTCAATGTTCTTATTGAATCGGTTATTACTAATGCAGATTTCTATTAGGGTTCTTTTGTGATCTTATTCAATGTTCTTATTGGATTAGTTAATGGTTATTACTAATGCGGATTTCTAATGGGGTTTATGTGAATTTTGTTGTCTTTGCAGAGACAGTGTATCATTCAAGTGGAGTACTTAGTAGCTTGAGCTCGAGTTGGACTTCGAAGCCGCCACTGGCAGTGAAATACCACTTTGAACCAACTTCAATTGGTGAATCCGGTGATTCAAAGAGTTTGTGTTCATCTCTCGAACGGCTATTAGCTTGGGAAAAGAAGCTTTATGAGGAAGTGAAGGTACTAATTCAGTAAATTTAAACCTTAATTCTATTTTATTGGTTTGTTGAGAATGATGAAATAAACTTGCACTGGCACATTACAACTTTGCCATTCACTCTGGATAGCTTCGTACAGAAGTACAGATGGATCCTTTGTTAACATTCAATTCCATTTTTTGCGAGAACAGCAAGCAGTGATCTGTTTTGGGGTTTGGATCATTATGTTGGCATCTGTAAAGCTAAATAA
The DNA here is from genome assembly GCA_023055425.1 of Linanthus parryae. Classification (NCBI taxonomy): domain Eukaryota; kingdom Viridiplantae; phylum Streptophyta; class Magnoliopsida; order Ericales; family Polemoniaceae; genus Linanthus; species Linanthus parryae. The sequence continues at coordinate 101,959 of JALGPY010000006.1, forward strand.
AGTTGGAGTGGTCTTTGTGTGCTAGGATAGCGTCTCAACACGGAAAAGTCGTACATTCGTTTTGATCGTTTAGTTTGGAAATGAAGTGGAGAGAAAAGCATTTCGAGTTTTCACATTTCAAGAGCTGCACTTAGTTTAACTAATGAAATAGCTTCCTTTTCCGTTCGAAGCGTTTCACCCTCAGTTACTACCCTCTCTATAGCAAATGACTTGGGATCAACCACCATAAACTACCAATTTTTTACAATTCAAAGTTTATACACACATTTTCCTTTTATCACTTCAGTGGTTGACTGCAAAGCTGATCAGGTTTGGTTGATACTGAAACTGAAATGGTGGGCTATGAAGGGGAATATAGATACATCTGTTATTTATTTCTCTTCCCTTCTTTTCATTACCAACCAAATGCCATTACAGTTCCTTGGCTCAATGCAGTGCGTAGTGGAATTCTAGGATAGATTTTTTTTTTTTTTTTTGCCGGTGTTCTCATCAGTTCTCATGCGCACTTTTTTGTTTATATTGCTCCTGGTTTTTACATGTAAGAAGTTAAGAGTTATTTGGGCATTACATCTTGTGAAGTAAGAACTAGCAGAAGTGGCTACTGACAACTAAAGATGTGTTCGTCTTGTTGCATTTGATGTTCTCCCGTGTGATAACGGTTAACATTGCATTTGTGAATGCAGGCAAGAGAGGGTGTGAAAATTGCACACGAGAAGAAGTTATCTGTCTTGCAAAGTCAAGAGGGCAGGGGAGGTGATGATGCAAAGTTGGACAAGACAAAGGCTTCGATAAAGAGGTTGCAGTCGCTTATTTTGGTCACATCTCAGGCTGTTGCCACTACCTCGTCTGCCATAATAGGTGTTAGAGACTCTGAACTTGTGCCACAGCTTGTCGAACTTTGCCATGGGTAAGTGACATATTATATTATGCTTTATATTGAATAAGCTGTTTCATGATTGAGCGCATACATCATATTACCTGTGCGTCTAGCAAATTGCCCGTGCTTCGAGGGCACTATTAAAGTTTGGATAGACTAAATTGTGAACGATGCAATACTTCCTTGGTTACCACCAATTTTAAAATGAAATGTTAAATCAATGAATCCATAGGTATTAGAGGAGAAAGAAAATGTCTATTGGTGATGGGAAGTGATGGAAATGAACAGTTTTGTGGCACCCTTTGTTCTGACCAAGATAAATTCTCGTGTTACTACCACTTTAGAGAAATACCTTTACTGTGTTTCCTAATATCTGTTACAAAGTTATGTCCTTTCATGCTGAATCGCCGATAGCTACTTGGTTCACACTGCATTTTTTTGGTTGTTGGCCGTTACTCGTGAGCATGTGTAGACATCATAGTCTAGTATCGTTACCTTTTGGTCCTTTAACCTGGTTAGTTATCCATAAGTAATCATACACCAATGGAGCTATAGTCATGGTCTGTGGACTGGGGGAATTCACCTTCTGTAGTTCCGTAACTATCAGTGTGCTTTCTGTTCAGGACTTGTCCACCGCATCCCAGCAGGCCTAGACTGTAACCTTGGTTTCAGTGTTCCACTCAAAAACTGCATATCTCATTGTGGTGTCTCTGATATGGAAAATTGCTGATGCTAGATGTAATTATTATTAGCTCTAGAGGATTAGCAGCATCAAGTGTGGCTGTGTTATGGAATGTCATTGTGGTGTCTCCAGAGTCGACCAAATGATTTTAAACTTTGAAGGATAAGCGAAGAGAAAACAAGTCTAACCACATACTAAAAACAGATCTATTGATATCTTAGGGAATTTGCATATCGTTGTATCTAGAACCTCTTCACATAGTTCAGAAAAGAGCCAAGGCAGTAGTATATGCTGTTTCTTATGAATTTTCTTCTCAATTATGGTTTCTTTCTCCAGAACTCTTATGATTAGTATTGTTATTAGGGCATACATTATTCATGGTTTTCTTCCGTCAGACAGAGAAGAATTAAGAATCAAAACTCCAGATCATGTAAACGTCTTTTTCCCATGTAGTGCAAACTTATTTTGAAATATGGTGTGAATTGGTGCCTGTAAGAAGCCAAAGGTCTCATAACTTGTGCAATCTGTGTGCAGGTTCATGTACATGTGGAAATCGATGAACCAGTTCCACGAAGTCCAGAACCACATCGTTCAGCAAGTTCGGGGACTCGTGAACAGAGCTACCAAAGGCGAATCCACCTCGGATCTCCACCGCCAAGCAACTCGCGACCTCGAATCCGCCGTCTCCTCCTGGCACTCCAACTTTTGCCGCCTGATCAAATTCCAACGCGACTTTCTCCGTTCTCTCCACGGCTGGTTCAAGCTAACCCTAGTTCCCGTCAGCGGTGAACCCTCGACCGGGACCCGCGAGTCCTCCGAAGCATTCGCTTTCTGCGACGAGTGGAAGCTCTCCCTCGACCGGGTCCCGGACACCGTCGCCTCTGAAGCCATCAAAAGCTTCATCAACGTTGTCCACTCGATCTCATTGAAACAAGCAGAAGAAGTCAAGATCAAGAAAAGGACCGAATCCGCGTCGAAAGAGCTCGAAAAGAAGGCTTCCGCCCTTCGGAACATAGAAAAGAAGTACTACCATTCCTACTCCATGGTCGGTATCGGGCTTCCCGGTACCGGGCCGGATAACGGGCACGCGTTGGACGCTAGAGACCCGTTATCGGAGAAAAAAGCGGAACTTGAAGCTAGCCGGAGGCGAGTTGAGGACGAGATGCAGAGATATTCCAAGGCAGTAGAGGTAACAAGAGCAATGACACTTAATAACATTCAGACTGGGTTACCTGGAGTTTTTCAGGCCATGACAAGTTTTTCTTCTTTGATCGTGGAAGCGCTCGAGATTGCATGCTCTCGTTCTTATGCTATCAAGTAGATATAAAAGTTAAATCATATACTAGTAATTAGGGTTCTTAGCCTTTAGCTTCACATCCCGTTTTGCGACCAAGAGGCAAGTCACGGTATGAGCCGAAACTTTTTAAGCAGCAACGGCGGCTCGTGTTTTGTTGTTATTCATTTTCCTCCAGTGTTTGGTAATGTAGATATGTCTGCAAATGTTTTGTTAAGTTTTGTTTTGCTGGGTGGTGGTGTAGGAGGAAGAGGAAGGAAAGAGGAATATCTCTCTCTATATATGTACAGGAAATTGCTTTGTACTACTGTATTTGTTGTACCAGAGATTTTTTACTTCTTCAGCAAAGAATAAATAGTCTTGGCTTCACAAACCTCTTTAGGTACATTAGCAATATTGATCTGGGTTACCGCGATATGGTTTGTAGTCGACACTTTCCTATCGTGATGTTTGACTCGCTCGTCTATGTAGCGTGTTAGAGGACGAATCATAGTATACTTTTTCTATTACAGTCTGAAAATTTGGACGGCAGATTCCTTTCAAACTGATCAGTCGGTAGGAGGATAGGGAAATGTCTGTTCTGAGGCCCGAAAGGAAGACATCAAAACCGAAGAAGGGGCATTTGCCTAGAAACGGAAGGTGAACTAGCTCAGACACTCTAGTTAGCTGAGACATATTCTACGATTAGGGTTAACTTTTAGAGTCTTAAATTTAAGATATGTTGTGAAGTTCGAGTGATTGCGTGTACAACTGTTGCTTGTGTGATGAGGGCATAACTTTATTATTATTATTATTATTATTATTATTATTATTATTATTATTATTATTAAGACATATCCAGATTTCGAACTCCCATAGAACCCGGCTACAAGCAAGGGGTGTCCATATTGAGATTGCAGATAATGCAGCCAAGAAACAAAACAGGAGATAACAGCAAATATATTAAAAGCTTAGGGGTGCATGTGGGTTCTTTTTGGTTTTGAGCTAAAACATGTAAGCTTAATTCTTGGATCTAGGGCTTTAAGTTTTAACACCAACTTAACCGTTTGGTTGTTGGTATTAACTTATTCTGTCAAAATCTCAACTGCCAAACAAAGACTAAAACCACGTGCTATAAGTAGTTGTAGTTGTGCTCTAGGGTTTGGGAGTAGCTGGTACTGGTTTCATTATGGGTTAGTTACTCCATAACATTGTTTGGTGATGTGTTGTGGTTCATGGCAAAGGGGCCTCATTATGATGATTGGTGTTGAATTCAAGATGATCGTGAGGGCCGGAGCTGTGTACGTAAGACTGAGTCCAGCAGTGTAACTCCAACACCCCAGCAGTGGGACTCCACTTTTCACCATAATTATTCTTAACTTTTACAATATTGCCATTTATGCTACAACAGTGGAAGACTTTTCCCGCCCCTATTATTATATTTTAATATTTTTCCTTAACTATCTACACCAAAATGTAACTAAAAAATATTCTCAAAAGAAATTAACTAAAAGAAAAAAAACAACAACAAACAAGCCCTACAACAACGGTGGGACCGGTGCAAGCCCACGACCTTCACCTCCCCTCTCCCCTCCCCCTCTCCCCTCCCCCTTTCACGGCTGATTAGGAGCTGGGACTCCCCCTCCCCACTCCTGCTGAAGCTGATAAACTATGCCTTGGGTGCCCCCTTGCACCACTATTGGACCGAGTCGAAGGACAAGGGGTAAATTCCATGTCACCTCTGACTTTTCAAAACTATGCCAGTTTAATACTCTCATAATTATGATAAATAGACAAATATGTATCGGCTGAGTCTATATTTCTTTCCCAGTATATTTGATTTTTTTTTTTTGTATGGATATTTCAATTATCTAGCTCCACCCCTGAACCGTGAATTGATGGGCGTGGTGGTGGGTTGTTTAGTGGAGAACAGTACTATGTCATCAAAGCTTTTTGAAAGAGTTTTGTAGGCTTCTCCAACTAACAACCAAATGCATGGCATAGTGTGTTGTCTTTATTTGGAACACAGATCTCTCATATTCTTTCAATTTCTCGTTACATAATATTGTACAAAGACGCACATCATATTACTTATGCGAGATGTAGATTTATTCAAATTTTATTTCATGTAAAGCATAAGCTATAGATGCAGATTTATTCGACCAGCAGAAAGATGAGCGGTCATAGCTCAGAGGTTTTTAAGTATTAAAAAGTTCAAAAGTAATCCAACCAGACAAAAGACAACTAATCAAGAAACAGCAACCCAAATAAGATCTTATGTTGAGACCCTGCATACTAAAATCTTACTTCTTGAAAATCTTTCATGCCGTTCATGGATCGCTGGAGTGGAATCAATATAGAGTCGCAGTGTCTCTCTGCCTCTCATCTGCTTCCAGGAGTTTGATTGTGAGTACTTTCTAGTATGCTAAAGACTTGTTAAGTTCTTCATCTTAAAATGGGATATTTAGCCTAATTTTTTTCTAACGACGGGAGCTGTTCAGTTGACAAAATTATGGAATCCTCCTAGATTTTAAAGAACCCAGATTCTGTTTTCAGATTCTTAGATTGAAGCAGAGACTTGAACTTGTTTAACATATATGATATATCCTAATTATAGTTGCTGTATTGATGGCAGGTACCTACTGCAAATGCTATCTTCTTCAATGGGGATCGAGTTGAAGGAACTGGAAATCCAGTGGTAGAGAAGCTATCTGATCTGCAGAGACTAGCTGAAATTCTTCTGGTCTCCAAGTTTGTGGTTTTTATAAAAGCTTTCGTTATCGAGGCTTCTACTTTTACTGGACCATTTGCGGTTTATAGAGACTTCATTCCACCAGTAAACAGCTGCGGAGAGCCAAAGTCATACGACGCTACTGGATTTCTTGCTTCTTCGTCAATAGTTACTCTCTTATCAAATTGCTTGAAAGAGGTATACCTTGGGGGCTCATTGAAATTCGAAGTGAAAATAACTGAGTAAATTAGAGGAACTCTTAAGAATTCCTCTTAAATTTCAATGGAGGCTCATTGAAATTTCTTGATTGCAGTTGTACTTTCAAGTTTCTGCATTTTTCAGATCAAGGCCCTGTTTGGTATCGGCTGAAAATCTGAAAAATCGGCTGAAATAATTCTGGGTCAATAATCCAGCTGAACTAAAAATTAAAATCCGTTTGGTAACAAGTAGATATAAATTTCTCGACTAAAAACGAACATTCTTCATTTTATAATTGGTTGGATTAAATGCATTCCAAAAAAAAATGTCTTAGCAGATAGATTACTGATAACCTAATGATATACTACTGCTAATACAAACATCACCAAATTTTCCACTTCTATAACATTAAAAACTAGAAGAACTCGAAATCCAGATATTTACCGCCTGGTTTCATCGCGTCCATAGCAGCAACGCTAGTTCCCATCATCATCCTCTTACTGTTGTTAGCAACCCCAATCATCTCCACCGGTCCCAACTTCTCCGGCTGCCGCTCGTATTCCACCGGTCTAGGTATCTCCGGCGGCGTACTACACCTTATCAAAGCCCAATTCACTCCTTCAAAGAATGGATGCTGCTTGATCTCCGTCGCCCCTCTCTTCACTCCAAGCCTATTCTGAGGCTCCTTCACCAGCAACGCCCTAATCAGGTCCCGGCCCGCATAGCCCGTTGCCGGAGAATCCGGAAACTTCAGCTGCTGGCCCACCACGTTGAACAACGTGGCACGGTTTCCCGTACCCTTGAACGGAGTTTTCCCATAAAGCAGCTCGTGCAAGAAAATCCCAAACGTCCACCAATCAACCGCGCTCCCATGTCCTTCCCCCTTGATGATCTCTGGGGCTAAATACTCGTGGGTTCCGACGAAGGACATGGACCGGGCCGCGGTGGGCTCGGCGACGAGCTCCGGTAGGGAGCTCGTTTGGAGGCCCGGTTCGGCCCGTTGCTTTCGGGTCTTTTTGTTTTTTCCTCTTTGGGGGAAGAGTCTTGGGAGGAAGCATGATGGTTGGATACATGAGGAGGATGGTTCAATGCAAGCAGGTTGGACACAGAATGCGCCTCTTTTGGAAGGATCGCCGTCGGATGAGGTTTTTACTAGGGTGGGCGAGACGGTGCATCTTAGGGAAAGGTCAAAATCAGAAAGCATTATGTGGCCGTCGTCGCGTACGAGGACATTTTCTGGTTTTAGGTCTCTGTAGACAACTCCCAGCATGTGGAGATACTCGAGGGCTAAAAGAACCTCAGCGGCATAGAACCTGGTTACACAAGGTTAAGACACAAATTAAAAACATTGTAATAGGAAAAGAGTAATTCAATGTACTAAGATTATTATCTATAATGACAACATAATAAAGAGATCGCATCAAAGTCAATTGCTTCTTGAAGACGAGAGATATCGCCATAAAACGGCTTCATAGGAGAGATACTGAAAATTTGCAAAAACAGTTGTCAGAATTGGGGTTGATTTTTGTGTAGTTAGAACTGAGGATCAGTTAGAAAATCTTTGAAGCTGACAAGGTGCTACTCCTTTCACTTTGTCTAAACCCTTAACCCTGAACTAACATCATCCAATAATATTACATTTTATCATCACTATTTGAAGCAAACTAGCTGCTGCTCATTTCATTTTGTTTTAAGCCCTGAACCCTGAACCGACATCATCCAAGAAAATTACTACACATTTTACCATCACTAGTTGAACCGACTTAGCTGCTACTCCTTTCATTTTGTCTAAACCTGAACCCTGAACGGACATCATCCGAGAAAATTACATTTTACCATCACTATTTGATGCTAACTGGGTGCTACTCCTTTCCTTTTGTCCAGACTCCGAACCCTGAACCAACATCATCCAAGAAAATTACATTTTACCATCACTATTTGAAGCAAACTAGCTGCTACTCCTTTTATTTTGTCTAAACCCTGAACCAACATCATACAAGAAAATTTCTTTTTATCATCACTTTTTGAAGCAAACTAGCTGTGACTCCTTTCGTTTTTTTCTAATCTGAGCAAACGCAACCCACACCGTCAGCTATTATCAGACAATGACATCTTTGAGCGGTAGCTTTCATCACAAAAGCATCGTTTAGGAAATAAACAGACAGCTAAGAACTACTATTTGTAGCAGCCGGTCAATGGCACAGACAGTTGGGCAACTTAATTGATTCTGATTTAAATTGCGACAAGAGAAACTAGATGCAATGTACTTACAATAGATGAAGGTTCTAAATGATTATAGATCTGAGTCAACTAAAAATCACAGCAACTACTCAACACATTCCCCGTCACTCCCATGTTATGAAACAGCTAGCACAAAATGTCCGGACAAACATGACCTTGTAAGAGATGATATCGTGTTATTTGAGCACCAGCAGGTAAGAGTTCCGGATAAAATTTGAGCAAAAAAAGATGTTGCTAAACGTAGATGCAAATCATTCATGATAAAATCTAAGAACATAAACATTTTATTAGAAAGCATACCGTGCTGCATACTCTGAGAAATGCTTTCCAGGTTGCCTTTGCCTCAATATATGCAGATCACCTCCTGGACAATACTCCATGAGCAAACACGAGAACCTATCAGTGTCAAAATGAGTATATAAAGTCGGCAAGAACGGATGGTCAAGCAACTGCAAGATCTCTCTTTCTGTCTGAGCTCTCATCAACTTCTTCCTGCTCGCAAGCGACGCCTTGTCCATCACTTTCATCGCAAAGTAACACCGGGTCCCACTCAACTCTGAGAGATACACACTTCCAATGTCACCAGAACCAAGCTGCTTCAGTAGCCTAAAATGGCTCATCCCTAACATCCCATCCCTAGCTCTCACAGCTAGAATAGCTTTCCATCTAGGATCATTCCCTTTATGAGGCTTATTTGCACTCCCAGTTAAGTTGCTCCAGTTACTGTCGTCGCTAAGGCCGCTACTATCACTCGCACGGCTTAGGCTAGTTTTGCCACTCTCCAATGACTCACCAATCATACTACTACTTCCTTTAGTGCTCTCATAAGGCCTTCCCAAAAAGAGCATTCCCTCGCTCATAACCACATCGCTTTTAGAAGTCCTGTCACTTCGATACGTACTAGTGCAGCTGTTGGCAATGCTCATGGCTCTAACCACTCCTAGGCTATCAATGCTACTGTGTGGGCTCACGTTGCCACTCGGAGGCAACGATGCATCCCAAATACATTCCTTTTCCTCAGAATCTGGTGGTAGGTGAGTGCATTCTTGGTTCTGTGAAGGGCGAGGAACTATAAACGGGGAAGAAACTGAACCTAAATCATTGGATTCTTCAACCAAGCTATCGGCAGGAGAAAGAACCGATGGGCTTGGTCTGATGGGACCAGGGACCTGAATGGTGAGATCTTGTAGGAATGGACCCTTCATGGACAAGCTCTTCACTAAACATTTGCCCTCCGGTTTGCTTTCGCCGATTGGCAAATATAACGGTCTCATGAGATCAGAATCGACCGGTTCAGGAGGATGTCTGGCGCCATAAAAGGAACTAGAACCACCTTCGTCGAGATGTTTACTGCTTCCCTTAAATGTAGGGACATCAAGCATGAGTTCATCGTCACGCGCCTGCAAGGTGTTCTTTCCTTTCCAGGTTATGACAGGCGAAGGAGAGTCCCAATCTTCAGAGTCACCATCAGAGAAACAATCATCTTCACTTTCAGATGATATCAGCGCGTGAGCAATAGTAGCCGGAAACTTTCCAGATAGAGCCTTTGTTTCAGGAATCCTTTCCATTCTGAGTATGGCACTCGTATATCATTACACGGAAGAACCCTTACAGCAAATCAACCTGCAAGGAAGCAAGAGAGGAGGTAAATCTAATGCAATATACTCCGGTTCTAACACTCGGATCGGTCGTAGAACAATAGAAGACTACAAGTGCAGATAATATAGTTGCAGTACAGATTTTCCAAATAAGATGCATGAATCTTCACCATAACATTTCAATGTGGTCATATCAAACACAGATGAACAAGAACAAGCATTAAGCATGAGGATCTTCACACACTAATGTGAATCAAACATGAGGAGAAGAGAAAATTCAATAATAATGGAACTAGGGCAAGGCTACATATAAACACACTAGCATTGCTACTTCCATATATGAAACAAATCTGCAATTTGGAAATCAAACATGAGGAGAAGAAAAAATTCAATGATGGAACTAGGCAAAGGCTACAGAAACATACTAGAATTGCTACTTCCATAGATGAAACAAATCTGCAATTTGGAAATAGAGTAGATAGATATAGAACCAAATAAGGCCTCAATTTCCACTTTCCACCAACCATATGAGTACTAGTACTAATTAACTGGAACTTCAGATTTCTGTAAACATAAGTCTATGAAGCTAACAAGAAACAGCTCAAACAAATAGCAGAGACCTATAAATCCCTAACTTCACCCACAATCAAATTGAAGAGCAAAATTAACCTAAGAAACACATAACCCCCAAAACAAAAAGCAAACCCCTCAGCTTCAAAAAGCAAAATGCCGAATTCCCAGCATATTCACCCACACAAATGCCTAAAATATTCGATTAATCGCATCATACCCAACATATATTTCCCTAGGAAAACCATAAATAGAAACCAGAACAAAACCCTAGACTGAAGAAACGAAAAACCCAGAAACAATGGCGTTACCAGGTGAAGAACCCACCGGATCTAGGGCTTGTGGAGAGAATCGAAGCTAAACCCAGTTCAGGAAATCGAAACTGGGGAAATGGGTATGAGGAGAATAGAAGTGAACGTTGCTCTCGTCAAATCTCTCTGGGTGGGTGTGTTGCCGTCTCTCTCTCTCTATCTCTCTCTGAATAGAGCTTTGCAAAAGAGGAGGAGGAGGACTGCAAAATGCTGCTGCTTAAAGGGTTTTGTTATTCGCTGATTGTTTGTTTGTACTAGTACTATTCCTCTCTGTCTCTCAGCTTTGGCTTTATTGCTTTTTTGCTTTCTCTGGTTTCGGTGTAGAGAGAGGTTAGAGAGGCACTTTATTAGCAGTCACTGGCTATGAGCCTATGAGGAATCATGTGAAAATCACTCTCTCTTAATTGCAGATTAACAGAGAGAGAGAGAGAGGTGAACGGTGAACCGGACCGGCGGGAGGAGGGTGGTGGTGGTGGTGGCTGAAGAATGTGATGGGGGAGTGTGGGGCCCAGTGGCAGATTTCAGTGCTGGGCCGGGGTTCGGAGTGGGGCCCACCTGTGTTGGTAATTTGCCATACACGAATGCTTTTGGATTTGGTATTGTGAGAGAGGGGGATTTCATCATTACCTCTGTTTGCTTTACCCGACAGTGCCGGATCGGGTTCGGTCTCGATTTGGGAATACTGTGTTAGCCGGATGCACACTCCTAGTTTCATGGGCGCTGCGTATTACGTACGCGCCTTTTATCTTTGGGGAGGGTGTTCTGTACGGTGCAACTTGGATGGGCTGAGTCTCACCAACCCCGAGTTCAGTCCGGATTAAAGTCGAGTTTGAACACATGTTTTGATTAATTTAGACGGACTCGGGCAAAAATTCACAACTCAGGTTGTAATTAAGGCCAGACTTGGATTCGAATACTAAACGGTGAGTTAGCTCAAATTGTCAGATTTGTATACACGATTACACGTTATCTATCAATATTATGTTTGCAGAGTATTATAAAACATATTGATAAAAAAACTATTATTTTATATTAATTATTATTAATATATTTAATTATACTTTTTTTAGAAGATTTAATTATGTTTATGTTGCACATAATAACCTAATAGTTTTTTATTCCACATAATATTTAATATTCTCTTATACAAATGAGTACATTTTTAATTCACTATAACAATATATAGTCATTAACTTTTAGGTTAAATAAAAGAAATTGAAGTGTTTACTTTTAATATCTACGTAAGTTATTAACTTAACTTTAAAGGGACAATTTTAATTGAGTTGAAGTTGATAATATGTTGATTTATTTAGTTTAATGGGCTTATATGAATTCAACCCAAACCCGAATTAGTTTGTTCGAACTTGAGCTTGGACGGGTTGGCAATGCTCCAAATCCAGGCTGCGTTGGGCTTGGACAACCTTGGTAGAACTCGAATTTGGACTTGGACGTAAGTGTCAACCTGCTCAGCCTGCCCGAGTTGCAGTTCTAGTGTTATAAAGAGAAATGTTGTCTTGACCTCTTGGGTGTGGGATGGTTGGAGGAATTTCTCCACTGACATAGGTCTCCGCCTCCCCTTAGGGCATCTCCAACCCCATGGGGGGAGGGGGAGGGGGAAGGGGAAAATCGTATAAAAATACGGTTCATGTCCAACCCCATAGGGGGAGGGGGAAGGGGGTGCTATGGGGATAAATTTTGTCTTGGGTGAGGGATGGTTAGGGGGGATTTCCCCATGGACATCCCCTCCCCCTCCCCCTACATGGAATGATTAATTAATTGAATATTTGATAATTTTAATTACACATACTAATATTTTGTGATTATATTATGTATTTTATTATTATGATTAATATTTTTTTATTATTGTTTAAAATTAATAATGTATTCACGATTGTTGGAAAGTATATTTACGAAAAGTCATCGTTATCTTATTTTTTTGAAATTTAATCCTTTCAACTAACGAAAAACTTGTAATCGTCGTTAAGTTGGTTTATTTCAATTTGTGTGTTTTATCGCTCTACTCGTTGCATTTTTGTATTAGTGTTTAATTTCATTTCTTGTAATAACGACTTTTTCGTACTTGTAATCGTTATTTTTTTGAATAAAAGTTTTGTTTGTTAATATTTTTTTTTTTAATTATGATTGGTATTATTATCATTGTTATTATTATTAACATCATTTTTTTGTGTGTATGTCTGTGTATATACACACACACACACACAAACACAAACACACACTGGTAAACAATTTTTCATTTACTTTTTTTATATTAATAATTCATGTTTAAATCATTAAATATATATTACAAATTAAATTATTGGGCGGGGGGGGGGGGGAAGAAATGGGTTGGAGACGATTAGTAGTTTGGCGGAAGGGGAGGGGGAGAGGGAGGGGGAAAATGGTGGGCCCGGGGGGAAGAAATGGGTTGGAGACGATTAGTAGTTTGGCGGAAGGAGAGGGGGAGAGGGAGGGGGAAAATGGTGGGCCCGTTGGGGGGAGGGGGAGGGGGAGGTGAGGGAAGGGGGAAAAAGCAATGGGTTTGAGATGCTCTTACATGGGCTAAACTTGTTAGAAAAAAATGAATTAAAGATAAGTTGTAATTTGAGTACGGAATAGGAAGGAGAAAGGGGATAATATTAGGCCCGTAAAGAGAGGAGGAGGAGAGTGGTAACAAGATAGTAAAATTAGGGCTGGCAATCCGGGTCAACCCGTCTGGTTACGGGTCGGGTCGACACGTAACGGGTCAATAACGGGTTGACCTGATGGCGACCCGGTTCCTTAATCGTGTCCATATGCTGAACCCGAACCCGACCTGTTTATTAAACGGGTAACTCGACACGACCCGGGTAACCCGTTTAATAAATGGGTCGTGTCGGGTCACCTGATTTCAACCCGACCCGCGACCTGTTGTGCAGAAATTAAAATGAAAAAGAAAAAATCCAAACAGAGGAGAAGAAGAAACACAAGCAGGAACTCATGGCAACAAAAATAGTCGATTGAATCTTGAAATTGAACTGAAATAGTTGAAATTCCATACAAAATACTTACAATATTGTATTTATTTGCAGATTTACATTCAGAAGTTAATAGATAAACTCAGATCCACAACTAAGACAAAGAGAGAGGGGCGAGATGGAGTTCACTGAGACGGGACCAACGGCGAGACGGGACTAACAGCGAGAGAATGACTTCAGAGACAGTTGACGGCTTCGAGAGCTTGGCTGAATTGAGAGTGCACATTTACACTTTGGGGGATTTTGGGTTGTTCTGTGAGAGAGAGATGGTACACAGAGAAGGTGTGGAGGTGGGTTTGGGAAATGAGGCTGCGAGTGAATGAGGGATGGCTTTAGATAATGTTAAGGTGTATTTATTTTTTTTAAAACCCTAGTTAACGTGTATTTCCCACTCATTGTATTGGTACCATTGGGTACAAAAAACTCTTTTTTTTCTGGTGGGTCTAAAACAACCCAAAACTTAAAATTCTGCAATTTTTTTGAAACTAAAGTTTTGCCATTTATATATATATATATATATACGGGTTAATCGGGTTTAACGGGTTGACCCTAACCCGACCCGTTTATTTTCGTGTCGAATTCGGGTTGACCCGTTATGACCCGTAGCGGGTTCATGTCGACCCAAACTCGCTAACTTCGTGTCGGGTTCGTGTCGTGTTGTCGTGTCGTGTCCAATATTGCCGGGCCTATAAAATGATATAGATTAGAGATGGCCTAAATAGCACCTCCAAGATCGAAGTGTCCCAACAAAAACAAGCTCCCGTACATAGGTAGATTACACAGTGACGGTTGAGGGCTAAAATTGGCCGGGTGACTGAAAATGACGTGTGCGCGTGAGTTTGTGTGAGCGAAGTGGGGACTTGGGAAATTGGTTATGTCACTTTCCGGATCAGTATTTGACCGGGTCTTCGGTTCGATTGGTTTACCCAGATCCGTTAACCCGTTTTAGGACACAAGGAAAATGTTTACTAGTGGTAGTACTTTCTTTTAGAGCCCATTTCATTTCTTGAGAACTTTCCCTCAAAAAGAAATCTTGAGAACTTCATTTCTTTTTTTCACCATCCCCTGTCTTCTACTCATACTCCATATTATTTATGTTCTATTTATACTTGCGAATCAATAATATTATAATATTAATAATAATTATTATTATTGTGCAAAACTACATGCATGTAAGAGAGTTTTTATATATACTTGTAAAAAATAACTACTGTAATTCAAGTTGAGATAGACACTAATTCGTAGGGGAATAAATCATTCAACTCGAGTGAAATCTATAGATGTTTGGGCTCGACTCATTAAGTAGATCCCGCCTAGAAGTAAGCTTAATCTCAACTCATTTTGTGGATAAATCAAACCTTGTAATGATCCGAGGCTTGATGACCCTATAGTGTCTTCTTCTTGCAAAAATTAGAATAACTCGGAAAAACAAGAACAAAGTATCACTGGTGCCTACAAATAAGTACTATGGATAGCATAAAGTAACATAAGTATATAATAGCATGTGTCACAAACTTCGTTATGATTCTTCCCACGTACTTAGTTGTAGATATAAAAGTTTACACGTATAAATATTTTATGAATTAAGAGCATCTCCAGTAGTACTAGTTAAAGGTTATTTATAATTTGATGAAAATTTAACATTTCTATTTTAGATATTGTAAAAATTTAGTTAGTGCTCCAATAGTGTTAGTTAAATAATTAGATAAAGAACACGTGGCACATTCTCAATATTTCTTGTATGAGAATTTTAAGGAATTCATGACATAACCGCTAAGAACATGGGTAAACAAAATATGAAGTTATTTATCCGGCTCGTTAAAAGTAGTGAGCGGGATAACTATCCGCTAAAATAAAGAGCGTAGTAGAGAGCCTATTGGAGACAATATTTTTCCCATCTTATTTATATTTTGAAGATAACCGCCATATAAATAACCTATTGGAGATGCTCTAACAAATTAAACAGACCGTCTATAGCTAACACATTGAACCTTCTAGTGGTCATTTTTGGCTTGTTTCATTCACCAAGCCCAAATATTTGATCTATCTCAGCTTCTTAAGTTCACAAAGACTTTGACCGAGACAGCTCTAGCAGCTCGACTTGTTTGCATTCCCGCTTACTGGAATGTTTGTCAACATCAACTTAAATGATAGTATGCATGAAAAAAAAGGAAAGATTCTTACACACCTTTCTCAGATAAATGCAAACTAGTGTTGCACTTGACAGTAATTTCTAAATTCAATACATTTTACAGTCTTTGTGTCCAGGGTCGAGCATACTAAGATATAACGATCCTATTTGCAGTGCTTGTCAATTCTATTTATTCCTCTTAAAAAATATATTTTTGTTTTTCCTTAAAAGAATATTATTATTGTCGTCTTCATAATTAGATGGAATTAACTACGGGGTCTAAAGCCTCACTATTTCTTTAGAGTTAAATGACATATAGAGAGGGATAACGATTTTTAATAAATTTAATAGCCTCAAAGCTTGACTCACCCTTCTACCCCCAAATTAGTCCACACCTCAAAACGCAACATATGGTCCAAACCAGACAAAGTTTGGCAACCCCAAAAAAAAAATATAATTTAATTAAAAATGGGTGAATAAAGTGGTGACGTGGCAGTATGATGGGTGGATGATGTGGATCATGATTAACTAACTTTAACTGTTACACAACTACACATGTTGCCATGTGGGACTCCAATCCCATGAAAGCTAAAAACCTAGAAGTAGTGATTAAAATGATTAGCCCAATATTTTTAATCACTCATGACCAATTTGTCACAACCCACAATTTTTTTTTCCAACAACAAAAGAAAGAAGTGTTTGTGTAATGGTGGGTCATGCCATTCCTCCTCTCTTTTTGAAAAGCTCGAAGCAATTCAAAGGTTTGAAAGTGTGTGTTTGTGGCTAATTTTGTAGTATTGGAATTAGGAAAAGTGTGATTGTGGGATTCAAATGTGGGTTTCCTCATGATTCCTTTCTCACTAGGTTTTGTCCACTCAAAATGCTTTCCATACTTGTGAAAATTGTCAAGACATGTGCACTACATGAGGACCATGGATGTTGCTTCTTCATCCTTCTCATGCATTGTGTATGTGTTAGGCTTCATTGATATGGAAAGATTGGGCAAATGTGTTCAGTAATTTCATAAATATAACATTATAATCGTTCAATTCATCAGTGTACCTTAAAAAAAATTGCAATTACGAACTTTATCCATTAACTTAACACATACTACTATTACTGAAAACCTCGTATATTGGTTAAGTTTTCAAATACTAATTCATTACTTATGTTCAGCAGTGGCTTCGCCGACAGTTAAAGAGACCACTCTTTATCTTTAATGCATATTTTTTACGGCATATAAATGATACGTCATCGGTACATTTTCCACGAAACAATCTTAAAGTTTGTTAGTGGTACTCTTATATGGCTGAACCCTCATAATTTGAGTTTCGTTAATAATTATGTGAAAGGGTTTCTAGCATAATTCACAATGATTAGGGTGTAGCTAATTCATTTCATTATTGAAAGAAATGCATATTTCTTCTTTGGGACACACACAGTTGGGCCTCTAAGCCCAATCACCAATTTCATATCTACTACAAAAGTCGTACTGGTACTTTGTTATCCTGTAGATGGACCAAGCCCACTAATATGCTCAAAATGCTTTTCTTTATCATAGTGGGACATCTGGTTCGGCCCTTATAGTTAGATGGTGGCCCAGTAAAAAAATCAACTGAAAATGTTTTTTTGTTTTTTGAGAAAAAAAAAAACTGTGCATATAAGAATATCGGGGCTGTTTGGATAGACATGTTGGGAAGGTTCAGTTAATTGGACTAGTGTTGTGTTTGGATAGAAAGGTTTAGGTTCGGAGAAAAGCGGTTACCGGTATTGTTTTACCAGGTCACCACTATTTTTTTTTTAATTATTTACAAAGGACGGTGCCCGGGTTTGTGTCGGAGCAGGACACCGCCTGTTTTGGTTTCTTCATTTCCTTCACACGTGTTTCTCTCTCTCTTGTTCTCACTCTCACTCTTTCTCTTTCTCTTTCTTTCTCCTGTCACTATCTCTCTCTCCCACTCTCACTCTCCCTCTCCCTCTCTATCTCACTCTCACTCTTTTTCTTTTCTCCGTCTCTTTTTCTCATGCGGTGCCCGGGTTTGTTTGGGAGCCGCCGACTGCTTTTTGAGTCCACTGACGATGTTAGAGCCGGGCACCGATAGCAAATTGGGTCTGTTGTAAACCAAATAATAGTTGGGTTTGATTTTTGGTAAACCAAACCCACTTATCCAAGAGCCCCATCAGGTGATTTTTCAGTGCTAGCAAATTCGACAACACTCTTTTGCATCTATTTTTGACGACGTAGGAACCCGCAATCGTTACATTTTTAAATGCGTACTGGGTAAACCTCACTTTAATCCAATATCCTGCAAACCACAGTAGAGAGTAAGAAATTGGAGTTGACAGACTCGCAACTGAAAAGGTCAATAGACAACCCTTAAAATTTCTCGAGATTTTGAATGCTAACCCGACCGACTCAACTACACCACAAACCACGAACGATCTCTTTTCCATTTTACATGAATGTAATGTGACTTATGAGTTCAACTAATATAAACTAAATAAATGTAACTTATTTGTCTTGGTTGAGAAAGTTGGTGAGGAGAATTCTTTTTGTTGATATTATTTAACACTTATGGGTGTTATTGATC
The DNA here is from genome assembly GCA_023055425.1 of Linanthus parryae. Classification (NCBI taxonomy): domain Eukaryota; kingdom Viridiplantae; phylum Streptophyta; class Magnoliopsida; order Ericales; family Polemoniaceae; genus Linanthus; species Linanthus parryae. The sequence goes on from JALGPY010000006.1 coordinate 120,176, forward strand.
GGGAAGTTTGGCTCACAACTTTTCGTATACAACCTTTATAACTGTGATTATGTGAAGTTGTGAACCACTTAAAATGATTTTCATGTTCCCTTTAAAATTGTATAGCTGAAATTCCGTAATAGACCTAATTTAAGTTGAATATACTACTCTAGTTAGAGGGGCGAATGAAATAAAAATAAAACACCTTGTGTTATTTGCTTTCTCAATAAAGTATGGGCTGTACTCAAGGAATTCAATTCTCAACAACTTCTAATACATGCTTTATGTATTATTGTTATTATATTACTTTCTATTTAATTTTGTTAGATAAAGAATGGTGAAAGACACTTGCTCCCTCCTATTTGATTCAAAGACTCTAGCTTGGGAAAATGACATATTCGCCCCTTATTTCTGTCAAATTTCAAGATATTTACACTCCCTAATTCTGACATCATTAGTCTGCACTATGGGGGCGGTGTTCGTCGCTATAACAGTTTTGGGGACAAATTCGCTCTCTCAAAGTATGATATGACACACTCATGAGTTTAAGTATTGCGAAGTTTGGAACATAAAATGGTTGAAAATTGTCTCTCGAACTTGAGGGGTGAAAGTGTTTTCTACCCATAAACACTTTCACCCCATACGCTTTCACCCCCTTTGCCTTTGGGAAAATAACACTTTTTCCCCTTCAATGGGGCTGTTTGGATAAGGTGTAAATGAGCTTTTGATTTGAGCTCAAATGTTCATTTAATTTGGAGGCATTTGGTTATGGTAGATTAAGTATGTTAACGGTAAATAAACAAATATAATTTTTCGGAACTATATTTGCCATTGGTATTATGCAAAAAATATAATATATCGTATTTCCCGTATTGTGCATAAAATAGGAGTATATTTGGTTGAAAAGTAAGGCCCTGCGTTCTTTGTCTAGTTTTAGGCGACTTTTTATCTTTTTTTAAGTTATAAAATAAGTTCTATTAAGGCTATTTTTCTTAGCATTTATGTCTGATAACTTTTTTACCTTTTTATAAGCCTAAAAAAATTATTTTTTTCTAACTTTAAATTTTTATCTTTTTTTTCCTGAAAACTACTTTTTAGGAGGTAAAATAGAAATTAAGTAAACAACATTTTCTATTAAAAAGATAATTGAAACTTTTTAGGAAACTTATTAGGTGTAAATTAAACAACTTTTTTATTTTTTTTTAAAAAATCATAAAAAATCACCTAAATTTAGGTAAAGAAAGCAGAACCTAATGTTTGTGACAGATACAAACGCAAGACCGACATAAGAAGGCGTAAGTTTCTTAAACCACACTTGAAGGGACGAAAGTGTCCTTTCCAAACTCGAAGAGGCGAATGTCTCCTTCAGCCAAAACTAAAGGGGTTAAAGTGTCTTTTACCCTTCACACGCGGCATGTACAGGTCCAACAAAGCGTCAAGTTAAGCCACGGGTCAACGTCTCCCGTCGCAAACCACCGTCACCAACCGTCGCAAACCCACCGTCTCTCTCTCTCTCTCTCTGATAGCGTAAAAAAGCCCTTTCACGTCTCTCTCAATCTCTCTCTCTCTCTCTGGTCCATCTCTCGACTGTTACACCTCCAAAAAGCCCTAGATCTCCTCCGATCTCCACCAATGGCAGTGCCATCTCCAGACGCTGCCAAGTCCGAAACCTCCCAATCAATGGACACCTCCGCCAGAGTCTCCGACGTCACCTCCGAGTCTTCCTTCGCCGGCGGTGTCTATTCTCCGGCCTCCGATCCGTCGCATTTGTCGCCGAGCCGGTCGAAAGACCTAGAATTACAGGTATTGATTCGTGTTAGGTTTCGTTATCAGGCGTCTAGGTTTTCGATCGAACTAGCTGTGTTGTTGGATTGTGGATGATGTATTTGGTTATGGAGAGACGAATTTTTGTTTTGATTGATTGATTGATTGATTGTGGTTTTGTGGATGTTTTGATTTTAGGCTCAGGCGTTTCAGAGGAGCGAAGAGTATCGGCAGCTGTTTCGGCTTCCCTTAGAGGAAGTAAGTGTGTGTTGCTATGTTTTCTATGTAGTTTGCTCTTGAATTGGTTTACATACCTCTTAATTGCTCAATAATACCTGAGGATTAGCTTGAATAATCAAATGGTTCACCCTGCATGTGATGTTTTGGAGTAGTATTTTAACCAATGGCCTTGAAGCTTACCTCTGGTAGTCCTAAGATCTTGCCGGTGCCTTCCACCAACTTGGGTAGATGAAGAACCTGTTTTGGTTCCAGCTGAAAATCCGAAGAATTAGGTCAAAACAATGCGAGCAAAAAGGCTCGCTGATAATTAAGAGAAGTAGTGTGTGCTGCTTTGTGTCTTGTTTAGTTGCTCTTGAATTGGTTTAGGTACCTCTATGATCTGGATATACAGTTTGAGCTAAATTGCTTTACAATACCATAGTATTAGCTTGAATTATCAAATTACTCATCATGCATAAGATGTTTTGGAGTAGTATCTTCACCAATGGCCTTGAAGCCTTACCTCTGGTAGTCCTAAGATGTTGGGCAAGCCGTCAACCAACTTGGGTAGATGAAGAGTCTGTTTGGTTCCAGCTGAAAATCCGAAAAATTAGGTCAAAATAATGCGAGGAAAAGAGCTTGCTGAGAATTAAGAGAATTGTTTGGTATGAGCTGAAAGGGAAAAAAGAAGAGCTTGTTTGGTCTCAACATCCACTAGATTCAAACTAGGCTAGATTCTCCAGTGGGATGTAAAAGGGAGAAAAGAAGCCAGAATTCTCCTCTGCGGGCATTATTCGAGATGTAGAAAAGCATTGTCTAGCTCACTTGCGCATTGGTTCCTGTATTTATGCAGTAACTGCGTATTTTGTCTCATTTCCTAACAAATTGGTTGTTGGATATAAGGTGCGGGGGCCTATCCTTATTTACTTAGAACTTAGAAGTGGGTATTTGGTATTAGGCCATGTTTCGGTCATGCTATACATTAGAGTGCCTCGGCTTTGGAGAAGCACGTTCTTTTATGCCCAACATAGATAATGACGAAAGAAGAAAAATAAAACGACTCCACTTTGATTTTCATACTAAACACCCCACTAAGGAACAGGGTTCCAAATTGCAGTATCTGTTTCGTCCAATGGTATCTGAAAGGGACATGATTTTTTTCTTTTTCAAATCAAGTTATTGAACATGTTTACGTTTAAGATAACAGACCTCCCCAAATCCAATACAATTTGATAATTGGATTGAACATCAGAAATCTATTCTTACTAACCCTATAAATCAGATCAAGTTGTAGTTTGATCTACACTATATGTGGACTAATATTATGGTAGATGCACAACTATTAGAAGTTATCAGGATGACATCACCTCCAAGAACTTTTATGGATGTCATACGCCATTACAGTTACATTACACATTGTAGAAATGAGGTACAAGCCACTATCAACAGGAACAATAGTGATGTGAGAGTTGCATTGCCCTAGGCCGCCGTTGTGTTAAAACCGTGTAAATGCCTTTCTGTAAATGATGTGCCTGCTAGGTGTGGGTATCAGCTTTCTTCTGCCAGTTGCTAATCTGCTCATAAACTGATGGTGTGACTAACATTTCAGACTCCTCAAACGCGATGGGTACCTTCTTGTATCTGTGAGCAAAGAACTCTGAGATTTGGTAAAATATGCATTGTACCAGGGTCACAATAGGAATGCCCTTAGCCTTTTCAGAACAGAATTGAGAGTCTCAACAAGATTGCTCGTAAGCTGCCCATGTTGTCTCCCTTTGTCATGGGACAGTGTCTACTTCTCCCAAGGACACTCGGTACGCAACCAGTTTTCAGCTGTTTCATGAACGGCCGTGATTGCCTCTATTGGTCTCTCAGTTTTTGTTACTTCATGTTGCTCCTTACACCATTAAATCCCAAGCATCAAAGTTTGCTTTGTGATGTTGTATGCCCTCACAGTGAACATTTGAGGAAGAAACCTAGCTAACCTTCGATTAGTATCAACAGTAGCAAATGGTAGTGGGAATATTTGGTTGTTGGCATGAAGGCTATCCGCAAACAGGAGAACACCCTTGTATTTTCCTATTAAGAAAGTGCTGTCAATAGCCACAATGGGCGTCTGCAATGAGAGAACTCGGCAAATGGCAATTGATCACAGTCCAAAACATGTATCTGAATTGAAAAATTCCACCCGTGGCTGTGTTGACATTTTCATATACAATGACAATTCCTGGATTGTGGTATTGCATAGCAATCATAAACCGAGGCAATTCGATATAAGACTCTTCCCAGTCCCGAAGACACTGCGATGGATGCCTTCCTTCTCGCGATATTTATACTTCTAGGTTTGACCACCAATATAATAATTTCAGCGATGCTCAATTCATGATTAACCTTCACTTCTTGCTCAATTAGATGTGCCACAAACTCACAAGTCATCTGCATATGAGCGAAACTCTCCACCATAGATAAGCGTGCATGTGGAACCCTTGTATTTAGAGATCTCCCATTGTTGCCAACGACTTTTCTTACGTGTAGCTCGTAGCCTCCGCGAATATTTCTCGTTCTTAAACTTTAGGCAAATGAAGAGCAAAGTGTGTTTCTTCGACTCCTCAGTAAAACGTTGACGATTTTGGGCAACCCAGTAAATCTGAATAGGTTTAACGACACTAACCTTACACAGAAATAGAAGGCCAACAGTTGGTTCATGTGTCAGAGGATCGCACTCAGACCCCAAAATATAGGACAGGTACCATTGTAGTATGGATCAACGACAGCCTCCATGTCAATCCGGGTGAAATTTCAGACATGAGCTCGTGCATGCGCACACTTTGTCGGACTTTTAACTCTGGCCTGTACTTCACCATCTCTTTAACATCTTCACACACTGTCGGACTTTAAACTAATCGCTGGAAGAGATGGATAATTGACAGAGCGCAGAGTCGGCTCCTAGAGTTTGAGTTTTTTATTTTATTTTTATTTTATTTTTTAAACCACTGTGTTTTATTTTTTAACATCTAGTAAGAATATGGGTGGAATATATTAATTTAGTTTAATTTTGAAAGCATATTTCAGAATTGAGCCTTCAATGAGGTTTGAGGCTGAATACCTGCTGCCTGGGCTAGTATGGAACATCATAATGATTTTGAGGTTTCAACGAATGAAGTCTCATTTGTGAAATGATGTTTCAAAAACCTTTTTTTTTTCTTTCTCAAACCTCTCTTATTTTGATTTAATTTGGGTCCAAGTCACCCCTTTTAGCGGGAACCTCGTACAGAAATAGATGAAAGAGGGATCTAAAGAAACCTTGAGATCCGATTGTGGTTGTTTCTTGATTTCATTTGGGGAATGTGTACACTGATTAAGCCTTTTAATACCTCTTAAATCATCTCCAACACTAGTAGTTAGACGTTATGTATATTTTGACAAAATTCATACATCTTTATATGAGCTATTGCCGTTATTTAGTAGTATGTGCTTCAATTGTATTAGCAAAAAACTAAGTTAAATTTCAATTGGCAGATCCTCAATATATCTTGCAAGATGATTTTAAGGAACTCAGGACACAACCATCAAGAAGATGTTTAAAGAAAATATATAGAGCAAAATAGATATCCTTTAAAACAAAGAGTGAAGTAGAGAGCCTATTTGGAGACTTTTATCACCCTTGTACTTCATATTTTAACTACAATCGATATTTATCTCATGTACTGGAGACGCTCTGATGTCACCATTAATTAAAAAGATCCTATGAAGTGAAACATGATCATGTTCTGCAACTGTCTTTTTATCAATGCTATCACAAGCATCTCTAATACTATTCTTTATCTCAGGTCTTAGTTCAAGATTTTAACTGTGCATTGCAAGAGAACTTTCTTCTACAGGTATGACTTTCACTTGGACGTTTAATTCATTTACAGTGCAGATAGTGTGAATAATTTGTTGCTGTCATAGTACTTGTGCAACTACTACATCGTTATATTCCAAGTATCAGATCATGTATGTTTGTTCAGAGCTTTTTCAGTTGTCGCAGCTTCGACAATTAGATATAGCTTATCTGAAGATATATAGATAGCCATTGCAGTTCTGTTGTCTGTCTGAATGTTAAGTTTGCCTCTTGTTTGCAGGGGCACATGTACGTATTTGCACATCATATTTGCTTTTATTCCAATCTGTTTGGATTTGAGACAAAGGTCAGCTGGTAAATTCTCTTTAGTTATTTCCGTTCTTAACTCGGTTCAACTAGAGTGTTCACATTTAGTAATTACGGTTACTACCAATCTTTTATCCATTCTTGTGTTATCCATCTTGATAAGAGAATAAAAGCACGATTCTTCTTGTCCCTGTGAATACTAAAATGATCTTATGTGGAGTTGGAAAAGATTTGAAAAATTGAGTAATAGAGGAAGGGACTCTGGATTATGTTTCAAGTGAAGAACCTCATTCAGAATCTTCAATTAAATTTACAGTTGCCATATTTATTGGAGAGAGGAATGCAGTAAGCAGATTATTGTGGTTGATTGGATATACTTGTGGTTTATTGAAAGGGGGGCTACAAAAGAGGTTGGAGTTCTTGAAAAGTATAAACTTCATAATTGATAGTACATTAAAAGAACGTAGATGTAGCTAGCTTGAATGTAAGATGATGGGAGAAACTTGCATGTCATAGCTTTTTTGCTTTCATGTTGAATAAGGACTAGAGGCACGATAGGCAACTTCAAAAATTAAAGATAGAGGCGACAAGATATGGCTTTATGACCTGGCACTCGGGGTAGAAGCAAGCAGCGGGATTTGGTTGATCCATGTAACCGAACCACGTTTTAGCTAAAGGCTTGTTGATTAGAGGACCTGAGTTATGGAGTGGATAATGCCATTGTTATTCTGTAGATGGTGATTTAAAGCCTACCTTATTGTATGAGATCTACTTACATTTGAGTATACCGTTCCATACCTCGTACTCGTAATTATGCAAAAGGGTTATCAACTTTTGGTATCTTATCAATCAGTTCTCAAATGCATTTTAACTTCATCATCTACTCCACTCGTCTAGCAGTGTGAATAACTTACCCATAATTGTTTTCTCATAAACCAAGGAGTGGGGTATTTGATATGTATGCAACCTTTTGAAATCTGTTTTACATGGGGTTCCTTACTAACTCCATCAATAATACTCACGTTTACAAATTTTCAGTAATTTGATGTATAGAATGATGATTTGAGTCAGCAAGACGTAAAAGCAAGATAATTTAACATGTTGTCATGTTCTTTGGAACATTTCATTTCCATTATCTATCTTATTTCAGTTTCAACTTTGAAATAGTTCCATTTAATGGAGCTATTATGCAAACGCTGGCATATTCGATTCTATAGATCTCTTCGTTCTAAGATTAATCACAAGAACAACTGTAAATGGATAAGTTTGTAACAGAAAATGTGGGGTAGAGTTTGAAGCTTCTAAAGCAAATACCAGGAAGATCATTTCTGCATTGAACTTCTTAAATTGATGAAGACATGGTTCTGTATTATCTTTAGATTAAACGAGTACTTGTTGTATACTATGTTGAGTGGCCTCTAGATTGTCACTTTGTCATGGAGTTTCCTTATGGCCATATGCAAATTTTTGCTCAATTTGTAATGTGGTGGATTATCTTTACATCAACTCGCTTTCTTGTGGCCATATGCAAATATTCGCTCAGTTTGTAATGCGGTGGATTATCTTTACATCAACTCGCTCTAATAGATTAATCCTCAAAATTAAAGTGGGAGTAAAAAGCATTTGAAATAGCTTGGTCTTGTACATTATAGGACCTGATCCCTAGTGTACTAGTAAGAGCTGATCTTGAGGGTTGTAATGGGACTAGTTGATGATTATTGAGAGCGTAGGTATAGGCCATTGAATGTGATCCGTTTTTAAGTTGAACAATTAATATAATATTGGGAACAGGCAACGGGCGAAAGTTGATCTATATGGTTGTCCTGAAATAGTGGGAAGATGGTTTGATGAGTTTAATTGAGTTGTTTTTATACATAATAGGTCCATGTGATCTCCACATTTTTCTTCTTCTTCTAACACATTGATGTCTGCAAGGAGCTCTGTAAGTGTATATATATACTGTTATCCAGGTGCGAGGGAGCTGTGAGAAATATTTCGTTAATGAACTTCTGTCACAACGTGCTATGTTAAATATGATTCAAAGACTCGAGTTTGTGATTGCATTTTTGTACGTTAAGTTTTCAATGAAATAATCCAGCAGCATTGAATATTAGGAGATGCTCCGTCTTGTGCTGAAGTCAGTATGTTTTTCCTTTTTTTTTTTTTTTTTTTTTTTTTTTTTTTTTTTTTTTATCCTGTTATAACTCTCATGTCAAAATCACCCTTCCTTTTAATAATGTTTATCTTTCCTATATTTTACTGCAAACATACTTCACGCTTCAAGGATTTTACTATTGAAGTCATTTTTATTCGCTGCGTCTGATTTTTGTTGTTCTCGTTGCTATTTAGACTTCTCTGTATGTTATATTATTATTTGTCACGATTTAATTCTAATCTTTCTTCTATTTTACTTTACGATTTTAACTTCATACCGAAAGCTGAGCCTGTGTTTTATCCTTCACCATGGAATGTAATTTTCCTTGGCAATATGTTGAATTTGTGTTTCAGAAAGTACTGGCATTCCATGAAATCACATCCGTACGCAGGGCTAAGGCTGCTGGTATATTTCCAACTGCCATAGAAATTACTGCTGGGGATAAGAAGGTATGGATCTTAATCATGGGTGCCATAGTAAGTTTTTTGAGGGGTTAGAATGTTAATTGATCTACTATATGGACAGTTCTTCTTTACATCTTTTCTGTCCCGCGACGAAGCATTTAAGCTCCTTCATGATGGACTGTTGGGACATGGTAAAAGAGTTAACGAAGTCACTGATCTGCAGGTATGTTACTCATTCCCTATACTGTTCTTATTAGCTTTACAAAGTAATGACTGTATGAATAAATCAATCTAAATTTGATGTCAATTAGGAGCGGGCATCCAGTTTTATTTTGTGGTTTACTTCTTATGATGATTATTTTACGTCGGGAGCCTTGTTCTCTTTATATCTGTTTAAGAGGCGGGATAAATCTTGTTACTGGAACTCTATATGCTTGGCATGTGATATTCAAGTGATTTGACGCTTGTAGTCTCCAGAAGGTGTTACTAATGCAGGAATTTGATGTAAGACCCTTTTAAGTTATAACTAGTTTTCAGTTAGTCTGGCATCGTGGGTGTTCTTAGCGGTCTGATTTAAGAGGAGCAGTGTTATGATTGCTCACTGCTCTTAACAGTAGACTCTTTGTTGTTTCAACTCAAACTGGATAGAGTATGTTTGATGCTGATTCATATAACAGTTCTGTAGTTAGCTTACTCACGTAATCTTTTCGAATTATCTTTCTCTTGATTATTATTAAGCGAAAGAGTTGAGCTTGTCTCTGTAGATCGTTTCCTTTCCTTGGTGATTCTATGTAACTGTCCATGCTTCCAATTTACTAGACCCATATAACAATGAACATAGACTGGATCCTTTGTTGTTAGTAGACTGCTCTTTTGTCCTTGTGCCCCAAATTTCCAGGAGCTTTACCTTGTCCATTCATTGTGAAATCAAAATAAGGATAAATGTTAAAAATTTGAAGTTTAAATGATAATGGAAATATTTGAACAATTAGTCCTTAGTCTTAAAAAATGCCGAGGTTACAAAGGAACAACGCAAGGCATTTCTTGTCTGCACACGTTTTATTTAGATGCTTCTTTCTTAGCTGTGTGTGTTTGCTTTATCTTGATCAGGATTTGAGAACTGAGTCTAAGAGACTAGAGAACGGTGACTTTCTAACTGAAACAGACAATAGTCCCAGACTCATGGTAGAGGAAGCTTCGAGTGAAAGGTATCTCCTTGAATTGACCAGAAAAGGGCGTTCTCTGGATTTTTTGATGGTTGAGCTTTCTTCATATTCTCACAGGCAGAAGGACATTCCTATATATGAAGAAGTCAAGCTTCCGGTGGTATCCGAAGATGTTGGTTCATCTTCAAGAGTGCAAGATAAGGTAGATGAGGTTGCAGAAACTGTTGCAGATGCTGGTTCTTCATTACCTCCAAGGAACTTGGCATGGGTTGAGGAAAATTCCGATGCTCCTAAAGGTAGTAGTTAATTATAGTGGTTGAGTTGATTTTATACTCTGTGCCAAGCACTTCAATGAATTGCCTGTGATGTGCAGTGCCTGATTCTTTTGTCAAGGTGGCGGAATCAACATTTCAGGTTGTCTATTCTTTTCCTAAAGCATATTTATCTTGTATAACTCAAACCCATCTCCTAGACTGCAACACCACTCAGTATGGAGTGCCGTCTCCATTTTTTACTCTGTCCAGAACACTCTTACATGTGGTGTATTTAAACTGGGGTGTCATACATGTAGATTATCTTTTATGAATGCTTCATACACACATCACTCACTAGTTACAAGCTTATTTAACATGGCAGGTACCTTGCACTGTTTGATAAGATCTTTGAAGGGAGTCTTTCTGCCTAGAGCATATAACTTAACCATCCCTTCTCTCATGCTTTGTGACTTAAAAATAGTGGTTGATGTATTAGTGATATACATTGCATGATGAAGTTAACTTTTATATCACAGTCATATTATTTCGTATTCTTCACGATAAACTCATATGAAATTGAAATGTTGAAGTTACCTGAAGTTGTGTTGTTCCCTACACATGCTGTCCCCTTTCCTTTCTTAAAAGGTCAATGTGTTGATGTCTATACTTCTTATTCTTTTGGGTCTGGGCATCTATTAGCAAATTGTTCTCATATGCACTTCCTTTTGGGTGCTGCAGATAACAGTAGAGGAGTTTTTCAAGCTTTTCTATTCAGACGACGCTGTCAATTTCCTTGACTTATTTCATAAAAGATGTGGCGACAAAGGTCCCTGATTAAAATTTTTGTACCTCTTTGATTAGAAATTCTAAGGTGTTATGTCGAGCTATAGTGGAAGGAGTTCAAAATCCTAAAGGAGTGTTCTTGTTTTCCAGATTTCAGCTGTGGTTCATGGTCTGCTCATGATGAATTTGGCCATGCTCGTGATGTATCATTTCAACATCCAATTAAAATTTATTTTGGTACCATTTCATCTTTAAGTACTTGTCAAACTGAAATTGCTCTCTTTCTTATGCTAAAGTTTGTTATATATGTTTTTTATTTTCTGTTTCGTCAAGGTGCAAAATGCAGCGGCTGCCAGGAGACTCAGAAATATAGAGTTTATAGAAACAGGTACATTTTCATTTTCTGCAAGGTGCAAAATGCTAGTTATGTTTACAGAACTCAATTTGAACTGATGATTCCTTCTGATTTGACAATCCTGTTAATGTTGATCAAAGGAATCCATAAGGATAAGTGCCATGCTCTTATATACTGTTAGCAGCAGTAACACCAGCCAATTTTGTTATTTATGGTTTTAGCACTTCATTGACCTTTTTTGCCTGTTAAGATGACTGGACAACTGTGGGACTCAACTTAGTTCTAGAATGAAACTGCTTGAGCCAGAAAAGATCGTGATGAATCGTAATAGTAGGACAAACAAGGACAGAATTGTTTCTGGCATTCTTTGTTTCAACATGTAGCCGGCTTCAGTTAAGATGGGAAAAAGCTTGTGGCTGTCAGCTTGAGCCAGAAAAGAATAGTAGGGCAAACAAGAGAGAGAATGGAAGAAATATAGTGTTTCTGATATTCTTTGTTTCAACATGTAGCCGACCCCAGTTGAGCTCGGAAATGTCTTGTTATTCCTCTATATTTCAACTCTAAACTAGGATAAAAGTTGCTCCTTTACTGTACTGAGCAGATGAAGCCTAGCACAAAGGAGTAATAATTTTACCCCTTGTGCGGGACATAAATCGGACCTTGAGACTTGACAGAACTTATCTTTACTGAAGATCTAGAAAAAAATATGTTTCTTGGTGATCTAAATGGTTATACACTGTTTGTTGGTTGTGTTAAACTAAAATCTACAAGTTCAGCTCATGAATATAAACTATGATTCCAAGTTAGACCCGATTCATGCCATCCTAGAGCAGACTCTTATAAACTTGATGGCTTTTACTTTCTCCTGACTTTCTCGTTACGCTATCTTGGTTACAACCCAAACTCGTGTCAGAGAAAATCCAACTCTTGCACCATCACTATCTTGAACCTTAGTTATGTCTACACTGGGCTCACTAAGCCACAGACAGCGCTCTGCCGATGCAACATATCGCTCTTAAGATACTTCCTACGGATTTGATGATTTCTTTTTTCTATTGTGGTGGATCTTTGTACTATGCATCATCAGTTAACGATTTCGTTCAGTATGTTTTAATAAGTATTATTACATTTTTCCGATAGTTTCCATTGGTTTTTGACTTATGGAATTGTGTTTTGTTTCCAGTCATTTGGTTATTGAAACCACTCAAACAGTCAGTGATGTACCTTATGCAGATTACTTCGTGGTTGAGGTATGAACTGCATCTTTACTGAGTTGTCTTTCCTGGGAAGATATATCTTCTTTGTTTATGCACATACTCCTATGGATATGGATGTGCATTTGTCATGATCTTGATTAATTTGTAATGCTATGTTAGTGTTCTGCGTTCAAATCTTAAATAGTTTGATTTTTCTTTTGCATGTCACATTCCGAAGGAAGCTGGCCTTTAACTGTCAGATCACTTTTGATTCAGATAATTCGAATGATTGTGGTTCTTTAGCATAAAGTATTGAGCTGTTGTGTTCCGTTAACTGAAACTATCGGCCTCATTTGTCAATTTAACTGATCTACTTATATTGGGATTTTTTGCTTGGTTTAGTTACCAGTAAAATATATTAGTGTGTGATACTACTTAGGGATGAACATTTACTAGAGATAGAAGCAGTGGGGCCTAAGCTCAACTTAACCCATGGAATCTGTAGAACATTTGTTAAGAAGAAAAGGAAAACGAGAAAGAAGAGGAGGCAGGCTGGTGGAGTAGGTTTGGAAGAGATGCCTACCGCCTAGGTACACAAAGTTTGGGTTCTTCTTCTTGACTTCAGGGCCGTCTCTATCATTAGGACATTAAATGGCTTGCCCACCTGCCTAGGGCCTCATGATAGGAAATAGGAACAGCCTTCAGTTTCTACAAACTATGAGATATATTTTGTAATTCACATTTTATATTTGACAATACATTTAAATTTGCTTTGGCCTCCAAATAAATCCATTTGAGATGTTTGTCATGTAGTGTTGGTCAATTGGTGCTGTATGGTCCAATTCGGAGTCAGTTAACCACCTTATGCTCCATTGTTCTGCTGTGAGATCCTTCTACGGTCTGATTCTATTGACTTTTGGCATTTGTTGGGTTTCTCCTGCTACTGTTCCCGAGTTTTCGATTGCTCGGGTCGGGTGGGTCGGGTGGGTCGGGTGGATAGAAAGAGACGGAAGGTTTAGAGGTTAGCTCCTTTAGTTGTGACGTGGATCATTCGGAGAGTTTGCAATAAGAAACTCTTCGGAGCGGTTTGTATGTCAGATACTTTTGTTAGAGGGCTTATCTATCCTCCAGCTGTTGTTGGAATGGCGTTCCTGCACGCCATTGAATTCGATTGGCCATTTGTTAGATTTATTGGTTCCTTAGCATAGTTTGGTTGGATAGTTTTATTCCATGCGCTGTGTAGGTCGTCAAAGAATGACCTATTTACTCCTCTGATAACATTTCTTTTTTAGTTTAATATATATTTTTATTACCTTTAAAAAAAATCATGTAGTTGGGGACCTCCATAGTGGACAACATCTCTTATCCTTCCCTAATGCTACCATCGCTCGACGAACCGACGCCAAATACTGCACTGCAGTTGTGGACCTCCGTAGTTGATAAGCATCTTTTTATTTCCAATCTTGTCAGACACGTCCTGTTTTCTTCTTCTTGATCTAGTTGAAGATATTCATTGGAGACGAGCATCTCTGAGTTCCTCGATCTTGTTCTCTGTGGGTTTAGTGAGGCCAGTAGGACAGCCCCGATGAGTTTGACGGTCAAATATGTTTGGTTCAAGAACATTGACTGAGATTTCGAAGGTGCCAGTTTGCGTATCAAATCCACCTTGAAATGATAAATGCTACAGAGATGGTAGTAGATGTAGCTCTCGTGTAGCAAACAGCCTATGGATCAATAATCCGTATCAATATATCATAAGTAATTCTATTGGATTGGTAGCTAACAGTCACCCAAAGCAACTAACTCACGTATTCGTTTGGATATCATGTACACGAAAAGTTCACCGGCGATTGTTAAAGATTGAGGGCCTGTAGCCGAAGGGCTCAGGGAGTGCAGGTTTAGAAGAATGATGCTGAAATTTGTCATTCAGAAGACTCCTGCTACAAATCGGTGGGGCAGTTGTAGTAGAAAGTAAAGAATTTCTTTCATCTTCTACTCTAGGTTTTATAAGACCTGTAATAAGGCATGTCTGAATCTTCTACTATTCGGAACTTGTTTCCTCTTCAAAAGAACATTTTGATCTGATTGATTTTGATGATGATAAAAGGGTGGTCGGCTGCTGCTACCATAAATATCACTTTTAGTGATACCTCTGCTCTTGAATATTTGCGGCATTCGCATCCTGTTAACGGATCCATTCAATCGTGGAGGACAAAGATGATTATAGGGGTGGGAAATAGCATGATATGGCTTGGTGATTCCCTATTGAATTACCACACATTTTGGAGCTTTTTCGTTTCTTCTTCTTGTATGGGCAAAGTTGATGTTCGTGATCTCTCCATGGCGTATAAACTGCTTATATTCAAAGGAGCAAGCACAAGAAACATGGAAATAAATGTGAAGTATCAACCTAAGTCCAATGAAATATGGATTTTGGTGCAATATTCAGGTTTCATTGTTCAGATTGTTCTATTATTTGTCAGGTTGTTCTATTTCAAGAATCGAAATTGTGACTGAGCTATAAGCTATTAGGTGGTGATAGCCACATGGAGGGCTTTCTAAATTACGAAGGAGACTAGTGAATACTCTATAGCAGCAGAAATTCAATACTTTCACGTCATCCGTTGGTGATTTTTGAGGTCCAAGCATGAAATAGAGGGGATTCTTGTTGCACGGCCGGAAATTTCAGAATTCAGGTTTCTTGTACGGGAGGCACAAGGCAAGTCTCATTATGTGTCTTGAAGCTGTCCAACAATTCCATATTTAAAATGGATGCCGTTAAGAGCATACTGTTGGTTAGGGAATTTCATGGAAGTTTTTGGTGCTAGCTTGTGGAGAGCAGCTTGGATGTAAATGAATACAAGAAACAGGGATTGAATTGTACCACTGGTGTTGGAGACGGAGGATGTTACAGAGTGGGCATTTGTGGGGATTACCAACATCTTCTACTGCTTAGGGGTGGTTATCCTTCTTCGAGCCCACTTAATCCTACTATGAGAATCATTTATCAGAAAAGGTTGGTCTTCACCAGAGTGATGATAGCTCTTGAGCTGAATGGATTGTCTTCATCAGAGTAATAGCTATACCTCAATGGTTTCTACATCCTACTAAGAGATGTTATCTTTATTGCAACGGGTTTGGATTGTTACTGTCATGCTTTCATCACTGTGGCAGTCATGTTCAAATTAGATGATGAGTTTGCATGTAGCTTCTGCCAATAAAACCAAAGGTCATAACTTCTCTATTTTCCTATTTAGCCACTAGAGGTTAAATTCGGACTTATATATATGCACTAAAAAATGAAGTTACTCTTAATATCCTTCGGCTGAATTATGGTTATATGACAGAATGTTAATTAGTTCAAAATACAGTATTGAATGAATAGCAAGAGAATACACAACTGGTAAATAAACCTATCTAGGGACTTTTAGCATAAATACATAATTTTGAACTAATTAACATTCTGTCCTATAATGGGTGTAGGTACTTTTTAGTCTGCCAGATTCAATGAATACAAGTATATTCACATGAAATACCTGGGCAAAATTTGATCCATGCAATCACTTGGAAGTAACTGAGAACATATCGTGATCTGAGCTGTATGCCTGAATGATTAATATTCTCATTTATGCACACGTTTCTTTATTCTTGACAATAATCTAGAGATACTCATAAACGATTCAAGTCCTGAATATAGAATAAATGATGAATTTTGTCGCGGAGTACTCAGTTACGAGAACTTGACATGTATTGATGCCCACTCAATGACCTTTCCTGACTACTCTTGTAGTTGTAGATGTGGAATCTTGGGTTATCTATTAGAGTAAAATATCTAGACAACGGTTGGAGTTGTCTTAGAAAGTACTGCAGTCTTCTAGTAACACAAAATCATCATTAGAGTAGCATTTTTCAGTGTTTTGTAGGATGTTTGATTTCCTCCGAGTGTCCACTGAACATGAAATCTAGCTTGCTGAATACTTTTGACATGAATCAGAAAGCTTAGAGTTTAATTATCTTTTGACCTGGACAATTAGCACAGTAGCCTGTAGTATTCGAATCGGTAAAGTAAGAAAGTCAATAAAAGAGACAAGAAGTGAAGAACTCATAAAATAGATACGTGTATTTGCCTTTTCAAAGGACTTCTGGGCTGTTACAGTTGTTTCCTTTTCTCCACCACTTCGTTACTTTTCTTTGTTATGCCCTGAAAACCTGTTAACCCTCTTCTTTTGGACTGCTCAGGGTCGTTGGGATGTTGAGAGAGATGGTGAACACGGCTGCAGTTTAAGGATCTATACCAATGTGGCTTTTTCAAAGAGAACTATGTGGAAAGGTGAGCCTAAATTACCAGTAGACAAGATGTTATACTTTCTGGTTATATTTCAGCTGTTACTTGCAGTTGATACCATAGCTCCTAAATTGATTGTTTTTTTGTGAAATATTTCTGATGGCTCTATTCTTGTTAGATAGCTATAAGTTTGACCCGGATATGAGCTGCTTCACTTATTTCTTTTTGAAGATTGGATCTCTTTGTGATGATTTTTGATTGGTGAATTCTTTGCAGGGAAGATAGTACAGGGTACCCTCGAAGAGGCTCGGGATGCATATGCTATTTGGATTGAACTTGTATCTCCTCTTTCTTAGTCTTCTTATTCCTTACAATGTTGAGATCTTATTATTATCTTTTTTTATCACTGTCAACTCAACAACTGATGTAAATTATTTTCAGGCTCATGAAACGTTGAAGCAAAAGAACCTTGAAAAGGAAGAAGGTAAGGCATTAAAATCATACCACACTTGGTTAGTTGACGCCTTTATTAGGCCAAATTGCCCACATGATGACCCATGTTGCTTCCTCTTTGTCAAAAGTTGCAGGAGCTCTAGCGGCTGATTCCCTTTTGAGTAGCCATGTTCTTGAAGAAGCTCAAGCAAAATCTGGAGTAACATTGGGAGGGCAAGAAGGGGCAAGTCAGTTGACAGTGTCGCAGACTTCACCACATTCTGAGAATATTAACAATCCGCGGCGAGGTCTATCCAATGCAACATCACTGACTTCTTTCACTAGAGAATCCACAAGGAAGTTCTTTTTGTTTATGAAATCCCAAAGCCAAGTTCCAGCCCTTCTTCTGGTGACTTTTGCCATCATTCTCATACTGATGCAGGTAATTGCTTCCTATTCTGACTCATCTTCCACATTTGCATTATTGCATCAAGTTAATAAAACTATGTTTGTTCTTTAAAAAAAAACTTATGTTTATTCTTTGCTTTTGGGATGCCATGTTAAGATCAGTTGTTGATCCAAGTTCACCACCTCCTAAGGTCTTCTAACTCTTGACCTTACCAGTGTTTTTATGTGGCATACTTTTATTTGGCACATAAATATGCCTTATGTTTGGTTCCCACATTTGTCCTTCCTACTTCTTTCTCTGGAAGACGAAATCCCTTACACGCCTCATCGAAGAAAATATTCATAGCTAATGAGTAGGAATTCTATTACTTGTAAGAGTTTTAATACTCTGATGTAATGATTAAGAGAACAAATTCTGAAAATAAATGCAAAGCTTCGTTCTTGGACACTTCTTCCGAAAGTCTGCACACTTGGGCGGTTTTTCATAACTACCATATCTTTTACGTTTCAAAAAACATCAAAAACCTTATCCAGTGAGCTGTCACTGTATCCATATTAACGTTAAACATGGTTTGTTCTTCGCATGACGTGTTCATATATTGGCGAAGTTGCAATAATCATCTGGCGCTGTCTTTGTAACACACTCTTGTGCATGGATTTACATTTTGGTTTCCTTTTGCTGCAGCTAAGCATAGTCGTGCTTCTGAGCAGACCTCAGCAACAAGTCCAATTGATTCCTCAGGCAGACCACCTTAGTACCTCGTGTAGTTTAAGCGGAAGAATGCCCGAAATGGCAACCTGGCTGGAAAGGCGAATACACAATCTAAAGGATGAAATGGGTTTGATGGAGACAATGCTAGATAAGATGCAAAAAGAGTATGCATTCTTGAAAGTGCAAGTGAGAGATTTGGAGCATTTTAGAGAACAATACGACAATAAGAGCTAAGTGTACATTAGGTCTACAACCTCTTATTTCTTGAGTTTCAACTGTAAATGCGACTGTGTCCTTGTGTCTGCGTGCGTAGTTTAGTGTTCGGCTTCTACAGCTTGCCTGTTGGAGTTATTGCCGACTCCTTGTACTCCAGTGTTTGTGTGTCAAATTGGTAAATGAAATAATGAACTTATATATATATGATAGAAACACTGTAAGTTATATCTTAGCATTCTCGTTGAAGATTTCATTGCTGTGCTTATTGGTAGCGCTATAGAAGGTTCTTGTATTGTTTCTTTATTATTCCATCGCTTGTAGAGAGATGGGTTGACTATCCAGACGGTACAAGACGGACAATATTTTCATAACGTAGAGTACTATTATTGGTAACAAATAACGTACCGATAGTTTCTTCCTAAGGTAGTGTTATTGGTATCATTTCGCAAGTCATAGTATCTACTTAAAAAAATATGCATATATACGATGAAGCATGTTATTTGAGCTCTCTTATGTGGTCGGCGCTTCACTGATTTTGATAAGCGATTGCACCTTCCAGTAGAACTTTGATAGGCATGTGAAAGAAATAGTATCAACCATAGTGGACAGTAGTGTCCTTTTGCTAAAAGGATCCCACTCCACATCTTCACTCTACTACTACATAGGCCCAAGAAAATCTTAGGGCTCTCAAGCCGTAAAACGCACAATGCCACAATAAGGGAAATGCCCGCCCCGATGAGTCTCTCTTACTACTGGGACAAGACACTGCTCGTATTATTACTCGAGTACTTGTATTTGTTTTTAAGAGTTGAAGCTAAAAGCAAATCTAACCTAATTGATACTTTGATAGTATGTCATACTCTCTGTGTGGAATTATGAGCCCCATTTCACTTTTCAGAATCACTTTGACTGTATGACTCGATAAACTGATGCAACTTTTTGTGGATCTTTTCATTTAATAGTATAATTGTTCATTTTCTATAACACCATGAAAAGATCAACAAGTTTTCGTGACTATTTACTATTTAAATTTTCGAGTCAAACTGGTCTTAAAATTTAAACGAGACTAATATGAAAAGGCAGAGAGAATAAATATTAGTGAATGGTGTTTGGCTTTCTCAACCCATCATGCTGGTTTTGTCCAAACATCTTCCTAAAAACTCAGATTAAAATTGATGGTTTAACATGTGAGTGGTCGTTTGTATGTAAATTTCTAGTACCCGGTAATATCATCCTACACAAATGGTATGAAATACATTAACCTTGTTTGAGAGAAAATAGATGGATCATAGGTTGTTTTCCATGGTAATAGTGGAGGAGTAAATAAATTTGGTGGAGTTGGAAAATGATATACACCTCCAATTAAAAGGGGTGTGGATGGATGGATCAAAAAGGTGGTAGAGAGCGTTGAAGAAAATAATAACAGAAGGCACCAACCAAGTAGGATGTGTGGACCTTTTAGGCTTTAGCTACTTTAGTAGTAGTACTATAAGTTTCATGCATGCATTCAAAAAGTAATGGAGATGTTGCACTCCTCCTATGTGGGTAAGTAAGTTTCTTGTTTTCCACGTTGTACTGGCATCACACAATGGATTTGATGGTTGGAACTCGGAAGGGAGCTTGCTTCAATCTCTAAGAATATTCTCTCTCTTCCCTCAGGGCTGAGCAAAACCAGCCCCAACCCGCCTCCTCGAACTACCCCGCATCAAACCGGTCCGAATATAGCATAAATCGATGTTACATGATTGATTACGGTTATATATTTCTCAATCCGAACGATGTTCGATCGATCATGGTTTGAGACTTGAAAAACCCGCTTAAAACCAAACCGGTCCGATTAATATTTCATATGTAAAAATTGTAATTTTTTTTTTCATAATGGTTTCTAAAGTAAGCCTTTTAAGAGTTAACAGCCTCAATATAATTGATTTTCCTCAAACTATTCCTCTTTCATGGGAAATTACGTTACTTTTCTAACTTTAAACGTTATACGAACGTATATTACAAGAAAATTAACCAAACCAATATATTTTTTGAGTGAAATCTCAAGATTTTTTAACCCGTTTAACCGGTCCGAATCGGGCCGAGTCGATAAATTACGATTTGTTTGGGTATTACAAAACACTGGGTGGGTTTGGGCAGTACTTTCTCCAACCCGAACCTTTTGGGTCGGGTAGAAATTTTCGACAAAACCGGTCCAAACCGGTCCGTGCTCAGCCTATGTTGTTGAAATTACTGATTCTGCAAGGTCATCACAATGACAAAATATATCAGGAGTTTCTATTTCAAATCTCCCAATTAATAACTCGTTTCTAAATGGTGTTATGGACCACAGGTGGGTTCAACAAGTAGTAGCACATGGGGCGGTCATCTCGCTGAAGGAAGAAATTTACAAGGACAAATAGATAGCCCGTTTCCTGAAATATCTTATACGGTACTACAACAAAGTCTTCACAGTTAAAAGTTAGTATATGTTGAGTTTTTCACTAATCTTAGTCTCTGCTTTTAAAACATCGTACACACAAGAGGTGTGTGAAGAAGTAGTTGTAGCTATGGTCGCTCTGGAGGTAGATACGTGTCATGACTTCATTCCCGATGATCATATACATGCATCTTGGTACATATATATATGACACATACGATAAGATCAGCGATTTCTAATTTCTGAGTAGAAACATATGTACTAATCAAAGTATTTCCAATATCCACTTAATGATGAGAATTCCCTCGTACATAGTTGAATATCCGTGTGAGTGTGCGTGTGTATAGTCCAATAGTTCATCTTCTACTATTTGAAGTGTAGTTGAGTTAGAAGTGCGTACATACTTAACTCTTTAACTGTTTTTTAAAGTGTTAGATCAAAATTTGGAGGAACCCAAGAGCTTGGTCTTCTCAGATCAGAAGGTGCATTTTTCTGAATTTTCTCAACTGATTTTATAAATTTCAATAAATGTAAATAAAAATTGTTTACAACCGGACTCCGGAACCCAGTATTAACAAAAAAAAATATAAATGTTGACAAAACATTAGTGGTTTTTACCTCATTTCAATAGTTGAATCTTGGTGTAGAACTATCTACAAAAGGTTTTGTCATTAAATCTTAAAGATTACCAAAAATGTTTGTGGATACTGTTAAAAATATGTGCAAATAACACACGTGCTCTAATTCAACGGTACCTATTCTACTCTACATCATGATTTATCTGGACCCACCCAGAACCATCATCCGAGAGGAATTATCTGCTAGATGCTTCGTTTCCATCACCCTCTTTGCAGTAGCCCTAAGTGGACACGTGGAGCTCACCAAGTGAAGATACGTCTTCAGATCGTGACACGTGGCTAGATCGGCTTTGTGAAGGTGAGGAGACTCCTTGCTGCTTAGCCTAAGCTCTTTGCCCACGTCAGCATATGCCAGTCCTGTGTCTTCCACACGCTTTTGAAGCCAGCTTGGAAGACCCGCCACCTGGACAGCCTTGTCGTGTGCCACGTCGTTGTTGTCGATGAGGAAACCTGGCACTTTAGTGATGAGGTCATCGGGGTTCACTATCCGTAGGATCTTGGTGCCGCTTTTGTCCAGCTGGCGTCGGAAGCTTCTGTTTCCAACACGTGGCCCGCCGAAGGAGATAACAGTCACCAACGGAGAATTACTGAAAGTGGTTGTTATATCGTGCGCAGTCAATGTGGCCAGTGCTGCGCCTAAACTGTGACCTACGATTGTCACACTAATAGGTTCATTGTTATACGATCGGAGGATTCTTTCGATCTCCTCTCTTATCGTGTCTTGGAGGCTCGGACATGTGTTATTTTTTGATGTATAGAGACTTAGAAACCCCCTCTCGACCATAGGTGCGGTATTATCTGTACTTTGTTGACCATCTAAGCAAGTCAACATTGCACGTAGGTTTTCGATCCATTCTAGACACGTCGCAGTACCCCTATAGGCTATGACTACGTCACGACGTCCCAACTTGGCAATCTTCTCCTTGTCATCACAAACTGCCACGTAGCCAATCCAGCTGGATCGCTTGGACATCCAACTAGGGGCTCGCTCGACCCAACGTGGCAGCTGGACCCCACACGAAGCCCGCAGGTTCCTCGTCAGTCGATATCCGCTCTGGTCAAGCCCGCACTCGCTCATCATCGAGTTCTTCGGGTGCCGACACGTGGCGTAGTCCGGAGACGACGCGTCGAACTCGAATGCCCGGTACGCGGCCTCGACGAACTCCCCGTATCGCAGGATCTCGGTCCGCAGGTCGGGATCGAGCGGATCGAGCAGCCCGTCCCAGTTGTCGCACCCTTGGTACTTCTTCCACTTGTCGGCCACCTTGGCCGGCCGCGTGGCGACTCGAGAGTGGTGGAGAGGCTCACCCACAAGAGGGTTAGAGGAGCTAGTGATTCTCAATCTCTTGCTGCCACCATGACAACTACTCCTCTTTGCTTGACATGAACTCAAATGTGTCAATGTGGGTGGAAGTATTTGCTTTGAAGCATATGGTTTGCAAGGCCTTGTTGTTCCAATGGATGATGACTTCATTTCTAGGGTTTTGGAGGAGCTTTTCTTTGGAGGTTGTGAGTGAAGTGAAGTCACCAAATCATGTCAGAATATATAGTTTGGCTACATTAGAGTGAAGTGGCAATTTTAGGAGTTGGACGGCGGGAAGGAGGAAGGAAGGGGTTGTTTGGATGTTACTCGGTTAAGGAGAAAGTTTTTCTAATTAAGGAGAAAAAGCGGCTGAGTGGTACTAGTGACATTGACATTACGATTGATAGTAAAAAATAAATTAAAAATGTTGTGGGGCCAACACAAATTCAATGAAAAAAGCACAGTCTTTTGGTAAACTCGGTTTTGAAGATTTTGGACCGGGACCAAACAGGTCACTACTTCACTGAAGCACAGAGGAGAAAACTTCTCCCTTTCTCCGACCATAGTCAAGAGACGACACGTGTGGTTAATGACACGGTGGATGATAAAACATGGCCAAAATTATGCTTTCCCCATTTGGCCAGCAAGTTTTTAATTGATTTTTTTTTTCACTCGTGACAATTTTAGTTTGAGGCAATAACAAGATAATATTTCTTCTGTTCTCTCTTTTGATTTCTAATTCATTATTCACTGAATCACCCTGATCTGGTAATTGGTAAGCAAAACGATACAATATTTTCGATTCTTTTGACGGTGTTGTAGAGCATAGTTTACTTTACAACACCATAACAAGATTATGAATTTCTTACATTGTTTAATGAAAAAAATCATCAAATTTAAGTGACCCGTGAAAATCAAAATAGGAAGCAGCAAAGAGAACGGTGGAAGTATATATATTCTTTTTAACTAATTCTTATGGTGTTATAATAATAAATTTTACGCCAACTAAGGCGGTAGCTCGAGTGGTAGAGTGTTGGAAGTCCATGCATGAGATTATGAGTTCAAACCGGTTGACGACAAAAAATAATTTCTCAAAAAAATAAATTTTACTCTACAATACCATGAAAAGTTACTTAATTCTTGCATCGTTTGCTAATCAAATCACCACCGGGTCACTGAGTCAAGGTGACCCAGTGAATAGTGGTAAAAATCAACCAGGCTTTATGAAGAAACATAGGAAGTACTATCTCCCTTTCTCTTGAATGTTCCAAGCAAGTGCACTATTCATCGGGTCATTTTTGACCCTGTGATTTCGTTAGTAAAACGATTGCAAGTTTCATATAATTGTTTAAAGTATCTCTTTAAAGTCAACTGGAAAGAAACCGACAAAATATTAGAGAAATTACAGCTCCATCCATCTTAATAGGCTGCCTCCCTTTATCGAATTGGATGTCCCAAAAATACTGTTTAGACTTTAAACTATCTCGACACTAAATCGTTATTTGAAGTGTTATGTCACAGACGCCTCCCGAACAATGAAAAGAAACGATGAAACACAATTTACGTGGTTCGTTAGCACAAAATATGCTAACTACATCCACATGCAAGAAGATTATTTATTCAACTCATGAGAACGTTTTACAGTGATTGCATATCAATATAGGAACTCAAAGGATCCCTTCCTAAAAAAGATAAATTGTCCTGGGCTCGTAGGTAATTTTTCCATCATTATTTGCCGCCTCCAGGATCTGTTCGTGAAAACATGACATTTGTTCGTACAAGTAACTTCCTTTTTTTGTACAAACATGCATATTGTTTTGGCTCTTTGTTGCTCCTTTGAGTGTATTCATACTTCAAGGCGTAATCTAACAAATCTCCTCCTTGACTTGAAGTCTCTTGTCTGCAACAAAGTCTGCCTCTTTCGTGAGAACAAATCTCGTCTTCTTGCCTACAAATATCTCCTGTCACAAAGACTCATTAGACCCCCACGGGTCCGACATGCCCCGAAGGGCCTCACTGGCTCAAGATGTTGAGCAATTCAGACAATAGTGGAACTTGCTCTCTGGAACCGGCTTCGTGATTATATATGCGGGGTTGTCAGCTTTTCCCACATTCATTACCTTTATCATGCTCTAGTTTCTCAGAAAATGATACCTGACGTAGATATGCTTGGTTCTTTCACAATGAACCCGTTCCTTCGTCAAGCGAATCGCACTCAAGCTATCACGGTAGACTATCGCTTGATCTTGAAGTAGACCTAGAACATTGACTATTCCTTTAGGCCATATTGCCTCCTCAGCTGCTTCCGTGAGAGCCATATACTTTGCCTCTTTGGTTGACAAAGTTACCGTTGGCTGTAGCGTAGCCTTCCAACTCACAATAGAACCTCCAGAGCAAACACATAGTCAGTCATTGATATCCTACTATCAATATCACCTGCATAGTCCGAATCCGAGAACCTAGCAACCAATATGTTTTCATTAGCCCCATTGCATATGTCAGTGTTTGACGTACCCTTAAGACATCTAGATATGTGCTTCACTGCCAGTGATCCTTACTCGGTTGAGCCATAAAACGACTTACCACACTAACTACAAATGTTATGTCTGGTTGAGTACATACCATAACATACTTGAGGTTTCCAACTGCACTAGCATATGGAACTTTGAACATGTACTTTTTTCTCCTCTTTCAACAATCATAACTTCTTCAATACTTGATTTTTTTTTAAATGCTTTCTCCTATGAGAAGACTAGATACTTCAAATTATTCATAGAGAAGAATATTCCAATTTCTGATAGACTCCTCATAAATCAAGCTCAAAGTATCTATCTTGAAGCTGTTAAATTTTTAAAAAATATTCAAGTGTTAAGACAATAATTTTCTACCTAATTTTGACCAAGTTAATCTCCGTGTATATTCTGAATCTTGGAGAGATCAAATATATTCTGAGACTGGTGATTGTTCGCCTACATTAACCCATGGTTATGACTTATGAGCTTCAACTTCTATATCCTTCTCAAAAGTTCCACAACATCCATGACTGAAAAGATTCCGGCACGAAAAAAGAAAAATATTTATATAGTATTTTCCTCCATCACCTCTACCGCTCATTCTGAAACAACCTCTTCCAGTTTATTTCCATCCAATTAAAGGTCACATGCTGAGTCGGAGACCCAAGAATATTTCTCAGAAGGAAGTCAACAAAAGAAATGCAGGAGAAAAATGTGCATAGATAAAAATACAAGGTTGTAGATGACCTAGGCCCCCTAGTGCATTTCCAAAGGGTATAAACTTTTCAAGGCAGAGTAAAGAACGAAAAGAGTAAATCTGGAGGCAGAGTGCAATAGAGAAGCCAACCAAACTAAGGACATATGATATACATGGAGTTTGGTATTGATATTTTTTAAGCTTTTATTCCAGTTCAGACTTTTAAACTATTTAAATTTTTTTATAATGTTTGGTATAGAGTTTTTTATGCCAACTTTTATTTTTTTCTTTTTAACTATGTATAATTACTACAGTTAACGTATTGCCTACATACTCCATTGCAATATATGCGCAAAAACTACTTCAGTTTCATACCAAGCGGACGTACTATGCAATGAGTTTTTGGATCCATTGCAACGTTGTTCGAATATGACGTGTCTGTGAAACAATACAGCTCTTTATTCAAGGCAAAATCGAATTCACGACATGCATAATTTGGAATTTGAGCGAATTTAATAGTCATTATATATACTCCTTTCTTTAAGAGGAGAAACGGTGGAAACCTCAATTTTAATGTGTGTTCCATTGATCCACAAATAATTCTTATTTGAACAATATTCGGATATCTGAGTAGGTTGTATTTGAATAAGGTAGCATCTACCGTAATATTACAATAACTTTTTGTCCTCCACGTATAAATATAACTACTCTAAACATATGAGCATTCGTTGTCGTTAAAAACATTTTTTTTTAATCAGAAGGTGCATGAACATGCAACCTTATTTTTAGTGTGCTCCATGGCTCCACAAATAATTATTCTTTGAACAATTTTTCAGCATCCGAGTAACAATGTATTTGAAAAAGTTAACATTTACGACAGTGACACAATAAAAAGAACATGCCACTCCACATATGAATATAACTGCGTACTCTAAATATATGGGCATTCCTGAAACATTTAACCATGCAACCTCAATTGCGGTGTGTTTTATGTTCCATGGCTCCACAAACAGTTGCTATTATTTGAACAATGTAACTGAAGAAGTTAATATTTACAGTAGTGATATAATAAAAAATGTGTCACTCCACGAATAAATATTGTTACTCTAAATACATGGGCATTCTTGAGCAGTAAACATTTTTATTTATTATACTTCTAGATACAGTGCCAAATTGCAAGCAAAATGTACATGAACTATACAACCTTAATTTCAGTGTGTGTTCTCTGTTCCATGGCTCCATTACTATTTTGAACAGAATATCCATGTAGGGTGAAATGTACAGTGTGCTTAAAAAATATAATTTACTTTAACTACTCAATAATCGTTTTGTCGCTCAACTTCCAAAAATAATTATTTAAAAAAAAAGAAAATATAATTGTTCTAAATATACTGGCATTTCAAAACCTCAAACACCTTTCTTTATTAGTACTTCCTCTGCTCTCTCTGAATCTTCACCTTTTTCATTTTACGACTATAATCACTTTAACTTGGTGATTTGATTAGTAAACGATACAAGAATTTGATAATCTTTGCACGATGTTGTAGAGTAAACTTCACTCTACAACACCATCAAAAAATTATTAAAAAATTACATCGTTTGACTATACCGGATCAAAGTGATCCGATTACCGCAAAAAAACAGTTAAAATGTGAAGATTCACAGAGGTAGTATATTTTAAGAGACAGTGCCAACTTCCAAGCAAAAGCCAAAAGGTGCATGAACCATGCAACCCTCAATTTTTGCGTGCGTTCTATGTTTCATGGTACTGAAAATAATTAATTTGAACAACGACAATATCCGAGTAGGCTGACGAGGAAGCCAGAGAGGAGGAGGTCTTTCTGTTAAATTGACAGTTCCTCTTAAAAAGATTTAGCAGATAGATCCTCTGACTTTTACTACTTTAATTATGTACTTTTCATTATGCTCTAACAAATTTAATTTTCCCTCTACTTTTCTTCCGATCAATTTACAATACTCTAAGGAGTCCTGCTCATAAATGCCCTTAAATGAATTTGTTAAGGATATGATGTAATATTGGTATTATATGGAACTACTGGGTTTAGTTTGTAAATAAGTTGTTCTAATCACTCAAAGCGGCCAACAAATCATGCGAAGCAACAAATCAAAGAGGAGAAAGAAAGCAAGCAGCAGCAGGAACTTTCTGATGGTCGTACGACCATAAAGTCCAGACGTACGACCAGGATCGGGCTAGTGCAGTTTAGTTGTTTCCTTATCTATTTTGCAAACATTTTGGTACAAATTTCAAGTTGCTTAAGCATTTAGACTGTAAGAAAAAAAAAATTAAGTCCTATACAAGATATGTTGGTTGTTCCTAGACTTGTGTAGGTCGGCCGGACCTGGCCAAACTATATTTTATCAGAAGATTGTAGATTGTAATTTATTTTATTAGAAGATTATAATGTAGGTCGGCCGGAACTCGCCAAATTATGCATGGTGATATTATGCTTCTATCTAGTGCTTTTTCCGATCCATTGCAATTTGGATTTTTATGATTTAATAATAATCGTTGATATTGTATATTTCAAAGGTAAAATGGTGATTCAACACAAGTAAAATCAAAATGTTAAAAAAAGTGTATTTTTATTTTAGCTGGACTCCTTTTCAGATCCGAATCATAATTAGCCCTTCATTCCAAGGGGCTTTACTGTTTCCTTCTCATGCGATCTATTTCAGAATAAATTATTTAGGTTCGGCTGCCCGAATTTCATCCGAAGGCCTATAATCATCAATGAGCCTAAAGGCCAGCCCAAATGAATTAGGCCTTATTTGAACAATCACTTCATCAGTCTCTTTTTTTTTTTTTTTTTTTTTTTTTTTTTTTTTTGAGAAATTGTTTTGTAGTCAACGGGGTTTGAACCCGGGAATACATGCAGGGGCTTCCACCGCTCTATCATTTGATCGAGCTACCACCCTAGCTGCTCAGTCTGATTTGAATATTCATAACTTTTGACATATAACTTCAGTGAGGTATATATTTATTGACAGTCGTGCGCTGCTGAGTCGAGATAACTCTTGAACATTATTGATTTAACTGACATCGAACCCTAAAGAAGAAAACACTCATTACATATTGTTGGTGTACGATGTCAGGAAAATAGAAAATAATGGTGCGCAATGTCAATACTATTAATTTTTTTTTGAGATTATCTATTAACTCTCAATACTATTAATAATTAGTGATGATTATCTATTAACTCTCATAATGCATGTATTAAAATGTCAAAGAACAAATGCTTCATGAGACTTGTATGTTGAGTTGTGGTACAATTCTACCCCCAAATAAATCTGTCTTTATACTTAACAACCAACCAGCCAGTCTAGATAGCCAGTCACCACCATCAATCAACCTATCCCTCTTTCTTATGCGTATCAGTATCTCTCTTCTTTTTTACTTAAATCGAATTCATCCGACACCATTACCAGTTTACCACCCAATCTCTACCAACTTACACTACCTTCATTAAATTAAAAGATCATTCACTTCTTTCCCGTTGATCATTGTTGTAATCTCAGTAATCTGCAAAGCCATTTTAGATATGCGTGTTGAGAGAAAAGAATGAGGAGAGAGTAAAGATTTACCATTGTTTGGTGGTGCAATTGTTTTTTTAACTATATTACTGTCTGTCAGTTATACGAGTTGTCAATGTCTTTTGTCAAATTAAAAAGGAGTGTTAGTGGTTTTGTACCTAAATGGACGGGGTCTAATTGAAAATTTTCCTTAATTAGTACACATAATACGTGGCTCTCCTGGGACATGTAATCGTTTTTATACAAGAGCCTTGAAACGTGGCAATCTGAGTTCCAGAAATGACCCATTTTGAAAGAAAGTCCAAAGCCTTGACCAATGACCACCGGAATCTTCAGAAAGAGAATGTCACACTCATATTAAGCAGAGTTGGTATTATGAACACAATCCAGCCGTTTTATGGAAAACACTTGCAAGTCAAATATATGTGTACACACTTTGCTTTCTAGTTAGTTACTACTAATTATTTGGTGCAAAAAGTAAATCTTTGTCTTTTTGTAAATGCATTTTATTTGCTTCCTCCGTCCAGATATTAGAGTAATTTTTTATTTTTATTTTTTTATCTAAAATCTTTATAAATAAGAAGGGGGGCAAAAATATAGGCAAAAAGTAAATGTCACACTAAATTGTATTATTGTACGGTCATTACATGTCCTCTTACATTGTCAGATTATCAAAACATGACTCTAAATCTTTGTAAAGGGCATATTTTTACACTAAAATATGAGTTCTTGAGGCTGTTTGAGTTTCATGCTTTTACGGTTGTACTAGTTTTCTATAAAGAGAGTTTTACAATAGTATGAGTTTTGTGTCATATTTGGTGGTTGGACCCCATTTTCCGAATTCCCCAAAAAAAGATTTGTAAACCATGAACAAACATAAAATTTGGGTACCCAAACACCCAATTTGTTTGTGGTTAGACTCTTTTGGTTGGTCCCACTAATTGATTTTTGCACCCTAAAAATTAAAAGCATCATCACCAAGTAATCTTTGTTCAAACAATCTTAGATTCCTAGAGTCAAAATCAACCTATTTTCTGTTGCAATCTGACATTTTTTTGAGAGAATAACGTCTTAAAAGGTTGGGAGAAGTCCAACAGAGTTTGGTATATATTATTCTCTAGAAAGATGTGTTATAGTAATTGTTTACTTTGAAGCCACAATACAGCAAGCTGTCTTCTCTTCAGGAAGCAATCCTGGCTTCTCTACTAATCTCATTCATGACCAAATAATTTGTCATCGTTAGGTGTTTTTTTGACATTAGAAAGGCCATTAGGTATAACATTACCCACCTCTTTGGAATGGTTGGAATTTACCTTCTAATTGATGAATACTTGGATGATATAACTTCTTCGGTTGAAGATAATAGTGTGTAGTTTAAGAAAGGGGAAAAAATTTTAGTTGCCAATTATACAGGTTGATGATTCAATTCCAACTGTATTATAATTAATCAGTATGAATTTATGTTGCGTGTTGAGATTAATTAAAACGGATATATTAATATAGTTCAAGGAAGGGGAAAACTTTCAATTGCCAATTGTAGTGGTTGTTGATTCAATTCCAACTGTATTATGATTAATCAACATGAAGTTTTTGTCGCATGTTGAGATTAATTAACACGTCGGACATATAATAACGACCACATAAACGCCTCTTGTTTTGTATTATGTGCACCTAATTACCACCATTTCTTTTCTTGTTAGGATATAGTACATAATTATTGATTAGAGTGTCTTAGAGGACAACCTAGGTAGAACATTTCCCATAACTTCGTACGTCCACGTTAGTTCCTCGTCCTCCTTCACAATCAAAGGTCATAATCAAAAGATTACCAGATTTTGACAAATATGACGCTACGAATCCCAGATATTATCACTGACGTTTTCTAGGTTTTATTGTACAATCCGTATGTGATGTAGTATCATTCGTGTTAACATACATTGTACTAGATTCTTGGAATTGACACCAACACTTTTTCCTTTTTGTGAAGAAGCCTAGTCGATTTAAACGTTTTATTGATACATATCTTTTACTCTATACATTCATACACAACCCCTAGTAAAACATAAACATGTTCTAAGCTTGTTTTGAGCACCAATCGTTGCTTGTAGAATTTGCAATGGTCAATTGATCATTGGGACTTTGTGAGAGAAACCGACCCATTTCGGATTTTGGGTATGGTCGGTTATCTTATTTTGTTAAATACTTGACCCGATGGTGACCACAAACGTGAATGGTTCACCTGACAGGCCTTTCACTATCGGATCGGGTCGGTGGTCTGCTGATCAACACTATTGCAGTTTCAAGTCCAACGGATAGTCAAAAGGTTAAGGGTTTGCATCAATCAACCACATATATGGTCTGTTTTGTTCATTAGTACTATTTTATTTATTTATTTTTTACAACAGAAGAAAGTTCTTTTTTAGAAAGATTATTTTTTACAAAATATGTGTTATATATTTTTGTTGTTTTACTCGTAGAATGTTTTTGTCTTTCACGGTTAATTTTACCAAACATGAATTCACTATACGAACATTTACTGTAACTTTTACGTAGTATTTATCGAACAATACTTTTTCCAAAAATATATATAAAACATTTTCACAGTAATTCATATGTAGTAACTTCGTATATGCATATAGTCCAAAATAATTATGGTCATAGTCCGCAGCCACGTAGATTTATCAGCAGCACATCACTAGCGACATTACTGTGCTCCATGCACACAGAATCATGTCATGTCAACCTATAAGGACCTCGACACAAGGTCCTTTCGCAGATTGAAGTTCACAAGGGAATTAAGGGGATCAAGTGGATTTGAGGTTGGACCAACGCTCGTCGCAAGTGGTTGATGTCCCATCTACAACTCATGTATGTCATAGAGAAGACTTGTTAAACTACTATGAATGCAGCTCCTGTATTATCAGTAAATATCGCCGCTCTGACAGTTAGTCGGGGGTGTGATTTACGTTGTAACCCCTATAAACGTAACTATTACGATCATACACCTAATAAGATGTCTCTCTCTTTTGTGGCATACATTGGTTATTTAAAATTCCCACAATTACTCATCTCTTTGTGATCCTACAGTAACTTTGCCCCAAGACACTATGGCATCACCCTCATCAACAACCTGTTATAGTGTACCACCATAATTATAATTTGTGTGAATAAGTTTTGTGTGACACTAAACTTTCACATATGTTTAATTTGTCTTCACAACCCCGCTGTTTGCTAAACAATGACAATTAAACCAAAGTCACTATCGACATCCGAAAGAGCTAAGGGGGTGATAAGTTTTTTTTTTTTTTGTAATTTTCAACCAATAAATAAATTTAATAAATAAATAAAATTATTCCATGACACTAAACTTAAACAAAATCACAATTTGTGACACAAAAACTCCACAGTATATGAAGTTGTTGTTTCAAAAAAAAAAAAAAAAAAAACACAGTATATTTTTCGGTGTCAAATTGCCCAATTAACTAGCTTCGTCATTGGTGGGTATGCAGATACTTTAATGTTTGGCCAATAATGTGAATATTTTCATATAAGACTTTGCACGAAATGTATCGTATATGACCACTCTCTCATGTCACTCTAATATTGAATCATGTTCCACGACTCAAAATGTCACATAATCAACTACTATTTTTCTTTTTTGAGAATCCATAATCATCTAATATTGGTCACGTAGAATTAAGGACCACTGGCCGGTGTGAGACTAAGAAACTAACCTAGTAATTGACACTTTACCTTCTACTCCACCTCCTACACGTCTAATTAATTTACATCCTTTTCTCATATCTGTACAGTGAGTGTGATGTCACAGGTTTCTAATCATAACCTTTTTTTCTAAGCACAGCTAGTCTTGTTCATCATTCTCCTCGCAGTCTCTCTAAAAGGACACGTCGTACTCTTGAAGCTATTCACGAGGTCTAGATACGTTTTCAGATCATGACACGCAGCGACATTGCTGAGAGACAGCGTCGACGGCGAGCTCCGGCTGCTGAGCCGGAGCTCGCACCCGACGTCTGCGTACGCCAACTGGGCGTCCTCGACGCTCCTATGTATCCAGCTAGGCAGAAACGTCGCGTTGGCCGCCACGTCATCGTCGTCGATCACGAAACCCGGTACTTTCGTGATTAGGTCATCGGAGTTTACTATTCGTAGCACTTTGGTCCCTTGCTTTTCGAGCTTTTGTCGGAAGCTTCGATTCCCGACTCTCGGCCCTCCAAACGAGACGACGGTCACCATCGGCGAGTCTTTGAAAGTGGTCTTGATGTCGTACGCCGCGAGGGTAGCGAGCGCG
This sequence comes from Linanthus parryae, assembly GCA_023055425.1. Taxonomy (NCBI): domain Eukaryota; kingdom Viridiplantae; phylum Streptophyta; class Magnoliopsida; order Ericales; family Polemoniaceae; genus Linanthus; species Linanthus parryae. The sequence continues at coordinate 154,088 of JALGPY010000006.1, forward strand.
GCGCCGAGGCTGTGGCCGGTGATGGTGAGACTCAGCGGCTCGTCTCCGTACGATTGGAGGAGCCTCTTTATCTCTTCTCGGACCAGATTTTGTAGACTCGGTATGTTATTGGTTCCGGAAGTATACAAGCTCAAGAAGCCGCTCTCCACCATCGGCTCACCTTCCCCGCCGCCGCTGCCGCCGACGGCGTCATGCTCGGCGGCATTGGGGATTCCGGTGAGAGTGGCTCGGAGATTCTCGAGCCACTCAAGACACGTGGCGGTCCCACGGAAGGCGATCACCACGTCTCGGCGTCCCAACCTAGCGATCTCGTCCTTGTCATTGCAGACTGCCACGTAGCCGATCCAGCTGGACTGCGTCCCCATCCAGCTCGGCGCCTTCTCAGTCCAACGTGGCAGCTGAATCCCTGACGTGGCACGGAGATGTTTTGTTGTCCGGTACCCGGTATTCGCGTAACCGGCTTCCTCGAGCAACGAGTTTTTGCTGTATTTACACGTGGCATAGCTGGAAGACGTGGGGTCGAAGTCGAAGCCCTTGTAAGCGGCCTCGACGAAATGCCCATAGCGTATGATCTCGCCACGTAGGTGATCGTCGAGTGGGTCGAGCATACCTTCCCAATTCGCGATCCCTTGGTATTCCATCCATCTGTCGCTCAACCTGTCTGCTGAGAATGCAGACTGGTCGAGCGACAACGGGCCAATCTGGCCCGTTCTGTAGTCGCCGCTAGATTTGAGGAACAGGCTTTCGAGGTTCCTCGAATTCTGCTGCGTGTCCATTCTCAAACTTCGGGGTTCAGTAAGGGTGCAGCACGTGGGTGGCGCGTGCTTTGTGGGTGTGACATTGCATGGGTTTAAGGGTTTTAAAGAGAGCCTCATTGTGAACCAAAAATAATGAGAAAACTTGAATAAAGGAGAAGAGAAAATGAACTCAGAAGAGAGAATGAACTTTGTTTTTCTCTCTCTCTCTCTATGAAGTGTTGTGTTAAATGAATGGGAGGTTTTGTATTTTGGTGAAGTTTGGGGAGTTTTTATAGGGTACCGAAAAGTACGGGGAGGTTGGGTGAGAAAGGTGGTGGGGGCAAAAGAGTTATTAACTGAAAGAACTGCACTTACAGTGGGACCCACTATGATTGTGATGGTTTGTGGGACCCACGTTCTATTCCGGCGGTGCAACGGTGGGGTTGTGATTTGGCCGGAAGTTTGAATAGCGGCGGAGACTCAACTTTCCGACGGAGCCATATTTGGGTGACACGTTGGCTCGGCTTCGGCTGATGGTGGACCTTTTTGATGTTTAGTGGGAAATAACGGGGTCGTTTTTTAATTAAGGAAAAGTTTGAGTGATGCACTCACTTTACAGTGTTCTGGCACGAGGCTGGTTGGGGACAAAACCAAGTAGCCAAACCATATCCTCCGATTCCGCTAACAGTTACTATGATATAGTATACATTCTTAAATGAAATAAAAACATCACGAGTTCAATGTTTTCTCATGTTGCTTGTGCACGTTTACAAATTGCAATAAAATGATCACGCATGTGTTGTGTTGTGCTTGTTTTGGTGTTCTTTTGCACTTTCTCTGCACTTTAGAAATCATAGGAGTTCTTATAACAGTTCAGGAGCCAAACTAAGGATGGAATACTATGTTGTCGAACACTTGACAAGATTTTAGACCAATTTTGTATTAGCGATTGTGTTCTAACTAGGAGGACATAAGTGTCATTATCTATGTAAATACACTATATTTTGATGAATAAACTTCGAGCCCTGGCAGAGACTCTTTCAGCCTCTCACCCTTTGTGGCTAGTTGAGGGTTGTATGTCAAAAAATTATGTCATTTATCTCAGTATGATTATGATTGTTCAAATGTCTTTTTGCTGGTTGGTGATAAGTCGAAAGCTTATCCAGCTTTCTGTTTATGGTAGATATTATCGGGTAGGTTCACTTTGACACTCCCCTCATCAAAAATTCGCTGAGAATTGAAGAAAATATCAAAAGGATCAAGCAAGAGGCACAATGAAATAATGTCATTAATGGAGGGTGTAAATAAGATTCAAACCGAACACTAGGGGGTAGAATGAGTATTTGGTATTTTCAAATTCAATTAGTTGAAGCAGATGAACTACATCAATTATGTCCCATAAATTGCTTGTTTTGAACATTTTTGACCACAAATTCAATTTTCCATCTTTTGGTTTGTGCGAGTTTGATACCATCGCATTTGTTCACATTTGTAACTAAATAGCTAGGTTTCTGGTAGAGTAATTAATTGCGTTAGAAAAATGTCTGAATTATTTCTAGTTGTAGTATTAAATATCCGTGGGTGTTATATATGGGCAATGCAATAAAAGATGATGACCTTCCTAAATCATAGGTTAATAAGCTAATATGCTACTAGTAGCCTCATATTTAGTTTTCTTTTCACACTAATATAGTCTCAATGATGCAATTAATAACCCCATTTGATTTTCAAAGTGTTTGATGTTAACCAGTGCATAGATACAATCTTTTGTACAACCTACCAAGATTTATTATAATTGATTGACACCTACTTTGACTAGATAGCAAGTACGTTTAATCTTTTTCCGGTTATATATACTGTCTCTAAGTGGTCCATACGTTTTTACAGTAAGATGTCTTTGTCTAATATGTGTTTAGTCTACATTAAACTGTGTATATCAAGAACTAACATTTTCATTTTACATTCGAAGTTCAACAAAATCTCAAAATTTCAACTATAGACATACATGTAATGAAAGATAGATGCTAACCAATAGACCGTTTTGGCAACAAATTGAACATATATGTAACATACGCGATGTGAGATAGTATTATACGCAAAACAACATAAATATCTATTATTCTAATTGGATATTTTCTTGTCGTTTTTGTATTTTTATATACATACATGTCAATTATTTCGTAGTTCGGGTATTTTTTATGGTGGTTGGCATAAACTTTCAATGAAGGGCAAGAATGATGGGAGGGTGACCACTGCAGGAGTCCCACAAATGGAGGGGTCGTTTTGATAATTAATAATTGTTTCTATTCTCAGTCACAAATCCAAGCCTCCAAGATATCATGTTCCCCCAAAATGGCAAATAAACTGTTATTACGAAGAGACAGTAGAGTTTGCATGAAATGAGAGAGAGAGAGAGATCTCCAAACATATGCTTTCATGCTGGTTAAAGCCATCAATTACAGGATTCAAGTCATAACAACATTGATCCTCAGTAATGAACAGAGAAAGAGATAAAGAGCCATTCGACAATGAGCAAAGCTGTGGACTTATATAAACCCCCAATCACATGGTGAGATTGTGTAAAGTGTTATTACACACGTTCAACTTCAAAGAACATTTGATAAAGGTGCATGTGCAGGAACAAATTTATAATAACTAAAGATATTTTATCAGTTTTTTTTTGGGGTCATATAGTACATAGAACATCAAACATTAATTTTAAATTAACTTACTAGTTGAGTTTGAACTCCGTAACTCATTCAAATGAATTGAATGCTCTAGCACTGAGCTAACACTCTATTTACGAATATTTTATCAGTCATATATTATTTTTCTACCAGCTTATGTGGTAGTATTTTTTAGAGGGACCTTATGTGGTAGTATGTTCGTTAGTTACTTTATTCTAAAAATAAGTAGTTTTACACGTAGATCTCAGAATAGAATCCCTAATAATAGAATGTGATCCACTAAGATAGAAAGATATTTATCATTTATGTAAGATTCAATCCACTAATATCAAAAGATATTTATATCTTGGAGACACATTAATCTCTATTTGCACTAAAAGAATATAATACAGTAAAAGAGAAGAAGTTAGTTGACCTAACTCTAATAAAATTTTATTTGTACGTACGCAGTATGATAGTTAACGGTCCGACAGTTTTCATAATCGAAAACAAAAAGGTGTCATTAGGATTATAATTGTAAGATATAACCTATTATTGGTTGTTGAGGCCTCAAATATCGGAAAGCATTAACATGCTACAAGAAAAAGGCATGAAAATTCCATTTCTAGCAGCTTCAACAAAGAGAGACCATTGTTGTCTCCATGTTGCAACCCTAAAACTAGGGCTCCTCACGTTTATAATATCTGTCAAATTGTTGCTTTTTTTGCTTAATATCTATAAGATGAACAACCACTTCCATGTGTGCTTATAAGTGCATAAAATAGTCTCTCTATATATCTCCATGTGTGCTTATAAGTGCATGGAATAGTGTCTATGCCCTTAACAAGAACTAAGTTTCCAAAGTGGCCCTAAAAGAGAAAAAATACCTCACCACAAAACTTTTGTGTGTGTATGTGTGTGTTTGTGCAAGTTGTGAGCTTAAGCTAAGTTTGGCTGACACAAGCCGAGCTGATCTTGGAAGGCATGTTTGGACACGACTACGAACATTCTAATAGGAGTTTTCATGCCGAGCTGATCTTGGAAGGCATGTTTGTGTCAAATCGTGAGTTGAAGTTGTGGTCACTATTACTCCGATCTGTAAAAAAAGGGTCTTCTATTATTTTTGTATGTATTTTAGAATATCATTTCACTTATAATGTAAAACGATAATTTGTTAAACCTTTCATAGTATTAAAATTACAAGTATGAAAGTCAAACATGACTATGATTTTTGTACGAAATGAGTTATTCGTATGGTGTGTAACACGTTCACCATAAGAAAAAAACAAACAAAATAGCGTAGTTAGTGAAACAACCTAATGTATCATGAAGACAGGTGCATGAAAGGTGTGAAACTCAGAAATAATGTTTACCAGTATCATAACCCTGAAACACAAAAGTGACAATGAATTTTCATCCAAACACAAAAGAGTCACAATGAATAAATGGAAATTGCATAACCACAACACACAATTGTTGTCAAGGGATTAATTGTTTATAACTCTTTTTTCAGGCATTATTTTTTACCACCGTCAACAAAATAAATGTATGGCCATAATATATTTGCGGACATAAAAATCTTTCCTAGACTGATTTGGCCAGAAGATGCGTGTACGCCACATGATCGATCTGAGAATATTGGTCACATTGCCGAAATTAGTCCACGAAAAAGGTTGTAAAACAGCTTGAAGCGTACCTGCATTATCAAAAGAAGCTGTGCATAGGTGTCCGAAGTATGTTCAGACATTAGTTTTCTGGAATGTGAACATTGTTAAAAGTCACAATAATAGAACAACATTCTGTATGAGAAACTAGGAACAACATTAGATCATTTAGTAAATTAGGGATAAAGTCACCTTAATCCCTGCATATAAATATGAGAAAAGGCAAGAGAACATTTGTTTATAGAAAGGAAAAATGTACTTCGGTTTTCAAAATTGAGAAACTAGGAACTATTTGCTTTCAAGAAAACTTGGGTTTGACCTCGAAAAATAAATAGCCCATTTGACAAAAATGGTGTAAATATGTTTAGTGCTTGTGAAAAGTCAATCTTGTGAGTTGTGATCTCTTTCTCCGTGAAATCCAGTCACAAATCGACACGTTTGCTTGCACTTCATCAAACCCCTAATTGGTGAGTTCATTTGCAAACATCGCAAATGAAGATTGTTCCATGCAACAAAAGAAAAAAGATAATTGAAGATATAGGAAGAGGAGGATGCCAAGCAAAGATTGATAGTGAATTTCCATACCTGAAAATGGTAATAGTTCCAAGATATCACAGTGATTTGCTCCATCAAACCCTACCATATTTGGAAACCATAAGTTTGCATAACAGAGTGCTTCATTGGATCATTTATTTTGGACTCATTGGTGAGCTTGATTTCAAGTGTCATTTCTTCAAATTCTTTCATTGAGGTAATTGTGTGGTCATCCTTCCGCTTAGTGGATACTTTCAAATCACTTTCATTCATAGTCCGAAGTATCTTTTAATTTCATGGAATATTGCATTACGAACTTATACTTACGTGTAAGTATGGTATTTCAGTACACATATGTTGAGGTCGTGGAAGTCATTATCGAAGTGAAAACAACATTGGTGCACAAGCTCACATCTTTTAATCGGTCCAAAAGTTAATCTCACATCTTCTGACGTGAAATCAATAATAACATTACGACATAATATATACGAGTGTTGGATTTGATCCAAACCATGCAGTCATGCACTGCAGAGCTGGAATAGCGTCTACAATAAAGCGTCTCTAACTTCATTGCCCATTTGTAATGTTCTAAAGATGGAGAAAATATATGATGTTTTAAGTATTTTAGTCATAAAATAGAGAAATCAATTAGGGTAAAAGACACCAGGGCCCACAGGCTTGACACAAAAATACTTTCACCCCCTTCAAATTTGAGAAGAGACACTTTCACTCATTATGTTTTGTGTCAAACTTCAACACACGTACATCCCGCTTTCCCATGGGCGATGTTTAACAAAATGACAACTGTGGGTCTGTAAATTCAAAATTTATTGGCAAATAACACTTTTTTTTAGAAAGCAAATAACACTCATGTGTGAATGTTGAAAGTGAAATTCTTCCAAACCATTGGTATATTGGACAGCGACCTGCAATAAGATCTGGGATGGCCGGAAATGCATTATTATGGAAGAGTAATCCGAAAAGATTGATGTAAAAGAACCACGGTTGAAGTTTTCAGTTTTGTAACTTCTATGAGTCCCTCATAGACTTAGCAAAAAATATTCCTTGCTGATGCGACCAATAATGATATAATTGATTCGCATCCAAAAGATTTAACTTTCTTACTTAGTTATTACTAAGGTCGAATAATCATAAAACTTTCTAGAGACAAGCTACGTTGCATGTAGTCGACTTGACGAGCACATGTCCACTCTTTTATATTTATTAACTAAATTATGGTAGGTCATATGAATTGTTATAATATTTAAATATTAAATTAGTACGGGTATATTAGTCATATTGTTGTCTAAGATGAAAAAGATCCCCAAAAAGAACTTGGTGAAACCAATTTTTTTTTTTTTCAAAATCCAGCTTTTACACTGCAAAGTCATTATCTAAAATTCAAAAACTGATTCAAAAATCAATACCAAAAGGTCCAAAACCATCAACAAAGTTCAAAACAAATTTAAAATCCAAAGTAGTTAAAAACTACAAAAAAGTTCTTCTAAATAAAACTATAAAAAAGTCATACTACACCCACATATTGACCCGTATATGTATCACTAATGGGGGGGGGGGGTGTTAAGGCATTTCCAGGGCATGAGCTCCTGTTGTCAATATACCCGCTATGATTTTCCATAATCAAATCTTAGTTTTCATCTACAAGTGCCATTTTATGGAGAAAATTAAACAACATGCGATGATCCACGATCAAATCTCAATTTTCATCTACAAGTGCCATTTTATGGAGAATCAAAAATTGTTCATCGGAAAACATTTGATCCAGGAAAAAAAGTTGGTCTTCTCCACAGAAGTACCACTCCAAGTTCTATCATCACCGCAGGGCCTTAGTGAGGTGAGGGTTCACCAATAAAGATTACCGGATTTTCCTCACTATGCCCTTATCCATAAAACTAATAAATGTATGTAAGCATCAATATTCGCTTTGTAAGAATCAGCACCCTATCAATCCCAACAATACCAATTCAGAGTAATCTAGAATCTATCAGATACTTATAATTGGTATCATGTTATCGTGTTTTTTTAATTTAGCTGGCTCCAAGTGGAAAGCCGAACATTTTGAGTAGGCCATGGAATAACTAGCCAGTCTCCGAGAATGAAAGTTCGCAAAAGGACACATAAATTGGGTCAATCTCCAGGCCATTATTGGGTCCATTGCAGAAATAGCCATGGGCCTATTGATCTGCATTTCAACAGCCATTATTTTCCTCGCTAGTTGAAATTTTGCACCATATAATTTTGGGCAAAGGACACTTTCACCCCCTCAACTTCTGAAGAGTGTCAAAATTTCAGAACACTTATACTAGCTAACTGTGACGTCCTTAGTCTAGGGGCAGGGGTAGGTTTAACAAAAAGACACTTCTACCCCATGTATGGGGGTGGATCCAGAAAATCTGGTCCTGCGGGGTCTAGAAAAAGTTTGAAAATTAATGACGGATCTTTCGATAAATTTTAAAACATTTAAGGGTTAAAATAATGACTTAAATAAATTGATAAGACAAATATTTAACACGAGGGGGGTTAATGTAATTATATTAACGGAATGTAGAATAAATATTGTAAATATAAAAACCTTAGTGGGGACTAATATAATTAAATGAATAAAATAGAGGGTGGAAATTGTAAATTTCAGAATTTGAGTGGAGGCTATAGCCCCCACTAGTCCTTATACATCCAGCCCATGTAGTGTGTCAAAATTTCAAAACAATTGTACACCCTAACAGTGACGGTGTTAGGCTAGGGGCAGGGTCGACCCTAATTGTAGTTTTGGAAAGTGGCGGACCTAGGCTGGAGCGGGTGGGGGCCGCGGCCTCTACAAGGTTGCCAAATTTCATAATTAAACCCTATAATTTCATTAAAGTATTAAGAAATGGCCCCCCTCGTAATTTTAAATCTAAACTAAACCCATATAATTATGATCAATGTGAATTGCTTATTCTTATGATAAAACGATAAATATCGCACTCTTTCCATAATCTCTTAAAATATAAAATATCATAGTATCATCCTAAAAAATAATGAATTACGTAGAAAAATGCAAAAAAAAATCACTACATGGTTAATTTGTTAAAGTACGGCACCTACTCAACATAAATTCTGTGTCCGCCACTGATTTTGGGGCCTTCTTAGAGTATGAAATGACACCAAATATTGATGTAAGTGTCCCAAAGTTCGCACAAAATGGGAGTGAAAGTGTCGTTTCCCAAATTAGAAGGGACAAATGTGACTTTTTGTTTTCATGGAGTTTTTTTTTTTTTTTTTTTTTTTTTTTGCAAATTTTGTTTTCATGGAGTTGAAAGTGTCTTTTACCTATAATCATCTATGTTCTAACAGCTCTCATTTTCTTCTTAATTAATGGGAAATTAATCATTTTTTGAGCAATTTCTCGAGTTATCGACTCAAACTTTCATTCTTAGAAAGATGATAGGAAAAATAGTTAAAATTGTGGATGTTTATAGCTAAATTATTCTTTTGATATTCTTGAAAAGCAATAGACATACATAAAACTCAGCAGAACAATTATAAAATGTCAATGGTCCGCCATTAACAACAAGTGATGTGAAACAAATTTTTGTCCATGTCAGCCCACTATTTTAGTAAACGCCATTCGCATTCAACCCAGAGACTCGCACTACATTTCTAGAGAACTTCATCAACAACGTTGTTAAAACATGTGATACATGATCGAGCTAAGTTGACAAAGGATGTTAACGATAGACCATAGTGAGAGTCGCATTCTACAATTAAAGTAGCTACTAGTGATTTTTTCTCACCATTTTTTCCTCAAAAGGAAACCACAAAATGGCAAGTTTGAAAAATATAGATCAAATGAATGGGACACCTGCATTTACGTTACGGAGTCCCATCATTCAAAAGTGTGTATGAATCAAACCAGAGAACGGAGTTCAATCATTCACAAGAACGGATACATGAAAACCATACACGTGTCTGGGAATTGATACTGTCGGTTGCCATCAACACTTGTGTGTCCTTGTAGTCTCACATTCAAGTATAATTGTGCCCTCCATCGGTAGATGAAGGAGATAGTATATATGTTTTGTCATCTTACAACTCAATATTACGTGTGACAAAGCAAGTGTAACGACTCGTGTAGATGAATGTCGTTGTAACTTTTTTATCGGTACTGTTATGATCTGGACAGAGTTTAGAGAACGATGAAAATGATAAAAAAAAAACGCACCGATATAACATGGTTCATTAGCACGATGCTAGCTACCTTTACGATTCGAAAAACAATATTTATTAGAGAGAAACACCCCGAATACAACACAGACAATGTAGAGCACGACCTATAGCCTTTATATAACACTACTATACAGCTTGTGCCCAAAGAAATACCAAAACCGAGCTAACGAATAATTAAAAACTAATTGGCCGCCTTCTGGATTCTCTTTGCACGAAGACAAATCGTCTTCGCACGAACAGTCTGATGCCAACAACTTGCTTTCTTCGTCTCGTGCTCCTCCGTTGGTCCGTTTCTTGCCCCGCTTCGTCGCCAAGTCCAAGTACATTCAAGGCACATTGATTCCCAACAAATCTCCACCTTGGCTTGAATCCTCTCGTCCGCTTACGCTTGAATTAGCCGGTTCTCTCCATTAGCCCGTATATCACAAGTTGCTCCAACTTCGCCAAGTACCTGCAACGCGTGCCCCCAACGATGCTCCAACTCCCGTCAAGTTTTTGCAATCGAAACCTGTCAATACTTCAATTGCAGCCGGGTTCTTGCAATCGAATTCTATGTTTGTTGTTCCAACTCCCACTGAATTCCTACAACAAAATAGTTTGTTGTTCTGACTCCCGTCGAGTCCCAACAACAACCCCCCCCCCCCCCCCAATACTTGTCCCCTTCCAGTGCTGTGTCTCTCGTCATAGACTCCCCTATTCCACCATCTACCTCCTCGTCAAGAGCACACATTCCCCCTTGCCCCCCAACGGGACCTACAGACCGAAGTCATCCGTCGCGCCTGCAGCCATGTCTGCAGACCCCTTATCCTTCGGACTCTCTCTCTTCCAGTGACCCTTCTCTTTACACAACGCACATACGTCGTTTGGAAACTTAGAAACCTTGTTCCTCCTTTTGCCATAACCCCCATTGAACGTCACGAATGCGCTCGACACCAGGCCGACTAAACACCCATATGTGGCCCGCTGCCGCATCTCCCTTGTGTGAAGAGATGATCTCACTTCCTCGAACGTGAGAGTCTCTTGCAAGCAAAAGCAGACTGCACAAACCCCTCATAAGACGGTGGTGGTGACACCAACAAAAGCAGTGCGGTATCTTCATCATTTATCTTCTCATTACTATTTCGCAACTCAAGCAAAATAGTTTTAAGACGATCCAAGTGATCTCTTAGATCCGTACTTCCCCCTGCGTAGACGAAAAGTTGCTGCTTCAACATCAACTTGTTGGTCAGCGACTTCATCTTGCAGATGCTCTCCAACTTACTTCATAGTTTCTTAGCCGTCTCTTGATCTGCAACCTCCGTGATCACGTCGTCCGCCAAGCAAAACATGATTTTTTAGTGTGCTCTCTCCTTTTCCTGATCTGTAACCCCCGAATGTGTGCTCCACCTTGATCGCGAAACCGTAGCTATGAATTTCACGAATTGTGAAACCCTAGCCATATAGCTCCACCTTGATCTTGGAACACCGCAACCTAAGCTCTGATACCAGTTTGTTCTGATCTAGGCAGATCTTAGAGAACGATGAAAACGTTGAACAAGAACACAGCGGTATAACGTGGTTCACTAGCACGATGCTAGTTATCTCCACGACCCGAAACATCTTGTTTATTAGAGAGAAACACCACGGATACACCCCACACAATTTAGAGCACGAACTATAGCCTTTCTACTATACAGCTTATATCCAAAGAAATACCAAAACGGAGCTAACGAACAAGGAAACAACTAATTAGCCGCCTTCTGGATTCTCTTTGCACGAAGGCCCGTGCTCTTCGCACGAACAGTCTGATGCCAGCAGCTTGCTTTATTCGTCTCGTGCTCCTCCGTTTGGTCCGTTTCTTACCCCGCTTCGTCGCCAACTCCTCGCCAAGTCCAAGTACATTCAAGGCACCTTGATTCCCAACAGGTACCGAGAAACAAAATGTTGGAGAGTCGAAAATGCTAGCAGTAACACACAATAATTACTATACGCCAGGGCTTTTTTGGGTATGGGATAAAAGACGGCCATAAAGATAAGTTTGTTTCTCATGTTCCTTATCTCATGTTTAGTTGCAGAATAAGGAGTAGGTACAAATCACTTTTTCTTATACCAATACTATTTTTCTTATAAGCTCGTACAGAGGACAATTTGAAGCCGGTGCAACATATAATATTTTTTTATTTATTGCTCTGGAGCTTCTGATCTTCCTTATAATTCTCTACTGCTCCTCCAACATTCATTTTCACCATAGCAACACTAAACTTATACAATTTATAAATATTTATCAACAATCAAAGTGAAAAACACCAAAAGATTAAAAAAAGTTACCTTCAACTCGCTTCAATATTATAATTAATTTGATATTAAATTAATAAAATATGGTAATTATTAGATATAGTAACATAAATTTTTAATAATGAAATAATAAAATAACAAAATATTGTTTCTGGCCTACAATTGGGGGGAGGGGGGGCGCACAAATTCCACTAGGAAAGTAGCTAGCAAAAGACGCGAGAGGAATGATAATCTGATTGTGTTTTTTCTCTTATATAATTTGAGTATTTCGTATAATTGTTAATTTTTATGGGGTTACAAGTGAATATATTACAAGTGTTATTTAAAATGAAGACTTAAATGTTGGGCACAAGTTGTATTAGATTAATGAAAAAAAAATTATTAAATACAGTGTTATTCTTTTGATGAAATGAAATGAACGTAATAAACTAAGAAAATATAAATTTAAACAAAAATCAACTGATATCATCAACTACTGCATAGAAACAGTTAGGGTGGTAGCTCAAGTGGTAGAGCGTTAAAAGCCCTACATGAGGTCCCGGGTTCAAACTCGGTTGACGACAAAAACTACTGCATAGAAGAATGATAAAAAGTAAATCTATACATGCAGGGCACCGTGTTTATTTACACACAAATCCCACATATTATCATGCACTATCCAAACATGAAAATATGTATCCCTGCAGTTTATCCTCTCTCATATCCTGCTTTAACCAATATCAAAATAAAAAGTCGCTTATCCTGCTTTATACACGTACAATCTAATTCTACCTCATTATCCCCGTACAATTATATCATACCCTATATCCACTTACAATTTGATACGTAACAGTATCGATAAATTCGGAGATTTAGAATAAAATTGACAGGGCGGGCGGTTACGTGAAAATACAATCGGAGATTTACACATCTAATCATATCCTAACTCATATCCGCTTTCAAACGAGTCGGTTTCGTTAAAGTACATGGAAAAATCAAACAAACATTGTAATATGTTGCGCACACTTAAAATTAGGAGGTGACACAAACTCCTCTTAGGGTGTCGTGGTTGTGGCCAAACATGCCTTCCAAGATTAGCTCGGCTTGTGTCAGCCAAACTTAGCTTAAGCTCATATTTTGCATACACATAAGTTTTGTGGTGTTGTCTTTTTACTCTTTTGGGACCACTTGGGCAATTTCGTCCTTGTTAAGGGCATGTTCACTATTCCATGCACTTATAAGCACACATGGAGAAATATAAAGAGACTGTTTTGTGCACTTATAAGCACACATGGAAGTGAAGTGGTTGTTTATCTTATGGAGTAGATATTAAGCAAAAAATCAATAATTTGATAGATATTATAAACGTGAAGAGCCCTAGTTTTAGGGTTGCAACATGGAGACACCAATGCACTCTGTTAGTTGAAGCTGCTAGAAATGGAATTCTCATACCCTTTTCTTGTAGCATGTTAATGCTTTCTGATATTTGAGGTCTCAACAACCAATAATAAGTTATATCTTACAATTATAATCCTAATGATACCTTTTTGTTTTCGGTTTTGAAAACTGTCGGACCGTTATCTATCATACAACGTACGTACATGTGAAATTTTATTTGTAGTGTGTAGATGATTACTTGTCTCGAACTAATAAAATATCTTATGACTTTAGTACGTAGTTGTATTCGTTATAATATCTCAAATACGGATTTTAGTGTTTGTGACTAAACCTGATTACATTGTACTAGATAATATCATTATTTTGTCAATACATAGAACTTCATAGATTAAAAGAATAAATGAAAAACAAGTTTAGGAACACGAGCCTTAAAAAACACAACGAACAATCCTGGAAAGAAACAGGAGGCTCGGAAAGCAGACTAATGGTGAGTTTGGGAATGCTTCTGCTGCCAGCACAACTGCTTTCCGACAGCAGAAACAGTTTTAGTGTGTTTGGTAAAAATAAAATTTATGCTTTTCGGGACAGTTTCCGCTGTCGCACAGCAGTTTCCAGGAAGTAAGGGGGAGATATTTTTCCAGACAGTGCTTTTGATTAATTTATCTACAACCAATTTTAACCTTACAAATTTATAAAATATCAATAGTTATCTTTACGGAAATGACATGTGTCATATATTTTTGCCATTTTACCCTCCCACAGCAACTTCACAGTTGATTTTACTAAACACAAAATTACTATATCAATATTTTACAGCAGCTTTTACGTAATATTTACCTAATAACATTTTATCAAGAATCATCAATAGCTTTTCCACAGTGTTTTCACACAGCAGCTTTCTAGCATCGCCACAGCAATCTCAAACTAGCCCGAAAGCAGACTCGGAAAGCAAACTTTACTGTTTGTCACAAAAAAGTAAAGTTTGCTGCTATGTTTCTAATACCATGCTATGGTGGAAATTGTTTGGAGATCCACTCAAAATGAGATCCATGGTTTATTCTAATTACCGTAAACTCATTTTCACAAAAAGAAACTATAAGCAGATCCAATTCTACCAATTTTATGAGTTTGCTAAAAAACAAATAGATTGTGTATATCGAGTTAACTGTTTTATCTAACCTTCTTCACATTCCTTGGTAAGGTGGTAGTAGTAGTACCATATGCATTTAACTCTGTTACTTGTCCTGTAAGAAACAAGCTTGACAATTTTAGTCCAAACTCCAACCTCAGTATTTGATTATAAATTATCTAAGTTCAGACAGTACACTGATCATAGTTGTACTATAATAGATTCCATGCTAATTAATTACTAACTGCATAATACCAGTACGTCGAAACTATCAAATTGCAGCCCTAATTCTAAAATAGACTTATTTCGAGAACTGATTACTAGCTATCTGGTTTCTATTGTGGAACAAAGTAATTAACGAACACGTTACTACATAAGTTGTCAGAGAAACGATATTTATCACCGATAAAATATAAGTTGTCAGAGAAACGATATTTATCACCGATAAAATATCTTCACTTATTCTGCATTTGTTCCTACACATGCATCTTTATCAAATGCTCTTTGAAGTTGAGCATGTAACACTTTACACAATCTCACCATGTGATGAGGGTTTATATAAGTTAACAGCTTTGCGCATTGTCGAATGCCTCTTTATCTCTTTCTCTGTTCATTACTGAGGGATCGATGCTTTCATGAATCCTGCATTTGTTGGCTTTCACAAGCATGACTATATGTTTGGAAATATCTCTCTCTCATGCAAACTCAACTGTCACCTCATTGTAACAGTTTACTTGCCATTTTTGGGGGACATGATCTCTTGGAGGGTTGGATTTGTTATTGAGAATAGAAACAATTACTACTATTAATTATCAAACGACCCCTCCATTTGTGGGACTCCTCCAATGGAAACCCTTCAATCATTCATGCCCTTAATTGAATATTTATGCCAACCACCACAAAATATGACCGACTATGAAATAAGTGATGTACACACATTTAGAAGTACAAGAAAACTCCAAGTGGAATCGTAGAGATATTCATGTTATTTTTGCGTCCCACATCACGACTATAATTTGTTGCTAAAACAATCTATTATTATTTCATTCTAATTTTGAGTTTTTGCTAAACTTTGAATGTAAAAATGAAAATTATTAGTTTTTATATACGCGGTTTACTGTAAGCTAAACATGTGTCGATGTGACGTCTGATTATAGAAATGTATGAACCACTTAGAGACAGAATATGTAGCCAAAAAGAGATTGACGGTTATCTAGTCAAAGTAGGTGTCAATCAATTATAATAATTCTTGGTAGGTAGTACAAAAGATTGTATATATGCGGTGGTTAACATCAAGCACTTTGAAAAATCGAATGGTGTAATTAATTGCATCCCTGAGACTATATTAGTGTGAAAATAAAACTAAATATGAGGCTACTAGAAGTAGCATATGCAGGTAGCTTATTAACAGCTATGGATTAAAGAGTGGCCTCATATTTCCCATATAACACCCCACAAATATATAATACTGCAACAGAAATAAATTAGACATTTTTCTAATTAAAACCTAGATAGGAAGTACTAGTATTTAGTTACAAATGTGAACAAATTTGGAGTGTCAAACTAGAACAAACCAAATAAGGAAAGGTGTGTTTGTGGTCAAAATGTTTAAAAAAATTATTTGAGGGACATAAGGGGTAATTGAGTATGAAAATACAAAAAACACCCTCTATTTTGACAATATTTTATATTGACTCAGCTAGCTACTAAATTCAGTTTCATTTGGTCATTTTCTTCCATTCAAGTGGAATTGGATGAGAGGAGGGCCAAAGTGAACCTACCTCACAAAACTAATGCAAACTCACAATGAAAAAACAAAAAAAAAAACACTTTCGACTAAGTCATCAACTAGGAAAATGATATGTGAACAATCAGATTATAGATAAATAACTTAGAAAATGTTGTCAGAAGACCAGTGAAACTCCAGTTTGAGAGCTGCAAATTCAGTTTCCAACGCTAAAATAGTTACAAAGTTAGTCTAAAAGCCTGTCAAGTGTTCGACAACATCAATCAACAGAAACATAGTATTCCATCCTTAATTTGGCTCGGGAACTGTTATACGAATTCTTGTGATACTGCAGAGAAATTGCAAAAGAACGCCAAAAACAAGCACAACACAACACATGCTCGATCATTTTATTGCAATTTGCAAACGTGCACGAGCAACATTGAACTCGTGATGTTTTTATTTAAGAATGCACAATGTGTCATCGTAACTGTTAGCGAAATCTCAGTACATGGTTTGGCTACTTGGTTTTGTACCCAGCTAGCCTCGTGCCATGAATAGTTTGAACACTGTAAGTGACTCTAAAGTGAGTGTATCACTCAACTTTCCTTTAATTGGAAAACGACCCCGTTATTTCCCTCTCAACATCAGAAA
Organism: Linanthus parryae; assembly: GCA_023055425.1. Classification (NCBI taxonomy): domain Eukaryota; kingdom Viridiplantae; phylum Streptophyta; class Magnoliopsida; order Ericales; family Polemoniaceae; genus Linanthus; species Linanthus parryae. Next base: position 171,076 of record JALGPY010000006.1, read on the forward strand.
TGTCCCTCATCATCAGAAATGTCCCACAAAGGCACAAACCATTCCATTCCAACCTTCTACCACTCCGTTTCTTCTCTTTCTCCTCCTTTTAACTTTTATTACTATTCACCGGCTCACTTTGACCCGATGATTTGGATAACAAACGAAACTATTTTAAGATAATTTTTTCATGGTGTTATAGAATAAAAATTAATCTACAATACCATAAAAAATTATCTAAAAATTACATCGCCTTGTCATTCAAATTGTCGGGTCAAAGTGATCCAACTTGGAGTGAAAAAGTCAACAGAAGGAGGAGAGAGAAAAGAAACAGAGTGGTATTTCATCATAGTCGCAGCGGGTCCCGCTGTAAGTGCAGTTCTTTCAGTTAATAACTCTTTTGGCCCCACCACCTTTCTCACCCAACCTTCTCGTACTTTTCGGTACCCTATAAAAACCCTCCAAACTTCCACCAAAGTGCAAACCTCCCATTCATTTCCACACACTTCATAGTTCATAGAGAAAGAGAGAGTAAGAGAGTTAGTTCTCTCTTTTGAGTTCATTTTCTTCACTCCTTTCTTCAAGTTATCTTTTGAGTTTTGGTTTCACAATGAGGCTCTCCTTAAAACCCTTAAACCCATGCAATGTCACTCCCAAAAAGCACGCGCCACCCACGTGCTGCACCCTTACAGAACCCCGGAGTTTAAGGATGGACACGCCGCAGCATTTGAGGAACCTCGAAAGCTTGTTCCTCAAATCCAGCGGCGACTACAAAACGGGCCAGATCAGCCCGTTATCGCTCAACCAGTCTGCGTTGTCAAACGCAGACAGTCTGAGCGACAGATGGAAGGAGTACCAAGGAATCGCAAACTGGGAAGGTATGCTCGACCCACTCGACGACCACCTACGTGGCGAGATCATACGCTATGGACATTTCGTCGACGCCGCTTACAAGGGCTTCGAGTTTGACCCCACGTCTTCCGACTACGCCACGTGTAAATACGGAAAGAACACATTGCTCGAGGAAGCCGGTTACGCAAACACCGGGTACCGGACAACAAAACATCTCCGTGCCACGTCAGGGATTCAACTGCCACGGTGGACTGAGAAGGCGCCGAGCTGGATGGGGATGCAGTCCAGCTGGATCGGCTACGTGGCAGTCTGCAATGACAAGGACGAGATCGCTAGGTTGGGACGCCGAGACGTGGTGATCGCCTTCCGTGGGACCGCCACGTGTCTTGAGTGGCTGGAGAATCTCCGAGCCACCCTCACCGGAATACCCAATGCCGGCGAGGACTCCGCCGGCAGCGGCGGCGAAGGGGAGGTTATGGTGGAGAGTGGCTTCTTGAGCTTGTACACCTCCGGAACCAATAACATGCCGAGTTTACAAAATCTGGTCAGAGAAGAGATAAAGAGGCTCCTCCAATCGTACGGCGACGAGCCGCTGAGTCTCACCATCACCGGTCACAGCCTCGGCGCCGCGCTCGCTAAAATCGCGGCGTACGATATCAAGACCACTTTCAAAGACTCGCCGATGGTGACCGTCGTCTCGTTCGGTGGGCCGAGAGTCGGGAACCGAAGCTTCCGCCGAAAGCTCGAGAAGCAAGGGACCAAAGTGCTACGTATCGTAAACTCCGATGACCTAATCACGAAAGTACCGGGTTTCGTGATCGACGACGATGACGTGGCGGCCAACGCGACGTTTTTGCCTAGCTGGATACATAGGAGCGTAGAGGACGCCCAATTGGCATACGCGGATATCGGGTGTGAGCTCCGGCTCAGCAGCCAGGGCTCGCTGTCTCTCAGCAATGTGGCTGCGTGTCATGATCTGAAAACATATCTAGACCTAGTGAACAGCTTCAAGAGTTCGACGTGTCCTTTTAGAGAGACTGCCCGGAGAATGATGAACAAGACTAGTTGTGTTTAGAAACTTTCTTATAATAGTCACCTGCGACTTCACACTCAACTGTACAGGTATGACAAAAGGATGTAAATAAATTAGGAAGAGTAGTGTAGTAGAAGGTAAAGTGTCAATTACTAGTAATGAGTTCATACCTCATAGCATCACCGGCCAGTGGTCCTTAATTCTACGTGACCAATAGTAGTTGAGTGTGTGACATTTGTGTCGTGAAACATAAATGATTTTAGAATATACTCGTGAGGAGAAAGTAGTCATTTACGGTGCATTGCGGCTGCGTTTCACAACACAAATTTGGAAAGTTTGGAGGTGATTGTGGCAGGTGAATAAAAGTCGTTTTGAGTTGCGAAGCCAAGAACTATCACTTGATCACAAACTACCAAGTACCAATCCAATATGTCACATTTGTAGAACACAAAAAGTTTTTAAGAATGGGACCAAAATTTGAACTAGTGTAGATGTGCACCAGTTCGCCTGGACCAGCGGTTCAACAAGAACATCAAAATAAGGTGATTGTGGCAGGTGAGCAATAAAATATAAAGCTTCAAAGAAAACTGATTTTTTAGACATTTGATACAATGATTGAATATGAGTTTGAAAAGTGAAAGGAAAAGAAAATTTATATTCCTTATATTTTCCTTAATGTGTTTGTAGGGTGACTTATATCAAGAAAAGAAAATGAAGTAAAAGTGAAAGAAAATTGTTATTAAGGAAATGGAAAATTATTTTTCCGTCCAAAACGACTGGAAAGTGAAAAGAAAAAGCTATGGGACCTCCTCTGATACGGGTATCATACGGTCATTCGTGCTACTATCGTTATTAGTATCGTTTATTTAATTAATTATTGTTAGTAGTTAGTTTATTTATTTATTTAGTTAATTCGTCGTTTATTTAATTAGTGGTAAACTGGGCTTTGGCCTGTAATAGTTAGGTTAGGGTTTATAGTACTATTTATATTGTAGCTTGGTCAGTATTTTTAAGCAGAGAATAAGAATTGTTTATTTCAGTTTAATTGTTTTAGTTTCGTTTCGTAGCCTCTCAAGCTATTGGTAGAGATTCGTAGCCTCTCAAGCTACTGGTACGATACTGGTACGTATCATCCTCGCTAACCTTATCCTTGGCTCTCCTTCACTCTCTCCCCGCTCGTCTCTCTCTCTCTCCTTGTCGCATTCCGGCAAGCCCATCCACCAGACCGAAGCCAGGCGACCGAGCCGGAGAGTCGATTGTTGTACAAGTTGAGTACAAAGAGATCCGGCAGCTTACGAATTCGAAGGTATGGTAGTTTCGGTGTGGTTGTTTCCGGAGAGGTCGAGTGTCTGGAGGGTCTTGCAAGGAGAGAGATTGAAACACAGGTCGCCACTCAGCTTGTTGTCGGAGAAATTCATCAATCCCAGCGTCTGGAAATTGGAGAGGGAAGAGGAGAGGAGATAAACAGCGGAGACCCGGTTGACGGTAAAGTCGAGCCGAGTTAGAGACAGTCCGAACTTCAAGCTCCCGCCGGGGATGGATTTTCGGGAGAGATTACGAGAGACCATATTGGGTCTGCTTGTGTGGCTTTGATTTGTTTGCATCTTGATTTTCCCCCTCTGTTGGGCGATGATTGATTCGATAAATTGAATTCAGTTGCTGAGAACTTATTACTTTTCTGGCGGGGCAATTATTTTGCGGCCATAAAAAGTGCAATCCTCTTTGCCAATTTTTAATTATTGACCTGAGCCTCTTGTTTAATTTTGTTTATCGTTGTTGTTGATTGTTTGTTTTGTTTTGTTGTTGTTGTGTTAGAGGTGGGGATTCAATGGTGGTGGTGTTGTTGGTAGGGATTCAGTGCTGGTGATGATGGTGAAGAAGAACACCAAGAACAATAGGCAAAATAGGTGCATGGCATGGGCATTTTTGTGATTCCACCCTTCCAAGGGTAGAATGGTCACGAAAAATTCAAAATGTACCGCCCACTACTTAAATGTAACCAGAGGAGGGTGGTATTTGTCCACCCTCCATCCAGTGGCATGGAGTATCTTTATTTAACCATAGTGGAGGGGTATTTATATTTAACCCATAATAAAGGGATGGAAATTGTCTTTTACCCTTTTATTATTTGACATTATTATCCATTAATAGATACCAATAATTATGTATTGTATTCACATGATTTACTACTAATATAGCATTTATTATATCATGTATAACATTTGTCATTTCGATATTAACAGCAACTCTAAAATACTGATTACCAAACACAAAGCAAAAGTGCTTTCCCACAGCAGGTTATGTGTTGAGTTTATCAAAATTATTTTGCGTAGATTTTCATTGCAGCTTTTTCATAGCACTTTCCACACAACAGTTTTCCAAAACGCCGCAGCAATTTTCCAAATTATTCGTCTGAAAATAAAAAATGAAGAAGTATATATACGCTTTCAAGAAAACTAGGGTTTGACATCGGCAGATAGATAACCCATTGGCAAGTTAAGTCAATCTTATTGTGCTTGCACTTAACTGCAAAAGAGATCTTTTGATGAAAGAACATAAAAAAAAGTCATTGCTGGAAACCTAGTATTTTTGGAAACCACAACTTGGAAAAACAAAGTGCTTCATTGGATCATTTATTTGAACTCTTTGGTGGGCTTAATTTCAATTGTCCTTTCTTCAAATTATGTCCTTAAGGTGATTATGTGATCATCCTTCCACTTGGAACCACTTCCATTTTATGGATCTTTTTAAACGAAAATATATATTACTTTTTCGTGTACGTATGATATTTGACTACATATATGCATGTAGTTGTGGTAGTCGCTATCGAGTGAAAACTACATTCACATACAAGCTTCATATCGTCTAATATAAAATCCATATCAACGACACAGTGTCGGATTTGATCGGAGCACACTTTGTTGCTGGAATAGAATGTTCGATTGATCTTTCTCTAACTCTGTTGTCCTTTTCTGTAAAATAGTGTAAGAATACATAATAAATCTCTCATAGCTACTGCGTAATATTTCTAAGTACTGATGACTCATGTACTCTTTGCAACAATTGAATTGGACATTGAATATCTCCTTAGAAGCTGCCCTGTAGTCACTGCTGTTTGGGAAGTAATTTTTAGTATGACTTGGATTAATAATTCCTAGAATGAGAATTTCTGGAACTGGTTGGAGGAAAATCTGAGGAAGAACCAGTCTAGTAATCATGTTGCAACTTTTATTTGCTCTTGCTGGTTTATCTGAAAAAATAGAAATGAATTATGTTTTAATAATGTCAAAATTCCCCTGCAGGTAAGAATCAGAAATATCCATCACTATGCCAAAGAGATTGATGAAGCTTTCCAACAGAGTAAGAGCAGTTCAATTCAGAAATGAAATGAAACTAACTTATGGTAATTTCCTTCTGCAGGAAAGCTTAAATTAAATACGGATGTAAGTAAGCAAGGAGAGCATGGAAAAGTTGGCTATGGAGGAGTCATTAGAGATGAAGGAGGTCAATGGATCAAGGGCTTCATGGGCCAAATTGGATTCAGTGCTGTTCTGGAAGCTGAACTCTGGGGCATTCATAGAGGCATGATTCATAGAGGCATGGTCATCATTCACCATATGCAGCTGGAAAATGTTGAAGTGGAAACTGATTCTTTAGAAAGCTTGCAGCAGCATTACTAATGCTCCTCTCCCCCCCCCCCCCCCCCCCCCCCACTTTTCCCTACATCACCATAACTCAAGAAATCAAGATTCTGCTTGAAGGTTGCAACTGCAACATCAAACATATCAAAAGAGAGGGAAATACTGTGGCTGATGCATTGGCAAAGAAAGGAAGGATGCAAGATGAAACCCTTGTTATTTTGGATAATCCCCCAGCTGACATAGAACAGCTTTTTATTCAGGACATTATTGCTAGTTATCATCACTAGTGTGTTGTAATTCTTTTTCTTAGCAGAAAAAGGTAATATTTCTAAGTTGTTTCAGCAGACAAAAGAAGATGTTATTTCACCTAACATGATAAGTATAGCTAATCGAGTTAGTACAGTTAACCAAGTTCTATGACGAGTTAATTTTGTCCAACATATACTATCCAAACAGAAATAAGATAATCTTTTCATGGTGTTGAATCGTACCTGGGTCACTTTGATCATGTGATTTGGATCGTACAGCGATGTAATTTTTGTTTTTTTTCAGCAACTTTTACTCTACATCACCATGAAAAAGTTATCAAAAAATTGCATCATTTTACCATCCAAATCTCCGAGTCAAAGTGACTCAGTGAATAGTGATAAAAAGTCAATTTGGAAAGAAAGAGAGAGAACAGAGTGGTAACAGATTCAATAGGATGAGAACAAACACAGCAAGAAGAAACAATAGAGAAGATCCCGTGATGAAGGTTCTGATGAGATGGTAAAACATCATTTAAAACTTGCCAAATCCGAAGTTTGATAATGAGGGGAAGTCTAGCAGACCAAAGCTTCTTCCAAGGGTGAGGAGAAAGCGGAACCGACTTTAGTAGCTGAAAAAATTGGTGAGGAGAAGTTTTGCAAAACGATATGCTGATTTAACAGAGGAAAGAAAAACTTCATTAGCCGAGGGGCTCCAAAGAGGCTATTTTCAGTTAAGCTGGGTTCTCAATCTGATGGAGAAACCATTGGGGAAACATATACTTAATCAAATCGAAATTCCAATTTCTTGCCCGTGATTAAGGAGAAGATATTGAACATCATGGGAAAATGGGTAATGTGATATCACGGGGCACTTTGATACAATGAAAATAATAGAATTATTATGATCAACCAATTAAAGTGCTCGTTAATATCATCACACATATCCCTGTGATATTCAATATCTAAGGAGCTGATTAACTCAATTTAACCTTTGCGAGCTGCTGTTCACATTAAAGCTTGTGAAATAGAGGATCCCGATCATTTGAGGCCCAGCCCCCAGCCCGAATGGACAATCTGTGTAGGGCATGAATAACCAGCCAATCTCTGAAAATAAATTCACATAAAGGCACATCAATTGGGTCAATTTCCAGGCTATTACTGGGTCCATTGCAGAAATGGGCACGGGCCTATACAAGTTTCTCACCATAAAGTAACATCCTCTTTTAGCCCTCTCTGTGCATGTACAGTTTCAGAGATGTTTTTGAGCATTTTCTCGACTCAAATTAATTAATTCCTCTACAATTTTTCGTGCTAATAGTTCTCTAAAAAAAACATACAAGTCAATTATCCCTCTCAATATATCTCCCAAAAATAATCCCTCCTAATATCCGTAAGACTTATACATTGAGCGGATGGAATAATAGAACTGCCATTGACAATTACGATTACGAATGTGATACAAAGTTTCGTCCATTTCAGTCACTATTCTAGTGACCACCATCCATATTCAACCACCACAAGACTCTCACTACGCTACTAGAGAGTTTCGTTAACAATCTTGTTGAAACGTGTGTGACACCCATTTCGTTCCAAAAATTATTGTTATGCTTTCAAAAAGACTATACATCATATGTTGACAATAATATTACATGCTTTCCTCCCCCAATCATTATAAGCTTGGGCGGTAAGGTAATACCAGTCCGTCCCTACTCTTTCTTCCCAGTCTGACTTTTTGACTCGTATATGAGTCACTTTGACTGGATAATTTGAAGAGCAAAACAATACGATTTTTTAATAATTTTTTCACCGTATTATGGAGCAATTTTTACTCCACAAGACCATGAAATGATTTTCAAAAAATTGCATCGGTTTGCGATTCAAATCACCGAGTCAAAGTGACGCAATGAATAGTAGCGAAAATCAAATTGGAAAGAAAGATTAGGGACAGAGTGGTAGTAGTATTCTTTATCATTGCCTAGGTCACAACAGTTGTGCGACACTGATTGGTTGACAATGAGTAAGGATAAAAATGATAGACGATAGAGAGATTTAGATTATCCAAGTTAAATTTGCATATTTGGAACTGCATTAATTAGATCTATCAATCTTTTGACATTCACGTATGTAAATCTCTCTATTGATTTTCTCTTTTCATGACGAAAACAACAAATAACAAGTCAAATCAAAGAACTATACACCTGCATATAATTTGGTGTATGATAAGCAAATACGAAGTCCAATCATTCAGGAGAGCACATACATAAAATAATACCAAAATAATGCCTTAGTTGGTGAATTGGTATTGTCAATTATTAATAACACTATGCCTGTCTATTCTCGCTTTCTGCTATAGGTTTGACAGAAGTGAGGGACCTTCAGAGCTGTGGTTCATACATTAATATAAGTATGCCCTCCCCAATAAATCCTCCCTCAGTAGTCAGTAGATGAAGGAAATGCATTGTTTTGGCGTATTACGACATAAATATTAAATGTGATTGCATGATGTTTAGAACCATCAGATTTCATCTAAGTTACTAAGATCTGTTGTCGCTGTTATGCACTCAACAAAACGAGGACATGTAACTTCATGTGACATGACACCGGGTTTTATCTAAATTATCAATGATTGGGCGTCGCTATTATATGCTGAACGGAAAGTAGACGTTTTTTCGTGAAACGTGACAGTGCACCTGGAACATGAGGGTGAGCTTCTTTGGACAAAGGATGGTTTTATTCTGAATTACACTCAAGTGAGTTGAGTGACCAACATATTATAACAAGTATAACACCTGCATTCAATTTGGTGTATGATAAGCAAATACGAAGTACATTCATTCAGGAGAGCATTTACACAAAAATTTGGTGTATGATAAGCAACTACGAAGTCCAATCATTCAGGAGAGCATAGACACAAAATAATACCGAAATAATACCTTTGTTCTGTTGGTGAATTGGTATTGTCAATTGACAGGAGTGGTATTGTCAATTGACAGGAGTGAGCGACCCTTAGAGTTGGGCTCATGCATTCATATAGGTATGCCTTCTCCAGTAAATCCTCCCTCTAGAGATGAAGTAAATGCTATGTTTTGGCATATTACAACATAAATATTAAATGTGATAGCATAATGCTTACAACTATCGAATTATGTCTAAGTTGTCAAGATCCGTTGTCGCTGTTATAAACTGAACGAAAATGAGAACTTGAAATGTCACATGACATGGCACTAGATTTATCTAAGTTATCAAAATCTGGCGTCGCTGTTATGCGCTTAACGAAAAAGTAGACGCGAAACATGGCATTTCACAAGAACATTACGTGAGCTTGTTCGAATGGGCTCCAGATCAAGGAATGGTTTTACCCTAAATTACATTTCCATAATTACACTCATAGTTAACTTGAGTGACAAACATAGTATAACAAGTTATAACACATTGTTAAAAATACTCAACCGGTGGCAGACGCTACTCCGCTCTCACACCGTCATGGCAGGCAAAGCCCGAAATAAGGTAAGATTGTGATCATAAGGCAGTAATCGCCTTTTCACCAGAACGAGTCTCATTGAAAAACACCAACATAATGGATGATAATATCAATAATATAGGCTCTTTTAGAAGTTACTAGCAGGAGTAGAGATTTTTAAACTTAAAACTGCTACTCCTACTAGAGGTTTTTAGCTTCCAGCAAAACAACTGATTTTTTGTTATTTCGCTGGAAGCTGAAAATGTTATGACCGGCTTTTAAGAACCGATAGTATGAATGTTAGTTTTTGTTATTTTGTTGGAAGCTAAAAACCTCTAGTAGCAAGAGGGGTTTTAAGCCTGGAAACATCTACACCTGCTAGCGATTTCTAAAAGAGTCTATATTGTAATCATACCCGGTGGGGAATGATTATTTTAGTACTTCATCTTTTACCCAAAAAAAGGCCTCATTCTGAAGTACAGAAACCAAATCATTGCAAAGTACTAGATGTAGACAGTTAATTGTGTCCCTAGCACTTAAAAGAGGTCTTCATCAACCAAAAAAGGGTGATATATGACCTGAGCAATCTTAGGGTCCCCAATTTAGACAAAATCACTGGTTCTTACGGAGACACGAAACGGCACCAGCACGCATTCATTTCATCCAAAATATCATCTGATGTCGAAAAACATCTTCAATCACATTCATTGGCAACAACCCGATTAAAAAGTTACAAACTTCATCACCTTATTGCAGAATTCCGGAATGATCACATATGTTATACACATTCGACTACATGCCTGCTTTCACCAGGACCGCGACTAAATGCAATCAACCCAAAAAATGAACAGTTTTACGTACCTTCCTTGATATGTTTCGCAGAATCTTCTCAGTTGACTTTAAGGGTCACTTTGACTGACTAATTTAAGGAAAATTGCTAAATTCTTCATAATATTATGTAGTGTTAAGAAAGATCACAATATATTATAAAGATATAGTAACACACTTCCGTGTGCTCCTAAAGTCAACTGGAAAGATTCTAACGGAGGTAGTATCACCGATGACAGAAAAAGCCTCATCTCTTTTGATGGGTTTACTCTGCGTTACCGTTCTCTTTCCTCACCCATTGTCTAGGTTGGTTTCTTGAATTCCTCCCTCTGTGAGGCTTCCTGGTACTAGGAGGGTTCTTGTTCTCACTGGTACTAGGATTCTTGTTTTTACTGGTACGAGGTTTGCTCGAAGAGCTACTGGGTTTTGCTGCACCTGGGATAGCGTGGTCTTGTTGTGGAGGAGGAGCGGTGGTCTCTTCGGCTGATGAAGTAGTAGTGGGTTCTGAGATAGGCCGCGGCGGGAGGAACATGCCCGGCAACAATACTTCGCTCTTTTTGGGTTCAATCAAGCCACTGTTCTCTTGCTGCAGCTTCAAAATAGCTTCGAATTTTTGTTTCCGGAATTTCTCTGAATCCGACTGAAGAACGTCCTCAGCAGTGTTGACTTCATCACGGATGGCATTCTGACAATCACAGTGAAACAAGTCACTTGAGTTTTTCACAATCATTTTTTTTGCATTTTTAATTAATTTGCTATATTATTTTATAACTATGGGACATTAAAAATACGAGTTAGTACTATTAAATCGTGCTACTCTTTTATGTTACAAAGTGCAGGAGTGCATGTTGGTTGTGTGAGCGTAGGATCCCAGCTGGGTTGAAGGGTAAGTTCTATGGAACAAGGTCATGGGTTATATATATATATATATATATATAGGGTTATATATATATATAACCCTATATATATATATATATATATAACCCTATATTATAACCCTATATATATATATAACCCTATATTATATATATATATATATATCCCTATATTATATATATATATATATCCCTATATACATATATATATAGCCGAAATGAGAATGCTGAGGTCGATGGCTGGGTTAACTATGAAAGATAGGATACATATGACACAATTAAAAAGGAATCTAGACAAAAGAGAAAATGGACACCAGGTGAAACCGGACTTTTGTAGTGACACTCTTTAAGGAAACTTTGGAAATTCGCATCCAGGTTCAGTTACCTTACTAGTTGTAGTGGTCACGATAAGCCAATGAGTCCAGGCAACTAACAAGGAAAGGTTGATTACCTCTGGGCTCCTTATGACCGTAATCCTTCTTCTAGCGCTGTAAATGAGCAGAGCCGCTTGAGATCCGGCTTAGTCAAAGCTCGGTCAAAGACTGGTTGGTTAAAATTCAAGCTCGTTAAACGAGCCGAGCCTGAATCAGCGGGTGTTAAGGGGTGTTTGGCTCGTAAACTCTTGAGTCGGCTCGTTGGATAATTAATTATAAATATTTATGTTATTACAAATTATAGTTTATATATTTAGAGACTTGAAAGTTGAAACTTGTTGATGTTTGAAATGAAGTCGATTATATACTATTGAGTTGAAAGTATATGTTAAGGGAAATGACATGAGGATCCAGCCTAGCTTGTGCTTGGGTATGGCTTCAAACCTTCAAAACTCAGATCTTTGAGTTGGCTTTAGGAACCAATCAAGTTACACCATCGTTGGTTAACTCAGGTCAAACAAAGTGTACAAACCCACTTTCACTCGACGAGAGCCCAAATCAAGTGGAAAAGTTGGATTTTGATCAAGAAAAACTAGCAAATGGGCAGATTTTAGGAGCCTATGCCCAATAAAATCGGCTTCACCTGAACCACTACCTCAAGCCAGAAACAGCAAGAGACCGAGCAATCACTCCCACACTGACTTCAAGCAAAAAAAATACCTGTGTAGCTGACCCTGGACACGGCAACCAGAAGCCTTCACACAAACCAGAATTCAACCAACGAACTAGTCCGAAATTACGACCACATACCAAGCAAGACCAAATACACGACCATAACTCTGCCAAAGAGTAGGAACTTACCCAAATCACTCATGAGCAAGTTCTGAACTTCTTAAGGACAGCTCGTTTTGGAATTGATTTTGGGTTTCTGGTCTGAGAGACGAGCCCAGATTTGTTGAAGAAGAGAAAGAAGATGATTTGGGGAAGAAGATTATATGGGGGTGGAGAAAGAGGACTAGAATTGTAATTTTGTTACAACATTGAGGGTATAATGGTCCAAGCATCACCTCCGTTAGTCTCAGTTAGTTAGAAGGGGTGTATGTGAAGATTTCCAAACAAGGGTGAAAGTGAAATTTTCCTAAACTGAGGGAGTGTGAGGGCTAGTTTGGGAATGCTGTGGCGGTGCTAGAAAGCTGCTGTGTGAAAACACTGTGGAAAAGTTGTTGTGAATTCTTGATAAAATGTTGTTTGGTAAATAGTACGTAAAAGCTGTTGTGAAATATTGATATAATTTTGTGTTGGGTAAAACCAACTGTGAAGTTGCTGTGAGAGGGTAAAATGACAAAAATATATGACACGTGTCATTTCCGTAAAGATAACTATTGATATTTAAAAAAATTGTAAGGTTGAAACCGGTTGTAGATAGATTAATCAAAAGCACTTTCTGGAAAAGTCCCCCCTTGCTTCCTGAAAACTGTTGTGGAACAGCAGAAACTGTCCGGAAAAGCTGAAATTTTATTTTTACCAAACACACTAAAACTGCTTTTGCTGTCAGAAAGCAGCTGTGCTGGCAGCAGAAGCATTCCCAAACTCACCCTGAGTGACATTCACCCTTAATTAATTCCATAATCTCCTACCCAAACAAGGCCAAACAAAGTATTGCGACACAAGTCAAGATTTTATGACTCTTCGTTTTCATGACTTGTGGGTTGTTTGAGTAAATGGATTTTTTGTTTTTGTTCTTTTTGGGTATGAGTTCTACTCATGAATCATTCCCAAAATGAACAAAAACCAAGAATCCATTTACCCAAACACCCTCTTGGTCTACCAGGAGAGGTTTAAACCAGCAAAATATGTTGAACTGAAAAAGAAAAGGAAGGAGAGACACGTAGCTTCTCTTTTTCCTCTCTTTTCTTCTCATATAATGAAAATTCCATAAGCATCGGTCATTATGAAAGAAACTTAGATAGGTCATTATGGCATACCGTCTCTGAATGAGCCTCAACCAAGTCAAGCACGTGTTCAATATCCTTGGCATGGACAACCTTTCGACAAACAGGGCAGCTGCCTGTGCTCTCTTTCAAAGCTTCATTTCTGCCTATGAACAAGAAAACAACTCCAAATAAAAATCAAATCTACTTTGAAAATAAGTGACAACTATGGTGACAAGGAAAATAAACTTATTTTAAATAGCATGCCTCTGTTTCTAACATACCTATGAACAGACAAATAATTCTGACAGTTCAAAACTTTTTCTACACTAAAATGATTTGAATCGGAGATGCGTCAAAAAATTATATTTTATTCTTGAAAAGGAAAAATAATAAAAATATGAATGAAATGACAGAAAAATTGAACAAAGAAAAATAATTGTCCTCTTCAAATTTCAGCTCATTCTTGTGTACACGTAAAAAAATGTATTCCATTGCCGTACTTCAGCGTACCTTGAACTTTTTCCACATGCCTGAGAGCACGACTGGATGCACCTGATGAATTCTTTTGGTTTTCTTCTTGTGACTGTAGCCAATTCCACCATCTAATAATGCACTCACTGGTATAATAATTTGAAGAAAGCAAGTTAACTTTAGGAAATAGTTCTGTTCATAGAAAATGCTTAAAACGGCAAAGATGAAGAGTTCACCGGTGAAAGCAGTGATAACATGACATTAACTTCATAAACGGCAGTCGCTTATTGCTTGCATCATCTTCCACCAATGGATCCAAGCACAGCGGACAATCTCCATCCGGATGATTCATACTGGAGAGCCTTTCCACTGCTTCCTAGTGATATACATGATATCATCAATATGTTTGCAATGTTCTGAATATCTATTTTAGATTGAACAAATATAATTCCATATGGATAGCTACATTCATAGAGATATAACATCGCGGTCCAACATAAATGCAAATTACAACCTAAATGAAGAAAAATGTTTGTTTGACATAGACAATTTCAGGATGTAAATATGTTTCTGACAGCAGGCAATTTTGAACAATGATATATCATCATTACAGTAATACCAATATCAAAAGCAAAATATACTTTCCCACTACAAGCAGAACCCATAAAACCATTGATTTTCAACTCGTAGATGCCGAAAATAGAATATGTGGCAAGACATTGACAATGCTTTATGTGGTCATGCAAAGAGAGATATAACTAGTTTTATCTCACCAAATCTTACAACTTCATCCAATTTTTTAAACGAAAATGTAACAGGAAAACCAGGCACTTTGGCCTTGTATGGGTAATAATGTAGGATATATGAAGAGGGAATATAAGGATATGTTATATAACTTATACCTGTGGTTTCAAATCCCGTGTATGGGGAAGGTATAAGAGACGGTTACCAGTTATCATCCCTTATCACTCGTCGTATTTTGCCCAAAAACTTGTATGACCTCCGGGTGTAAGTGGTGACGCTCAAATATATGATGTTTTTTGCCTTGATTACTACGTGTTTTAGTTAGCCTTCGAGTAAAACTTTTTTTTATTAAATAAAAACCAATTTTCATTCATTAAGTGTTTTTAGCATGTGTTTCAAACATGTGTGAAAATATTGGGTATTTTCTGTAATTTTACTTCAATTTGTGCACATTGGTGGTTTTAGGTCTTTATTTCAGAATGCGATTTCAGACAACTTGAAGCACTTATGGCGCAAAACACGAAAAAACCTTCCATATCGCGACACAGGAAATGGAGGGTCACTCTCTTTTCACTCTCCACTACTTCCACTAGAAATTCAGCATATCACAGACGGATTTTGGCTGCCTATATAAGGAAGACACTCCTTCATTTACAAAGTGTGAGAGATGTGAAGAAAGAAAGTACGCAAAATACTCTCATTAACCTTGAAAGAAAAGTCATTTTCCGAAAGAGAGGGGCGGCACAAGGAGGAGGCTAAGGTGGTTCAGCGGCAAGGACAGCGGCATCAAAGACTCGACACGCCAGAATTACTGTTTAATTGCTCGTCTCCCCTCTTCTTTCTTTGTTAATTTACTGTTCACAAGTAGCGAGTAGGTGCTTTGTTGGGTGATTGCATGATGAAACGTCTTTGATTATTATAATGGATTGATTCCTTCTTCCTGTTTATCGATTTATAATCTTTGTCAGTTAAACTTGCGCTTAATGCTTCAAAAGCTTAACTACCTTGAATTTCAAACCATTGTCCCAACCTAGGAAGCGCTTGATTACGTAAAGTAGTTTCATCATGACTGTTGTGTAATAGATAGTTGTCCTCACCTAGTTGGACGGCTCTATGCAGTATAGAGAAAACAATAAAAAATAGTGTTTCATCCTCGCAAGCCTGTAAAACTTGGGATGCTCGTCCATCAATCTGTGGGCAGTTACTAGTAGCCGTAACATATCCCGCATCATATCCTGCCCTAACCAAACATTGGGGCCTTGTTTGGGTTGGGGATAAGATATCATATGATATGACAGACACCGGGAAATGAGGTGGGATATGATTGATGGAGGATGAGGTAGGCTACATAAAATTTTGTTTTCCTATGTTTGATTAAGGCAGAATTCGAGCCGGGATATGATACATATTTATACATAAAATTTGTATAAAATAATGTATTTTTTTGTAACAATAGTCTTTTTCTTAAAAGTATAAGGAGAATAAAGTTATTCCAACATCTACCCATATATGATTTTAGGCGAACACTGATGAGACGGATTAGGGTGATATATATACCTGTCTCATATCCCCACCCCAACCCAAACACAGGATCTGAAACCAAAGATGTAACATATCATTATCCCCCTTCTAATACCTTACCCAAAAGAGGCCATATTTACATATGATATGTTAAAATAATATATTTTTGTTACGATAGTCTTTTCCAGTTGTATAAGGAGAATAAAGTTATTTCAACATCCACCCATATCCCTCAAACTCTTATCCTTGTGTAAGATTTTAGGCAAACATTAACGAGAGGGATAAGGAGGATATGATTGTATCATTATCCCCCCCCCCCCCTCCTCATATACCTTACCCAAAAGAGGCCATATTTAAACAAAAAATGTGTAAAATAATACATTTTTATTACCATAGGCTTTTCTTAATTGTGCAAGGAGATTAAAGTTATTCCAACATCCACTCATATCCATCAAACTCTTATCCTTGTAGAAGATTTTAGGCAAACATTTGAGAGGGACAAGGGGGGATATGCTATACCTGTCTCATCCCCCAACCCAAACACAGGATCTGAAACCACAGGTATAACTTGCCATTATCCCCCTCTTCTTATACCTTACCCAAAAGAGGCCTAGATAACAAATTCTCATATTCTATTCAATCACAGCCTACCTTATATCCCAGAATATATCACATCCCCCTCTTTCTTATACCTTACCCAAGTGAGGCCTAAGGTACAAAGTCCATGCCGAAAAAATAATAGTGCGACAAACTTCTATACAATTACTTCCCAAACAATTACCCTTACTGGTAACAAGACTTATAGATTTGTCTACTTTCAGGTCCAAATAACTTCATCAACAGGTTGCTGTTATCAAAGTTCACACTACTAAACAGTATTAAACTGTCAGATAAAAGCACTTAGCACCCAAGCATAAAAACAGACCCATCATTAAACTTGTATAAAAACTATGATAACCAATATGCTCTGATAAAAAGCAAGCATCTCGTTGAGTCATTTAACTACTAAAAGAGAAGTATCTCGCTGAAGGGCTATTTTCAAAGTGAACTACCAACTAACTGACAGACCCAAACTTCATCAGCCAGCACAAGCATAACAGCAATGCAATAATTACCTCGCAAAGTGCTACAAGCATAGAGCATGAAGAGAGCTCAGAGGCTTTGTCCTGCATGCTAGATAAAAGGTCCTTTTGTCTCAGTTCGTCAAGACCTTTGGACTCCACAATGTGAATATGAGGCGGTTCCTCAGGATACTGCACAACAAAACAGGTCATAACATTACAAAATGTTATCCTGTCCAAACCAAACCAGAGGCTTTGGTGATGAGTAAACAGGAAGAGAGGCAATAATATTACAAAATGTTGTCCAATCCAAACCAACTTGAGTAAAAGAGATCGTGATGATAATTAGAGGAGAAAATGTAGGGATCTGCAGATTTATACAGACTTTTAACAAAATGTTAACCAAGTCAACTTGAATATCAGAGCATCATTGTCGTTTCTTCTGAGTTCTGGCCTACGAAAAAATTTAACCAGAGGCTTTTTCCTCTTCCAGTCCCGATCTTTATCAAATTGGTTCCTTTATAAGATTTTTAACACATAGAGACCGTGCGTGGCTTTGGCTCTTTAACTATATGGCTACAAGATTTGTGCAACCGAAAATCATAGCTAAAATTTTAGGTTCTAGACTTCTACTCCCCTATTCCTTTCATCCAACCCCTACAGAGAACAGTTCGTATTCTGAAACCGCTCTTCCACATGCTGAAGCAACAAATGCCGAAACACAATATCGAACTAATTCACCCATTAGTATGCAACCGGAAAGGAACTTCATGTACAGCTATCAACTCAACAAGCATAGCCATAGAGATACGAAGCTAACGCTACAACTAACTTTATACTACAGCATCAGCAAGATTATTGGCTACTGGGTCATCATAGGATACCAGTGTCTGTTCATAGCCAAATTCAGTTTGGAGGAGTTCCTACGTAAAAGCATGCATGTACATTACGGTGCTTTTACCTTTTATAGCGTCTTTATTTTATCCATAAGCTTCAGACAAGTACTTCATCTAGAAGGTGCTGGGGCTGCAATTAAACCCATACCAAACTGGCTGGTTCAACCGATGAATGGCTGAACCAGAATCACGACCTATCAAAGTCTTAACATCGATCAAAAATGTTACGGTACCAGAGAAACCGTCGAACCAGGTAATTTAATCAGATAGCCTGAAAAACTATGGCTCGGTTTAGGTCAATTGAGTTCATTAATCGTCAAAGATGACATTAGATGCTGTGAAGCGGGATCGGAGTCCTGTACTCATCGATTCTTATTTAGCAGGTTTGAGGTTTAGAAACCTCAAGTAATCTTTTTCTGTGGGAATGTGTTGGTGGTGTGGTGGTGGAGGAGAAAACAGAGGTAGTGAAGATGGTTGTTGACAGAGGTGGTGGAGCTGTTTGGGTGTATGAAGTGGGTGTAGTGTAAATTAAATACAAAATTTAGGGACAACATAATGAATAAAAAGGGCAACAGTAAAAGAGAATTTGGGTAAAATGGTCACTGGGTACCACCGTAGCAACAAATTAAAATATGGGTTCCGCCAGTGATGAAATTGAAAAGATGGGTTTAAACTGTAACAAAAGTCAAAAATTGGGTTACCACTTTTTACCTTTATTGTAAAAGACATATTTCTAGACATTAATAGCTTTACAGAGAATAATAAGCATTATTGCACAGATATAGCAGACTTTCCCTACCACTAGCTGCTTTTTATATTTATTAGGCAAGCCAGCAGTTTCAGTCATGGTTAAACCAGGGATATAATCCTCTCCAAATGCCTGTGTCAGTGACACGGCCTCCTATAAGAACCACCAAAATACTTCTCCGTACGAGAAAAATGCGCTTCCCTTTCCCCACCTAAATCCACAGAAGTCACAATGGATAGACAAAATCAAAATCCACGATCTATTAGGATAGCATGACATGAGTTTGAGATAGTTCGTGTAGCTTTGGCCTTGTTTCGGAGATAGATTATTGAATGTGTGGTTGAGGTGAGCAGAGAGAGACAAATACACATCACCATAACCAATCATTCAATAATCTATCTCATCCAAACAAGACCTTTGATTATGGAAGTAGTGATAGTCCCACTCCCATGACTTGTGGCACCCAATGAGCTACCTGTGCACTCATTACTTGAAACTGAAACAGAAGCTTGAAATGAAAGACCACGATGCTATGTGTTTCTGTTTGTGTAGCTATTTTCTAAACAAGATTTTCAGCAACATTTCGCCTATTGAGGGTCCTTTATATATAAAGCCAGCCCAACTTTTGGTGAAGCCTTTTATCCATTCCGAAATTGGTCCCCACTTCTTCTTACAAGGATTAGAAGTTAAAAAATGTTAAATTTGTAAATTAGGTGAAAACAACCACAGCCACCTCCTAGAATTGTGGTATAAACATTTTGTTTAAACCTAGAATTGTGGTATAGACATTTTGCTTAAACATAGCGAAAACTCACATGGGTGTTCCACGTGTCCTAGTAACGATTGGGCCTAGATTAGGAATTCGACGTATAGACGAATTAGAATCAGAACTCGAAATGCCGTTCCCTTCTGGTATGTGCCTTCATCAGTATATATCTCCAACTTAAGCCTAAGCATAAACCACAATCTAAGAGGTATAATCTATATAATGTGATATTCTCATCAAGCGAATGCCGTATTTTCCTATAACAAAGGAGATTTGTGCATTGGGGGGAGAATATTACACTGCTGATTTAAGTTTTTACATGGTAGCTAAAAGCTCTACTTATCAGGCAAGCCACAAGTATGCATCCAGCTTCGGGAAAGTAATATAACAGTGCTCAAATATAAAGTGTTCGTGGGTTACTAATCCATTTCTTATTCTATCCTGCAAATTCGATTTAGACAATGCAATACTTTCAAAACGGAATAAGATTGACCACCTTCAACTACATGCACGGAACTTTGCTCTTTAAATTAACACTCCAAATATACAGATACTTAATGCTTTGTTTACAATAATTACAATTTATTACACAGAGTAGACATTGGCAAGCGACTAGATCATAAGCAATTTGTCTGCCCTATGTTCAAAAGCATTCACAAACCATGTATAATAGTCAACACCTCAACACTTTCAACACACAGTCCAAACAGAAATAATTACAACAAATTGGAAGAACTTCTTCAAGAATTAAAGAGAAGTTGATTACCTTGGAACCAGCTCGTATGCCGATAATTGCTTCCACAAACTGCAGGAACAAGTTTCATCAGCACTAGTGTACTTAGAAAAAATAGGTTCATTTTATTCTGATTCAATGAAAAGCAACACGGGAGTATGCAAATTAAGGCTTTTTTTATCACATAACATCAGCAATGCCTGGCCTAAATACAGGGCTAGCTCTAACAATAAGCCATTTAAACTGTTGCTTAGGACCAAAGGGGCAACATTTTTTTCTGAAAATATAGGGGTGTTTTAGTAATTCACTACAATTGATATTATTAAAATGTTAATGAATAGAAAAATAACTCCGTTATAATATACTAACATGTCGCCTCGAAATTTCCTAATTCGTAATCCTTATCTTTCTATCTCTAAAATGTTCTCCTCAAATATCAAAACCTTTCCACTTCTCTAGCAGCTACTATTCTCCGTAACTCTATTGCAGTGCTGCAATGATACTGATGTTAAATTGCCTTTTCTCAAGGTAATATGTCTACCAAAAATAACTCTCCTATCCATCAAAGTTTTTTCAAATCATCTCAATTCTCCAAGATTTATAATGTCTGGCAACCCCAAATAAAATTTAAGATTTTCGTTTGCCCGCACAACAAACCACTAAGATTTATGTTTAAAAAAATCTAAACCGAAGTCTCTTCAATACTTTAGAGTAACATTAGGCTCGACCGATTTGCCGATGTATGTACAAAATTGGGGACTTCTCAGGTACAGTGTGTCTGTGAGTGTATTAAATCTCCATTTTCATCAATCATTCTACTTAGGTTTTAGGGTCAGAGTTCAGTTTTGCAAACTAGTCGTAATATTACCGGATTGTTCTTATCTTGTTTGATCTAGTTTTGCTCGATCACATGAGATCAGGTCGATAAAAAAAACATGTGATCTCTGGATTTCGAAAGTACATCTATATACAAGGGGAATGAAGCTTGATGTTCTCTTATGACACCCAAAAACCTAGAGACCGCCCTTCCTAAAGACAAAAAAAAAAAATCACAATTATGCCATCAAAGTTCCCAACTTCAAATGCAAGTTCAGTTTTCAAAACCATGCTAAAACCCTACCAACTCTATCACAGGAATTCACACAACCCTTTGGTGAGATCATGAGCAGATACCCAATACAATAAATCAATACTTTGGTGCAAAAATTGACAAACCCCACAAACAATTCCATCAAAATTAACAAAACCCATCAAATTTCTAAAAGAATAAAACCCTTTGTGAGCTCATGAGCAGATACCCAATACAAAAAATCAATACTTTGGTGCAAAAATTGACAAACCCACAACCAATTCCATCAAAACTAACAAAACCCATCAAATTTATAGGTGGAATTGTAAAAAGATGATACATTGGAAGAGAAAGGAGATGGGGGACCTGTTGGGAGGAGACATCGGCGGTGCGGGGCTTGATGTGGAGGTGAAAACTGGGAGGGTATGACTCAATCACTACACAATCGTCTCCGTAAACAGCTTGCAATGCCTCTAGCTCCAACATGGCTTCTTCTTCTTCTTGTTCCGCCATTGTAAATTGGCCGGTCCTGTGCTTTGTGGGTTTTTCTGAGCTCAGGCCGTTGAATGAGTTCAAGTACCCAATACGTTGAATTGGGCCTCGCTCAGTAGCAACCGACTCCGATCAATTTTGGTAACAACGATCTGCTGAGTTTGTGATTTTTCCAAGCAGTGCGGTAGAAAACAAGAAGTTAGCTTTAAAAGTCCAGGCAAATTTGTCATCTAACCTCGCCCTGATTCGAAATTGGACATCTAACCTCGGAGCAAATAAAAACTTTGGCTCTGACAAATACATGTCCAGTTTTGAATTAGGACCGCTATTCGGAGGGGCTGGACGGGTTGGCACCCCCTGTGCTAGCCCAAACCCGAGTTCAGTCGAGGCTGCCCAAACTCAGTCCAGTCCGAGTTAAAGAGAAAATTTTGTTTGCTCTTAAAGGAAATTATAGGACTGCAATTCGGGGCGGGCTGGACGGGTCGGCACCCCTGTCCTAGCCCGAACCCGAGTTACGTCGAGGCTGCCCAAGCCCAGCCCGACCCGAGTTCAGAGCATCCTCAACCCGTCCGAGTCCAAGTTTATAAAAATTAATTCGAGTTCGAGCTGAATTCGGGCTAGTATATTAAACTTACTATTTTTCAAAAAAATACAAGAAAAAAATAAATTGTTGATGAAAAAACAAATCAACTAGTTCAATAAAAACACAATGAATTAAGACATGGCTAATCATCAAAAGAAAATTAGCAGATTCATGTTATATATGATACACAATTCACTAAAATATATTACATTTATAGGTGGTGGCCATCCAAATCGGGCAATTCGGGTTAGCCCGTCGTTTAATACTTGTGCCCAAGTCCGACCCTAATTGCAAATCGGGCTAAGAATTTTTGCCCAAGCCCGTCCAAATTACTGAAACTATATGTCCGGGCCCTACTTTAGTTCGGGCTGGGCTCGGGTTGGTCGGTTCAACCCGCCCAAGTTGCACCCCTAGTAAATGATGTGGGATTGCTCTAACCATACAGTGCATAACACATATTGAAGAAAGAGAATGAGTGTCAGACAAAATAAAGTGGATTTCTTACATGTCCTGACGTGTCATGTGATGTTTGAATTATCATGTCAAACTTGCTCTTGGAGCAACCAATAATTACTCCGAGTTAAGAGCATCGTCTGCCCGTCCAAGCTCATGTAATTCAATTCGGGTTGGGCCGATTTCGGGCTAATACATTAAACTTAATACCCTTGTCAAAAAATAAAAGAATAATAAGTTGTTGGTGCAAAAAATTAGGGTTGTAAGGCAAACCGAATAAACCGGTCAAACCGACCGAACCAAACCGAAATGCTTGATTTTGGATGGTTTTTTGAATGTTCTGTTTATCAACGGTTCAAGTTTTCACAAACCGGTCTATTCGGTATGGTTTTTGGTTTGTAAAATATCACACCGCACCAAACCGAACCGAACCGATATGTGCTTACTGTACTTTTACTATAATGTATATTTCATAACGTATATTAACTAATCTATAAAAGAGAAACACGAGTATAGAGATTCAATTAAAACGATTATATTAAACCTAATCTTCTCAATTTCTCTCACATTTCATCATATTTCTCTCTAAAACGATAGTTGTGCATATTTTTAAAATATATCTAATTTATTTTTCAATTTTTTTAAAATATAATTATTCTTCACTTAAATTTGAAATTCGTCGGCAAAATAGTATTATAATATTCATTCGATAATTTTAACGCAAACCGACCGCACCGAACCGAACCAAACTGATGTTTTTCGGTTTGGTTTGGTTCGGTTCATCCTTTCAAATGGTTTGGTTTGGTTACAAAATTAGTAAACCGGTGTATTCGGTTCGGTTTATGGTTTTAGCAAAAACCGCACCAAACCGAACCGCTTACACCCGTACAAAAAACAAACCAATTAGTTCAAGAACAATATAATGATTAAGACATCGTTAATAATCAGTAATGGTCATGCAAATCGGATAACTCGAATTTGTCCGTCATTTAATATTTTTGTACAAGTCCGACCCTAATTGCAATTCGGGCTGGTCGGGTTTAACTCGCCCAAGTTGCAGCCCTATTTTGAATTGGGCCAAGGTCAGAAACAAATAACAATAGCTGATTGGACAAGGTTTTTACTACCAATTTTTTATCTACAGAGGAACATGATGAAGCCGTTAGCTGAACCAAAAATAAGCACAATACTTGCCATTTTCTTTTGATGCAGTTTATTTCCTTTTACATGTGTGTAACATGGATTTGGATCCTCTCTAACCCATTTTCTATCTAATCCCACCAGTCCTATCATCTACACCGTCCAATTTAATGAGCGGTCTAGATGCACAAAGTACAGAGATAGACTAACGTTTCATCTCACACAAGAAGATTGTCTCCGTCGTGCAATTGGATCCTCTCTAAGTCCAAATCTCCTAAAGTCCGTCAAGTCTAAATCTCCACCGTCCATTGTATTTTTGACTATCATAAAATTAATCCTTGATTGATCATCATTATCCTAATTTAACTTCTCCTTCCATTTTGATTGATATGGTGATTAACTTTTTGATAGTAAAAAAATCATTGGACAATAGAGATTTGGACTTGAAGACTTGAGGAGATTTGGACTAACGTTTCTTCCTTTTGGATGTTACGTTTTCTTCCTTCGAATTCATCATATGACCACTTCAAACGAAAATATACAGCATTTTATTTCCCTTACCATCGTTATGTCTCTTGTCCTGTGATCCTTGGAGGGTATTGCATGGATAAAATATGTTTTTCCGCTGCGTATCCATGATCAAAACCCTACACTCAAGGGGTCTGGCATAAGGCTCATATCATGACCCCCTTTTCTCCTACTCTTGACATTATATCCTGGATCAAGAGTTGGCTCAAAAAAAAGAAGGAATGGAAATATAATCCCCGTTGGTGTTGGCTTCCTGCCATCATTTGGACTCTCTGGGAATCTATAAACCAGATGATCTTTCACAAAATTATCATCAATGGGGATCAGATGCTTCACCTTGCTCAGGATTTGGTGGAACTTATTATTTTATCTGCAAGTACTAATCTTCCTCTATTAACTCAGATTCAGCAGCTTTGGTCAAGATTGCTTCAGTTGATGGTGCCCCCTCTTGGGTAAAGGCTAGTGATCAGTTTGCAGCATGTTCCAGTGTTCAGCAGGTGCTTGATGTGGTTCCTTTGGCCTCTGAGCCTCCTCTTTGTGCTCCAGATCAGGTTTCAGCAGTTGGTGTCTCTGAGTTTGGTTTGCTCCAAGTTGAAGGTGGTGTTCCTTCTCAGTCCACTGAAGGTGCTGCAGTCCTCCCTCCTTTGCCTCCTTCTTTGGTGCCCTCTGATGCTATCATCCCCTATATTATGGAGTGATCTTTATGGTTCAAGTTATTAGTTCTGGTTAGGAGATTTCAGTTTCGTTTTGGTAATGTTTGTTATGTTCTATGTAATGTTTCATGACGTTGGTAGCTCCTCCCCTGGATTTGTAGTTCTTGATCTTCGTTTCATGAACTTGTTTGCAAGTATTATGCTTCATCTATGGTAATTATCATGTTCTTAAAAAAAACTTGACAGAAAACCCCCTTGCAGTTTTGCCTCGTTGACACTTAGCTACATCATTATTGATTTTACCAGTTATCATCTCTGTAGTTTATAAAATTACGACATTTATGTCCAATTTTATAACGGCCGTTATCGGTCCGTTATTACTAGTTGTTAACCTCATCTAAGCGAGGTCAAAATAGTCTTTTCCTATTTTTATTTATTTTTTTCTTTTTTCTCCTTCCTCTTCTTCATCTGCTTTTTCATCTTCTCTGCCCACCTCCGCCCTCCACCACCACCAGACTACACTGCCACAAAACACATCACCACCACTGCCACATACACCACACCACCCCCGCCACCACAACGACCACCACCACTGCCACCAATACAACCACAACTGTAATACCCCGACTGTTTGTGAAGGGTAAATTGGGCAATTGACAAATATAAAATTTAATTTTTATTACGAGTGGTAATTCGTTAGATTATTTTTGGGTTGATAATATTCTCGGGAAGTTCGTATAATAGTTTTATAGGAAACGGTATTTAACTTGGTGTTTTATTTAGCATTTTATTGCGATTTATTTGAATATACCAAAGTGTGTACCCAACCCACTAGAAGACACACCCATTTGGTACTCCCTAAACATCCTAGCAAAGCTAGCTAGTTGACAAAAAAAAAAAAATATTAAAAGCCAAAGTCGGTGGTAGGAAAATCACCTCTCCAAGCAACAATTATATTATTTAATAGCTCTTTCTCCTTTTGTTTTCACATCAGACCAAAGCCTCATCTCTCTCACTCCTCTCACCCCTCAACCCACGGCAAAAACAACACACACCACCACCATCACACCCTCCATCACCACCACCCGAACCACACCACAGCCACCTCCCTCTTCTCTCCCCTCTCCTCCCCCTCTCTTCTCTCTCTCTGCTACTCGCCGCCACCAGCAGCAACAGCAGCACCCGCCAACGAGAAGGCAGCCGCCACTTCCGGCGACCCACCCGACGGGAAGAACCCCGCCATCTCAGCCTCCCTCTTTCCCTCACCATTTTGAACGACTGAAACCCTCTTCTCCTCCCTCTGTATCAGCCACTGACCAGCAGCAGCAGCAGCAGCTTCTCCGACGAAGGAGCCACCAGCTGCCGCCAGCAAGCCGCCCGACGGGAAGCACAACCAGCCGCCACCACCTCTGCCTTCCCTCTCCCTCTCTGTTCTGAAACCCCAGAGCTTTTTGCCCCTCTGTTTCGATCCAAGGAGGAGGGAGAAACAGCAGCAAGCCGCTGCAAGGCAACCCAGAACCGCCACCAGCGCCGCCGCCACCATATTTTCCGGCGAGAAGCTCCACGGAGCTAACCGGAGCGACCCTCTCTTCGATTTTGGTACCATTCAACTCCTGGAGGTCCGAGGAGTCCATTGGCAACCTCAAACAGGGCCCATAATGCTGGATTCGTCGCCGGTGTTCATCACCGCCGACCGCCACCTTCGAGGACGTAACCCGCTTCGTCTCTTGACCGTTTCTCGCGATTTTTCGCATGGGTAAACTCTAAATCACCCTCTAGTTCATTTTTAATCATCAAAATCTGAGCTTGATAGCTTAAAATCGATTTGGGTATGTTGGGTTGAGATTTTATGCATATGTTCTTGAAGGGGGGTAGTTTATGTAATTTCTGAAAAGTTGAGGGTAAGGTGTTAACTGCATGTTTAGTTTCTCAAAGATTGGGGGTGATGTGTGTATTTAAACAAACTGCCTATTTTTTATAAACTTTAAAGTGTTATTTTTGGATTTATGATATAAGCTAATAGTTATATATATTATTTTGACTATATAAAAGTAAATAAGTTGTTAAAATTACATAGAGCTATATTTATATGAAATATTGTTGTTTTTATAAGCAAGATAAAAATATGAGATTTGGTTTTATTATATAATTTCGGGTTGATTAACTAAATATTTAAATTGCTTGTAAACTAGTGTTTTGAGTAAAATAGATTATTTTGTTAATATTGATAAAAATAAATAAGTTGAGAGTTAGTTTGTGAAATAAATATAAAGTAGACTTTTAAATAAAAATCCATATTACTATTATTTGATATTACTTGATTATTTTTCTAAAAAGTAGAAATTATTTATCCAACATCAATTTACAGTTATGTATGACTTGTTTTATTGAAATAAGCATTTTTGTGAGTTTTATTTGAGTATTATATAGTATATATATATTTTCTAATAAATAAATAGTTATAATTGAATTGGTTTGATTTAACTTTTATAGTCACTTATGAATAAATAGTTTGTTTATTAAATTGCTATTTTCTATAAAATGAGGGTGCATGAAATTAATATTGGATTTATTACTCAATAATTTTACGAGTTTGTATTTGTATAAATTGTAATATTTTTATGAGGAAAATATAAGTGTTAATTAAATAATTATTTTATGCTATTAATTATTGGGGTTAAGGGGGATAAAGAAAAATGAGAATTAGGAGTTAAAGCATTTGGCATAGCATGCTTGCACAATTGAGCTTGTAAATAATTTAGGAATTATAAATTGTAGGTGACGAGTTCGTAAGCGAGGGCTACTTATATCCGTAGAAGCTTATGGTGATAATTGACGTGCTACTTGAGGTGTGTAAATATGCCTAACCTAGTGTGCCCGTCCTCCTTCGTGTCCAAATATTTTTATGGCTTTTACGTCTCAAAATGTGATTTGTGACATACGTGTTTAACTTGATATATTTCAATTACGCGTCCAACTATTTTCGTGATTTATACGTCTCAAATGTGAATTTTGAAATACGTGCTTGACTTGGAATTCATTTGGAAAATATCACATGGAAATTAATAATACGTAATGACGTAAAGTGGAAACAGTTGTGCGGCGGAACAATATGCGGATTATTACTTATTGTGGTTATTATATTTTGCTCGGTTGCAATTGCCCCGGGCTGCTCCATGTACTCACCTCTCTGGCCGCTAGAGTCTTAGAGGGGTGCCGGCACTTAAGGTCTTGGATGCTTGCGAGATGGTTGGTTCTATATTGTTGGTTCGTTCCCCGCTACAACTAAACTAAAATGTGAATTTTGAGACGTGGATGATGGATTATGGATTTGATTATTTGATATTGGGAATTCCCTAATTGGGACAAATACTATGGATTGAAAAGTTTCATTTGGATAAATGTCTATTTGGTACTGTGATGATTTGAGAAAACATTTCTGGAAACAAAGAATTAAAAGTTTGGGAAATATATTTCTTTTCTCACACGAGAAAATATTTGTTTACTTTTTACGAATCATCCTGTTTTATTAAAATAAAAACATGCCTCTTTCCGATTTACACGTTGGGGTGTTTACTTACTCAGCAATTTTTGTGCTGACTTTGGAAAAACTGCGGTCTTTGTTTCTTTCCCCCGCAGGTCTAGGTGAAGGGAGCTTGACTTAAGGGGAAACGCGGACTCACCTAGTTGAGCTAGTGCTAAATAAATAGAACCCTAGATAATATCTCATCACGTTGATAGTATGTATTATTTCACTGTTGTAAACATTATGGTTTGTAATATAAATAGCTATGGCGATGTTTGTTTTGATTACCATTGTTCCTTGCACCAGGAGCGATCCCAGGTGCGGAGTGGCATTCCCGTATTTCTCCCACGATGAAGTATGGGGGTGTCACAGGTGGTATCAGAGCAGGCAATCCAATAAGGGATTAAAACCTGTAGGGCAACTTAAAATGGATATAGGGAAAAGAAAAATAATAAAACTGGAAAAGCCGATCGGGTTATGGGTAGTCTAAGTGCTAGTATTGATCCCACCCACCTTCTTTCTTGCTACTTGTTATGTGACTAGATGGTGCTTGGATTATTTGGTTTAAAGTGGTAACCACACTTATGATGGATTGATTTACCAGTGTTACTCTGGTTGTGGAGAATGAGAAATATGGATTTTTGAAACTAAATTTTGGATTGCAAGTGATTTGAAAAGATGGGTTATATGTGAAAATAACTGTATCCTGCTTGATTTGACTTCTATAAGGTCGTTGATACTTGAATTATTTGATGTCTTCATCTTGATTGGTTGTTAGATAAATAACGCTCTTAAAATACGAGGAAGTTGAATGTGAGATTATAGAAATTGGATTGTGAACGATGTATTGCCTATTTGAAAATTTATATGTTGTGTATAAGATTCATATGAATTGCTAAGTTTGGCATAATATTTATACATTTATAAGTTGAATTAAAATTTTTGAGACCAGGATAGAATAAAATAATTACAATAAGTGAATACAATAGAATGTAACTGGTAAACCACTACGGTATTATACTAGGAGGACCCTATAAGGAAGGACAGTTCAGAGAAATAATCACATCGAGTACTTATTTATTTGATAGTAATGTCTGTAGGAATACTAGACTCTTGTGACAACTCTAGGAGAGAAGTATTAGATTTTGACCGTTGGAGACTTTGGGATTTATAGAAGAAATGCTAAGATTTTGGAAGGGGTGAACCCTATATTTTATCAACTAGGGATGTGAAGACTTTGATGATATATTTGAGGTACCGATTGAGATATTAATTTAGAGTCAGTGGTCAACAATAAATTCATTTTTGGAGAATTTTCGGATAATACGAGGAAGTTATTCGAGGAAAGGTCCCACCCACCCACACCTGAGAAAATAAGAAGTCAACCCGTTAAGTTTTGACTAGTTTTAAATACAGTTTTACAGACTTAGTGATTTGAGAGATTTTTCAATTGTAAACGGTTGATTGGAGTATACTTCTTCACAATATTATTCTAAGAGTTGTGCTAGACTGCTTTGTCATTTGAGGGTACCGATGATATATAACTATTTGAGGCGTTACTTGTATTCTGGCCACCCGAATGTTGCTTGATGATTAGGATGTCTACTCGGTTACGTATTACCTTCGGAATTATAGGATTCACTTGGGAGAAATGGTGGGTAAACTATGAAATAGGTGCTACTAGTTCATTGATGGTCGCTTATAATATTTGGACGCACCCTATGACATATCTAAGCCGGTTTATTATGAAGTTACACATTTAATGTTGCATTGGAGTTCTGACTTAGCTTTTGAAATTTATATTTAGAGCCTAATAAATTTATATTTGGAGCCTCATATTTTAATACGATTGCTCGGGAGATATTATTTTATGAGAAATTATGGAAGACTCTTATATTTAACTATCGCGCACTTGGAGTGTCGTAGCAATACTGTTGCTCATGATCGAGGAATGTGTTCAGTTATGAATTGACTCTAAGGGATGTTTATTTTAGCATATGTCATTCTAAAGCTCTAACGTTTTGTTGGGTTTAGGGAAAAAGTTGTACATTCTTCAGCTTCGCGTTATTTGGGTTAGTGTGTGATACGAACTTTATGGAGATGATACTACCAATTATCTAGGAAGAAGATGTTAAGAAAAGCTTGGAATTCGTGTAGGAAATTGGAGGCCTATTACAGTTTTACGTTTGGGGATTTGTTTCAATATCGGTATGACGTCAGTATTTCAGGTTGTTTGGTTGGATTTGCATGAATCCACATTTTCTATGGAGTAAGAATTTGGAATAAGAAGAGTTACGGATTTAAGTGGTTGATTCGGGTCAATTAGAATACTGGGTAGAAGCACATGGTTAATTAGCACCAAGTGAATATGAAGACTTTAGAACCCTCTATGTACAACAAATAGTTACCGAGGTACTACCCTAAGATTTCTTAGGTACTAGACACATACAAGAGCTTAACGTAAGAAACTCAGCTCCGGATAAGACCAAAAGACATGGTTAGAATCTTGAAGAGTAATCACTTTGGGGCTTGATTAGAATTAACTTGACTTGGGGTATATTTGGGTATGATGCGATTAAAAGGGGACTATGTCTTGTGAAATTTTGGAGAAAATTGGAAGAAACGTGGGCAGCTAGATCGAAGATCAAAAGACCAATCCATTAAAGTTTTGGATTCCCTAGGCTAACTTGGATTGGAGACACTAAGTTCGGTTTTGAGATGCCTATTGGAGTTCTATTAATTAAATCAACTACCCTAAGGAATCTGGATATTGAGGTGGCCGGGAATTCTCCATAATATGCGTGGATTAGCAAGTTTGTGAGCCTTTTGGAGTTATGTAATAGAATGATATGTTTCGGTAGCCTTACTTTTCTATAATTGGGGTACATACTCTTCACATAAACCTTAATTGAAGTCTTGTTGTTAATGTCTTGGTGTGGTATACACTCATCACTTAATCAAGGTTTAGTTATTGGGATTGAATATTGATAAGTTCCTTGGGAGTTTGCCTTCTCTAGTCAATTGACACGGTATTTTAGGGTCTTTGGAGGCGTCATGAAATTTGGGTCAATAGCTAGATTTTTAGGACGAAGAAGAACGGTTTATTTCAAAGTCTTGCTGTTAATTTCTTAAGTCATGCTTGGGATGAACAAAGCACTTGCGGGTCCAAGGCGTTGATAGTATCCTTACCGTTGTTGTATGGAGTTTTGTCGCTTGACCATCACCAAGGAGCATAGATATTGAGTCATGAATTACTGTTGGAGTCACGGAAACAGCGGGATTATGTGTTATGTATCATGGGAATACATTTTGATTCCTTTCTTGGTTTATGTTCCGGACTACAGAAAATATCAAGTACGTATTGAAGGTAAATTTAGTACTTTATCAAGATTTTGGAGAATTAAATGTCAAAACGTCTTGTTGTGGGATAAACTGTCTGCTTAATCGAGGTTGACCACGAGGATTGAAATGTAATAAGTTTATTGGGAGTCCGTATTTCGAATCAAGTCTTTTCTAATAATTTGAAACAGCACTATTGAATTCATGAGCGGTATCGCGGAATTTTGGGTTGGTAGCTAGATTTCTAAGATTAAGAAGAATTGTTTATCTAAAGTTTTGCTTGTTATTTTCTCAAGTCACGTTTGGGAGGAATAAAGCGCTTGATAATTTCTTTGACGTTGCTGTATGGAGTTTTGTCACTTGAACGTCATCAGAGGAGCATAAATTTTGAGTTATTTGGATTACGTGTTATGTATCAGGGGAATACATATTAAGTCCTTTGTTGGTGTATGTTCAGGACTATTGGTAATACCAAGTACGTACTAAAGGTGAATTTAGTGGTTTATCAAGATTTTGGAGATTTGTTGAAGTACTTCAATCACCTGGCGTAAGTAGGCTATGTTTATCGAATTATGGTATAGATTTGGATTTCAGATAGTTAGTACGATTCTCCAGTGCCAGTGTGCAAATAGAGTGTTATCGCTAAATAAATATTTGGGATCATAGGATGTTTGTTCTCTTATTGACTATTTTTGGATGTTACACAAGTTTATGGGATTACTCTAAGACTTATTGGTTGAACCAAATGTTATAAATTTTCTTTAGCAGACCTTGTAAAACGAGTTATCTAGAGAGAATGGACTAGTAGAGACGATATCTTACGTGGTAAGACGACCTTCGACTGGATGATCATGGCTGGTGGAACGATATAGGTTTCAATAAGAAATGGAAATAGGAAAACAACTTCTAATTGTCATTTAAAGCCGTAGTATCTTGCAGGTTACCTTAATTTTCGTCTTAGCTCATTTTGGAGATAGACAAAATTTCAAATAAGAATTTACTCTAGAACAACAGTGACACGGTCCATATACTGCAACTAAATAAGTATATCCACGACTTGTATTCACCAAGTACGACCCTCCTTTGTGGGAAAATTATATCGAGTTCCAGGGACGTCACTCCTCCAAGGGGGAGAGGATGTGACCCTTCGTTTAGCATCTTTCGTTTAGAACTGCTGTGTGAGAACGTTTACATCCTTTAGCACCTTTCGTTTATGACCGCTACGTGAGACCATATACACGATTAGAACCTCCGTATTATTATTATGTCGGGTCTAGAATTTTCATTTTTGTAACTTAAATGAGTAATAGCATTACTAGATATTTCATATACATTTCATATTACTATACGCACATAAAATGGAGATTTATCGCTTATGAGAGGTTTCATGTTTCTATTGAAGAATTGGTGACTAGTTGCGTGGTTTTGCATCACAAATATTTGTTGGATTTTAGCTTCGAGGACGAAGCTTTTCTTTAAGGGGGGAAGGATGTAATACCCCGACTGTTTGTGAAGGGTAAATTGGGCAATTGACAAATATAAAATTTAATTTTTATTACGAGTGGTAATTCGTTAGATTATTTTTGGGTTGATAATATTCTCGGGAAGTTCGTATAATAGTTTTATAGGAAACGGTATTTAACTTGGTGTTTTATTTAGCATTTTATTGCGATTTATTTGAATATACCAAAGTGTGTACCCAACCCACTAGAAGACACACCCATTTGGTACTCCCTAAACATCCTAGCAAAGCTAGCTAGTTGACAAAAAAAAAAAATATTAAAAGCCAAAGTCGGTGGTAGGAAAATCACCTCTCCAAGCAACAATTATATTATTTAATAGCTCTTTCTCCTTTTGTTTTCACATCAGTCCAAAGCCTCATCTCTCTCACTCCTCTCACCCCTCAACCCACGGCAAAAACAACACACACCACCACCATCACACCCTCCATCACCACCACCCGAACCACACCACAGCCACCTCCCTCTTCTCTCCCCTCTCCTCTCCCTCTCCTCTCTCTCTCTGCTACTCGCCGCCACCAGCAGCAACAGTAGCACCCGCCAACGAGAAGGCAGCCGCCACTTCCGGCGACCCACCCGACGGGAAGAACCCCGCCATCTCAGCCTCCCTCTTTCCCTCACCATTTTGAACGACTGAAACCCTCTTCTCCTCCCTCTGTATCAGCCACTGACCAGCAGCAGCAGCAACAGCTTCTCCGACGAAGGAGCCACCAGCTGCCGCCAGCAAGCCGCCCGACGGGAAGCACAACCAGCCGCCACCACCTCTGCCTTCCCTCTCCCTCTCTGTTCTGAAACCCCAGAGCTTTTTCCCCCTCTGTTTCGATCCAAGGAGGAGGGAGAAACAGCAGCAAGCCGCTGCAAGGCAACCCAGAACCGCCACCAGCGCCGCCGCCACCATATTTTCCGGCGAGAAGCTCCACGGAGCTAACCGGAGCGACCCTCTCTTCGATTTTGGTACCATTCAACTCCTGGAGGTCCGAGGAGTCCATTGGCAACCTCAAACAGGGCCCATAATGCTGGATTCGTCGCCGGTGTTCATCACCGCCGACCGCCACCTTCGAGGACGTAACCCGCTTCGTCTCTTGACCGTTTCTCGCGATTTTTCGCATGGGTAAACTCTAAATCACCCTCTAGTTCATTTTTAATCATCAAAATCTGAGCTTGATAGCTTAAAATCGATTTGGGTATGTTGGGTTGAGATTTTATGCATATGTTCTTGAAGGGGGGTAGTTTATGTAATTTCTGAAAAGTTGAGGGTAAGGTGTTAACTGCATGTTTAGTTTCTCAAAGATTGGGGGTGATGTGTGTATTTAAACAAACTGCCTATTTTTTATAAACTTTAAAGTGTTATTTTTGGATTTATGATATAAGCTAATAGTTATATATATTATTTTGACTATATAAAAGTAAATAAGTTGTTAAAATTACATAGAGCTATATTTATATGAAATATTGTTGTTTTTATAAGCAAGATAAAAATATGAGATTTGGTTTTATTATATAATTTCGGGTTGATTAACTAAATATTTAAATTGCTTGTAAACTAGTGTTTTGAGTAAAATAGATTATTTTGTTAATATTGATAAAAATAAATAAGTTGAGAGTTAGTTTGTGAAATAAATATAAAGTAGACTTTTAAATAAAAATCCATATTACTATTATTTGATATTACTTGATTATTTTTCTAAAAAGTAGAAATTATTTATCCAACATCAATTTACAGTTATGTATGACTTGTTTTATTGAAATAAGCATTTTTGTGAGTTTTATTTGAGTATTATATAGTATATATATATTTTCTAATAAATAAATAGTTATAATTGAATTGGTTTGATTTAACTTTTATAGTCACTTATGAATAAATAGTTTGTTTATTAAATTGCTATTTTCTATAAAATGAGGGTGCATGAAATTAATATTGGATTTATTACTCAATAATTTTACGAGTTTGTATTTGTATAAATTGTAATATTTTTATGAGGAAAATATAAGTGTTAATTAAATAATTGTTTTATGCTATTAATTATTGGGGTTAAGGGGGATAAAGAAAAATGAGAATTAGGAGTTAAAGCATTTGGCATAGCATGCTTGCACAATTGAGCTTGTAAATAATTTAGGAATTATAAATTGTAGGTGACGAGTTCGTAAGCGAGGGCTACTTATATCCGTAGAAGCTTATGGTGATAATTGACGTGCTACTTGAGGTGAGTAAATATGCCTAACCTAGTGTGCCCGTCCTCCTTCGTGTCCAAATATTTTTATGGCTTTTACGTCTCAAAATGTGATTTGTGACATACGTGTTTAACTTGATATATTTCAATTACGCGTCCAACTATTTTCGTGATTTATACGTCTCAAATGTGAATTTTGAAATACGTGCTTGACTTGGAATTTCAATTACTTGTTTATCGATTCATTTGGAAAATATCACATGGAAATTAATAATACGTAATGACGTAAAGTGGAAACAGTTGTGCGGCGGAACAATATGCGGATTATTACTTATTGTGGTTATTATATTTTGCTCGGTTGCAATTGCCCCGGGCTGCTCCATGTACTCACCTCTCTGGCCGCTAGAGTCTTAGAGGGGTGCCGGCACTTAAGGTCTTGGATGCTTGCGAGATGGTTGGTTCTATATTGTTGGTTCGTTCCCCGCTACAACTAAACTAAAATGTGAATTTTGAGACGTGGATGATGGATTATGGATTTGATTATTTGATATTGGGAATTCCCTAATTGGGACAAATACTATGGATTGAAAAGTTTCATTTGGATAAATGTCTATTTGGTACTGTGATGATTTGAGAAAACATTTCTGGAAACAAAGAATTAAAAGTTTGGGAAATATATTTCTTTTCTCACACGAGAAAATATTTGTTTACTTTTTACGAATCATCCTGTTTTATTAAAATAAAAACATGCCTCTTTCCGATTTACACGTTGGGGTGTTTACTTACTCAGCAATTTTTGTGCTGACTTTGGAAAAACTGCGGTCTTTGTTTCTTTCCCCCGCAGGTCTAGGTGAAGGGAGCTTGACTTAAGGGGAAACGCGGACTCACCTAGTTGAGCTAGTGCTAAATAAATAGAACCCTAGATAATATCTCATCACGTTGATAGTATGTATTATTTCACTGTTGTAAACATTATGGTTTGTAATATAAATAGCTATGGCGATGTTTGTTTTGATTACCATTGTTCCTTGCACCGGGAGCGATCCCAGGTGCGGAGTGGCATTCCCGTATTTCTCCCACGACGAAGTATGGGGGTGTCACAGGTGGTATCAGAGCAGGCAATCCAATAAGGGATTAAAACCTGTAGGGCAACTTAAAATGGATATAGGGAAAAGAAAAATAATAAAACTGGAAAAGCCGATCGGGTTATGGGTAGTCTAAGTGCTAGTATTGATCCCACCCACCTTCTTTCTTGCTACTTGTTATGTGACTAGATGGTGCTTGGATTATTTGGTTTAAAGTGGTAACCACACTTATGATGGATTGATTTACCAGTGTTACTCTGGTTGTGGAGAATGAGAAATATGGATTTTTGAAACTAAATTTTGGATTGCAAGTGATTTGAAAAGATGGGTTATATGTGAAAATAACTGTATCCTGCTTGATTTGACTTCTATAAGGTCGTTGATACTTGAATTATTTGATGTCTTCATCTTGATTGGTTGTTAGATAAATAACGCTCTTAAAATACGAGGAAGTTGAATGTGAGATTATAGAAATTGGATTGTGAACGATGTATTGCCTATTTGAAAATTTATATGTTGTGTATAAGATTCATATGAATTGCTAAGTTTGGCATAATATTTATACATTTATAAGTTGAATTAAAATTTTTGAGACCAGGATAGAATAAAATAATTACAATAAGTGAATACAATAGAATGTAACTGGTAAACCACTACGGTATTATACTAGGAGGACCCTATAAGGAAGGACAGTTCAGAGAAATAATCACATCGAGTACTTATTTATTTGATAGTAATGTCTGTAGGAATACTAGACTCTTGTGACAACTCTAGGAGAGAAGTATTAGATTTTGACCGTTGGAGACTTTGGGATTTATAGAAGAAATGCTAAGATTTTGGAAGGGGTGAACCCTATATTTTATCAACTAGGGATGTGAAGACTTTGATGATATATTTGAGGTACCGATTGAGATATTAATTTAGAGTCAGTGGTCAACAATAAATTCATTTTTGGAGAATTTTCTGATAATACGAGGAAGTTATTCGAGGAAAGGTCCCACCCACCCACACCTGAGAAAATAAGAAGTCAACCCGTTAAGTTTTGACTAGTTTTAAATACAGTTTTACAGACTTAGTGATTTGAGAGATTTTTCAATTGTAAACGGTTGATTGGAGTATACTTCTTCACAATATTATTCTAAGAGTTGTGCTAGACTGCTTTGTCATTTGAGGGTACCGATGATATATAACTATTTGAGGCGTTACTTGTATTCTGGCCACCCGAATGTTGCTTGATGATTAGGATGTCTACTCGGTTACGTATTACCTTCGGAATTATAGGATTCACTTGGGAGAAATGGTGGGTAAACTATGAAATAGGTGCTACTAGTTCATTGATGGTCGCTTATAATATTTGGACGCACCCTATGACATATCTAAGCCGGTTTATTATGAAGTTACACATTTAATGTTGCATTGGAGTTCTGACTTAGCTTTTGAAATTTATATTTAGAGCCTAATAAATTTATATTTGGAGCCTCATATTTTAATACGATTGCTCGGGAGATATTATTTTATGAGAAATTATGGAAGACTCTTATATTTAACTATCGCGCACTTGGAGTGTCGTAGCAATACTGTTGCTCATGATCGAGGAATGTGTTCAGTTATGAATTGACTCTAAGGGATGTTTATTTTAGCATATGTCATTCTAAAGCTCTAACGTTTTGTTGGGTTTAGGGAAAAAGTTGTACATTCTTCAGCTTCGCGTTATTTGGGTTAGTGTGTGATACGAACTTTATGGAGATGATACTACCAATTATCTAGGAAGAAGATGTTAAGAAAAGCTTGGAATTCGTGTAGGAAATTGGAGGCCTATTACAGTTTTACGTTTGGGGATTTGTTTCAATATCGGTATGACGTCAGTATTTCAGGTTGTTTGGTTGGATTTGCATGAATCCACATTTTCTATGGAGTAAGAATTTGGAATAAGAAGAGTTACGGATTTAAGTGGTTGATTCGGGTCAATTAGAATACTGGGTAGAAGCACATGGTTAATTAGCACCAAGTGAATATGAAGACTTTAGAACCCTCTATGTACAACAAATAGTTACCGAGGTACTACCCTAAGATTTCTTAGGTACTAGACACATACAAGAGCTTAACGTAAGAAACTCAGCAAAAAGACAACTCCCTCAATTCCTCTTCTCCTCCAAAAATACTGCAACCAATTACTCCCCTATACTTGCAGAGAAGAACCCCTCAATCATTTTGAGGAAAGAAAAGACTTCATAGCTCTGAATCAGGCAAGTTTTGTTTGAGCCCTAGTTCGTTTTTTGTCGAATTACTCCTTCCCTGATGAAATTCATTCAGATTTATCACTCTCATGTTGATCCTGAGGCCGAGGCGAGCCCAGGATCGCAGGAACAACCCTCGAAACGCCGGAGAACAACGAGAACATAGGAAAGAGAGAAAGTTCGCGGTGGCAAAAAAAATGAGAGAGAGAGAGAGAGAGAGAGAGAGAGAGAGAGAGAGAGAGAGAGATGGAGGCTCAACGAGTTTGTGTTTGGTTAGGTGCAACCGAGTAAAGAAGAGGGGAAGAAGAAGAAGAAGAGAAGTAAGTTACAGAGAGATGAGGGAGATCGTGGAAGAAGAACAAAGAAGAAGAAGAAGAAAAAAAAAAGAAATAAATAAGGGTAAAATACAATATTGCCCTATTTTAAAGTACGAAAATACTATATTGCCCTCGCATATCAAACGAAATTTGTGAGCCAAGTGACAGTGTTAGTCAATTTGAGCTAAATGTCGCAATTTTACAAACTGTAGAGAAAAGAAGTGGTAAACTAATACTGCATGTAGCTAAGTGTCCGCAAGGCAAAACTGTAATGAGGTTTTCTGTCAAAAGTTTTTT
Organism: Linanthus parryae; assembly: GCA_023055425.1. Taxonomy (NCBI): domain Eukaryota; kingdom Viridiplantae; phylum Streptophyta; class Magnoliopsida; order Ericales; family Polemoniaceae; genus Linanthus; species Linanthus parryae. Next base: position 210,650 of record JALGPY010000006.1, read on the forward strand.
CATATATATACATACGATTATTACTCTAAACTACAAGTACCTCCCCAATTCGTCATTCAACTAATTCATAATTTCTAAAAACTACAATTATAACCTCCAGATTAAATTCACCCTCCTTCATCAAATTGTGGTATTACAATAAAAGACTCTCTCCCCTGGCTTCATCACATCCCAACAATTTTTGCAAAATAAAATCAGACCAAATAGTATAGCTTCGCACCCGCTGACAATTTATTCGGAGAGTAATCATATGTATATATAACGTAGGGTTCGTATTCGCTGACAATTGTTGCAATAGTCTGGGATTCGGTTCGTATTCGCTACACTCTTTATCAACCGTCGAAGGAGGATGGGATGCCACATGTGGTGTGGCGGTCTCCCGTCCTGCCCTCTCTCTCGACGGCTGTTTAAGAATGAGAAGGAGGGATGTGAAGATAACGATGTATGGGTGGGGGGGGGGGGGGGACAGTGGCTAGGACTTGCTATTGTGTGGGATATTTTCGTCATCGTCCTAGCATCGTCTTATTCGAACATATACCACCTATTAGGTGGTGTAATATTTGTGCTTAAAAATCTCCATCAGCATAAGAGAAGATACGTTATCCCCTCCTTTATCCGGCATCCGAACACTCGATAGAAAATGTGGAGGCAGTAACTTATCTTATCCGCTACCCAAACGAGGCCTAAGTGTCCTCATTTTTGTCCATTACATTGTCCGTTACAGGGGTGATAAAGTGAATTGTTTTAAATACACGGGTGTTAGGGTGTCTTCTTGCCTAAACATGGGGTTGCAAACTTCAAAGTGTCTCTTACCCTCATTAATGAATTAATTTACTTTACTAGACAATATTCAGTGAAGAAAAAGATGACACAAGTACCCTTCGGTCGTAGTTGAGTTGGTCGGGTGAACATTTTTAAGAATTTGGGTATTTGCCTTGAGGTCTTGAGTTCAAATCTTTGGAAGCTGTCTATCGGGCTTCTCAATTACGAGCCTGTCAGCTCGGGTTTTCACAGACTGGTTTGCCTCTCTAGTGTAGTTTGCAGACTATTGTATTAGAGCGGTGACTTACACAGTACGCACACTAAGGCCTCGTTTGTTTTCCTTCTTAGAAGTGTGGGATGGGATTGTTAGACCAAAAATGGTGTTTGTTGAGCACTTTGGACTATTTCATAAATACCCCTGGCCCGCCTTTAGTCCACACATGAGGGCTTGAAGCAATACTTAGGGGTACTAGGTATGAGATGTGGCTTGGGTATAAGAAGACATTAATACCCACAATTTGATGTACTGGCCACTACTTTTTGACATTAGTAAGGCCAAAATAAACTTTTGAATATTTAGGGCTAGTTTGGGAATGCTGTGGCGGTGGTAGAAAGCTGCTGTGTGAAAACACTGTAGAAAGCTGCTGTGAATTCTTGATAAAATGTTGTTTGGTAAATATTACGTAGAAGCTGCTGTGAATATTGATATAGTAATTTTGTGTTTGGTAAAATTAACTGTGAAGTTGCTGTGAGAGGGTAAAATGACAAAAATACATGCCACGTGTCATTTTTCGAAAAATAACTATTGATATTTTAAAAAATTGTAAGGTTAAAATCGGTTGTAGATAAATTATTCAAAAACACTTTCTGGAAAAGCATCTCCCCCCTTGCTTCCTGAAAACTGCTGTGGGACAGCAGAAACTGTCCGGAAAAACAGAAATTTGATTTTTACCAAACACACTAAAACTGCTTCTGCTGTCAGAAAGCAGCTGTGCTGGCAACAGAAGCATTCCCAAACTCACCCTTAATCCTACACTAATACCATCTTGCACCAAACATAACTTCTATTATCATTACTATTTATTCCAGTACTATCTATCCCATCACTATTAATCCCACACTCATAAGCCGAGGCCTGAGGGTAGAGACTGCGGGTTACCACGATGACACAAGTGTGACACAGGGTTGGTTAAGTTTTGTTTAGTTCCATGAGTTCGGATGACATTCTGTTCCTCCGGATAGACCCTCTCTCTATCTCTTTCGTCTCATCACTCTCCACACCCATGGCAATTTTGGCTCGGCCTATAGTAGTCACTTCTCTGCTTAAACCCCACAAAACCCACTTCTCTCTACTCTTCTCCCCAAGACCCAACAACACCATTCATCTCCGGCGACGCTATTTCTCCAAAACCCACCTCTCCGCAGTCTCTACCTCCGCCAATCACCACCAATCGTCCACACTCACGGACCCAGAAGCAGAATCATCCACCAACAAGTTTCAGTCGATACCCACTTTCCAACAAGCCATTCAGCGGCTACAGGTTTGTTCCCTTCCCCACATTGCCTGTGAATTTTGTGTCAACATGTTGTGAAGTGACCTTTAGACACCACTACTGAACCTGCTTCATATGTGAAAATCAGCTATATTAAATTAGCATACTTATATGTATTTGGGAGCATGAAGTTTGATATTTAGGAGTATTAAGCAAAGTTCATTTGGAAATTTTTTAAAAAATGGGTGAAATGCTGGCTGGATTGTATTTATGATGATAGACTTGTTCGCATAGGGCCGCTATGCGACGGTATTGTGAAAAACGAAAAATGCAGAAAGAAAGAACTAAACAGACAAATTTACGTGGTTCGGCAAAATAGTCTTACGTCCACGGAGTTGCAAAGGTTTCTCTAAAAACAGACGAAACGTCTCGGAGAGAATTACAAGCGAAATCAGAACGCTCAACATACTTGCTACGAACCCTAAGAATTCTATAAATAGACGACCTATTAAACCGGGCCGGATCCAAGCCTTCGCTCCACGAATCATGTCTCCTTTTTCGGGTCGTAGCAAAACATGAACCGGGGCGATTCATAAAACGGGTCGCCCACTAACCAGGGCTCCACCCCAACGGATGGTAGTACACTAATTATGGTTTCAAGATTTATCATTTACCATGTTGTTTTGGTGCACCCAAGATTGTAAATTAGGGCCATTTCCAGGTCTAAACAGCCCCCAAGTAAGCCACATTGATCGTAAATTATAGTAAACCATGTGAGTTGCTGGTTCAGAAATCTGCTGAGGTCGTTACAGTCACATTCTTTTTGAATTGTCATTGCGTATCCACACTAGGATTCACATGTACGCCATACCCATTTTTTGATTATGTTTCTTCTTAATTGCCCAACACTCAGCGGGTCTTAAAATGGTTTCATAGAACTTACCCTTCAACCAATCCAGCCTCTTGCAGTCTCATTACTTCCAGATGCATTCCTCATCAATCGTGAACTCACAGCAGCCGTAAATACTACGTAAAAGATGCTGTGAAATATTGATATAGTAATTATGTGTTTGGTAAAATCAATCGTGAAGTTGCTGTGAGAGGGTAAAATGGCAAAAATATATGACACTTGCCATTTCCGTCAAGATAACTATTGATATTTTAAAAAATTGTAAGGTTAAAATCGGTTGTAGATAAATTAATCAAAGGCGCTTCCCGAAAAAGCATCTTCCCCCTTGCTTCCTGTAAACTGTTGTGGGACAGCAGAAACTGTACGTTAAAGTAGAAATTTTATTTTTACCAAACACGCTAAAACTGCTTCTGCTGTTGGAAAGCAGCTGTGCTGGCAGCAGAAGCATTCCCAAACTCACCCTAAACAACCCCCAAGTAAGCCACAATGATGGAATAACTGAAGTATAACGACAACCGTGTTGGTTGCTACTAGCACCTCCGAGGCTTAATCATTTTGATCCCGTGGTAGAGATCAAATAGGTTGCTGGTTCAGAAATCTGCCGAGGTCGTTACAGTCAAATTCCTTTTGAATTGTCATTGCGTATCCGCACTAGGATTCACATTTACGCCATACCCATTTTTTGGTTATGTTTCTTCTTAATTGCCCAACACTCAGCGGGTCTTAAAATGGTTTTATAGAACTTACCGTTCAACCAAGCCAGCCTCTTGCAGTCTCATTACTTTCCAGATGCATTCGTCATCACGGTTTCATCTGATGGGTGGCATCCCGGTCCATCTCTCCATCACTACTTATAATTGACCCTAGATATCCAGAGTGGTCCTCCTTCAGCACTTAATGTCCAGCAATTGTTATTGTCACCCTCCTGCATTTCCGTGGCAACTAAATCTGTGCTCCCCACACTATGCCTTGGTTTAACTAATTCTAAACCCTTGACATTATATAAAGTATCCCTCCAAAACTCTAAACTATCACTCACTCCACTTATTGTTTCAACAATCAAAACTACACTATCTGAATACTCCTTGTAACCACATCCATTACCAAAGTGAACATGTAGGGACTTAATGCTGAATCTCGGTGTAAAACTATTGTAATGGAGAATTCTCTTGTGCCTCCTCCTACTGTCCTATCACTAGTAACTTCCCCTTCATTGATGCAGTGCTTAAGTAGAAGAGAAAGCACCAACTTGAGATTTTATACGGAAGTTGTCCAGGGTTTCATATGGATGCTCCGGATTGTTTGTTTGGGAAATATGAGAATTATTAGCTTCTTCATAATTGCTTTAGGCTCTAGTTTATAATTTTAGTTTATTTGTCGGGGTTGTTTTAGTTATTTTATCAGGTAGAAATCTGTATGTAACTGAGTAATGCATGGTCTGTTAATGTCTATTGGGGTTTGCTTATCTTGGGTTGGACAACGACACTCATGGCAGACCAGATGTAAACTAGCTCACACCTTATCAGTTTAAAATCTGCAAATTTTTGCGCTGGAAACATTACGTGTCAAAGATAAGTGCTTAATTCTTTCATACCAAAATCAAAATGACAAGACCTACTTTTTTTAATTTTATGTAGTAGCTGTGATGATTCATTTCATAACTAATGCCAAAATTTGAGTTAACTCGAAGTTGGTGATTTTCAGAGGGCTTGTATAAGATGTTTTGATTCTACTTCTATTTTGGATGGCAACCAGTGTACCTGGTTTCTTTCATCCAGCCTAATCAGTGTTGCTCAGAGCTCTGTTCATATACAGAAGATGCATACCTAGATTTAGATTTGGATGGCGATGTATCTAACACCCATGTGTTCCCATTTGATTATTTACAGTTCCTTAAATCACCTTGCAGGAATATTGGGCCTCTGTAGGATGCGCCGTTATGCAATGCAGCAACACCGAGGTAATCATGGGCATTATCTTTACTCTCTAAAACACTTTACCTTGTCATACTTCACTCACTTTTCTTTTTTCTTAAGGTTGGTGCTGGGACTATGAATCCGCTAACGTTCTTAAGGGTACTTGGTCCAGAACCTTGGAATGTCGCGTAAGTACTTTTGGAACTTGCAGCAAGACATGTGTTATAGATTTTTTCATTGATCTTGCTGAGATTTGGAGAATATATTTTAAAACTCTTTCATGTCAATGCATCATATTTTATCTGAATCACAAGGACAATGAAGTACATTAGTAAAATGGATTTCAATTATTCAATATTTCTCATGAGCAGAACTGTTTTTGAAGAATTTCATGAAGCAAGAGACTGGTTGCTATATTGATTGTTCTACTTTGGTTCAAGAAGAGAGCCTCACGTCATACAAAGCTGAGAGCTTATTATAGGGTTGGCTTGTCGTAGGTAGCATATCAGATAAAGGTGGGTTTGTTCCCTTGTTGGACTATGCTTTATCGAAAATTGGAATGCAATAGTGTTTGACGCAGAGGGGTTTTGGAGGAATAGCGTGTTTTGAAGCCGGAGAGATGGGGTTCTGAATTCATCTACATTGCCTGGTTTTCATTTTTGGACTTTGTTTGTTGGCGAGAATGACAATGAACTGTTGGCCCCCAGAAAAAAGTCACCTATAAAGTCATTTTGGAGTAAATAACCTGAGTAGTCTCGCACCCATGATGCAGGTCTTCAAACAGATTCAACATTTGTCTAAGAAATTAAAAATTCATGATATTATCGATAAATCTTTAGATAGTGGGAAGTTGTGATTCTCGTGACGACTGTCCTTTCGCCAATGTCAAAAAACTACTTAAAATTATAAATATACTTTTATTGAGGGAGTTCTGGGACTAGATAAAACTGTGAGGCTTCAACTTTCGATATCACCGAAAATGGAGTTGACTTTATTTCCCATTGTATTTTCTTTACTCGTAAAAAGAAAAAAAGAAAATTAAGTTTGCCTAAATCTTGAACAAGGTAGGGGAACCATGGCATTGTTCCATGCTTGTATATGGTCGGTGCACTAGCTTATGTTTTAGCCTTTGTGTTCGCAATTTATGCCCAACTTGAATGAGTAGCTCAATTTGTAAAAGTTACGTGAGAAAGTCGAAAGTTAATTTTATGTTTTGATTATCACGTGGAATGTTCATAAATGACTACAATTCCTTAGTATGTCAATGTGTACATATGATAGATAACTGTAATTGATGATCACATGGCAAAGTAGGTACAGTTAGTTAACCTCTTATTCTATCACTTTATGTTGACATCCACCCTGATGCAGCATGTCTTTCTCTCCACTGGACTCTTATCTCATAAGATGTCTAATTAGCCTCCTTTTCTAATGAAAAATCTTATAACCTTTTGTGACCTACTGTGTACGGAGGCTGACATCTTATTGGCTGCACGCTTCAGTAAGATTTTGGGTAGTCATTTGATTACTTGCAACCTTTTTATCTCTCTAGTTACTGCTTGCTAAAGGAATCATATACGAGCACCCTTTTTTTTTTTTTTGATGTGGTGACTTATGTTTATTTTCTCCATGGAAGGTATGTGGAGCCTAGTATCCGACCAGATGACAGTCGTTATGGTGAAAACCCAAATAGACTTCAGCGCCACACTCAATTTCAGGTTGATTACTGTGTTACTCTCAAAACTTGAAATTTACATCGTCAAAATTCTTGTGAAGATTTGTCCGATATTGGCTTTTGTATGTCTTCATATTGTTCCTTTGAATGCCTTAGGTCATATTGAAGCCCGATCCTGGTAATTCGCAAGACCTATTTATCCGCAGTCTCTCAGCCCTAGGTAGTAATCTTATATTTTTTGTTTATCTACAGTTCTTCACTTGTTGGTTCTGTAAGCTTGTAACCATTACTATTGCCAGTTTTCTGCGTCACTATTTTAAGTTGTGTTGTTATTGGAAGAATTTTCATGCTATCCCATTTCTCCCATGTAGATTCACCATTTTCCCTGTCAGTAAAAGCTTCTTGAGGTGCAACTACAAGGTTAATCCATGATATGTATATTGGGAAGTTAGACAGTGCAGCCAGATACACTGTAGCCTGATCAACTAAAAAGTAATTAGACGATGGAGGAAGAATTTCATGGTGAAAATAAGAGCTCACACTTTGACATGTTGCCATTTTGAGTAAAAGATAGTTCCTAACTTCGTATCATAGTTTTTAAAACCAGGCCGGAGGTTGAACCGGTGAAGTGACCAGGTCACCAGGTCACGAGTTTAACCGCTGATTAATTAATAATGAGCTATCATAACAATATACATATTAGGAATTGTAACTCACATTCGTAAGAATAACCAAGTTAATTAGCAAAGTTAGATATGAGAGATAAGAGCATGTTTAAATAGCACAAGAAACATGAAAACATCAAAAAAATTTAAAAAATATCTATAAGACAAAAAAGCACAAGAACACATGTAACAAGACCAAAAAAAATATCAAATAAATTATTTTAAAATGTTAAGTCTATCAAGTTTTTGTTCATAATAACTAGGACGAATTAACAGTTTCCTGGCAGATGGGTTATTGCTATATTTGTAACCATGTTTCTTGATTTGTCATTCGGGCGTCACAAGTTTTCAGCTCTTTGAGCTTTACCTAAACGATTCTATACAAGTTGCTGTGTTGCTCATGTTCTCGTCCTCCCCTCTATTCTTGTATAGGTTGGACATCTTGAAATCCTCCTGCAATTTTTTAATTATTTTGATAAAGTTTTGCATCATAATGCCTGGCAGGTATTGATGTCAATGAACACGATATACGTTTTGTGGAGGACAATTGGGAAAGTCCGGTAAACCTTTTTCTGTAGTTGCTGATTTATATGGGCTCTGTTATGTGATGCCTAGCTGTTATAATGCATTTGAACAACTTAGAATCATGAATTTGGTTCCATTTTTCCGACTTGGAAAACTTTTGTAGGTTCTTGGTGCCTGGGGATTGGGCTGGGAAATTTGGATGGATGGTATGGAGATCACACAATTCACGTACTTCCAGCAGGTATTTTCTGTATAACCTTCCATTATGAATTTAGATGGGTTCTTTATTTGGTTGCTTGCTCGTTTATTTGTTGATATGCTTCTCTTTCTCCAGGCTGGAAGTTTGCCATTGATGCCTGTATCTGTTGAGATAACCTATGGTCTTGAGCGTATTCTCATGTTGCTCCAGGTTAAGTTTCTCTCCTGTTAACCCTTTTTTTGTTCCTTTTCTTGGAAGCTTGTCTGAAGTTTATTATTTGTAGGGAGTTGATCATTTCAAGAAAATTCGCTACGCTGATGGCATCACTTATGGAGAGCTGTTTCTTGAGAATGAGTAAGAGCATCTCCAATAGATTAGGCAAATAGATATTTTTAGGAAAAATATAAAGAAGTTGAGTAAAATTAGAAGTCCAATAGGTTATTCATCATATACGCAAAATACAAAATCTGCATCCTCATCGTCAAAGTTGGCTAAGATTTTCTCTTGCCATCTATGACTTGTGATTACTTTGTAGGTTCCGAGATTTAAACCCACTATCCCTGTAATTTATCAACCATTGTCCTATGCTTTCTGTATGATGATAACTATTTCTCTTTAAATTTATCTCTTCCTCTCTCATCCACAATTTGATTCCCGCGTGCTTTGTAAAAAGAACAAGAAAAATAATATTTTACATTACTTTTGCCTAACTACTGTTGGAGAAGAAACACAATTCTCATTTTACAAAATGCATAAGAGCAAATTTAATTATAATTTGCATAATTTGCATACAAATTGCCTAACATTATTGGAGATGCTCTAAGTAGTCTGCTTAATGATGTGGAAGTGTTTTGCTTAAAATGCTGATATCTGTTTGCATGAGGGAAATTCGGGCTCTTACAAGGACACGGGGATGGCTTAATTTTCATTTGAAAGATCAAATTTTGTAAATGTTACTTTCTTGAGTTGCAGTAATTATAATCTTGATCAAACAATTAAGTGCATGTACGCCTCTTTGTCGAAAAACTACTATATTTGTTGAGGAAAAGCTACTACTTTTGGAAAAGCACCATGGAACTACTTTTAGGCAGAAAGAGCTCACCGTCACGCATATTACTCTTGCAATACTGCTACCATAGCCCTACTTGATGATTGCCTGCTGTTTTTAAAAACGTGTCGCCATATTTTTTGCTCCAAAACATGGAAAGTGTAACTTAAAAAAGAAAACCTATCGAGAAGAAAAAAGAAAAGAATACCGGGCTTGCAATTTCCTGACATGTGAAATATCCACAAGAATGGCTAAATTTAATTGATATCCCTTGGTATTGAAGTCCTCTTCTGCGTTCTTCCTCGAGCACATGGGCTTGAATTCGCCTTAAATAGAAGAAAATAATGGAGGATTTGGAATTCATATGTTTCTTCTTTCGGTGGAAATCTGAAAATCACTAACCATAACCTACTACAGTCCTACGCGCTTTAACCTGAACATGTGAGCTCTGACATGTAACAGTACCGAGGAAGGACCTGCTGTTCCAATGAGCAGAATCTTAAATCGACAAACTGTTCCAGTGCCATTTCATTATGAAATTTGATCAAGTACAAACAATTACCTATTAAGAAGATGTTACCATTATTGGTTATTGTTGTGTATGTCCAATGAGCAGAATCTTATATTCTGATCGGCAGAAACTGTTCCAGTGCCATTTCTTATATTCATTATGAAATTTGATCAAGTACAAACAATTATGAAATTTGATCAAGTACAAACAATTACCTATCAAGTCCAATGAGCGGAATCTTATATTCTGATTGGCATTCTACATGCATATGGTTAAAGCACTGTCTCTAGACGTGTAATTTGTTCAATCTTCTAACTGTAACCTGACTTTTTTTGTGTGGCATATAGATGTTTGAAGCTCTGCAATTTCTGTACTCTTGTCTAATTAGTATGAAACATCTGTTATCTACACATGAATTTGGTTTTTGCCTTCCCATAACCAACAAAGGGGACTGGTTTGCTTTTATTTCAGGAAGGAGATGAGTGGATATTATTTAGAACATGCCAGTGTTGCTCATCTTCAAAAGCATTTCGATCTTTTTGAGGAGGAAGCACGGTCTTTGCTTGATTTAGGACTTCCCATACCTGCGTAAGTTTTGATTGTGTCATGTCTTTTTTTGACATTCTGGTCTTTTAATTAACGTTTTTTGTACTACGTGCTAGGTATGATCAGCTTTTGAAGACATCTCATGCTTTTAACATATTAGACTCCAGAGGCTTTGTAGGAGTGACAGAACGAGCTCGTTATTTTGGTCGGATGCGAAGGTAAGTGTCTCTAGTACTTGTTTATTTATAACAGGGATGCCTTTTGTGTATTTAGTGAATGAAGATACAGTAGCAAAAAAATCTTTACGAGTTACAACCAATTAGTGCTTCTAGGCTCCTAGTTGATGCAACAACATTTCTATTCCTCCGTTGGCTTCTCCAGTTATCTTTGGTGTACGGAATTTATGATAAACAAATAGAGTAGTGCTAGAGTCACCGATTACGTGACTAATCTCAAAAGATACGTCAATAACCCAACAATCAATAATGCATTAATTAAACCTCTGAAGATGTCAGATCATATTGGTTCCTTTTTGGGTTTTGCTTTGTTTTGATTCATCGGGCAATGAAATAACTCATTTTACACATGTCTTCATTGAATGAACAAGACTGCGTGTAGATCTGGATAACTTGAAGGAGAACACGCAACTCTGAGATATCCAGAGAAAGATACTGGGAGAGGCAAGGGAGAACAATTTGGAGACTCAGAGAAAGAAGAGTGTTGATGAGAATCTTAGGAGAAAGTTTGTAGAGAGAGAGGCGAGAAGATAGAGGAAAGAGGAGACAACAATACCTCAACTACTCATTCCAATACTGTACCCCCACATAATGTCATTCGCTCATCCAAACAAGGCCAGTGTAAACGAATTTATGCAATTTATAACCATCATACCTACATTTGCATTTACATACTCCCACTGCCGATAAAGAAACCATTATCTATTTGAGAGTGCCTAATTTTTTTGTCTGCTTCCCGTTAAATGTTTGAAAGATTATAAATGTGCGACATTGTCCAATACAAACTTATTGCAGTTGTCTGATATGAGAGAAGCAATTATCAAGTTTCTCCTTCACAACTAAGTGTTTCAAAAAGTTGTGTTCTTAAAAAGAGAAAAATTAACTCATCATAGTCATTTCAGAAAGAGAGAAATAAGGAATAATTAAGTAAATGACATCTAATTCTTTTCCATCCGTGTAATTATTTAATACTAAATGCTTACTTCAAAACAGTGTTTCCAAGAGGGAAACTTTTTGTGTGGAGTGGGGGAGGGGGGGGGGGGGGTGGGTGGGTGGGTGGGTGGGGGAGTATTAAATGTCTCTGTGAGTTGCCCTTTCATGGGTACTCTGTTACGAAACATCTTCTGAGGAGTGATGAATACCTCGACAATTTTTTATCTGGCTTCTGAGAGGGGTATAAGTATCAAAGTCCATTAATTAAATATTCACCTGCCCGAAATCTTAAGAAATTTATTAGCGGTATCTTTTTGTTATTAGTTAGTTGACTTACTAATTGTTTCTTTTCTCTGGGTAAAATAATGAAGAGAAGGTCTGCCAGACAATCTTTCTGAAACTTAAATTTTCTTGTTATCAGACTGTGCAAAATTGCCAGACTGATGTTCCAAACAAGTGCCTTTTAATGAATTCATCATTGTTGTTTAATATTGACTGATGTTTCCCTTGCTTAGCATCTGTCTTTATTATGGTTTGGTTTTCTTCATCCTTTCCAGTGTAGCTCGTCAGTGTGCACAACTTTGGTTAAAGACGAGGGATTCCCTTGGCCATCCATTGGGTATCGTTTCTGAACCTGTTCCTCTTGTTTGTCCAAAGGAAGTTCTGAAGGCAGCCACTGAAAAGGTTTGCTCAAGAAACTTGTTTCCCGCTTTCTATCCTTCCTGTGTTTCATTTTATCATTATGCTGTGTAGTGAGGATCAGTTTAGTTATGTTGTAGACTCTAGAATCATTTTGTGACAGTTGTGTAAAAGTTATTATGGAGACGCTGCTGTGTAGTTGGTACCCACAAGTACTTGGCTATTCAGTGTTTGTTCTATGTTTGCATAGGTATCTTCGGAACCAAGGATGTTTTTGCTTGAAATAGGGACTGAAGAGTTGCCTCCAACAGATGTAGTTAATGCAAGCGAACAGGTAACGTTGAACATTCTATGTCGACACACATTTCTCTTTATTTGATATGCTCTTTTATGCTGTCTGATATGTCCTCTTCATTTTTTGTTTCCTATTATGAAATCTCCATTATCTGTCTCTTACTCTAGAGCTTCACAATGATGCTTCCTTTTAGGCTGGAGTTTATATTGTTGTGTTTTGTTTGCTAATTGTGCTGGTCACTTGCAGCTTAAAACTCTGATTGTGCAGCTATTGGATAAACAACGGTTGAACCATGGTAAAGTTCTGGCTTTTGGTACCCCACGCAGACTAGTGGTATGTCATTCTTCGTCTTTGTTTCAGTTTAAATGCCATTTTTAGCGCCCCCCCCCACCCCACCCATAGTTTGGTTCATTTTGTTGTCATGATCAGCAAAATAAGAGCTCGCCCTGTTTTCCATTGCCCGGTTCAAATAACGAGAGTTTATGGAACTTTTTTTAACTGCAGGTCCAAGTTGAGGAACTTTGTTCCAGGCAAGCGGCTAATGAGGTAGAGGTTCGTGGGCCTCCAGTTACAAAGGCATTTGACAACCAAGGAAATCCTACAAAGGTCTTGTCATACTCTTGATTTAGAAATCCTGTGTGCATCTCAGCATTTGTTTGTCCTCGTAATATAGTGGTAAAGCATTGGTTGTGTTCATATGTAGCTATGTTCTTAACCAAATCTCCAGCATCCAAACAGGCCTCAGACCCATTCATCCTATTGTCTAAGCCTTCTGAGTTTTGTTAGCTTTGTTTGTATTAAATATGTATGCGCAGGTAGTTTGGAATTTACTTGAACATAGTCTCTCTAGGAATTTTTTGCAATACTTCAGAGTCTAAGAAATCTTTTCTGTTTGTAAGCAATGTTTTGATCAAACAAATTAGTAATTGCATGTTTCTAGTATAGTAATGTGATTTAATCCCTTTCACATTTGAAGGTATTTATCTCCAACTATCATACCTTTCACTAGTTAGAGTTAGAGTCAAGTTGATAATACCTTGTACTCTTTGTCAGGCTGCTGAGGGCTTTTGCCGTAAAAATGAAGTACCTCTGGATGCGTTGTATAAAAAGGTTGAAGGTAATATTTCTAGGATGGTAAAATGAAGCTCCATTTCTGTTTGTTCTTTGTCCCAAGTGATCATTTGATGGTTTTCCTTGTTATGTGTTTGCTTTCATCATGTGTAAGTTGAGTTAAAAGGTGAGAGTGAACAAGACTTACATGTATTGCACCATTATACTTCTGTTTTTGCATCCCAAGCGATCATTTTATGGATTTCCTTGTTATGTGTTTGCTTCCACCAAGTACAAGTGCGATACTTGTAGTTTGGCTTTTTTCTTTTATTTTCTTTCGTTCACATTTAAGTCCTGTTCACTTTCACCTTTTAAGTCAACTTCTCGTCCAGTAAGATTAGAATCTTAAATTTTGTCCTTAATATTATACACCATCAAATCAGCAACCGATCATGAATGTCACTGGGAAAATCTGAAAGTAAAAGACATGCTAACTAGCAACTTATATGGTATCTGATGTAGTCGGGATGGTCTTTCATCTTCTATGCTATAGTTTATACATGTGTGACCACTTAGAGTTACTATGCTGAATGTATAGTAACCCTTGTCGTACTACATTACTCCACGAGGTTTGAGATAAGTAAGAACGAAGAAGAAGAAGGGTAATCAAGTTTTTTTATTGGAGTTCGCATTCTTGCACCACCAACTAACCAATATGAAATGAAGTAGGCCAGCATAGATGGGTTGCGCACATTTTTGGACAGATGTATTAAAATGAAACAAAACAACACCGAGCCTGGACTCATATACGATACCTTTGTTATATTCATGGTTTATGTGACAGTTTGAACTTAAAGGACTTGTTGATGCAAACAGCTAGGAGTTAACATTTAATTAAGCTAAAATTATAAGAGTACAAGACTATTCTCATATTTGAGAAGAAAACTAAAACAGAAACATAAAAGACAGGAAAAAAAAGATAGCTTAGTGCTAGTTTCTCGCGCAATCCTGCAGCGAATAGAAACAGCAAGATAGGGAAGTGGCTTCACGCTAGTCTCTCGCGCAGATTGGTAGGCGCCACGGGGTGAATCCTCAAAACCCAAGCCTCCAATACTTGAAACCCTAGCTGGACAAGAGCTTTAGCTCCTCACACTTTCTTAAAACCAAGCATATCCTTCTTCTGCAACCTGATTCTCTTTTAAAAGGTTTGAATCTTCTTGGAGAAGCTTCTACCTTTCCAAAAAGCTGAATCTTCCAAGAGAAGTTTCAGTATATCTCACATTACATCATAACCCCTACAAATAGAGAGTAATCCTAGAGAAACCCCAGAAATATGAATCTATGACAAAAGAACCCAGATGAAACCCAAAATGATGTTCCAAAATATAAAGCTACTTATATGCAGATTTGCTTTTGCATCATTCTCCTCCGGTTCAAAAGAACTCGACTCCGTTCGAGTTTGAGCTTTTCTTTCATCTTCCATCTCTTTCTTGGAAGACCAATTCTCAGTCTAATAGAACCCCAAGAATGAACTTGCTCTGATACCAAGTTGATGCAAATAGCTAGGAGATAACTATATATTAATAAAACTATAGCTCAAAATCTGAAGTACATACTATTCTCCATATTGGAGAACAAAACTAAAACAGAAACATAAAATCAGGAAAGGAAGATAGGTAAGTGCTAGTTTCTCGCGCACTCCTGCAGCGAATAGAAACAGCAACATAGAAGTGTGGCTTCGAGCTAGTCTCTCGCGCACTCCTGTAGCGAAGAGAGATGGATAGGCGCCACGGGTTGAATCCTCAAAACCCAAGCCTCCAACACTTGAAACCCTAGCTGGGATAGAGCTTTTGCTCCTCACATTTTCTTTAACCAAGCATATCCCATCCTCTGCAAGCTAGTTGCCTTTTAAAAGGCCTGAATCTTCCAAGAGAAGCTTCTGCCTTTTAAAAAGCTGAATCTTCCAAGAGAAGCTTCAGTTTATGTCTTATTACGTCATGAACCCCACAAAAAGAGAAATGCTATTACATAACCCCAGATTCATAAATCTGTGACAAAATATATGATATGCTTTTGCATCACTTGTACTACTTAATGGACTTGCCATCTCGTTAAAATGTGAGCTCAAATATGATATCAAATTGCTCAACCGCAAGATGGTAGTAGCTCTCTGCTTGCTGGATTTCTTAAACCTAAGTAGTTTAAAACTTAGTAGTGGGGACTTATTTGACGTGCTATGAGGTTTTGGGTCAAGATGGAGCAAACATGGAACTTACTATGCTTCAGGGTATAGGTTGTTATCCGATGTTAGGGAGTTACTCGAGAGGGGAGAAATGGTTTATATTTTGCACTAGATGGGGCATGAACAACCGGAGGAGGCCCTGTTAAAAATATCAGTTCCTCTTTAACATACGTAGTTCGTCCCTATGGGGATGATCTTGTGTGAATGCGTTCTTTGCTCGTACTTTGCAGTCCTTCCTCTATTTTAAGTTGCTCGTGGGCGCTGTTAGTCTTTTGATTACTTCATTGGTCTTGAATTTGGGTACTCCTTGTAGATCTCTTTCTCACATTTTTGGTGCAGCTTGTGACAAAATTTTGAAGTTCCACAATTTGATTTGTCAACACTAACTTCCTTTTAGTTGCTCATTTGCGTGGGCCGTCTACAGTTTGATCTTGTTTACCTCTGGTGAATATTGGGTTGTGACATCATAAATCTCATATTTTGATTGCTTGAAGTGGTATTCGCTTGAATAAGTAGGTTCACAGCCTGATATGGCAGATAGTCATCCCTATGTTTCATGTGTATTTGGACATGGTACTTATCAGATATTAACAGTATTCTGGTCCAAATGCTGTCAGAGTCAAGATGTGGAGTCCACATAAGTCAATGAATTGTTTTCTATGATTTTGGATTCATTGCTTATTTGTCTCCTCGATTTTTGTAGTGTTATTTTTTATCTTTCCTAGGAGGTTCTCATGCCTCAACTCCTTTTCTAGTCTGTTTCTTTTCATCGTTGATTTAATTATCTAGCAAAAGAATATTATTCATTGCTACCCCTCTGACTTCGTCTTAATAAAGTAAGATTAGAAATGTTTCTCACTGCTGCATGACTTTGACATTTGAATTGCTGGTGCAGGGAAGACAGAATATGTTTGTGCTCGTGTGGTGGAGTCTACAAGACTTGCTTTAGAGGTACATTCCGATAACTGCATTGATTTTATTGTGTGGTTCCTGAAGCTTGATGCTTCTTGTTTTTTTTTTTTTTTTTTTTTTTTTTTTTTCTTTTAGTCTATATATTTGTTTAGTTTATTTGTTAGTTTTTTTTTTTTTTTTGGGCGGGTGTGGAGGGGCAGGGTTGTCATTCCCTCCTCAGTTAAACATCACAGACTGGTTTCAGTGCTTGTGATTCTCATTTATTAGCTTCCTTATGAAAGTCTTGTTCAGCAATATTTGCGAAGTCTAATAACTACTGTGCTTATAACGTTATCTGGGGCTTAGGTTTCTGTACATTCCACTCCCTGAAAAGTTATATTCATCCACTCAATCACCCCCACTTAATTTTCCATGTAATTGTTGAAACGGAATGCAACACATTCCACTCTTTGATAACTACTGTGATTATACTATGCTGCATATTTGTTGAAACAGAAGGTTATGTAACACAGAAGTTCTCATTGCAGTGAAGTGATGTTACTTTGTACAGATTCCCCCTTTGTGCTTTCTTTCAATACTTTAGGTTGGCAGTTAAATGATTCATAGATTGGCTGAAACATGTTCGTTTCGGTAATGATTAGCCTAATTACTTGCTGCAACATCTGATATCAGTTGCCACTTGGGCCAGGTTTTATTTGAAGACTTGCCTTCCACGATTTCTAGGATATCATTTCCAAAGTCAATGCGATGGAACTCTCAGGTTTGCACCATTTCTATAAATTAGCTTGGGACGTGTAAATCTTGATAGTTTTTAAGTTTTTGTTGTTCATTTTCTCGTCATGCCCATTGCAGCATGCTGTCTGTATACTTCTCATGCCGTTAATCACGTCCATCATCAATGAGAATGTTATAGAGCCTATTGGGAGAATTTTTGCACATTTTCTTCTGTCAGTCTGTGATAGGCCACTAAATAGTTCTGTTCATGGAAATGATACGGGGATAAACTCATAAACCTATTTGTCAGATCGGGTAGGCTTTGTTAAGAGGCGGGAATTTAAGATGCTGAATACCTGACATTATTAGAAAACATTACTGAAGTCTGGTTCTTTTCTTTTTCATTGATATTTTCTTGGTTTGTTCCGCTCTTTAGGTTACGTTTAGTCGGCCTATTCGCTGGATTTTAGCTCTCCATGGAGATGTAGTTATTCCATTTACATTCTCTGGAATGATAAGGTTAGTAGCTTCTCCTTTTCTTTGTTCACATTTTTCTAGTTTATTAGAGTTCTAATATTGTTCCTGTACCCAGAATATGAATAAAATCTAATAAGGGTTTCTTAAGAAAAGGGAGAGTATCAGTTTATCTGATGATCTATTCAGGAATTCTTTATGTGACGGCTACTGGTTTTTTCGTACCACGTATATTTCAAGAAAACATCTCAGAATATTCATGCTGTGATGTTGTAATGGCATTAATTTGGTATTACATTGTGATGAAGTATATTAGTTAATGCATCGTACTGAAGTGCATCCCTTCATTTTTGATGGATTGGACTGTTACTTTCCTCGTATTAATTTCTTAGCATCTGCCTACCCTTTTAATACTAGTGCACAGTTTGCATCTTCTTGTTCCTATTCACTTCCTCTGAAAATAGCTAAGGAAACAAATTTTCTGTTTTACAGTGGGAATATTTCTTATGGTCTCAGGAACACTTCATCAGCGACTGTGAAGGTATGCCTAGTTAAATATGTGATCAATATCTGATAAGATCATCCTAGTGTTCTTTACTCTTTGCGCTTTTAAGTTGGTGATAACCAGAGTTTTTATATGTTTGACAAAGTTATGTGTCCTCTTTGTCATGAATCTCTGAATAAGTTGATATCAGACTGTGCATTCAGGATTCAAGTCAATAGTTACACTACAAGCTATTAGCCTACTACAGGGTATTGTTGCACTTATTGTAAACTAGGTACCTGTAGTTGACATATCTATTAAATTACATTCTCAGGTTGAAAGTGCAGAATCTTATTCCAATGTAATGCAACAATCTGGAATCTGTGCAGATATTGAGGTTGAACTCTCATTATAATCCTTGTAAAGTTTAGCACAAGCAAGAAGACTGTTGTTAAAAGAAATTATTCTTTTCAGCTAAGGAAGAGCATTATACTGGAACGTTCCGATACGTTAGCAGAAGGTGTTAATGGACATGTTGTTTGGAAGAGTGCCTTACTTGATGAGGCAAGGACATTGTTGATAGTTTCTTTGCGATATTTGCTACAATTTTGAATGATAAATTGATCTTTACTCATTGAATTAGGTTGCGAATCTGGTTGAAGCGCCTGTTCCAGTTCTTGGGCAATTTAAAGAGTCGTTTTTGGAGCTCCCAAAAGATCTCTTGATAATGGTACGGTTTCTACCTGCCGATAATATTTAATTTTCTTTTTGGTTGCCTTCATATTGTGGTACTTCTGTGGGTCTTCTCAACATTGAGATTTGAATTGCTTAAATATTTTGTCATCAAAGTACGAAGAACTAGACTTACAGTAATTTAAGATATGAATATATGATGTGTAATTGGTTATTGGTATGGCCTTTAGGAGGATGTGCCCGGGAAATCGGATGTCACAAATTAGTCAAATGACGCATGAAATTATATTCGTTTCTCTCCTTTTGAAAATTTGATAAAATGCGTGCTAATGTCAAACAGAAAACTCTTAGATGATTGGTTGGTATGATCTTCCTTGGAGCACCCATCACTTCTGGTCTTCGTCAGTTACTAGCAAAAATATCCAGTTTGCCAATCCACATTGATTTTTTTTTTCCCTCTGGCAAATAGAGTGAATAACAAGTTGAATGCAGTGTAGTGCTTCTCCTTCCACTCCTGTTGTTCTCTCTGTTCCCCTGATGGTATTATAATAAGTGAATGTGCTCGCTCCAGTTCTCCTTTACTGTGCTGGTAAACACAGACATGTTCCAATATCTCCTCTTTAGTGGTCTTCCCTATGCGTACATACTGCATAGCAGTACAATGAACATCATCAGTGTAGCAGTCAACCCCATGATTGGTTGGACTGTTCACCCTTGGCTAATTTCAAGCCCGATTATCAAATTTGATATTTTCTTGCTAAAACAAAAGAATAGAGCACAATTCTTGCAAAACATTAAAATCTTCTTTCAATATATCAGGGTAAGGAGTTTAAGGTGGAAGTTTTATGATTTAAACTGCAGCAGTTACCTACTCAGTCTGGTAGAAATCTACGGTGTGTTCTTGACTTTTTTTTCTCTTATATCTAACTGTCACTTGTTTATGTGGATAAATGAGGCAAATTAAGAACATGGCAAGTTGATACAGCTCCATTTTGGGTTTGCCTCAAAAGCCATTCCTTCCTATAATGTATATGATGTGCCTATATATGATGTACCTACTCAGCCTGGTAGAAATCTACGGTGTGTTCTTGACTTTTTTTTCTCTTATATCACTTGTTTATGTGGATAAATGAGGCAAATTAAGAACATGGCAAATTGATACAGCTTCCGTTTGGGTTGGCCTCATAAGTCATTCCTTCCTTTAATATATATGATGTGCTTATTAGAGAAAAAAAAAAGCTCTTCAAGATCTTTTTTGAAGGTAGAACACTTGAGACACAAACTAAAGCTATTTGTACTTTTGGTTTCATCTTTTAGAGCAATCAGTTAGACACTGGGTAGTTGTTCAAAGTCTTCCATGCAACTTTCAATTACTTTACAGAAGCATTAAGAGGCGTCTTACTTCTTGCAAGCAATTGGCATCCCCTGATTTGTGTGTGTGTGTTTGTACTATGTTCCCTGATTTGTTGTATGATTTCAATACAATCACAAAAGCTCTAGACTCTTTGTTTGATTTCCTTTTCAAGCTGGTTGTTTCATATTCATTTTCTTTTCTTGATGAAATCTGTCCAGCTGGAAATTATATTTTGTTTGATTTCCATTTCACACTTGCTACATGTTATAACTATTGTGATAATGGAAGCACACCAAATCGTACAGGTTATGCAGAAGCACCAGAAGTATTTTGCCATAACTGATGGGGATGGAAGGCTGCTGCCTTACTTCATTGCTGTGAGTAATGCTTGTGCTTGCTTGTGATTTCTTTTTGAAGCACTGCTCCTAAACATGGAAGATTTTCTTTGTTAGCTAACCTATGAATTGGCATTTGGTTTCCATATAGGTTGCAAATGGAGCAATCAATGAAGCGGTCGTAAGGAAAGGAAATGAAGCTGTGCTCAGGTTGATATTGAGTTTAGTAGCTTTTTCTCCTTTCTATCAAAACTGGTGTTAAACTCCCCATGGTCCGTGCAAACACAGACTGCACATAAGTTTATGTCATTTCTTAAACTTAGTGAACGTGACAATTCTGTTTCCTACTTTATTTGGTTTAGCTACATCAGTCAACTAATTTCCCCCTTTAATTCTGTTCTTTCTTTTCGAAGTCTTTTTTATCTAAACAATTAAAAAAATTATTTTGCGTAGAGCTCGCTATGAAGATGCCAAATTTTTCTATGAGACGGACACTCGGAAAAAGTACTCAGAATTTAAAGATCAACTGAGTGGGATACTTTTTCATGTAAGTACTTTCTTTCAGTATTTAGCTGCTTGATATCGTCCATTACCTGTATTATAATTTTACATTTCTGCTCTCTCATTTGATACTTATTGGGAACGGGAAATAGTGTCACGTATCGGACACAGAAGTGTACAATTAAGTTCTTCACATATGTGTAACAGCTAATTTGCTCTCCTCACAAAAGTAATCTGACATCCAAAGAACTAATAAATGTCGTCCCCCTTAATGGTTATGCATGATTTGATTTGAGATGTCATGTACAGGAAACCAGCGACTTTCTTGCCAAAATATCTACTCAGTTATGCAGCTTTTTCTTAATCAATTGCTTACTTTGTATCAATGCAAACTTGAACAGGAGAAGCTAGGTACAATGTTGGACAAGACTAAACGACTTCAAAGTATTGCCATTGATATTGGTCCAGCTCTTGATATTAGTGGTGATAACCTCGAAGTTATCAGGGATGCAGCATCATTGGCTTTGTTGGACCTAGGGACTGCTGTTGTTACAGAATTTACTTCCCTGTCAGGGATAATGGCTCGGCATTATGCCCTCAGAGAAGGCTATTCAGAGCAGGTTGGCAGCTAAGTTGAAGCAATGAATGTTTTCACTTGTTTTTTGCATTTCGTACTCATTTGAATTTTAACTGAGTCGAGAAAAAGAGAAATTGGAATTTTATGCATTCATTTTCTTTGCGCTTCTGGACATAGAAGAAGAAACCATACTGATTTTGTGGATTTCTAGAGTGTTATTGGACTCTGATTTGTACTCTTTCTAGTCTGTTTTAACAATTAAGTTCTACTCTAGGCTAGTTCTGAAATGTATCTTTCTAAATATAAGCTTTTTCCTTTATTCTGTCCAGTAAAACTGTTGTTGATGCTATGTTGCAGATTGCAGATGCGTTGTTTGAGATCACACTTCCCAGGTTTTCTGGGGATATTCTTCCAAAATCTGACGCCGGGACTGTGTTGGCCATTGCTGACCGGTAAACTTAAACTTGCCATCTTATCTCTTGTCTTATGTTAATCTTGCTCGCTTGAAATGTGCATCAATGCTATTTGGCTGATGGATGGCTCAACACATTTGCAACAGTGAAATAATTGCTTCATTATGTGCAGGTTAGATAGCCTTGTAGGTTTGTTTGGCGCTGGTTGTCAACCAAGCTCTTCAAGCGACCCTTTTGGCCTGCGCAGAATCGCTTATGGTCTTGTAAGTTAATGAAGTAAAAATTAACTATTCCAATCTCAATTGGTAGCGTCACACTCATGTCATTCATCTCGTGTAGGTGCAATTAGTGGTGGAGAAAGACAGAAATATGGACTTGAGACATGCTTTGGAAGTTGCTGCTGCTGTTCAACCCCTAAAGATAGACTCCAGAATAATTGATGATGTAATTTGATATCTCTGTCACTCATGTTGAACAATGTATGAAACAAAATAAACTTGGGTTCTATTGAGATGTATGTAGCCATTTGAAGAGCTGCCACGCCGACAGCCCTTCTTGGCTGCTTTTGAACTCCAAAACCAAGAAAGAATAATTGCTTGATCCACATTTTCTGGTCAAAATTAGCAATTGGTGTCTCATAAAACATCCTTTGTGATATTTTGCAGGTACATCAGTTTGTTACCCGGCGGCTAGAGCAATTTCTGGTATGTATGATTTCTCCTTTACTAACCCGTTTATACAATATTTGGAGTGTTAATTAACCAATGGGGTTCCACCTCAGAATAAATTGGCAGTGATGGGAATCTAGAGTTACTACTTGAATTCAGGGATAGTAACTTACTAGACCAGAATGAAATAGCTTGACACATGTCATATGAAAAACTTCTATCTAGCATGCTTGTAATCTTCTTCTGCAATTTCACTTCCGGCTCGAACAAGTGCGAATTGAGATCGAATTTAAGTTATGCCTCTTATTTGCAACTTCGTAATTCAAGTTCTCTATTCTATATTCTAGAAATTTTGTTACTTTTGACTATGATGATTTGAAAGATATTTTTTAAGGAAATGATGCATGTCCTGACCTCTAATAATTCTAAAATTGACTCGTTTAGTTTGCAATGTGCTTTTAAGCCTCCTGGGGATTAGCTAAAAGGCGCCTGATCTCTCGGGGCAGATTGTGACTTTTGTGGTCTTTTACTCTCAGTTGAACTAAAAATGAATGTGAGGTTGTTGTGCCAAAGTAGTTTTTGAATGAGTTTCCGTACCGAGGGTTCTTTGTACCATACTATTCGAACATCGTTGCTGACTAAACAGATGATGATGATTTGTTTTCTATTTGTGTTCTTTCTTCTAAATGGCTGTGACTCGTGCTGCCTTTTGGTTGTGGAAGTCACAGTGGTCCTACTACCGAGTTGTCTTCATTATCTCTTGCGACGTGATATTAAGACAGGAAGATGGTTTGATTATGCTGTTTTACTTGTTTAACAGGTTGATAAAGGATTAAGTCCCGAAGTGGTTCGTTCAATCCTTGCAGAGCGTGCCAACTGGCCTTGTTTGGCTGCTATGTCTGCTTACAAAGTAAGTGCCAGTATTTTTCTTTTGCAAGATGTATGAGTTTCTTTTTGCAAGATGCATCAGTCAAGTATCGATGACCTAACTTGTTGAGCGGGCTGGTTTTCCAGCCAAAGAGACCATGATTGATGTACTAGTTAGCTGTTCTATGGTCGAAGTGTTAAGACTAATAAGCTAGAAGAGAAGTGCTATGGAACCGTTGTAGTTCCTGCTTTGGTGGAATGGTACAATGTTTCTTTAAGAAAAAAGTGTAATCTTAGTGTAGCTAAAATGAAAATATAAGGTCTCCTACCGTTGTTACTACAAAAGATACTGACACAAAATCGCGGAAGTAGAAGATAGGATGTGGTGGAACTGTTGGGGGGTTGTGTGAATGTGCCCATCAGAGACCATGCACTTACATATAGTATAAGGAGAAAAGAACTTGGTTGATCAGGATTTTTATCTAACATAGCAGTGGAAAGAATCCCATACAATTTGTGTATGTTGGCCACTAAGATTGAACTTGGCCCTATCATGAAGGGAAACTATTTATCTGTTTCACTACTCATGAATGCAAAAGTATATTGAAATAGCTCATATTTGTTCGTTTCCATTGAATTATAATATCAATCACACAATTGTATACAGATGGATGCTTTGTTAAGAGGCGAGCTTGTACAAAAAGTAGTTGAAGCATATTCGCGCCCAACAAAAATTGTTCGTGGAAAGGACATAATTGGTGATATGGAGGTACTCTCTTTTAGTTTCGACAAAAATCTTCTCATTGCTTTGAACTTGAATTTGCATCTTTATTTGCTCCCCTGGCTGATCCCTAAAAAACGTGTACTGATGTTATCTATAGTTCAACCAGATGACAGTCTACTTGGACATGGTTTCTCAAATTAGCAGTGATTCTTAATCTGTTAATTCAACAGTTTCAGATAGATGCACAGGTCTTCACACACATAAGTGCCTGTTTGGCAACCCTAAAAGCAATGTTTTTCTGCCCTTTTAGGCTCTTTTTAATTGAAATAAGGCCACTGGGCCTTGTTTGGGTAAGGGATAAAAGGGAGGGATAGGGATTATTTTATACCTCCTGCTCCTTTTCCTGTGTTTGGGTACGGTATAAGGAGCAGGTTTAAGCTACATTTTCTTATCCCTTTCATTGCATTTTGCCTACAAGCGGTATAAACCAGGATAAGGAAAGAGAGGGATAAAGTGGGTATCGGGAAAAAAACCAAATTACCCCCATATAAAAGATAGATGTGAGAACAAACCCTAGTAACCAATTGTTGTGTCATCCCACAACATGTTATAATATCCTTGCATCTTATCCTGCTCTAACCAAACACTCAAAACCAAAATTCACTTATCCTGCCTTATCCCAGTACAATCATATCCTACCTCATATCCCAGTCATAGTCGTAAATACTCCGAATTATTCTGTTTAATACCCGTACGTACGTATAATTGAAAAATACTCCCGTATTCCGTACTGAAGTCGGACTTAATTAAAAATACTCGATTTTTTGGTTAAAAACGTTCAGTACTCGTATTTAACGTCTTAACGTATAAAACTTCCGAATAAAACTTTTCGCATTCACAATTACATCACATAATGTATCATTAAAAAATTTATCTCTTAGTTATTGGTTATGATTCAATATCTTATAACCTATTTTCTTATACTAAATATTATTATTATTATTCTTTTATTATTATTATTATTATTATTATTATTATTATTATTATTATTGTTAAAATCCACAAATATTATAATATAAATTACAAATATCAAGTAAATTATTAATAACTATACATATTATTTTTTACACATATACACCGCGCGCACACACAAAACACACATATATTTGTTGTATCTTGAGTGCTACGCGTTTGTAAACATAACGGTACTATTTGTATTAAGAATAATTCCTACTTGAAATTAGTGAAAGTGCGTTACATTTTATAAAGAATATAACTAAATAAGTAAAATTTAATGTGTCAATAGAGAGAGTTACCATATGAATATTAAACGAGTACGTATTTTACAATTAAAGCAAACATATATAAAAGAAATGATGAAAAGATAGCAGTATGAGACATAACAA
The DNA here is from genome assembly GCA_023055425.1 of Linanthus parryae. NCBI lineage: Eukaryota > Viridiplantae > Streptophyta > Magnoliopsida > Ericales > Polemoniaceae > Linanthus > Linanthus parryae. Next base: position 236,417 of record JALGPY010000006.1, read on the forward strand.
ACTTATTATATGTGTTTTTCTTGGAGAAAAACTCACTATATGTGTTAGAATACTAAGAAATATGCCCGTATTTTTAATCCCGAAAGAATAATTAGTCTACGAATTATACATGTACGTTTTGAAAACTCGAATTATTCATATCTCGTATTTTTAACCCGAATTTTTACTAACGTACTTTTAATAAATAATCGTATAGTACCTGTACGTACCGTACCACGTTTTATTTCCGTACCGTATTTTACTAAATATGATCCCTGTATATCTCTTATCCCCATGATTTTATCCCCTATACCCCAACGAGCCATTTAAGAAAAACACCGATTCGAGCTGTTTTTTGAACTGGTACCAAACAGTTGTTTACTGCAATAGGAGTTACTGAATCCTGGAAAAAGTTGACAATAGCATACAATTACTCGTATAATACGATAGTTGCATGAAGTCCCTGGGAATACAGTGCACTGCAAGAGAAGTTTCTTGTTATCTTTTCCCAGCATCTCGCCAACATCAAATCAAAGTGGAGTTTCCTGTGGCTGGTGAATGTGCATTAGTAAATTTTGAGTTGTACTTTTGACTGGGGCTGAAGCAGTATATAGCATGTTTGCTTGTACTTGTTGCTAAATAATTATACTTACATCATCCTCAATCTTGTCAGGTTGATGAAACTGCATTCGAAACAGATGCGGAGAGAACTTTGTGGAGTACTTTCTTGTCGTTAAGAAGCAAAGTTCATCGCGGTACCCCTTAAAATTTCCGTTCCTGATAATTTCCAGTATTCTACTAGTTATTAATCGTGCTGCAAGCAATTCAGCTTATGTGAAGTGTTAAACCATTGACTTGATAAAAACATTTTCTACAGATATCGAGGTGGAGGAATTTTTCGAAATCTCATCTCATCTAACGGAGCCGTTAGAAGACTTCTTCAATAATGTTTTTGTTATGGTGGTACGTCCTCCAGCTGTTCACTACTGAAGTGCCGAAATGGTTTTTTGTTTGTTTGACCAGTTCATTCCCTGTGCTTACCCCCCCCCCCCCCCCCTTTTTTTTTTAGTACAAATTAAAACATAATTTTCTAAATAAATTAAAGAATCGTAGCCATGTATGTTCTAGTATTATGGGTGAGAAAGGAGTGACGGGAATACTCAACTTGACTTTAAAAACTGTATTGCCAAGTATAAATAACATATCGTATTAGTTGCAACCTTGTGGGGCCCGAGGGGGCGGGTTGTTTTTACATTTCTTCAAGAATTTTGAAATTAAAGCTATTACGGATATTGTATTGTTGAACCAGAAGTTCTCGTCTAAGGCATTGTCTGAGTATGGTATAAAAAGAGGGTATGAGATATACTGGGATACGAGGTAGGATAAGATTGTACTGGGATAAGACAGGACTTGATATGATTCTTTTTATTGATTTTTTGTGTTTGGGTAGGGCAGGATAAGATGCAATGAAGTATCTGAACGAATGAGGGTATTAGGGTTTTAGTTGAGGTCACTTTTAGATTTGTTATGGCGTAATATAGTCTTTTCTGCACACCCACTCTAACTGCCCAAAATCCTTATCTGGCTTATACCGCCACCTCCAGTGTTACAAGTTTTTAGGCAAAAAGAAGTGGTGGAATAAGGTGGCAAATAGTGTGCCCGTTACCCAAACAAAGGATATGGGAGAACGGGGTATAAGTTATCCTTTATATTCGTCCCCCTATACCTTACCCAATCAATGCCTAAAGGTACAAAGAGAGTGCGTAAGTGCATGTACAAAACTACTGTTTTTGAATTCTAGAACTTCAGAACCCACCGACAAGTTTTACCGAATGATTTGTGACCTGTGCAATGAAGAAGTGGTGATTATTGTTATTCTTTATTTATTTTTGTGTGTTTTTTTTTTCTGTTGCTCAACTCTTATTTTATTCATGGCGACTTGTGATCTGCAGGAAGATGAAAGAATAAGAAATAACCGGCTCTCTCTACTGAAGAAAATTGCAGATCTTCCTAGAGGGATAGCTGACCTATCAGTTTTGCCCGGATTTTAAGCTCTGAGGTTCAGAAATCAGAACAAAGCGGCATTCATTCATTTAATAACGAGAGACAAAGATAGAAGAAGAATTTGGCAAATCGTACTTCACTTGTTGTAGTTGTTTTAGCTTATGGTGATTTTCGCTATCCCTTAGTGTTACCAATACGAGCACATGGGTTAGCCTAATCGATGCCCCCTCCCAAATTGTTGTACACTAGTGTAGTATTTGTCTACTTGAAAAGTAGTTTTATTTTGGCGAATGTGCAGTAAAATTGTTGATTCATATACATACTGCAAAAGAGCAATGTAAATAGATCTAGTGATTTCAAACCCTGACCGCATAGCTACATGGATTTGAGGCTCGCTCGCTTTGGGTTCCAATCAGGCCAATGGCTGCAAATATCTGTTAAGTTTGCGAGGGATCGGCAATTTGAGAGGCTTATATGGGCATGTAATGTGATTATATATCATTGTTGCATTGGATAATTTTGATATTTCGAGGAATATATTTTGTAAATTAATTAAAAATATATATAAAATGATAATTATATATTAGTTTTTAATGTTTTAGTTTAATATACTTGTTTAAAAAAAATTGCAAGCCAGGATGTGGAGCGGATCGGATTAGATTTTTTCCAATCCATGAACCGTGATAAAACTTCATTCAATCCCAATTCAAATTGATCTGATCTGACGGATGCTAATGTTAATGATATGGTCGAAGGCTCCAAATCACATATCAAGGAATGTGATTACGTATCATTGTTGCATTGAATAACTTTGATATGCCGAGGAAGAAATTCCGTAAATTAACTAAATATATGTATATATATATTAAATGATAGTTTTTTTTTTGCGGGAGAAGAAGAACATCAATTAATAATAAGATAAATTACACATCACCTACATACTATTACAAGATTCCCAAGCAACTAATAAACTAACAAGCTACCAAAGAAACCTACTACATAGATCTAGCGAGAACAAACAAAGATCAAATACCTAGAACAGATCGAACACATAGCAACATCACATACTAGACATTTCATGCTGAGAACGGGAGATCTGAGGACACATCACCTGGAGAAAAGACAAGAAAATAAATCAAAAGAGGCTAAAAAGCAGTAGACATATAACATAGCGGGACTGAAAATCATATGATAGGATGAAAAGAAGGATGAATCCTCAAATATGGTGGCTCCCGAAACTTAAAGCTCAGCCTCAATTTCTTATCCAGATGGTGCGTTGGAGAGGGGGAGGGTGGTCTACTCCAATTAGCTCCTTGCTGAAACGATCCAGAATCAGTTGACCCCGATGGACTAGATCCCACATTGAGAATTTCCACATTTGTGCCTGTCGAAAAAGAGCTTGACGAATTTTTCGAGAATTGGGTATCCTCTGTTTTGCACGGCTCTGCTCTGGTCCTTGAATTGCGAGGCTTGGGTTGATTGAGAAAACGCTTACGGAACAAGCGGTAAGGAACATGAACTGCTCCTCTTCCCTTACTAGCCTGATGAGGTGATCGCTTCGCAGCCTTCCAATACCAGTCTTCATCAACAAGAATCACCTGTTTGGTCCTTGGAATGACAAATCTGAACTTGACTTTATGGGTATTCGAATTGGGACTGGACAAGATGCTTGCAAATTCCTTGCATGTATAATCAGGCACTGAAAACTTATGCGAAGAGAAGCGAAGATGTAAAAGTTCAGCCCGACTATACATAAACTTTAACATCTTAACCTCATGAAGAATCTGATGAAACTCCCCTTGTTTCCGAATCCGCTTGCACTGAGAGAATGCTTCAGCCCATACTCTAAATCTCTTGGAGCAAAAACGCACTTTCTTCCTTGTGGGTTCATGTAGATTTGTGCGGAACAAGTTTGCGAGATAACGCGGTTGTTCCTGATAGCTCAAGGCCCACACTTTTGTTAATGCTGTCGATCTTATCCTCTTCATGATAAAATAGAACTCGATTACACAGAGACCTGACAAGAAAACAAACACTAAAAGAAGAAATCAAACCCAAACAGAGAGGAGCTGGCAAGATAAATATGAATGACCCAGCACTCAAGAAGAAACAAACATAAAGAAATAAAGAACACCAAACGAACCCAAGGAAAAATAAATTAATGAGAAGCAGATGAGAAAACCCACTGGAAAAAGCTCTAAAGATGAGCAAAAGAAAAGAAACGAAAATTAAACACCAAAAGATCTTCTGAACAGCTAGCGAAATGAGTGAAACAAAGAGACTCAACACCTAACCCACTATTCGACCCTCTCCTTTAGGCCAACAGAGGTAAGAAGAACGCTCTCGAAGAACCGGAAAACAAGATCAAAGAAACAAAGGCTAGAAAAGAACTGAAAATTAGGATCTGGGGATGAACAACGCACTTTGAATAAGAAATAGAAACACCAAGCGAATAAGAGGACATGCGATTGAGGGATCTGAGAACGAACAGAACCCAACAAGAAAACCAGAAGAAGAGTTTGATAAACGATCCCGGCTACAGCGATTTCCGAGACCTGCAGTGAGGGAAACTAACGATGGATACAAGATCAAAAAGGAATTGATCGATTGCTTGAAAGGGAATGACTGAGATAATCTTGGCGGAGGCAGTGAAGGCCTCAGAGAGAGCCAAGAGGAAACAAAAGGCAGGGTTATCCTAGAGAGTGGAGAGAGAATTTTCTCTCTCTAAAGCCCAACCCCTTTCAAAATGATAGTTATATATTAGTTTTAGTATATTGGTTGAACATATTGATTCTTTTTTGAATTATTTGCGAACAACGGACTAATCCGTTGAGATGCTCGAAACCGTGCATCAGTTCAGATTAGATTTTTTTTTCAATCCGTCAACCGCGATCGAATTTCACTCAATCCCGATCCAGAATGATCCGATCCGCGCACACCCCTAAATTCATCTTCATAAACCATGGGTGCTAATGCTATTGACATTGTGGTCCAAATTCACAGTCCCATAGTGAACCGCGATCAGATTTCACTCAACCCCGGTTCAGACTGATCCGATATGTGTACACCCCTATTCATCTTCATAAACAACAGGGTGCTAATGCCATGGACATTATGGTCCAAATTCACAGTCTCATAGGGGTACGAACTACGATTTGTCAAACCACAGGGGGTGTCCTATACTAAAACTGAAACATAAATTACACTTTCTTTTGGGGCTCATGGAGAATTATACGTGAATACAGGGGTGTGAGAAAGAAATTAATAAAACTGAATATAAATTCTCAATTTTCCGATTAGGTCTCTTTTCTTCTTCTTCTTCTTCTCTCTCGCAACTCCCGCGCTCACTCTCTCTGTCCTCACTACATTGCGGCTAGGGTTTCGCCAAATCCAGTTCTGTTCACTCTCTCTAAGAACTGATTCATCGCAGATCTGCATCAATTCATGGCCGAGAGATGGAATTAGGAACCTAAAGGGCGCATCTTGCTACTGAAAGCTCGCTTTTTTTGTCGGTTGGAAATGGCGACTGCGAATCCTTTCGATTTGCTCGGCGATTACGACAACGACGATCCCTCGCAGCTGATTGCTGCTCAGAAGGCGGCGGCGGCGGCGGTGAAGAAGCAGCCCCAAGCGGCGGCGAAGAGCCAAGCACCGGCTAAGCCTGCCGGAAAGTTGCCTACCAAGCCTCTCCCTCCCGCTCAGGCTGGTGAGATTGCGAATTCATTTCCTGCACTTTATAAAATTTATCATTTCTTGCAATTGGGTTTGTTATTGGATGATTAAGCTGAGAGAATATCCTACCTAACCAGAATTTTATTCCAATTTGCTGTTTTCTGAAGTAAAAGGAGACTTTTTTTTTGTATGGATTCTAGTAATTACTATGGGATGGTGGAAGATTTGGCCTCGAAATTTCTTTAGTGTTTACACCTAATAGGTCTTTTGCTGGAGAATTTGAGTAATATTTTTTGCATTAATCCTTGTAATTATTGGACACGGGAAGAATTTGGCTTCAGAACTTAAGTAGGGTTTATATCTAAGAAGTAATTCGGAGTGCATGGATACCGATGAAAGTGCAGGCTGTAGTGTCCGGGTCTGACATGCAATGGAATCTTACTTCCCTGGGACAATTCCCAGTAAATATGGTACACACCGCTGCTGATTCTGAAAAGGCCTGGTCACCCTTGAGATTTTTAGGGTTAACTTCCATTGGATTTTGAGATTTTGAAAAGGCCTGGTCACCCTTGAGATCTCGTCATCACCAAATGATTCTTACAAAATACCTAGATACGTGGTAGGATTACAATGTTTAACTTCTGGAGTGTTCTTCAATCTTTAATGTCAACTAGTATGTTTCAGCATTTTGTCATAGTTCAAGTAGAAACTACTCATATGAGGGCGGATCCAGGATTTTGTCACAATGGGGGCTAAAATCTATATTTTCATAAATAATCATAAATAATAAGGGTTTTTGTTAAATTTCAGTGGGGGCTAAACTGAATTTATTTGACAAAATATGGGATGAAACTGCAATTTAGTAAAGTTGAGTGGGGGCTATAGCCCCCACACCCTTCCACTTGCATCAGCCCCTGCTTATGACACTAATATGCTATGTTTTATGCTGGTAGCTCAACTTTTATAGCTATTCTGTTGATGCAAAAGTCAATTGACTTCGCCCTCAACTCAAAGACCTAAGTTTTTGTCAGAAGTCATTTGTTTAGATCTCCTTCACTTCATCTGATACACTATATCTACTGTGAAGAAGTCTTTACTTATTGTATGTACTACTAGTGAATTGAAATATATTGCTTTTGTTCCATCTTTTTAGTTGTGCTTATTTGCACCCCCCCTGTTCTTCCTCTCCGTAATATTTTCTTAATTCTTCTCGTATACAGTGAAGGAGGCCAAGTCCGAGACACGCGGTGGAGGGCGAGGAGGTGAACGTGGATATTCCCGCGGTCGTGGTGGCGGTGAATATAACAGGGGTCCTACCAACGAGGATTCATCTGGATACAGTGGCTTCCGTCGTGGTCAAGGCGCCACCGCAGAATTCGATGCTGAGAAACCCTCTGAAAGGTATGGTAATTATGGTGGATCACGCGGTTCGTTCCATGGAGGTCGCCGTGGTGGCTTTAACAACGAAGCAGGAGATGAGGGTCGTAATCGTAGAGTTTATGAACGACGCAGTGGTAGCGTACAAGGGTAAATATCTCCGATTTGTTGGTTCCATATGATGGATCTCTTAGTTTAGTATAGTTCACTATTAGTATAGCATGAAGGCCATCTTTTGATTTAAGTTTTCCCATAGCCTTTGGTAGTAGTTAATCACTGTGGTAGACTTCATGATGACTTCTCTACTTTTAGTCAAATGTCTGAAATATCCCTGATTCTGAATTATGTTCTGAAGGGTATGAAAATCCGTTTGCCCCGTAACAGAATCATCAGAACATTGCTTTCGATTTTTTAGTCAAACACTCGGTCTTTTTTCGCCTAAAGGTTTTACCTTAGAGTTCGAAGATCCAAAAGTTGCCCCAATCTTCTTTTTTATCTGTGGTAGTGTTTGTTTCTTGCATTTGTCAACTGTTAGGTATCTAACCTCATTTTCTGTGCAGCAATGAAATCAAGCGTGAAGGATCTGGACGTGGAAATTGGGGAACCTCTACAGATGAAATTGCTCAGTAAGTATCATATTGATTGTTTAAACTTCATGGAATCATCTCAAAAATCTTTCAAATCTCTACTAGTGTATGTAATGTGCACGATCACATTATGATCTTCGCTTTATCAGAATAACTGAGGAAACTGCAAATGAAGGGGTGAAAGAACTGGCTGCTGACAAAACGACTGGTGAAGATGTAGCAGATGTTAACAAGGAGAATCCAGGAAATGAAGCAGAAGAAAAAGAACCGGAGGACAAGGTCAGTGTTTCCTATTGTATTTGATACATTTAAATAATGAAAATATCTTTCCAGCGTCGTCCTGGTCAAGCTAGGTTTCATCTTCCTAAAATACTAAAAGCTCAGTCATCCTGCTGCATAGAATTTACATGTTTCTGTATCATCTATACTTAATGTGTAAAAGCACTAACAAGGTTTTCCAAATCAGGATCCTATATAGTATCACAGTGTGGCAATAGGATTGGATCGTAAGATCCTACCAACTTCATTGGAAAAGGACATTTTGAGACCATGACTAGAACATGGCTTAGGAGTTGCTGTTTATCTTGAAAGAAGGTTTTACTAGTGACTATTGTCTTTTATATATTTTCTATATGTTCATTATGAAAGTGATGACACGAAGTGTAAAACAAACTTTACATATATATAGTGAACACCGCCTGATTCTACGGGAGGAGAACTTGGTATGGTACAGGAGATTTGGTAAATCTGGCTGTCACCTCCCTTACAATGGAAAAACACTTTGACCGCTCTGTTACAATAAAGAAGAGAACCTGTTTATATAGGGACTCGATAATCATGATGTACTTGGTAACTAATTATGCTTCGTTGCATCATAACCTTTTTAATCACAGGGCTTCCGAGTTGAGACCAGTTGGCGACAATGCACGTTTATGCTTGAATATCCAATACGATTAAGTTGCTTGTAGTGTATATAGACCCTTGAAGGATATGAGTAGATTTTGAAATTACCAGGATTAAGATGCTTGAAGTTCCATGTTTAAAAAGCTTAATGATGGGTTTATTGCTAAATTTTTATTTCCCGGAAAAAATAGGAGATGACCCTTGAAGAATATGAAAAGATCCTGGAAGAGAAGAGAAAAGCACTGCAAGAATATGTACATATTTTCTATATGTACATTATTAAATGGATGACACGAAGTGTAGAACGAACTTAATACATAGTGAACACCGCCTGAGTTTACGGAAGGAGAGCGTGGTATGGTACAGGAGATTTGGTAAATTTGACTGTCCCCTCCCTTACAATGGAAAAACACTTTGACCGCTCTGTTACAATAAAGAAGAGAACCTGTTTATTTAGGGACTCAATAATCATGATGTACTTGGTAACTAATTATGCTTCGTTGCATCATAACCTTTTTAATCACAGGGCTTCCGAGTTGAGACCAGTTGATGACAATGCATGTTTATGCTTGAATATCCAATACGATTAAGTTGCTTGTAGTGTATATAGACCCTTGAAGGATATGAGTAGATCCTGGAAGTACCAGGATTAAGATGCTTGAAGTTCCATGTTTAAAAAGCTTAATGATGGGTTTATTGCTAAATATTTATTTCCCGGAAAAAATAGGAGATGACCCTTGAAGAATATGAAAAGATCCTGGAAGAGAAGAGAAAAGCACTGCAAGCACTTAAAACTGAGGAAAGGAAAGTGGATGTTGACAAAGAGTTGGCATCTATGCAACCACTCTCAAATAAGAAGAAGAACGACGACATATTTGTTAAATTGGTGAGTCAGCTTGAAATCTTAAAAACTCTACTGGTTCTTGAACTTCACATGACTGCTTATGTTATCCTTTGAATGCTGTAGGGTTCTGACAAGGATAAGAAAAAAGAAATTGCTGAGAAGGAAGAGAAATCCAAGAAGGTAATGATCTTCCCTCATTTCTCGTGTTTTGTTAAATATACTTACATGTGCAGTGTTTGCAATTGTTCGGATCTTCTAAGAAACTTGGCCCTATCTCAGAATACTAGAACCATGTCCTGCTAGCAGAATTATTGTGACTTTGCCTTAGGAAGCATGGACACTTCCCTTAGGAAGCATGGACACTTCCTAAGAAGTCGCCCTGTTATGTGGGTCACATCTCGAACTGTCTTTCCTTATTTCCAAACTTCCTAGTGGGTCAGTGCTCGGGATCTTGGAAACTTGGGCGAACGTGTAGTTAAACTTCTTTTGGCAAGTCTTGTCTAAAGTAACACCACATGCGAGTTTGCACTAGAAATACCCCTCTTTAGATATAAATGAATTCCCAGTACCAAGAAAGCTCACAATAGACTACTATTTTACTCACTCCACATCTCCGTAGACGTTAGCAGTATGAAACTATTTTTTACAATACCGGATTAAATGGGTCGGTGCAATCTGATAGACAAACAATCACTCCTTAGGTCACAAGCTCCAGACTCACAACCTCCCCCATTGTAGTGTTCGTTGTAATGGGCATAAAGTAACTTGCCATGTTTGCTTTGCATAATTAACTCATGGAGAGACAAATCATGTTAGCTGATCATTGATCTGCACGTTTCAGGTTGTCAGTATCAATGAGTTCTTGAAGCCTGCTGAAGGAGAGAGGTATAGTGCTCCTCGCGGCCGAGGACGTGGCCGTGGTTCAAGAGGAGGTTATAGCGGTGGCGGCGGCGGCGGTTCTGTGGCAAGCAATGTGGCACCGGCCCCTAAAATTGAGGATCCTAGTCAGTTCCCAAGCTTAGGGGGCAAGTGAAAACCTTTTTGTTGGTCCTTTCTTAAACTTCCAGTCCAGGTGGCTTGAGGTCTGTTAAATAATTTGAGGTTTAAGTTAAGGTCAAGGTGCTAGATGTATATTTTCGTTTCTTTTTCTTTTGCACCGACTTCTTTTTTCTTCTTTGTGCTGTCTTGTGTTGGTCCTTCGGAAGCCACTCTTCTGGTCCTGTTTGATACTTGGGAATAATAAAAGTGAATCTTAGAGTGTTGATATATTGTTCTGTAGTTTTTGTTTCCGGTTGATAGAATAGTTGATGTTTATTCTATGCATCTGCAGTCACTCACTGTTCTGTCAGGAAAGTTGGTCCATAAACTTGGTGGAAATATGCAATAATTACTACAATTTCAGTTTCTAATTTAAGGAAATAGTGCTCTAGCGTTTCTGGCCTGAGTAGGGGTCGCACTCAGTTGAGTCTGACACCCCCCTCAGACTGAGTTGGTGATCGTGCTCAGTTCGAGTCTGACACCCCTCCTCTCTTGGGTTGCAAACTGCAAACTAGTTTCGATGAAGTTGACGAGTATCCTTAAACTAGTGTTTCGATTAAGCAAGAGCGGTGTGGTTGTTGGTTGTTCTAATGTGAGGGTCGTGTTAGTGAAGATTGGTGGTGCTGTTGATGGTGGAGGTTGGTGTTGGTTGTGGCGGTGATGGTGGGCCCGTATTTGGGGATGAGAGAGTGGTGGTGGTGGTAATATAAGGACGTAGAGGTTGTCCAATGTTGTAACACTCCTCTCAAGTGCAATTTTGTCCGAAAAAAGGCGTTAGAGGCTTACAGCAAGTGTCCTAACGCTTGGCACATTAAGGCTGTGTCCTTTCCGAAAGAGGAAGGGGTTAGATGTCATTTATTCAAACTACATAGTGGAGGTGTCTTGTACCCTAAATTTTTCATACTGCGACAAATGTGATGAAGCTCTAACTTTTCACTTTCTTGATCAAGGTTAAGAACTGAAACTTTTTAAGTTCAAACCTCGAAAGAGTAAAAGTCATTGTAAACGGAGCAGTGTATCTATATGTCAAAACACCGCTGTCAGGTGATCGCCCTCAGTCCGAGTCTGACACCCCTTCTTAGACTGAGTTAGTGATCGCCCTCAGTTCGAGTCTGACACCTTCCTCTCTTGGGTTGCAAACTAGTGTCGATTAAGTTGACGAGTATCCTTAAACTAGTGTTGGTGACTAAGGGCTGTAGTCAAGTGGGGAGAGACAATTCCTACATGAGGTTTGTCAGTAGGCACCCAGAAAGAGCGGTGTGGTTGTTGGTTTGTCAGGGTTGTGTTAGTCAAGATTGGTGGTCGTGTTGGTTGTGGCGGTGATGGTGGGGCGTATTTGGGGATGAGAGAATGGTGGTGGTGGTGGTGGTAGTGGTGGTAATATTAAGACGTAGATGTTGTCCAATAGTCATAACACTCCTTTCAAGGGCAATTTTGTCCCAAAAAAGGCGTTACAGGCTTACAGCCAGGGAATGTAAGTGTCATAACGCTTGCACATTGCAAGGCTGTGTCCTTTCAGAAAGAGGAAGGTATTTGATGTCCTTTATTCAAAGTTCAAACTACATAGTGGAGGTGTCATGTACCCTAAATTTTTGATACTGGAACAAATGTGATGAAGCTCTAACTTTTCACTTTCATCATCAAGGTTAAGAAGTGATGCCCTTTTTTAAGTTCAAACCTCGAAAGAGTAACAGTCATTGTAAACGGAGCAGTGTATCTATGTGTCAAAACACCGCTGTCAGGTTTTGTACTCGTCACTTAAACTTAAAAGCTCGCAGAAAGCTCTGAGTAACTGCTACAACAACAAAATTGCTGGTGATATATAAGAAACAGAGAGGCACAAACAGTTAGCATTATTGACACGATACATTTGTACATGCTTTCACAAACAAATATGTTGTGTTCGAAAGAAAGAAAAGACAACTTAATAAACAAATCCATAACACAGGAGTAAGTCTAAAGATGAATTCATCAAGTTCTTTGAATCTTAAAAGATGACAGGAGAAAGTACTTTTACAAGCAATAGATGATGATGTGAACAGTTCACATGAGAGAGAGATAAAACTAAGTCCCAAAGTTGCTTAAGAAGAGCAGCAGCCACTGTTCTGTGAGACAGGTTGTCCGCGGATATTCACAGTCGGGGGCTTTGCACTGTTACTAGCTGGTTGGCTTGCCATCCTGTTTCCAAAATAAACAAAAAATAAACGACGTGAGCTTTTCACTGCAATAAAACACTCGCATAACCTCCTATTCTCATTACAATTTCTATAACTCACTAAGCACCTTAGGGAAGAAAACAGATATGCAAAGTGACTTCTATAATTGGGGGCCTTGGGAATAACAAATGCAGGATTATGACATGCTGGGATATAAGGTGGGATTTGAATAGTCATTTTCCTTCTTAACCTATAACTCCCTCCGTCGTGTCTCCCTTTCCTAAATTGGAAATCCCTGTCCTACCATCAAAAAGCTACTTTATCACTTTACTTCCGTCCATACCCTTTCCTCAAAATTTCACTTCTTCACTTCCCAATAAAGAGTATCATACTGTAAAACAAAGGACATTCTAGTAAATATATCAAGTCAAAAGGCCTCTTCTGAAACATCATTAAAAGTCCGCCCCGACACTTAATTGGGGATGGAGGGAGCACGTAAGATATAGGAAGAGATTTGATATATGTCTCGTATCCCAACCCAAAGGACAGACTGAACCCAGAGGTATAACAAATCCTTATCCCGCTCTTCTTACATCTAACCCAAACATGGCCTTGTTGCCAACTTGCCGTTTCTTAACAAATTAAAATAGTTTATTGACATCACACTCTAGATTCTGGCATTAGGTTCTCAAAAGCAACAAAGCTTCGGAAGTAATCAGGAATGACCATCTCGTCGTGAGATGTCAGATAATGATTTGAAAGTAACAGCATTTTCCCTATCATAAGCCATACAAGTTCTTTGCTCAGCTCCGATTAATGAAGAAACTCTGGCCTTTATAACGCCAGAGATTGAGCTCTATATTTGAACTCTGGCTGACAGGGTTAACATTCATTTCAAAAACGGTCTCCATACAGGTTTAACTTTAGTGCCGGTTGCATATCACTATTCCGGGTCATTTTCCATACCAGTTCTCTGATTAGCAGCTCAAATAAACAACTCTAAATAAGAATTCACATACCTATTTTTAATTGCAGCAGCCATAGCCATGAAAGCCTGCTCTACATTAGTAGCATCTTTAGCACTAGTCTCCATGAACGGTATTCCCATCTCATCAGCGAATGCCTACAAAAACATGCATAGTAAAACCTAATATTGAGTTATATTCATCAGACGAAAATGATAATAGCGAGCAAATGAACACAAGCTAGCAGTACCTTTGCTGTTTCAGTGGACACAACTTTGTTTGCAGTAAGATCGTTCTTGTTCCCAACAAGAAGTTTGTTAACACTGTCGCTGGCATAACGGTCAATCTCATTCAGCCACTGCTTAACGTTATTGAAGCTCTCTTGGTCAGTCACATCATAAACCACCTGAAGGAGAAGGAGAAGGAGAAGAAGGAAAATAAATAGTTTTAAGGGCAGAACAGACACAGTATAAATACATACCAAACGTCAAAGACAAGAACTATTGAAGAAAAAAAGATAGCGTACTATAATTCCATGGGCTCCACGGTAGTAGCTGCTAGTGATGGTCCTGAACCGTTCTTGTCCTGCAGTGTCCCACTGTAAAAGTGGTTGGAAAACATCGTGAGCTATTTTTACGAGAGAACATGGAATCTGAGAACCATTTTTAAGAGGAGAAAACATGGAATCTGAAAATTGTTGCTGTTGACTGAAAGCAAAGAACAAAGTCCAAAATCAGAAGCTAAAGGTATCTGTTAAGATATGGATCGATTATTCTTTCTCCAAACCCAAATATTCAAACATGGCACAACAGCACCCCACGTCAAAACAAAATCAGTGTTGTAACAATCAAATACAATAACCAAAATACATACAATTTGAAGTTTGATAGTCTTCCCATCTTGCTCCACAGTGCGAATTTTCTTCAAGAAAAGCGGAGAAAGGTTAGGATATTGTAAGAACTGAAGACCTGTTGTCTGGCAATACAAAAGCTCAAGTACTTCTGCTTAGCATAATTGACTTACAAAATCAACTCCGATGGTGCTTATGTAACTTTCCAAGTAAGAATCATCCTATCCAAGGAAAAGTTAAACAAAGGAAATCATTAGGATATCAAAGCAGCAAATTATCAGATCGTACAAGACCAAAGATATCCGAATCTTTCTCCAGCAAACATAGAAAGATAGATGCATCGTTAATGCCAGTAGAATTCTGGTGTAACCACGTTGCGAGATGACAAGCCACAAAGTTAAGGAACATATTTCCACATTTTTCCTATTTTTATTAACGTAGTGGATGTATTCAAAAAGGAATTCAATTTAGTAGAATGGAATAGGTGCTTCAGTACCAAGGCATTATTAAGAAGTAACCACTGCAGTAATATGTGCAAACGAGATACATAGGATGACAAAGACGGATATAGACAAATAACCATCTCTATCTACCGTCATCCGGTACATGTATTACTCTAATAACCTTTACACACTTACATTCATGATGATACAAAATTAAGATTAGAGTTCCCCAGCTTTTTGAAGTATATTTTGGACAAGTCGCGATACATGCATGCCCTAAATGGCTAAATATGGAACAAGGAACCAGTGTTCAGAAGAGGGAGTTGGACTAGGAGGTGAGATACAGCAAGCCTTTACGAAGGCGGCCAAGTGCTCCCATTGTAATCCCTTTTACCCTTAACATCGACGAGATAGTCATATTTTACTCAGGAGATTTGACTGCCATGACATTGTAGGGAACAATTGAATGGCTCAGGGATATAGTCATAGATAGGATCAAACAAAAGGAGTGACATTTAGTTTTCTCAGATAAAAATAGCATTTGATTTGCTTGATAGGTTCTTTTACAGTTTTACCCAATTCTTAATAGATCAAGTAATAATGATACAATCATAGTTGTCACTATCCGCCGATACGTATCCCCGATACAATAAGATAAAGGCTATCACCGGTACGTAACGCTCGTTGTATCCAGGTGAAGGTGTATCTGTGCATACCCGTGTGTATCAAGATACATTCAGACAAGAATCGACCCAAGTTGGACAACATTAGTCACGACCGAATGTGCAATGACTACAATTTTTATGGGCTTTTCAGACATTTTCTATTATTTTGCACTTTAAACCGAGTAGCCCCCACCCTTGCTTACACGACCCAACCTTATCCACTCCCGTATTGAAACCTTTTAGAGTACTCAAAACTCTCTTCTCGAATCTTGATGTCAGGTTTTGAAGTGAAGAAAAGCAGGTGGCCCTTACTTCATCACATTTGTGTTTAGGCTTCTAACCTTGTTTTAGGAGATCTGACTGCTACTTCAGAACTTGTCATGCATTAGTTTTTACTACTAAGTCCTTAAGTACTTATCTTTGGCTCCTGGCCTCTTTCGGAAGAGAGAAAATATATCATGTAGGATATAAAGTGAGTATATCATATCTTCTTTGTCACTAAGATATATTGTGTATCGTATTTTGTATTTGAAACTCAATGAAATTTAGATATTAATTTTGTCGCTTAATTATTTATTGTAGAGAACATTACAAATATCTTGTTATAATTACAACTCTCTTTCCGGTTAGACTACATCATCATCATACTCACAAATCATTACTTATGTAGTTATGTGATTAGATATACTAACCTCAACTTATTCATATTTAGTGTTTCTGATATACTTTTAAGCTACTCTAAATAAGTGTCATGACACTTTGATACACGAAGCAGAATTTTCAGTTTCCATATGCAATATGTATCTTACTTTGATAACAATGTATCCAGTGCTGCTGGATTAAATGCTGGTTTCCATCACCTACACAAGTAGAATAAGGCAACTACTATGCCCCGAGTCCCTGACTGATGCATGAGGGAGACCAAAGGTGGAAAAATCGAAAACGTCTATCCCAGTAGTTGCTAGAGAACCAGAAAAGGAAGGACAACTAAGAAGAGACTGATTGCTACACAACCAAAAAAAATTACCTTTATAATTGAAATTAAAACCTCACAAGATTAATTATCTTTTAGTTCATATAATTCACTGATGACGTCATGCATTGTAGTTGTCATAGTTGATTGATGGAAATAATTCTATCACCATCATCCCGATTCCCGCCAAGCCACATCGGTTACCACCTATGACTCACCATGCACCATTAAGTATTAGCCATTAGGCATCATTGTATTCAATTCACTTGATTTCCACTAAAAGGAATTCGGTGAATTTTGATTGAGGTAATTGTTGAGGGAAGTGTCAGCGTTACTGAAATAGCTCTCGCCTCTCAGACTTCCAATATGGAGTCGGAACAGCAAATAGATATAGTAAGTTAAAATGTCAACTGTTGCATGATGTATCCTATATGAATCACCATATATTGGCCAATATCTAGATCTACGCACGTATGTACTCCATATTTCAAATCTAAATGTTGAGATGTCATTTACTTTTTACTGGTACAGCGGTACTTATACAGAGACATACTACAAAACATTAATGCCATGACTCGTGAACTGCCACTGAACAACTTGCAGAAATGATCAACCACACAACGATGTAACAATTATTCAAAATGCAGACAGAAGGTAAGTCTTCAAAATACAACCATTCAAACATAAAGACAGAGTAAACGGTCGATTGTAAAGCTCATTTGAGCACGTCCAAGAGACTTACAGCAAATCTCAGAAGAAGACATGATTTGCCAACACCAGAATCTCCGATAAGCAGAAGCTTGAACAAATAGTCACTGCAAATGAGAATTCAAAAATTCTTAATTTCTGGCACTAGTTCTTGCGATGATAAAAAGTATCTTCACAGAAACAAAATCCCTCCCTTATTTTCTTCACACGCTGCTTTAACCGATGAAAACACAAGAACGTGGGCGATAATCTAGATGGTTAAATTTTCGAGTAACTACTTCTCTCTTACACGTAGTTGATAAATGGCAACACAGGCGATAAATTCCAAAATAACTACAAATCGCATACATATAATAGAAGAGTACAAGCTGGTGAAATTACTTTTGCTTTCCAAAACTGCCCATTACACTTTTAACAATTCAAACTATTCTCTCATTTTGTCGGTTCTCCGACCATTTAATATCTCGTCATTATAGTTTTACTTTACGCTCTCGCACGCTCTCGGTAGGGACAAAACCTAACTCCCTCTGATTACCAGCAAATCATGCTAAATCGCCTAATGTAGTACAAGTAACAATAAATCATGCACGGCAAGTAACAATAAATCATGCACGGCAATCATTAAATACTTTTACTTTACGCTCTCGCACACTCTCGGGAGGGACAAAACCTAACTCCCTCTGATTACCAGCAAATCATGCTAAATCACCTAATGTAGTACATGTAACAATAAATCATGCACAGCAAGTAACAATAAATCACGCACAGCAAAAAAAGGCGGCATTTTGCTCCCAATTCATCGTTTCATATCTGTCGGTTATTCTACATGCTCTAAAGACCTATATCTGTTCATGTTCCTTCATATCATACAGAAACAAGCTAATTTAGTTCAACTCGAAGAAATCAAAAACGAACAGATCTCCAATCCTAGTTATCTGGATCTAATTTCAGAATTTCGCCAGAATCGATGAACACGGCGTTCCATTAGAGCCGATCGAAATCAACGATCAACGATCACATAACTCGACACGGAAACACATGAATTCATCATCTAAGGCATGTAAAAAGCGAATTCATGAGCGACTGGTCAGATCTAATTCGAACGGTGACGAGATAGAGGCGAGAGAGGACTTACTACTCGGGATTCATGACTGTGATTCTGATCGGAGACGGTGAACGGTGACGGAGACTTCAGTCGGTTCCGACGAAGAAACGAGAGAGGGATTTGATGGATCGTCGCCGAAGAGAGAAGAGAAGATGAAAGGGGAACGAAGAGAGAAAAAGACGTGTGGGAAGAGAGAGACGTGATATATTACATAAGTATATACAGCTAATTCATCCCTTCAGTTTTGATGCAAATACACTTTTACCTCTTATAGCTTGAGTAAAGACACTTCGACCCCTTTTGTGTTCAAACTTCACAACACCCCGTCACCCACACCCCATGATTGTGTCATTTTCTATTCTAAGAGCCGCTTGGTAATGCTTTTGCTTCTAGAACGCTGTTTTGTGATTGGTAAAGTTTTGATTTTTGCTTTCTAGAAAGCAATTGCTTCCCCACAACAACTTTTGAAAAACAGAGAAGGGGTTGTTTTCTACGACCTGTTTTTTGATTAATAATTTTACTGTAATAGTCGTTTTGACATTAACAAAAAGTCTAAAGCATTAATTACCAAACACTGAATGTCAAAAATGCTTTTCCACAACAGATTTTATACGGAGTTTACCAAACACTTTTTGTATAGATTCTCACAGTGCTTTCTACACAGCAGCTTTCTAAACCGCCACAGCATTACCAAACTAGCCCTAAGAGAGCAAGCCTGTCCTCAAAACTTTTATAGAGACGGCCCCCGCTCCCAGACTAATTGTATCGCAATCAGAGAATGTAATAGCCCGTTTGGTAATGTTTCTGCTTTCTAGAATGCTGCTTTTCGAATTTAAAAGCAATTTTAATGTGTTTGATATTTTTTTTGCTTTCCTGAAAGCAGTTGCTTCCTTACATCAGCTTTTGAAAAGCAGAGGAGGATTATTTTCCAAGACTTGCTTTTCCATAAATGTATTATTTTACATTTTTATCTGTTAATAAATATCAATAATTGTTTATTGTAATAACATTATTAATTATTTCATGTATGATATTGTCATTTCGACAGTAACAGCAACTCTAAAACACTAATTACAAAATGTAAAATGTCGAAAGTGCTTTCCCGCAACAGCTTAAATACGTAATTTACCAAATACTTTTCGGGTAGATTTTCACGGCAGCTTTCTCACAGTACTTTCTACACAGCAGCTTTCTAAAACGCAACAGCATTACAAAACTAGCCCTAACTAACCTGAAATTTGACGGACATAAATGGTGAAAGTGTCATTTTCCAAACAAGAAGTCTTTTTAAGGGGGTGAAAGTGTCATATATACTTATTTATCCTTTTGGGCAGTCAATAGTTCTCCTGATTGATTAAATTGAGATTAAAACCCCCTGAAAAGAGCACCACGTCAGCATGACAAGTGTTGCTCTACATTATTCAGTAATTGACACATGTCCCCACTAGGATTAACCACTACCCTTATAGGTTATAAAAAACAAATCAGATTCCTACTTGGCTATTTCCTCTCCTCTACTCACCCTACTTTTTATTGTAGATGTCAAAATGTGAGTGGAATGAGGTACCACGTGTGATTTGCTCTACAAGCACCTAAGAATTGCTCTGATTTCACACATGAAATAATGATAAGTAGCCACTCCCGTAGGTAGCCAGAACAATACTCAAAATGTAATTTTGCATGCCACATCAACATTTTGAGGGAGGAAAAGAAATAAATTATCTACTATTTTTTTCGTTTCTTTTAATTACCTGTTTTTTTCTTTCTAGTTTGTTTTAAATTCTTGCAGTCTCTTTTTTTTCTTCTTTTACACTCTTAATAAGTTGACGTGGATGTAAAATTACATTTTGGCTACCGTTGACTACGAGAGTGAGCTACTTATCGTGGTACTCTTCACACATGTCGCCCAAATGGTCGAATACTTTTCAGAACTACGATAGCACCCCTCATTTTCAGGTTTATAATTTGATTGCCAAAACAATCTTATTTTTTCGTACATGTTACACATATATATATATATATTGAGAATTACACAGTGTGAAACAGCCCGGGATCTCGGTTCAGGGTTAACGCGACAATCGATAACCAAAAGTAGATTATTAACTATTAAATTTACATTTCGGTTAAAGTACATAACAAAATTTCGATATTAAGTACAATCTAAAACAAATCGTGTGTGATCTACTAAGTGATCTGACTTAAGCTAAACTTCTTCGTCTCGATCCGCGTTCCCATTCCCCAAACTTGATTGACGACCTGCAGTTTTAAAATGGCAAATGCCGACGCAGTTTTGAAGAAATAATCAGTAAGAACTGAGTAAATACATACTACGACATGTAAAGCAACGAGTGACACGGAAGCATGAGTTGGAACAAATTAGAAGATTTAAATAGTAAAGCTATCATGTTGGAGAATTTGGAACAACTGGAAGTAAACGGGTAACAAAAACCTCTCAATTTAATAACATTGAGAAACCACGAGTAGTTCGTAACATAACCAGAGTAAACAAGTCCATTTAAGAGGATAACATAGTTCATGAGTAGCCAAAGCATATCAAATCATTTCAATTGATTAGGGCAATCCAGAGCCACAAACAACATTAATAAAGTAGTCAATTTTTAATTTCGACTTCAATCAACAGTTTAATTTAGCTGAGGCGTGTCAAGAGCCACCAGCAGGATCGATGTAAACAGAGGGATCACGAAATACTCACTAAGGGTTCCTTCTAGGGTCTATCAAACCCTATTTCACCCGAGCGTTAAGGGAGCCCATTCGTCAACCCCGCTCACAACATTAGCTAAAATGCCTTAAGTGTCGACACCCCTATACCGTAGTGACGCTTACAAGTATAAGTAGCACTCTATAGCTCTATAAACCCCTTAACCTCAATATCTTGATACCTTTTGGCTCATCGGGGGCGGATTTGTGAACATTAACGTTCTATCCAATAATAAGAAGCATTGCTTCAATGGTCTTAGCCATAAGAAAATGGAGGATCGCTTGACGCCTCCCATTAATAACAGTACTCTGTACATCGTCCTAAGTCTATTAGAGGTATTTCATTTCTTCTCTTTCACATAATCAGAATATCAACATTTCACAAGTAATTTCCGAGAGTTCTCAAAGGAGATGAAAAGAATAGTTTAACAACATTCGAGTGGAAAACATGCATTCTCATACTTTTTCATATAACAAGCATTCATTTGAAACATCGAACGCATACGCACATTTTGATATGAAAAGGTCGTACAGATGTACTTACCACTGAGATGAAGAACAATCAAAAGAAAGAAACTAAGCCTAGCACTCCGACGACAATCGCTCTCTCATATGGGGTCGATGTCTACAATCACACGTATGACGTACTCGTTATAACCAATTTACAAATTTATAATAGAAATGCAAACCTACATGTAACATAGTCCTAAATGTCACTAATGAACATATAATGATATTTAATTAACAAAATAAATCAAACAATACACTTAGAATCTCAAAAATTCAAGTTTTCTAAAAACGGTTAAACTACAATTCTGGACAGAATTCTAGCTCTGACTTTAGAGACATATTTACCATATCAAATCATCTCCTAAAATCTTGAAATTAATTTATGATGAACCTATATGTGTCTACTTTCAGAAACATCAAGAAAATCATGCATAGCTATTATAAAACTCAAGTTACAAAAATAACAAACACTGCTATGCAGAGAAGAGTTTTGCAAAAACTTTCAACTTTGCAAGGGGATTTCTACCACTTGGAGAATATAAATAAAGCTCATTTTCTCCAGAATGAATCCCCTATGTGTCTACTTTGATAACAAGAAAGATGAGATGTCATAGGTGTAACACCCCCAAATGGCCCAAGCCGGAGACCCGGGGATGTCACTCCGTACCCGAGAGGAGCCCGGATACAAGGAGATTTTATAACATGGTTCGCAAGCACAAAACATCCACAATAATAATTAAATCCAATTGAAAATATTGCATTATTAAAAATCACCATCCTAGCCACAAACTGGCATAACAACTAAAGTGTTTAAATTACTAAAGATTTCAAATTCAAATGAAATACTACTACTATTGTTCCATGTGATGCGCGTCCCCTTCTACGCCAGATAACCATCTTCTAACCCTGTGGTGCGGAATAAAAAAGAAACACCACAGTACAAAGTCAGCATGAAATACTGGTAAATAAACATCCAAACATGTAAAACGATGATGAGGTAGTTATAAAACAATGACTCATTTGTAAGTAAGAGTTTTCCGCAAACACAGCGATAATAAAGTTGACTCTTGTATTAAAACATAAGAGTTCCCAATTCCATAATATTTCCAACCAATTTCCATAATCATTAGGAAAATCCAAAATCCATCGTTAACTTCTTTCCGTTAACAAAACCAAAAATCCATTATTACTTTGTTGTGACGGGGGAAACCAACCAACCACTTCGCAAGCATCCAAGACCTTAAGTGTCGACACCCCCTTACAGACTTCTTGCGGCCAGAAGAGTGAGTACAAGGAGCTATCCGGGGACTTGCAACCGGATTAAAACAAAAAAAAAATTGAAACGGAAGACCGAGATCAAACCGTCCAATGACAATGGTAACCATACCACAATAATCATAAATGTCCCCGCACAACTATTCCACTTTACGTATTAATGCATTATCATTATCATGGTGATATTTCCAAGAAAAACATTTATCAAGTAGAAATCACATATTGCATGTCACATCACATAAATACATTTTGAGACGTAAAGAAATATAATAATTCGTTTTGACACGAAAGGGATAAGCACACTAGGCTTGGCATATTTACTTACCTTTAATCTCAAGCAAAGCAAATCACTTCCTAGTAATACTCGACGTGTCCTTCGTCAACGAAATTGTCGCCTACAAATTTAATAGTATCCTAATCAACACATTGCACACGAAGTCCTATATGTAAATGAAATAAATCTCTTACTAACTCTCCCCAACCCTTGCTAAGGTGAACAAACCTCTTTATAATAAAGATATGCTTTATTAAGCTAACGTTTATTATTTGTAAGAACATAGCTATAGTTATATAAATATAACTTATAAGATTAACTCATTATTTCCCTTATTATAGGGTAGAGAAGTGTAGATACTGCTTTATGACATGGCAGATCTAGGCCACGTGGCAACCATCTAGCACACCATATTGTGCTCCACACACACAGGATCACCAGCCGAGCTGATCCATGTGGGGGCTGCGAGACAGAGCCCTCGCATACCACTGCACGGGACTTGTAGGGACTTTGTGGTTTGGAGGCTAGAGTAAGCCCTGTCGCGTGCGAGCCAAGCCCGCACGCGACCTTTAGTAACTGTTTTGAGAGATCTATGGCACGAGCTCCCTAGACCCGGTCAATCCGGTCAAACCCGGTCAATCCGGTCAAACCCGGTCAACCTCGTAACGGTTCCGGTACTCGCGCACCACGTGCTCTAACGGTTCCTATATACTCGGACGAACGTGCCGTTATGGTTAAGCTAATTAAGCCGCCATCAATGGGCGCATTAACCACACTACAACGGTCACGTTCTCCAGTATATATACATCGTTAACCTTTCCATACAGAGGAGAACACACTGCCATACGCGGAAGCTCTGCCAAACCTGTGTCTCTCTCTCAGACATTGCTACTGACTTACTCTCTCCCTACACACACCCCTATTCTTCCTGTGCGATCCCTGATCCACTACGTACGGTGTACACGGAGGTCTCCCTGCCGGAATCTCTTGTGCACATTTTGGTGAACCCGACGTGAAACTTACCAGCAAAAGCAACCATGTCTCAGGAGGATGATGTCAGCAACCGGTCGCCTTCCACCGAAACTCCCTCGGGAGACGAAGTCCGCCGTACTCCGACGACTCCCGGCGAGGCCCCAACTTTGGAGTCTTTGGACGCCACTGTCCAAAGTCAGGCAAAAGCTCTCAAGTCTCAATCTGCGCAGTTGGAGCGGATCTTGGCCGTTCTGGGCACCCTTGCGCCAAATCCTCCACCGGGTACCGCCACCCCTCAGGGAGGAGGAACCCCTACTGCTCCAGGATTGGGAGTATCGGCCACGCCTCCCAACCCTCATCTGCAAACTCCACCGTCAGCCGCGCAGCTGCCTTCGATCCAAGGATCAACAGCGCAAATGCTACCCCCTGCCGCTCACGCCTCTCAGCCCACGGCTTTGGCGTCTAACCCAACTTTGCAGTACACTCTGCCTCCACCGGCGACCATATGGGGAAACGCGGGTAGCCAGTACACTCTCAATCCTCCGGCGACATATGTATCGCCACCGCCTACGGCAGCCCCTCCGGCAGCTACCGAGGGAAGCCTCCCAGAATGCATGACATCCTTGCAGAAGCGCGTGGACTCCATCCTAGCTCATCAATCGCTCGCGGATACCATCATCCCGAAGCTAGACAACGATCCACCCATCCCACGAGAAATTTATCTCATGCCTAACCCGGCAGGGTACAAGGCTCCCAAATGGGACAAGTTCGAAGACGTCAATGGAAACGCTCATGAGCATGTCATGCGTTTCATCGATGTCATGGGTCCATACGGAGCTGATCCCAAACTGCTGATGCGAGAGTTCCCAAAGACTCTTGGGAATGTAGCATACAAATGGTACCGGACGTTGGAGCCCGGATCTGTGAAGACTTGGGACGACATGGTCCAGAAGTTCTACACCAAGTTCTTCCAGATGGAAGAGAAGGTGACGATGATCCACCTCTCGCGGATGTATCAGAAACGCGAGGAAGATGGAATCACTTTCATCAAGAAATTCAGAGCGAAATCCTTAGAATGCAAGGACCCAATGCTCGAGAGTCGGCTCGTAGAGATATGCCTGCAGTGCATGCGAGATGAGTACAAGAGCATGCTAATCAATTTGCAAACACCCACGTTTTCAAAGCTCATCGAGTGCACGATGAACATCGAGCCCATCGTCGAGAGACAGAGAAAGAAGAGCGCTCCAGAACGACCTGCGAGCGGCACCACCTACAAGATCGGCAGATTCGGCTACAAGCGAGGACGCGAAGCTGAGGTCAATGCAGTTTCGCCCCAGAAGCAAGCAAAAGTCACAAACTTCGACGCACCGCCCCTGCCCTGCTCGGTGGAGGAGGCAAGCGATCTCTGCAGACAGTGGCGTAAGGACGGCGTCCTCCCACCGCTCGAGAAAGCACCCTCCAAGGAGATGACGAGGGACCCTAAGTGGTGCGAATACCACGGCAAGGTCATGCACCCCACAGCCGAGTGCAAGAAGCTCAGATTCGCACTCGATCAGAAGATGAAGAGCGGCGAACTCATCGTCAGCGACCATCGGAAGGATGTGCGCAACAACCCGCTGCCTGCCCATACAGATTCGGGCTCAAAAGGCAAAGAGGTCGCCATGATCTCGATAGTTGACTTGGAAGAAGTCGCAGAGGATGGTCTGCCCATCGTTGCTGAAGTCCATGAAGATGAAGACTACAGCATGGACACGGAAGATGAGCGTGCCGACCGCATGAAAGGGTCGCACGGCTTCGACAGATTCTTCAACGAGATGAACTTCTCCGAAAAATGTCGAGCGGACATGACAAAAGCAATCTTAAGGGTAGCAGAGGACTACGAGGAGGACCTCGTGGTCTCCAACGGGAAAGTCGTCAGGGCGTCCCGTTCCACAGAAAAGATTATGACCTTTTCTGCCAGCGACAAAAAGACAGATGCAAGCCACCAGAGGCCCCTGTACGTGACCGCCATCATCAACGGCGTCGAATTCAAGCGAGCATTCGTCGATGGAGGAGCAGCGGTCAATGTTGTTCCACTCCACACGCTGAAGCTAGCAGGGATCCCCGAGCACAAGATAGTCAAGCGTCCATCCCCGCTGGTGGGATTCGGAAGCGATTCCAGAATGACGATCGGGTGGATCCGCCTGGGCGTTCAGATCGGCAGAATCAAGTGCTCGGCGAAGTTCTATGTCATAGACGCGAACACCACATACCACATGATCATAGGTCGGGCCTGGATTCATCGCTTTGACGCAATCCCTTCAACGGCTCACCAAGTGATGAAAGCTATCTGGAACGACAGGATTGTCGAGATACCGGCCTCAACTAACCCGTTCAACTTGGACGAAGCGCATCTCAGCGAGGCGGTCTGGTTCACCGAGATGGCGGACGAGCAAACACCCGGACCACTCAACCCTACTCCTTTACCTCTCTGGGAGGACATCAAGGACCAGTCACCTGCAGGCGTGATGGTGACAAGGGGAGACACCGAAGAAAAGCCGCCTACCCACAAAGAGGCGCCGCGCATCGCATATCATCGCAAGAGTGTCTACACTCTGAAGAGGATCGCAAAGCACGACCCCGAGGGCAAGGAGATAGAGAGCTTCTACGCCAACGGGAAGAAATGCTATCGCATATGAAGGTGCGCGGGGACGTCCTCACACGGGCATGGGGATGTCCCTGGGCAAATCAATCAAATCGAGCAAGTTGCGCTCACAGAAGAGCCAACACAGGGCACTCCAGAGGAGAAACTTAAAGAAGCCCCCGAATGCATGGAAGACAGGCCGAGACCACAAAAGCAAGAGCTTAAGGAAGTGTTCCTCAGCCCGAACGAGGAAAAGAAAAGACCAGTCTTCCTGAGTGCGGACCTCACAAGCGAAGAGGAACAAGGATTGCTGCAGCTCCTAACTGAATACAAGGACGTGTTCGCATGGGAATACGACGAGATGCCGGGTCTGGACACGAGCATCACCATGCACCGTTTAGACATCATCCCAGGGTCTAAACCGGTCAAGCAAAGCACCAGAAGCTTTAGGCCGGAGCTCAACGTGAAGATCAAACAGGAGATTGTCAAACTCCTAGATGCCAAGTTCATAGAGCCCAATCACCGTCCCACATGGTTGGCCAACATCGTGCCAGTGGTGAAGAAGAACGGACAGCTCCGCATCTGCGTGGACTTCCGAGATCTTAATCGCTTCTGTCCTAAGGACGATTTCCCGCTGCCTAACATCGATTTACTCATTGATTCAACAGCAGGCCATCGCATGTTCAGTTTCATGGACGGCTTCAGCGGGTACAATCAAATCAAGATGGATCCCGAAGATGCAAGGAAAACTGCATTCATCACTCCCGTGGGGGTATTCAACTATACGGTAATGCCATTCGGTCTTAAGAATGCAGGCGCAACCTATCAGCGGGCCATGATGGCCCTATTCCACGACATGATGCACAAAGAAGTGGAATTCTATGTGGATGACCTGGTAGTCAAATCCAGGCATGAAGCAGATCACCTTGCAGACCTGCGAAAGGTATTCAACAGATGCAGGAGCTTTCAACTGAAAATGAACCCCATGAAATGCGCGTTCGGCGTGACTTCGGGGAAGTTTCTGGGATGCGTAGTCCATCGCCAAGGAATTGAGCCTGACCCTGCGAAAGTGTCAGCCATCACCAGCATGACACCACCTCAAGACCAAAGTACCTTGAAAACATTCTTGGGAAAATTGTCATATCTGCGGAGATTCATCCCGGCAATCGCCGAAATCACATGCTGTTTCAGCACTCTTCTCAGGAAGGACGCCGCGTACAACTGGGCTCCTGACCATGAAGCGGCATTCGAAAAGCTAAAGGAGATACTTACATCCCCGAAGATTATGATCGCGCCTCAACTGGGATCGCCGCTGCTGCTATATCTTACATCAACAAGGAGATCTATAGGAGCACTCTTGGCCCAGGTATATGAGGGACAAGAGAGGCCTATCTATTACATCTCTCGCATTGTGCAGCCTGCTGAATCAAGGTACACGGACATCGAACGTCATTGCCTTGCCTTATTCTTCGTAATAGAGAAGTTGAGACACTATTTTGCATCGCACAAAGTAGTGGTGGTCACCAAAAGCGACCCCATAAGATACCTGCTAACTCACACTACTCCGGGCGGGAGATTGGCGAAATGGTACATGACCATCTCTCAATACGATATCACATGCGTAAAACCAAGAGCGATCAAGTCGCAGGCGGTAGCAGATCTGCTGGCACAGTTTCCTGACAACAGTCACGAACCTGTGATCGAGGAAGAACTCGAAGGCCCTGAAATCTACGCGATCGACGTGCCCTATTGGACCCTCCACTTCGATGGTTCGTCAACCAGAAAAGGCGGAGGCATTGGGATAGTCTTGACAAAGCCGGACGGGGAAGTCATACAGATGTCCGCAAAACTCAACTTCGCAGTCACGAACAACGAGGCGGAATACGAGGCTCTGATCGCGGGACTCCGTGCGGCGAAAGCTTTGGAAGTGAGCAACTTAACAGTCATGGGAGATTCCAAACTGATTGTTAAACAGGCCTCGGGCGAATATGGTTTAAAGGAGATCAACCTCCTACCATACCGCACCCTAGTGCAAAAGCTGATGCAGCAATTCTGCGACGTGAAATACGAGCACAAACCCCGAGCGGACAACAGGCATGCAGACGCCTTAGCAACTCTGGGATCTATGGTCAGCATAGACAAATGCCCCGCAAGGATTTCCATCGAAGTGCGAACATCGTCGGCATTAACAGAAGATGCGTGCGACGACGAACACATGGATGACGCAGACTGGCGAAAAGCAATCCTGCAAGCTATTGCGAAAGGCACCAGCAGCGAGGGCTGGGCACTCACGAAAGGATACTGTATCCACGACAACACCCTTTACTACAAGGGTCCCGGAGGAATACTCATGCGATGTGTCTCCGAACAAGAGGGACAACAGCTGTTAGAAAAGATTCACCAACACGCTTGCGGAGAAAGCGAGGTGTCAATCTACAGGAAAGCTCAGAGATACGGCATCCATTGGCCAAGCATGTCTACAGCCGCAGCCCTGATACAAGGGAAGTGCGAAAGTTGCGCACTAATCAAAGATTCTCTTCTTGTCGCTCTAATCGACGACGACACAGACTAGAGAAAGCCATTGTTTGAATTCCTCACCAAAGGCACTATACCCGAATCGAGAAAAGAGGCAGACAAATTGAAGAGGAAAGCTTCTCGATATGTGGTTCAGGAAAATCTACTTTGGCGAAAAGGTCATGAAGGCAACTTGCTGCGATGCCTAGACGATAGGGAAGCACAAGAAGTCATGGACCTCTCCCACCAGGCGGAACACCAGGGAGGTGCGAAATTATGCAGACAGCTTCTCTCAATTGGATACTTCTGGCCCACGATGGAAGTCGATTGCCGCACCAAGGTGCGACGCTGCCAAGAATGTCAATTCAAAGGGAACCTAGTGCACGCTCCCGCCGTGGACCTACATGCACTAGGAACGCCATGGCCATTTCACACATGGGCTTTGGACTTCATTGGCCCCATCCGACCAACGTCACATGGGAACCATTTCATTCTCACCGCAACTGAGCTGTTCACCAAATGGGTGGAAGCAATACCACTGAAGACGGCAAACGCGCTGGCTGTGGTCAACTTCATCCAGGAAAACATCGTATGCAGGTTCGGAATCCCGAATACTATTCTTTCAGATAACGGTACTCCTTTTGTTAATCGTCAGGTAGCTACAGAACTAGCGGAGTACAATATCAGGCAGATATGCTCTACCCCCTATTATCCAAAGGGAAACGGGCAAGCCGAGGCGACTAACAAAACGCTGCTGAGAATTCTGAGCAAGATGGTCGCAGATGACCACAAGAAGTGGGCCGACTCTCTTAACATAGCTCTGTGGGCCTACAGAACTTCTCCAAGGACACCCACAGGGGCCTCGCCATTTCTACTATGTTATGGGGCTGAAGCTGTGGTACCTGCGGAGGTCAGAGTCAATTCGGCAAGGCTGGCCTTCCATGCGCTCTACGAAAACCAACGCGATCATGATTTAGTCTTGCTGGAAGAAAAGCGAGAACAAGCCAAAAGGACTAACAAGCGGTACCAAGAAAGAATCGCTCGCGCCTACAACAAGACAGTCCAGCGACGGGATTTCGCAGTTGGCGACCTAGTCTTGCGCGCATCTGATCACTGCATGCGAGAGGCAACCCACCCAAAGTTCGCAGCTAATTGGGAGGGACCCTTCGAAGTCACAGAAGTCTTCGATAGCGGCTACTGCAGCATACGAAGGTTGCACGGCACAACCTCAACTCCAAGCTCAGTCAACATGCGCTGGATCAAGAAGTACTATCCCTGACTTCTCTTGTTTCATACGTTTTATGATAACGTTGCTTAATGTCTCATGTGGCTACGATATTCGCAATCTCCTCTCCCATATGAGAGGATTGTAATCCTATCTCTCCCATATGAGAATGTCATAATAAAAGAATTCTCCCAAATGAGAAGTTCACATTTATCAGCTGTTTATATTGATTATCTAATTTGTTACAACTGTTAACAATGATTTATGCGCTTCAATAGTAACAAATGTAAACACGATCTTAAATGATCATCAAAGCCTATCCCTTACGATAGCGAACGCGATCTTAACTGATCATCAAAGCCTATCTCTTACGATAGCGAACGCGATCTTAAATGATCATCAAAGCCTATCTCTTACGATAGCGAACGCGATCTTAATTGATCATCAAAGCCTATCTCATATGATGGCAAACGCGATCTCAATCGATCATCTAAAGCCCATCTCCTACGATGGCAGCCACTACAAATGCGATCTTAAGTGATCATCTAAAGCCCATCTCCTACGATGGCAGCCACTACAAATGTGATCTTAATCGATCATTAAAGCCTATCTCTTGCGATAGCAGCCAAATGCAAATGCGATCTTAAGTGATCATTAAAGCCTATCTCTTACGATAGCAGCCACTACAAATGTGATCTTAAGTGATCATTAAAGCCTATCTCTTACGATAGCAATCAAATGCAAATGCGATCTTAAGTGATCATTTAAAGCCTATCTCCCATGGTAGCAATCAAATGCAAATGCGATCTTAAGTGATCATTAAAGCCTATCTCTTGCGATAGCAGCCAAATGCAAATGCGATCTTAAGTGATCATTAAAGCCTATCTCTTACGATAGCAGCCAAACGCAAATGCGATCTTAAGTGATCATCTAAAGCCTATCTCTCACGGTAGCAATCAAATACAAATACGATCTTAAGTGATCATTAAAGCCTATCTCTTGCGATAGCACCCAAACGAAAACACGATCTTACATGATCATCCAAAGTCTATCTTTTGCGATAGCAGCGAAATACAAAAACGATCTCAATCGATCATCTAACGCCTATCTCTTGAGATAGCGGGCCATACAGATGCGATCTTATAATGATCTCCTCAAGCTTATCTGTTACGATAGCAATTTTGGTTAATTATCCAAACCCGTCTGATATGATGGCAACACGAGTGCAGAGTTATCTTATTAGATCTTCTAAAGATCTGTCTGCTATGATAGCAGTTTATGCGAGAAACGATCTCAGACAAAGCCTATCTTCTATGATAGCAATTTGCACAACGATCTTGATTGATCTCTGGAAAATTATCTGGAACGATAACAACGTTGTGAACGTGATCTCATACGATTTACAACGACCAACTACAAGCCCATCCGTCAAGATGGCACAGCTGCGAAATAACGATCTCGAATGATCTAGCGAAATATCTGTAAATTGACATCGCATATGTGAAATCATTACATGTCATTATGCAAGGCAAAACAAGCCGCAACGCATGCGAAATTGTATTTTGTTGCAAAGAACAACTGATACAAATACTACTTGTCATTATGAGTCAAATGACTTACAATTTGTCTATCTAGATAGCAGCTTACAAGCGAAAAGCTCGCATCTAACTACACAGCCAACATGGCTTACAATACATTCGAAAAATGGCTGATAAGCCAGCAGAAACGTGATACGGAAACCCGGACTGCAAAGAATGAACCGCCCTGGCTTCGAGCGCCGGCTACACGATGCCCAAATCTGTGGGTGACATCTGTAGCAAAGGGGATTTCGCTCTGAAAAGAGCCACATGAAACCATACGCTCGACATTCTGCTATCCGACAAGACCGTTGTCAGATAGGCTCCCCATAACATTTGCCCAAGGAGCCACCGGTTCCGGCGATCTACAGGCAAGCAGCAGCTCCAAAGGGCAAGGGCTCCTTGTAGACGGGGATGAACGCAACGGTTCGTCACCCCGGGCTCACAAACATGAAAGTGACGGATTCTTCTTCATTACTGCTGAAGAAGAATTCCGCCGTTCATTACGAGACGGTAGCACGGTCACTACGGCGCTGCACCTCGCCACGAGGCGGCCGGAAACATGACCTGCACACATAATACACGAAGAAATTTCTTCGAACACACATGAGGTATTATCTGCATCCTCTTTATGATGGTTATAAACGGCAATGAGCCTCATAAAGTGGATCTTGGAAACTATCTCTATGGCACAAAGCGCAAACTCAGGATTCAAAGCCTGAAGTTGCCATGAATCAACGAAAAACAAGCGTTGAAGCCAGCAGTCGTAAGGACTCACGGCAAAGCACATGTTTGGGATGAAGAACCCAAATGGCAAAGACAGGGTTTATATAGGCCCTGTAGAGACTCTTCGGTTGCTTAAGATGAGTCAGCAAATTCAAAAAGAGGGTAAGTTCAATCACTTACGCCTTGAAAAGCGGTAACAATCAATTACCCTACTAAAGGCTACGACGATTCAGTTGCGTATCCTAATAAATGACGGATAGTCATGATTCGGATGGACTTCCCAACGGAAGCGTGCTTATCTGCCGAGAAATTAGCGCGAAAATCAAGCAAAGAATCAATTGCTGATGTCATAATTGGATATGCACAGAAATGTCCAATCAAATCCCGAAAGGGGCAAAACGGGCAAACTCATTGTTTGTTGTTAAAAAAGAAGGGGGAGAAACCCTAGCAATATCACATTAATGTTCAAAACATTACATTAATGTCTCAGCCATTTTCCTGTTTTCTTTTCAAAAATTCGAAAAGTCAAAACAAATTTTTGACTAAGGAGTCCTGGGGTGCGAACTGCTCGCTCAGCTTCTCCACTTGTTTCACTTCTTGCTTCAGTTGCTCGCACTTGGCATTCATTTCCTGATACAGCTTTACAGCTTCATCAACCTTTTGCTTTTGCTGCTCCACCTTCTGCATCTCAGCTGCGAGATTCTGGTGACCGAGATTCAAAGTTACAGCTGCGCGAATCAGTGTAACTCTGTCCTTGAGGAATTTAAAGCCAAGTCTACCTTGGACTTTGAGCACGAGATTTTGGCACATGCCACACAGCAATTCAGCACTCTGGGCCGAAATGGTCGCAGGTGTAGCCGCACACAGCTGCTCTAGTATCCAGATGGCTTCAGTAAGGAATAGCCTCCTGTCAAAAGGACTGATCTCCAGACACCTCACAAACGATCGGGGGTATCTGAGGCGCATTCGAACCACCCAGTCTACATCGGTTTGCTTCAAACCTGAGACGTCAAGAACAAGTCATGATGTCAAAACTAGCAAGCAAATAATGCGACGTACGAATGGTAAAATCTCTGCTTACCGGTCCCTTCCAGAATTTCATGAATAGAAGGAATGCGAGCCACCGGGTTGTTCGAAGACTGCCCTCGCTCCATGGCTCTCCTATCAGCTGCGAGCTCCAAACTCTCATAGTTAGGAGGAAGAGTGTAAGCTGCACCAGCTGCGATTACATTCCCAACCTGCGAGCCCCAAATGCTCCACGCAGGAATAGGTGCTCCTGGCTCAGTCATCGCCGGAGGCACGACCGAGGTCGCTGGACGGACATTCCCGGATGCGGAAATGGCAGCATCACTTGTCCTTTCCTCCTCACCACCAGTACGGACACTTTCGTCCATCCGCACAGCATCAGCTTCGACATCATCGGAGAGCTCGATGACATCCTCGAGACGCTCACTTACATGTCCAGCGTCCGCGACGGGCTTCTCAGTATGAGAGCTCGAGATTGGAACATGGGATGCAGAAGGCTGACTTCTCTGCTCCAGCTCAGGTTCCTCAGCATGACCTGCGATACCAAATGCGACAATATGAGGTAACTTGTGTTATAAGTTATTTCACTATCTTTGCTAAAGCTAAGAATAAGCACCTCCACGCGAAGGTGGGATTAAGGTATCCTCATCGTACACTAGGGACGTGGAACCGTGCCCTATCAGTGTATCTTCACTAAGCAAATCTTTAAGAGAAGCGTGACCTGGGACGCGAGTAAACCAGTCATGATTTTGCTTCAAGTGACTAAAGCCTAGTATGCGCATATCACTCAAAATAATTACCTGAGGGTTCTCCGCATTTGCTTACCAACCAACGGCGAATGTCAGGCTTTGACACACCGTGCTTTAACGCACCCACAATTACATCTCTATAAGTAACTGCGAGATTGAAGATCTCACCTTTATCGCCACCTGCGATCTCTGCGAAGTCCGCTTGGACTTGCTCTAGCTCTGCTGTGTCCTCTCCAGGAACCTCATCTTCCTCCTCCACATGAGGAGCCACTTCTTCAGGAAGCTCGTCTTCCTCGCCAGTTGGACGCGCTAAGTCGTCAACATGCCGCTCTTCGAGGCTCCGCTGTTTCACAAGCTCGAGTTCCTCTTCCTCTCGCTGCCTTCTTCTCGCAGCAGCCTCCGCGGCTGTCTTCCGGGATTCAGCAAGAACATCCTCGCTTATGGGATCATCTGAAACGCCAGCATGGGCATTTCTCTTTTGCCTCTTGGCCACGAGGCCACCAACGGTTTCATCATCATCACCTGCGAATATACAATTGGTTCAAAGAAAAGAACTGCATAGAAGTTATGATAAAGGACAAGAAAATGCGGCGGAAGTACCTCCTGACTCTTCCTCGCGCATCACAACTGTTCCTTCTTCTTCTTCTTCATTACTTGCTTGGGGCTCCTGCCTCTCTTCCTCTTCCTCTTGATTGAATGGAACGAAGGTTTCAACTGCGAGATCTTTTCGCACCTTGCCGGGCATACGACCCTTACCTTTGTCCTTGACAGAAAGGGACCTCGCTGGGGGCGAAGCTGGAGCGCTCCTAGGGGAAGAAATCGTAATCCCCTTTTGCCTGGGCCTCTTCGCTCTCGACGCCGCAGTCGCTGGAGGGGACGGGTCATCTCTAGGAGGAGACGGAGCCGGAGGGTTGTCTATCAGCGAGTCAGCAAAAGTGTTCATGACCCCGCGAACTTTTGTTTCGACCTCGGCATCCATCCTCCATGCTAGCCGATACGACTCCCCCCTCCTTCTGGTCGCAACAATGGTATCCACCAGCGATTTGGAACGGTCACCAGCTGCGAACCTCCGCACATGACACTAGACAATACAGAACAAAAAGCATCAGTGCAAGCAAATCAAAGAGCTCAAAGCACACAAGGAAACTGCTTACCTCAGCAAACGCCTTGCTATATTTGATGACCTGCGTGTCACCCTTCTTGATTGCATCGACCTGCTCCTTCAGAATGAAATCGGGGCACAAATGATTCTCGCGGTCCAACAACGAGTAGCAACCGTACTCAGACTCGCTCAAACTGCAATTGGGGCGAAACGGAAAAGAGTTTCTCTTGATCAAGGGGGCCCTTCCTGGCTGCGCCGCCGCCTCCGTCTCCATCCTCGTATGCTGGGCAATCCAGTATGCGATCCAATTCTGGGAACAACCACCCCTGCGAGTTCCCGCAGGCTGCTCAAAGGGAAGATTGCTCATAAGGACCGTCTTGCATTCCTTTGTCAGCAAGCGCTTGTAGCACCCTCTAACGATAGACTGGGGCCAGATTGATGGGGCCACCGCATCGAAACCAAACTGAGGAGAGACCCGAGTGGGGTCAACATCTACTGTGAGCCTTTCATATCGTGGCGCGAGCTCACGAATATGCTCTGCAAGTGCAGGAAGAGAACCCCGCAGACACCAGCAAAAGAACTCACGATAGCGCTCGTGGAAATGCGGTCCCTTTTCAAAGAGAAGGTCTTCTGACAAGACCATACCTTCGGAGGGGTATAGCTTCGGAAACCACCGCACATTCTCAACACGTGTGGCGTAAGGCCTGGCAGTGAACTCCCTTCGCTTGTCGCATATCAAGCTCCAAGTACACTTGGTGTTGCTTGCCCCGAACCATCTCGCAGCCCTTCCGCTGTTGAGCGCTCTCGTCTCGCCTGGGGGACACCACTTCTCAAGTGGGAGGGGAGTTGGAGCATAAGACGGCCAACGCTCGAAAACCCACATTGTCAAAAAGCTGATATTGACAAAGGTCAGAACATCGAGGCGGCCCCGCGATTCCCTCATCGCCAGAACCAGCTGATCCAGCCTGTAATATAGCGTGCCCAAGACCAAGGGTCCGAGTGCGACTCTCTGGCCAAGAGCGAGCCTCACGGCAAGTGGCAGCACATGGTAGAAGACCCCATCATGGGGGTGACCATCAATCAGATACCTCGACAGCCAAGCGCAGAGAAAGGCGCAAAGGGTCAAATGATAACCCTTGCCCTCTACGTAATTCTCGGCCTCCGGGTCCTCGCTCAAAAGCTTCTTAGTAATGCTGCTGCTCGCATAGTCTCGGAAGAAGTACTGCAACCACTTGTTCCAGGTATTCTTCGCGGACGTATCAACCAGCTGCCAGTTCGGAAGAGGTTTTGTACTGGTCCACCGAGTAGAGATTTTCTTCACCTCTGCTAGGCACTCCTCCATCTGCGCGTACAAGGCTAATTCCGCAGATGTCCTTAAGTGACTCAAGGGGTCCACCTCGCCCATGGGGGAAAGCTCATACAGCATTTGAACGTCCTCGAGCGTGGGGGCAGCCTCGAACTCAGCAAAGTGAAACGTGTGAGTCGCAGGCGAATAGCGGGACAGAAGGTCTAGAAGCATGGACTGATCCAACTTCACGGCAGCACCCTTCATAGCACGAACAGCAAAGAAAATGCCGGCTTCATCAAGAGTTTCGGCGTAATTACCCAACACGTGGTCAGTCCACTCATCCATATAGTCCAACTTCTGGACAAACGCCTGAGTAGAAATCGCAGTGTATGGGAAGTGCCCGTTCTCGATTCCCAATCGAACCACATCCTCGGAGCCAACTAACTCGAGCAAGGCTGAGTTAACTGGGCGAGTCAGTGTCAACAACCGCTCAACGGGAATAGGATCGGGCATCCTCTTCGCCTTCACCCTCGCGTGGTAAAAATCTTTCCCACCCAGAAAGGGGGCTTTTCGCCACAGAGACTGCGGAAGCTCCGGCATCTCTTCATCTTCCTTGACGGGTCTGGTTACCCTTGTTTTGGCCATTCCTGCGAAAGGGCAAAAAAAAAAAAAAAAAAAAAAAGGGGGGGGGAGAAATACCACACCAGTCAGTTTGAATTTTGAATTCGAGACTTATGCAAAGGAATGCAAACAGTTCCGGTGCCGATTTCAGAAATTGGGTAATTGCAAGATCCAATATCGTCGAAAGAATAAAGCGAAGCGGGTTTAAAGATCAAAGCCTCTTCACAGATTTCATGAGTTTACAGATTCAACGCAGTTCAAGACAAACGCCGGAATTTTAAAATCAAAAAGTAAACGAGGCCAACCTTGTTTCCTTGAAGCCTGCTTGGAGATGCACAATTGAAGAATACGATTTGCAGTCTTGAACTGATGATTGATTATTTGGATCTGCTCTCGAAGATCTCCGGGTACCATTCACTTTAAGAGAAAGAAGCAATGCCTTGCAATGATGGGATACAAGGTATTTATCCAGAAGAATGAAGGGTTGCGTCCCTTCAGTAGTCGAATCGCAACCGTCACCGTCGTGTCGCGCAATCACAGGACGGGCTGACGTCACGCCTAAAACCCTAAAGGTCAGATGGCACGACTCTAGGGGTTTTAGGTCATAATTACACGCACGGGGGCTGAATCTACCCGTATTTGAATTGGTACGTGACAACGACGCGCATGTTGGTTTCCGCGCATGGAAGCCTATACAGCTACAAGCCTTCACGCGCAGAAAGGGGGCTAATGTAGATACTGCTTTATGACATGGCAGATCTAGGCCACGTGGCAACCATCTAGCACACCATATTGTGCTCCACACACACAGGATCACCAGCCGAGCTGATCCATGTGGGGGCTGCGAGACAGAGCCCTCGCATACCACTGCACGGGACTTGTAGGGACTTTGTGGTTTGGAGGCTAGAGTAAGCCCTGTCGCGTGCGAGCCAAGCCCGCACGCGACCTTTAGTAACTGTTTTGAGAGATCTATGGCACGAGCTCCCTAGACCCGGTCAATCCGGTCAAACCCGGTCAATCCGGTCAAACCCGGTCAACCTCGTAACGGTTCCGGTACTCGCGCACCACGTGCTCTAACGGTTCCTATATACTCGGACGAACGTGCCGTTATGGTTAAGCTAATTAAGCCGCCATCAATGGGCGCATTAACCACACTACAACGGTCACGTTCTCCAGTATATATACATCGTTAACCTTTCCATACAGAGGAGAACACACTGCCATACGCGGAAGCTCTGCCAAACCTCTGTCTCTCTCTCAGACATTGCTACTGACTTACTCTCTCCCTACACACACCCCTATTCTTCCTGTGCGATCCCTGATCCACTACGTACGGTGTACACGGAGGTCTCCCTGCCGGAATCTCTTGTGCACAAGAAGCATATTATTTTTTTCCCAAAACAATAATAATTCTAATAGTAGTTTCTCACAACCAAACAAGCCTTAGTAGAGAGGATAAATTATAAACTATCTAACTTTTATCTAAAAGAAATAACAAATTTATTAGTGGAAAATAACTTATTCTAATTTGTTACAAACTTATAAAAATAAGTAAGAAAAATATACTTTTTATTTTGGAGTAAAGGTGAGTACAAAAATACTACTTTAAACTTGTATAAAAAGAATTGTCTTATTTGTACTACTATAAAGCATAACCCAAGAGTATTATTTTTCAAAAGATTAACCTTTAAACAAGAAAATAAACTTCCTAAATAAATAATTCTCAAGTGTTTTAATAAGACTTTCAAACTCCCAAAACTTCTCTTTCAAATTTTGAGTGTAGAGTAGTAAAAAAAATAATTGTCAATGGTGAGATTCGAACCCAAGACCAACACAAATACTAGCATGTGCTTTAACCACTAGGCCATTACCTTCCTTGTTGTCTCTTCCCAGACACAATTAATATGATCTAACTTTCAATGATAGTCAAAACTAAAAAGAACAAAACAAAAACAAGAGAGAGAGAATGAGTCAAACGGGTTTGTTCTTCATACCCGACCAGAGAGAAAAGAGAGTGACGGGTTGATGATGGTGAGGCCGACGGTGGCGGCGGTGAGGCGGTCAGAGGGCGACGGCGCGGTGGCTGCGGCGTCGGCGGCTGCGGCGGCGGCGGTGGGCAGCCCGTCGGGTGAGAGAGAGAGAGAGATTGATTGAAGGAGAGATTGAGAGATTGAAGGATTGAGATTGTGGGTTAACAAAAATCTGAGAATTGATGGGTTTATATAGGTAGAGAGGTGAAGAATTCAACCGGAAAGAGGAAACCCACTTTGAAAACTTCGATTTTGAATCGGGACCAAAAATTAGCGAAATTGGGTTGCTTGATGCTAAATTATCGAGCCTTGATGAGTTTAAATCGAATAGGGAGTGATTTGGGACAAACATCAACGAATTTAGTGAAGATTCGGAGTGGTAATGGTGGTGTTTGGGTTGGAGATGGAGTTCTTCCTCCATTGGAGAGTTTGAGGAAGAAGATGACTATTTTTAGGGTTAAAGACACTTTCACCCCCACTGTTTTGGATAAAAGTCACTAACACCCTCTGAATTAAATAAAAGACTCTTTATAAAGTTAAAATACATAATAACCCCAAATAGTTACTAGTAATAAAAATTAACTTCGTATCAATAAGATTAGCTCCCAACACTTATACTAATGTCATATTAACACCCAATATTATCATAAAATAAAATATAATAGTAGCATACTAACACCCAATACTTATAATATTATTATATTACCACTCAATAATTATAGTAATATCATAAATATTACTATAATTGAAGTCCGAAAGGCAATGGGGCCTACTCGTTTTAACTCATTGTTCGAGGCCTATGGAGCAGCTCAGGATATGCAGCGCATGCTGGATAGTAATGCGGAAGCCTACAGGAAAAGGAAGACCGAGACACCGGTTGCAACAGGATTCCAGAATCGCGGTATCGGAAATGATAGCGGAGATAAAAGGTTTCGTCCCAACCCATCCACCACCAACCAGTTTGGAAACTCAAGCCAGGGCGGACAAGGCCAAGTAAGAGTATTCAACTGCACGAGGTGCGGCAGAAACCACCCAAGATTGGATTGCCAAGGAAGGAAGGTTAATTGTCTCAACTGTGGCAAGCTGGGCCATCGCAGATATGAGTGCCGATCCATGCCCAACAACAACAATGGTGGAGGTTATGGAGGGAACAATGTGAACCGCCAAGGAGGAAATGGTGGGTACAACCGTGGAAGTAACAACTACGGTGGGAATAATAGCGGTTACAACCAGGGTGGCAATAACAACCGTGGTAACCAGTATGGTGGGAACCAGCGCAACTACCAGCAAGGTGGAGGGTATGGAAACAACAACAATGCTGTCAACAGGAACAACAATGGAGGTGGCTATAACCGGGGTAACAACTGGCAAGGAGGAAATGGTTACAACAATCGACCCCAGGGAAACAACAATGCTACTCCAGCAACCACTGTAGCAGGCGCACCTTGTAGGGTTTTGATTCATGGATCGCGCAAACGGAAGCATAATCAAACAAACAACCATGCAAAACCCTCCAAGGATCACAAGTCTAGATGCATAACGATAGTGAAGGTAAGAAATCATAAACACACCTTTGGGTTCTCCTTGATGACTTCAAACGCGAATAGTGTCACGTTCTCTATAGTTGATCCACGCCTAGAGTTGATCCTAGATCTCCAATCTCCTTGGTGCTATCCCGGAATGAGAGGAGGGTGAAGGAATCACGCAAAACGAGACAAAAGAAGGGGCTCGGCCCTTCCTTTTGGCCGACGGGGTGAGGGGCGGCGGCAAGGGGCGGCGTCGCTCCTTGTTGCTTGCTCTCTCTCTCCTGTTCTCTCCCACTCTTGTTATGTTCTCTCTAGAGCATAAGTTATGAGGAAGGAAGGAAGGAGGGTCCTTTATATAGTCCAACAACTCCTTGTTAACTACCTAAAAGACTTATTCTAGTCCAACTAGAATTCAATTTAGTCCCTTCCTTGCAAATTAGTCCCTACTAAGTTTACAAGGGTTTGCAAAGTGATCATTCTAATTAATTAATCCAATTAATTAATTCCCAAATCTAGTACAACTCTATATAGCGTGTGACCCCATAGGTTCTATCTAGTTGGTAGCAACTCTT
The DNA here is from genome assembly GCA_023055425.1 of Linanthus parryae. Classification (NCBI taxonomy): domain Eukaryota; kingdom Viridiplantae; phylum Streptophyta; class Magnoliopsida; order Ericales; family Polemoniaceae; genus Linanthus; species Linanthus parryae. Next base: position 278,014 of record JALGPY010000006.1, read on the forward strand.
TGCTAATATGGAGCGGTTTCTAGCAAAACATCCATTCTAGCCAACTAATAGAATAGTCATCTAGACAACCTTGTACAAGTAATTGTCTCATCCCTTTGCCTCCATATCCGGATTGGACACGAGACATACAAGTCACACTCGTATATCCAATCCCTAGTTTCTCGATCCATGGAATAGCCTTATTCGTGCAAATAACATCAATATCCCATATATTGATTTATTTGAGTCTGGCCAGACATTCTATAAGCACTATCCTTCGAGTGGCCTAGGATATTTGCTCCCGTTATGTGGGAGGGGCAAATCCTCTCTACGTCCACTACGATCTCTAAGCTTGCTTCTCATTGTATCCAGTACACGCCTTTATAACTACCCAGTTACGATGTAGCGTTTAACGCTACCAAGATCACAATGATCCACAACTAGAATATCTAGTGACTTCAAGTCTAAGGATGACAATACCATTGTACCCGAGAAGCACTTGTGACTTAACATAACATGTATGTAGCCTTCTCGGTGATGGGTCAATCCAGTGCAACATTCCGTAATGCACACCTGTGTGTTGGATCGTGATATCTCCATATCAATCCAACCCCATACTAGTCTATAAATGATTGTCCCATTAATCATTATACTTGACTAGGGATATTTAAGATAAACAACACGATTGTAAATCTAAGGACTGATAACTCTCTTTTAGGAGTTATTAATATACTTTCTTAGTACTTGTATTAGTCTTATTTCACATGATTAATATGTTATATTTGCACAAACATGTGAATTTGATGATGTATAAGCCTAAGAGTGAAAAGTTGTGTTTCTAGCTTATTTGTGCATGTTTTCTCTCATATTTGCTATGATAATTGCACGGGTTGTTTAGTGTTGTGTATCTCAGGTAAAATAGGTGCAATGGAGCTTATGAGATGCTTGGACATGCTTGGAATGGAGCTAGATGAAGAGGAGAAAAGGAGACGCACAAACGAAGCAAAGTTGGAAAAGTCACACAGGACCAGCCTGCACTCTTTTCGATGCCCAGGAAAATTTAAAAAGAATTTTGGAGCAAGGCTTGCGGCAATGGAAAGTAGACATCCGTAGCTTTCCAACGGTATATGGTAGGCCCGAATACGAGTCCGTATGAGGGAGATACAGCCCGCGCAAAATCAGCAAATAATTCTGTACGGGAATTACAAAGTAGAGGGGCTGAAGTGCAATTTCGACTAGATTTCATTAAAGAGCGTGCCCAGCTGGTAAAAAACGATGGAGACGACCTAATAGAGGAGCATTGACGTACGGGAGCCATTGGAGTGCACCTAGGAGCTTGGGGATTGCACGGATTCGCCAAAGCTTTGGCGATTTCATCGTTTGATTCTTCTCTTACCCTCTCTTTATCATTCTATGGAGAATACTTGTGATTTTAGCATAACGATGAGTAGCTAATTTCTTTGCTAGGCTCTATGGAGAGCCTAGGGTTATGACTTAGACTTATTTTCCGGATTTTGTTGATTGATTCATGCGTTTGATCCAATTAGTGTTTATTATTCTTCATCTTGTATTGTGAATCCGTAAGCTAAGGCTATTGACACGTGTTAGTGATGAAAGGAATGACCGTGTTAGATGAATATGATGAACTAGTTGAATTCATAGCTTAATGTTACAAACTAACTGATTAGAAAACATGATCTAGGCTTAATTCTTAGCAACAAGGGAGTCGCGAACCGGAGTTGTTAGTGAACTAGGTGGGTGCTCGACAGAGACTTAACCCGGTTATGAATAAGATCATGTTTTTATTCCCGAATCATTGAGACCGATAGGTGAGATGAATAGGAGTAGTCATGTGTGGGTAGATTCGGTTGAACTAGTTAGGTGAGTGAATCGGTGGACCGACAGGACCCGGTGAACGAAGTTGACTAGCCAGCTAGAACGTAACGGTAGATGGAGGTGGACCGACAGGACCCAAAGTAAACTGTTACGTAAAATTACATGAGATCGACAGAAGATTGTAAGTGCTATTACCCGGCATAATCAGTTAGTGCGTAACGTGATTCAATACAAATTCCGGAACTGTCTAAAGACCCTAGGTGATTCATAGATCGCCTAGTTTTCTCCATACTTTGATTAAGTTCTCTTAATTGAAAAATACAGAAATATTGTCTCTACATTCATTTTATTTAGTCGCTTGTTTGTGGGCGACAAACATTCAAACTCAAACCACTTTTTACCGGTTACTTAGGTATCTTCTAATTGATTCTTAATTAGCTAGTAGTCGTCTATTTCCCTTGGGTTCGATACTCGGAGTCGTAAAACACTCCACTTACTACTTGACCGTGCACTTGCGTATACACGTAAGAAATCGTGTCAAGGACTAGTGTTGTCAAGGACTAGTGTTACTTAGGTATCTTCTAATTGATTCTTAATTAGCTAGTAGTCGTCTATCTGTTTGCCTCACAGGTGTGCTAGTGTTGTTTTCTCAGGTAGCGATGGCGGAAGGCCAAGGGCAGATTAGCCTCACCACAGAGCAGCTACAAGCTTTGGTGGCTGAAGCTGTAGAGAAAGCATTGGCAGCAACATCTATACCGCGCCCGACCTCAATGTCATATAATCGATCAGGGAAAGCAATAATCCAGGCATTTGAGGCGGATCTTAAAGGAAGGGAGCCAGCAATTGTGGTGCCACCAATTCAGGCAGAAACCTTCTGTCTCAAGCTGCGCACAATTCAATTTGTTCAGGATCAGTGCACTTTTGCTGGGACAGACGAGGAAGACCCACATGCATTCATTGGGAGATTTCAGAGCCACTGTGGGCTAATTCGATATAGTGGGGTCACATCTGAAGCGCTCAAACTGATGCTCTTTCCTCATTGTCTCAAGGGAGCTGCTATGGATTGGCTGGACTCTATGCCATCCTGTTCAATCAAATCGTGGGAAGAGTGTGTCACACTGTTCATGAGTAAGTTTTATCCTATCTCACGTGTGATTCAGCTTCAGAATGAGATCTGGACGTTCAGGCAAAAGCAGGATGAATCACTTGTCAAAGCATGGCATCGCTTCAATCATTTGCTACGTAGATGTCCCAACCATGGTATTGACAAGCGACATTTAATCCAGGTCTTCTATGATTCACTTGGACAGCCCAATAGAGACAAGATGGATATAGAAGCTGGGGGAAACTTCTTATTTAACTGTGATCATGAAGGGGCATATGCATTGATGAGATGCTTGGTTCAGCATGAAGAGAGCATGGATTATCAGTACAGGCACATGGAACTGGTAAGAGATGAAAAGATGGCTTATAACACTGTTCAGGTGAATGCGGTAGAGGTAGTGCATGAAGCAAATGTTTCAGAGATGCATCAGCAACAGCCAGTACCACCATTAGAGCTGACCGATATGACAGGGATAATAAAGACGATGGCTCAGCACATGACTGACATGTCCACACAGGTCAGCTCTGTAGCAATTGCACTTCAAGTTGCTCAAGCAGAAATAAAAGATCTAAAGGAACAACTTGAACAAAGGGCAATGGGTAGCATTGTTGACACATCAGAGGGACAGGCTCAAGCCATCACCACTCGAAGTGGTATTGCACTTACAGATCCTCCATATCCGAGTCATGCCAGAGCGGAAGCCTCAAAGGCGAAGGAACATGAAGTCTTCGATTCTGAGAAGACACCTGTCATGATCCCCCAATCAAAGGGCATGACTCCACCAGACGAGGAGGAGCATACTCAGGTACCACTTTCATCTTCTCCTTCGTCTTCAGAACTTCCATACCCATTACGTACTAAGAAGAAGAAGGATGATTCTGAGGAATACAAGCGCTTTTTGAATGTCTTCTCTAAACTGCATATCAATATCCCATTGATTGAGGCACTTCAAAAGATGCCTAAGTATGCTCGATTTATTAAAGATGCAGTTCTTGGAAAGAAAGGGGTGGATGAATTTCAGAGAGTAAACTTAAATGAACAGGTTAGTTCATGTGTTTTGCATGGATTACCTAAGAAAAAGAAGGATCCAGGTAGCTTTGTCATTGAGGCTACATTGGGTGATTCCTACACTGGAAGAGCTCTCTGTGATCTGGGAGCGAGCGTGAATTTGATGCCGTTGTCGGTATTCAAAAAGTTAGGTGTGGGGGAGCCCCCGAAAACCTGGATAACACTCCAATTTGCAGACAAGTCATCCAAGAAAGCATGTGGGATGGTTAAAGATGTGCTAGTGAGGGTCGGAAGTCTGATCATTCCGGCTGATTTTGTTATATTGGATATGCCAGTAGGTGATGTTCCGCTAATTCTGGGTAGGCCATTCCTGGCAACTGGTCGTACTCTCATTGACGTAGAGAATGGAGAACTGATTATGAGGGTACACGATGACATGGAGACTTTTCGGGTCTTCAAACCCTCACCCCAGTGTTCATGGGAATATCAACCAGGTGTGCCATTTGCTGTACAAGTGAAGCGCCAAATCCCAGAGTTGTCACAAGGGGATCCACCTGACTACTGGGTAAGAAATAAGCCATCAGCGGTGCACGCACATGAAGCAGTGCTTCAAATTCAACAAAAGAAAGCTAAGCTGGAAGCGGCACAATGTGCCAGACCACCCTCGTGAGGTGGCAGAGGTAACTGGGTCGGGCCGTCGACCGTAAATTACAAGCGCTTGTTGGGAGGCAACCCAACGTATTTTCATGCTTTAGTGTAGAGAGTAAGTTTTTAAATACTGTCATGTGCGTTTTTCATACTGAATTGTTATCTGAGAGGTGAGAGAGTGAGGATCTTATGTTTGAAATGAGTCTCTGCAGGTTACAAGGTTGGAGACGCGGTCCGGACTCCCCTTCTTGATGCGCGCCGACGAGAATGCATAGAAACCGAGAAAACCACTTGAAAAAAAAATTAAAAAGGAATCAAAGATGAGAAAGCACTCGAACTTGAGTAGTGATACTTATGTGAGCAAAACAAGTATGGCAAGAGTTTTTCGGTGATAGATGCGAATGCGCGCATCGGAGTCCGAACGCAAAAGAGGAATGTGAAAACGAAAATGTTGGTGGATTTCGAGTCAAGAGTCGCATAATAGCATGAATGGAGAATTTCCGTGAGTTTCGGGAACTCGCGAATGAGTTCTACGCGAATTACGGGAATTAACGGTGAAAACGGCACATGAATCGAAGTTCAGGAGGTCAAGGAGTCCAAAAAAAAAAAAAAATGCAGTTCCAGCTCCAGACTGGTCGTATGATCAGCCAACTGGTCGTAGGACCACTTTTTACTTAGCCAAAATGTGAAAGATTGAAAAAAAGGGGGCTTCTGCTGGTCGCACGACCAGGACAAGTGGTCGTACGACCAGTAAGGGTATTTTGCGCAATTCAGTCTTTAAGAGGGGGTGTGTTTGCTATTCTGAATAAACTTGAAGAAAAAAAAACCAGAGGAAGGCTGTTCTTCCCCTTCATTCGACATCAAATTCACAGAGCTTTCCTCTTACTCTCGATTCTGGCCAAAACTGCAAAAACTCAGTGAAATCTCCGGCCGTTTGGAGGGTTATTCTCGCGAGCACAGCGCCATCACTGTTCCGGCGGTGTCGCGGTGGTTTTCAGGCCGCCTCTCAACTACGGCGGATTCTCTCTCTCAATCCGGCGAAACCGCAGCCCCACCCTCTTCTCCAATCGAACCCAGTAAACCCCCGAATCTCAATCGACCAGCAGCAATCACCACCGCGACCAACAACCCACTCTCTGTCCGATCGAGAGAACCACCGCTTCTCCACCTCCTTTCACCAGTAACTGAACCTAGACATCACCGCTCCGTCCCCAATCGGTTTCTCTCTCTCTCGCACCGTCCTACCAGAGACCCACAGCCACCACATCGAAATCACCAGCCCTCAATCTCTCTCTCTCTGTCTCTGCTTCGAATTGAAAACCCAAACCCAAACCTCTATCTCTCTGTGATTCCCCCTTCTCCTTCGTCCGGCGAAACCATAAACCACCGTCTCTACCATAGCCGACCACCACACAAGCCAATTGAAACCCAGACCCCGTTTCCTTTCTCACCATCCATCCCCACTGCCTCCTCCTTCCACGGCGACACGAACCAGGAGCCAAGCAACCCAGTTCGTGAAAGCACAAATTGAAACCCAATCAGCCATTGAATCCGATCAACATCACCAGGAAATCCGGAAAACCGTCGCCGTTTTGAACCACCACAGCCACAGTTCGATTTCTCTGCCTCAATTCAAACCCAAGCCCAATGACGAAAGGGAAACTCTAAAATAAAATTCAGCAATTCAACACTTGATCTGTGCACCAATTCATAGAAGTGACAATCCTGAATTGTTGCGAAGTTCCGACCACAGCTTGGTTTGTTGTTGGCGGTGCTCAGTGGATGATTGAAGAAGAAGAAGAGGCAACAACTGGGTTGTTTTAGTTGTGGAGGTTAACGTTGGTTCTGCTTGTTTGGGTGAATTGGTGTAATGGTGTTGTTTTTGTCTTAGGTGAAGATGATGGAGAGTTGGTATGTGTTGTGGGTCAGGTTTGTTGAAGGGTTACAGTGGCTGATTCATGGCTGTTTCAGTTAGGTTTAATGGTGAATCTGTTGGTGGTTGGTGATGGTATTTTGGAGGTTGGGAATAGGTATGGTGAAAGTTACAGTGTTGTGATTAGGTAATGAAGGAGAAATGGATGGTGACAATGTTAGCTTCTATGGTTATGAAAGATGGTGTAATGGAGATGGTGAAAGGGTGAATTGGCAGTAAAGAGGTACTGTGGTAGCTTATTTGGTTATGATGGGTGTACTGGTACTGGGCAGAGGGTGTTTCAGGACATATGGGAACCCTTACTTTGGGTATTGTCATTAGTTCAACTACAGCTCGGTACAAAAGACAACAACATGGATCAGTTGTTACGGATTAGTCTGAGGTTAAAAGTGAAGGAAAGTTTGACGAAGACATCTACCCCGGTGTGCTACTTGCACACTCGACCGTTACGGGAGCTCGCATCACGATCTTGGGGATTCTTCGTTCCTTCTTTTCGTCAGTAGCAACAGGATCAATCGACCCCGGTGTGTTCCGCACACTCGACCGCAAGGGAGTTAGCATTGATGTGCACAATGTTTGCTTGGGGATTGTTCTTGCTATCTCAGTCAGCACTTCTCGGATTTCTTCCCCGACATTGTGTCGGTTGTGAGTATTATTTTCTCTCTCTTTACTTACCGTTTAGGCACATCGTACTTGCTCTAGGATTTTATTTTTAGAATTCTAGGGAATTACTTGAGTACTTGCTTAATTTCGGTACACACAACTCGTTCACGTGCACGTAGCTTGAATTATCTCTAAATTTGTTGTAGCTACCTTCTTGTGCCGTGACTTTGACTCCGAGTAGAACCACCGCCCCTCGCATTTGAATGCTGAGTCTTCTTGGTTAATCTCTAAATTCGTTGAGGACAACGAAGCGCTCAAGTGTGGGGGGAGTTTTAGTCTTGACTAGCCAGTCAGTGTTTGCATCGCCATGTCTGCATATAGTTGTTCGTGTCGTTTTGTGTATGTTAATGTGGTCCGTGTCGTGATATTGTGATAGTATATCGTATTGTGATTTGTTAGTCGTGTATATACTTGTTTGTGTTTGTGTTTAATTTTGCACGTTTTCTTATTTGAGTCTACCTACCCTATCGACTGTTTTGTGTAGTTTCGTTCGTGTCGGCTTGCATGTAGTGTAAGAATTATATGAGAAAAAAATCAAAAATTAAAATTAAAAAAAAAAAAAAAAGAACGAGAAAATTTTGAGAAAAGGGCAATCGAAAGAGGCGAAAATTTGATAAATCGCGAAGTGTGAGGATTTTTGGCATAGGGCATGATTTGCGACCGAGAGTGACGACGTGAGTCCCCCCTAGTAGGTATAGAGAGACTTTATTTACGGGAGTGCCTACCTATTTCTAACACTTACGTGATTTTCAAACTCAAAGTGTGTGCCTATTTTCTTACAAGAGCTGAGCTAGGTGTGAGCTAAACAAGCCGAACATCCATGTGTACGTCTTAGGTAGTCGCCCACCCGCCTCGTAGTGGAACACGAAACAGCTGTGCAAGGACGTGTATTAGAGCACTCACTGCTTTTAGAACTCACCTTGTAGGACCATTAGACGCCCCAATTTGAACCTTGGATTCTTGCTAGCCTTCGGACCTAGGGTGACGATTCTTGGCCTTCATCACAAATTGATTAGAATCACCACTTTAGTGCGTCACGAGGGGGTTGTGTAGTTGAGGGGGTTCGATGAGGGAGTGATTATACAACTCGTTGAGTTCTACATCTCGCTTGCACTTCATTGATTATCTACGAGGGGATGCGAGGGTGAGTGAGTAGGCTTGCGCATTTCGGTGTGGCGGTGTTCCATGCCACTACATCATGGACACAGTTGTGGAGAGCCGTGAGTGCGTGAATCTAATACGCACGGAATTGGGTTGGGTGAAGTTAATTGGTGGATCGTGCTAGGTACCGGTTTTGATTACTTTGGTGTAGGAGGATCGGTTGGATTAGGCACGAGATACATTCATCTGCGGGACTACTTGAGAGGGGATATGGTGACATTCTAGTGTGGGGGTGTCGACTTTTGACTCCGGACATTGAGTGTGAGCTTGCGACGACTCCACTCCCACACATTTACTTCATTGATATTGCGGCTTGGATTTGACATGACCTTTGATTGAGTTAGGAGGAGATGATATTTCTATGTGATATTCATTCATCGATTTACGTGTTTCATTATCCTAGCATATGTGATTGTTAGTTGAAGACCACTCGGATATTATTGTTGCATTGTGATGGTATTTTGAGAGAATTGAAAAAAGGAAAAAAAAAATGAGAGAGAAAAAGAAAAAGGAGAGATGAAATAAAGTTGAGTTGGAATTGAATTGAAACGAGTGGTGGAGCTACTTTGACGACGACGGTTCATGTTTCATGCACGACGAACGACGATGGCAACGGAGATCACTAGTGTACCGGGGTTTGAGGGAATTGAGGGCCGGAGGTGGTGAGCTTTGGGTTTTGGTTCCTATCATCGTGGTGAGGGTGTGTGAGATGTGGGATTTGATGTGAGAATGTGACGCTTAGGACTTGATTTCGACGAGATTATCTATATGTCCCTAAGCCTCATCATGTGAAAACCATTAGCGGATTAGGAGCTCGGACCTTGGATGTGGCTTTGCCTAGCGTAGTCTCTTATTTCGTGGCGCACGCGAAGAGGTAGCGTACTCTTGTACTTAGTAAAGTTAGGCTTTCTATACTAACTAGGGGAGATTCTCGTTGTCGAATTTAGTTTCAACTCATGCTTTGTTCCTAGGATTCTCATCACTTCATGATAATCGGTTTAAGCCAATAGAGATTGCCCAATCTCAACCAAAAAGATAAAAAGTGTTTTTTGTATATATGTGTTTGTGTAGGATCGAGTCGTAGTTTGCATTTGCATCATATTGTTGCATTATCGAGTCTTGTGTCGTTTGCGTCTTGAGTCGGCTAGTAAATAGTGGTTTTACTCGGGACGAGCAAAAGGTAAGTGTGGGGGTATTTGATAACTCTCTTTTAGGAGTTATTAATATACTTTCTTAGTACTTGTATTAGTCTTATTTCACATGATTAATATGTTATATTTGCACAAACATGTGAATTTGATGATGTATAAGCCTAAGAGTGAAAAGTTGTGTTTCTAGCTTATTTGTGCATGTTTTCTCTCATATTTGCTATGATAATTGCACGGGTTGTTTAGTGTTGTGTATCTCAGGTAAAATAGGTGCAATGGAGCTTATGAGATGCTTGGACATGCTTGGAATGGAGCTAGATGAAGAGGAGAAAAGGAGACGCACAAACGAAGCAAAGTTGGAAAAGTCACACAGGACCAGCCTGCACTCTTTTCGATGCCCAGGAAAATTTAAAAAGAATTTTGGAGCAAGGCTTGCGGCAATGGAAAGTAGGCATCCGTAGCTTTCCAACGGTATATGGTAGGCCCGAATACGAGTCCGTATGAGGGAGATACAGCCCGCGCAAAATCAGCAAATAATTCTGTACGGGAATTACAAAGTAGAGGGGCTGAAGTGCAATTTCGACTAGATTTCATTAAAGAGCGTGCCCAGCTGGTAAAAAACGATGGAGACGACCTAATAGAGGAGCATTGACGTACGGGAGCCATTGGAGAGCACCTAGGAGCTTGGGGATTGCACGGATTCGCCAAAGCTTTGGCGATTTCATCGTTTGATTCTTCTCTTACCCTCTCTTTATCATTCTATGGAGAATACTTGTGATTTTAGCATAACGATGAGTAGCTAATTTCTTTGCTAGGCTCTATGGAGAGCCTAGGGTTATGACTTAGACTTATTTTCCGGATTTTGTTGATTGATTCATGCGTTTGATCCAATTAGTGTTTATTATTCTTCATCTTGTATTGTGAATCCGTAAGCTAAGGCTATTGACACGTGTTAGTGATGAAAGGAATGACCGTGTTAGATGAATATGATGAACTAGTTGAATTCATAGCTTAATGTTACAAACTAATTGATTAGAAAACATGATCTAGGCTTAATTCTTAGCAACAAGGGAGTCGCGAACCGGAGTTGTTAGTGAACTAGGTGGGTGCTCGACAGAGACTTAACCCGGTTACGAATAAGATCATGTTTTTATTCCCGAATCATTGAGACCGATAGGTGAGATGAATAGGAGTAGTCATGTGTGGGTAGATTCGGTTGAACTAGTTAGGTGAGTGAATCGGTGGACCGACAGGACCCGGTGAACGAAGTTGACTAGCCAGCTAGAACGTAACGGTAGATGGAGGTGGACCGACAGGACCCAAAGTAAACTGTTACGTAAAATTACATGAGATCGACAGAAGATTGTAAGTGCTATTACCCGGCATAATCAGTTAGTGCGTAACGTGATTCAATACAAATTCCGGAACTGTCTAAAGACCCTAGGTGATTCATAGATCGCCTAGTTTTCTCCATACTTTGATTAAGTTCTCTTAATTGAAAAATACAGAAATATTGTCTCTACATTCATTTTATTTAGTCGCTTGTTTGTGGGCGACAAACATTCAAACTCAAACCACTTTTTACCGGTTACTTAGGTATCTTCTAATTGATTCTTAATTAGCTAGTAGTCGTCTATTTCCCTTGGGTTCGATACTCGGAGTCGTAAAACACTCCACTTACTACTTGACCGTGCACTTGCGTATACACGTAAGAAATCGTGTCAAGGACTTCATTATATTAAATATCCAATAAATAATAAATGAATTTTCTAGCCAAATACAAATTCATACTAAATTAGATTGCCTCTAGGGCATCTATTCCAACACACCTACACCCGCAGCCACAACACGTAGCGCAGCTGGAACTATTAATGTGATGAACCAGACTCAGGCAGCACAGGCCAACGTGGTGACTGGTACATTCCTAATCCATTCTACCCCTGCTTTTGTGTTATTTGATTCTGGAGCCACATTCTCTTTCATATCATCTACTTTTGCTAAGAAGTTAGACTTACCAAATCCTACACCAATATCTATCTCAATCTCTACCCCTACTGGAGAAGTCACACCCTGCAATACCATGTACCCTAGAGTCAACCTAGAAATCTTAGGAGCCAAGTTACCTTCTGATCTAATTCTTTTCGATCTCGGCAACCTAGACGTCATCTTAGGTATGGATTGGCTTAGCAAATACAAAGCAACCATAGAGTGTGCCACCCAAAAGGTTAGGTTTCGTGGGCCGAAAGGTGAACGTCTATCCTATAGGGGTATAACCACTGGACCCAAGATCCAAATCGTGTCAGCCTTAACCATTCTCTCAGATGTGAAGAAAGGGCATAGGGCATACCTCTGTACGATCCATGATCAGGAGAAAGAAGGGGAGAAATTAGAGGACATCCCAGTTGTGAATGAATTTCCCGATGTCTTTCCCGAAGAGCTTCCAGGAATGCCACCTAAGAGAGCCGTGGACTTTGCGATAGACTTAGTATCAGGAACCGGACCAATCTCGAAGGCACCATATAGGATGGCACCAGCCGAGTTAAAAGAGCTTCAGGAACAACTCAAGGAGTTATTGGACAAGGGTTTCATTAGACCTAGTGTCTCACCATGGGGAGCACCAGTTTTGTTTGTGAAGAAGAAGGATGGTAGCCTAAGACTTTGCATTGACTACCGGGAGTTGAATGGGGTAACCGTTAAGAATAAGTACCCGATTCCCAGGATCGATGACTTGTTCGACCAGCTACAAGGAGCCGATACCTTTTCGAAGATCGATTTAAGGTCTGGATATCATCAGCTTAGGATAGCTGAACAGGATATTCCTAAAACGGCATTTCGAACTCGCTATGGCCACTACGAGTTTACGGTAATGCCATTTGGACTCACTAATGCTCCAGCAACATTCATGGAGTTAATGAACCGCGTTCTTCAGAAGTACCTTGATAAGTTTGTTGTCGTTTTTATCGATGACATTCTAATCTACTCAAAGGGGAAGGAAGAACATGAACAACATTTGAGGGAGGTGTTGGAAACCCTAAGGCAAGAGAAGTTGTATGGCAAATTGTCCAAGTGCGAGTTTTGGTTGGATAGTGTGCCTTTTCTAGGGCACATTATATCGAAGGAAGGTGTGTCAGTGGACCCAGGGAAGATATCTGCAGTAAGAGACTGGCCCACACCAAAGAGCGTAACGGAGATAAGAAGCTTCCTAGGATTGGCGGGTTACTATCGACGATTCGTGAAGGATTTCTCCAAGATCGCGAAACCCATGACAACGTTGATGAAGAAGACAAGCAAGTACGTATGGGACAAGAATTGTGAGGATGCATTCCAAACCCTAAAGGATAGGTTGACGTCGGCACCTGTATTAACGTTACCTACTGAAGGTGGAGAATTTGAGGTTTATAGTGACGCTTCAAAACATGGGTTAGGATGTGTTTTAATGCAAGATGGCAAGGTGATTGCTTATGCTTCCAGGCAACTAAAGTCTTACGAAGAGAATTACCCTACTCACGACTTGGAGTTGGCAGCCATCGTGTTTGCGCTAAAGATATGGAGGCATTACCTTTACGGTACGACGTGCAAGATCTTTACCGTCACAAGAGCCTAAAGTACATATTCACTCAAAAGGAGCTGAATATGCGACAAAGGAGGTGGCTAGAATTGGTGAAAGATTATGATATCAAGATCCAATACCATGAAGGGAAAGCCAACGTAGTAGCGGATGCATTGAGCCGAAAGACGGAGCATACGGTAAATGCAATGTGGGTTTTACCACCTAAACTTTGCGAAGAATTTCGAAGACTGGAGATTGAAGTCTGCATGAAGGGAACAACGAACAACATGTTGTGTAATATGACGATAGTACCGGACATCTTCGAAGAAATAAAAGAAGCACAGAAAGAAGACGCTTTCCTACAAAAGATCAAGGAGAAGATCAACAAAGGCGAAGCACTCGATTTCAAAGTGGAAGAAGATGGAAGCGTGAAGTTCAAGGGAAGATGGTGTGTACCAATGAAATGTGCGGAAGTAAAAGAAAAGATTTTGAAGGAAGCTCATAACACGCCTTATTCGGTACATCCAGGAGGAGACAAGTTGTACAAGGATTTGAAGAAGAATTTCTGGTGGAAAGGTATGAAGAAGGAAGTAGCTGATTTTGTATCCAGATGTTTGACGTGTCAGAAGGTCAAGTTCGAGCACAAAAGACCAGGTGGAATGTTGCAACCATTGGAGATACCGGTTTGGAAATGGGATTCCATCTCAATGGACTTTGTCACGGCTTTACCTGTTTCGACTAACGGTTTGAACCAGATTTGGGTGGTAGTCGATCGACTCACCAAGACGGCAAGATTCATTCCCATGAAGGACACGTGGGACATGGAAAAGAGGGCTGACGCTTACATCAAGAATGTGGTAAGACTACACGGAGTACCTAGCTCGATTATTTCTGATAGGGATCCAAACTTCTTATCTCATTTCTGGAAGGAGCTACAAAAGGCCATGGGCACTGAGCTAAGGTTCAGCACAGCATTTCACCCAGCTACGGATGGCCAGACTGAGAGAACGATTCAAACACTGGAGGACATGCTAAGGGCTTGCATTCTAGACTTTGGAGGTTCATGGGTGGACAAGTTACCACTTATCGAATTCTCGTATAACAACAGCTACCATGCTAGCATAGGGATGGCACCTTACGAAGCACTGTATGGGAGGAAGTGCAGGACACCGCTGTGTTGGAGTGACATCAGCGAGACGATCATTCTTGGACCACAAATGATCGAGGACTCGACAAACCAGATTCGAATGATCCAGCAAAGGATGAAGGCAGCCCAAGATCGACAAAAGTCTTACGCGGATTTGAAGAGAAGGCCATTGGAATTCAAGGTTGGCGACAAAGTGTTCCTAAGAGTTTCACCTACAAAGGGAGTTATGCGTTTCAATCAAAAAGGAAAGCTAAGTCCCAAGTTCATTGGACCCTACGAAGTACTGGATCGTATAGGAGAGGTTGCCTATCGCCTGAATCTTCCTAACAGCCTAGGTAGAGTCCACAACGTTTTCCATGTATCCCAACTCAAAGCCTATGTACCCGATCCGAGTCATATCATTGACCCCGAACCTGTCGAGCTTGATCCATCTCTTACCTATGAACAACAACCAATCAAAATCCTTGATACAAAAACCAGAAACACCCGTACCAAGTCCACCACGCTGGTCAAGGTTCTATGGTCGAATCACCAAACCGAAGAAGAAACTTGGGAAGCCGAGGAGGACATGGGGAAACGTTACCCACACCTCTTCGACCAGGTATGAGTCGAGTGACGGGGACGTCACTCATTTTAAGGGAGATGTGATTTAACAACCATGCATTTAAATTACCGTCTTGCCTTGTTATTATGTGCACATTAGAACTGCATACCACATACTTGCATTGGGAGATTCGATTTACTTTAAGCTTCGGGGACGAAGCTTTGTTTGAAGGGAGATGTGATGTAATACCCCGGTATTTTATGGGGCATTTTTGGGAGTTTGGCAAATTTTTCGGGGTCATTGTGTGAACTTACAAAAGTTCTTCCCCTTTTATTTAGTAGTTTATTATTATTATTATTACTATTAGTATTATTATTATTATTATTACTATTACTATTATTATTATTATTGTTATTGTTATCAACTTTTTTTTTTATCAAAAAGTATTTTTAATAAGATGACAACTTTTTATAGTTAATGTGTGTAAATTAGTGGGTGAAGTGTAGCGGGTCGTGTGACGTTTTAAACGTGTCTAAAGTGTAGTTTTAATTAATAACGCGTAGCGAATCACCGCGCTTAGTGGTGCACCCGCCACACCATAATGTCTCTCCCATCATCCTCCCCAATCCCATTTTTTGGGTTTCACAGTTTGTTCTCCGCCAAATCACCGCCACCATCAATGGCAAGGTCAGAAATTGACCTCAAACCTTTCCAATTCTCGCCCCAATCTCGCCATGAATCGAAACCCCAATCTCCGTCATCAACTCCATCAATCGACCTTCCAAAATCAACCCGAAATCTTCTCCAGTCAAAAATTTCGATTGGGTTCAAACCCAATCACTCCCTCTGTCTCTCTCTCTCTCTCGCACCCACCATCTCTCACTCCCCTCTGTCTCCCTCTCTCGCACTCTCCATCTCTCCCTCTGCTCTTCGCCGAAAGCCACCAGCAGGCCCGACGCCGACGGCACCAGGCCCGAAGCCCAGAACCGCCGGCGAACCCAGGCCGCCCGACGCCGCCCCTCTGCGTCGTCGTCCTCAGCTCCCAACTACCGTCGCCATCACCACCTCTCTCGCCGTCCACTCTTGTCCGTCGAACCCAGCTGCCGTCGTTCGTCACCACCGTTCGTCGCCGTCTTCATCGCCGTTCGTCCACCCCGATCGGTAACTCACGAAACCACCTCTTGTTTCCATTCTCAATCGCAATAGTTCTTGCTAGGATATGGTGTTCAATTGGGTTTTGTTTTCTTTGGATTTGTGAGAAATGGTTGCAGTAAGAAATGGTGGGTTGAGTTTATGGGGGATTGAAATTGAAGAAGAAGTTCACTGTGAGTGTGTTAATGTGTACCCAAGTTTCACAAGCTACAACTTATACCCCAATAATTGTGTAAATATTATTAGTTACCCCAACAGTTTAGTAAAAGACAATCTTGTCCTAGTATATTGACCAAATAATATCTTGGCTTATGTAATTATGTGGCAAGTTTATAATCCCAGAAATAGTATTTGCCGTCCTTGATAAATAAAATTTACTGCCTCGCAACTTAATATTAGAGGTTATAAGTGTGCTTGTATAAATAGTTTTTGTATATTTTCATAATAATATAAACTAGTAATTTTCTGATGTTTACACACACCATTAAATATAACTCTAGAAATCTTTTTTCTGAAAACAAATCTTTAATCTTATTACGTTGATTTGGGATTTTGCAAGTATAATATTTACTTTTTCTTAACCAACTATTTAGCCATGTTTTGTAGATATCGGAAAATAAACTCTTGTCACATAATAACGTTTTTTTAGTATTATAATTATTATGTTATATATAGTCGACATCAAGCTTATTTTAAATTGCTACCTTTATCTATAAATATTAGCCGCTAAATGTTATAATATATCAAATAAAGTTTCCTTTACCTCAACTATTACTTTTATATTTATACACCACTATTTTCTTAATAAATATGTACAATAATCGTGCAACTAGTAGCTAGTGAAATATAACTTGCTTGGGGGTTAACGGGGGAATTCACTTGCATTTCATATAGGACATTTAATCGTTAATTGTTGCATGGATAAATATGTGTTGATATAGGACTATGTGATATTGTAGATTCCGGGTTCGTAGGAGGAGAGTTCGTCGAGGACCCCTACTACTAAGTTCCGTGCTGCTTGTGTTGAAACCCCTCTTTCCAATTCCAAGTAAGTTATATGCACAACATCTTTAAATATCAAAATGTGTTGTTTCGTGTGCGTTATCTCAAACTTCGAATTCAATTTCCGCTTTACAATACTTTGAACTCGTTTAGCGCTTTCTTACGAACGATTTGGGAAGCATGTGGTCACTATTTAAAATTGTGGTTTAATACTCCCGTGGAATCTTGAACAATAAATGTACGATAATAGAATTGGGAACGGTGTACAGAGGATGCGTGTGAAGGCTGAGGCCGGGAACACCTATGTGTGATTTCCCTAGGGCATTGTACCCTCTTATTAATTGTGAAAACTAGGAGTACTACCTATACATGTTTAGGTAACAACTGTATAGGGGTGTCGACACTTAAGGTCTCACTAGTTCTTTTAGGGAGAATCGGGATGGACTGTGATATCCCGTAGAAGTACCCTACTTTATTATTATTCCATCGTGACCTCTCTGTCCACATCGAACCTGTTGGGGCTCGTGTTATGCCTCAACCAAATAAAAGAGTAAAAATGTGGTTTTAGCTTATTCTTACTGTGTATATTCTCGTGTTAGCCAAAAACTCTGTTTTACGTGTTGTGGTATATCTTACTTAGTTTTTACTAATTAAACGTTTTCTGCGGTCGGCTTTCGCTATTTCAAAACCCGCAGGTCAAGAATAAGCTGGGGGAAACGCGTGCACGAGCTGGAGCTTTAGTTCTTTTAGCAAACAATGAAGTTTAGTTTTAGTTCTTTGTTTAAGACGACATTTGCCTTCTGTTTAATAACGTAAGGAGGGTTTCTCCTTTGTTTTTATTTCAATAAAGCACTTTGGATTTCGTTAAGTTGTACTAGCGAGGAACCGTAGGTTCCCGGGTTGTTTCAATAGTCCTAAATGTCACTAATGAATATATAATGATGTTTAATTAACAAAATAAATCAAACAATACACTTAGAATCTCAAAAATTCAAGTTTTCTAAAAACAGTTAAACTGCAATTCTGGACAGAATTCTAGCGCTGACTTTAGAGACATATTTACCATATCAAATCATCTCCTAAAATCTTGAAATTAATTTATGATGAACCTATATGTGTCTACTTTCAGAAACATCAAGAAAATCATGCATAGCTATTATAAAACTCAAGTTACAAAAATAACAAACACTGCTATGCAGAGAAGAGTTTTGCAAAAACTTTCAACTTTGCAAGGGGATTACTACCACTTGGAGAATATAAATAAAGCTCATTTTCTCCAGAATGAATCCCCTATGTGTCTACTTTGATAACAAGAAAGATGAGATGTCATAGGTTTCTTAAAATGAGTTTTTTAATAAAAATGGCAAGATTGGTACTGAAACAGAGTTTCAGAAAACATGCAACTTAAAATGAGCATATCTCCCTAACCAAAATGGCTATGGAGTTGGGTTTTTTTCTCAAAATAACCACCTCTGAGTCTAGTTTCAAAGTATGCAAGAGTTAAAAATTTCACAGAGACAAAAATTGGAGATAATATACGTTTTTCACAAACTGGTCAGATTGTGTCAATATGCATTTTTCCCAAAAAACAACAAGTTTGGTTCAAAAGATACATGCAACTTATGGAGACTTGATTTTCACACAAATAACATCATTTTAGGCATGAAGTAAGCTTTTTCACTTGCTCTTGACACAAATGATCAAAATTTTCTTGACATGCAAGTGCAACTACCAAGAAATTTACAAAGTGCATATGGGTTTTAGTGTGAGTTTCATGAAATAGTCAAGATTTTGGAGTCAATCACATGATCTAACCATGGAAATGAAGAATCAAGCATGGAGATGAAGAAAACTAATGTGAAATTTCATCAATCAAAGAAAAACATAAACATGCATGTATGAATTCAAGACTAGAAGGAAGATTTACCCAAAGATTCAAGAAATTGGAGAGAAATGGTGAAATTGGGCTTCAATCCATGAGTGGAATGGTGGAATAACCCCCCTCCATGATGATATAAAGGTTGGACTCAAGTTTTTCATGATTTGGAGACCATAAAATTGAGCTTTGATGAAGTTTTTGTGAAGTCAACACCAAAAAACGGGCATGGAGTTTTGAGAGAGAGAAAAGAGCTTGTGTGAATGCTCTTGAAGAGAAAAACATGTGAAGAATTGTGGAAGAAAGAAATGGGGTCGATGGTGGAGGTTGGTGGTGAAAAATCTCCCAAAAGAAGTTGATACAAAGTGAAGGTAGTAATGAGAGGTTGATGGAGATGGGAGTGATAGAAGAAAAAAATAATTGAATATAATGGGTGTAGTGTTCTTGATGTATTAGTAGAGCAAAATGTGAGATGCTTGTAAAAAAAAAATCTCCATATTTTAGTAGAGTTGACCAAAAATAATTGAGGGGGAACTTGATTATAAATAATCAATAGTTGAATTGCTAGTTGGGGTAAAAAAAACATAATATTGATAAATGAGAGGTTTCTTTGTGAAAACTAAAAGTTGATGGGTGAAAATATAATTTTCAGATATTAACTATCACATACAAGTTAATTTTCATAAATTACAAAATCGCCAAATAATTTCAAATAATCCACTTTGTAAATAAATGTCAAAATCTAATTATTTTTTTTATAGAAAATTACAGATATCTCCCACGTATACAAAATGAGTCTCCTATCGTATTATCCAAGTTTTCAAAACTACAAAATAAGCCCAAAATAGAAAATATATATCATCGTAGATGTCAAATGACACACTTATAATTTAAAACTAATAAGAAGTCAAGGACAATTTTATAAATGTAAATTTCTTAAAATTCTCAAATATTTTTCGAAATTACTAAATAACCCCAACTAAAATACGGGGTATTACACAGTGTATCTGTGTTCAAACCCGAGACTTCATGCAGGACTTCAAAAGCTCTATCACTGAGCTAGAACCCATTTGAACCGTGAAGGACTTTGATGTATATGAATCACTTTGTGTAAGTTATTATGCATTTATGATAAAATTTTATTTAACAAATATGATTATTTGTATTTTACCTCGCATGATTAAGGATTTGTGCCGGAAAAAACTCTCACGAGGAAACAAATGGAGCAAAAAATCTCCCCGTAATTTTGTCCGCGTGCTTAGAAATTAACAAAATTCGTCAAAAATTGTACTTGAAATGTCTACTACAACCTTAATTTTTATAACACTACTATATACAAAAATTTCCACAACTAGGTTAAGGCGAAGGAAAGAACGAACAAAACATACAATAATAGTGAAGAGAGCAGGAAAAGCAAAATTCGTAGAAGAAGACCAAGCAAACTCTGATGCGGGAGATCTCTCGTATTTCCTGCTCACCCTTTTTTACCAAAATCAACGAAAGATACTACCTTTTATGAGCATTGCATTTACAACTTCCATGCTTACAATACGTGCACCACCTGCATCCACGGTGAAGTGACAAAAATGTTAATTTTGTGAGCCTTCTAAGACCAAATAACAATTCCTATATACTCGGATGACACGACTAAGCAACACAATAATTCAAACATAATCAATTAACAAAGTACACAGAGGAAGAAGAATAAAAGTTGAAGGATATAGCTAAATTTTTATTGATTAATGAACTGGAGATGATCACATTAATGGAATGATAATCTACTACAACACATGTAATGCAACAAAACTGAAACACAATGTATCACAACCACGATGAGATATAACAACAATTTACAAAATATGATGTACTCCCGATTTATCTCTACAATTTGAGTTTCGTTCTCTAAATTTCTTAGAGGCTACGTAGTTTTCGTTTTATAGGTTGCGCCTCTAAGACACGCCTCCTCTAGCCAGTTCAGCAACTCTGAAAAAACTTGAACTTGGGGGTTTGGGCTCATCTATTTTCAATCTAGTCAAATGGGCCCATTGGTTAAGAAAAAAACTTGGAACTTGGGTTTGGGATTTATTTAACAAATGGGCATTTGTTGAGTTCAACTAGGCTTACAGCCCACTGGATAAGAAGATAGACTGTCATATTGCGCATATGAGATGGGCTCAGGATCTGAAGAAGTGGACACTGATTTTTTATTTTTTATTTTTTTTGGGGGGGGGGGTGGTGTTTATGTTGATCATACAAAAAAGGAAATTGGGTTTTAGTAGTTATCTATTTTCTATCTCTTTCCTTCTGCAAATATGTGCTAATTCAGTGGCTGCGTATAATATTCAACTCGGTTGTGAAAAGGTTAAAAAGTTAAAGTTTTGAAGGCATATAATTATAATTTTATGAAAAGGTTAAAAAGTTACCTAAAATAAGTTGTGACGAAAATGAGTAAATTTGATTTTTTTATGTCGTAAAAAAAGGTAGAAAAATTACATAAAATTAGGTAAAGAAAGCAAGGCCTTAATCAATTCTATTTTATCTAATAAAAAAATAATTCTTTGAGCTAATAAAAAAAAAGTTGAAGCTAGAAAAAATTAGTCCTACAAATAATATGAAAAAGTTATCAAAAAAAATTTCTAACAAAGTTGATCTTTTATGACGAAAAAAAAAACAATGACTTAAATTAGGCAAATAGAGTGGAACCACAATTTTTTGCTCAAATTTAAGATTTTCTTATTTTTTATTCATAAACTACACATTTTTATGAGCTAGAAAATAGAATGAAAAAAAATATAGCAACGCCTTTTTCTAAAAATGCGACTATTTTTTTTTTTTGAAAAAAAAAAAACCTTGACACTTCCAAAGTAAGTAACAATTTTAGATTTTTTAAAAGACAAGATAAAGAGTCACCTAATAAAACTAAAGCAAACCTAGGAAAGGGCTTAGAGAAAAACGTCATATCAACTTATAACCACGAGACAAGTTGCCTAGTTGATTTTTCTTATGACCTGAGACGGACCTAGGAAAGGGCTTATCGTTTAGTAACCACGAGACGAGTTGCCTAGTTGATGTTCTAATGACCTAAGTGAAGCTAAAATTAGTATCAGACTAGCTAGGTTGTTCGTAACAAACATATGCAAACACACATGCATGTAGTCACAAATTTCACCAACAAACTGAAAATTTGTTGTTTTTGTCCCCATACACCACCTACATAAAATGCGGATGTAAGTTCATGTTCAAGCTTCAATAAAAAATAACAAGTTGGCTAGCTAGTAGATGAAATGACCTAAGATATAATAACTCAAGATAGGGTTATTTTGACTTTTGGTGATGCACTAGTTGCCTAAAACTGTTATGATAAGGCATACGTACAATACCTAAACGAAATCCGAATCCGGATATTACGAATCAAGTGGATGTAACATGTTGTATCTCTCACAATACGTACGCATTTAGAAACTTACAAGACTAACCACGATATACGCTCAAGTGGTTCACTAGATCGGTGCAGTATGTCACAGTCACAATTGTTAGTTAATTTTATTTTATATTTTTATTTATTTATATGTAGAGCGTATAAGCTACGCAGATCTGCAATGACAGTCCTTCAAAAAGTTTAGCTAAGAACAATTTTAAATTATTTTCACCGATTAAAATTAAATAAAACTTTCATAAGTTATTGATGCAAATGTAACGAACTAGTTGCACCAAGTTACGTAATAGAAAGTCTGTCTCGTATCTCATAATATTCTGTATATATTTTGCTATTTGGCTGTTTTTGCGTCGTGATTTTTTAATTAATACCAACTCCCCCAACAAATCTAGATATTTCCCAATTCAAGTTGGTAAAACAAATTGTGTTACATCAACGTCAGCCTAGGAAAAACCATACCACAATGTACATTGAACTGAACATATATGTCACCAGCTAATCCAGCCATATATAATTAAATGCAAATTGATAAACATTAATGTTCAGGCAAGTTGTGAATGCTGTGATTAAATGAAATAATTTTAACTAGTGTAATTGCGTACCCAAAAAGAAATGCTTTAATTGAAAAGGTGACAGTTAACTTGGCACATTTCAAGAAAATTAGTCTCTAGCTAGGTGCCGCGTGCCGCCTAATGGCAAACTAATAGCATTGGATGTTGTTGCAGCTTGAAGGTGGCTTGAAGCATAAAATTACTATAAACATTCTAAATAAAGTTATTTAAAGATCAAGTGCACGTATAGTCGTATACTTCTAAGTAATAAAAAATCATATATACTCCGTCAACTGACCCAAAACACACAAGTTACATTAATTAACACGGAGGATTTAAGATGCTTTCCAATAAAAGAGTTGATTATTGTGCACAAGAGATTCCGGCAGGGAGACCTCCGTGTACACCGTACGTAGTGGATCAGGGATCGCACAGGAAGAATAGGGGTGTGTGTAGGGAGAGAGTAAGTCAGTAGCAATGTCTGAGAGAGAGACAGAGGTTTGGCAGAGCTTCCGCGTATGGCAGTGTGTCCTCCCTTGTATGGAAAGGTTAACGATGTATATATACTGGAGAACATGACCGTTGTAGTGTGGTTAATGCGCCCATTGATGGCGGCTTAATTAGCTTAACCATAACGGCACGTTCGTCCGAGTATATAGGAACCGTTAGAGCACGTGGTGCGCGAGTACCGGAACCGTTACGAGGTTGACCGGGTTTGACCGGATTGACCGGGTTTATGGAGCTCGTGCCATAAATCTCTCAAAACAGTTACTAAAGGTCGCGCGCGGGCTTGGCTCGCACGCGACAGGGCTTACTCTAGCCTCAAGACCACAAAGTCCCTACAAGTCCCGTGCAGTGGTATGCGAGGGCTCTGTCTCGCAGCCCCCACATGGATCAGCTCGGCTGGTGATCCTGTGTGTGTGGAGCACAATATGGTGTGCTGGATGGTTGCCACGTGGCCTAGATCTGCCATGTCATAAAGCAGTATCTACATTAGCCCCCTTTCTGCGCGTGAAGGCTCATAGCTGTATAGGCTTCCATGCGCGGAAACCAACATGCGCGTCGTCGCCACGCACCAATTCAAATACGGGTAGATTCAGCCCCCGTGCGTGTCATTATGACCTAAAACCCCTAGAGTCGTGCCGTCTGACCTTTTGGGTTTTAGGCGTGACGTCAGCCCGTCCTGTGATTGCGCGACACGACGGTGACGGTTGCGATTCGACTACTGAAGGGACGCAACCCTTCATTCTTCTGGATAAATACCTTGTATCCCATCATTGCGAAGCATTACTTCTTTCTCTTAAAGTGAATGGTACCCGGAGATCTTCGAGAGCAGATCCAGATAATCAATCACCAGTTCAGGACTGCAAATCGTATTCTCCAATTGTGCATATCCAAGCAAGCTTCAAGGAAACAAGGTTGGCCTCGTTTACTTTTGATTTAAAAATACCAGTGTTTGCCTTGAATCGCGTTGAATCTGTAAATCCATGAGATTTGTGAAGAGGCTTTTGATCTCTGAACCCGCTTCGTTTTAATCTTTCAACAATATCTACTCCCCAATTTCTGAAATTGGCACTGGAACTGTTTGCTTTGGTTTGCATAGATCTCAAATTCCAAAATTCAAACTGAAGTGTGGTGTGGTATTTCTCCCCCCCTTTTTCTTGCTCTTTCGCAGGAATGGCCAAGACAAGAGTAACCAGACCCGTCAAGGAAGACGAAGAGATGCCGGAGCTTCCGCAGGCTCTGTGGCGTAAAGCCCCCTTTCTGGGTGGGAAGGATTTTTATCATGCGAGGGTGAAGGCGAAGAGGATGCCTGATCCTGTTCCCGCTGAGCAATTGCTGACGTTGACTCGCCCAGTTAACTCGGCCCTGCTCGAGTGGGTTGGTTCCGAGGATGTAGTCCGATTGGGGATCGAGAACGGGCACTTCCCGTATACTGCGATTTCTACTCAAGCGTTCGTCCAGAAATTGGACTACATGGATGAGTGGATTGACCACGTATTGGATCATCATGCCGAGACTCTTGATAAAGCCGGCATTTTCTTTGCTATCCGTGCTATGAAGGGTGCTTCCGTGAAGTTGGATCAGTCCATGCTTCTAGACCTTCTGTCCCGTTATTCGCCCGCGACTCACACGTTTCATTTTGCTGAGTTCGAGGCTGCCCCCACGCTCGAGGACGTTCAAATGCTGTATGAGCTTTCCCCCATGGGCGAGGTGGACCCCTTGAGCCACTTGAGGACATCTGCTGAAATGGCCTTGTACGCGCAGATGGAGGAGTGCCTAGCAGAGGTAAAGAAACTCTCCACTCGGTGGACCACTACAAAGCCTCTTCCGAACTGGCAGCTAGTGGATACGTCTGCGAAGAATACCTGGAACAAGTGGTTGCAGTACTTCTTCCGAGACTATGCGAACAGCAGCATCACTAAGAAGCTTTTGAGCGAGAACCCGGAGGCCGAGAATTATGTAGAGGGCAAGGGCTATCATTTAACCCTTTGTGCCTTTCTCTGTGCTTGGCTGTCGAGGTATCTGATTGATGGTCATCCCCATGACGGGGTCTTTTACCATGTGCTGCCACTTGCTGTGAGGCTCGCTCTTGGCCAGAGGGTCGCACTCGGACCCTTGGTTCTGGGGACGCTATATTACAGGCTGGATCAGCTGGTTCTGGCGATGAGGGAATCGCGTGGCCGCCTTGACGTTCTGACCTTTGTCAATATCAGCTTTTTGACAATGTGGGTTTTCGAGCGCTGGCCATCTTATGCTCCAACTCCCCTCCCACTTGAGAAGTGGTGTCCCCCAGGCGAGACGGAAGCGCGCAACAGCGGAAGGGCTGCGAGATGGTTTGGAGCAAGCAACACCAAGTGCACTTGGAGTTTGATATGCGACAAACGAAAGGAGTTTACTGCCAGGCCCTATGCCACACGTGTTGAGAATGTACGGTGGTTTCCAAAGCTATACCCTTCCAGAGGTATGGTCTTGTCAGAAGACCTTCTCTTTGAAAAGGGGCCGCATTTCCACGAACGCTATCGTGACTTCTTCTGTTGGTGTCTGCGAGGTTCTCTTCCTGCCCTTGCAGAGCATATTCGTGAGCTCGCGCCACGGTATGAAAGACTTACAGTGGATGTTGACCCTACTCGGGTCTCTCCTCAGTTTGGTTTTGATGCGGTGGCCCCATCGATCTGGCCCCAGTCTATTATCAGAGGGTGCTACAAGCGTTTGCTGATAAAGGAGTGCAAGACAGTCCTCATGAGCAATCTTCCCTTTGAGCAGCCTGCGGGAACTCGCAAGGGTGGTTGTTCCCAGAACTGGATCGCATACTGGGTTGCCCAGCAAACGAGGATCGAGACGGAGGCGGCGGCGCAGCCAGGAAAGGCCCCCTTGATCAAGAGAAACTCCTTTCCGTTTCGCCCCAATTGCAGTTTGAGCGAGTCTGAGTATGGTTGCTACTCGCTGTGGGACCGCGAGAATCATTTGTGCCCCGGTTTCATTCTGAAGGAGCAAGTCGACGCAATCAAGAAGGGTGACGCGCAGGTCATCAAATATAGCAAGGCGTTTGCTGAGGTAAGCAATTTCCTTGTGTGCTTTGAGCCTTTTGATTTCCTCGCGCTGATGCTTTTCGTTCTGTATTGTTCAGTGTCATGTGCGGAGGTTCGCAGCTGGTGATCGCTCCAAATCGCTGGTGGACACCATTGTTGCCACCAGAAGGAGGGGGGAGTCGTACCGGCTAGCATGGAGGATGGATGCCGAGGTCGAAACAAAAGTTCGCGGGGTCATGAACACTTTTGCTGACTCGCTGATAGACAACCCTCCGGCTCCGTCTCCTCCTAGAGATGACCCGTCCCCTCCAGCGACTGCGGCACCGAGAGTGAAGAGACCTAGGCAAAAGGGGATTACGATTTCTTCCCCTAGGAGTGCTCCAGCTTCTCCCCCAGTGAGGTCCCTTTCCATTAAGGACAAAGGCAAGGGTCGTATGCCCAGCAAAGTGCGAAAAGATCTCGCAGTTGAGACTTTCGTTCCATTCAACCAAGAGGAGGAAGAGAGACAGGAGCCCCAAGCAAGTGATGAAGAAGAAGCAACAGTTGTGATGTGCGAGGAAGAATCAGGAGGTACTTCCGTCGCATCTCCTTGCCTTTTATCTAGACTTCTTTGTAGTTCTTTTCTTTGAACCAAATATGTATTCGCAGATGATGATGATGAAGCCGTCGGTGGCCTTGTGGCCAAGAGGCAAAAGAGAGATGCCCATTCTGGCATTTCAGATGATCCCATAAGCGAGGATGTTCTTGCTGAATCCCGGAAGACAGCCGCGGAGGCTGCTGAAAGAAGAAGGCAGCGAGAGGAAGAGGAGCTCGAGCTTGTGAAACAGCGGAGCCTCGAGGAGCTGCATGTTGACGACTTAGTGCGTCCAGTTGGCGAGGAAGACGAGCTTCCCGAAGAAGTGGCTCCTCATGTGGAGGAGGAAGATGAGGTTCCTGGAGAGGACGCAGCAGAGCTAGGGCAAGTCCAAGCGGACTTCGCAGAGATCGCAGGTGGCGATAAAGGTGAGATCTTCAATCTCGCAGTTACTTATAGAGATGTAATCGTGGGTGCGTTAAAGCACGGTGTGTCAAAGCCTGACATTCGCCGTTGGTTGGTAAGCAAATGCGGAGAACCCTCAGGTAATTATTTTGAGTGATATGCGCATACTAGGCTGTAGCCACTTGAGGCAAAATCATGACTGGTTTACTCGCGTCCCAGGTCACGCTTCTCTTAAAGATTTGCTTAGTGAGGATACGCTGATAGGGCACGGTTCCACGTCCCTAGTGTACGATGAGGATACCTCAATCCCACCTTTGCGTGGAGGTGCTTATTCTTAGCTTTAGTAAAGATAGTGAAATAACTTATAACACAAGTTACCTCATATTATCGCATTTGGTATCGCAGGTCATGCTGAGGAACCTGAGCTGGAGCAGAGAAGTCAGCCTTCTGCATCCCATGTTCCAATCTCGAGCTCCCATACTGAGAAGCCCGTCGCAGCTGCTGGACACGTAAGTGAGCATCTCGAGGATGTCATCGAACTCTCCGATGATGTCGAAGCTGATGCTGTGCCGATGGACGAAGGTGTCCGTACAAGTGATGCTAACATTTTCGCATCTGGGAGTGTCCGCCCAGCGACTTCGGCTGTCCCTTCGCCTCCGGCGATGACTGAACCAGAAGCACCCATTCCTGCGTGGAGCATTTGGGGCTCGCAGGTTGGGAATGTAGTCGCAGCTGGTGCGGCCTACACTCTTCCTCCTGACTATGAGAGGTTGGAGCTTGCAGCTGATAGGAGAGCCATGGAGCGAGGGCAGTCTTCGAACAACCCGGTGGCCCGCATCCCTTCTCTTCATGAAATTCTGGAAGGCACTGGTAAGTAAAGATTTACCGTACGTCGCATTATTTGCTTGCGAGTTCTGGCATTATAACCATTTTTGATGTCTCAGGTTTGAAGCAAACCGATGTAGACTGGGTGGTTCGAATGCGTCTCAGATACCCCCGATCGTTTGTGAGATCTCTGGAGATCGGACCTTTTGACAGGAGGCTATTCCTTACTGAAGCCATCTGGATACTGGAGCAGCTGTCTGCGGCTACACCCGCGACCATTTCGGCCCAGAGTGCTGAATTGCTGTGTGGCATGTGCCAAAATCTCTTGTTCAAAGTCCAAGGCAGACTTGGTTTCAAATTCCTCAAGGACAGAGTTACACTGATTCGCGCAGCTGTAACTTTGAATCTCGGTCACCAGAATCTCGCAGCTGAGATGCAGAAGGTGGAGCAGCAAAAGCAAAAGGTTGATGAAGCTGTAAAGCTGTATCATGAAATGACTGCTAAGTGCGAGCAACTGAAGCAAGAAGTGAAACAAGTGGAGAAGCTGAGCGAGCAGTTCGAGCCCCAAGACTCCTTAATCAAGAATTTGTTTTGACTTTTCGAATTTTGAAAAGAAAACAGGAAAATGGCTGAGACATTAATGTAATGTTTTGAAACATTAATGTGATATTGCTAGGGTTTCTCCCCCTTTTTTTTAACAACAAACACTGAGTTTGCCCGTCTTGCCCTTTTCGGGATTTGATTGGACGTTTCTGTGCATATCCAATTATGACATCAGCAATTGATTTTCTGCTTGATTTTCGCGCTAATTTCTCGGCAGATAAGCACGCTTCCGTTGGGAAGTCCATCCGAATCATGACTATCCGTCATTTATTAGGATACGCAACTGAATCGTCGTAGCCTTTAGTAGGGTAATCGATTGTTATCGCTTTTCAAGGCGTAAGTGATTGAACTTACCCTCTTTTTGAATTTTGCTGACTCATCTTAGGCAACCGAAGAGTCTCCACAAGGCCTATATAAACCCTGTCTTTGCCATTTGGGTTCTTCATCCCAAACATGTGCTTTGCCGTGAGTCCTTATGACTGCTGGCTTCAACGCTTGTTTTTCGTTGATTCATGGCAACTTCAAGTTTTGAATCCTGAGTTTGCGCTTTGTGCCATAGAAATAGTTTCCAAGATCCACTTTATGAGGCTTATTGCTGTTTATAACCGTCATAAAGAGGATGCAGATAATACCTCATGTGTGTTCGAAGAAATTTCTTCGTGTATTATGTGTGCAGGTCATGTTTCCGGCCGCCTCGTGGCGAGGTGCAGCGCCGAAGTGACCGTGCTACCGTCTCGTAATGAACGGCGTGATTCTTCTTCAGCATCTCCGAAGAAGAATCCGTCACTTTCATGTTTGTGAGCCCGGGGTGACGAACCGTCGCGTTCATCCCCGTCTACAAGGAGCCCTTGCCCTTTGGAGCTTCTGCTTGCCTGTGGATCGCCGGAACCGGTGGTTCCTTGGGCAAATGTTATGGGGGGCCTATCTGACAACAGTCTTGTCGGATAGCGGAGTGTCGAGCGTACGGCTTCATGTGGCTCTTTTTAGAGCAAGATCCCCCTTGCTACAGATGTTCACCCACAGATCTGGGCATCGTGTAGCCGGCGTTTGAAGCCAGGGCGGTTCATTCTTTGCAGTCCGGGTTTCCGTGCCGTGTCTCTGCTGGCTTATCAGCCATTTTTCGCATGTATTGTGAGCCATGTTGGCTGTGTAGTTAGATTCGAACTTTTCGCTTGTAAGCTGCTATCTAGATAGATAAATTGTAAGTCATTTGACTCATAATGATATATAGCTTTTGTATCATTTGCTTTCTTCGCAACAAAATACAATTTCGCATGCGTTTCGGCTTGTTTTGCCTTGCATAATGCCATGTAATGATTTCACATGCGCAGATGTTTAGCTAGATCATTCGAGATCGTAATTTCGCAGATGTGCCATTTTGATGGATGGGCTTGCAGTTGGTCGTTGTAAATCGTATGAGATCACGTTCACAACTTTGCTATCATAACAGATAGTTTTTTTAACAGATCAATTGAGATCATTGAGCGGTGCGAATTGCTATCATAGAAGATAGGCTTTATTAGAGGATTGGTTGAGATAGTTTCTCGCATGAATTGCTATCGCAGCAGATAGACTTTTAGAAGGTCTAGCAAGAAGTTCTGCAGTTACGTTACCATCGTAACATACGGACTTGGGTGATCAACTAAAATCACTTTGCGTATAAATTGCTACCGTAACAGATAGGCTTGAGAAGATCATATAAGATCGCATTTGTGTAAACCGCTATCGTGAGAGATAGGATTTTGATAATCAATTGAGATCGTTTTTGTATTTTTGCTGCTATCGTAAGCTTTGGATGATCACTTAAGATCGCATTTGCATCGGCTGCCATCATAAGGGATGGGCTTTAGATGATCAATTAAGATCGCGTTTATGTTGACTGCTATCGTGAGAGATAGGCTTTGGATGATCATTTAAGATCGCATTTGCATTGGTTGCCATCGTAAGAGATGGGCTTTTAGATGATCAGTTAAGATCACGTTTATGTTGACTGCTATCGTAAGAGATAGGCTTTGGATGATCACTTAAGATCGCATTTGCATTGGTTGCCATCGTAAGAGATGGGCTTTTAGATGATCAATTAAGATCACGTTTATGTTGACTGCTATCGTAAAAGATAGGCTTCGGATGATCACTTAAGATCGCATTTGTATTGGCTGCCATCGTAAGAGATGGGCTTTTAGATGATCAATTAAGATCACGTTTATGTTGACTGCTATCGTAAAAGATAGGCTTCGGATGATCACTTAAGATGGCATTTGTATTGGCTGCCATCGTAAGAGATGGGCTTTTAGATGATCAATTAAGATCGCGTTTATGTTGACTGCTATCGTAAAAGATAGGCTTTGGATGATCACTTAAGATCGCATTTGTATTGGCTGCCATCGTAAGAGATGGGCTTTAGATGATCAATTAAGATCGCGTTTGCTATCGTAAGAGATAGGCTTTGGATGATCGATTGAGATCGCGTTTGCTATCGTATGAGATAGGCTTTGATGATCAATTAAGATCGCGTTTGTGTTCGGCTGCTATCGTAAAAGATAGGCTTTAGATGATCGATTGAGATCGCGTTTGCCATCATATGAGATAGGCTTTGATGATCAATTAAGATCGCGTTCGCTATCGTAAGAGATAAGCTTTGATGATCAATCAAGATCGCGTTTGCTATCGTAAGAGATAGGCTTTGATGATCACTTAAGATCGTGTTTGTATTTGTTACTATTGCAGCGAATAAATCATTGTTAACAGTTGTAACAAATTAGATAAAGCGATATAAACAGCTAAAAATATGAACTTCTCATCTGGGAGAATTCTTTTATTATGACATTCTCATATGGGAGAGATAGGATTACAATCCTCTCATATGGGAGAGGAGATTGCGAATATCGTAGCCACATGAGACATTAAGCAACGTTATCATAAAACGTATGAAATAAGAGAAGTCAAGGATAGTACTTCTTGATCCAGCGCATGTTGACTGAGCTTGGAGTCGAGGTTGTGCCGTGCAACCTTCGTATGCTGCAGTAGCCGCTATCGAAGACTTCTGTGACTTCGAAGGGTCCTTCCCAATTAGCTGCGAACTTTGGGTGAGTTGCTTCTCGCATGCAGTGATCAGATGCGCGCAAGACCAGGTCGCCAACTGCGAAATCCCGTCGCTGGACTGTCTTGTTATAGGCGCGAGCGATTCTCTCTTGGTACCGCTTGTTAGTCCTTTTGGCTTGTTCTCGCTTTTCTTCCAGCAAGACTAAATCATGATCGCGTTGATTTTCATAGAGTGCATGGAAGGCCAGTCTCGCCGAATTGACTCTGACCTCCGCAGGTACTACAGCTTCGGCCCCATAGCATAGTAGAAATGGCGAGGCCCCTGTAGGTGTCCTTGGAGAAGTTCTGTAGGCCCACAGAGCTATGTTAAGGGAGTCGGCCCACTTTTTGTGGTCATCTGCGACCATCTTGCTCAGAATTCGCAACAGCGTTTTGTTAGTCGCTTCGGCTTGTCCATTTCCCTTTGGATAATAGGGGGTGGAGCATATTTGCCTGATATTGTACTCCGCGAGTTTCGTAGCTACCTGACGATTAACAAAAGGAGTACCGTTATCTGAAAGAATAGTATTTGGGATTCCGAACCTGCATACGATGTTTTCCTGGATGAAGTTAACCACAGCCAGCGCGTTTGCCGTCTTCAGTGGTATTGCTTCCACCCATTTGGTGAACAGCTCGGTTGCGGTGAGAATGAAATGATTCCCATGTGACGTTGGTCGGATGGGGCCGATGAAGTCCAGAGCCCATGTATGAAATGGCCATGGCGTTCCTAATGCATGTAGATCCACGGCGGGAGCGTGCACTAGGTTCCCTTTGAATTGGCATTCTTGGCAGCGTCGCACCTTGGTGCGGCAATCGACTTCCATCGTGGGCCAGAAGTATCCGATTGAGAGGAGTTGTCTGCATAATTTCGCACCTCCCTGGTGTTCCACTTGATGGGAAAGGTCCATGACTTCTTGTGCTTCCCTGCCGTCTAGGCATCGCAGCAAGTTGCCCTCGTGACCTCTTCGCCAGAGCAGGTTTTCCTGGACCACATATCGAGACGCTTTCCT
Organism: Linanthus parryae; assembly: GCA_023055425.1. Lineage (NCBI taxonomy): Eukaryota > Viridiplantae > Streptophyta > Magnoliopsida > Ericales > Polemoniaceae > Linanthus > Linanthus parryae. Next base: position 310,784 of record JALGPY010000006.1, read on the forward strand.
TTTCAATTTGTCAGCTTCTTTTCTCGATTCTGGTACGGTGCCCTTGGTGAGGAACTCAAACAATGGCTTCCTCCAATCTGCGTCGTCATCGGTTAGAGCGACGAGTAGAGAGTCTTTGATTAGTGCGCAACTTTCGCACTTCCCTTGTATCAGGGCTGCAGCTGTTGACATGCCTGGCCAATGAATGCCATATCTCTGAGCTTTCCTGTAGATTGACACCTCGCTTTCTCCGCAAGCGTGTTGGTGAATCTTTTCTAACAGCTGTTGTCCCTCTTGCTCGGAGACACATCGCATGAGTATTCCTCCAGGACCCTTGTAGTAAAGGGTGTTGTCGTGGATGCAGTATCCTTTCGTGAGTACCCAGCTTTCGCTGCTGGTACCTTTCGCAATAGCTTGCAAGATTGCTTTTCGCCAGTCTTCGTCATCCATGTGTTCATCGTCGCACGCATCTTCTGTTAATGCCGACGATGTTCGCACTTCGATGGCAATCCTTGCGGGGCATTTGTCTATGCTGACCTTAGATCCCAGAGTTGCTAAGGCGTCTGCATGCCTGTTGTCCGCTCGGGGTTTGTGCTCGTATTTCACGTCGCAGAATTGCTGCATCAGCTTTTGCACTAGGGTGCGGTATGGCAGGAGGTTGATCTCCTTTAAACCATATTCGCCTGAGGCCTGCTTAACAATTAGTTTGGAATCTCCCATGACTGTTAAGTTGCTCACTTCCAAAGCTTTCGCCGCACGGAGCCCCGCGATCAGAGCCTCGTATTCCGCCTCATTGTTAGTGACTGCGAAGTTGAGTTTTGCGGACATCTGTATGACTTCCCCGTCCGGCTTTGTCAAGACTATCCCAATGCCTCCACCTTTTCTGGTTGACGAACCGTCGAAGTGGAGGGTCCAATAGGGCACGTCAATCGCGTAGATTTCAGGGCCTTCGAGCTCTTCCTCGATCACAGGTTCGTGACTGTTGTCGGGGAACTGTGCCAACAGATCTGCTACCGCCTGCGACTTGATCGCTCTTGGTTTCACGCATGTGATATCGTATTGAGAGATGGTCATATACCATTTTGCCAATCTCCCGCCCGGAGTAGTGTGAGTTAGCAGGTATCTTATGGGGTCGCTTTTGGTGACCACCACTACTTTGTGCGATGCAAAATAGTGTCTCAACTTCTCTATTACGAAGAATAAAGCAAGGCAATGACGTTCGATGTCTGTGTACCTTGATTCAGCAGGCTGCACAATGCGAGAGATGTAATAGATGGGCCTCTCTTGGCCTTCATACACCTGAGCCAAGAGTGCTCCTATAGATTTCCTTGTCGATGTAAGGTATAGCAGAAGCGGTGATCCCAGTTGAGGCGCGATCATTATCTTTGGGGATGTGAGTAGCTCCTTTAGCTTTTCGAATGCGGCTTCGTGATCAGGAGCCCATTTGTACGCGGCGTCCTTCTTGAGAAGAGTGCTGAAGCAGCATGTGATTTCGGCGATTGCTGGGATGAATCTCCGCAGATATGACAATTTTCCCAAGAATGTTTTCAAGGTACTTTGGTCGTGAGGTGGCGTCATGCTGGTGATGGCTGACACTTTCGCAGGGTCAGGCTCGATCCCTTGGCGATGAACTACACATCCCAAAAACTTCCCCGAAGTCACGCCGAATGCGCATTTCATGGGGTTCATTTTCAGTTGAAAGCTCCTGCATCTGTTGAATACCTTTCGCAGGTCTGCAAGGTGATCTGCTTCATACTTGGATTTGACTACCAAGTCATCAACATAGAATTCCACTTCTTTGTGCATCATGTCGTGGAATAGAGCCATCATGGCCCGCTGATAGGTTGCGCCTGCATTCTTAAGACCGAATGGCATTACCGTATAGTTGAATACCCCCACGGGAGTGATGAATGCAGTTTTCCTTGCATCTTCGGGATCCATCTTGATTTGATTGTACCCGCTGAAGCCGTCCATGAAACTGAACATGCGATGGCCTGCCGTTGAATCAATAAGCAAGTCAATATTAGGCAGTGGGAAATCGTCCTTAGGACAGAAGCGATTGAGATCTCGGAAGTCCACGCAGATGCGGAGCTGTCCGTTCTTCTTCACCACTGGCACGATGTTGGCCAACCATGTGGGATGGTGATTTGGCTCTATGAACTTGGCATCTAGGAGTTTGACAATCTCCTGCTTGATCTTCACGTTGAGCTCCGGCCTGAAGCTTCTGGTGCTTTGCTTGACCGGTTTAGACCCTGGGATGATGTCTAAACGGTGCATAGTGATGCTCGTGTCCAGACCCGGCATCTCGTCGTATTCCCATGCGAACACGTCCTTGTATTCAGTTAGGAGCTGCAGCAGTCCTTGTTCCTCTTCGCTTGTGAGGTCCGCACTCAGGAAGACTGGCCTTTTCTTTTCCTCGTTCGGGCTGAGGAACACTTCCTTTAGCTCTTGCTTTTGTGGTCTTGGCCTGTCTTCCATGAATTCGGGTGCTTCTTTGAGTTTCTCCTCTGGAGTACCCCGTGTTGGCTCTTCTGTCAGCGCAACTTGCTCGATTTGATTGATTTGCCCAGGGACATCCCCATGCCCGTGTGAGGACGTCCCCGCGCACCTTCATATGCGATAGCATTTCTTCCCGTTGGCGTAGAAGCTCTCTATCTCCTTGCCCTCAGGGTCATGTTTTGCAATCCTCTTCAGAGTGTACACACTCTTGCGGTGATATGCGGTGCGCGGCGCCTCTTCGTGAGTAGGCGGCGTTTCCTTGGCATCTCCCCTTGTCACCATCACGCCTGCAGGTGACTGGTCCTTGATATCCTCCCAGAGAGGTAAGGGAGTAGGGTTGAATGGTCCGGGTGTTTGCTCGTCCGCCATCTCGGTGAACCACACTGCCTCGCTGAGATGTGCTTCGTCCAAGTTGAACGGGTTAGATGAGGCCGGTATCTCGACAATCTTGTCGTTCCAGATAGCTTTCATCACCTGGTGAGCCGTCGAAGGAATCGCGTCAAAGCGATGAATCCAGGCCCGACCTATGATCATGTGGTATGTGGTGTTCGCGTCTATGACATAGAACTTCGCCGAGCACTTGATTTTGCCGATCTGAACGCCCAGGCGGATCCACCCGATCGTCATTCTAGAATCGCTCCCGAATCCCACCAGCGGGGATGGACGCTTGACTACCTTGTGCTCGGGGATCCCTGCTAGCTTCAGTGTGTGGAGTGGAACAACATTGACCGCTGCTCCCCCATCGACGAATGCTTGCTTGAATTCGACGCCGTTGATGATGGCGGTCACGTACAGGGGCCTCTGGTGGCTCGCATCTGTCTTCTTGTCGCTGGCAGAAAAGGTCATAATCTTCTCTGTGGAACGGGACGCCCTGACAACTTTCCCGTTGGAGACCACGAGGTCCTCCTCGTAGTCCTCTGCTACCCTTAAGATTGCTTTTGTCATGTCCGCTCGACATTTTTCGGAGAAGTTCATCTCGTTGAAGAATTTGTCGAAGCCGTGCGACCCTTTCATGCGGTCGGCACGCTCATCTTCCGTGTCCATGCTATGGTCTTCATCTTCATGGACTTCAGCAACGATGGGCAGACCATCCTCTGCGACTTCTTCCAAGTCCACGATCGAGATCATGGCGACCTCTTTGCCCTTTGAGCCCGAATCTGTATGGGCAGGCAGCGGGTTGTTGCGCACATCCTTCCGATGGTCGCTGACGATGAGTTCGCCACTCTTCATCTTCTGATCGAGCGCGAATCTGAGCTTCTTGCACTCGGCTGTGGGGTGCATGACCTTGCCGTGGTATTCGCACCACTTAGGGTCCCTCGTCATCTCCTTGGAGGGTGCTTTCTCGAGCGGTGGCAGGACTCCGTCCTTACGCCATTGTCTGCAAAGATCGCTCGCTTCCTCCACCGAGCATGGCAGAGGTGGTGCATCGAAGTTTGCAACCTTTGTTTGCTTCTGGGGCGAAACTGCATTGACCTCAGCTTCGCGTCCTCGCTTGTAGCCAAATCTGCCGATCTTGTAGGTGGTGCCGCTCGCAGGTCGTTCTGGAGCGCTCTTCTTTCTCTGTCTCTCGACAATGGGCTCGATGTTCATCGTGCATTCGATGAGCTTTGAAAACGTAGGTGTTTGCAAATTGATCAGCATGCTTTTGTATTCGTCTCGCATGCACTGCAGGCATATCTCTACGAGCCGGCTTTCGAGCATTGGATCCTTGCACTCCAAGGATTTCGCTCTGAATTTCTTGATGAAAGTGATTCCATCTTCCTCGCGTTTCTGATACATCCGTGAGAGATGGATCATCGTCACCTTTTCTTCCGTCTGGAAGAACTTGGTATAGAACTTCTGGACCATGTCGTCCCAAGTCTACACAGATCCGGCCTCCAATGTTCGGTACCATTTGTATGCTACATTCCCAAGAGTTTTTGGGAATTCCCGCATCAGCAGTTTGGGATCGGCCCCGTATGGACCCATGACATCGATGAAACGCATGACATGCTCATGAGCGTTTCCATTGACGTCCTCGAACTTGTCCCATTTGGGAGCCTTGTACCCCGCCGGGTTAGGCATGAGATAGATCTCTCGTGGGATGGGTGGATCGTTGTCTAGCTTCGGGATGATGGTATCCGCGAACGACTGATGAGCCAAGATGGAGTCCACGCGCTTCTGCAAAGACGTCATGCATTCTGGAATGCTTCCCTCAGTAGTTGACGGAGGGGTTGCCGTAGGCGGTGGCGACACATATGCTGCCGGAGGATTGGGAGTGTATTGGCTACCCGCGTTTCCCCAGATTGTCGCTGGTGGAGGCAGAGTGTACTGCAGAGCTGGGTTGGACGCCAAAGCCGGGGGCTGAGAGGCGTGAGCAGCAGGGGGCGGCATTTGTGCCGTCGACCCTTGGACCGAAGGCAGCTGCGTGGCCGACGGTGGAGTTTGCAGATGAGGGTTGGGAGGCGTGGCCGACACTCCCAATCCTGGAGCGGAAGGGGTTCCTCCTCCCTGGGGGATAGCGGTGGCAGGTGGAGGATTTGGCGCAAGAGTGCCCAGAACGGCCAAGATCCGTTCTAACTGCGCGGACTGAGACTTGAGAGCTTTTGCCTGACTTTGGACAGTGGCGTCCAAAGACTCTAAAGTTGGCGCCTCGCCGGGAGTCGTCGGAGTACGGCGAGCCTCGTCTCCCGAGGGAGTTTCAGTGGAAGGAGATCGGTTGCTGACATCGTCCTCCTGAGACATGGTTGCTTTTGCTGGTAAGTTTCACGTCGGGTTCACCAAAATGTGCACAAGAGATTCCGGCAGGGAGACCTCCGTGTACACCGTACGTAGTGGATCAGGGATCGCACAGGAAGAATAGGGGTGTGTGTAGGGAGAGAGTAAGTCAGTAGCAATGTCTGAGAGAGAGACAGAGGTTTGGCAGAGCTTCCGCGTATGGCAGTGTGTCCTCCCTTGTATGGAAAGGTTAACGATGTATATATACTGGAGAACATGACCGTTGTAGTGTGGTTAATGCGCCCATTGATGGCGGCTTAATTAGCTTAACCATAACGGCACGTTCGTCCGAGTATATAGGAACCGTTAGAGCACGTGGTGCGCGAGTACCGGAACCGTTACGAGGTTGACCGGGTTTGACCGGATTGACCGGGTTTATGGAGCTCGTGCCATAAATCTCTCAAAACAGTTACTAAAGGTCGCGCGCGGGCTTGGCTCGCACGCGACAGGGCTTACTCTAGCCTCCAGACCACAAAGTCCCTACAAGTCCCGTGCAGTGGTATGCGAGGGCTCTGTCTCGCAGCCCCCACATGGATCAGCTCGGCTGGTGATCCTGTGTGTGTGGAGCACAATATGGTGTGCTGGATGGTTGCCACGTGGCCTAGATCTGCCATGTCATAAAGCAGTATCTACAATTATATAACCCTAAATACATGTTCTTGAAGAATGCTATACGTACCCAATTATCATACTTGAATCAACAGGTTGAACATTTTTTAGGAAAGACGGATTGAACTTAGTCGTGGGAACAAACTAATGAAACATATAATTTATTATTATTATGCAATTATTTATAATAAGACAGTTTATGTTTTAATATCCATTTTAGTAATGTTAGTTTTAACCTTTAGATCTGATAAAAAAAAGTGACAGCTATGAGATTTTTTTCTTCTTCTTTTATTAGGGTAAAATTTCAAAAAATTGACGCAGAGTGAATGACTTCAGCCAAGGGTAATCCACTGGCTTTAGTTAATTTTTTCATTCCTTGGTCATTAAGCAATATTGTACGGAGAGAAAGAGAGAGAAGTGCGCATGCATGCTTAGTTGTCAAACTTGTGGTACCACTCATGAAGTGGCATATACAGTAGTAGTATAAATTGAGAGCAATCTATTACCGGATTGTGGTTGGCTATGAGCACCCTTTGATCCATCGTAACCAGAGATAGATAGATAGATATAAACAAGAAAGGAGGAAGATGAGACATGAAGAAGATCATCATCAACCATCGATTATATTCCTTCACTTTCTTACTAGATAGAGATCGATGGAGGTTCATTTCTCTCCTACTATTTCTCGCCATGGTTATCAACAAGATTGCTGTGAAGGAGAGAGATAAATAGCATCAGGCATGCTCGATTCGCCTTCTTAAATTTCACAAAAAGACTTGCATGCATTAGCGTTTTTTTATTTATAGTAGAAGAACGTACCTATAGATCAGATATGGAATACTATTCTACACTGTTAATAAAGTTCTTTGCTTTATTGATCCTTTGCAGCTACTAAGTTTTGTTGCGCCGGTTAACATTATCCGTCATTCTTATACATGTTCATGAAAATATTGATCATATATGAATTTCTGACTCAGATTATTAGTTTTGAAATTCGCTGTTGATGGTGTCTAGCTCTCATAGTAATATTTTCACTTTTCATATCCACACAAACTGTCTGATTTGCCCTAATTATCATTATTGGATTCATATGTACAATATTATAAATATAAACATGCGTGCGCTCGCGCTCGCGTACATATTTATACATTGTTACCTCATCTTGCGAGGAATGCGAGCTAATTCATTTTGCCCATTACTACAACTTACGAATGAAACGTGCTGGTGTTTTATTGATTCTTCATAAAGTGCTTGGATTTTCTTCTCAATTTAGTCTCTTTATTAAAGGAATTGGCACATATTTTCCTTCTTAGTTTTCAGATTGATATTTCTAAAAAAAAAGTTTTAAGATTGATACGAGCATGTATATTGCATGGATTGAGATTTACTTGAAGAAACTGCATATTTAGTAAGATATAAACGTTCAAAGTTTTTCACTGTAAATTTAGTATTTGATGAGATATTTGATCAATCTTTTTCTAGGGAATTTATATGCGGTTATGCTTTTTTGAGGCATATATGCCATTTCTGATATTCCCCATTTATAGTTGATTAACATTCTTAGTTTTGATTAACAATATTAAGTGTGTTTTGGTACCAAGATAATTAGATGAAATTTCTTTCTGACGCTTTTATCTTTCAAAGCTACTCTACATTTGTTTGTGGGTTTGTATAAGATCTAAACCATAATTAGTGTCAAAAACTTATTTAGTTTGAGAGAAATACTATTTAATTTATACAATTTATATTATTTGCTTGTCAACAACTAATTTAGTTCAAAAAGTTGGCAATTCAAAGCTTGACGCTCATACTCTTTACATGCAGCTGAACTATACATGCACATTCACTGTTGCTAAAAGATGTTCTATTTTACGTGAGAAGGACAATGGTGAAAAATCTGTGAAAATTATGGGCATGAAACTGCAAAAGTAGTAACTATAGTGGTTTCTATGATGTTTATGAAGAAGTAAGAGGACCGACGTTGTAATTTGATTGTCCAGACTCCAGAGTGTAACCAGCTAGCAAAATCCTTCCATTTCGTGAGTCGACCAAGTGTGCTGATCATATGGGACTTCGTTGCCTAGTCCTTGAGCAGACACGTGTCCCTTCGGTTTCCGTGGCATATCATCCGTACGTACGCATGTGCTCCGGATCCACTCGAAAATGCTCTCGTGGCCAGAATCATGGGGTGAAACCGTGAAAATGATTCAGTGCAGCCACTCCCGCCGATTACACATGTGCGAATGCACCCGATCCTTGCCAAAGTGGAATAAAGATGATAGAAATAAAAGGTATTGAGTGATTACAAATACACAAATTATAATACAAGACAACCAAACGCATATAAATACCTGATACTTCCATTATATGTGCAACTAATATTGTGCTCTACGTCTCATTTGCAGGTTAAATATTTCATGAACAAATTAGTATTATTTGTGCAACGTTTGACTGTATGGTCTATGTAATCTACGCTGCTGCGCACAGTGAAACAAGAACTTTATAAACTTCTATATTATAAATTAGCACGGTTGATTTTAAAATGTCTTTTAGACCGTTAGATTGAATTAACCTCATCCCTTAGATCTCACCTACCACCCGCTTAACTACCCACTACTCAACTACCCACTTAACTACCCACTCTTTTTATCATAATTATAAAAAGAGACTTCCTTTGTTCTTAATTACTTAATACAATTATTTATGTTGTATTCGTTTTCTCCCATGTTTGTAGATGAAAATACTCTTTTTATTTATGACATTATAATAGGTGAAACGTGTTTTTGGGGTAGTGCCCTCGGGCACGGACAATCCCCTAATGTATCACAAACTTGTGTTTCAAACAAGATTAGTGCATGGAAACACAAGTTGAAAATACAACTTTCTCCCCATCAAGTTTAATGCAAAGACTGACATTTTCATTCTTTTGTGTTCCAAACTTCAGGACACTTATACTCCTAATTTCATCATATCATACATTAAGAGAGCGAATTAGTTTCCCGAACTACTATAGTTGTGGACAACCGTCCCCAGACTAACGATCTCACGGAGTTAAATATCCTGAAATTTGACAGACGAAGAGGTGAAAGTGTCATTTCTCAAATTAATAGGGGTGAGAGTGCTCATAGTTAATATGCTAAGTTGTGTGGGCCCATCTTACTGTTATCGTCCAATCACAGCCTTCCAAAAGATTATACAGAAGATGACTAAGCGGGTGTACCATACATCTTTCCTCTACACCCCCATTTCTCCGATTCTATCCTCTTTCCACAAGCCACTCTTCACTGTCGACTCACTGTAGATTAACAACGAATCAACGATCATCAATGGCGGTTTCACTGATTCACAGTGAAGCCTGAGACGCTCATGAACAAGGTGCTTAACTTAGAGAGACCAATTTCTCATGTAAGTCACTCTCGGAAGCTTTTTGTATTTCTGAATGAATTAGGTTTTTGCTTTGCCTTTCAAATTGGGAGTTTATAGCATTCGATTCGTAATAAACATACCACAAGATTGACTGATTGAGAAATTTGGTTGATTTATAGTCTATTGTTATGTCATCTGATTGTGAATGGTTTCAGTGGCAGTTGTTGCCAAATTTGGTCTTTATGCTAGGAAAGACCTAATCTTTAACATGAAATATGTGATGCTAGTCTAATTTGATGGATTTGGTAAAATTGCAGCAGTATGATTGCTAGATAGCCACATTGTGGAAGTAGATGAAGGCTTAATTAGGATTGTAATTTGTATTTGGAAACCATACACATTAACTATGTTAAGCATTAAATTTGAGTTTTTGGCGAAAAGGATATCACATTATGCAGAGTGCAGACTCGTGATTCACTTAAACTTATGATTTTCTATTTTTCGCGTTGAGGACTTGAGATGATGTTGAGTTCAAAGAAGTTAGGAGTTTCATTTTGTTTTGGTGACTTCTCGCTCTGAGTGGTATTATCGACAGTTGGCATGCCAGCGTCTAGATCGCATAAAGAATTCCGGTTTGCTCTATGTTAGTGTACAAAACGAATTAAAGAACCCAGAAACAAAATAATGGAACGAGACTGAAGGTAAAGGAATTAGACGACAAAAAGCTCCGTTTAGTTCTCATTTCACAGACACGTCTTTTGGATAATATTGTCTCTTCTCCCCAAACAGGGAACATTTAAAAGAAACACAATATTTTTGCATGTACAAACCCCTGCCTTGAGCCCAGCCCAGTATTATCTATTAGTAAAGACTAAAGAGTACTCAATGTTGGATTTGAGCTATTGGACCTGTACAAATACCCAATTTGGAAACCTCCAAGGCCTAAACCTCCCCAAATTCTTGTACCTGTTGTGAAAGGAATATAAACAAATGATTTTCTGAATACAATTTGAACGGACTCTAGAGAAAGTTTTGTAGCCTTTTCCAAAATCTATTTAACAATTTCGGACTCATGGTTTTTCTGTGTTCCAAACAAAGTATCCACTGGTAGCTTCAAAGAATTAGTGAAACTACAACTTTTGGAAGACCTTAAATATTTGCAGTGGGGTAGTTAAGTTTCTAGTCTATGTAGCCATGAAATCGGGTTATTGGTGCAAACTATTTCTTGGTGAATTTTGGACCACCGCACAATAGGATGCATATTATCAGAGCTTCACGGTCCCTCAATAGCACATACAGTATGATCTATGATGTGATTATGGTGTGGACAAGTGATGATTACATCTCATGAGGAGAAAAGCAACTGTAGGAACTTGATTCATTTCATCAAACCCCATTTTATGTGGACCAAGTTTGCTGAGTTAAGTTGGAGCGTGCTAAGGAAGGAGAAGACAAGATTCTCGATATCAGTAGTGATTGTATGACATGCAACAAAATAGTGTAAGCTCTAAGTAGAGTGGTACTCCCTCCATCTCACGTTAAATGTCTTCTTTCCTAAAATTGAAGTCTGAAATAAGTGTGCTCCTACCTTAAAGTTCTTATCACTTAACTTCTCTCCACGCCCTCTTTCGAATTATTATTGTTTCCCAAGAAGTACTACATAAAAAGGGCATTTTATTAAATTTATCAAGTCAAATGCACATCCTTAAACTCTGTGAAACGTCCCCATAACTAATTTTTGGAGGGAGGGAGGGAGTATTTTGTATGCATTGTAAACCTTGGAATCAGGTATTAGTTGGTGCCACTGTTCTCCTTTCGCCAAACTCCAAGATGAAGTAAATTGAAATTTACTCAACATGTATAGGTTGCTCCCTGACGCATTATGAAAAAATTAGCATGTTAGCACTGTAGCTCTTTTTTGATCTGTAACTATGTTGAGGTAACGGCTCATATAAATTATGTAATTTGGTCCTGGGGTTAGAATAGTTCATCCGGGTTCAATTTGAACCTTATAGTTTAAACTATGTTCCTCTACATCCCTATAGTTTAAATTATGTTCCTCTACATTCCATTCCACGTGTTCTCATTAGTTTGTTGAAAGAATAAGTCCAATAACCATTGCATATTCACTTGTAGTGCCATGTAGGGTTTTTAGGGCCTTGGTTTTCGTCAAGAAAATGTGATTGTTTTCCAATTCACGAGCTGCATGGATGGCTTCTTATAAGTCATATACTGATACTGGAGTGTATGGCACGCTCTTTGTGGTGCAAAACTGCAAATGCAAGTACAAAGTACACTGAATATAGTAGATACAAATGAGAAGTTTAATGGTACACGTACCGATTCAGAAGGTCCATATGGCTTAAATTACATTAGTTTTGATTACTAGGTTTCCCCATATCTAATTGGTATTGTAAGTTTGGTGCAGTAGGTAAAATGATTTGTCATGTCTATATTCAGAAAGAATTTAATGCTATTGTAAATTAAAAACAATTAAGTTAGTAACATCTGGAGAAAAGATCATATATTACGCAGAGCTAAATTGATTTTGTTCTATGTTTTCCTGTACAAAGATGAGTAGTAATGCACTTCAACTGAACATTGTATGCAATCATCCGATTTGAATGATATATCACGGTAATAACTTTTATGGAAATAAATACAAGACAAAAAGAATGCAAAGATATTAATTTCATATCTTTTCATTAATCCAGGGCAAACACAAAGTGTGATCTTTGGCTTATACTAATACATATATTGATTCAAACTCGGGGAGAATTATCCATGTTATTATAGTAAAAGGACGAAAGGAACACATTTGTCCTGCTTTCTGGTGACTTCCTTCATTAAGGACTCTCTAGTTGCTATATGGTACATCAATCTAAATTGATGGAGTCTTCTTCAGTGTGTCTACGTAACTTCCTAGTTTCGCTACGTCATTATCAGAAATATGGTCAAGAAAGCCGCGGAAGCTGCCTCCTTCGTAGGACGATGGGTATTGCTCGTCCACGAGCTCTTGTGCAGGCTCAACTTTCTTATCTAAAGCCATGCTGTGAAGGCTGGCGATTGAGAGTCGATTATTTTCCATGTTGACTGTTGCTCTGTGAACAACTCCCTTGTATCTGCCATTGCTCATCACCTCCATCTGATCCCCCAACTGGACTATTAGAGCACCTTCAGTTAGTGGAACAGGATGCCATTTTTTGTCACTGCCCACAATCTGAAGTCCTGGATGGCTTTGTAGTAAGATGGTCAGGGTGCCATAGTCTGAATGTGGTGGCATGCCTAGGGAAAGCTCTGGTTCAGGACAAGCTGGGTAGTAGTTCACAGCCATAACTTGGGAGCCTTCTTCAACGTCATCATGTAAGTAATCAGAGCATAGCCCTAAGCCCTCGAAAACTATTTCGGTTAGCTTCTTTTGCAACAGAAATACTGCCTTTGCGTAGTTTCCAATCTTCTCCCTATACAGAAAAGGCATGCTTACTTAATTGGTATGTATTAGAAATTTCGAGAGAGTTATATTTTGTTAGCTATGAAAAACATTAGGTTGATTACAGGTCTTGTGATCATGTTCAAGTTTCCTTCCGAGAATTTACAGTTTACTGCTACGCTGAAGTTCTCATTGTAGAAAACTTATTGAGTATGCATAACTGTCTACTTACTTGTAACTCGGGGGATTTGAAGGCCACTGATCGACCCAAGTAGACACTGGATGAGCGTAATGTTTGATGAAGTCTCTCCAAAAGTAAACTTTATCTTTGACATGATTCATGCTTGTACCATACCTTATCGGCTCCCGAACATTATCTGAGATAAGATGCATCTTCTCCTCACTAGGTAAGGTAAAGAATTCTGTTGCAGCCTCTAGGGCATCATTTATGAGTGAAGGAGGAATGCCATGGTTAATCACCTGTCAATACACGACAAACGTAATTAATATGCATGCATGCAACAGCTTTACGTGTGAAAACCAATGTACAATTCTGTTTATTTGAAAGAACTTGAAAGTACTTTTACGTGCGAATTTTTGTTCAGCTTCGTTCTTCACGTTCTAATTGAGTCTTTGCTAAAGCACCGTTGTTATGAAGTGACACATCTAATTTGGTAAACTAGTATGATTATATGAAAATTCGATAATGATCTAGTATAAGAGAAAAGAGCTGTTTTATCCTGTAGGTATCTTTTGGAGAATGTTCATACAAGAGAGTACAGTTGTTTTACTAATATCTCAAATCAACAGAACCAGATTATCATTTTGCTTGTGTATCAACCCACCCAGTGATTTTTTCAGCATGGGGTTCAAACTATACAACTCTCCATTCCAGCACGGCTAGAGAGTGTGTGCTGGAAAGTAGTTTTCACCTGTGTAGATAAATGTGTGGAGTTCGTGTAGATTATGCTTCTTCTCTTTTTTACCCTAGAGTCAAAGTTTACAGAAGACACCTTTTCATGCTAATTGATAATACTTTTACTACAAAAAATGTGATTTGCAGGCGATTTGCACTTACAAAGCAGGAAAACTGAAAGCTTACCTGAAAGAAACCAAGTTCCTCGCATGCCAAACGAACTTCATCAATTACTTGAGATCTAAGAGAAGGGTTCTCTAAAGAGGAGAGGTCTAAGGTAGGAAGTATTACGGAGGGGCTCAGGTTAATGTCCGGGTTTGCTCTTTCGGAGGGTGGAAGAATGTAACGGTCAGGGACATGGGATACTCCCATTTGGGTTAGCGCTGTTGCGCTAGTGAATGACCTAAATAGTGGTGAGTTCTCTCTTTTCTCTTCCATTGCCTCTCCTTTTGTGCTGCTACTGTTGTGAATGATATGTTGAAGTTCTGCCAAAATGCCTCATTTATAGGCTGAAATTTGTGTATTCTATGTTGCTTTTATCTTTCTTTTCTCCTTTCTGGATTCTGGTACAGCTTACACATGGAATAGTGTCATACTGGTACCTGTAAGAGAAAATATGCGTACTTAATGATGTATTTGTATACATGTATTTGACAATGTTAGGGACTTGAGTGCTTTATTCACAAGTGAAGCACAAGTAGACTCATGGCTTTTCGTGTGCAGTGGGACCCTTAAGACTCTAGAGCTTTATTTTATTTATATATTTTTCTGTGATCAACGTATCTAATGGGTGAATGAAGAACAGTGGACCTGTTCAAAATGACGGTGAGCCTCACTCATTTCAGAAGTCCGTGAGAATAAGGGTTAGAATTAATCCCTTTGATTTTTTTCTTTTTTTCTTTCAGTAATATGAGTTTCAACATTTTGCACTGTTTCTTTTGTCGTGCGTGCTTAATCTGAAGTTTGATCTATGCCCTCTGGCTACCATTAAAAGAGCTAACAAATTGCTGATTGTGACCCGCACTCGGGTGCCGAAACGTAAAACCCACATGCTAGTGATTTTTTACTAGCCTATGAATTTACTCGCACTGCTTTTTTCAATAAACAAACTCACTCAAGGTGGTTAAATTTGTGCATCTTGATCAGTTACTGTTTTCAAATTTCATCTAATATGGTAATTTTAACTCTTTTTTTGAGAAGATAATTTTAACTCTTACCTAACTTAATCTAGCTCCTTTGCCCTAAAGACCTAGATCTAAAATGTAAAAACTAATGGATGTAACCAAGTTAATTGTTGAATTAGCTAAAAACTGCCTTAGCTGAACTGGGGAGGTAATAACCATAAATCTTCTTGATTGTTTGATATCTTTTAACTCATTGAGGAATGGAGTCCAAATGTTTGGCTATGTATTTCACTCGTATCCCTTTACACTTAATATATTCACTCCTCCAGAGGGAAGGTCGATCATTCAAATTTGGGAGGAGCGTCAATTGTTTTCTTAAATTTCTTGGGGGATTTACTGTATGTTAACCGGAAATCACGTGAAGTTCTTATCTTCCATACGTATTATGTTACAATTTTATAATGCAGATCTTTGTTGCATAGTCGAAGTGCCTTTTTGTTTTCAATACAAAAGTTGAACCAATATATGTGATTTCTATCCAGATAAACGAGGCTAGAGGACCTGAACCCTAGTTATCAGCTGACATCAGGCAGAGCCTAATGTGTACAACAGTTGTTGCCACGTGTCTACACAGTATCAAGCATTTCCCCGAATTTGCGCTGCAACTCGATATATTACTAAAAATAGTCTTTGTTGCTTTCTGAAGGATTATGTCACACCTGCTAGAAAAGTCATTTCTATTGCCTTTTCAGTATTTGGCCGATCCATAACAAACTTGATGCAAGTTGAGTTATGATGTGAAAGAGAGAGAACAATGAGCCGAAAATCGGAAAGGAAAGTGAGTTCAATTTAGTATTACAACTCTCCATGCTCCAAGTTTCGTGTTTATAGTAACCTATACATTTACAAATTACTAGCAAGACCTTTTATTTCCATTTTGACCTATTTAAATCTCTGGTGACGATCAATTAAAGCCAATTTAGAGCATGGAATATGAGCCAATGGGTAAACCAAATATCCTCGCGCTAAAAAACTATATTAGGAGAGAGGTGACAGAATTGCTAGTGGTCATTATTTTGCACTGAAACTCATGTTGCATCAACTGGGTATGGTATCCGATATGGCTGATATGGGAATCGTCCAATGTTTCTGCTTTCGGTGTTCAAGGACGTTGATGTTTCAAATTGTTCTGATTAATCTGTGTTCAATATATCGGATAGTAGATGTGATTTGGCAGATGATTTTGGGTATTTCTGTGCTCTCAATAATTATATAAACACAATCTCCCTAATCTACTTTTATATATATATATATATATATATATATATTTATGTATGTGTGTGTGTATGATAAATAAAACATCCCATCCTCATACCCCAGCATCAGTCACACAGTTAATGCAATATGAAGAACTCATGGATCATATATGTAAAGCTTTATCTTTTTGTCTTGCTAACCGGGGATAATTACTTGTGTGACTCTCTAGCTGTGATGTTTAGGAGCATCTTACACATGTTAAGAAGCATAGGCACCGACAACAAGGGAAAACATTGAATAAAATCCCTTGATTATTGAATCAAAAAGATGTTTAGGATGCAATATGGAAAAACTGACATGCGTTTTCTTTACCCCCGTGCCACCTTCTTGAGTATGCAACTACTTAAAGTGATACGTATATCTACTTTCAACTGCATACTATTGAAGTTGTCGGTTTTCAGTGCATGTAATAGCAATTTGAAGGATAGCTTTGGTAGCAAAGGCTGAGAAGCAATTTGACTGGCAGGGGATGTGGACAACACTCAATTTTTAGCCTTTTTTACACTATAGTACTTATCTTCTCATAATTTGTAATTTAACCCCCATAGATATTATCAACTAGCCCCGATTTCATGTTACGTCTTCCAGATATACTCTACTTTGTATCCCCTGACATAACTTCCCCATAACGTAATTGATTTAATTAGTTACTCTTCCATTCCTGAATATAATGCGTCTTTCCTACTTCTCTCTTCATAACTACAATAGTATTTGTAATGATTTGAGAACTTATCAGAAAATGGGAATATGTTATGCTGAATACTGGGCCTTTTCTACCATTGTATATTGGTGGATGCATTTGAGGTTTATTGTTACCTTCAAACAAAGCCGTTTCACTTTTTGGTATATCCTTGTATATGTTGTCGCTAAAGAGATACTCTTACTGTTTTCTGGATTTGACAGTCTTGTGTATTTTTGTTATGTATTTTAGCTATGATATTTCAGACTAAATTAGACACCAGTAGACCGATCTCATGGATCGGCGCTCCTGTTTGGTAAGTATGGCATTTGATACCCATGAAATGTCCAAACTAGTAGCAAACAGCGAAGAAATGAGAACTCTTATTTCTGGACATCTCAGAATGGAAAGAAATACCAATAACATGCCATTAATGGAGTATTCACTAGGTCATAGGAGTAATATTTTCATCGATAACAACAAATGTGATGTGGAAGAGGGTTAGGAAACGCAAGTGGGCTGTCACGGCAGCTGATAAACAGTAACGTGAACACCAGCTCAGAGAAAAATAAGAAAACAAATAAGAGAAGGAGGAGGAAGAAGCAAGTGATCCACCCTCGCAAGGGATCGGCTAATCACACGAACGCATTCACTTAATAATTTATCTCTCTCTGAATAATGAAAAGGTTACAATGCTATAAATAGAGAATTAAACTAGACCCTAATTGTTTACATAACTAAAATACCCCTACTAATAAAAGGTAAATTATAAAATATGCCCTAAACTACTGAATAATAAACTAAAAATCCTCAAATTCCTCAGCGAACTAATCTGGAACATCGTCACGAAACTCTAGACGTCTTGGATATGAAATTTCAGTTTTGTACTTACTTTTCTTTGCGAGTTCTGAATCAATATGATTAACATGAATACTAACTTCTCATGCAAGAATTATAATGACTATTAACTATGTCCTCTACATTTCAGAAAATAGGTTAAAGAAGATGTGAAGACAAGTTATAATGCCTAATTCACAGACTTGTTCCCCTCAATTTGGACGGGCTGAGCCCGACCAACCCGAACCCATCCGGGACTGAATTCGGGCTTGGGCACATATTTTGAGTAATTTGGATGGGCTCGGGCAAAAATTACCAACCCGAATTGCAATTAGGGTCGGGCTTGGGTACGAATATTAAACAACGGGCTAGCCCGAATTGCCCGATTTGTATACTCATTACCTATAAATGTTATATTTGGAGAGTATTATATAGCATATTGATCAATAATCTATTATCTTTTTATTAATTATTAGTGATATTTTCAATTAAGTTTATGTTCGTAACTATATACTCTTTCCACAATATATGTAGTATACTCTTGTATAAATGGATAATTTTTTAATTCAATTTAACAATATATAGTAGTTATTTTTTAGCCTCATATACATTAAAAATTGAAGTGTCTACGTTCGATATCTATTTTTACATGTAAGTTAATTAACTTACTTTAAGGGGACAAGTTTAATTAAGTTGAATGTGATAATCATGTTAATTTATTTAGTTTAATTGGCTAGCCCGAAACCCGAACCCGAATTGGTTTGTTCGAATTTGGGCTTGGGCGGGTTGGCAATGCTCCTAACCTGGGCTGGGCTGGGCTTGGGCAACGCCGACAAAAATTGGGCTCGGGCTTGGACAAGGGTGTCAACCCGCCCAGCCCGCCCGAGTTGCAGTCCTACTTTCGATTGTGATGTTGAACCATAACTAATAATAGAAAACATGGTAGAAGTGTGTCCTGTGCACATCTAGGATTGTTGGGGAGTGTCTTGTCTAACATGGACTTGACAGCGTGCTGGAACTTTCCACTTATGCCGGCAAACATCAGATAACTCAACTCATTGTTAGTGAAGGTGGTTGGTTAAAATTCCTATATAAGTTCTTTGGCTCTAGGATCACTCGGTAGCCCTATCAGGGAAGTATGCTGTGGAGTGAGGTTTTACAAATAATAGCAGTTCTAGGGATGGGTTCACCGAGATAGAGGGAGTTAACTATGCTATGAAAATCTGGAAAAACTCGCTGACAAGAAAGAATCAAAACACAGATTTACGTGGTTTGGCTAAACAGCCTACATCCACGGAGTTGCAGAGATTTCACTAAAACAGGCTAAAACGTCTCGGAGAGAATTACAAGTCAAATCAGAAGCGCTCAACATAATGGTACGAGCCCTAATAGCTCTATAAATAGACAACTCACTAAACCGGGCCGGATCCAATCCCAAACGAGTCAAACTGGGGAAAAATCGGCCTACCTGCCCAAGCTTGTGCCCCACGAATCATGTCTCCTTTTTCGGGTCAATAAATGGGTCGCCAAAATATGAACTGTGTGGGATAATAAAATGGGTTGCCAAAACCAGGATCCACGCCAACAAACTATTGGCTCATAATTAATGTTATCAAGGCAGTGGGCCAGTGGCACCAATTTGGCAAACCAGTCCGAGGTTTTCATGTTTGATTCATATTGTAGAAAGTGTTATTTCATACATTTGACACCACTGGAAAATAGAATTGTAGAAGTTGCTTGTTTACATTTGGTACAAATCGTCGTCGTACTTGGGTTCTTCATTTTAAGTGGCTACATTTCACATACAATATTTACCTTTGTTTCTTTCCAGGTTCATCATTCAGCACTTTTATCTATCGGAGAGGCCCAATGCACACAAGTTACCCCAACTATAGTAAGTGGCACTCCCAATTGTGATATATATATATATATATATATATATATTTGAAATCATTTTTTATCCATTGTTCTTTTTAAGGTTCAGGGTTAATTTAGAAGTGTAAAAGGGTTTGACCAACTTGTGCTCTCCCCTTATATAGTATTATAGAGAAATCTTATAATCTCATTGTAGCGTGATTTTTTTTATATTATTATTGTTATTCATAATCTTGATATTTATTTTGCAACTCCATATCGACATTCCTAGTTTATGGCAATATTGAGACTTGTTTCCTTCCTCATTTGTTTTTTCTCTTCTCAAAAACTGTTTCTCTTCTCAAAAACTTGTAAGCGAACATTGCATGCTTTGACCTGGATAACAGCCACCTAATCAACTGTTTAATTGTGTGCAAACATTTGTTCTACGTGGCAGGATTATGTTACACCATGACCCTGGAAAGATGCATGTCTGCAGACCAACTTTTTGTCACTTTCTTGAGAACAAAATATGGAAAACGGGACATCAGTCACAACATTGAAAAAAAGGTCAGTTATGTTCTTCTTTTCAGGGTTTTGGCACATACATGACAAAATGATACAATTTGGAATTACAAATTTATTGCATGGGAGAAAATGACAAATTCCGTAACTACACTAGACAGACTTGTTTGGATTAGTCTTTTCTGTAATCTTGATGACTAGGAAGATGGTCAATCATTTCCTTCAGGAAAACCAATCATTCATTCTATGGCAATGTTGGATTTCAAAGACCAGTCAACAACTGGAATAACTCTAAATGAATGCTCTTGTAGCAATTATTTGTTTTGCAGATCAGATATGTACACTTTTACCTTTGAATAAGGATGAGACTCGATACACTACTTATACAGATAAATCGCTGTCGAAAATAAACTGATTAGTACTGAATATTCTGGCATCAGTCGTTACAATAGTTGGAACTTGAATTAATAGTAGCTTTATCAAGGGGTAAAGTAATACCCCGACTGTGCTTGAGGACTAGTTAACCTAAATCTCAAATATTTCCACCTTCAAAAGGTAGGGTTCACTGCTGTTCCATTTCTTATCTTCCTTCTCGCCATTATTCCATACCAAGAAATTATAGTATAACTTATTGCTCATGGTTCCACTTCTCTTTTAGTCAGCTATTTCAAATTACAGAAATTAGACATCTTCCTTTAGCTCATACATAGAGGGTATTTCTTTTCTTCCCTAGGCAATGATTTCTAGTACAAGATTGATAATTATAATAACAGTATGTATACTTATGTTTCACGTTCGTTATTTGATGGAATTTCTTATGACATGTCTGAATTGGTTAACATTAGTCTTGTTTGATAACTATTATAGGATAAGGCGTACCATGTGATTATAGTGTAAGAGACAAACGATTGATATTGCCGGAATAATACCCAACCTCTTTTTTTTTTTCTTTATTTATTTATTTTTATTTTTATGCAGCATAAATAAAGCCCCGTTTACTAAATTTGTCTTACCGCTTTATCCTCATACAAGTGTGCTTACTACGCTTTATCCCCAAGCGATGGGTTGGCAAAGATTGTCTCGGCTGCCAGAGTATGTCAATAACCTGCAATTGTATAAAAGAATTGAAATCCTAATGGACGTTATTGAGAGCTCAAATTTATTAAGGCAAGTAGGTCATGATAAACAAAGGAAATGCTTGAAGCATTCTTATGAGTGGTCAAATTTTGGCAAGTAGATTATTCATAATTATATTTGAAGTAAGAAAGTTCTACTACAAGTAGGATATGGCGGTTCCCTGTGAAAGGTTGTCTAATTATCTTGTAATTGTTTGTGGTCAAAGTACTAGAATGTTTGCTCTTTGCTGCTTCCTTGGTGAATATTACTTCCGTGAGAATATCGCTTCTGAACTTTAGAAGTTGGCAATCGATCCCCTAATATTAGTTTTGATTGCAGTTGTTCTCCAATTAAAATCATTACTAAATCTAAGTATAGACCTTATGAATTTCTCTTCAATGTTGCTGATTTGATGCCTAATGATTAGCTTAGAATCCTTTTATCTGTGGTAAACTACTTAATAGATAACTTCTGAAGTTTTGGGGTCAAGTTTTGTGTACAGCTTAGGTGGATTAGAAACGTTCAACTCATAACAAGATCGAATGAACCTAAGACAATATAAGATCTGCAAATCTCTAATTAGAATTTTTGAGGAGACCATAACTTTTATTTGAGGTTCAACGTTGTTTGGGTCCTGAGGAAGAAATGGAATGGGATATGTTTCTTCCTTGATTCATTTTTTCTTAGTCATTTCTTCTTTCCGTTCCTCTTTCTTAGGCGCTAGTCTTTCCGATAAGCATGCAAGATTGATTAAACGGATGCAGATCTGTACTACTTTGGTCCGTTTTTGAGGCACTCGGAATGCCTAGACATCACCACCACAGACCTATCATTCTGTAAACTGATTCTCGTTTATAAATTTGTCATAATGACATCATGTGATAGCATGAAGCGTTGGTTTAAAGAACACAGAATAATAAAATATTGTCATAATTAAGAAACGTGGACAAAAGGTAAAAAGCTTTTGTTATGTTTAACTTATATAATAAACCTGAGGAACAAGTAGAATACAGTGAATAAGATATTTAGCCCAAATCCGTAATCTGAAGTTATCCCCTTATCGGATGATCTTAACACGTATCAATTGCAAATTATACTTTGGGATGCTTCCAAATAAAAGATAGTAGGGAAATAGTTAAGCCTACACTTCTGCACGATCCTTTCGAAATTGTTAGAGGCCTTAGGTTATTGTTCGTCAAACTATCTACATGGGATCAAGTAAGTACACACACCCTTATCAATGTATTGTTTATGCTTATTAGCCTGTGCCTGAGCACACGTGTGTGCTACAGGGGCATGAAGAGGACGATGAGCTATTAGAGCATCTCCAACCCATTGCTTTTTCCCCCTCCCCTCACCTCCCCCTACCCCTCCCCCTCCCCCCACGGGCCCACCATTTTTCCCCTCCCCCTCCCCCTCCCCTTCCGCCAAACTACTAATCGTCTCCAACCCATTTCTTTCGCCCCACCCAAAAAATTAGTTTGTAATATATATTTAATGATTTAAAAATGAATTATTAATACCAAAAAAAGTAAATGCAAAATTGTTTACCATATATATAATACACACAAAAAAAGATGTTAATAAGAATAACAATGATATGCACACATACACACAAAAAAAGATGTTAATAAGAATAACAATGATAATAATACTAATAATAATTAAAATAATGTTAACAAATAAAACTTTTATTCGAAAAAATAACGATTACAAGTACGAAAACGTCGTTATTACAAGAAATAAAATTAAACACTAAGACAAAAACGCAAGGAGTAGAGCGATAAAACACACAAATTGAAATAAACCAACCTAACAACGATTACATAAAATAGTTCTTCCGTTAGTTGAAAGGATTGAATTCTTGTTCAGACACATTGGCCGAACTTCCATAAGCACTTCCAAATAAGCTTTTCCGAATCTGTTTTTCGTAAGTATACTTTCCAACAATAGTGAATACATTATTAATTTTATTAAATAATACAAAATAAAATTTATTAATCATATTAATAAAATACATAATATAATCATAGAACATTAGTATGTGTAATTAAAATTATCAAATATCCAATTAATTAATCATTCCATGTAGGGGGAGGGGGAGGGGATGTCCATGGGGAAATCCCCCCTAACCATCCCTCACCCAAGGCAAAATTTATCCCCATAGCACCCCCTCCCCCTCCCCCTCCCCCCATGGGGTTGGAGATGCCCTTAGTTGGTTAGGTAATGAGAGCAGATCAAATTTTGCCATCACGGAATAACAAATATGAAGTGTCATTTGCTCGAAACTAACATGTCTTAGTTTCTTTCTTTCACTCACCTTTTTTGGCTTTGACTGATCCACTTTAGATTAATGGAATTACTTTTCTTAAAAACGCCAACAGTAGGTGACAGGTCAAACCCCAAAACCATTCTTAAGTAGGCGGTTTCATTTCCTTCAACATTCTGTGAGTGTATTTATATATTTAACTATTAATTGTGATCGTGGCCTAGTAGTGATGTTATTATGATGGACCTGGGGATAGAAAGATAATTTGAACAGGAGAGAGCTAGCATAATCATGGGGGACAGATGTAGTACTATGTTGGTTGTCAATGTTAATGATTGGTAGCATAATTGACAGTTTTTTTATGGGAAACATCATGATCTTTGATATGGATGTTCCTGAATCCGCTGTGGTTTTCTCTATCTCTCAAGGTGTTCAAGGCTGATGAACTACCAAATCTACCTTACGATCCTCTAACTCTAGTACTGATTTTATAAGTCACCTAATATCCAGTAGTTTGTTATGGCATGCTCAAGTTTAAATAACTTTCTTCTCTGGAGTGCCTTTGTAACCTCTTTTGCAGTTACAGAGGATGCATTCTCCCTAGGAAATTGAGTTTACTAGATTTCTACAAGGCAGATGGGCCAGTGTCATTTGTAGGCTTTATAAGTTCTTTTAGTCCTTAGCTTTTCTGTTTACATCTCTAGATCCTCAGTTGCTCCTAAGTTTTACAGTCTGTTTGGATTATGAAAATGCTATTTAGCAAATACTAAATTATGTTTATGCCATGTTCCTGCAACATCCGTGCCTTCGTCCTGAGAATTCGCTTGTCTCGTGTCTGTAACTGTATCATGTCCGACAACTATGTCCCCTTCCTTGTTTCATAGAATAAGTTTGATGTTTCATGAATTGTTACCTTTTTCGGGGGAAAATCGAGTCTTAATATCTAAGTTTAACCCTTCTAGTTAACTGCAGTTTCCCCCGAAATCTCGAGTTTCAAACACTGTTCTGGGAAAGAGTCTGATTGAATCATTCATGTCTATTAGGCGCGTTTTACATATTATGTATATTCTTACAAACGTAAGCATTGACTTGGCTTTCAATGTTCATACCACGTTACATCTTATACAATCAAGTGAGATACATTCAAGGAAGTTGGGGTGGGAAACCACTGGCCATTAACATGGAGAACCATATTCAAGCTTATATTATTTTAATTTGGAACTGCTCAAATCATCCCTTAGAAAAGTTCAACTTTTTTCTTATAAAATTAGGGCAGGCTTTAACAACTCAACCTACTACCAATAGGGTTTGAAGTCAAACATGTGAAATTCATAGATATCCTTACACTACTTTGTACAATTGTCAAATTATATGTCTGCTTCCGAACATGCTTACCTAATCTCTGCACGATGATAGTTCTATCCAGTATTAGGTGGCAACTTTCATAAACAGATGGAATGGTTGTTGAATATGGTAAAAGGAAGACCAATTAGTATGATGAAACTCGGGCCAGGTTGGCTGATAATGAAAAAGAATTGGCCTGGCTTGGTTAGTTAATTAAAAAGTTACCCTATTTTAGTATTTTTAACATATGATGCCCAGCTTGTCTTCTAGAGTTTGTTATTGTCTATAGCTTTGGCATCTCAATCATACCGCAGTCTGTCACTTTAGTTCCCAAGTAATTAAATGCTAACCAGTCTGGTAATTCAACTACCAGCCTTAAAAATTTGATGAAATTGACGGCTTTCAGGTTTTTACGTTAACTGTTTAACTTGAACGCAGGGTTAGTGGTGGACTGCATTAGGTAGAGACGTAGAGTCATAGACGTGGGAAGAAATCAAACTATCTGGCAGTTGGAATCAGACATAGTAAACAAGAACAGATTGAGTAAACAAAGATATAATGGGGTCAGGAGCAAGTGCAGCTTAATTATTGCCTTCCCAATTATATTACTTGGCAAAACAACTTTGATGACTTCTGAGCTGTATATATAATCTTGCAAGCAGGCTTGGAAGATATCATCGTTCTCATTCTCTTTTCTCTCTTTTCATTTGCTTATAGGAAAAGAAAGAAACTACCTTCTCGAAGAAATGGCAATGGCAGCAGCTCTCTTTATCCTCCTCATTGCTGCGCCTGCAGTTCTTGCTACGGATTACACTGTTGGTGACAGCAGCGGCTGGACTCAGTCAGGAGATTACACCACTTGGGCTTCTGGGAAAACTTTCAGCGTCGGCGATACACTTTGTAAGTTACTTTATGCATTTAAGCTGCATCTTTTACTCTATGCGTGGTCTAATTGGCTTCTTTGATATTATTATTTTTCCTTAGTAACCATGACCATTAGGTTTTATCAACATACCAGGAACTACCCCTCAGAATTTCTTTATTGTCCTGGTCAAGTCTTGCATTTGTCAACACAAGCATTCCCAGTTTTTCTTCAATCCTTTTAATATAACATTTTTCGTCTAGAACTTGAAGTGTTTCTAACCCTTTAAATTTTAAGAAATTGCCTTGTGGTGTTAAACTCCTGCCTCTAAAAGCAAGACTTGTTCGGCACATCATATTTCCAACAGACTGGGTTGGTACACGGATTAATTGTCCCCTGTTGTAAATTTCAGACTTGCGCGATCTTTAAAATTTTGATTAGTTAAATCATTTATTACACTCCAATACCTTCATTTGCTAGTCATGACGGGTATTCAAAATACTTCTGATCTTCGTTTCCAAGACCATACTGTCGTGACAATTTGAGTACTTTTAGGCCGTCACCTCTGGGGATAGCGAGATCAATCAGAAATTGGCATATTTAGAGGGTGAATAATCTCTCATGTCACGCCAATGTTTAAGGTTTTATCTACATTTTACACGCAATAGTTTTACTACTAATTGCAATAAGCCGAGAAGTACAACTCTTACGCAATCTTTTACCTTTCATGACTTCAGAAATATGATAAAAATGTTGGAAAGTTACTCGAGAATTTTAAAGAGAATTTAACGAATAATTCATATTTTCGTGTTCAGTGTTCAGCTATGGTCCCAGCCACGGCGTGGACGTGGTGAAAAAGGCCGACTACGACAGCTGCACCACCGGAAATGCCATCTCCTCTTTCAGCGATGGGCAGACCACCATTACCCTCGACAAACCAGGTGATTTTTACTACATCTGCCCTTCTTTTGGCCACTGTGGAACAGGCATGAAGCTAGCGGTCACCGTCGGCAAGGCCAGCACCACCCCAACCACCCCCACCACCCCAACCACCCCCACCACCCCAACTACCCCCACCACCCCAACCACCCCCACCACCCCCACCACTCCCACCACCCCAACCACCCCGACCACCGGCAAATCACCGCCTTCTGATGAGACTCCGGCCGCCGGTGTGCCTTCGAAGCCGTCGCCAACACCGAGTGGCGCTGCAGCAGGCAGTTTGAGTGGTTTGGTGATTGGATTTTCAGTTCTCGTCGCAACCCTCGTTGCGTGTTGATAGGGCTAGGCGAGAGGCAGTGCTGTTTTTTTTGTTGTGTTTCATCATTTTTTCCGCCCCATTGAAATTGTCATGTTCCTTTTTGTATTACAAGATTTTAGCTTTCTTTGTTGATATGATTTGATGAATAAAAATGGTTGTTTGATGATATTTTAGCTTGCTTCTCATGGGTTTTGATTGGTGAAAAGTTAATAGAATGTAGTTGAACTAAAACACCCGGAGAAGATGTTGCAGCAGTTGACATTTAACAAACCTACACTGCACTTTCTAAGAAAAAACAATGCTATACTATTCATTCTTCTGGGTAAAAGACACTTCGCCCCCTCATGTTTGACACAAAGACATTTCCACCCATTCCAGTTTGGTGCATGACACTTTCACCCCTTTTGCGTGCCAAACTTCAGGACACACTGATTAGCCGACAGTTTTGCTCCTACAACTATTGCATGTGACGGACTCCCGCCCCCAAGACTCATGGCGTCACAATTAGTGAGGGATGGTGTCTTGAATTTTTTTGGCATGCAGAAATGGTGAAAGAGTGTCGTTGGGCGAAGTGCCATCCATGATCGTTGAATTCCTCTGCCCTTGCTTATTGATCTACCACTTCACAAAAAGTGATAGTAACTAGAAAATGTTCTTCTTATTCACCCTTTCCCCGGAGATGAGTCGTGATCGCGCTTTCCTTTTTTACATTGGTCGGTTATTGTTCTTAAAGAGAGAAATTTGGAAGGCATTGTCGTTTTTAACATCAGTTCTCCAAAGACTTCACAATTCATTCATGGGTAAAAGACACTGACCACCCCTGAATTTAGGCTTAATTCCACCCCGTTACTTTTTGTTTTGGAAAAAGACAGTCTGCACCTTTTTTTTAGATCGAGACTAATAGCACGCTGAAAATGACTATTTTACCCCTGAAATGATATAAAATTACCTCCTATATATATATTACCCTCACCTCAATATCATTCATTTCTAACCCTAATCTTCTCTCTCTTCCCCTATACAGTGAAACCAGCAGCCGCAGAACAATCTCCTTAATTCTTTCATCTTATCCCCTCTCTCCCTCGATCTGAATCAAAGCCCACACACCACCCCTCCCTCCTCCTTCTACACCCGACCACTAGTGCCGCCACAGTGAAACCATGGGGTACTATGTGGTTGAATCGACCGACGGTTGTGGCATTGTCCTGGTTGCCGAGCAAACCCAGACAGAGCACGGTGTTTGAACTGGCTATGAAGCCGCCAGCCTCTCTCTCTCAATTTCAAGTCGGGAAAGGCAGAGAGAGAGAAATCGATGGTCACGGCGGCGGTCTGAACAAAGGGCGGTGTGGTAGTTGGTCGGTTATGAAATATATTCTATGAAATGGTATCGAAGGATATCCTCGTTCTCCTCAGACGGCGGCGGTTCCACCACCACACCAAGCCTCCCTTCCTCTCCTCCTCTTCCTTCAACACCCAACCACCAGCATACAGAGAGATCGAGGGAGTTTGGGGGTAATATGGGTTTGAATCGGGCAGCCAACCACCATGTGGCTCCGTCGGGAGTTTGGGGATAACCTTCGAAGGATATCGATCTCTTGTTGCGGTGGTGGAACCGCCGCCGTCTGAGGAGAACGAGGATATCGATCTCATGAAGTGGCGACTACTGACTCCGTCGAAGGTTGGTGGCTCGGAAGGTTATTGCGGTGCCCCTGACTCTCACCCACGGCCACTATCAGCCACGAGCTACAACCCTTAAACGAATTGGCCTGGGTGTTCATAATCAACAGCTATGTCTCTCGATCTGCTTTTCGGAACGAAATCTCATCTCATCTCCAAATGCCCAGTGCAAGAGGTATACGCCTCTCTCTCTGTCATTCTGTGCCCGATTTGAAATTGAACTGAGATGGTTTTCTGTCAAATTGTGAAATTAGGCTCTAAATTAACGTGAGTTTTGTTCGATTGTGAAAATTAGTCTGAAAGTTTATGTGGATTTTTTTTTTGTGATATTGTGAAATTTAGCTGAAGATCATTGAGGGTTTTGTGTATGAATTTCTGCTAAAAATCGATGTGGGTTTTGCAGGCACTGGGGGAATTACTTAGTTTAGCGGCTATATTGGATGAGTACATCAGTCTGAAGGAGCAAAAAAGAGAAGAGGCCGGCGAAGATGGAGGTGGAGATGAAGGGGGTTCAGGCAAATTGGGCAATGAGTTGTCTGGACAGTTGGGTTCGCTGGAGCTGTGGGTTTAGGGTTGTGAATGAGGAATTTGCAGGTGGTTTAATTAGTTGGTAGCAGGTGGTCTGGGAGTGAAATTGGTGCTTGTTTATGTGGAGATAAGGAGAATTTGTGCATGTTGTATTATTCCAAATAGGGGTAAATTAGTTGATGTTTTTGGATTCACAGTTGGAGATGTTCTTGACGGTGTTGATATTTTTGTTGGATGTTCTTCATGTTGTATTATTCACAAAAAGTACACAGGGGTAATACAGCCCGAAAAAATTCAATCACCTACTTTTCTAACGGAACCTAACAGAGGGTGCAAACTTTCCACAGAATATTTCGTTAATGGGTGCGGAGTGTCTTTATCCAACACTCAGGGTAACGGGGTGAAATTTTTCCTAAACTCAGGGGTGGTCAGTGTCTTTTACCCTTCATTCATTAGTTGTAGTTAAAGCCATTTTCTTTTATCGGAACTGATATAGTTTTTAGAATTACATTATATAGTTGGGTTCGAACTAGAGATCTCATGTAGAGGTTCCAAATGCTCTACCACTGACCTAACACCATTTGTTATTCGAACTGATGTATGCAGCTTGAATACGCGTGGAAAAATTTATTGACATCTAAAACTGTGAAATCAAAATATTTACACCGAGATAGATACCATGTGACTGGTTGGGGCTTCAACTCTCCCTCACCTTCTAGTGTTAAAATGATCGCTCACTTTCTTTAGAGAAAGAATTCATCGGAGTGTGTTGGAACAAATCTGTCAGCATCTGACAACAAACATGCAGAAAGATGTTATATAACCTGCTATCATTCCCTTTTAGACACACGCGTAGTCTTCGAAACTCGAGTGGACATTGACCCAATGAACGTTTGTTTGTTCTTTTTGTCCTTCCATGCTTTTGTTTTCTTCCAATCTTAGGTCGCTCTTGAAACCTCCACATTTCAAAGGATAAGAGTGTACCATTTTGATTCGTGTATTGACAGAGTCAAATTGGATTAGGTGAACATAGAATGGGTCCATTCACCAAACAACTACGATTTTCTACATTGAATAACTTTTATTAAAATTCTAGATTGAAAGCCAGTAGACATATTACCTACTCCACAACTTTGCATTGTCTATATAACTCAGTAACTCAAACCATTTCTCTTATTGTGCCCTGCCCTCTGTTTTGAATACTCGATATTTAAGGAAAAAGGAATAGTAAGTTTTTTCTTAGCAAGAATGGCCTTAGCAATAGCTTCTCTGCTTTTCCTCCTCCTAGTTGCTCCGTCGGCTCTCGCAGAGGACCACGAGGTCGGAGGTAACTCGGGCTGGACTCAGTCGGTAGACTACACCACTTGGGCCGCCGGAGAAAGATTTACCGTTGGGGATACACTTGGTGAGTTCGTCTTAACTTTGTTACACGAAATAGTAGTAACTCTTACCATATGTTTACTATACTTTACCTTTTGCTTCTACTAAACTTAATACGCGAACTCACTTTACTTGCTTCTTTCACTTTCTCACTGTGGTTGTTTGGAGTCTAAAATCCTACACTCTTTCTGTCTGGAACTATTAGTCATGTTTGACTTCTTGAAATTACTTTGATATACAACTTCTCGGCATCAACTTTACTTACTTCTGTAATTTTCATGCTATGTGGTTGTTTTGAATCCAAAGCAGCAATCTTTCTGCCAGGAATTATTAGCTATCTTTGACTTTTTGACATTGCACGGGAATTATTTGCTATCTTTGACTTTTTGACATTGCTTTGACTAGATGGTCTAATTATGAACAATACAAGTTTGTGTTAATTATTTAAGTAGTATTTAGAGTAGTCTAATCTCTAGACCACTATAACAATTTTTGTATTGCTTTTTTAATCAAACGGTCTAGTCAAATTGTATACTGGTATTTTGAGAAAAAAGTTGTATACTGGTATTGCAAAGTCAAACATGACCAACAATTTTGGACAGGCAGAATGTCATTTTAAGAGAGGACAATAATAAATTCGTCTAGAATTAATGCAGTAATTAGCTTTAGCTCAGCTAAATTCAATTTCGTATGAGTTTGTACTTTTTATTCGGATTCTTATGAACATAACCAATGCTTTAATAGTAGTTACTTTAGCACAATTCTAATTGTAGGAAGCAGATGTTACATGTTTCTATTGCGATACGTCAAGCACAATAACAATTTAATTGGATCAAATATTTGTTAATTGTCCGTCTATTCTGATGTAACAACCGGCGTCTGTACTTGTAAAATAACTTACATTTGGTTGATTTTTGTGTAAAACAGAGTTCAAATATGGTCCGAGCCATAGCGTGGCCCAGGTCAGCCAAAGTGACTACAACAATTGCAACTCCGGCAGCCCCATAAAATCCTACAACAGCGGCGACGACACCGTCACTCTCGACAAGGCCGGACCATTCTACTTCATTTGCCCCACCGCCGGCCACTGCCAAGGTGGCATGAAGGTGGCGGTCACCGTGGCGGCAGCATCCGGTGGTTCCCCACCTTCTGGCACGCCACCCACCACGCCATCACCTCCTGGAACTCCCCCCACCACCACCTCACCGCCAGCCACCACTACACCACCGCCACCGTCACCATCTGATGGTGGAGCTACCAGGAGTGGTGGTTGGGTGCTTGGGCTTACACTTATAGTGGTGGCAGTTATTGGATATATGGGCTAAGGGAAGAGGCAGTGCTATTGTGACTAATTCTGCATTTTATTTTTGGTGGTTATTATGAATAAAAAGTTAGCGGTGACTTTAGTGAGATTTGTGTGTATTATTATTTTGACACTGTTGTGCAATAAAATTGTCATTTTCCTGAGAACTTCTACTATTATGAGTATATTTTGACAATGCAATGGGTGATCGTATGCTTTCGAGAAATATCTAAATTTAAATAGATTATGGACAAAACTACCTTATATAATTCTCACACGTGCCTATTTTAAGTAATTTCGAATGATACCAAAAGTATTTTTTGGAGAACGATTGCTTTTTATTTTATTTTAAGGGAAAAAGCAAGATAGTTACTCGACCGAAGATAGGTTTGTGTCTAATACATTTATATAAGCAAAAAACCTAGCAAACATCATTCATATGCTCGACCGACCAGCCACCGCCCTGAAACTTCATAAACTCGATCTGCGACTTCCCATAAACGGTGGCCAACTCTATCATTCTAAGCAAGCTTGTCTATTTTGCAGAATGTCTTTCTGTGAAATGCTCCTTATAAAATGCACTAGGTTGGTTTGGCTCTTTGCACTCTACCCTTTATTCAAAAACAACCATTACAAGGTTGTTGATTATACAATGTTCCCCAAGAAATTTGATAAAAGTGTAAAATTCACATACACCCCCTCTCCACGCGCATACGTAAGTTCTTATCTCTCTCTACAAAACCTACAGTTTTTCAACAATCAATCAACTGTATTCGTATGGATTCATTATTCCCACTAAACATGCCTTAAAGGCTCCAAACAACTTACCTCGAAGCCCTCAAAATTTGTTCATTTGTCACTCTCGTCTGGTCCAGTTCACTTCATTCTCTCAAAAAAATTATTTTTATCCTGCGGTTATGGTTTATGTGTTTCTTCAAAGAGAGAGATAAATTTATGTGATTGTTTCGTTCTTGTAATATATCATGTTTGTTTTACCATATTATGCCCAAGATATATGCTATGAGTTTTGTTTCTTCACGTATTTTTTCATATTCAGTTGTTCTTAAATCTACCATGTGATGAGTTTTACGATTGTCCATTGGTTACACTCGTCTGATTAAAAGATGTCAAAATCATATTTGTCTATGTAAAATCTGACGAGTAGTTATAACCAGACGAGTATAACCACTCGACATGATGTAGAAACTCTTGAATGATTATACTCGTCTGATTTCACATTAGCCGTCCTACTTCACAAGATACCGCTGAATTTTGGTATGGCCTCACAAATCCAACCTAGGAATGATTATACTCGTCTGATGTTACATTAGTTCTCCTACTTAACAAGATACCGTCAAATTTTAGTATGGCCTCACAAATCCAACCAAGGAATGATTATACTCGTCTGATGTCACATTAGTCCTCCTACTTAACAAGATACAACTGAATTTTGGTATGGCCTCACAAATTCAACCAAGGAATATGTGAGGGAAGTACTTAATATTGTACCTCTGCCTAGCTTTATTGTCCAAATTGACTGCCCACGTATTTTCTTCGCCATCTCGAGAAAATCACCCAGATGTATCTTCCCCAACCGAAGTTGTTCGCCCAGTCCAGATATGCAAACAACCCAAACACAGTCATAGTAATCTCTTCCTTGCGACTTTTGGTGGAACACATTCTTCCCAACAAGCACATCATCAAGAGTCTGGCTCAATCATACAGTCTCTTCGTACTCAACACATCGTATTTGTTCCATTCTTCCAAAAAGATCATCAATATCCAGAATTGTCATATTATTTCCTCTTCAATTTTCTGTGAGTATTATAAGCCCACTCATTTTTTCCCGGCGCATCACTTTCACCAGTGATTTTGTCAAAACTCAACCCGACACAAGACAGAACTCGTGACGCTTAAATCGAATCGGCATACTATTAATGTTCAACCACACATCAGAATTATTATTTCATACGTTCATCTTTGAGTGCATAACTAAGTTCACATTCTGCTATGGGAACAAATAATCATCGCAATCTCTGTACAATATAAACGCCAACCGCGTGATCATCAACTCAATCAAATCCATCACATCATCCTGAATATACGACAAACTTTGCTTTTAGTGAGCATAGTTCACTCGCGTTGTGATGTTCCCTTTCCTGATCGGAACATCGCAAACGCGACGCAGTACCGCGCGCAACGAGGACATCAGATTTAACTGCACCAGCAATAACATTAAAAGATCATAAGAAAGTTTATCACATGAAGGCAAAAATATTTGAAGTATATGTGTTTGATATTTTCATAAGTGTTATTTAAAATATTTTATTGTTTGAGTGTTTTTTTATTAATTATATTTAAAATTTATTATCATTGAATTGTTATCAAGTTTAAATATTTTTTAATAATTGTTCATTCTTAATTATCTGAGTTATATGGTTTTCAACTCAAACTGTTTATACTCGTATGGTTTTACACTTGCTCGTATGATTTCATAACTTACTCGTCTAGTTTATTATATCTCACTCGTCTAGTTCCAAACCACTTGTATCTAGCCGAGCAAGTTGTTGGCTCACTCGTCTGGTTCCAAACGAGATCAATTACTTCCTCGTCTGGATACTTCGTCGAGTTTATAACGAACTCATACTGAGTTTGACCAGGTCATTTACAAATACGAACACGAAGTAGTCTGGACCGGTTTGGGATCCGGTTCGCCGGGTGGTGCCGGTCCGTTTGTAATAATTACACCGGACCCGGTTCGCAGGGAGTATGCCCTAGACACTTTATTTTTTCATTTTTTTGATTCGCATTCGGTTCCGGGACTACGCCCGTTAGTCCGGCCCGACCTCTGTGGCATGCCTGAAAAGGCAGGTCAGTCTCCTAATGAGAATTTTCTGCATATACAAGGACTCGAACTTAATCAGAACCAAGCTACTTTACCAGTTCAATCAACTCCCATTGGTGCTTCATGATTTTTCATAGCACCAAGACTCTAGGGACTTAATTGACAAATCGAAGCACTACAACTCTAGGGACTTCATCTTGAAATAGAGACCTAATCAAAAAGTTCCCAAAACCACCAAATTGAGGGTTTTGTGCATCGTCTTCATCGAGAGAGAGAGAGAGAGAGAGAGAGAAGAGAGTTTCCATGGCCGGAGAAGACAAAGGCGGCGACTTCTACCTCCGTTACTACGTGGGGCACAAGGGGAAGTTCGGGCATGAGTTTCTGGAGTTCGAGTTCCGTCCCGACGGGAAGCTCCGGTACGCCAACAACTCCAACTACAAGAACGACACCATGATCCGCAAGGAGGTCTTCCTCAACCCCGCCGTACTCCGTGAATGCCAGCGCATCGTCGCCGACAGTGAGGTCCTTATTCCAACTTAGGGTTTTGACCAATTTAGGGCTTTCTTTTGAATTCAGGGTTTTTCTTTGGAATTTGAGGATTGTTAGGGTTTTAACTTATCTTATTATGCTGAATGTGGATTGGTTTTAGCTGATTGAATACATATATATCATGTTTGTGTGTGTGTGTGTTTTAATGCTTAATGTGGATTGGTTTCAGCTGATTGAATACATATATATCATGTTTTTGTCTGTTTTTTTTTTAGAACTTCAGCTTATGCTTAATGTGGATTTGTTTCATCTGATTGAATACATTTATATCATGTTTTTGTCTGTGTGTGTGTGTGTGTTTTATGCTT
This sequence comes from Linanthus parryae, assembly GCA_023055425.1. Taxonomy (NCBI): domain Eukaryota; kingdom Viridiplantae; phylum Streptophyta; class Magnoliopsida; order Ericales; family Polemoniaceae; genus Linanthus; species Linanthus parryae. Next base: position 346,118 of record JALGPY010000006.1, read on the forward strand.
AATGTGGATTGGTTTCAGCTGATTGAATACATATATATCATGTTTTTGTCTCTCTGTGTGTGTGTGTGTGTTTTATTTTTAACCTCAGCTTATGCTTAATGTGGATTGGTTTCAGCTGATTGAATAAATATATTTCATGTTTTTGTCTGTGTGTGTGTGTGTTTTTTTTAACCTCAGCTTATGCTTAATGTGGATTGGTTTCAGCTGATTGAATACATATATTTCATGTTTTTGTCTCTCTGTGTGTGTGTGTGTGTGTTTTATTTTTAACCTCAGCTTATGCTTAATGTGGATTGGTTTCAGCTGATTGAATACATTTATATCCTGTTTTTGTCTGTTTTTTGATAGATTATGAAGGAAGATGATAGTAATTGGCCAGAGCCTGACCGTGTTGGTAGGCAAGAGCTGGAGATTGTGATGGGCAATGAGCACATCTCCTTCACTACCTCCAAGATTGGGTCGCTTGTGGATGTTCAGTCAAGCAAGGACCCTGAGGGGCTTCGTATTTTCTACTATCTTGTCCAGGTTTGTGCAAACTGAAGCTCTCGAACAATGTTGTGGTTGGTCATGTGGTTCAATAGTTGATTTTAGTTTATTTGGTATGATATACTATGTTGTTTGTTAATAAGAAAGAAAAAGAACAAAGAATGTCGAATGTTTTTCTCAACCGTGATGGTGTTCTTATCTTGGGGTTTTGGGAAAGCAATGTTACCATGGCTCTTCACAAGAACAACATGCAATGTAATGTGGACTCAACATCTTCCTCGTAGAAAACAGCAGCATTGACTTATGACTGTCGCAAAACTGAAATTTTATAAAAAACAGTGATCACAATATGGCTCCACGGGTCTTGTTTTTGGTAGGCAAGCATAAGCGAATTCGTATTTTCAGTAGTCAAGCTGAACTTTCTTGCTGAGAGGTTTAGTGGTCAGAGTAAAGATGATGCTCAATAGTGATTTCAGCTCCAATTCTCAGCTTTAGGATTTCCTAGTGGTTCCCCACGAATGCCCTGCTGCTGTTGGTGCTTCATGTCAATTTTTAGTCTGCCCGGACATTAACCTATCTGTTGCTCTCAGTTTACCTCCTTACAGTTCACTCACCTCTTATAACTTTTTTTAGAATGTATATCCCTCTAGAAGCACTCTCTTCTCCTCAACCTTGATTACATACCCATAATATTGCATTGAACTATACTTTTTAGCGAACCAAAGATGATTTGGTTGAGAACCCCCCCCCCCCCCCCCACACACACACACACACACCCTGCTATCTACTTTTCGCAGGCACGTGAACTTTCTAGATTGATACTGTAGAGTCATTCTATATTTGGCTTGACTTTGTTCCCAGTTTATGGTTTTGGCAACACCTAAATGTGTGAGTTTTGTTAATCTTCGGTGTCCCGTTTCTCAACTAGTCACTTTTCATACCAATAAGAGTTCTATGTAGTCTGAACTTCTCAATCATGGTGTAGCTTTGCCATGTAAACTTTCATGTCGTTATTTATGTGTCTGGTGTAAACAGTATCTATTCTCTATGACTACAACATTCTTTTAAGACATTTAGGCTACGGGCTGCAGCTTTCTGAGCATGCTTTCTTGTTTCCTTGGAAACCATCATTTTAAAGGTTTGAACGTTGCTTGGAATAACCTTCAACTTTTACAGTGTATTATGGAGTTTGGCCTTTTGTACCAACAGGTAGAAACCAGATCTTTCATAGTGGTCGAGAGATACATTGGGGCTAGTTATGGAACAAGGACCTAATCTTCCAACCTAAAACAACCGTTAATTCGTTACTTATCGCCAACCTATGCTATCTTTAATAATGGTTGAGGGCTTTTGCTAGAAAGGAAGGAGGGAACAAGTGTAGAGCAGCACACATTTTTTTAAAAATCTTTCTCTTAATTGCATTGCTGCAGTTAAGGAAAATGACCTTGAAGTATTCTGTTGCTGTCCAAACAATGATTTCAGGAATGTGAAGTATTACCCAGTAGTAATAAAACTGATATGGTTATCTTGGTTTTAGCTCTGATTGTATTTACAACCTAAGGTCAGTTGTGTAATAGCCTTTGTTGTACTTCATCCATAATTTGAAGATTAGGTTATATATTTAACCTTAGAGGTATCAGTAGTGTTTCATAAATGGAGATTCTTGTAATCTGCTACAGTATATTTGAATGAACTTATTTGCTCCTTGTTTTTTGGCGTAGATTTGAGTATGTTACTTTGTGGTAGGTGTTAGTTAAGTATAACTTTTTCCTTTCTTTTTATTTCCAGTTTAGACTTCGAGAGCCTAAGTTTGTTGGCTGGCTTAATCACAACCTTTGTCTAGCTGAAAGTCCAGTATGTTTTAGCTTTTCAGCTATTTTTGTGTGATTATTGGACTCAAATGGGCTCCTCTATCAGTTTAGCTTCTTAGGTTGCATTTCATTCAGGCAGGTTAGCCAGGCTTCTCAGGTGTTTTTTTGGGTGAAAGGCTTCTATGTTGTTTCAGCCAGTTGAAATACCGTCCAACCTAAAGCATACAGCAACCACATCTTGCAAATCCACTTCTTAACTTGATGCAGTTAGAACCCTTATCTTATAAATAACTTTTTTGATCTAGGGCTGTCTAGTATCAGAACTAGATAAATGGCTTCAACAACGATACTCCCTGGTTACAGGCACTTTCAGTATTTGTTTGTGAGCTGTCATGGAACCTGAGGAGACCAGGGTTCTAGATTAATAGCGTCAACTTTCTGTGAAGCTGAAATCGTTGTTATGTTGTACTATTGTTTTGACATTGTATGAAGCATCGGATGAACCCATGCGTCCATTGTCTATTTTGTAATGATGAATCAATTCTTGTTTCGCCAGTACTGTCCAGATCATATCTAAAATAAGCTTACTCCCTCCGCCCCAAAATGAGTGTCCTGCTGTTTGTTTGCAACCATTTCGAGGTGATGATTGACTAGCCAAACGATAGAAGAACCTATTAATCTTTGCACGTTGTTGTAGAGTAATCTTAACTCGACAACTTTATGAAAAGAACAAGTTTAGAGATCATTTTGCTAGTCAAATCATCACCTCAAAATGGTTGAAAAAAAAAACAGCGGGATACTCATTTTGGGACGGTGTGTGTGGACTGATATTGTCTTAATCAGCAAATGACCATGTTTTACTCACCATTTGATCATGATGACTGATTGCAGGACCTGAAGTGCTTTGTGTTCTCTCTGATCTCACTCCACTTCAAGATCAAACCCATATAGGGGGGATTGCTCGAGCTTCTGCTTTCGCTGGCTACATATCACCGCCAATTGTGTCCAGGATTGCACCATTGTCGTCTTTGAAAGTTGTGTCCTAGTTATATGGAGTTTCTTGGCAACAAATGCTATCAGAATATTATTGTCCTGGCTAATTTTTCTTGGATCTGAGCTTGAACACTGCCCTTTTTAACTGTTGTGTAATATGACTGCTGTGCATCGCTTGAGAAGTTTTCATATTAGAAGAGTAGGATTCTTAACTGCATGTGTCTAAACTCGCTCTCTTCCCATTTTCTGATTGGTAAAATTTTGTGTGGTGCTTCTGATGGAAGAGGTTTATTTGTGAGTTGTGACAAGGCTATTTGTTGATGTTTAGTGAATGCAAGGAAATGTTTTATAGGATTTGTTCTTTTCGGAAGAGATCAAATCTGGAATCAGAAACATGTTTGTCACATAATTTTGTGGCACGGGGTGTGTGGACTGAAAGTGTTACTCGATTGGGACAGTGAAATATAAAGCCCTGATGGTCATTGTTTGCTTTATTTGATACCAAATGGATCGTGTTTCATTAACGAGACACAATGTAGCACCACACATTGTGGTGCTTTATTTGATACCAAATGGATCGTTGCTTTATGTGACCAACGGACAGTTTCCGAATGCTTCCCCTGTCAGCACATTTGCTTTATGACAGCAGAAATAGGCTTTAGTGCTTTTCGAACGGTATCTAATGTCTCATAGCACCTTTCTGGAAACATGGGGGAGATAGATTTCCAGAATGAGCTTTTGTTTTAATTCTTCTACAGTGGATAACACTACAACTTTCAAAAAAACATCAAATTACTGTACAAATGTTTCATCCTAGTTTCTACTTAATATTTCCTAAACATCTTGTATAAAATTTACAGTAGCTTTTCCACAACAGACTCTTTAACCATCACAACATTCTCAAACAGGCCGTGATGTGAAGTACATAACATACAGAGCTCCTAGTGTCCGATATGGTTAGAAAGAAGGCTTAGTGCACTAGGGTTATGAGCCACTAGAGTGGTTTACAGGAGCAGAGAAGAAGCAGCGGCTGATTTGCTGATCAATAAAAGCACGACTTTTGAAGAATGCGTTTTCAGTTTAAGCAGGAAGCATCCTTTTAGATACATTCACATAAATAAATGGTGCTACGGATTTTGTAGGTACCAGTTACAAGCCATACCACTCCGTCCCAGGCGGTTGCACCATTTAGACTTTGGGTCATTTTTTTTTGAAATGTAACTGGGCGGTGATTTGGATGGCAAAACGATGTAATTTTTCGCTAACTTTTTATGGTCGTGTAGAATAAGAGTTACTCTACAACACAGAAAAAATTATCTAAAAATTGAAATGTTTTGCTATCTAAATCACCGCGTCAAAAGGACCCAGTGAATAGTGGTAAAAGTCCAAATGGTGCAAAAGAGTTGGGACGGAGTGGTACATGTTTTGAAACCGGAAGTTTGTTTTAAAACAATGCAGTCGACAACAATTGACACCGTACACTTGATCCTATGCCAAATGATACCGCAACTATGTTTGGTCCAATGCAGTCAGAAAAAGAGGCCTCTTTCATGATCAACTGTACATTCTAAACAGTCTCACAGTAACCCTAGTACAACCCAGAATCAAACTGAAGGAAAATATACAACTCATTTGAACATTTACAAAACTTATAAGCAATCTACCCTTGAGAATCTGGCCATCTTCTCTTAACCTCAGATTTCCATCTAACCTCCTTCAGCTTCCCATCAACTCCATAATCTCTCTCCATGACAAGGTTGATTCCTTCATCGGAATACCATCCAACTCCAATGCAAAGTGTACCGTCCTTGTTCACGTCTACATAGCCGGTCACACCTCCAGGAAGCCAAAGGACCGACATGTCCTGCATGTCTAGCATTTCTTCTTCACCAAAGTAGACAGGATTCTCAGGTAAATTCCTTTTCTTCAGAGTCTCCGTGCAAAGGTAGACGTAAGGAAGTCCACTGGTTTCGCTCATTAGCAATTCTTCTTCTCCGTAGATAGGTGTGGCGCTCATCTCAAAGACTTTCCATGATCCGGCTAGCTCTGATGGCTGAGTTCTCTTCCTCTGGGAAAATGGCTTCAAGTCGAACTCCAGATCACCACTGAAAAGAGTATGTGGCCGTATTAGGGTGCAGATATAAGAGAGAAATAACGCAAGTTGCATGCTCCAAAGACTACATAAACCAAAACTAGTTATTTATTCGGAGATTTGGTACAGAACTACCAGATATCAACCTCACGGCTTTTCCTAAATATTCAAATTTGATCATTTTTTTACCAAAAACTGTATAGGAATTTACATTCAGCCACAGACCCACAGTTAATATCTCCTTGTAAATGAACAATGGGTTTTATATGGTCACAGCTGCTCGGGTCATGTTATACATAAAAAGCCACTCAAAGATTTTCATCGACATTTCTTAAGGAGACGAACAATTCCCATGGGCAGTTCTTGCTTGTACATGTAACTGCAAGCAACCTGGGAGCTTGAATCATTGATTGCACGTTCACTCACCCTCACGAATAACTACATACTTAAACAAAAACTAGCTTGCTACGATTACCGTCATCATCATATCTTGAAGCCGAAAACCTTTCAGACTTAACATCCAAAACTCAGTTTCAGGGGCGGGTTCAATAAGTTTGGTACAATTCGGAAACCAAAATATAGGAGAACATACACAAGCTGACAAACAAAAACACAGAGAAAAAAAGAGCCGTATAGAGTAAGACTATGAAGTCTGCCAGAGTTTGCCTTGCCAGTGATGATCATGTGACATACTACTAATTGGTGATCAATGTCAAAAGGGTGGCCATACTCACCTCAAGCTTAACAAAGAAAACCAAGTCAGACAAACTTTCAAACTATAACATGCGCTAACAAAGAAAACACCCCCTATATTAACCGCTGAAGCTTATATAGCTATGCATAGTTGCAGACACTACAGAACTGGAGGTCTCAAGGATTACGTCAGCAAATGTCTGTTATAACTTATAACACCCTAATTCATTTTACCAGCGACATGACTTTGCAAGTACCGTTTGAAGTGTTATAGTGGAGTACTTTATCAATTATCAGAGTTACAAGGAACAACAGAGAATAAGATCGAAGGTTGTAGGATAAGATAATCGTCCCTTAACTTCATATGCAAAGACTGCAACATAAGTGAAGCAGTAATGATACCTCTGATCCTCCATATTTGCTGGGCTGGCCCACTGCTCTTCATAGACAGCGACCCTCATGATCTGTATGTCTGAACCCCCATTACTGAACTCTACAGTATGAACAATCCGCAGTCTCTTATGACAGCCTTTGACCAAACACTACACAAGAGAAGAATAAACCAAGCACATGAATATTCATCACTTGTTTTGTACAAGAAAAACACACAGCTCATAGTAAAGGCTACAACGGTGTGCACATTGTCTGTTTCTCTTCTGGAAAGCTCTTAAGTGAAGTTTAGGCCCCATCTGTTTTCTACCATAAAATGAAATGCACAGCTCAAGCATACACCTGTTTTTATTTTCTACACATTTTTCTTCTGTTATTATGGACTGCATCATATTGTGATTTAAATTTCCATCAACAACTGAATCATGATAACCACAGAATAGCTTAGGCAGATAACTCTACCTGCACTCAGATTAACCAGCAAATACATTAAGTATGATACCTTTTCTAATTACCATTAAGCTAGATAGACCACAATAAGGCTAGTGAAAACTTTCTCGTGAAGATCACCGCGAACTTACTTGTTCGAACTTGAAAGTTGGGTTAAGGAAGTAGGTAGATTCATCGCCTTCGCCAACAGGGATATCAACAGGACCTCTAGAGTAAGACCCATCCTGAAAAATAACCATGTGAACATGATTTCAGGTAACTGAAGAAATGGTACGTGAAAATATCAATGACTTCAAAGAATAGCCACATAAATGCATCAACATATCTTCTCTTCTATGGAACACAGTTCTGCACAAAAAATATAAGAAGATTGTACAACAGCAATCATAGTACTTTTATATTATACACACACACACACACACACACACACACACACACACACACACACACACACACACACACACATAACATTTGTCCTTATGTACTGAATAGCAGCGGGCATCTGCTAGTATTTCAAATTACATTGACAATGATTAAACGGGAGAGGATAGAAGACATATAGTCAAGCAGGTTGCCCAAATATCAGCGAATATTGTTATCTCCATCTTTGATGGATGCACACCAGCAGTTTCTACGCAACTTGATGTACTTATGAGAGAAATTGCTATATTTTCTTGTTAATGTTACGTCCTTGGCATCCTAGTTTTTCATCATTCAGATTAGAGGATGGTGAGCATGAATTGATAACGACATCATAGCTTGGGTTTACGGAAAAAAGAAAACAGAAGAAGGAAGTTAGCTTAGAGCAGCTAATAACAAGAAAGCAAAGCAACAACTTGCATAAGAGCTACAACTAAAAGACCCCTTCAACCAACAAAAATGTTTATGAAATTAATGGGTTAATTGATAGTAGCATTTCTGCAATATTGTTTTTTAGGGGTCCTGGCATCCTGAAATATTCTTGAAGCATACATACTACAAATGATTCTTAAAAGTATATTTTATTAGTTGATACATTGATGGCAACAGTCAAATGGATTTGGAAACATTGCTGCGTAAATTTCACATTCAACAAGTGAGACAGTGAAAAGCCAGGAAACCGTACTAATCCAGATTGAAGCTGCCTTGATAGAGAATGTCCAGTAAAATATGATAACAAGGCATAATCAACATGGAGTACAAGTTTAACAGTTATCATAGACAATGCCTCACTTGCTTCATCCGTCAGACAGTAGTCACAGCCTCACAGGTTCACAGCAAAGGAGTATTATCCCCTTCCTATACAAGCTTGGCAGGTGAATTTATCGTACTTAAGAGGCTAGAAACGGCTACATAGCAGCCTTTATACATTTTTGGCAAAGTTCGACCATCCATAATAGAGTGCACAACTGGATAAATGGAAAAACAGTGGTGAAAGAATGCAGAATTTCTCAAATTAAAATGGTAGTTCCTACCTCAAAGAAAACAAGACCAGGCTCCATCCCCATGAGATCTTCTTCCATTACATCACTAGTTCTCAAGTCAAATGATTCAAATTTGGGTAATGTAGCTTTGTTATTGTTGTTCCCTCCACTTGGAATTTCAAGTTCACCATGAGGATTCATCGTCGCCCATCTTATTACCCTTCGAATCTGAGATGTCTGCCCACTAGAAGATGAAGGAATTGCCTCAATATGTGAAAGGGTAAAGCAGTCGTATAGATTTTCGCTCTTCCTTCCAATATCAATTGGCTCCATCTCAGCTGTAATGGGTGAAAATACTGCTCCCACTCCCTTCCATATCCCACTGAGACTACTTGCAAATGTGTTCCATGCTGGTCGAATAACTGGTTCCTGAAAGAAAAAAGCCACGATATATTTTACGCTCGAAGCCCAGAATATAATACAACTGAAAAGCACTCGGGTCCGAAGACAACAAGAGACTATTTCTGAAACAACAACACCAAAATAAGGAAGCATGCTCGTTAGACTAGACTACAAGAACAAAAAAGAAGCCTGTTTTTCTGTAGCCAACAGCATAGAAGTAAACACCAGAAGAGAGAGCCACCAGGCATAAAACTTCTCGAATAGCACGTAACATCTTATAAAACCTCCTTGACTAAGTTGAGAAGCACTCAAGTTTTAACTACAGAACTTACCAGTCAGATTGTCACATAGTGTACATGGAAAGTTAAAGCCACATCCAAGTGTCTTGGTCATTCCACCAAAAACTCAAGGCTATTCTGTGAAAAATATGAAAACTACATAAAGAGCGTCTCTAGAACCTTTTTCTTTTCAGAAGTTCTCCGTTTTCTTTTGTTTATCCTATTTTTCGACTGACCTCACATAAGAAACAAAATGGCTATGCATGGAAATTGGAACCATGGATATCGATTGGAAGAAGAATTCAATAACCCTTCATTTCATCGATCGTGCACCGAACTCTTCATTCCCTTTGCTCGCTGTAGATAGTGCAATATAGCTGTTTCAGCTGTTATCCACGTTGCATCCAAAGGTAAAGCTTATTAGTACTCCATGAGTAGCATATAGTTACTATCTATGTTCTCGCACATCATTATGGGGGCTGTGAGACAGGGTTCCACTCGCACATGAACCATACGGGAGCTAAGGTACTTAAGTTGCTTGGAGGCTAGAGTAAGGCTCGTCGCGCGTGAGCTACGGTTATACTCGCATGCGACCCTTGTCAGTTATCTGAGAGACTTGCAAAACATCCGCCTATATATGTGGTCGATGGTACACGTGTGCGAGGCAGTTATATAACTGTCCCGTGCGGTTATATAACTTCTCGTAACGCTTGTCCTAAGACTAGTATATATAGGAGGGTTGCCCTCTGATAGTTCTCAGATCTTTTTGTATCATTACCTCTGTGGTCGCTCTTTCAGATAACTGACTTTGCTTACTCTTGACCTTGTCCGCTTAATCTCCTATTCTATTATCTGTGTGTTTCGTTAGTTGTTCTAATCTAATGCAGGTACACGCTAGGATCCATCCTTCATCTTCCTCTGTACACACTAGCAAAAACCACTGTTCAGAGATTCTTATATTCTATTAATTCCCATTAGTTTCCTTTTTGTTAACAAAATTAATTGATATAGCCAGCAAGTAACTCACCTTCTATGCCTCTAACAAACAAAATTAACCAAATTCTGCTATGCATCCAACAATTCATTCAGCTCATATCCAGAGATCACCATACCACAACATGATATCACATTCTAATAACTCACAATTACCTTCCAAGTTTTTCAAAGCTGTAGAATTCAATTCAAATTGAGAGTACCTGAGTTTGAAGAACAGTCTCATTCTCAATCAACATCGCACCAGACACCAAAACCTTACCACCATTGGAGGAGCTCTTCTTCACTCTCCTTCCTCCTCCTCTCTTCTTCCTCTTACCTGACCTCTCCTTGTCCTTCTCCACCTTCGCCGTCTCGTTATCGACGCTCCAGACGTTGTCTTTTCCTCTCGCCTCCACCTTCTCTCTGCCTTCGCCGCCTCTCCTCCGGTTGCTGCTGCTGCCATTGACGAGCTTGCAGGAGACGGAGGAGTGAGGGTTGCGGACGGAGACGGCGGTGAGAGATGATGGGGTGGGTGAGAGAGGGGGTGGGAGAGGTTGGAGGCTGCGAAGCCCTAGAAAGTGGTGGTGGTGTGAAGTGGAGAGTGTTTTGCAGGCGTTTATGCAAGGGGAGAGCATAATTGAGAACGGGAATGACCTAGATTGTGTGCTTGGGTGAAAGAATTGGCGTCCTACCCGTCTGGTGAATTGGTCTTTGAAAAATACCCGTCTCTCACTTATGTTTGGCGTGTGTAACCCACGCGTGGGTTACACAATTTAATCAACTAAATTAACACTTAATTAGACAAATTTTTAAACAAACCTATACACATCATCGTCCCAGTTGTTTCTCGTCCCAGTTTTTTCTCGTCCCAGTTTTTTCTCGTCTCAGTTTTTTCTCGTCTCAGTGTGGCAATATACTGAGACGAGAGTTCTGCTCGTCTTAGTATATTGCCACATTGATACTGAGACGAGCAGGTCAACACCGGGACGAGCAAAAGCTCGTCTTACACAGTAACTGTGTTTTCCAGAAAAAAACTAAGAAAAACTTCAAACTGTCATAATCAGAGATTCAGAAAGATGAAATTGTTCGGAAATAAAAGACTTCATTACATTAAAAACATAAAAAACTTAAAAACATGAACATGATTACATTTTTTTGGGCTTTTTGGGACTGCGAGGCCAGAACTCCGGATCATCTTCATCTTCTTCGCTGCTGTCGTCGTCTCTGTTTCTTTTCTTCGGCGACCATGGCGGAGATGGCGGCCAATCCACGGAGTCGTCATCTTCCTCGTCTTCATCGTCACTGTACTGAGTTGTTTCAGATCCCCTTTTTGCCCGGAAATAGGACTGTTCACGGTCAGTTTCACTGTCACTCTCTTCCTCTTCATCCTCATCCTCTTCCTCGTCCTCGTCCTCGTCCTCGTCCTCGTCCTCGGACCTTTCTGTGTCCTCCTCCTCCTCCTTTTCCTCGTCCTCGGACACCTCCTCCTCCTTGTCCTCGTCCCACTCCTTTGGTATCTTCTTCTTTGCCATTTCAGAATGTGTTGAGTTTGGGAGAGAAGAGTGGCTTTTGTAGTGATTCCTGGGTAGATGAAGAGACTGGGTAGATGAAGAGACGGAGAGAGATAATGGTTCATGTGCCGGGTATAATTGCATTTTCTAGAAAACATGCATGTATGTTTTCTAGAAAACATGCATGCATGTTTTCTAGAAGGTGTGTAATAATAACACTGTTGAAATACGTAACAGTTTTTTTTTAAGAAATGCATATTCATATTAAATAAATTTAGAAAAAGAAATTGTTTATCTATGTATTAAAATGCAGATTCATATTAAAAAACACAAGAATTGATCTAAATAAAAGATATATTGTTTATTTATGTATTAAAATGCATATTTATAGTAAAAAAAACAAGAAAAATATATATTGTTTATTTTTGTAATAAAATGCATATTCAAATTAAAAAACACAATAATTGATCGAAACAACATATATTGTTTTCGCAATCATCAGAATAGGTTGCGAACTAATAATTACATTACAAAGAACGAAGAACAACGGCTTTTATCACAACATTAATTTTTCAATTGAGGGCAAATCTTTCTGGTGTGCCCTTTTACATGGCAATGGCTACATCCGTACGTTCCCGTTCCTCGCTTTTTTTCACGAACGGTTTCGACCATTGGCTTGTGTCTTTTCTCCTTGTCCCTCCCAACTGTTACAACTTTCTTCGGTGGAAGTGGGCGAATGTTTCTTATGTGTGCAGGTACTTCGCTTGTGACTGCGCTGGTCCAAGTTGCTGGGTTCGGAGGAGTCTTAATTGTACCTGCATAAGCCAGATGGTAGTTTTCCAGTGAATAGAACCTGCTTGTGTGGGCGTACATGACCTTCATGTCATGGTCGGCATCGTAACGGCCAAGTTTTCTGAGTTCTTTTGCACAAGCACACGCATGCACACACGGGAACCACATCTGTTGGTATTTGCCGCACGTGCAGGTTCCGAGGCAATGTCCAGCTTTGAATTCCACAATTTGAGTTTTCAGATGATTACCGCGGACTTCATACAGAGACTCTGAAATTGGTCGCACTCGAAAATCTATACACTTTATAGAACGACTCAACATTCTTTTCTCCATTTTCGCAGTCAGGTAGGTGTTGCCCATGTCAAAGCCGAGGTTTCGTTTTTTAAGGTGCCACTCGCTCTGATGATCGCTTATTTGGGAGAACATTGTAAGAGCTTTGTCAGACCTGGTCGGCAGCAGGCACGAGTTAATGGACTCAGCATAGTTGGATGTAAGAATCTCAAATCGTGTTGTTTTACAATGGGACCTTGCCCATTTCTCTAGACCGGCATCCCGGAAGTAACGTTCGACGGTCTTGTCGTTAACGCTGTTTACTTTGTCGCACTCAATACCCATGTCTATCAGATGTGACTCACACGCGTCCTTATCAAATGTGTAGGCCGCATTGTGGTAATGAGGCACCCACTTTTGTGTATTGTAATGCTTCAGAGCGTTCATTTTCAAATGGTAATAGCAGTGGACGTGGTTGGATAAGGGGTACACGGCCTTGACTGAATTGATGATAGCCCGGTGCCGATCTGAAACGAACGTCAACTCCTCATGATCCTGGACAACATACCTCAGTCTGTTTAAGAACCAAGTCCATGCAGCGGTGTCTTCATTGTCCACTAGTCCCCATGCAATGGGATAGCACTGTTTCTGGCTATCAACCATTGTGCATACGACCAATTGCAGGGGTTCCTTCTTCATGTGCGACATGTCGATGACAATTACTGGTCGCATATACGGTATCCCCTGAATTTGTGCCGCGAACGCAAGGAAACAGTACAAGAAAACACCACCTTCGTCCACTCCCATATCCCATTTAGTACCAGGGTTCAGAATTTCACATAATGCCATGAACACGGGAAGATCAGCGTAATTTTGAGCACGAGTACCCTGGATCATCTGTTTGGCCCTTTGACGTGCATACCATGCCGGCCAGTACGATATTCTACTTCCCATTTTTAAGGCGATGTTCTGTACTTCCTTGATTGTGGGTGTGTTTTTTGATTGGCCCATCATTCCCAACAATTCATACGCGATCACTTCACTATTAATGTTACGGTGCTTCCCATCTACGCTGCATGCCGTACATGTATGAATGGGGTTATGTTTCTTCACCTGGTAGTGCACGGAATCTTTTTGCTTGTAAGCCCCAAGCATCCATTTGCATTCCCGATTCTCGCACCGCAGTATAATACGAGTCTGGTCTCGCTTATATACGTAAAAAGTCCATCTCTTCAAACCTGCAACCGTTCTGATATGGTGGGACAACGCCCTCCCAGTATACAAACCTTTAATCTCTATGTCCAGACCGTCTAGCCTTCCCACACCAGTCTGTCCACGACTCTCTGTACAATCTACCGCAACAGTTGCCAACGCAAGATTATTTTGCCCCATTGCCTCATTAGTGGCAACCATAACTCTGTCAGCTAATTGCACAATGTCGTTACAGTGAACCGGAGACGGAGTGAGATCCATTGCGTTATATGCTACCCTGTCTTCGTCACAATCCTCGGCGAGTATCTCTATACCTTGAAAGTAATCCTCGCGGTACGTAAGGGGGGGCTCAAAGGAACCAACTGATTGTTAGGGGTTTCAGTTTGATCCATCACAACCTCGTCAGCAACATCAGCATTAATGTATGGTTGATCCACCAAATCCTTTAACGTGACGTACATGGTTACAATAGTTCCCTTTTCCGTAATATCAAAGATATCTTTGATTTCTATATCTTTAGTGAGGACATTAGGCTCGATCAGGTTAGCATCTGGAAATTGGAAATGATAAGATAAGACAACCTTTTTGGTAGGCGGACAATCTGTATCCATTCTGACCGAAACTTCGTGCTCCAAAGATTCCACGGTAATGCCTTGAATTATCTTGAATACTGCATTCTTCACGGCATGACCTATGTATATGTGTCTACCTTCGGCACGCGTCCATTCACCATTCCAAACAGCACGGAACATCAATTTTCTCACCATTTCTACATGTCAAGAGAGAGAATGATTTTAGGGTTTAGGGTTCGCATAGTAGAAAGAGAGAGAATGATTTTAGGGTTTAGGGTTCGCATAGTAGAAAGAGAGAGAATGATTTTAGGGTTTAGGGTTTGGATGAAATTAGGGTTTGGTCAAACAAAGAAAAAAGTTTTCTGATGGGTAACAGAATTTATGTACTTTTTTCAGGAAGGAGAGGGACCACCACCAGCTCAGACAACATATTTATTTTAAAATGTGACGAGAGTATACTCGTCCCTGTATTTACAACTGGGACGAGAGAATGTTCGTCCCTGTGTTTTACAACTGTGACGAGAGTATACTCGTCCCTGTATTTACAACTGGGACGAGAGAATGTTCGTCCCTGTATTTACAACTGGGACGAGAGTATACTCGTCCCTGTATTTACAACTGGGACGAGAGAATGTTCGTCCCTGTATTTACAACTGGGACGAGAGTATACTCGTCCCAGTCTTAGGTGTACAATCTTAGGTTTACTTAAAATGGATGATCTGTGATTTAGGGATTCATGTTTAGTATTATTATGGTTTATGACTTACAATTAAAATCTTTAGTGGCTATAGGAATGATACTTAGTTGGTTATAGTGTTTAGTGTCTACAAATGTAGGATTTTGGGAGGATGTTACTTGGTTTAATGGTGTGTATAAGGTTTAGGCATTACATGATTAAGATATGATGATTGTAGGATGTTGAGTTTATAGTTTACATTACATGATTATATGGTTTAGGACTTACAATTAACATCTTTAGTGTCTATAGGAATGATACTTAGTTGGTTATAGTGTTTAGTGTCTACAAATGTAGGATTTTGGGAGGATGTTACTTGGTTTAATGGTATGTATAAGGTTTAGGCATTACATGATTAAGATATGATGATTGTAGGATTTTGAGTTTATAGTTTAGATTACATGATTATATGGTTTAGGACTTACAATTTTAATATTGAATACCATTTTTCATGATAAGAGAGGATTTCAGGGTTTAGGGTTTAGGGTTTAGGGTTTAGGGTATGCTCGTCTCTGTCGTCCCTGTCTTGTCATCTTTGGGTATCGTACTCGTACGAGTCTATCACACCCCAGTCTGGGACGAGAGATTACTCGTCCCACGAGTCTATCAAATGCCAGACCGGGACGAGTTCTCGTCTGTGATTTGAATGCCAGACGAGAGATTTCTCGTCCCAGTTTAGCAGGTCTTGCTCTTCCCAGTTGTGCATGGGGAAGACTGGTACGAGCATAGTTCACGTCTCAGTCTTATGAGAAGACAGAGACGTTGAATATACTCGTCCCAGTCTCTCCACATACAACAACACACATCAAACCAATAATAATGAAGAACAGAGCAGAAATAAACCTACATTTTAGAGTAATGTGATGAACATATTGGAAGGATGAAAGTAAATAAATGAGAATACCATACATTTCAGAGTACTGTGATCAACATATACTAAGGACAAACATACAGTACAGAGGTGAGAGTTTAAGTTTTTACCGTAGCTGAAGAACAAAAGTGAGGAAAGAGAGAGACTTGTACAGACAAATGGGATACTTCTATGGGAGAACTGGAGCCAATGAGAGTGACAAATGAGCCATATTCTTGAGGAGTTTAAGGTATACATTCATAAAGTTTACAGTTGGAGTAAATTCAACTGTACTTGGTAGGTTGAGGTAGATAGAAACAATTCAATGTTGGAGAGAGAGAGTACGCGTTTTTAGGGTTTGTTTTTAGAGTATTTAACAATTGTGTTTGGAAAGGTTGGTTTAAGGCTTCTGTGGAAACTGATGCTCAAGTGATAGTAAATGCAATCAAAAACAATGTTGCTAGCCGTTGGAATTGGAGGACCAGAGCCTCCCTGTTCAGCCTTGTTAAAAAATTTCTCTAGTTCAATTAATTATGTACCCAGAGAGTTAAATGCCAGAGCACATAAACAAGTTGGTGCAGTTTTGTAATGATCTTAGTAGTGGGAGTGATCAACCCAGTTTTGGTATGTATAAGGGTGGCCTTTTCTATAAAAAAAACTATTGTGTTTGGAGACGAGAGAGAGAGAAATGCAGACGAGAGAGAGAGAGTTGGAGACGAGATTGGAGACGAGAGAGAGAGTTGGAGACGAGATTGGAGACGAGAGAGAGAGTTGGAGACGAGATTGGAGACGAGAGAGAGAGTTGGAGACGAGAGACAGTTGGAGACGAGAGAGAGAGATGGAGACGAGAGAGAGAGTTGGAGACGAGAGACAGTTGGAGACGAGAGGCAGATGGAGACGAGAGAGAGAGGATGGAGACGAGAGAGAGAGAATGGAGACGAGAGACACAGATGGCCCCACTACGCTGCTAACAACTAGTGTTTAAAAAGGAGGGTATTTTTCAAAGACCAATTCACCCGAATGCATTTTTCTAAGACCAATTCACAGACTCGTAGTTTTCCAATTGCCCCTGCTTGGGTTGGGTTCGAATTCGTTTGAGGAAGACGATGGAAAATGGATTTGTTATTGGTATTGCGACTCGGCCATCTTTTGTTTGGTTTAGTGATTTCTCGACTTTCTCACACATGAAAATTGAAGTGTAACTTCTAAAAAATAATAAAAAATTGAAGTGTATAATTCCTCTGAAAAATAATAAAATTAATTGTATGAAAAAAATTATTTATTTACTTATTTATTAAAATCATGGCAAGAATGATGTAACACAGCTAGGGAACTGAAAATCAACACAAACGTGAGATTACTATAGGCAGAGAGCATCCGCCAGAATCATCGTCGGTAGTGAGAATTGGCTCTTTATCGTCGAAATGCGAGCTGAGTTGCCATTCGGCGAAGACCACCGGAGTCGAAACATTAAAGAAGTTGAGCTAAACAGACAACTGCATTTCAACCAATTGGTAAAAGAAACATATTCACAAAGCTTGGTCAAGTTTCACATATCAGCGAGAAGAGGCAGAAACGAGAGAGTCCTCCATGTGTCTCAGAGGATGCGTGCTTGACAAATTTGGGGGAAGAGGAAGAAATGTATTCAATTGAAAATGTATACCGATGCGATAATAGTTGTACACATAGCTTTGCCAAACACTGTTCGCGATGTGGTAATAGTGGTACACATAACTTTGCCAAACAATATGGATGAACGATATTGCAGGAAAAAAACTTTTATGGATGCTAGTAGCCCAAGTAATGCGTCTTGGGCCTGGAAAAGCGTCTTACTTGGTCGTGACATCATCAAGAGGGGACTCAGATGGAACATCGGGAATGGGGCCAGTGTGAAAATCCTTCAGGATAGATGGATCCCAGGACTGAAAAATCCTCTCTCGATGATGATTGGCCCCATCAACATGAATGCTGAAGCCAAAGTTATCGAATGGATTGACAGTAGTGACAATAAGCAATCATGGAAGGAAAATGTCATCAGAGCAGCAGTTCCTGATTTCATAGCATTCCGAATCCTTGTCATTCAGCTGTCTGACATCCCAGAGCAAGACAGAATGATATGGCCTTTCACCAGGACGGGCAATTACACGACGAAATCGGGATACAACTTTCTGAATAGCGAAGGAGAAACTCACCTCCTTCCTGTCGGCCAATTCTTCCTGGATCAATGGCCTCAACCATTTCAAGAAAACTGGGGGAAAATCTGGGGTCTGAAGATTCCTGAAAAGTGGAAATCCTTCCTCTGAAAGTGTGCTCATAAAAAGCTTCCCACTTTATATCTCCTTTGTTGTCGGTTCGGTACCAATTCAAACAGCTGCCCAATCTGTAACAGACACGAGGAAACGCCGGATCATTTGTTTTTTGACTGTGAGAAATTAGCCCGCTTTGGAGAGATGTGGTCCCTTCCCCCTTACTGATACAGCTTTCGATACCACTCTCTGGAATTTTACTCTCTCAAATAACCTCCACGCAATCCATACCCTTTGGAGAATATGGAGAGGTCGATGTGGCCTAGTCTTCAGCAACAAGCCCTTTTCCATCGGTGCTATCAAGATCATCATGGGACAGGAAAAATCCCTTCTTGCTAGCCTCCCTCCACCTCCCCCCCCCCTCCACAAAACTCTCCCCAATCCCCTAACAAAAATCATTGTCGTGGATAATCTCCACAGTAGCTCTGGATACCAAACTACGGATATTTTTGTGGATGGTGCGTAGAAAGCTAACATTTTCTTCTCCGGCGTGGGTATTCATACTATCAGAGCGGACGACTCTCCATGGGTGATAGGAAAAAAGTGTGTTGCCTCTTGCGCTCAACAAGTGAAATTACTTGCTGTGGAACATGCAATCAACTTTGCGAATCATCATAATATTTTGCATGCCAATATTAACACTGACTGTGCCGCTATCTTACACTTGCTTCAGGGATCCTCCACCCTCCCCCCATTCAGGATGAGCCAGTTGTTCGTCGCATCCAGAAAGCTATGAAGAATATGATGTTTTGCAGTATCTCCAAGGTGCAAAGATATTTAGTTGAGCTGGCTCACAAGGCTGCTAAATGTTCCATGCTTGATAATCACCCTATGTAATAAGTAGTTTGTTGGTCTTTCTGTGTAGTGTCTTGTTGTTATGTTTATTGTCAGTTTGTTTTATTCGTCTGTTGTCCTGTAGTAGTGTTTCAGATTGTTGTAGGTTGCCTTATTTTGTTGTTGGTTGTTGGTTGCGCTCAGCGCTGGATCTTCTCCTTTGGTCTTTGCTTTGTATTGTCGTACTTGTTTATCTGTACCTTGTGCCTCTTGTTCTATGAAAGGTGATGTTTCATCAAAAAAAAAAAAAAAAAAAACTTTGCCAAACACGGTTTGGCTCATGATATTTAAATGAACCCGATCGATCAACAACTGTAATTCATATGGAGACTTTGGTCTTTAATATCAGTTAATAAATATATTTTTTTTTCAAAAAATAAAAAATTAAATTATGAGATGATATGATGCCGATAGTTCGTGTCTTGACAAGATCGAGCGAAATCTCTCTACTCAGAACAATGCAATGTGTAATAGCCAACCTCTGCTAGTGGCTCACCCGCTTTCTCGATTCGACTTGCTGTTGAAAGCTCAAGACTACTCACTTCAGCTCTCTCTTCAACACTTGGACAAAAAGTATATGAAGATTTAAGATGAAATATACTGGCTTCCAAGAAAATATATGGCTCATGTGTAGTCATATATTACTCCATTTCGATTCAATCAAGTGTAATTCGGGTAAGTATGTGCTTATTCCAACCGAGAATTGGTTATCCTTGGGGTTGTCCCTGGATTATTTTTTCTCTCACTTCCACAAACAAAATTCTAAGGTGGAACTGGCCCACGGTACAACACCTTTTGATCAGCTTTTTAGAGCATCTCCAATGCATTAGGTAAATTGATATTCTTAGGCAAAATTTAAAGAAGTTGAACAAAATTAGAAGTCCAATGGATTAGGCATCTTATTATGCAAAACACAAAATAGGCATCATTATCGTCAAACTTGGCGTAGTTCATTCCATAGCCATCTTTGTTTTTTCCCTATTTTATAGGTTTTTGGGACACTTGTCCATTTTTTGGGGTGTGACTAATTATTTAAACCATGTCTCCTATAATTTCTCCACCACTTGTCCTAAATCTTTCTTTTAATTTTCATCTTGTACGTGAAAAGAATCTTTAACTATTAGCATTCAATTTAAATTGCCTAATTTATACCTAGTAGCATTGGAGCCTATTGCAAAAATAAAAATGCAAAATCGTAATTTTAGGCACAATATGCCTATTTTTTACCTTTTTTTTTTTTTTTTTTTGATAAAATGTGACCATATATTATATAAAATCAAAATTAGATGGGGTGATCACCCCCTACAATAAGATCAGCTGAATTACAGAATTCTACCAAATCAGAGTAACTAAATTGCTCCCTACAACCATGATCTCTACTCCATCTAACAAGTTTATGAGCAATCTCATTAGCAGACCTGGGAACAAAGGATAATTTGCACTTGTAATTGTTGATAATCTGCTTACATGCAATTCTTCTGGTATTCCACCTCCAAGGGCCTTCATTGTCTCCATTTAGACTATTTTCTACCATTTGTGAATCAGTCTCTATGCATGCAGAATTCCACTCTTCTTTCTTGATCTTCCATATAGCAAGTTCAATAGCTCTGAATTCTGCTTCTTCTACATCAATACTACAACCTTCAATAGATCCAGCAGCAATGATTTGACTCACCTCATTACTAACTGCAAATCCGGCAACAAAATACCCATTTTTAACTCCTGCATCACAATTAATCTTTAGCTCACCTATGTTGGGAGGCTTCCACTTAACACTTTCAGCTTCTGAAACTGCTGTAATCTTTTCACACTTCAGATTTAAGGAGTGCTCAAACCATCCCTTTTGAACATCAGAACTAAGCCTCAGACAGCACACTTTTTGATCTCTGAATAGACTTGCATTTCTAGCCATCCATATTTTCTCCAAGATCACTGCACATAAACATTTAAAGTGTTCTTTATGTTCTCCACCATTGTTAATCTCAGCAGCTGGATTTAGGAATTCTACCAGCCAATCTCTGACTTCTCCATCAGGGTACTTATCAATTCTAATGTTTCCCACCTGAAACCAAATACATCTAGCCACCTCACACTTAAAGAAAAGATGTGCACTAGATTCAATCTCATTCTCACACAGTGGGCACATACCATTTAATGATCCTCTGGCTTTAAGGGGTAGACTGTTACTTGCCACCCTCCATAGCATCATCTTCAGTCTATTGTGTAACTTACCCTTCCAAATCCATTTCCAAATGTCATCTTCAGCAGTTATTTCTCTTGAGCCACTTAATGCTTGAAATGCAGATTTGGTAGTTACATTACCCTTTCTGTCTTTTATCCACACCCATTTGTCTGGGACTGGGTTAATAGGAATTTTTATCTTCATTATGGCCTCCTGCTCTTGAATGCTGAACCATCTCTGCAACAAATCCATTCTCCATAATTTCAGATCCCAATCAATAAGCTCTGCCACTAATTTTGGTGCCCTCCACACATCATCAGGGGCTTTAGGTCTAGCTAGCTCAAGATTAGGAACCCAAGGGTCCTCCCATATCTGTATATTCATACCATTACCCACATTTTTAAGAGCAAAAGGTTCAATAACCTGTTTAGCTCTAACAACTCCCTTCCAGAAGTAAGAGTCAGAGCCCTTTTCTTCAATCCTATTAAATTCCACTCTAGCACAATACTTCTTCAGCAGCAGCTTCACCCACAAAGTCTTCTTTTCTATCCACAGCTGCCAAGCCAATTTTGCAAGAAGAGCCCCATTTTGTGTGGCCATTTTTCTGAAGCCTAAACCACCTTCTCTTTTAGCACAACATAATTTAGACCAACTCTTGATATGAGCCTTAGCTTTACCATGTGAGCTCCCCCACCAAAAATTAGCACATTTTGAATCCATCTTTTGTAAGAGATTTTTTGGTAATTGAAATACAGACATAGTATATGATGGGACTGCATTCATCACAGCTTTGATAAGAGTGTACCTGCCACCAAAAGATAGAGAATTTGCTTTCCATCCAAGCACCTTTGCATTCAGTTTCTCCATTGGGCTCTGAAAATCAATATTCTTTGACTTGCTGAGGAACATTGGTAAGCCAAGATACACTGCTTTCTTGTCACCCTTCTTTAATTGCATTAAAGCTCTAATCTCTCTTTGCAACTGTCCAGGGGTATTTTTGCTAAAAAACACTGAAGATTTACTCTTGTTGACCTTCTGTCCAGACAGTTCTTCATACAATTTGATACATAAATTTAGATTCTCAGCTTCTTTTAAACTTGCTCTTCCCATTAGCACTAAGTCATCTGCAAACATCAAATGCTCCACTGGCTCACAATCTTTAGTCAATTTTATACCATGGATCATACTTTCATTGAGTGCAAATTGCAGAATTCTAGAGAGCACTTCAGCACATAAAATAAACAAACTAGGAGATAGAGGATCTCCTTGCCTGATTCCACAAGAAGGATAAAACTTAGCAGATGGAATACCATTAATGATAATGGAGAAGGCCACTGTCTTCACACACTCTTCAATCCACTGTCTAAACTTTGAAGGAAAGCCAAACCACTTAAGAACAGAAGAGATAAAATTCCATTCCAATCTATCATAGGCCTTCTCCATGTCTATTTTAATAGCCATCAAACCTTGTTTTCCTTGTTTTTTCTTCATGGTATGAAGGCACTCATGTAGAATTATGACATTTTCTTGTATAGTCCTTCCCTTAACAAAACCTGCTTGTTTAGGATTAATGAGTTCTGGTAAGATAGGAGCTAATCTTGAAGCCAGGATCTTGGACACCACCTTGTATATGGTGTTACACAGACTAATAGGTCTGTATTGCTTCACTGTCACAGCCTCAGCACATTTAGGGATTAACACAATAAAGGAGTCATTTAAGCCTCCTGTCAACTTGCCATTTCTGAAGAAGTCTTGTACAATGTCACAGAAATCCTGTTTGATAATTTCCCAATATTGTTTAAAGAAAAGCACTGGGAATCCATCTGGTCCAGGAGCTTTAAAGCTCCCCATTTGGAATAGAGTATCATATATTTCTTCATAAGATGGAATAGAGCACAAATTAGGCCATAAATCTTCACTTACCTTAGATGGGAAAAGTTCTTCAATCCACTCATGTTGAGTGCTGTCCTTGGAGTTAAACAATTCCTTGTAGAACTTGCAGAATTCAGCACTTATTTCTGGATTTGTCACAGCATACTCTCCATTGTCTTTGAGAATCCTGTTTATAGTGTTTCTGTGCCCCCTAATGATAGCTGTAGTATGAAAAAATCTGGTGTTTGAGTCTCCATCTTTCAGCCATAACACCCTGGACTTTTGTTTCCAAAGTATTTCCTGCCTCCTTTGTAGTTCTTTCAATTGAGCTTTCAGTAATCTTTCTTCTCTAACACTCTCCAGTGACTCCAGCTGCTGTACTCTCAATAGCTCAGCTTGAGTTATCTTCAAGTTATGATTGATATTTCCAAAAGACTCTCTGTTCCATTTAACAAGAGCTTTCTTTGTTTCTTTGATATTTGAATTCCAGGCATTGATAATATTTCTCTCCCTTTTACTCTTCCAGCTTCCTCTAACAACTTCTTTGCATCCCTCATCTCTTACCCACATAGCTTCAAATCTAAAAGGTCTTGTTGAGTTTTTCCTTCTAGGTTCAAAATCCAAAATTAGGGGTATGTGATCAGAGGTACTTGAGGTGTGATGCCTTATCACAGCTCTAGGAAAAATTTTTCTCCATTCACTATCACAAAATCCTCTATCCAATCTCTGCTTAATAGAACCTCCCTTCTCCCAACCATTACACCAAGTAAACTTTGCTCCTATGAATCCCATATCAATTAATCCAATTTCTTGGATCATCTCATCTAAACCCCCTTTAGAAGTGCCCACAATAGGTCTTCCCCCCACTTTATCTCCCTGCACCAACACCTCATTAAAATCTCCAATTACAACCATAGGCATACAGCAAGTATGAAACACTTGTCTAATATGTTTCCATAGTCTTTTCCTAGCTCCTGTGTTACAAGGAGCATAGATGCAGTTTAAAATCCATGGACTCTTATCACCCTTTCCATGCACCAATACAGTAATCATAGAATTGCTTTGAAATACTACTTCAAAATGGTCTTTTGTTTTCCATAAGAATACAATGCCCCCACTCTTACCCACTGGTTCACTTGCCACATAATTGTCAAAACCCAAATAGGAAAATTGCTTGACATACCTGCTGGAATTAATCTTTGTTTCTGACAAGAAGCACCAGCCCAGATCCTCTTGTCTTATTAGGGACTTGATCTGACGAATTGCCGGGGTCTGTCCCAACCCCCGGCAATTCCACACACATCCACTCATTTGGGGTTGGGGGGCGTGGTAAGGCCCGCCTCCTCAGCCATTTTATCCTCTTTCGAATCTTCCATCTGTTGCTGTCTTTCAACACTTCTGAATATCCCATCCTTACCTCTGATTATCATCTTCCTTGTTGGCAGCAGTTTAAGTGTCTTGAATTCTTCTCCAGTCTCTGCATCTCTGCACGGAATCTCAATCACTTCCATTTCATCTGCTCTCATAAATCCGCCTTCTCCTTGTTGATTCTGCTTTTTCCTTTTGTTTGATTCTGGGCGATCCTCACTGTAAGCTTTTTGGAATTACCTCTTAAGTTGCACTTTTGTGCGAAAATCTTCTGCAATAATTTTGTTGACCACCATTCTTCTCGTATCTTCCTTAAAAGCTTCCATATCCAACTCTTTGCCATCTCCTCCATCCTGCAATCTTCTGTTGATGTCTTGCTCATGTGAGATTTCTTCATCTAACAATTCCAGATCCTCTATCTCACGAACCGTTGCTTTACCTTTTTTTGTCGACTCTTCTTCGTTGACCTTCAAGCTCTCTTCAAAGCATTTTCCAGGGTTTTGATTTGGGCTAATAAATTGTGCTAAATTTTCTCCAAACTTCAGAAATGGGTTTATGTTTGGGTTTGAACCAGGGCTCACTTGGCTCTGTCTTGGGCTCGTACTGATTGAAAAATTATAATTTATTGTTTTTGGCCCACAATAATTCCACGGCCCATTCATAATTGCTGGCCCAACCGTTTGTTTGGTCCGATTTACTCCTCCTTTCTGCAAAACCCTAGATTCGTTTTGATCATCCTCCTTCCTGTTCTCACCTTCTTGCTCATCCAGCTCATCATTCCGTACATAAATAGTACCATCACGTGCTCTCCTTGCATCGACGGTCATGATTGGTTCTGCACAAGCCGTTATTCCTCTCGATTGCTGTGTATTGTCCTTAGCCAGCTGTGTCTTCCCATTTCTGAATTCAACGCGCTGTCCTATGCTTGCTGCACCTTCACGCGCCACCGTCTGCTCTCTTTCCGGTGACTTGTTTGCAGAGCCACTCGTCTGGCTGTGACGACCTCCATCTCCTTCCAGACTTCGTCTACTCCCAAAACCCCACTTCCTCCCATCTTTAGCTCTCATATGCGGACCATACCCCGAATTGAGACCCTCTGTTTGTGTTTTGAATCTGCACTCTTCCTTTTCATGGCCAACCCTACCACATCAGAAACAGAAATTCCAGAGCTTCTCATACTGAAATGGTATCCAGATCGAAGAACCATTTTTCAATTGTAAGTAGAAGCCTCTCTCCAATGGCTTCTCTGTATCCACTCCAATCCTCAACCTCATCGGAGCCATCAACGCCTCTTCTTCGTTTTCCTCATCCATAGCATCCACACCAATCACTCTGCCTATCACCGCTCCTATTTTCTTTGCATTTTTAACCACCAATTTTTCTAATGGTAGTTGATGAATCTGCACCCAAAACTCACACTCCCTGAAACAGAGCTCCTCCGGATTAATCTCCTGTTTAAATCGCCTCATCACCATTAAATTGTTCTGGACTAACCATGGGGTTCCATTCCAGACCCTTTCACAGTCCTCTTCTTCTTCAAAGTTGAACACAAACAGGTTATTTCCTCTAGCCATGATGGAAAACCCTGCTTTGATTTTCCATATGGCTTTGAAAATTGATTCTACTGTTTGAGATCTCACCTCTCTCTTGGTCAAGATCTTCCCAAATAGGCATCGTTGTTTGAGATTTTTAACTGCTTCCTTTCCATCTTCTAGATCTAGCACCTTTGAAGTTGCTGAAAGGTCCGTGATCTCCATCTTCTGATTGTGAACCCTCCAGAGAAAACTGCGCTATTTCTAGTAATTGCCGGAGAAAATTTTCGTCACTACGTTTTTCTATGTAACTGTGATGGAATCGAAAACTGGGAAAGATTAAACACAAGAAAACAAACTTTTCCGATGAAATCACCGGACTAATAACCACAAAGGGTAATAACTAGAAGACAAAATACAGAGAGAAAACCTCTCTCTATACTCTCTCTCTAGACTTCCATCCCCTGCGTATGCCCCCGCCTATTTTTTACCTAATTGCATTGGAGATGCTCTGACCTTTGATCATCATTTGACGAAGATGTAACGGTAATGATGATGTGACGTGGCACAACCGTGGGAAGAGTTACACATAATCTCCCAAAGAATGCACACACAGGTGATAATGCTCTCAATTCCCGCGAACATCCAAGAGGCTCCCTCTCAATTTCCAATACTACCCCTCATTCTTCAACAAATCTAACGCTTCCGCGTCCAAATCCATCGTTCATTTTACAGTTACACCAGGGGCATTTCTCTCTCTCTCTAAAAACAGCAGAATCTTCCAATTCCAGTACTCCAAAAAAACTGTACTCGCCTCTCGCACTGAACCATTTCAGTTTCGTCTTCTAGCTAAAGCTCTCTCATCCTTCTCTCTGCAACTTCCGGCGACTATTTTAGGGTTTTGCAATTTCCGGCGACTACTCGACGGTTTTCGGCAATGAATGTGTTGTTTGATCTCAAAATCGTCACCAACTTGGAAAATCTCTCGCCCTTCGTCCAGGTTCACGTCAGGAAGGTACTAGTCTTCGTCCGATCTCTCGTCTCGTCTCGCTTCGGTTTGATTTTCGTGAAATTAGTCTAGAAATCGAAATCCGAGCGATTATTGTCTCAGATTGAAGGAATTTATAGTATGAACTAGTGTAGATTCGTGTGATTCTCTCGCTTCTGTTTTGAGTAAAGCATCGATTAGTGTTTTGGTTTGGTTGATGATTTTTTTGTGATTTTTTGTGCGAAATGTCTTTCTAGGCGTTTGATTTGGACTGATTTACCTATCACAATCCAGTGTTTGAGGTCTAGTTCGTTCATTGTGCGATTAAACTCGGTGATAAATTTAGGGATTCGGTAATTTTTTGGTGATTTTAGCTTTTCCACGGAATGTTCTCTTGTGTTGTTTGGCTAAGACTTGATTTAGGTTGTGTTTCTTCAGAGGCCCTGAGAAATTTCGGTTATTAGATGCTTGACTGAGAAATTTTTGAAGTAGCTTGAGCTCATTGGAGTGTTCTATAATTGATAAATGGATTGTGTGTAGGCTTGTATAATCTGTTGAAGTTACCTTGAAATGATGACTTCCTGACCTATTGTGGAACAGGTTTATCTGACGCTATGCTGTGTAATGGCGGCTTCAGCTATTGGAGCTAGTTTGGGTCTTCTTTGCAAAATGGGGGGAATTCTCACAGTAGTCGGATTCATTGGAAGCTTGATGTGGTTTTGCTCAATACCCTACTGGAAAGAGGTATTACTCAACTTGTTTATTTTTTGGTTAACTTTCTAGTTTGGAGTTCCCTTTATGTCATTGCTTACAAAAAACTGGGTTATCTAGCTGAGAAAGAGGATATCTCTCCTGATGGCTGCTGCACTTTTCAATGGGGCTTCTATCAGCCGTTTCATTGATCCGAGGTAATAGTTTTCTGTATATTGGTTTGCCTAAAGATTTCTGGTTTTTAGGTGTTTGATAGAGGTGTCCATAGTATTGCACCATAAACTGCTTACACTAAAATACTCTGAAGTTAAATAAGGTTGGTATGAAAACCAAAGAAGGGTAAAGAGCCGCTAATTATAGACTGATGGATCTAAGTTTTAACCGAGCACATGGCTCTAAGGAGATGCTGATGTGAGTTGCCGCACAAGTACCAAAGTTGGGAAAGACTTACTGAGTTACGAGTTACTGAGTTAAGCGTTGTTTTGAAAACAATCTCGGAGTTTTTTGAAATTCATTATGGTGGTAGCTATGACTAACCCATTTTACACAAAGTACTTCTAGTGGCTATTGCCGTTTCTTTTATGTGAAAGACAAAGGTCTTTTATTTGGCGTTTTGTACTCTTTATTTGAGGCTTAGTTTGCTATTTAAGCTTGCTGTTGTTATATCTTGGCATTCTTATGTCAATGAAGGATGCCACTTGAGAATTGAGATATGATCTCTTCTCATAGATATTCCCTAAATTAATTGGTCATAGAGCATGTGATTTGCAGTTGTCAGAGCAAGCTGAGACAGTGAAGCTTGACATTTGGATGAATAATAGCATAAGTGCATAACCTTTTTGACTGGCATTTATCTACCCTTTATCTCTTAGAATTCTTGCATTTGACATTTTCTTGACTGGCATTTATCTACCCTTGATCTTTTAGAATTCTTGCATTTGACCTTTTCTTCTAGATCCATATCTCCGAATCCTCCATTTCAAAACTTGTTTAATCGTGGAGCATTTTGTTATTTCAGTGTCCTGGTCAGTACATTTGTGGCCGCTACTTTGGCCTTTGGATGTTTCTCAGCCGCATCCTTGCTGTCAAGGCGCAGAAAGTACTTGTATTTGGGTGGCCTTCTCGGTGCTGGTGTTTCAATGCTGGTCTGGTTGATTGTTGCTTCAGCCATATTTGGTGGTTCAACGGCTCTTCTCCGGTTTCAGGTACACCATCTAACCTGAACTCTAAGCATCTGAAGCAGTTGCCCCTTGGCCTTTGTGATTAACCTTCTTGTGATATCCAAGTAATTCAACAAATCACGAGTCATGACAAATTGACAATGACATCAATGAATTCTAGGACTTCAATTTGTGGATTCAACCAGTGATAGATTTAGCTTTCGTCTAGTAAGGGAATCATGCTTCAGGGTTCACTATTTCAACTGTAGTTAAGCTATCATCTCACTAATATTTGGACCTTCTTTGATTAAAAGGAACTCCCTCTCAGGTTTCGAGTTCTGAAACATCCTATGATGTTTTCCCTTGTTTAACAAGTTCGCCGAAGAGTATCAAACTTAAGTGTCAAGTTTTTGTATTTGACTAAAACATGTATCTTATACCGGAGGTAATTCATCTGTCACTAGAAACATCCTTCGCTGAAACTCCTCCATTAGCTGATCACAAATAGGGGACAAACCTGTCAGATGCTGGGAAACCAAAACCTCTAATTGGAACTTTCACGGATGAGAAGTTGCAATGGTAACTTTTATTTTACCATAAAATGTTTCTGTTAGTGCCATTAGCAGCCATGAACACAGTAGATGAAGCTGATATTTACTATTAAACATTGTGCATATAAGTATATAACGTATTATATATCAGACAAAAGAAGATTGGACATAATAGGTGCATTTGTGAGAAAACATTTCACCGATGTGAAACTAATCTCCATCTTTCCTGGCAGCTATACTTTGGACTTTTGGTGTTTGCTGGATACGCAGTGTTCAATACACAGACAATAATCGTGCAAGCCTACTACGGTGATGAAGACTATGTAAAACATGCTCTCAACCTCTTCACTGATATCTTCGTTCTCGTCTTTGGTATCTCTACCATCCTGGTAAGTGTCGCTTAAGTTCTTACTTTAAAATGTGTGCAGGTAGCAAGCGTATTAGGACAAGCAATTAATGAAATATATCGTATGTTTTGTTGGTGATGCAGGTGAAGAAAGTATCCGATAAAGGGGACAGGAAAGATAAGAGCAACAGCAACCAAGAAGCTCGCCTTGCAAGTTCGTCTGATTCATCTGAATAGCTGCTTCTTCCTCAGGACTCTTTTTACCAACTAATGTTTTAGCTAGCAGTTAGCATAATATCCGGTGTAGACAAATTTAAGTATCTCAGCTGCAGAGGAAGCACACGGGTTCCATTTTGACTCGAATATTCAAAATTGTGTTTCCTGCGATGATCATACGTGTAAGCTGTTGTTTCTGACAGAAGTTGAAACCTCAAGTCAATCTATATACGAGTATGGCTGTTACTTGCATAAGTTCCATCCCATATTGAGATTATAACAAAGGATTGGATTACTATTGACTCAATTGTTGATTCAGATTGGTTTCATTCCTGAGTTTGTTCATCCGTTATAAGCCATGTTTTAACGTATCAAATTAGCTGTTGACGGTTGAAGGCAAAAAAGATACGAAAAAAGTTTCGCCCTCTGTCTCATAATGGTTGCCATGTTCTACCAACGAGAAGATGATTTGACTAGCCAAATGATACCGATATTTGTTATTCTTTTCATAAACGTTGTAGAGTAAAATACACTTTCGCCCCTTCTAGTTTGGGAAACATAATGTAGTAGATTAAAATACACTTTCATTCC
The DNA here is from genome assembly GCA_023055425.1 of Linanthus parryae. NCBI lineage: Eukaryota > Viridiplantae > Streptophyta > Magnoliopsida > Ericales > Polemoniaceae > Linanthus > Linanthus parryae. Next base: position 376,691 of record JALGPY010000006.1, read on the forward strand.
TTGAGTTTAACACAAAGTTTGGGTAAAAGACACTCTTGACCCCCTCAAGTTTGTGGCAAAGACACTTTCACCCTCTTCTTCTTTGGGAAATGACACTTCTACCCTTTTGTCTACCAGGTTTCAGGATATCGGCACTCCATAATTGTCACACAGTTAGTCTGTGGGTGAGGTTTGTCACTAATAGTAGTTTTTACTTCTTAGGACTAATTTGCCTCTTAAGAAAATAGAATGACACAATCAGGAGGTGTAAGTATCCTACAGGCACACTAAATGAGTTAAAGTGTCATTTCCAAACATGAAGGATTGAAAGTGTCTCTCTGTCAAACTTGAGGGGGTGAAAATGTCTTTTACCACAAAGATTGTGTTATTCTATACTGTACAAGTAGCAAATTGGTTCCAAAACTACTATCAGTGGCGGACCGCACACACATAATATAAAAAAATAGCGGTTTTTAACCGAACCGTAACCGCCTTACACAGGCCAGGCCGGTTCAGGGTTTCGAGAAATAACACGGTCCTGATTATCGTAACAAAACTGTAACTGGCGGTTCACGGTTATTCGGCCCGGGACCGGTTACGTTTAACCGAACCGACAGCTCTATCTGTTAGCATTTGGTGCGCCCATGTGGGGTGCCCAATGCAATTATCCTAAACTTATGGGTTTACGTGAGACAAGCTCAAACCTTATGGGGTTAGTAGCAAGGACAACAACCCTAGGGGGTAACGTTGCAATTGGGTATAAGTCTGTCTATATAAGGAGACAGTCTCCTAGATTATAATGTGTGCTAGAGACATAATAATACACACTACTGTAGAGATCATGTGTTGATCATAATACAGTAAACCCTAGACTCTCTCTCTAACTAGCCTCCATTGGTGGAACTTGGTGTGGATTAGAGCTTTCGTCCTAGTGATTCGAGCCAGACTGTGGGAGCAAGAAGAGCACGTGAAAGCAGGCATCCTACGATCATCCGTTGTGCATAGGAGCTAAGGAAGACAAGGTAAACACATGAATCTTCCGCTATAATTCATGTTGTAGATCTGTCTGTGATAGATCATGTTCGTCCTTCATTGGTATCAGAGCCTTAGGCTTGTTTTTCGTGCCTCGTTATGCGTTCCCGAATCAGTTAAAAAAATCGAGTTTTTTAAATTTCATAATCTTTTAGTGAAACCTATATGGTTAGATAGGGTTTTTCACGAGGATTCCAGAAATATAAATTTTGTAATTTTTGGACGAACAGACAATTAGTTATGAATATTTTAAGATTCGGAACTGTATAAATCTGGACTGTTAGATCTGAGCAGTAAAAAGATTTTTTCAAAACATGTTAAAATTGGGTTTTGAACACATAATCGGGATCAGGGTGAAAAGACGATTCCAACGATATAAGGATCGCCAGAAACAGAGGCCGGGAAGGCGGCGCGTGGGGTTCACGCGCCACCGACGCCGCCTCCACGCGCGGCCACGCGCCGCACGCGCCAAAGGGCTGGCGGCGGATGCTGACGTGGACCTAGGGTTGACGTGGCAGATGACGTGGCGGTGTCACGTCAGCATTTGGTTTGACGTGGCAGCCATGTGGGCTGATGACGTGGGAGGTGACGTGGATGGATGATGTTGCAGCTGACGTCAACACATGGCTGACGTGGCATGCCACGTGGCATGCTGACGTGGCAATCGGCCGACGTCACCGCGTGACGGAGGCGGACTCGCCCACGCGCGGCGGCGCGTGTGGGCGCGTGAGCCCTCCTCCGGCCACTATTTTTCGCCAAATTTTTTTCTATATGCTCAGAATTAAATTTTCTATTTTCTGGGATTTTTTCATAATTTTTGGAAAAACAGAAAATTTTATTATTTTCCAGATTAAATAATTAGTGTTTAGCACACTTCCCGAGGCAGTCAAACTTTCTTAAACACACTGTTTTGAGCCCAATTTTTTGTCTGGAGACTTAGGATATTTTTCCCTACCTTATAAGATAGGATGTGAGATCCTAGGTAGTTGGGAGCAATTTTCGATCTTATTAGTTGATTGTTTAATTGCTTAATAATTTCCAGTAATTATTCTTTAATTCTGGAAATTTCCAGAAAATTTCAGTATGTTTATTTTATTATTATACATGCTGTTGTGGGTTGAATGGATGTGTTTGATGCATGGATGTGGCTTAGATGGTTTTATATTTGGTTTTGGTTTTGAATATGTAATCAATTAAAATACGGTCTGCGTGTCGTGCCTCTCTCTACATACTCTATTGTCTTCTCCTCTCATCTAAATCGCCTATTGGAGGTTACTTCTTATTAGAAACAAGATAGTGAACATTGAAGAGTAGAAGCTTCAAGAGAGATGGCCAAACCAAAAGCTATGGCGCAAGGTGCATGGAGCAAGGAGACGAACAGGGAAGCTTCAAGGAGCACTCGAGATTGGCGAGATCCAGGAGGCGAGAAGTTCAAGACTTGCTCAAGACGTACTCTCAATAGTGGGAGTGCACCTTAGGGGCCACATCCATTGCATATTTATTTATGCTTATGCTTGTTTTATGTTATAACTGTGTGTGATTGGATATAACTGTATAACCTCGCATGCTAAGGAACTAAAACGAAAGAGCTCACATTAAGGTGCACTCCGTTTTATAAATGATTATACATGATTGAAACTAATAGGGAATCATAAGTGACGATATTTGATTCCTAGAATTGCTACTAGGTTTTGGTGGAGTCCTTATGAGGAACTATGAATTTTAATCTATGTATCATGTTATTTCGGAGCTAAGAAAATGCTAGTATTAATTTCTTATGCAATGTCTCAAGATCAATCGTGTCTAAATCGAAACTTTAAAGGCTAAAATAATGACAATAAACGATATGACAAGATCGTACTATCTAACCAAATCGTTGGTCATAGTTTGTCAAACCACCTACAAGTATGGTCGAACCTGTGATGAATAGTTGTCACAGCAGCACATGAACATTATCTTTAGGCTAACCAATAAGTGGGAGGCAGTCAAGATAAATTTCATAGAGCGTGCTATGCCAAGGTGGGGAAATGACCTCATCAGCAAGTTCAAGACCACTTTGAGATCCAAAGATTGTAGGAATGAGCCAAAGAAGAATCTTGGATCCACCTTAGCCATTTTCATCATTAAAAGTTGTGAGTAATGACTCATAAATCCCACCTTAAACTATCAAACTCAAATCATAAAATTTTGGCACTCGATTAGTATCTGAGATTAGTACTCAGAGATTCATGTCGTTATGATGAGATGTTTAAGTTATCCGATTAGCAATTTGTTGCTATCTCTGCCACGTTTCGTGAAAGTGACATGAAAACGTTATATGACACACTTTGAGAGTGTCAAGATGTTTGGATAAGACCAAACATCGCTCCGTTCTAGGATCTAAGCAACCAAGTGTTTGCTTAGAATACTAGTTCAGCATACTTTTGAAGTCTAAGCAATATATGATTGCTAAAAGACTGTGAATGAAGTATGATAGGCAGATGTAGTCCCTAACCCGGTATTAGGACCGCGGAACAGGTGGGGCAAGGATAAGGGAATGAGGGCGAAATATTGGTACATGACCAATAGCCCAAGACAGGCAAACGCAAAGGAGGAAAATGATGTTTTCCTAAGACTAGAAGGCCAGACATGGCACTAACTTCTCGTCTAAGGATCCATAAGATTATCTTTGAGGGAATAGCCACCAAAATTTGTTTTGGTTACAGTTTTACTTTGGAATTGGTCATGTTATGAATGGTTATGCACTCTTGATTTCTAGCATGAATAACGCCTCAGAATCTTTGGATATCACCTCTAGGGTTGTGCCATAAGATTCTGATATGTGGCGCGCTAGATTGAGACACACTATGTCAGGAAAGGATGTCCAGGCTAACTAAGGTAGGCCTGCTTGGAATATGCCCAAGGTACCCTTACCTGTGTGTGATTCTTGCCTTACACGAAAGGCGAAAGGCAAACCATCCAGTAAAGCAGTAAGGATTATTGAGTCTTTACATATTATTCATTCTGTTATTGTGATCCATTAAAAGTTAAAGCTAAGACATGGTGCTTACTGTTCCATCACATTCGTAGATTATTGTACGCATCTCAACTATGTGTGCTTGGGCCACATAAGTCTGAGGCACAAGGGTGCTTGAGACAGGTATCTACAAAAGGTAGAAAACCGTCTGGATAAAAGGATATGTCCTTAGCCAGAATGAGATTGCGAGTATCTATCTTAGCAAGAGCTATGTGATGGAAAGGAGTAGTAAGGCAGCTGTGCATTCCCCGCACTCCGCAGCAGGATGCTGTAGCGGATAGGAGGAGTAGGATACTGTCTGAAGATGGTTCGATGTATGATAGTGCGTGCAAAGCACATGTTCCCTATATTGAGGAGACGCTTTGTTAAACGGCTGTCGATGTACTCAACCAAATACCCACCAAGTCTGTAGTCACTACGCCCTACGAGATGTGGACCAAAAGGCAACCTATATGAGGTCACCTTAGGCCATGGGAATCGGAAGCTTATGAGCTAACTAAGTTTTCCTAGTCAGGGAGAAGCTCGTGGAGATGGCATTCTCTACGAGCAAGAGGAACCACTAGATGACACTCAATTCACCACTACTCAAGAGGAATTTGTTCCTATGGATCTTGAGAACAGTGGGAGTGCCTTACCTAGTGAGCAGCCTATTGTATATGACGATAATGCTGAAGAAGAACCCTTCTTTGCGTGGGAGCGCTCTTTGGAGCGTACCCCGTCGACGATTCGACATCGAAGGGGAGACATGATAGTCACCGCGCAAGATAATGATGAACCTAGGATATTGTCCCAAGATATTTCATCACCTGACAAGAAGGAATTTAGACCCTAGATGGAAGAAATGTATCTTCACGGAGTAACATATCTTCCCATACTATTCGGAGTACTTTAGGGGGTTGCGTATTCGAAACACAACAACCGATTAGTAGTGTAACGCAAATGGATTCACAAGATATATGATTTCTCTAAGGAGATGTCCATAATTAAGGGAATGTTCGTAGAGATGATGATCTCCGCGAGCATGGAGGAACCGCTAGAAAATACCCTGTTCCTTAGTCCATTATGAGGAATTAGTCCCTCTAGGATCCTTCGGACAGTGGGAGTGACTTTCTAAGCGAGGTGCCCATCCAAAGGGGTGAGAGCAAATTATGATCCTCCAATGCAAAGGAATTGCTCGAAAGAGCATATCCCATTGACTGTTTGAGATCGAAGGGATGATCTTAAGGATCACCTTGCATAAACGATGGGATAGAATACTATGCCTTATCGTTCCCTAACTATGAAGAATGAAAAGTAGCCTTTACAGGAAAAGTTAGAGTCTGTAAGGGACCAACCAAGCTTAAGGCTAGGTTGACTTTTCCGACTGGATATCAGACTATTGGAAATGAATGGATTTCCAAATTCAGTCAGAGTGACACAGACGGAAGCATAGTAAGGCATACGACTTGCAGAGATATCGGTAATAGATGTGATGATGGAAATAGGGCTCCATTCTCGATAATCGTGACGACTGAATTTCTCAATAGAGAAATCAGAGAGGTGATCTGTATGACTCGACCACAGGGTTTCGAGATGTAAGATCGGATGCACAAATAGGTGCAAGCTAATTAAGCCTATGTGTGATCTTAATTAGTCCTCTAAGTTAGCAGTATTTTATCAATGGATGAAAACCGCTGCATATCACTCTCGGTCGTAGAGAGTAGATGAACACGTCACTTATTATCGATGACACACTATTTTCCAGGAGAGTCTAAGGACTGTTTCACATCCACTATAGGGTGGTTATCCTTTCGATTTGTGACGAAGGATATTAGTAGGGCGAGATGCATTCTCGTTCGTTCAAAAGGACTTCTTATATTGACGCATAAGGCGGACAACAAGAAGATACTTTGAACGATTCCATGTTATGGACCCGAGGACATGTGATACTCCTATAGCTTGCTGCAAGACTTTATGAGCCTGAATATGTGCCCTAGAAGACACCATACTAGGTTGACCAAATGACCAAAGTGCCCGATGCAGTGTGAGTCTGCTGTATACTATGGTATATATTGAGACCCCACAAACCTAATGTAATCGGAAGAGTGGATTTCAGGAAATCTAACTTAAGACACTAGATTGCAACCAAAAGGATACTCTGTACGAAGAATCACGTGCTATGACTATCGGAGATGATGCTTCGACTAGCCAGCTATGCATGCTGACTAGGGTGGGGACCTAGATGCACGTGGATCCGCCTCAGGCTATAGTCCATGCTAGATGGCATCGCATGGCATTGCAGCATAAGTGTTGCAAAATCGTATTAGACCGCTCCATCGATCATGGAAGCGAAGCACGATTGTCTGTTCTATCACCGGACAGAAACATGTTTGGATAAGAAGGTTTCTGATAAGCTTATGGGTTGTCAACCAACCTATAGTTCTAGCGTACGGCTACAGGACTTTTGATAAGGCCAAACAAATAGAAAAAGGTATTGTTTTCACAAAAGGTGAAATAACTACCTGGAGAGTAATCTTGGAGTAGATCGGCTACGGGACAATAATGTAGGCACCTCCCATCCCTAAACCACATAAGAATCATCTTTGTGGATTGTTTTAGAAAATTGGGACTTGGTAGTCGATCACTAGCGATATGATCGATGAGCATATGAGACATTGATAACTGGATTTTAATTGGATTTGTTATGCTGCATGTTGTTTCGATACGTGTATGATACGTTTACATATCCTGTACTAGCATAGAAAATGTCGCGCGGACACTAGGTTGACTCTCTCACACAAGCAACCGCCTTTACAACATCCTGGATAGTCTAGGTGAGTAGAAGATGAGACAGAATCCCGATAAGCGCTTAGAAGCCTATGATATGATGAATCCTGTCATATGAGGCGCATGGCCTATGACATGAGCTGGACATCTATCAATAGTGCAAGACCCGGTCAGACGGATTCATTTTTCGCATTGGAATAAGTTCCAATGTGAGATTGGTTTATGACCATTCGAACATGGTTACTACCCCGAACCATGTATAGTCTGCGTAGAGAAAGCCAGATGAGAGAACTGATTTCGATTGCATATGTGCAACACTCAGTACTCGGGTTAATAGTCATATGGGCTGTTGGACTTACATATGTATAGTGGTCCCTATGGGATAGGACATGTGCTCTGATAGAGTCCAAACACTATGGCGCACATCTTATGAGCTAACGCATGCTGATGAGTGACATGAGGTGGCGAGTAGAACTAGTCCCTGAGATTCCTCGCCGTGTGAGCCTCCTCGATCACATAAGAATGATTGACACTGTATACCCTTAGTACTTTTATCCATGTTGGGGAGAGACGGTTCGGTGGTGCTACTTTAGCGTGACACCTCACGGCTATGAATGATTCGGCCTACCAGGACATTGCTAGGAAAGCAGCTGACTCCGAATCAAAGCGACAATGGATGGAAAGGAAGATTCTAATTGCATCGCTCTTTATCATATTCATTGGGACCACCTACAAGATCTTATGGGATCATGCAGGATATGAATGTAATAAAGGAGATATAGACTCATTGATGCACGACCTTCGGGACAAGGTAGGTGCTCATGGTCTATGAGATGACAATTGACATAATCTGGGGGATACGAGAGATATATATATGTATTGCATTATTACTTGAGGTTGAGTGCGCCTGCTGCTAGCTCGTCTCGTATGAGTTTAGAGTATGGAACTCCCAAAATACAGGTTCTCTCACAGTCACACACCAAGGCCACATAACACTTTGGCAGATGATAATAGTTGGAGATTGAGGGAGACTAGACCTTCTGTATTTGTGCAACCCCACTGTGCGAGTGGGAGATGTTAGCATTTGGTGCGCACATGTGGGGTGCCCAATGCAATTATCCTAAACTTATGGGTTTAGGTGAGACAAGCTCAAACCTTATGGGGTTAGTAGCAATGACATCAACCCTAGGGGGTAACGTTGCAATTGGGTATAAGTCTGTCTATATAAGGAGACAGCCTCCTAGATTATTATGTGTGCTAGAGACATAATAATACACACTACTGTAGAGATCATGTGCTGATCATAATACAGTAAACCCTAGACTTTCTCTCTGACTAGCCTCCATTGGTGGAACTTGGTGTGGATTAGAGCTTTTGTCCTAGTGATTCGAGCCAGACTGTGGGAGCAAGAAGAGCACGTGAAAGAAGGCATCCTACGATCATCCGCTGTGCATATGAGCTAAGGAAGACAAGGTAAACACATGAATCTTCCGCTATAATTCATGTTGTAGATCTGTATGTGATAGATCATGTTCGTCCTTCACAATCTAATAGGAGGACTCTATACCCAGAAATGCAGAAACGGTTACAACACGAAAAATTCCCAGTTCTCATTTGTTACTGGGGAGCTTCATCTTCCAACACAACCATGGAAGGTTCTTCATCCTATTTTATAATCAGCAATTCAGATAACCCACAAAAGAAAAAAGAAACCGAAGTGACAATCTGATGTCAAGTAGAGACAATTTTCACTGTAACTGTTTAAAATCCCAAATCAAGTACTAGTTCCAATCCTTTTCAATCTCGAATCCAACATAGTATCAACCAAATAAAGTTTCTGATGTTAGCAATTCAACGGGGGTTAGATGAGCATCGTGTTAAGGTTTCTGACAGACTACCAGAAAACCAAATCAAAAAAGATGATCAACATGCTAAGTCAGTTAGCTAGAGTTCTTGAGAATGTGCCAAACAAAACTTCCTACTTTTGCGGGAGATAGAGTTTGCTGCCAGCGGAGTCACTTTTCTTCTTCTTCTTCTTCTTCAGGTTTCTTCTCCAGCTGCATCAAAAACGGAACAATCACCAATCTTCATTTTCTGCTAAAGTAGTCTAACATGAAAAGCAAAATTAAGTCTAAGATGCACTGACCAGGAAGTTAGCAAGACAAGTGAAGATAAGGTAAACTTCAAGGAAGATATCCTGAGCGTGTCTAATGTAATTGTTATCAACACCACCGGCAGCTTCCACGATCATTTCATGGGTAGCCAACGCCAAGCGCCCTATAAGCAGCATCAACAGACCATACAGCTGCAAAAGAAGAATGGAATATATATAGTCAGAGATAGCTTCACCTATAAGTGAAAGCCCACTAGAGTTATTTAGTCACTAGTGTTAGCTAAATGACAGTGCTTTGTACACGAGTAAGTCATTAGTACCGCTCCAGCTTCACTATCGTGCCTCTTTTAGGCAAGTAATGCTGGAATATATTTCAGCAATAGCTTCAGCAAAACTATTAGTGCACATGAAAGAGTTATTAACAAAATGTTTGTGCCTTGTATACTCCAAGGAGAATTCATTAATACTAGTGTATTAGATCCACCTTTGGTCCTTTAACATCGTGCATCGCCTACTCTAGCCATACCATGAGGATATTTGAACAATTTCATGGCATAAAATGAAAGGCGAGTCTAACTTAGATAGCTCTAATGGAAAAGCATAGGACACATCATATTTGTAAGTCTGTATTAAATGGTAAGCGGAACTCTAAATTAGCTTATATACCATTAAATCGGAATATTAGAGGATAAGGATTTCTAATGCTCAGAGGTTAAGGTTTCCTTTCATTTGTGGGAACTGGGTAGTGTAACCAATTTTATCAGCATTGATTCCAGCAAAGTGAGTATTATTATTGTTCACCAGGTCAAAATAATATTTTTTTTTCACATAGATTGAACATCTATGACTTAAATTTCGTTTGAAGGCATCAAATCAAACATCGACTTCATTGTCTACCTGATGCTGGAAAAGAGCGGTGGAGCCACCGAAGACGGATGAAGCAAGCTGCAACCAGATCAGTGTTGAGAGGCTGGAGGAGATCAGTGCAATGGTATAGAGGTCAACCTTGTGGTTTGCCAATTTGGCTGTAGCTGAGAAGCAACTAAAAGGCAAATCAACCCCCAAGCATACAGCTATCATAAAGCTACAGTGAATTAAGCTGCAGTTAGTATGATGGACAACGGCTTTGGATGAAAATGTACAAAGTAGGAATGGTAAGAGACATGTTCAAATCAGATTCCATCCTTCCATACACGATAAAGGAAATAGCAATATCAAAGATAGATAGTTTTTTTAAGGTTAACTTTCTCAAAAATACTATTAGAACAACATAACATCGACAGGGCATATCAAAGATAGATATTTATCCAAGAAAAATTCTCGTAGTTGTTAATTTAGTGCTTTACTACATGTGAGTGAAGCTAGTCCTTAATTTAGTGCTTTACTAAATGTGAATGAAGCTCTCGATGACGGAAAAGTAGAAGACTCGCTCCCAAAATTTATTTTAATCTTCTCACAAAGTAAGAAAATAACGTCTTGCACAGTTTGAACATAATTCCTTGAAAGTAATTTACAAGAAAATAAGAATAAGGACGTTTGCAGAGCAAGATGATATCTAGAGGTACAGAAAAAATACAGTAGAATGATTATATGAACTATGAGCTACATCCTTGGCCTTTGACAAAGTGCAGTTTAAGATAATACAACATGAGATAACATTTTCTCCTGGACCAAAATTATCGCAATAGCATTGGGGAACCAAGGCTCTCAGTGCTGTAATCACATCCATCATCTCTCACTCAATAAAAGGGGGCCAACCTAGCCTCTACATTTTGGGGGAAAGTTACCAGACTCTAACAATCAATTTTGTTAACTAGTTCAGTGTTATAGGCCTGCAGTAATCCCAAAGCACCATGATTAGTGTCCTCGCGAAACTGACATGCTATGACATTCAAACAGGAATTCAAGATCTTTGCGAGGATTTAGTGATCAACGAGGTTAGCCGTTGCAAACAGCATAAATGTTAACGACTTACCATAACTCAGAATCACCGAAATCCTTACGAAGATAAAGTGATCAACGAGGTCAGCCATTGCAAACAGCATAAATGTTAACGACTTATCATGAGACAGAATCACCGGCCCTAGGTCATGAATTTCTTGACTGGGCTATTTAAAAAGACTTTAAAAGCAGAAACCGCGGCCTCACATTTATTTCTCACCTATCACTAGTCCTAGCCACTCTTTTGACCATGAGTCACTCTGGAGTTATTCCCTCATCTTACGCCAATACTATACTATCCGAGGCCATCATCAATCTGAAGATTCAAACTACAATGCATCAATTATTTGAACTCAGCAGTACATGTCAACAATACACAAGCACACACAACTACAGAATCTAATGATCTAGTAACAAAAGCTAAATTCAATTGAGGCACTAAATCATGATTTTATCAAAATTCAAGGCAGAACTTACTTTTCATCGATCTCGTAGCCTGATACATATCCAGCATTCATAGAAACCCCCAGGAAGAACACAGCAGCTAATTTAGCCAACGCCTCTCTCCGCGGCTAAGTCAACAATAACGTGATGGAGTCAAAATCGAAGCAATTCTGACAAACAGAAACTGCAATAGATTAACAGCTAAAGAGAATTGAGCATTTCACAACACCTCTGACAAGAAGAAGCTCAAAATTAGGGCTAATCCGCCTGCAATAAATGGAGTAATGATTCCAATGTTGAAGAAACGATCCAAGTAAGCTCCAATAGCCATGACTACCGAAGCACAGCTGACGGCGAGATAAACCTAACAGTCGCCGGAAATTTCAAAATCGGAGAAGAAAGTGAAAATCAAATAGCTGATGAAAACAGAGAATCAGTGAGTAGAATGAGCGATTTACCTTCATCACGTGGACCTGAACGACGGGAGCGAACACGTAATCGGCCATTTTCGCCGGAAAAAGACGCCGGAGAAAGTAACAGGGCTGTGTGAGAGAGAGTGAGAGAATGGGGAAAGTCCAGTGAAGGTTTCTTCCATTTGAAGAAGGAAGCGAGGACGAGCTCTGAACCTATGCAGTTTTTGGTTCTTTTGTTTTTTTGTGAGATAAATTTTACCCCTGTGGAAGCTTTAAATTGCGACTAGTCGGAGTTTTGAAATGTTTTGTTTTAACGCAGAGCAAGGGGTATTGTTGGAAATAAATTAGGAATCTCTATGACGTTCCCGCTTATTAGTGCAACTCTTGTTCTGCCATGAGATGGTGCCACGTCTCAAGGCTAGTGATCCAACAGTTTCTTCCCTTTACTTTTTTCGGGTAATAGACACTTGTACACCTTCAAGTTTGATACAAAGACACTTTCACCCCTTAAATGTGCCAAATTTCATGAAACACTACCTAATTATGCTGTTGTTCGTTTAAACCGAGGTCCATGACTACTGATAGTAGTTTGGGGACAAATTTTCCCTATTACAATATAGGATGACATAAGGAGGAGTATAAGTGTCCTAAAATTTGAGACACTTAAGAAGTACAGGAGCATTTCCAAAAACAGAAGAACTAAAGTGTCTCCCTGTCAAATTTGAGGAATGAGAGTGGTAGTGTCTTATACCCTTTTTCTCTCTGATCACAAGTCACCATTGATTTGCGCCACAGTACTTCACACTGTTTTGTTGTACCTGAGTACAGTAAAATTGAATGTTCGATATACGAATGACTTCGTCAAATTAATAATTTTACCTGGTCCCGACTTGGGTAAAAGGGTGAAATGAATGTTCGATAAACGAATTACCACGTTAACTGAATAACTTTATTTGGTCCCAAAAGCATTCGTTTATCATAGTTTTAAGGGTGTAAAAGACATTTTGCACCCTCGTTAAATGGGTTATATACAAAAATCACCCTGTTGTTCGGGGATATACAAAAACCACCCCTGTCAGAGTTAGTGACTAACGGCACACTAACGGAAGTGTAAAAAGACATATTTACCCTCACTTTGAAATTAAATGCCACACTATAAATTCTTTTTTTCCTTCTTCTTCCTCTCACTCTCTAACCCTACCAGCCTCCTTCCCCACCTCTCTCTCTCTCTCCTTCTTCTTCTCCTTCCCCAGCCTCCTTCAGCGCTCCTCACCAAAACCCAAATACACCACCTCCACCAGCTTCGAATCCGCCGCCCTCGCCAAATCCGCCGCCGCCCTCGCCAAATCCGCCGCCGCCGAAGCCGATTTCGCCATCGCCCTCGACCCCAAGGACGCGGCTTCTCACATCCTCAAAGCACTGGCTCTGGATCTTCTCGATTCACTCGACGCCGCCCTGTCTCTGCTGGCGGCGAAGTCGCTGACGGAAGAGGAGAAGGAGGACGCGCTGTTCAAGAGGTGAAGTCGCTCCGTCCTTCTCTGAGTTCTCGCCTGGCGAGGAACTCGCCTGGTTGAGAAAGAAGGCTCTGTCCTTCTCTGGTTTCGACTGGAGGACAAATCGAAGCCCAAATCGCAGACCTCCTAGTGGTAGTGAAGGCAGTGGAAGAAGATGACCTGGTCACCTTCACCGCCGCCTCCAGCCACCGTCGCTGCTCCCGCCTCCTCTCTCTCTCTCTCTCTGAATTCATGACCATGGAAACCAATCTGTCTCCGTCATTAGACCCAGATCCCATCGAGTACAAATCAACTTCCTCCTCCTTCACAGCCGTTACCCAGATCCCATCAAATTCTTCGCTGTCAACCTCTGTGGACAAAGTCCGATATGGGCTTCGATTCAATATCTGGGTTGTTTCGAAGGTGAAGGAGCTAGCCGGCAGCAACAGTGGTGGCTCTTGGTTTCGGTTTAATTGCAGATGCGAATTCGATAGTTAGTCTTGAATCAACTTTTTCTCCTTCTTCTTCTTTCTCATTTTCTGCACCTGTAATGACTTTTTTTTTGTTGCAGATGATGAAGCTAATTGTTGTTGATGCTAGTGTTTTTGTCAAAATTTTGGTGCTATTTGTTCATGTTGTTTGTTAAAATACAGATCATGTTTTCAGATTTGTGAATGTGGATGATGTTTTAGATCTGTGAATGTTAATTTAGGATGATGGTGGCGGTTGTGGGGTTTTAGTTGCGGTGGTGGCTGAGGTGGTGACCAAGAACACCAAGAAAAAAATAAACACAAAAACCACAAATAAGGGCAAAATGGTCATAAAAAGGTCAGATTGCACCTCCCTCTCAATTGACATTAACAGAAGGGTGGTATTTGTCAAACGTCCGTCACTTTCAGGGAGTTTTTTGTCTCAGACAGGGTGGTTTTTGTATATCCCCGAACAACGGGGGTGTTTTTGTATATAACCCAAACCACAAGGGTGCAAATTGTCTTTTACCCTAGTTTTAATGTACATGCGGACATCGAATGTCTACGAAATTGAAGTTAATGATTATGTGAAAGACCATTTTTTAAATTCTTATAATTTGCACGAGTGTGTTTAATTCAATTATGTGTAACTTGATAGTAATTCTAAAATAGTTCTCTCTAGGTCTCATAACGAGTATTCTGTTATCTTTCAAAAATTTTGAAAGGTAAATTGACAAAGGAAACCATGCAATACCTTTTTTCTTCACAATGTTGAATTCTACAATGTTACAAAAAGAAAAATAATTTTCTTCATTGTGTGGCTAGTCAAATTATCTTCTCGTTGAAAAAACAATAGGACACTCATTCAGATTGGTCAAACTGACAAATTCAGTAGCTCTAGAACTAGTCCGCGCTTGGTCATTTTGACTCCGACACGAATTAGCCGATCTGAATAAACGAACGAGTCAATAGTTAACCAGTCCTTTGTAATCTGTATAAGGGATCGAACTAATGCAAGTAGCAGTCATACTGACATATAGATTGATTTGAGGGTGTCAACTTGTGTCAAAAACAACAACTTACGCGTATAATCGCAGGAAACACAAAAAGATGCAAAAAAAATTATGTATTCGCCCTCCGTCTCGTAATGATTGTCATGTTCTTTTAATGTGAAGATGCCTAACTAGCCAAATGATATAGAAATTTATTACCCTTTTCATAATGTTGTAGAGTAAAATACACTTTCACCCCAGTATGAGAAAAATAATGTTGTAGAGTAAAAAACACTTCCATTCCTTGAGTTTAACACAAAATTTGGGGAAAATACACTTTTTACCCCTCAAGTTTGTGGAAAGGCACTTTCACCCCCTTTTTGTTTGGGAAATCACATTTCTACCCCTTTCATGTGCCAAATTTTAGAAAATCAGCACTCCATAATTGTGACACAGTTAGTATGTGGGTGATGTCTGTCATTGATAGTAGTTCTTGGGACTAACTTGCCTCTTAAGAATATCGAATGACACAATCATGAGGTATAAGTATCCTACAGACACACTAAATGAGTGAAAGTGTCATTTTTCAAACAAAAAAGATTTGAAGTATCTTTGTGTCAAACTTGAGGAGGTGAAAGTGTCTTATATCAAGAAAATTGTGTCATTCTATACTGCACAAGGAGCAAATTGGTCTCCAAAACTACTATCAGTGGCGTACCCCAACCGAGACGACCATCACCACATTAGAGAGTGTAGGTGTCATGAAATTCGACACAATGTAGGGGTGCGAGTGTCCTTTCCCGAACTTGGAAGGGATGAGAGCGTCTCTGCATCAGACTTGAGGGGGTAAAATTGTCTCTTACCCAAAGACGAAAGAAATTGGAAGATGAAACCTTGAGACGTGGCACCATCTCATGGCAGCACATGAGCTGCACTAAATAAGCGGGAACGTCATACGGATTTCTAATTTAGTTCCAAGAATACCCCCAGCTTCTGCGTTATACACAACATTACAGAACTCCGACTAGTCGTAGTTAAGAGTTTAACACCTCCAAATGGCCCAAGCCGGAGACCCGGGGATGTCACTCCGTACCCGACAGGAGCCCGGATACAAGCAGATTTTATAACATGGTTATCAAGCAAAAAAATCCACAATAATAATTAAAATTAATTGAAACTATTCATTATTACAATCCAACATCCTAGCCACAAAACGGGCATAACAATCTAAAATGTTTAAACTACTAAAGAGTTCAAGTTCAAATAAGATACTACTATTAGTGTTCCATGTGATGATACGCGGCCCCTTCTACGCCAGATAACCATCCTCTAAACCTGTGGTGCGGAATCAAAAAGAAACACCATAGTACAAAATCAGCATGAAATACTCGTAAATAAACATCCAAACATGTAAAACGATGATAGGATAGTTATAAAACAACTTCTCATTTATAAGTAAGAGTTTTTCGGAAACACAGCGGTAATAAAGTTGACTCTTGTAATAAAACATAAGAGTTCCCAATTCCATAATATTTCCAACCAATTCCATAATCATTAGGAAAATCCAAAATCCATCGTTAACTCCTTTCCGTTAACAAAACCAAAAATCTATTATTAATTCGTTGTGACGGGGGAAACCAAACCATCTCGCAAGCATCCAAGACCTTAAGTGTCGACACCCCCCCCCCCCAAAGACTATAGCGGCCAGAGGAGTGAGTACAGGGAGCTATCCGGGGCCTTGCAACCAGATTAAATAAAAATAAATTGAAACGAAAGACCGAGATCAAACCGTCCAATGTCAATAGTAACCAATGATAAATGTCCCCACACAACTATTCTACTTTACGTATTAATTCATTATCATTATCATGGTGATATCTTCAAGAAAAGCATTTATCAAGTAGAAATCACATATTGCATGTCACATCACATAAACACATTTTGAGACGTAAAGAAATACAAGAATTCGTTTGACACGAAAGAGATAAGCACACTAGGCTTGGCATATTTACTTACCTCAAAGCAAATCCAACTATAGCAACTCAACCAACGTACTCTACGTACTCGTCGTCGACGAACTCGTTACCTACACGTAACAATATTCTAATCAAACAAATATTCTAGCAATATACTTGCTATACTAATTACATGCATATGATAGTCAATGGTTTATGGTTCTAACACCAACCTAACATCCCACTTAATTCGTACTTCAAAACAAAACCCAAAACGTTGCTTCAAAATCCTCTAACCTAAAGCATACATAATCTATCATAACTCCACCAATCTATTAATCCAGTTTCCCAAACAGATCATGGTCCAAAAACAGTTCCATTGGATTCAAAATATTTGAAATAATAAGTTTATCCTCAAACGGATCTTAATTTCGATTCCTGAAACAAAAGTTACACTAGTTTCAAGTTTCCAATTCACTCAAAATATCCATACGGGAATTGTCAATTTTCATGAAACTTTTCCCCCAAGCATCTAATTCATCCTATATTCATACTAAACCTAATATAACATGATTCCCACATTCAAATCATATTGTTACCCACATACTATGATCCTTCAAACACCCAAATCACTTAATCAAACTTCTCTTCCAAACTAGGGTTTTTCCCATCACCGAAGAACATGATAAACCCTAAAACTTGATTATGAATCCTATGAATTCATGAACAATGATCCTAACGATATCAAACAGAAAATTAAATATTACATTCAAAAATCACATGAATCATGAACAAGTGATCACAAGAATAAGAGATCAACAAGAGAAAAGAAAAGAAGAAACAAAACTACCTCAAACCCGCCGCCATGGAGGCCGGACGGAGAGAGGGGCAGACCGAGAGAGAGAGAAAGAAAGAGAGAAAGAAGGAAAGAAGAGAAAGAAAGAAAGAAAGAAAGAAAGAAAGAAGAAGAGAGAGAGAGAGATTACCTCAACGGAGAGAGAGACGGAGACGGCGGTATAGGATATAGTCTAATTGTGCGTGTTCCATTTTAGTACTCCTATATTTGACTCTTCAGACAACTTAAAATATTTCAAGCGATCAAACATCATCGCACCCTGATAAGTTGTTCCGCATTGGTCATGAATAGTTCATCTCTCCACTGTGGTATGAGCCAGAGTAATCAAACATGTGAATTTTACGTACTACGTACTTAGAGTTCTGAAATTGCATTAAGATATTGCAGAATACTCGTTACATGAGGAAATCATAAAAGGACAACAACAACGATTACTTCTGGCTCAGGTCGGAGCTCAAATGAACTCTAGCTAGCCAGTTTTATTTTTTATTAGATTATTACTTATACTTTCATATAATGGTCGGATGATCGCGATCATTTGTGGAGCTCACCGTGTTCAACCTTAACCTTGGACAGAGTCAAACCACCTTTGGGCACCTCAGCAGTTGTATCTTGGAGCTGGAAATAAATTTTATTAAAATCGGACAGTCGCGGGTATTGGGTCACCGGGAAATCCGCCGTCAACCAAGTCTTCTCGAGCGGTTTCATCTCCGCAATTTGCTTCTGGATACTCTGGTAGAAATAGTTCCCGAAATTGACCAGCCTAACCCCAACCTGAACATCTGACTTTTCGAACCCAAAGCTCTCTGCAGAGAGTTCTAATTCAAACGCCACCCTCAGTGTCCCGAAAGATGTCACCTTGCGGTCCACCTCGCCGGTCACATCAATTGTGCGGGTGTGCACAAGAGATTCCGGCGGGGAGACCTCCGTGTACACCGTACGTAGTGGATCAGGGATCGCACAGGAAGAATAGGGGTGTGTGTAGGGAGAGAGCAAGTCAGTAGCAATGTCTGAGAGAGAGACAGAGGTTTGGCAGAGCTTCCGCGTATGGCAGTGTTGTTCTCCTTTGTATGGAAAGGTTAACGATATATATATACTGGAGAACGTGACCGTTGTAGTGTGGTTAATGCGCCCATTGATGGCGGCTTAATTAGCTTAACCATAACGGCACGTTCGTCCGAGTATATAGGAACCGTTAGAGCACGTGGTGCGCGAGTACCGGAACCGTTACGAGGTTGACCGGGTTTGACCGGATTGACCGGGTCTAGGGAGCTCGTGCCATAGATCTCTCAAAACAGTTACTAAAGGTCGCGCGCGGGCTTGGCTCGCACGCGACAGGGCTTACTCTAGCCTCCAAACCACAAAGTCCCTACAAGTCCCGTGCAGTGGTATGCGAGGGCTCTGTCTCGCAGCCCCCACATGGATCAGCTCGGCTGGTGATCCTGTGTGTGTGGAGCACAATATGGTGTGCTGGATGCTTGCCACGTGGCCTAGATCTGCCATGTCATAAAGCAGTATCTACATTAGCCCCCTTTCTGCGCGTGAAGGCTCGTAGCTGTATAGGCTTCCATGCGCGGAAACCAACATGCGCGTCGTCGCCACGCACCAATTCAAATACGGGTAGATTCAGCCCCCGTGCGTGTCATTATGACCTAAAACCCCTAGAGTCGTGCCGTCTGACCTTTAGGGCTTTAGGCGTGACGTCAGCCCGTCCTGTGATTGCGCGACACGACGGTGACGGTTGCGATTCGACTACTGAAGGGACGCAACCCTTCATTCTTTTGGATAAATACCTTGTATCCCATCATTGCAAAGCATTGCTTCTTTCTCTTAAAGTGAATGGTACCCGGAGATCTTCGAGAGCAGATCCAGATCATCAACCATCAGTTCAGAACTGCAAATCGTATTCTTCAACTGTGCATATCCAAGCAGGCTTCAAGGAAACAAGGTTGGCCTCGTTTACTTTTTGATTTTAAAATACCGGCGTTTGCCTTGAACTGCGTTGAATCTGTAAACCCATGAAATCTGTGAAGAGGTTTTGATCTTTAAACCTGCTTCGTTTTTAATCTTTCAACAATATTGGGTCTTGCAAATCCCCAATTTCTGAAATCGGCACCGGAACTGTCTGCTTTCCTTTGCATAGATCTCGAATTCCAAAATTCAAACTGAAGTGTGGTATTTCTCCCCCCCTTTTTTTACCCTTTCGCAGGAATGGCCAAAACAAGAGTAACCAGACCCGTCAAGGAAGATGAAGAGATGCCGGAGCTTCCGCAGGCTCTGTGGCGAAAAGCCCCCTTTCTGGGTGGGAAAGATTTTTACCACGCGAGGGTGAAGGCGAAGAGGATGCCTGATCCTGTTCCCGTTGAGCAGTTGTTAACGCTGACTCGCCCAGTTAACTCAGCCTTGCTCGAGTTAGTTGGCTCCGAGAATGTGGTTCGATTGGGAATCGAGAATGGGCACTTCCCATACACTGCAATTTCTACTCAGGCGTTTGTCCAGAAGTTGGACTATATGGACGAGTGGACTGACCACGTGTTGGGTAATTACGCCGAAACTCTCGATAAAGCCGGCGTTTTCTTCGCTGTCCGTGCTATGAAGGGTGCTGCCGTGAAGCTGGATCAGTCCATGCTTCTAGACCTTCTGTCCCGCTATTCGCCTGCGACTCACACGTTTCACTTTGCTGAGTTCGAGGCTGCCCCCACGCTCGAGGACGTTCAAATGCTGTATGAGCTTTCCCCCATGGGCGAGGTGGACCCCTTGAGCCACTTAAGAACACCTGCGGAATTGGCCTTGTACGCGCAGATGGAGGAGTGCCTAGCAGAGGTAAAGAAAATCTCCACTCGGTGGACCAGTACGGAACCTCTTCCGAACTGGCAGCTTGTCGATACGTCTGCGAAGAATACCTGGAACAAGTGGTTGCAGTACTTCTTCCGAGACTATGCGAGCAGCAGCATTACTAAGAAGCTTTTGAGCGGAAACCCGAAGGCCGAGAATTATGTAGAGGGCAAGGGTTATCATCTGACCCTTTGCGCCTTTCTTTGTGCTTGGCTGTCGAGGTATCTGATTGATGGTCACCCCCATGACGGGGTCTTCTACCATGTGCTGCCACTTGCGGTGAGGCTCGCTCTTGGCCAGAGAGTCGCGCTCGGACCCTTGGTCTTGGGTACGTTGTATTATAGGCTGGACCAGCTGGTTCTGGCGATGAGGGAATCGCGCGGCCGTCTCGATGTTCTGACCTTTGTCAATATCAGCTTTTTGACAATGTGGGTTTTTGAACGCTGGCCGTCTTATGCTCCAACTCCCCTCCCACTTGAGAAGTGGTGTCCCCCAGGCGAGACGGAAGCGTTCAACAGCGGGAGAGCTGCGAGATGGTTTGGAGCAAGTAACACCAAGTGTACTTGGAGCTTGATATGCGACAAACGAAGGGAGTTCACTGCCAGGCCCTACGCCACACGTGTCGAGAATGTGCGATGGTTTCCAAAGCTATACCCTTCCAAAGGTATGGTCTTGTCAGAAGACCTTCTCTTTGAAAAGGGGCCGCATTTCCACGAGCGGTATCGTGAATTCTTTTGCTGGTGTCTGCGAGGTTCTCTTCCTGCACTTGCAGAGCACATTCGTGAGCTCGCGCCACGATATGAAAGGCTTACAGTGGATGTTGACCCCACCCGGGTCTCGCCTCAGTTTGGTTTCGATGCGGTGGCCCCATCTATCTGGCCCCAGTCTATCGTCAGAGGGTGCTACAAGCGCTTGCTGACAAAGGAGTGCAAGACGGTCCTCATGAGCAATCTTCCCTTCGAGCAGCCTGCGGGGACTCGCAAGGGTGGTTGTTCCCAGAACTGGATCGCATACTGGATTGCCCAGCAGACGAGGATGGAGACGGAGGCGGCGGCGCAGCCAGGAAGGGCCCCCTTGATCAAGAGAAACTCTTTTCCGTTTCGCCCCAATTGTAGTTTGAGCGAGTCCGAGTACGGTTGCTACTCGTTGTTGGACCGCGAGAATCATTTGTGCCCCGATTTCATTCTGAAGGAGCAGGTCGATGCAATCAAGAAGGGTGACACGCAGGTCATCAAATATAGCAAGGCGTTTGCTGAGGTAAGCAGTTTCCTTGTGTGCTTTGAGCTCTTTGATTTGCTTGCACTGATGCTTTTTTGTTCTGTATTGTCTAGTGTCATGTGCGGAGGTTCGCAGCTGGTGACCGTTCGAAATCGCTGGTGGATACCATTGTTGCCACCAGAAGGAGGGGGGAATCGTATCGGCTAGCATGGAGGATGGATGCCGAGGTCGAAACAAAAGTTCGCGGGGTCATGAACACTTTTGCTGACTCGCTGATAGACAATCCTCCGGCTCCGTCTCCTCCTAGAGATGACCCGTCCCCTCCAGCGACTGCGGCGCCGAGAGTGAAGAGACCTAGGCAAAAGGGGATTACGATTTCTTCCCCTAGGAGCGCTCCAGCTTCGCCTCCAGTGAGGTCCCTTTCTGTCAAGGACAAAGGTAAGGGTCGTATGCCCGGCAAGGTGCGAAAAGATCTCGCAGTTGAAACCTTCGTTCCATTCAATCAAGAGGAAGAGGAAGAGAGGCAGGAGCCCCAAGCAAGTAATGAAGAAGAAGAAGAAGGAACAGTTGTGATGCGCGAGGAAGAGTCAGGAGGTACTTCCGTCGCCTTTCCTTGTCCTTTATCATGACTTTTGTGCAGTTCTTTTCTTTGAACCAATTTTGTATTCGCAGATGATGATGATGAAACTGTTGGTGGCCTCGTGGCCAAGAGGCAAAAGAGAGATGCCCATTCTGGCATTTCAGATGATCCTGTAAGCGAGGATGTTCTTGCTGAATCCCGGAGGACAGCCGCGGAGGCTGCTGCGAGAAGAAGGCAGCGAGAGGAAGAGGAGCTCGAGCTTGTGAAACAGCGGAGCCTCGAGGAGCTGCACGTTGATGACTTAGTGCGTTCAACTGGCGAGGAAGACGAGCTTCCCGAAGAAGTGGCTCCTCATGTGGAGGAGGAAGATGAAGTTCCCGAAGAGGACGCAGCAGAGCTAGAGCAAGTCCAAGCGGACTTCGCAGAGATCGCAGGTGGCGATAAAGGTGAGATCTTCAATCTCGCAGTTACTTATAGAGATGTAATTGTGGGTGCGTTAAAGCACGGTGTGTCAAAGCCTGACATTCGCCGTTGGTTGGTAAGCAAATGCGGAGAACCCTCAGGTAATTGTTTTGAGTAGTACGCGCATACTAGGCTGTAGCCACTTGAGGCAAAATCATGACTGGTTTACTCGCGTCCCAGGTCACGCTTCTCTTAAAGATCTGCTTAGTGAGGATACACTGATAGGGCACGGTTCCACGTCCCTAGTGTACGATGAGGATACCCCAATCCCACCTTCGCGTGGAGGTGCTCATTCTTAGCTTTAGTAAAGATAGTGAAATAACTTATAACACAAGTTACCTCATATTGTCGCATTTGGTATCGCAGGTCATGCTGAGGAACCTGGGCTGGAGCAGAGAAGTCAGCCTTCTGCTTCCCATGTTCCAATCTCGAGCTCCCATGCTGAGAAGCCCGTCGCGGACGCTGGACATGTAAGTGAGCGTCTCGAGGATGTCATCGAGCTCTCCGATGATGTCGAAGCTGATGCTGTGCGGATGGACGAAGGTGTCCGTACTGGTGGTGAGGAAAGGACAAGCGATGCTGCCATTTTCGCATCTGGGAATGTCCGTCCAGCGACCTCGGTTGTGCCTCCGGCGATGACTGAGCCAGGAGCACCTATTCCTGCGTGGAGCATTTGGGGCTCGCGGGTTGGGAATGTAATCGCAGCTGGTGCAGCTTACACTCTTCCTCCTAACTATGAGAGTTTGGAGCTCGCAGCTGATAGGAGAGCCATGGAGCGAGGGCAGTCTTCGAACAACCCGGTGGCTCGCATTCCCTCTATTCATGAAATTCTGGAAGGGACCGGTAAGCAGAGATTTTACCATTCGTACGTCGCATTATTTGCTTGCGAGTTTTGACATCATGACTTGTTTTTGACGTCTCAGGTTTGAAGCAAACCGATGTAGACTGGGTGGTTCGAATGCGCCTCAGATACCCCCGATCGTTTGTGAGGTGTCTGGAGATCAGTCCTTTTGACAGGAGGCTATTCCTTACTGAAGCCATCTGGATACTAGAGCAGCTGTGTGCGGCTACACCTGCGACCATTTCGGCCCAGAGTGCTGAATTGCTGTGTGGCATGTGCCAAAATCTCGTGCTCAAAGTCCAAGGCAGACTTGGCTTTAAATTCCTCAAGGACAGAGTTACACTGATTCGCGCAGCTGTAACTTTGAATCTCGGTCACCAGAATCTCGCAGCTGAGATGCAGAAGGTGGAGCAGCAAAAGCAAAAGGTTGATGAAGCTGTAAAGCTGTATCAGGAAATGAATGCCAAGTGCGAGCAACTAAAGCAAGAAGTGAAACAAGTGGAGAAGCTGAGCGAGCAGTTCGCACCCCAAGACTCCTTAATCAAGAATTTGTTTTGACTTTTCGAATTTTGAAAAGAAAACAGGAAAATGGCTGAGACATTAATGTAATGTTTTGAAACATTAATGTGATATTGCTAGGGTTTCTCCCCCTTCTTTTTTTTTTTTTTTTTTTTAACAAACAATGAGGTTGCCCGTTTTGCCCCTTTCGGGATTTGATTGGACATTTCTGTGCATATCCAATTATGACATCAGCAATTGATTCTTTGCTTGATTTTCGCGCTAATTTCTCGGCAGATAAGCACGCTTCCGTTGGGAAGTCCATCCGAATCATGACTATCCGTCATTTATTAGGATACGCAACCGAATCGTCGTAGCCTTTAGTAGGGTAATTGATTGTTACCGCTTTTCAAGGTGTAAGTGATTGAACTTACCCTCTTTTTGAATTTGCTGACTCATCTTAAGCAACCGAAGAGTCTCTACAGGGCCTATATAAACCCTGTCTTTGCCATTTGGGTTCTTCATCCCAAACATGTGCTTTGCCGTGAGTCCTTACGACTGCTGGCTTCAACGCTTGCTTTTCGTTGATTCATGGCAACTTCAAGCTTTGAATCCTGAGTTTGCGCTTTGTGCCATAGAAATAGTTTCCAAGATCCACTTTATGAGGCTTATTGCTGTTTATAACCGTCATAAAGAGGATGCAGATAATACCTCATGTGTGTTCGAAGAAATTTCTTCGTGTATTATGTGTGCAGGTCATGTTTCCGGCCGCCTCGTGGCGAGGTGCAGCGCCGTAGTGACCGTGCTACCGCCTCGTAACGAACGGCGGAATTCTCCTCCAGCATCTCCGGAGGAGAGTTTCTTGCCTCTTCGTTCTTGAACTCAGGAGGCTCGCCAACGCCCTTGTCTATCATGACAAGGAGCCCAGTACCAGAGGAATGACGGCTTCCCCTGTTGTGCACAACGGCATATGCCGGAACAGGTGGTTCCTCTGGTACATATCTTGATCAGACAGGGGTTTCGTCAGACCCCAAGATCTTTGGACGTGGATTTGCCCGGCTCTTGCCGCTAAGGATGTAGCGAATGGTGAGTTAATCTCTTCGCAGATGCATCCTACTTGCTACAGATCTTTGGCCGCGGATCTGCGTACTGTGCTGCCGGTGTCAGGACCGGTGGATTCTCTCTTTTCTTAGTCGAGAGTTCCCTTGGCGCATTTCTGGCTTACCAGCCATTTTTCGAATGTATTGTTAGCCATGTTGGCTGTGTAGTTAGATGCGAGCTTTTCGCTTGTAAGCTGCTATCTAGATAGATAAATTGTAAGTCATTCGACTCATGATGATAAATAGTATTTGTATCATCTGTTCTTTGCAACAAAATACAATTTCGCATGCGTTTCGGCTTGTTTTGCCTTGCATAATGACATGTATTGATTTCACATATGCGATGTCAATTTACAGATATTTCGCTAGATCATTCGAGATCGTAATTTCGCAGCTGTGCCATCTTGACAGATGGGCTTTTGTCGTTGTAAATCGCATGAGATCACGTTCACAACGTTGCTATCGTTCCAGATAATTTTCGAGAAATCAATCAAGATCGTTGAGCTGTGCAAATTGCTATCATAGAAGATAGGCTTTGTTTGAGATCGTTTCTCGCATAAACTGCTATCACAGCAGACAGATCTTTAGAAGATCTAATAAGATGACTCTGTACTCGTGTTGCCATCATATCAAACGGGTTTGGATAATTAACCCAAAATTGCTATCGTAACAGATAGGCTTGAGAAGATCATTATAAGATCGCATCTGTATAACCTGCTATCCCAAGAGATAGGCGTTAGATGATCGATTGAGATCATTTTTGTATTTCGCTGCTATCGCAAAAGATAGGCTTTGAATGGTTATGTAAGATCGTATTTTCGTTTGGGTGCTATCGCAAGAGATAGGCTTTAATGATCATTTAAGATCGCATTTGCATTTGATTGCTACCATGAGAGATAGGCTTTGGATGATCACTTAAGATCGCATTTGCATTGGCTGCCATCGTAGGAGATGGGCTTTAGATGATCACTTAAGATCGCATCTGCATGTGATTGCTACCGTGAGAGATAGGCTTTAGATGATCGATTAAGATCACATTCGCATTTGATTGCTACCATGAGAGATAGGCTTTAAATGATCAATTAAGATCGCATTTGCATTGGCTGCCATCGTAGGAGATGGGCTTTAGATGATCATTTAAGATCGCATTCGCGTGTAACTGCTATCGTAAGAGATAGGCTTTAGACGATCGATTAAGATCACATTTGTAGTGGCTGCCATCGTAGGAGATGGGCTTTAGATGATCACTTAAGATCGCGTTCGCGTGCAGCTGCTATCGTAAGAGATAGGCTTTAGATGATCAATTGAGATCGTGTTTGCTATCGTATGAGATAGGCTTTGATGATCGATTGAGATCGCGTTTGCTATCGTATGAGATAGGCTTTGATGATCAGTTAAGATCGCATTTGCGTTTGTTGCTATCGTAAGAGATAGGCTTTGATGATCAGTTAAGATCGCGTTTGCTATCGTATGAGATAGGCTTTGATGATCAGTTAAGATCGCGTTTGCTATCGTATGAGATAGGCTTTGATGATCGATTAAGATCGCGTTTGCTATCGTGTGAGATAGGCTTCGATGATCGATTGAGATCGTGTTTGTATTTGTTACTATTGCAGCGAATAAATCATTGTTAACAGTTGTAACAAATTAGATAAAGCGATATAAACAGCAATCAAATATGAACTTCTCATTTGGGAGAATTCTTTTATTATGACATTCTCATATGGTAGAGATAGAATTACAATCCTCTCATATGGGAGAGGAGATTGCGAATATCGTAGCCACATGAGACATTAAGCAACGTTATCATAAAACGTATGAAATAAGAGAAGTCAGGGATAGTACTTCTTGATCCAGCGCATGTTGACTGAGCTTGGAGTTGAGGTTGTGCCGTGCAACCTTCGTATGCTGCAGTAGCCGCTATCGAAGACTTCTGTGACTTCGAAGGGTCCCTCCCAATTAGCTGCGAACTTTGGGTGAGTTGCTTCTCGCATGCAGTGGTCAGATGCGCGCAAGACCAGGTCGCCAACTGCGAAATCCCGTCGCTGGACTGTCTTGTTGTAGGCGCGAGCGATTCTCTCTTGGTACCGCTTGTTAGTCCTTTTGGCTTGTTCTCGCTTTTCTTCCAGCAAGACTAAATCATGATCGCGTTGGTTTTCATAGAGCGCGTGGAAGGCCAGCCTTGCCGAATTGACTCTGACCTCCGCAGGTACCACAGCTTCGGCCCCATAACATAGTAGAAATGGCGAGGCCCCTGTGGGTGTCCTTGGAGAAGTTCTGTAGGCCCACAGAGCCATGTTAAGGGAGTCGGCCCACTTCTTGTGGTCATCTGCGACCATCTTGCTCAGAATTCTCAGCAGCGTTTTGTTGGTCGCCTCGGCTTGCCCGTTTCCCTTTGGATAATAGGGGGTAGAGCATATCTGCCTGATATTGTACTCCGCAAGTTTTGTAGCTACCTGACGATTAACAAAAGGAGTACCGTTATCTGAAAGAATAGTATTCGGGATTCCGAACCTGCATACGATGTTTTCCTGGATGAAGTTGACCACAGCCAGCGCATTTGCCGTCTTCAGTGGTATTGCTTCCACCCATTTGGTGAACAGCTCAGTTGCGGTGAGAATGAAATGGTTCCCATGTGACGTTGGTCGGATGGGGCCAATGAAGTCCAAAGCCCATGTGTGAAATGGCCATGGCGTTCCTAGTGCATGTAGGTCCACGGCGGGAGCGTGCACTAGGTTTCCTTTGAATTGACATTCTTGGCAGCGTCGCACTTTGGTGCGGCAATCGACTTCCATCGTGGGCCAGAAGTATCCGATTGAGAGGAGCTGTCTGCATAATTTCGCACCCCCCTGGTGTTCCACCTGATGGGAGAGGTCCATGACTTCTTGTGCTTCCCTATCGTCTAGGCATCGCAGCAAGTTGCCTTCGTGACCTTTTCGCCAAAGCAGATTTTCTTGAACCACATATCGAGAAGCTTTCCTCTTCAATTTGTCTGCCTCTTTTCTTGATTCGGGCGCGGTGCCCTTGGTGAGGAATTCAAACAATGGCTTTCTCCAGTCTGTGTCGTCGTCGATTAGAGCGACAAGTAGAGAATCTTTGATTAGTGCGCAACTCTCGCACTTCCCTTGTATCAGGGCTGCAGCTGTTGACATGCCTGGCCAATGAATGCCATATCTCTGAGCTTTCCTGTAGATTGACACCTCGCTTTCTCCGCAAGCGTGTTGGTGAATCTTTTCTAACAACTGTTGTCCCTCTTGCTCGGAGACGCAACGCATGAGTATTCCTCCAGGACCCTTGTAGTAAAGGGTGTTGTCGTGGATACAGTATCCTTTCGTGAGTACCCAGCTTTCGCTACTGGTGCCTTTCGCAATAGCTTGCAGGATTGCTTTTCGCCAGTCTGCGTCATCCATGTGTTCGTCGTCGCACGCATCTTCTGTTAATGCCGACGATGTTCGCACTTCGATGGAAATCCTTGCGGGGCATTTGTCTATGCTGACCTTAGATCCCAGAGTTGCTAAGGCGTCTGCATGCCTGTTGTCCGCTCGGGGTTTGTGCTCGTATTTCACGTCGCAGAATTGTTGCATCAGCTTTTGCACTAGGGTACGGTATGGTAGGAGGTTGATCTCCTTTAAACCATATTCGCCCGAGGCCTGCTTAACAATCAGCTTGGAATCTCCCTGCGATCAGAGCCTCGTATTCCGCCTCGTTGTTCGTGACTGCGAAATTGAGTTTTGCGGACATCTGTATGACTTCCCCGTCCGGCTTTGTCAAGACTATCCCAATGCCTCCACCTTTTCTGGTTGACGAACCGTCGAAGTGGAGGGTCCAATAGGGCACGTCAATCGCGTAGATTTCAGGGCCTTCGAGCTCTTCCTCGATCACAGGTTCGTAACTGTTGTCGGGGAACTGTGCCAACAGATCTGCTACCGCCTGCGACTTGATCGCTCTTGGTTTCACGCATGTGATATCGTATTGAGAGATGGTCATGTACCATTTCGCCAATCTTCCGCCCGGAGTAGTGTGAGTTAGCAGGTATCTTATGGGGTCGCTTTTGGTGACCACCACTACTTTGTGCGATGCAAAATAGTGTTTCAACTTCTCTATCACAAAGAATAAGGCAAGGCAATGACGTTCGATGTCTGTGTACCTTGATTCAGCAGGCTGCACAATGCGAGAGATGTAATAGATAGGCCTCTCTTGTCCCTCATATACCTGGGCCAAGAGTGCTCCTATAGATCTCCTTGTCGATGTAAGGTATAGCAGAAGCGGCGATCCCAATTGAGGCGCGATCATTATCTTTGGGGATGTGAGTAGCTCCTTTAGCTTTTCGAATGCGGCTTCGTGATCAGGAGCCCAGTTGTACACGGCGTCCTTTTTGAGGAGAGTGCTGAAGCAGCATGTGATTTCAGCGATTGCTGGGATGAATCTCCGCAGATATGACAATTTTCCCAAGAATGTTTTCAAGGTACTTTGATCGTGAGGTGGCGTCATGCTGGTGATGGCTGACACTTTCGCAGGGTCAGGCTCGATCCCTTGGCGATGAACTACACATCCCAAAAACTTCCCCGAAGTCACGCCGAATGCGCATTTCATGGGGTTCATTTTCAGTTGAAAGCTCCTGCATCTGTTGAATACCTTCCGCAAGTCTGCAAGGTGATCTGCTTCATACTTGGATTTGACGACCAAGTCATCCACATAGAATTCCGCTTCTTTGTGCATCATGTCGTGGAATAGAGCCATCATGGCCCGCTGATAAGTTGCGCCTGCATTCTTAAGACCGAATGGCATTACCGTATAGTTGAATACCCCCACGGGAGTGATGAATGCAGTTTTCCTTGCATCTTCGGGATCCATCTTGATTTGATTGTACCCGCTGAAGCCGTCCATGAAACTGAACATGCGATGGCCTGCCGTTGAATCAATGAGCAAGTCGATATTAGGCAGTGGGAAATCGTCCTTGGGACAGAAGCGATTGAGGTCTCGGAAGTCCACGCAGATGCGGAGCTGTCCGTTCTTCTTTACCACCGGCACGATATTGGCTAACCATGTGGGATGGTGATTTGGCTCTATGAACTTGGCATCTAGGAGTTTGACGATCTCCTGTTTGATCTTCACGTTGAGTTCTGGCCTGAAGCTTCTGGTGCTTTGCTTGACCGGTTTAGACCCCGGGATGATGTCTAAACGGTGCATGGTGATGCTCGTGTCCAGACCCGGCATCTCGTCGTATTCCCATGCGAACACGTCCTTGTATTCAGTTAGGAGCTGCAGCAGTCCTTGTTCCTCTTCGCTTGTGAGGTCCGCACTCAGGAAGACTGGCCTCCTCTTTTCCTCGTTCGGGCTGAGGAACACTTCCTTTAGCTCTTGCTTTTGTGGTCTTGGCCTGTCTTCCATGCATTCGGGCGCTTCTTTGAGTTTCTCATCTGAAACGATCTGTGTTGGCTCTTCTGTCAGCGCAACTTGTTTGATTTGGTTGATTTGCCCAGGGACATCCCCATGCCCGTGTGAGGACGTCCCCGCGCACCTTCATATGCGATAGCATTTCTTCCCGTTGGCGTAGAAGCTCTCTATCTCCTTGCCCTCGGGGTCATGTTTTGCGATCCTCTTCAGAGTGTACACACTCTTGCGGTGATACGCGATACGCGGCGCCTCTTCGTGAATAGGCGGCGTTTCCTTGGTATCTCCCCTTGTTACCATCACACCTGCAGGTGACTGGTCCTTGATGTCCTCCCAGAGAGGTAAAGGAGTGGGGTTGAATGGTCCGGGTGTTTGCTCGTCCGCCATCTCGGTGAACCACACCGCCTCGCTGAGGTGCGCTTCGTCCAAGTTGAACGGGTTGGTTGAGGCCGGTATCTCGACAATCCTGTCGTTCCAGATAGCTTTCATCACCTGGTGAGCCGTCGAAGGAATCGCGTCGAAGCGATGAATCCAGGCTCGACCTATGATCATGTGGTATGTGGTGTTCGCGTCTATGACATAGAACTTCGCCGAGCACTTGATTTTGCCGATCTGAACGCCCAGGCGGATCCACCCGATCGTCATTCTGGAATCGCTTCCGAATCCCACCAGCGGGGATGGACGCTTGACTACCTTGTGCTCGGGGATCCCTGCTAGCCTCAGTGTGTGGAGTGGAACAACATTGACCGCTGCTCCTCCATCGACGAATGCTCGTTTGAATTCGACGCCGTTGATGATGGCGGTCACGTACAGGGGCCTCTGGTGGCTCGCATCTGTCTTTTTATCGCTGGCAGAAAAGGTCATAATCTTTTCTGTGGGACGGGACGCCCTGATGACTTTCCCGTTGGAGACCACGAGGTCCTCCTCGTAGTCCTCTGCTACCCTTAAGATTGCTTTTGTCATGTCCGCTCGACATTTTTCGGAGAAGTTCATCTCGTTGAAGAATCTGTCGAAGCCGTGCGACCCTTTCATGCGGTCGGCACGCTCATCTTCCGTGTCCATGCTGTAGTCTTCATCTTCATGGACTTCAGCAACGATGGGCAGACCATCCTCTGTGACTTCTTCCAAGTCAACTATCGAGATCATGGCGACCTCTTTGCCTTTTGAGCCTGAATCTGTATGGGCCGGCAGCGGGTTGTTGCGCACATCCTTCCGATGGTCGCTGACGATGAGTTCGCCGCTCTTCATCTTCTGGTCGAGCGTGAATCTGAGCTTCTTGCACTCGGCCGTGGGGTGCATGACTTTGCCGTGGTATTCACACCACTTGGGGTCCCTCGTCATCTCCTTGGAGGGTGCTTTCTCAAGCGGCGGCAGGATGCCGTCCTTGCGCCACTGTCTGCAGAGATCGCTCGCTTCCTCCACCGAGCATGGCAGAGGCGGTGCGTCGAAGTTTGTAACTTTTGCTTGCTTCTGGGGCGAAACTGTATTGACCTCAGCTTCGCGTCCCCGCTTGTAGCCAAATCTGCCGATCTTGTAGGTGGTGCCGCTCGCAGGTCGTTCTGGAGCGCTCTTCTTCCTCTGTCTCTCGACAATAGGCTCGATGTTCATCGTGCATTCGATGAGCTTTGAAAACGTCGGTGTTTGCAAATTGATCAGCATGCTTTTGTATTCGTCTCGCATGCACTGCAGGCATATCTCTACGAGCCGACTTTCGAGCATTGGATCCTTGCACTCCAAGGATTTCGCTCTGAATTTCTTGATGAAAGTGATTCCATCTTCCTCGCGTTTCTGATACATCCGTGAGAGGTGGATCATCGTCACCTTTTCTTCCATCTGGAAGAACTTGGTATAGAACTTCTGGACCATGTCGTCCCAAGTTTTCACAGATCCGGCCTCCAATGTTCGGTACCATTTGTATGCTACATTCCCAAGGGTTTTTGGGAATTCCCGCATCAGCAGTTTGGGATCGGCTCCGTATGGACCCATGACATCGATGAAACGCATGACATGCTCATGAGCGTTCCCGTTGACGTCCTCGAACTTATCCCATTTGGGAGCTTTGTACCCCGCCGGGTTTGGCATGAGATAGATCTCTCGTGGAATGGGTGGATCGTTGTCTAGCTTCGGGATGATGGTATCCGCAAGCGATTGATGAGCTAGGATGGAGTCCACGCGCTTCTGCAAGGACGTCATGCATTCTGGGAGGCTTCCCTCGGTAGCTGCCGGAGGGGTTGCCGTAGGCGGTGGCGACACATATGCCGTCGGAGGATTGGGAGTGTATTGACTGCCCGCGTTTCCCCAAATCGTCGCTGGTGGAGGCAAAGTGTACTGCAGAGTTGGGTTAGACGCCAAAGCCGTGGGCTGAGAGGCGTGAGCGGCAGGGGGTAGCATTTGCGCTGTTGATCCTTGGATCGAAGGCAGCTGCGCGGCTGACGGTGGAGTTTGCAGATGAGGGTTGGGAGGCGTGGCTGACGCTCCCAATCCTGGAGCAGTAGGGGTTCCTCCTCCCTGAGGGGTGGCGGTACCTGGTGGAGGATTTGGCGCAAGGGTGCCCAGAACGGCCAAGATCCGCTCCAACTGCGCAGATTGAGACTTGAGGGCTTTTGCCTGACTTTGGACAGTGGCGTCCAAAGACTCCAAAGTTGGTGCCTCGCCGGGAGTCGTCGGAGTACGGCGAGCTTCGTCTCCCGAGGGAGTTTCGGTGGAAGGCGACCGGTTGCTGACATCATCCTCCTGAGACATGGTTGCTTTTGCTGGTAAGTTTCACGTCGGGTTCACCAAAATGTGCACAAGAGATTCCGGCGGGGAGACCTCCGTGTACACCGTACGTAGTGGATCAGGGATCGCACAGGAAGAATAGGGGTGTGTGTAGGGAGAGAGCAAGTCAGTAGCAATGTCTGAGAGAGAGACAGAGGTTTGGCAGAGCTTCCGCGTATGGCAGTGTTGTTCTCCTTTGTATGGAAAGGTTAACGATATATATATACTGGAGAACGTGACCGTTGTAGTGTGGTTAATGCGCCCATTGATGGCGGCTTAATTAGCTTAACCATAACGGCACGTTCGTCCGAGTATATAGGAACCGTTAGAGCACGTGGTGCGCGAGTACCGGAACCGTTACGAGGTTGACCGGGTTTGACCGGATTGACCGGGTCTAGGGAGCTCGTGCCATAGATCTCTCAAAACAGTTACTAAAGGTCGCGCGCGGGCTTGGCTCGCACGCGACAGGGCTTACTCTAGCCTCCAAACCACAAAGTCCCTACAAGTCCCGTGCAGTGGTATGCGAGGGCTCTGTCTCGCAGCCCCCACATGGATCAGCTCGGCTGGTGATCCTGTGTGTGTGGAGCACAATATGGTGTGCTGGATGCTTGCCACGTGGCCTAGATCTGCCATGTCATAAAGCAGTATCTACAGCGGGCGTCCTCCAGATAGGCGTCACGATTTCTAATATTGTACACCCATAAATCAACAACAAAAATTTTCTACTACGACTTCCGTTTCGTCAGGATCTTCTCAATTGACAATTCATCAGTTCAATTTGACAGACTAATATAGCTCAAGATATGGTGTAAAATGTTTTAATCTTTTCATAAGATTGTAGATATGTCTTAAGAGCATCTCTAATAGATGGACAAAAACACGCTTTGGTCTAATTTGGACCATATTTGCCAATAAACAAGCTCCAACAGGTGGTGCAAAAGCCGGAACAAACATACATCATGCCTAAAATGTGGAGGAAACTGGAGAAAATGAAAACCACTATTCATGGTGGAAAAAAATCAAATGTTAGATTGTTAAATTCTGAAAATTGAAATGTAAATAGAAGGGCATGAACAAATTTAGTTCAAGGAACGTGTTGCTGTCGTAGATGCTCTAACACTACAATATTTTGAAAAGAAAATATGGATCATAATTGCTAAATAAGTCAGTCGAAGCGACAACCTAAAGTCAACTGAGAAATTTTTGGCGAAAGAGACTAGACATTCTTTATGAAAAAAATTGGGTGAAAATTTGATCTTAAACTCACGCTGCCGACGGCAAGATCCAGTTGGCGCCATCCGGAAGTCCTTGGTTGACGTAGTTGAGACTACCGGGTTCCACCACCTGTTCGTGGATGATCTGTGTGCGTCGTACAAGAGACTAGTTGAGTTGTTGAATGGAGATTAACAAAAATAATTCGACCTAAATATTTGAAAAACATAACTAGTAGTAGTATTCTTGATAGAACGATATATGTACTTGATTGTAAAATCAATTACGTACCTCTTGTGCAGCTTGAACGGAAGCCATTGGGAAGAGTTTGATCAGAGATTCGACCCCAACTGGTAACACAACGTAAGTCTGTAGAAGGTTGTGAGTTCTTCGTGATTAAAATTACTCTATTTATAGATCTCCATGAGTGCTTGAGAATAACATGTGCTTGAATAATTGATGAAATAATTGAGAGGAATACGGGAAAGAAATAATAAGGGACACACATCTTATCTATTACAAAAGAGATATTATTCCGTGTTCCATATCTGGAAAGCATTTATCTGCGAGCATACGTCAAACAATGCCTATCTTCATTTTTCACAAACATATGCGCTTATGCTTTAGGCAATTGCATTACTTGTCGAATATGAAAATCCAGTTTTACACTAATGTAGGTATTAGTGTAATATTTCTTCTGTTTCTCTTGCAACTTCCTAATTTCTATTTTGGACGATTTATCCGGAATCTTCTAACTTACTATATTTAGTAACTTTTAATCTTTTACTATTTTTACCACTTAATTTTTCTAATTTTACCTTCACATCAACCCGGATTGTCCACCCGGAGAGAGGGGAGGGGCAAATTCAATTTTTCAAACGTTTTCTTATAAAATGTGAAAAGCCCGCGTGGGAAGAAACACAAGAAGCTACCCCCTTAGAGCATCTCCAACCATGTCGCATTTCCCCCTCCCCCTCCCCCACGGGCCCACCAATCTCCCCCTTCCCCTCCCCCTCCCTCTCCCCCAAACTACAACTCATTTTCAACCATTCCCCTCCCCCCACCTAATTAGTTTTTTTAAATATATTTAATGATTTAAAATAAATTATCTAGTGATAAAAATATATCTAAAATAATATATATATATATATATATATATTCACAAAAATGATAAAAAAATAATACCAATAATAAAAAACAATAATTTTATTTAAAAAAACACTTTTAGTTATGATTCAATAAACTTGACATCTTTTTAACCGTGTTTTCAAAATATCTAATAAATATAATTGCTAATTATAAAAAATAATAAGATATAATAAAAAATATTGATGATTTTTCGTAAATATTTTGTTCAATTATAAAAAAAATGTTTATTTTTATAATAAAATAATAATTAAAATATATCAAACGTAATTAAAAACGCATATTATAATAATAAAATAGTAATAAGTGTAATTAACATACCCAAAATTGGATTAATTAGCTATAATGGAGGGGGGAGGGGGATGTTAGGGGGGAAATGCACCCTAACCATCCCCCACCCATGCCTAAATTCTCCCCCCACCTTCTCCCTCCCCCTCCCCCTCCCCCCTCATGGTTGGACATGGTCCGTATTTTTATACGGTTTTCCCCCTCCCCTCCCCCTCCCCCCTCATGGTTGGAGATGCTCTTAGGTGTAGCACAATTGGTACTCGGTCGGTCGGCAGATTTGTTTCAAAGTGCAAAGTTCAAGTCGTAACAATCCCAAAGTGGGAGCTCCACTCTTAACACGTGGGCTCTTTATGGACAACATACACTGGCCACTGTGTACCTGATTGACCCTTCTCTGATAGTCTCGGGCACTGTTAGAGGGGCAGCTGGGGTGACGGTCTCCACCTTTTCTCCCACGAAACAGACGAAGCTGAAGAAGTATCAGCCACGCAAATATAACCGTTCGATCACTAGACTCGAAAACGTGTCACCATCCTACGGATGAAACACTGTACTCACCCGCACCAGTTTACTCAGCGGGAAAACGTCACAAACATTCCTACTAAATTTCTTAAAACACCCCTAACTCCTACGCTAATCACAACAACCACAGGCCACAATCCTCCGTAATTTACATAACAAGGTACAATAGGGGCAAACATCTCTCTCACTTCAAACAAACTGCTATCATCGACTCTTCGTCCTCGCGCTTCGCTCTTCACATGAAAGAAACCTTCTGAAAAACCCTCTCTCTCTCTGGTTCGCATCCAAAAATGGCCAGTATCGCTCTCGCTTCCTTCTCTCGTGCTCGATTCGTGAAGGTAATCGTTCTTCTTTCAAGCTGATTCAGTGTGATAATCGTTAATTTTTTTTTCGAATTTTGAACTCTCCGTTTGTTTCTAGGTTTTGCTCACGGCGAGTTCCATTCTGGTGGCGTACGCGTTCGGAGCTTCACTGGACAGTATCGTCAACATTGGAGGCGTTATCACTAATGTTCTCTGGCAATTAGCTCTGATTTGGAGTCTCAATGCCAAAAAGGTACTGTGAAAAGCTCTTTTTTTTTGTGTGTGGCTGAATCTGGCTTTTTTGGAGTGTTGATTTGCTGTTGAACATGTTTTTGACTGCGTGTATTTCACTGTTGATTAGCAATTAGGGAAGAGGATTTGGGGATTTTCTGCTGCTGCGTTGTTCCTGAGGGTTTCTCTTAATCCTGCATCTATAAGTCCTGGCTTCAATGTTAATGAAGGGTAATATTATATTCCTGTGCTTTTTTTTATTTATTAATTAATTAATTTATTTATTTACTTTTTTGCACTAGAATGTTTTTAGGCTGTGTTTGGAACCTAGAATTTGAAGCTGAAATCATTTGCTGGCTTATAAGATCCAAGCAATTGAAGCAATTCCAAGCGTATAATTAGATTCACTGATATCCTCGAGCCACGGCTTTTAGGATATTACCATTTGAAACTGTTTTGTAAAACACCTCCTGACTTCAGTTGAACAAATGGGGGTATTGTTTTCATTTATAGAGCTGAGTAAAGTTAGGTCGTGTTGCTGTTGGTATAGTTTATCTTCGAAGGAGAAGTCAATTGAGATAGTGAAATTGGCTGATAGAGGAACTTGGCACAGTTTTCACTTCATATGCATGGCTGATATATGGAAATTGTGTATTTGAATGCAGAGAATTACTCATTATCTAGGAAGCAAAATTCGATATGAACTGATCGTATATCAATCATGCCTTCACGTGTGTTTTTTTGTCGCCACTCGCCAATCATAGCATATTTAATGCAAATCATACCAGACAAAAAGAAAGTTCGTTTTCGGGGTAACTCAAACGATACCACCGCTGAGATAGACGATAGACTCCCTTAGAAGTTAGAATCACTTTGCAGTTGTTAACCTGAAGCAATAACTTCATGGACTTGCAATGCTTTTTCCAACTTATAGCATGTCTGGTCTGCTAAATCATCCCATCAGGCAGCATAATTGGCCTGAAACTTTTCCTGCTCGAGGTTTATACCCCGGATGACATTTGTTTTTATCTTTAATGTATGCAGTCAAAATTGGTGCTAGTCGATTATGTACTGAGTACTGACAAACCTATAGTTTTACCAGCTTATTTATTCTGATGAAAAATCGTTAGACATTTGAACTTTTCTGTCAAATTGTTCCGTGCTTCTATGATTAGAATAAAACAGTTGCGTCTGTGGTGTCAAACAGCTATGGAAGGCACTAAGACTTCAGAAGAAATTCTTTTGACTGATTTTCATGTCTTCCCTGTTAAACAATTTTTGCATATACAATTTACAAAAGATAAAGGGGTAAAAGTTTTCGACATCACTAGATCCCTTACTGATGTGCAACAGTCATAGTGCAGCTTCAGGAATGTGCATGATGAATCCCTTACTAACGTACATACTCCACATCAGCATATCTAGAGGCCGGAATTCACCAAGTATAATTGTACTAAGTCTTCCCTTATCGACTTCATTTTGGTGAAGTTAGCTGTACACTCAAGTCACTATACCTTAATCAACTAAAAGACTTGTTTAAAATGACTCATCACATCATGTCATCGTGTTTTTATTCTCTTACTATTCCTAGTTACAATATTTACTTCGGTACCTATCTCACTTATCATGATATGCTAACCCTTTGAAATGAGGACTGAGGAGTATCTCTTTCATGCAGGTATGTGTTTAGTGTGTTCTGGGTAAGTGCTGCCTATTTTGGTTATTTCTCAATAAGACCCATATCGCCAAGCCGTAAGGTGTACCTATACATAGGTACCCTGATCTCCACCAGTCTTGCAGTGCTGAACTGGATGGAATATGCTTCATCCAAAGCCCTTCTCATATATAAGGTAGACTGTAATATATATCTCAATTCAATACGTGTGGGTGCAATTTAGTTTGTGATTAGAATAGTGTGAATTCACTCAAGCTTGGTGGAATACCGACACGATATGCTTCTTTGATGTTAGTTGTACCAACCTTAACTCTCAGAAGATAAAAAAAAAGATACCACTATTTCAGATACCCGTATCTTGTGGAGTAGATGCACACATGATCAATGCTAGCGTAAGTTAGTATTCGTGTTTGCTCTATCTGAAATATTGTAGGGAAGAGCTCAAAGAAACCAATCTCATACGTCACAAGTTTTTGTGACAGTAGCAATTATGGTTTTTGATCAAACTATATGCAAAGGACTTGTGTAGGAGTTACCCGGACTCTTCTAAATCGCCGCCGTACCCGTGTCGATACGATCCGACATGGGTGTGGGTATGGGATGTGTGGCGGGTGTGGCTGAAACTCGCCGGACGCTTTGACTACGTTGACCTCTTGTTCCGACAAAGACTTGGTCGTTATCTAACATTATATTTAGTTTTGGGCTTTCTCGAAGCATTCGTTTGGGCCAAGGGTTCAGCAGGCCTTCAAAATAAAAATAACCTTTATTATGAAATTTCAATATATTCCTTGTAGTTTAGCTATATAACAGTTAAATTCACTAAAACTTGCTTAAACAAGTAGTAATTCTTTATTTTCTGCATTTTCATGTACGACATTTTATAAATATATTTAGAAACAATTATTTTTTACCATACCCCCACACCCGTGTCTAAATGTTGGGTACTTTTTAGCCGAGTCCACGGATCCCACTTTTGAGCAAGTTTGCAAATCCGATCTCTGGATCCATATCAGATCCGATACCCGCACCCAAGTCCGTGTAACATAGCTTCTGTTTTCCACCATGAAATTGCTCTCTTAGCGATTATCTGGGTTTGATTATGTAATGCAGATGAATGTGGAGCTGCTCTAATATCATGAAATTCCCAATTAGTAATAGTATACACATCACTAAAACTATATGGAATAGGAATGGACTCCAGTGTGCAGACTAAAAAGTGCCGAGAAACTATTGTTGAAAATTTTCAAACTCTGATAATCTTCTTGTTGGTCCTGACTCCTGACTAGTACAGCTGCATTTTGGGTTGGTGCTGCTTACATGGCTCCTAGTGCTGGCTACCCAGGAAATCATTGAGCGATATGCCAGTGGTGAAGAGTATTACTTTTTTAATGCAATGATCATGATCCAAGTCATTTTCCAGTATTGCTTTTGTAATGCTGTCGTCCTGGTGAGTGTATCTGAAACTCTTGGTTGCTTTACTTTTCAAGTCGGTGCAAAGTTAGATTATTTAAGAGCGACACTTGGAGAGTGATGATGTTAGTTTCTTCTGATGCAGCTGAAGAAGGAAGTCAAGGGAGGTCAGTGAGCGGGTTCTACTAAGAGAGATTACATTGCCAGTGGCATTGTATTAATTAAACCTTAAGTTTTACTGCCGAAAACTCCCAAGTCTCTTTCTGACCTATTTTGACTGCTGATTTAAAAAGCTATCACGTATGTATATCTGAACATGTTATTGTGAATCTGTTATGCTGTAGTTGGTAGCCCTGCATTTTTGCATCCTGATTTACCATCACCTTTCTAGCATTATGAGATTTCTCTTTGGGATGCTGTAAGAACTGGAGTCATTTTGATCATTGTTGCATTAGCGGCTTAGCATTCTGATCACATAATTATTGGAAATGTGAGTGGAATAATCAAAGAAACCAAACACCGAGATGTGCAAAGAGATTGACTGAATTGGCATGAATTGCATTATGAAGAAAGATGCGAGTAAATCTTCATAATGGTAAGGATTGAAGACTTTCGAATGCTTCTAAAAGAATGCAACTCTAAACTTACAACTAATGTCATTGCTTCACAATTTCTTCATATAATTGAGTATTATTTATTGTCCACCCATGCGCGAGACAGTTTTTGCGTGTGTAATTATTGGTATTAGCAACTTTAAATGAACATACTTGACTTTGGAGTACAAGCTGTGAAGATAAGATAGTTATACATGTTCCCTCAAAAATAGTCATACTTGACTTTTGCCCATATTTTAATTTGCCAATTTCACCAACGAGATGTTAGATCTTGTTTCCCCTTTTTATAGTATCGTAGTAGTAGTACTATCTTTCACAATGCAACATTATGTAAATGTTAACGAGTTCTTGTAGCGGTTAGTTAGTAAATTTGTTACCTTCAAATATATATGTGT
This sequence comes from Linanthus parryae, assembly GCA_023055425.1. Taxonomy (NCBI): domain Eukaryota; kingdom Viridiplantae; phylum Streptophyta; class Magnoliopsida; order Ericales; family Polemoniaceae; genus Linanthus; species Linanthus parryae. Next base: position 417,641 of record JALGPY010000006.1, read on the forward strand.
ATAAAAATTAAACGTGACAATACTTTTATCTTGGTCCTAAGTGGGTTTATGAAAATTAAACCAAACTCTACTCCTTATGAGAATAGCTGCATTGTCTGTGCTGCCTGCTGAGGTAAGCAAAGCTTGAGAGCTCACTTTCAGTTGTCAGAGAGCCTTTTCAGTTTGAGAATCAAATTCCAGACCTCCACCTTGTGTCTGTGCTACAAATTCAGCTTCTAGAAGAGTAAGTATGTCACCTTAGTTAAGGCTGGGGCATTTAACCGACCTTTCCGTAGTCCGTGCACCACAAATTTAGGGATGTAAATGAGTCGAGCCAAGTCGAATATCGTTGCACTAGATTGTCTATCCATCAACTCTAAGACTACTCACAATCGTGGCTTCAGCCACCACCGCCTGACCCTACCCCCCCCCCCCCCCCCCCAGCAAGAAGAATACGGAGTGGCCCCAAACAGGCGAGCACTCATTCTCCCGTGCCCCTGCCACGGTGCCTTTTGGGCTCGAATTAGTGGCGCCCCGCCACCTTTGTTGAGTGGCTTGATTGCGGCCGTGGGTGAACTGATCCCACGACTGTGGGTAGCCTAATGAATATATCTGAGTTGGGACTTGGGAGTCCAAAGAAATGAAGCAAAGTTAGGAGAGTTCATGTGGTTGGGAACTTGGGACCACACATGTAACTACATGAGAAAGTGGTGGGTGGGGTTAAAAAGGGGAAACAATAAGAAAAACTTTAATTGAACTGTTCCCATTATGTCACAAACATGATCTTGCTCATCTACCAGCACCCCCATGTGTCATTTTTTTTTTCTCATTTCCATTAGGCCTACCCACCCTTATTTGCATAAAAGTCTCCAGACCAACTCATGAACTCTTTCCTTCAAAGAGAACTTATCTTTACATACTACAAAGTGAAAGAAATGAACAATGATGACCAGGTAACAAATCTTGTTGTTCACCTAAGTCCTAACAACTACACACTCCTATTATTATTCTAGATATTTAAGACGACCTACTCCAGCTCGTAGTTGCGAAACCCCAGAGAAAATCTAGCTAAATTTTATGTAAAATCTTGTACCACTCCGTCCTAGCTATTTCTTCCCAGTCTGACTTTCTGACTCGTATTTGGATCGTTTGACCGAGTGATTTGGATAGCAAACAATGTGATTTTTTGATAATTTTTTCACCGTGTGATAGAACAACTTTTACTCTACAACACCATAAAAAGATTATTAAAAAATTGAATCATTTTACTATCCAAATTTCCAGGTCAAAATGACACAATGAATACTGAATAGGTGGTAAAAGTCAAATTGGGAAAAAAAAGTTGGGACAAAGTGGTATTCTTTTTATAGGATATTTACATAGATAGATAGTTTATAGAATTTTTGACAGAAAATTACCTCGCAGTTTGGTTTCGCTGACATTTAACTACACGCAATATTGGTTTTATCACTTATCGTCTTTGTGAAACTTATGTCAAAATGGACTAACACGGTAAGGGGTTAAGATGATATTATCACAGAACTCAGGGTGTCAGCAGTGAAGGGCGAAAATGATACCAATACAAAACTCCAAGGGTCTAAATGGGAAGACACCACCTTTCCCTAAACGGACGTGAGGTCCACACCCCCCACCGTAACCGAATCCTGCACCTATCTCACCACTCTCCCTCTCTCTGTACCGAAACACATGAGTTGCTAAAACAACCAAAATCGCACAAAATCCATCGAAAGCCTCTGTAAAATTCTAGAGAGAGAGAGACTCACGAGTGCATACCTCCAATTGAAATGTAATAGAGGGGCATGAACAAATTTAGTTCAAGGAAAGTGTTGCTGTCGTAGATACGCTAACACTACAATATTTTGAAAAAAATATGGATCATAATTGCTAAATAAGCCAGTCAAAGCGACAACCTAAAGTCAACTCAGAACTTTTTGGCGAAAGAGACTAGACATGCTTTACGAAAAAAATTGGGTGAAAATTTGATCTTAAACTCACGCTGCCGACGGCAAGATCCACTTGGCGCCATCCGGAAGTCCTTGGTTGACGTAGTTAAGACTAGCGGGTTCCATCACCTGTTCGTGGATAATCTGTGTGCGTCGTACAAGAGACTAGTTGAGTTGTTGAATTGAGATTAACAAAAATAATTCGACCTAAATATTTGAAAAACGTAACTAGTAGTAGTATTCTTGATAGAACGGTCTATGTACTTGATCGTAAAATCAATTACGTACCTCTTGTGCAGCTTGAACGGAAGCCATTGGGAAGAGTTTGATCAGAGATTCGTCCCCAACTGGTAACACAATGTAAGTCGGTAGAAGGTTGTGAGTTCTTCGTGGTTAAAATTGCTCTATTTATAGATCTCCATGAGTGCTTGAGAATAACATGTGCTTGAATAATTGATGAAATAATTGAGGGGAATACGGGAAAGAAAGAATAAAGGACACTCATCTTATCTATTATAAAAGAGATATTATTCCATGTTTCATATCTGGAAAGCATTTTATCTGCGAGCATACGTCAAAGAGTGCCTATTTTCACTTTTCACAAACATATGCGCTTATGCTTTAGGCAATTGCAGTAATTGTCGTATATGAAAATCCAGTAATACACTAATGTTGGTATTAGTGTAGTACTTCCTCTGTTTCTCCCGCATCTTCGTAATTTCTATTTTGGACTGTTTCTCGGAAATCTTCTAACATCCTTATTTAGTAACTTTTATTCTTTTACTATTTTTATCACTCAAATTTTCCAATTTTACCTTCACACCAACTTGGATTGTCCACCCAACTAAAAACAAGGAAGAGAGACGGGAGGAAGCAAATTCAACTTTTCAAACTTTTTATAAAAAGTTGAAAACCCATGTGGGAAGAAACACAAGAAGCTACCCCTAGCGTAGCACAGTTGGTACTCGGTCGGCATATTTGTTTCAAAGTGCAAAGTTCGAGTCGTGACAATCGCAAAGTGGGAATTCCACCCTTAACATGTAGGCTCTTTATGGACACCATGGAGTGACCCGCCCTCTCAAGGAGGCCATTGTGTACCTGATTGACCCTTCTCTGATAGTCTCGGGCAGTGTTAGAGGGGCAGCTGGGGTGACGGTCTCCACCTTTTCTCCCACCAAACAGATGAAGCTGAAGAAGTATTAGTGTATATAAAACCACCACGGCACCACGCAAATATAACCGTTCGATCACTAGACTCGAAAACGTGTCACCATCCTACCGAGGAAACACTGTCCTCCCCGCACCAGTTTACTCAGCGGGAAAACGTCCCAAACATTCCTACTCGAATTTCCCAAAACACCCCGAACTCACACGCTAAACGAAACAGCCTCAGGCCACAATCCTCCGTAATTTTACATCACAAGGTACAATAGGGGCAAATATCTCTCTCACTTCAAACAAACTGCTATCGTCGACTCTTCATCTTCGTCCTCGCTCGAGCTTTGTTCATGAAAGAAACCTTCTGAAAAACCCTCACACACACTCTCTCTGGTTCGCTTCAAAAAATGGCCAGAATCGCTCTCGCTTCCTTTTCTCGTGCTCGATTTATCAAGGTAATCAATCGTTCTTGTTTCAAGCTGATTCAGTTTGATAATCGTTAATTTTTTTTTTCGAATTTTGAACTCTCCCTTTGTTTCTAGGTTTTGCTCACGGCGAGTTCTATTCTGGTGGCGTACGCGTTCGGAGCTTCATTGGACAGTATCTTCAACATTGGAGGCGTTATCACTAATGTTCTCTGGCAATTAGCGCTGATTTGGAGTCTCTGTGCCAAAACGGTACTGTGAAAAGCTCGTTTTATTTAGGCTGAATCTGACTTTTTTGGAGTGTCGATTTGCTGTTGAACATGTTTTTGACTGCGTATATTTCACTGTTGATTAGCAATTAGGGAAGAGGATTTGGGGTTTTTCTGCTGCTGCGTTGTTGCTGAGGGTTTCTCTTAACCCTGCATCGATTAGTCCTGCCTTCAATGTTAATCAAGGGTATATTCTATTCCTGCTTTTTTTTTTTTTTTTTGAATGTAAATGGAAGCAATGGGGTATTGTTTTCATTTATAGAGATCATTTGCTGGCTTATGAGGTCCAAGCAATTGAAGCAATTCCAATCGTATAATTAGACTTGCTGATATCCTCGAGCCGCGGGTTTTAGGCTATTACTATTTGAAACTGTTTTGTAAAACACCTCCTGACTTCAGTTCAACAAATGGGGTTTTGTTTCCATTTATAGAGCTGAGTAAAGTTACGTCGTGTTGCTGTTGGTATAGTTTATCTTCGAAGGAGAAGTCAATTGAGATAGTGAAATTGGCTGATAGAGGAACTTGGCACAGTTTTCTCTTCTATGGAGTTAAGAATGTTAGAACATTGGTGGCAGGATGCCTTATATGCATGGCTGATATAGGGAAATTGTGTATTTGAAGGAATTACTTGTAGCGTTCTTGGCACTTGTGTCTATGATCTAGGAAGCGAGATTGGATATGAAACGAGCGTATATCAATCACGCCTTCACGTGTATTGTTTTAGGGGCAATCATAGCATATTTAATGCAAATCATACCAGACAAAAAAGGTTTGTTTTAGAGGTAATTCAAACGATACCGCTGAGATGGATGATATATACCGTTAGAATCACTTTGCAGTTGTGAAACTGAAGCAAGAACTTCCTGGAGTTGCAACATTCTCCCCAACTTTCCCGCGTCTAGTCTGCTAAACCATCCCACCAGGCAGAATCATTGGCCTGAAATTTTTCCTGCTTGAGGTTTCTACCCCAGATGATATTTGCTTTTATCTTTAATGTATGCAGTCAAAATTGGTGCTAGTAGATTATGTACTGACTACTGACTACTGACAAACCTATAGTTACCAGCTTATTTATTCTGATGAAAAATCGTTAGACATTTGAACATTTCTGTCAAATTGTTCCGTGCTTCTATTATCAGCTACAGAAGGCACTAAGACTTCAGAAGAAATTATTATGACTGATTTTCATGTCTTCCCTGTTAAACAATTTTTGCATATACTATTTACAAAAGGTAAATGGGTAAAAGTTTTCTCAATATCACTAAATCCCTTACTGATGTGCAACAGTCATAGTGCAGCTTCAGGAATGTGCATGATGAATTCCTCATCTTTTGCTTAATTAATGCACGGTAACGTACATACTTCACATCAGCATATCCAGAGGCCGGAATTCACCAAGTATAATTGTACTAAGTCATCCCATATCGACTTCATTTTGGTGAAGTTAGCTGTACACTCAAGTCACTATACCTTAATCAACTAAAAGACTTGTTTAAAATGACTCATCACATCATGTCATCGTGTCTTTATTCTCTTACTATTCCTAGTTACAATATTTACTTCTGTACCTATCTCACTTATCATGATATGCTAACCCTTTGAAATGAGGACTGAGGAGTATCTCTTTCATGCAGGTATGTGTTTAGTGTGTTCTGGTTAAGTGCTGCCTATTTTGGTTATTTCTCACTAAGACCCATATCGCCAAGCCGTAAGGTGTACCTATACATAGGTACCCTGATCTCCACCAGTCTTGCAGTGCTGAACTGGATGGAATATGCTTCATCTAAAGCCCTTCTCATATATAAGGTAGACTGTAATATATATCTCAATTCAATACGTGTGGGTGCAATTTAGGTAGACTGTAATAAATATCTCAATTCAATACGTGTGGGTGCAATTTAGTTTGTGATTAGAATAGTGTGAATTCACTCAAGCTTGGTGGAATACCGACACGATATTCTTCTTTGATGTTAGTTGTACCAACCTTAACTCTCAGAAGATAAAAAAAAAAGATGGATCTTTAACAGTTATAATGCTTTACCCACTATTTCAGATACCCGCATCTTGTGGAGTAGATGCACACATGATCAATGCTAGTGTAAGTTAGTATTCGTGTTTGCTCTATCTGAACTATTGTAGGAAAGAGCTCAAAGAAACCAATCTCATACGTCACAAGTTTTTGTGACAGTATCAATTATGGTTTTTGATCAAACTATATGCAAAGGACTTGTGTAGGAACCACCTTATACTTCTGTTTTCCGCCATGAAATTGCTCTCTTAGCGCTTATCTGGGATTTTATTATGTAACGCATAAGATGAATGTGGAGCCTCCCTAGTATCATTAATTTTTCAATTAGTAAATAGTCCACACATCACTAAAACTTTATGGAATAGGAATGTTTTCATCAAAAAAAAAATTATGGAATAGGAATGAGCTCCAGTGTGCAGACTAAGAAATGCCGAGAAACTACTGTCGAAAATTTTCGAACTTTGATAAATCTTGTCGCTCCTGACAGCTGCATTTTGGGCTGGTGCTGCTTACATGGCTCCTAGTGCTGGCTACCCAGGAAATCATGGAGCGATATGCCAATGGGGAAGAGGATTACTTTGTTAATGCAATGATCATGATCCAAGTCATTTTTCAGTATTGCTTTTGTAACGCTGTCGTCCTGGTGAGTGTAGCTGAAACTCTTGGTTGGTTTACTTTTTCAAGTCGGTGAAAAGTTAGATTATGCAAGAGCGACGATTGGAGAGGGTTGATGTTAGTTTCTTTGTTGCAGCTGAAGAAGGAAGTCAAGGGAGGTCAGTGAACGGGTTCTACTAAGAGAGATTACATCGCCGGTGGCATTGTATTGATTAAACCTTAAGTTTTACTGCCGAAAGCTCCCAAGTTCCTTCTGACATATTTTGACTGCAGATTTAACAAAGCTATCGCGTATGTATATCTGAACATATTATTGTGAATTTCTTATGCTGTCGTTGGTAGCCCTGCATTTTTGCATCCTGATTTACCATCACATTTCTAATCATGTTATGAGATTTCTCTTTGGAATGCTCTAAGAACTGGAGGCATTTTGATCATTGTTGCATTAGCGGCTTAGCGTTCTGATCATAAATTATTGGAAATGTGAGGTGGAATAATCAAAGAAACCAAACACCGATATGTGCACCGAGACTGACCGAATTGGCATGAATTGCATTCTGAAGAAGGGTGCGAGTAAATCTTCATTAATGGTAAGGATTGAAGACTTCCGAATGCTTCTAAAAGAATGCAACTGTAAACTCACAACTAATGTTATTGCTTCACAATCTTTGAGTAATTATTTATCGCCCACCCATGCGCGAGACAGTTTTGTGTGTGTAATTATTGGTATTAGCAACTTTAAATGAACATAGTTGACTATGGAGTACAAGCAGTGAAGATAAGATATATGGTACATATTCCCTAAAAAATAGTCATACTTGACTTTTGCTCATATTTTAATTTGCCAATTTCACCAACGAGATGTTAGATCTTGTTCCCCCTTTTACACTATCGTAGTACTATCTTTCACAATGCAAAATTATGTGAATGTTAACGAGTTCTTGTACTGTTTAGTTAGTGAATTTGTTTATAAAAATTAAACTCGACAATCCTTTTATCTTGGTCCCCAAGTGGGTGTATGAAAATTAAACATAACTCTACTCCTTATGAGAATAGCTGCATTGTCTGTGCTGAGGTAAGGAAAGCTTGAGACCTCACTTTCAGTTGCCAGGGAACTTTTTCAGTTTAAGAATCAAATTCTAGACCTCCACCTTGTGTCTGTGCTTCAAACTCAACTTCTAGAAGAGTAAGTACGTCACCGTAGTTAAGGCTGGGGCATTTAAACGACCTTTCCATAGTCCGTGCACCACAATATTAGGGACGTAAATGAGCCGAGCCAACTCGAAAATCGCTGCACTATATGACTACTCCCAATCGTTGGGTTCAGCCACCACTCTCTGACCCAACCGCTTTTCTAATATTTACGACCATGCCTTCTACCGTCCAACACTTCAGAGCTCGCCCCTCCTCTCACTCTCTCACCTGTTTATCACCAAGAAGAATACAGAGTGGCCCCAAACAGGCAAGCCGGCGAGCTCGCCCACGGCTGTGGATAGTCTAATAAACATATCTGAGTTGGGACTTGGGAGTCCAAATAAATGAAGCAAAGTTAGGAGAGTTCATGTGGTTGGGAACTTGGGACCATACATGTAACTACATGAGAAAGTGGTGGGTGGGGTTAAAAAGGAAACAAGAAGAAAAACTTTAATTGAACTGTTCCCATTATGTCACAAACATGATCTTGCTCATCTACCAACACCACATGTGTCATTTTTTTCTCTCATTTCCATTAGGCCTACCCACCCTTATTTGCATAAAAGTCTCCAGACCAACTCATGAACTCTTTCCTTCAAAGAGAACTTATCTTTACTACAAAGTGAAAGAAATGAACAAAGATGACCAGGTAACAAATCTGGTTGTTCACCTAAGTCCTAGCAACTACATACTCATATTATTATTCTTATTATTTGTTCACTGTTTAAATAGTTTGAAATTGGTATTATCTAGATATTTAAGACGGCCTAGTCCAGCTCGTAGTTGCGAAACCCCAGAGAAAAACTAGCTAAATTTAATGTAAAATCTAGTACCACCCCATCCCAGCTATTTCTCCTCAATTTGATTTTTTGACTCGTATTTGGATCGTTTGATCGAGTTATTTGGATAGCAAAACGATGCGATTTTTTGATAACTTTTTCACCGTGTGATGGAGAAACTTTTACTCTACAACACCGTAAAAAAATTATTAAAAAATTGAATTATTTTACTATCCAAATCACTGGGTTAAAGTGACACAATGAATAGTGGTAATTGTCAAATTTGGAAAAAAAAAAAGGGGACGAAGTGGTAGTATTTTTTTATAGGATAGATAGTTTATAAAACTTTTGACAGAAATTTACCTCGCAGTTTGGCTTCGCTTACATTTAGCTACATGGAGTATTTGTTTTACCACTTCTCGTCTCTGCAGTTTGTAAATTGCGAAACTCGTGTCAAAATGGACTAGCCCTAACACGGTGAAGGGTTAAGATGATATTATCACAAAACTCAGGGTGTCAGCAGTGAAGTGTAAAAATGATACCAATACAAAACTCCGAGGGTCTAAATGGGAAGACACCACCTTTCCCTAAACGGACGTGAGGTCCACACCCCCACCGTAACCGAATCCTGCACCTATCTCACCACTCTCCCTCTCTCTGTACCGAAAACACATGAGATGCTAAAACAACCAAAATCTCACAAAATCCATCGAAACTCTCTGTAAAATTCTAGAGAGAGAGAGACTCACGAGTGCATAGTGCATACCTCCAATGGCGTTGGACTACTGAAAAGCATCGAAACCCTAGCTCTCTCCCTCCCTCTCTGCGAAAGCTCGGAACACTGTCTTCAAGAACTGAATTGGCCTCTCAAGAACTCACTACTTCGGGATCTACGTCGAAACCTCCGTTCGATCCAATTTCTGGCGTATTTCGCTTCGAGAAATCGCTGAAATGTAAGTATGCTCTGTTCGATTCACTTCACTTCGTCAGATTTGGTTAGCTCTCCGTACTGCGACTGTGTTTTTCGTTGATTTGTGAGGGGAAAATCAAAATCAATAGCGTGATTGCGTTTTCTAGGTCGAGAAATCGCTGAAATGTAAGTACGCTCTGTTCGATTTCACTTCGTCAGATTTGGTTTAGCTCTCCGTATACTGCGACTGTGTTTCTCGTTGATTTGTGAGGTGAAAATCAATATTCAATAGCGTGATTTCGTTTTCTAGGTTCGAATTTGTGAGGTGATGAACAGTTTTTCTGGTTCGTCGACGGCGGAGTTGTAGATGTCTCCGATGGCGGCGATGGACGATCGCGGCGGATCTTTCGTGGCGGTGAAGAGGATACCGCAAGCACATCTCCGGGACGGTACTTGCCATTCAACTTCTGGTACATATTCCGTTTTCACATCTTTTATACTTTTTATTTACGTTTTAGTAATTAAACCGCTGATTTGGCGCATCCGTCTCTATCTATCTCTATCTCTCTCTTCCTTTATTTCCTCTTCGTCGAACCAATTCGCTATCGCCCTTTGGCCTCTTAATTGAACTCGTCTATGCGATCTTTGAGGTCCGATCTGTGTGTGTAATACAAATCTGGCCGTACACCATTCATGCCTACATGTCTTGCTTGTCTCGGTGAGCTAATGTTTTGAAGTCCGATCTGTGATTATCTGCGAGTATTTTGTTTCTGTTGTGTTTCAATCTGCGAAATTCCATATTCCTGATTGAACTGTCAAATTCGCTGTCACTGTCTTATTGTTGTCATCATCATTATTACTAGAGGATATACTGAAAAATGACTTGGATTTCAGCTTTTTCTGATGGTTTTCAGTGGATCAGGTGTCCTCTGGCTATTTAACTTTGTTTTCTGGACATGGTTAGTACTACTATGAATGTAAGCTTAAGATCTGGTGAAGTAAACCTGTTGCTTGGAAACTCAGGTTCATTGCCTACATGTGATGCAATTTTTTTCAAGTCCTATAACCATAGTTTTTAAAACCGGACCGGACCGGCCGGTTCAACCGGTGCCTCACCGGTCCGGTCGAGCTTCAGGACCGGCCATGCAAGCAAACCGGTCAAAACAGGCGGTTTAAGGTCGAACCAGTAAACCGGCCGGTTTAGCCGGTTTGACTGGTTTTTGCAATTTAAACTGATCGAGCTCTGTTGAAATCAAAAACCCCAATCCAGATCCCTAATCCTTTCAAATCGACTGAATCAATAGACTTCCCGTCGGACCGGTCGGATATCCATAAGGGCAAAATATATATATGTTCCCACAAAATCCAAATAAATGGAATAAATGGAGCCACTAACTGATGGGCCAAACAAATCCAAGAAACAATCCAAGAAAACAAAACCTTTGGGGGCTCCGAATGTATACATCTCTGAGGAGAGGAGAGCTGTCCAGGGTCATACTCGCCTGAAAACTCCTCACAACGGTCGGATATCATCATCCCTGGAACTGCCTTCTCCTATTTCCCTGGATGATGTAAGAGATTCTGACCTTTACTAAGGCACCCCTGAAAACTCGTCACAACAGTCGCATATCATCATCCCTGAAACTGCCTTCTCCTATTTCCCTGGATGATGTAAGAGATTCTGACCTTTACTAAGACCCCCCCCCCCCCCCTCGTTTTCCTCTTTCATGTCCATGGCGGATTTTACAATTTTGGCGTGCTAATCATGAAGATTAAATATGTGTTTGAGAGCGTTTGGGTTTACTTCGCGATCAGTCTAACTGACCTCATACTAGCCATTTACCTGTACTTGATCCTTGGTATCCTTTCTTGGCCTTCCGATCAATTTTAGGTTGTAAGGCTAGCTGCCAAATTCTGTCACCAGCCTAGCTTTACAGTTGTAAGGCTCCCATTTTCCATGGGTTTTTGTTGTTTTCGGGTTGAACTGCTTAACTATTTTCTATTCGAGCTTGCTAATTTTGGCTTCACTTAAATCATAAACTTACATATCATGTTTGTTGTTGTTTGAAGAAACTGGACTATGTTTGTGCATGACCGTGGTCTCATTTTGTACAGCTGAAGTTGCCGCAGGATCAGCAGCATGGCTTGGAAGAGGGCTATCTTGTGTTTGTGCCCAAGGGAGAGAGACTGATGCTCGCTCATCAATTGATTTAACTCCTGTCCAGGTAGCTACCATTTTGATGTTTAAATGTTCATTACATGTTACCTCTTTTATGAAAATGTGTCTGCGTCCCCAGTATTGTTAAAAACGTTAGTTAATTCTGGTTGATAAGTTGTCTTTAATGGTCTTGAAACAAAGGCCATTGTAAGAGACACTAGCCCTCTCTATGTGGTCTGGTTTGCTAGTTGTAACTCAACCACATATTTGTAACAGTTAGGATGGTTAAGGAGATTAAGCTGCTATAAAAGCTCATTAAAAATGTTTAGTCTATGATGATATTAGCACTTGTACTTGTTCATCATATTTCATTAATCTTTATTACATGAGCGTGCACTGATCTGAGTGATGATGTTCTGAAAAAGGCTCATGATGTGTGGTCTCCATCTGTTGCAGAAAAGTCACTCAAGGGCTCCAACATCATTTAGCATCATCTAGTCATGATTTATAACATGCCTAATTTCATGTTTCTTGGTATAAAAAACCCCTGATGTGAAAAGAATGACCGAAACCCCATTGAATTCAAGGAAAACTCTAATCTAAAATTGAAGGACCAATTTTATCATACTAACACAGCTAATTTAACCAAAATATTGGTAACGTCTGTGATGAGTGATGACGTCCAGTTCTATAAGAAAAACTCCTGGATAAATTACAATACACAACCACTGCTATGCAATCATTATAAACTATTGAAGATCAAACATATATTGCAATGTGCAGATTATGTGAAACTCAATGGAAATATTTTCTTCCCGGTCAATTCCCAGTGTTCCCTTGATCCTTTTTAAATGAATAGTCAATAGTGCCCTAATGCTAGTCAAACTTTTTATAGCCTGGATCATCTCCAGAGCATGTCCATATCAGCACAGAGTTGAGTTGTATCTTAGGCGCTGGAGCACTCAGGCTCTCAGCTACTCTTGTAGCTTATCCAATAATTTTTCTGAGACAGCTTGGCCCAAGCTCCATCGTTCAAACGTCCTCATTACTGCACTTTTCTTGTGCCATTGCATATTGCAATTGATCCCTGAAACTCCCTCGACAAGATGTAGCAGTCACTTCACATGTGCATGTAAAACGCACAATGGGGACAGCTTTGCTTGGATGTAAAATTATGCATTAGCATTTGAAACAGCCCCAGCTGTATTAGAAGATAATTTTCTGTTTTATCAGAAGCAAACCTAATTTCTGATGCGTTCCTCTGTCTCTCCCCCTCTCTATGAACATATGTAGTTGACATCGAGTAATGTGCAGTTCCTCTGTCTGGCTATAAACAAAAAAGAGTTAAGTTTCTGATGATTTTTTATTGCTACTTCCAGGAGGAATGCTTACAAAGGCTACAGAATCGTATAGATGTTGCTTATGATAGTTCACTCCCTGAACACCAGGTGAAACATTAGGAGCTATTAAGTAGATCATGCAGTATATTCTTTGATTTGCAATGAAAGTCAAAATGAAAACAGTTTTCTCCTTCCTCCTATGTGCTTGTACAGGAAGCATTGAGGAGTTTGTGGAATGTAGCCTTTCCTGAAGAGGAACTTCGTGGTTTAATATCAGAACAGTGGAAGGAGATGGGTTGGCAAGGAAAAGATCCATCGACAGACTTCAGGTGCAGCAGTGGTCTTCTTTTTCTTTCATATCTTGTGACAGCTCAATTCATTTACTGCCTGTTTAATTCTTTGTTTCTTACTTTGCCTGCTTTTGACGTGCTGACTTGCAGGGGTGGCGGCTTTATATCGCTTGAAAACTTGCTATATTTTGCAAGGACTTTCCCGGTACGAATGATTCCAGTCATCCTCCCATGCTTTAGCTTTGTCTTTATAAACATTCACTAGTTGGATCAGTAAACCTCATTTTATGAAATGTACGAAATAGCTCCCTCGTAAAACAGTTGCAGTAGCATTCTGTAGGTTATGTTGTTATATCACGCACAATGTCTGCTGGAATTTTCTTTTATCTTGAGCAGACTGAACGTTGGCTTGGTAGAAAGGCAAAATGGGGACAAGTCTCTGAAATATAGGCTATTACGTCTTCATTTTCATTTTTTTTTCCTCTTTGGTGCTGGCTTATCAGGGGAGAGTGTAATGGGATACCCATATCCTGGCGTGGAATTACCGCTGTCTAGATTAATCCTTTTGATCTGATAAATGACTCCTAGATAGAAGGTGTTGGATGGCCCCCCTTTTGGATCTTTTGAGATCGTGGTGCCTGCATAGTTGGTGGAATGGTGAAGGAATAAATGGTTATGGTTGAATGGTTAGGCTAGTAAAATGAAATTGAAGTAAAAGATTATTGGGAGCTTACTCGAAATGTTGCTTTTCATATTGGGGCTCCTCAGTATGTACTCCAACGACTCTACGTGTAAGTAGTTGTAACTGTGTATTTTAAAGGTAAATGTGTTTGTTAAAAAGTGGTTAGGCTGTTTCTCAAGATATTGCCAGAATTAAAAGAGGGTAATCAAATAAGATATTATTCTACGGAAATGGGAGACCTTTCTAGTAATGCTATGATAATACTTTTGTATTGATCTTTTGTCTAGCGTCCTTGGGTAGTCTTAGGCCATTAAATTTGTCCTTGTGGTGTTAGGTGTAAGTGCCAAAAGCTGACAGTACGAATATTCTGTTTGCAGTCTCGTATCAAATGACTTCCATTAAGTTAATACAGTTTGTGTAGGGACTCCTTGACAAGCAGCAATGAAATTTACGTGTCAATCATGTTGCGTTCATCGTGAGAAAGCTATCCCTATATATATGCTTTCATGAGAATACGACATTATGCTTTCATGAGAATATGCTAGGATTTCTGTATTCTTTCAATTACTTCAAAATCTCAGTAGAGATAAGTTAATCACTTCCCATCATCAAGGAGGATTCACTTAGCAACTCACTTTCTCCATTTATACCAGTCCACCTTAACAATTTCTGAACAAAAAGAAGTATTATTCCCTAACGGCTATTTCTTGCTAACCTGGCTTTTTTTTTATCGTAGACCATGCTTAACTTGACTCTTCGAAGTTTCATGCTTTTAAAATCTCTCAACTATTGTCTGCAGACATCTTTCCAGGATCTTCTTCGTAAGCGGGAAGGTGACAGGGCAATGTGGGAGTATCCTTTTGCTGTTGCTGGTGTGAACATTACGTTCATGCTTATTCAGATGCTTGATCTCGAAGCAGGTTTTCATCTTCTGCTTGGTTTTATGAAGCTTAATAACCTTATCTGCATCCAAGCTTTGACTGTTTATGATTTATAATTGTGGAGATATTTATTTATTCTTAGTCTCGTGACTTCTGTGCTACTGGTTTTGAATCTTTCTTATTATATCATTATAAGTAGTTCATTCACAGAACACATGTGTTCAGTGGAGATCACCTTATTACATATCTTGAAAAGGTTATTATGTACTTAATCTTGCGTTTAAGTGGTTGGCACTTTGTTTCTTTTGCGTTCTTTAGTTGTTCGCTTCTATGAGGATATTATAAGAAGAAACTTCTCTAGTGACGTTTTTATATCTGGGTTATATTCACAGAGAAAACACGTTAAGTTGCATGTGAACAAGATACATTAAAATATATTTACTATCAATTGAAGCTTTCAATTTCCTTCTCCTGCCGTTTCTGATATGCAGCCAGGGAATATTTACAAAACTAACACGGTATCTGAAATTAAAATAGATTTAAAATCAACGAAGTATGTGATTGCTGAACTGCAACTTTTGAGTTAGACTCATAAAAGTAGCATGAGCAAAATTAAAGCTAATATTTTGTATCTAAGATTTGCCTACATAGGCACGTGCTAATAAAGAAAATGTTCTTTGATTTCAACTTGTTCATTTGCTAAGTTAACCTGTTGTACTTGCAGTGAAGCCACGGTCAATGGTCGGTGCAATTTTCTTGAAATTTCTAGCAGGTTAGGCTTGTATATCTTGGTAGTCAGTACCTATCTGACAAGTTGACTTGATTCTGACTTCTGACCGGGGACGTTTTTTTTCTTTTCTCCCTATGGTGCAGAGAATGAATCAGCATTTGACCTTCTTTACTGCATCACCTTCAAGTTGATGGACCGTCAATGGCTCACGATGCATGCTTCATACATGGACTTCAATGTACGTGTTTTGTTTAGAAAGACAATATCCATGCATGCTTTAGGAAATATCTTTATGAAGCCCATGGTTTAGGAGATTATTCTCTCTAGTTATAAGTTTATGATATGCCTATTTCGCCCTATAATCTTCATCTTCTTTCCAGTCAAGAGTATCTGCTTACAAGCCCTTAGGTATTGGAACTATTGATTTTACTAGGAAATGGATCAATAATTATGTGTAATATTGGAACTATTGATTTTACTAGGAAAAGGATCAATATATAGGTGTACTATGCTGAGAAGTCCCACATCGGACATTCAAGAAGAACAAAAGGAATTAATAAGTATCCGGGGCTACTCCTCTCATTGCCAATTGGTTTTGAGGTGGAACCCCATGGATTTTTACATGGTATCAGAGCCAGGTTCACACACGTGAATGGTCTAACAACCCAAAAGATCCACGTGCAGGCTAAAGAATGCCACACGTGAGGGGGCGTGTTGAGAAGTCCCAGATCGGACATTCAAGAAAAACAAAAAAATTAATAAGTGTCCTGAGATACTCCCTTCATTGCCAATTGGTTTTGAGGTAAACACCATGGATTCTTTATACACTATTGAATTTACTATTTCGCCCTATAATCTTCATCTTCTTTCTAGTCAAGAGTATCTGCTTACAAGCCCTTAGGTGTAATATTGGAACTATATATTTTTTTGAGGAAATATTGGAACTATTGGTTTTACTAGGAAAAGGATCAAATATATACGTGTGTGTTGTGTGTCTAAATAAGTAGAATAAAATAGAAACTGCTTGGAATCTCTAGAAGAAACAATTGCTGGATTACTCACCATTTTGTTTCATTGCTCAAATTCTAGGTTCCAAACATACCCTTAGGCCTTAGTAGCTATGCTTAGAAGTTAGAATTTAGAACCATTGACTTTGCTAGGAATGAAAAAGAAGACAATCCAAGAATCCATCATCTTATTGATGTGCACAAAGTTTTTCATTTTCTAAAGTTACAAATACTAGTAGAAAGAACTTTGCTAGAACCTTGTGCCATTTCCTTGTAAAACCATGGTTCCTTAAGACTATTTATTTTATCTTCCAAGCAAATCCCTTATTCAAAATAAGTGTGTTTCTGCAGTAAGTAAATAGTGTAAAAGAAAACCTAGTACAGTAGCAGTTAATATCTGCAACTTTGGTTTGAAGAACACGGATGTATGTGATTCCACTTGAAATTAACCTTCAAACTTCACTATTTCCAGACTACTATGTTCTAACGTAGCTCCTGGTTTATGTCGTCTAATTTTTCCTATAGACTGTAATGAAAGCTACTCGACGTGAGCTGGAAAGTGAGCTTCTTCAGACTGACGTAACCTGGTTAGAGGACTTGCCCTCATATAGTCTTCTAACACGGTAGTTTTTTGTGGTTACTGTGATCTAAGAGAGGAGGACAAGTTTTGTAAGCTCGTGATGCTTTTAGCATGTAATCTTCAGTTTACTCGCCGGTGTAGAGAGCTCGCGATAACAGAAGACAGGAGAGAGAGCTTTTGCTATCTAGTTAAGGACACAGATCAAGATGACACTGTAACTGTTTAGCTGCAGTAGGCATGACATTTCTGGGTTTACGTTTTCGTGTTTCTGGGATAGTTTCTTTTTTGTTCCGCTTTTGATGAACCCTATTGAGAGGCTTTTTCAGTGTTTAGTGTCGTTGTAACAGCAGAGTACTGAAACCATGTTGTCTAGTGGTACTGTTTGTATATTTGTTTGTAAGAAGTCAGTAGTTACTGCTATAACATACAGAGAGCTTTTAGTTGCTTTAGTTCTGTCTCTTGATCAAGGAACTCACTCACCCTTCAGCACAGTGGACATTTGAATGATAAATGGCATGATAATGTACATGCAAATGCCATGTTTGGCCAAAGCTTATGCCAGAATCATTGCATTATTGCTTGTATGACCTGTTCTGTTGCAATAGAGCACCACCACAGGTTGCGCTTAGTCGCTGTAGTCCGAGAACAGTTTCCTGAATTCACGGAACACGGGTCGAGTCAAGTTCAATCCGAGAAGGACTAGAGAACTGATTCATGCGACAAATGTTACGTCGAGGAATAGTGAAGAGAAGATATCAGGAGCAAAATGTTTTGCTTATCCCGTGGAGGTTGTGCTTTATAGAAGCAAGTCTTGCTCACACAGATGGTTCTTGGTCAGACACGATGGGTCTGGTGTGGGTCACTAACTTCATGAATAATTGAGGACGGTAGACGTTAGTCAGTCGGTCAATTCTAAGTGATGTGGGGGCGATTGTACTGACGACTTCTTCAAATCATATTCTTGGTAAAAAAACTTGGGATTTTGGAGCGAGCTCCTTTTAAGCGGATCATCGCTAGGTAATAGACACAGACGGTTGGTTGAAACACTTCAATTGTCCTCCACTATTTCCAGTGCACAAATCAGAGTTAGATTACAAAGAGTCGCACCGTCACTTTCGAGTTAAGGCATAACTAGACCGTTAACCACCAGGAATGAAGTTTGGTTATACCATAGAGCCTCTTGGAGCCAGAGGAATACTAGTACAAGATTTTGACACATTGCATAGCCAATAAACATGGTTAGAGTGCAACTTTTGGTGTTGCCCAGGCCACAAAAGAGAGATGTTGGAGTAGAAGCGAAGTTGGGTGATATCATCATGTGGTTTGGGACTTGGGATGAGTACCAAACATGTTATGGGCCGTGAGCTTTACTACAATTTGACCACTAGTGCAAAGTGTGTAAAAGTGGTGGGGACAAAAAGAAAACGATGAAAGTTAAGTGAACTGTTCCCATCATAACATAACATTAACCATGTGTTCTTGCTCCTTCACTAAGACACCAACAAGCCCATGTGTGTCATCTCATATTCTCATGCTCACCTTTTTCTTCATTTCACAAAAAACTAGTTATTGATCATCTCTTTTTCTAAAAGGGAATGTGGCCTTTTAAGTAGAAGATGAGAATAACATACACACACCGATTAGGAATTTAGATAGATTTTTGTTGGAATGGGACCAATCCAGGGCAACATTACTAATGTGAGATTCTTAGTTTTAAATTTTTAGTATTGGTTACCATCTTTAAACTGTACACGAAAATAAATAACACATTAGCATTAATTAATAATGAGCTAGTCTAATTCAGTCATATTCGACGAATCTAGTCCATTTCAGCTAGGAAGAAACAAGCACACAACTGATTTTTGTTACTAGCATGAGACCCACCTCTGGGAGTCAACAAGTAAGAAACAGGTAAAGTAAGAAACTGATTTTTGTTACTAGCATCAGTTCCATGGTTTGAAAAGCATGAGTACACGTCTCCGTAGGTGAAAGCCAAGAGCTTCTGCTACGGGAGGAAATGATTGGGCACTTCTCCGCTGCAAATGGAGCTTCTCGCGATTTTACATGGCATATGTTGTGCACAAGCTTTATTTTGTACTTTCATTATTATATACGCCGACAATTTTATAGCTTATCGTGTTTCACAGGTGAGTGGAAATTATTTCCTTCCAGGATGATCTGGTTATTGTACATATTCGACTAGAACAAGAGCGGAACCAACAAACTACGCGTAACAAGGCACTATGTTATAAACTTGAAATTACATGGACACTAAGACACAATTTAAAATTTATCTGGGGCACTTTCATAATTTTAGCAAGGGCACCCTTGAATATATTTATGCAAAATGGGGGTGAAATTGTATATTTTTTTAAAGTAAGGCACGTGCCTACCCATGCCTAGGATTGGCTCCGCTCCTGGACAAAAGGTGGTTTGGATATTTGAGTGTGCCGTACAAAATCTCGGGTTTTTGCAGCCCATACGCTTGCTAAGTCAGCTGCACATAGGCCGACTACAGTTACCGTTTGTATTTGCATATAGGCCGACTACAGTTACAGTTATTTCGAGTGCTACTACTCTAGGATGCGGTATCTCTACGTATGTTTGCTTACACTTTCGGTCGCTCCGACGCTCTCTATGGTTCCTCCTCCTGAATGCATTCCTTACCATCTAAGGAAAAAAATGGAAAAAAAAAAAAAAAAAATCCTTGGGAAGAAGGGCGTAAATGACACTGGGAGATAATATAGGGATCTGAAATGCAAATTCCACATCTCCCTCGAAACCGGGCGTGAAGCCCACCCTCGCGTAACAGAATCCAAAACCAGAACGGAGAAGTTAAACAATCCAACAAATTCTCTCTAAGATTCTAGAGAGAGAGAAAAGCCTCAAATGGCGTTGCATTTTTGAATCATATCGAAACCCTAGCTCTCTCCCTCTCTCTCTGCGAAAGCTCGGAACACTGTCTTCAAGAACCTCTCAATTGGCCTTTCCAAGACCTCTCTGTGGATCCAATCTTCGTTCGAAAAAGCATTTGATCTGAATACGTCTCGTAATCACTCTCGATTTTGGTTAGTTCTCTGTACTGTAGCTCTGAGTTTCTGGTTAATTCTCTCTTCCGTTTGATTCTGCGTACTGTAGCTGTGAGTTTTCTGGAAAATCAATAGTGTAATTTCGTTTTCTAGGTCTTTCGTTCGGCTTCGTGAAATGGTGATTAGTTAATTCTGGTTTATCGACGGCGTTTTAGATGGCTCCCACGGCGGCGATGGCGGATCGCGGCGGATCTTTTGTGGCCGTGAAGAGAATTCCTCACGGACTTGACCGGGACAGCACTTGCCATTCAAGTTCCGGTATCATATTCCCTTCACATTTCATTTTCAAAATGTTACAGAAAACACTGAATTTGGCAATTTGTTCCTTCTGGCTGTATGCTGCATGAGATTCACTTTTACCTGTTGAGCAATTTTTGGCAGAGATCTGCTCCCTTGAATTTCCAAATTTAGCATGTCTGTTAAACATTATTGGGGAATTAGGCTGAATTTCGTTATTCACCGAACTCTTGTCAAGAAACGAGGTGTTAGTTTTCGGTCATTATTTGTTATTGTTGATTCACAACGTTGAGTTTTCAGCTTATTTGGTCTTGTTCAATGGATCCGGTCCTGTATAAGTATCTATTTAAGCTTGTTTTCCCTCAGATATGGCGTAGCTAAACTTACATGGTTAAATCTTAGATAGAACCGTGTTGCAATCTATTTCTTATAGGAGTGATAGCACATGACATAGGGTAAATTGTCTACCAGCATCGCATCATACAACTGTAGGTCTACTTATCAGGAATTAGGGCTGCTCTATCGGGAATTTATTCGACGAGCTCTATGCTTCCATTTTGATGTTATGAACCATATGATGTCTCTTCTGCTTGAACAAGATGTGGATTTCACTTTGTTCTTGACGCTGAAGTTCTAAGAAGTTTACAGTTGAAGATTAAGATTTGGAATGTAGTAGGCCTACTGTGGAACTTTTTTGTATTCTAAAAATTGAAGTTCAGATGACATTTTCCCTTTTATACATGGTATAGGGCTCATCATGCATCTCTGCAGTAGATTGGGACATATGAGTGATGACAACTTCTCAAATATCAATGTGCACTATATTTATAGTCATTTATAAGTACTCAGCTCATTGCTTAACAGTTTACAGTAAAATCATATTCAGGAAATGATAATACTAGAGTCCAACATAGCCTTAAGATATTCTCAGGGAACTGTAGTTCTTCACCACAATGTCAGGTGTTCAAAAACACAACAATTTCTTCATTTTTTCCACAAATACTAGACCTCTAGAAAGGAGTTTCATGCCACTGCTCATGGCTGGGAAAAATACCTTCAAACTGTTAATCATATATCATGAGATGGTCAGTGTCCCAGATATTATACTAACACTGTAACAGATAGTGATAAAATTTCCCTCCTGATGGCACAGAACGCATTAGCCACAGAATGCACTTTCCTCTTCCATTTTTCCTGTTAAAACTACGCAGCAGCCCGAGAAAACACAAATCTTATGGCGGCTCCAAATGAATGAATCTTCTATGGAGAGCCTTCGGGGTTAGCCTTGTCCTCACTACAATTCTGCCATTAACATCCATGGCTTCTCCTAGCCAACAGAGAGGATGTGTGAGATTCAGACCTTCACAAGTTATAGTCCTGCCCATCACTCTTGAAAACTAGGTTATGAAAGACCCCTCCAGCAGATATGCTTCTCTAATCAGAATACAAATGGTCTGAGTGAAGTCTCATGTACCATTTTTATTTTTAATTCTTACATTACAAATTTCTGCTCTCAATTTACATGTTGTCTTGATGGACGTGTTATACAAGAAAGGTGAGAAACTGCGGCAAAGAGTGTTGACAACCTCAACAATTTATTCACTGAGAGAAATCAGAAGAAAATGCCAAATGTGGGTAGCACAGATGATAGCTGAGCTTGTGCTTTTGCTGTGTACTCCAGAGTCCACACTTTTCTTTATATTACACTGTCGTGTGAGGGTAGAAAAACTTCATTCAAGTGTACATTATCCTTATTTCTTTTGGAAATTCTTCTGGAAAAAAAGATTTGGCCGGATTAAAGATGGTAGCAGAAGAAGAGAAAGAGAAGCAGTACTTGTATTTTGGGAAAAGGAGCTGGGTCCGTGGTTATTGGTATAGGTTGAGAGAGTTGAATGACATGAGTTTCTTGTGGATATTAGAACCTTAGACAGCTTTGGTATTTGAATGAGCTAGCAGCTATAGCTGCATGAAACTGTGAATAAACAAAATTTCAAGGTTGGAGCTTGTTATGTGTGAGCTGATGGTAGTAGGGGAAAAGGGGTGATTTGTGTCACTTTTGAAAATCTGGTGAAGGTAAACTCTCCTCTATTAGCTAAGCATATGAATAAAGGCAAACATCCTCACCGATCGCATTTTTAAGTGGGAGAATCTCCATATTCCATTGCATTTCCCTTGATTTCTTTCAAGTCCAATAGTGGATTGTACAAGTTTGTCTTGATACAATAACACGCTTGAAGATGTATATGGGATTTTCTTGACCATCTTACAAACTGATATCAAACAAGCTGTACTTCAGCTGGTCATGATAGAAGAGGTATTCGTGTTCTATAAGATTGTAGATGTACATAGCTTACATAGCAGAATTAGTCACTAGCCTGGTTTTTACTTTTTTGTTTCTGTGACGAATCATTGACTATTTTTTAAGTCCAGCTCGCATAATTTGGTTTCACTGAAACGCTAGATTATATATCATGTTTAATTGTTAATTGTTGTTTTGATGAAACTGTGCAACGTCTCAGAGTGACAGTGGTCTTGTTTTTTACAGCTGAAGTTGCAGCAGGATCAGCAGCATGGCTTGGAAAAGGTCTCTCTTGTGTTTGTGTTCAAGGGAGTGAATGCGATGCTCGCTCATCAATCGATTTGACACCTGTCCAGGTAGTTTTCATTCTGATGTCAAAAAATTCTTTTCCGATGTATATCTTCTTATTATCTGAAATGGGTCTGATTTCTCAATGTTGGCAAAAATGTTATTACTTACGATGCATAAGTTCTATTCGACAGCATTGAAGCAAAGAGCACAATGAGAGACACGGTCTACATGCCTTCCTCAGTTCCCTGTGTTGTCTGTGCCATGCTTACAAACCGTAGTCTTATAGGTCAGTTAATAGGCACGAGGGGGCCCAGGGAGATGAAACCAGGGTAGGAAATGGAAAGAGCTAAAATTGCCTTGCCCCATTAAGCTTTGCCAAGGGCAAATCAGTACGTCGATGATTTCATTTTCCCCTGATAGCTATCCAACTGGAGGAGGTTGTAAATATTATAACTATGAAAAGCCTCTCTCCCTCTCTATCTTAGGGCATTTGGTAATATCCCGGGGGTTGTTTCTGCCAAGGCGTTGACCTTTCTTAAGGCTACTGCTTGTATCTCCTGATTGCCGATAGGATCACTCACTTGCGGGCCAAAGTATTTGATAAATAGCAATTAATATTATGCGAGAGGAGTGAACCTCTTATATGGGTTGAAGGCACCTGGCACTCTAACCTGTAATCAAACTTCACGTGGGCTGAACCCTTTTGGAGCTAGTTTTGGCATTGAATCAAGTTTTGCCCAACTCAGTGGACCCTATGATGCTCATAGATTTGTAACACTTATTAGAGTTCACGGGCCTCCACAATTGGTTGTATATGTACACGTTCCAATTGATCATGAAACTCCCTCTGAAGGTGGCCTGTGTCCTCTGTTATCAAGATGATGGAACCCCAAAGAGCCTGTGTTGCATCTGATCCAAAGAGGGTAGGTAATCCTGCAAAGTGGAGTGCCTGCGTTATTAGTTGGAATCGCCTATTTGTTTGCTAGTTTGTTTTTTGGAACAGAGGCTGGTCTAGAAGTGGTGCCCATAGCAATCCGTAAATCCAGCTACTTTGGTGTCCACAGTCTGGTGACCTATTCCTTTGAGGTCCATGTCCATTTTACATGTCCTTTAAACAGATAACCCATAGCACTCTGTTTAAAAATGGGCTCTGTTTCTCCTCCTAGTAGCAGAGTACAGTAAGGGCGAGCAGAAATTGACCTTGGACATCCTTCTACATGAGTGTCAGGGGTCCGGTGTAAGCAGAGATCTTTTTCCTTATCCGAGTCAAGCATTGTTCACTGATGCATTCGCCCTTCCCCCCACCTTGTATGTGTACACATACAGTAGAAATAGTGTAATGCTGTGTCTTGCTCTTTTTGTTGAACTATATACAAGTGGAGTGAAGTTCTGATGTTTTCTCCTTTTGTTATATCAGGAGGAATGCTTACAACACCTACAGGACCGTATAGATGTTGTTTATGATAGTTCACTCCCTGAACACCAGGTGCGTGTGTGGCTCATAATTCACAGAAATTTCAGAAATGACATAAAGATGGAATGCGTGTTTCAATGTTTCAAACAGAATGAGCTATTAACTTATTCAATTGGTGCAGTGAATTCTTTGATTTATTTTGAAAACCACAACTAACTATCAGTTCCCTTGTTCTTGATGTGCTCGTATAGGAAGCATTGAGGAGTTTGTGGAATGTAGCCTTTCCTGAAGAAGTACTTCATGGTTTAATATCAGAACAGTGGAAGGAGATGGGTTGGCAAGGAAAAGATCCATCCACAGACTTCAGGTACTGCATTATGATGGCCTTCTTTTTCTTTCACAATGTCTGGCATGTTCGAGTACTGCATTATCGCCTGTCTGTTACTCTGTTTCTTACTTTTCCTGCTTTTCACATGTTTACTTACAGAGGTGGCGGCTTTATATCGCTTGAAAACTTGCTATATTTTGCAAGGACTTTTCCGGTACGCTCGATTCAGTTTAATGCATTCTCTGTCATCTACTCATCGTATTCATTCATATTTATACATCAGCTGCTGTATTAGCAAACCCCGTTTGCTGAATTGTATGAACTAGATTGTGCTCCATGTACACTTCGTAGTATTTGACAATGGAAAAGTAAATGTTCCTTGTTGGTTTATGTAATCCTGCTCTACATTCCGAGAGTTTCTTAATTCCTTATTTGTTTTCAATAAAACTATATATGATTTGTGTTATTGAAACAGTAATCACGTCTTATTTTCTTTTTCTGAGATCAATTTTTTTTTTCCCCAATCTTCTCTTCTTTAAATTTAAAACTTTACATATATATATAAGTAGTTGTTTGGATTTGTTGAAGTAGTTAGCTTGCCTTGTTGGTTACATGTGTTTAGGCTTCAATCTCAAACCTTACTTAAATTCACCGTCAATTCGCCTAAAAAAGGTAGAAATATTCATTTCGACAAGATTGCTTCCCAAGTAAGATTGATCTTCGGTACTTCGCTATAAATATTGTTAGCACACTATGAACCTCCTTGGAGAATTGAAAACTCGGGATAAGTTGATTGAAAGGTCTGCAGGTAAAAGTCAGATAAAGGATTGGTTGCTGGCGACTTGGCGCAATTTCATCTACTTCTTTTGTGGTTTTTGTAAATAGAGTGAAATCAAACCTTCTAAAGTTTGAAATGTGTGCCTATAAGAAGTTGCCATCTGTTGATCTACCTTGAAAATTACTTAAGCTCTCTGAGCGGTTTACAGATTAGTCTTTTGTTTTGTTAAATCAATGTGGGGATGGTTATTCTTGTATAGGCCCCTATCTTTAACGTATTGGAGATAGTGATGGTGGGGCATAGTTGGTGGAAAGGTGACGTGAACAAATGTTTCAATGTTTAGGCTAGCTACTGAATAAAATTAAAATAAAATATCACTGGGAGTTGACTAGTGTTAGGTATCATGTGTGAGCGGTTTGTCCCACATCGGGATGGTGGACATGATGTCCATGGTTAATATAGTATGATTTGAGCCCTAACTCATAAGGTTGACCTTTTGGGTAAGTGGGTGTCTCAAATCATACTATGGTGCTCCTCTCTTGCGGTGCTTAATCTCCCAACAAGTGGTATCAGAGCCGATGGTTCGTGCGCGCTGTCGTGGTGAATCAAGGGTGAGTGTGCGGTGTTCTCATGGATGAGTCTTCCATGAATGGTGGACCAGGTGTTCCTGCGGACGGTCAAATTCCTGTGTTGCTCCAGCAGGAGGTCTGGCAGATGGTGGTCCGGTGCACTCTCACAAAGGCGATTCCAAGAAATTCGGCGAACGCTTCCGGGCGAGGGGGAGCATGTTGAAGGGCTCACACATGAAGGGGGAGATTGTTAGGTATCATGTGTGAGCGGTTTGTCCCACATCGGGATGGTGGACATGATGTCCATGGTTAATATAGTATGATTTGAGCCCTAACTCATAAGGTTGACCTTTTGGGTAAGTGGGTGTCTCAAATCATACTATGGTGCTCCTCTCTTGCGGTGCTTAATCTCCCAACAACTAGGAAGGTTCATCTTCCCTACCAGGATCCCTCAATGTATGTAGACCTACACCTTCAAGTGTAACTTTCTTTGGGAAGGCAAAATGCTTTGTTGATGGCCATTTTTGGCCGTGGATCCACATTATAGTAGCATTCTCAGAGAAACACGGGTATCAGTTGAAGAAGATTGCTAATACTTTGGTACTTCAATTTGGTTCTGTATAGGATCCAAATGGAACTGTTAGGCCATAAAATGTGTGCCCCGTGAATAGACTCAAGTGATAAAAGTTAACATTATGGTTACCTTTGAAACATTTAGCTTTAGGCAGTTGATAAATTTGGGGTTGGTTCTGTATGAATATTTAGCTTTATTCAGAAACAGATATAAGTTATTTTAACTTTCCAGTACTTTGTCCACATAAGCCTCAATGCACATTAATACAATTTCAGCAAAAAGAAGCCTTTCTTTCCTCAATGTCATAGTTTCCACATAAGCCTCAATGCACATTAATACAATTTCAGCAAAAAGAAGCCTTTCTTTCCTCAATGTCATAGTTTGAAACTGGCTTCTAGTTTCATGGTACATGATCCTTCAGATTTATTCTTGATGTTTCATGCTCTCATTATCTCTGAATATTGTCTGCAGACTTCTTTCCATGATCTTCTAAGAAAGCGGGAAGGTGATAGGGCAATGTGGGAATATCCTTTTGCTGTTGCTGGAGTCAACATAACTTTCATGCTTATTCAGATGCTTGATCTTGAAGCAGGTTTTCATATTCTGCTTGACTTTAGTAAAGTTTACAATCTTCGTATGTTTCAAGCTGACTATTATATGATTTATAGTTATGGAGAATGCTTCATTTTCTTTATATGTTTCGTCGTCCAGAGTCTATTATACTAGTTTTAAATCTTCATTCTCATTATTTCACTTAGACATTTATTGAGAGAACATGAATACTTCCAGTACAGATCACCCTATTATATGTGTAAATTCTAGGACTGCCAACAGGTAGTTCCAAGAGTGTGCTGAAATGAGACTTGAATTGACAACCAGAGAATGTTACTACCTTCTGATCAAACAAAGAAAAACTAATGGGTAATCAGAATGTTAATGAGAGATAATGGTGGGGTAGATCGTAGTTAGGACTGGAACCTGCCACTCTGCAAGCATAATATTGTAAGGGTAGAAATGACTCTGGAGGAGTCGCAACATTTGCAACACTTCTCACAAGTCACAACATTACTGGAACTGTAGGCTTTTGCTTCCATAGTAGTTTTACATATTTGCATGGCACGAGGTCTATCTCTGAATGTGAATTTGTTCATGAAGAATTGTGTTTCTATCTCGTGATGCTGATTTGATAACTTAATGTTCCAACTTGCAGTAAAGCCACGGTCAATGGTGGGTGCTACTTTCTTGAAACTTCTATCAGGTTAGAATGTGTCCCTGGTAGTTTTCCCCTAGTCCTCCTTTAAACTTTGCTTGGTTGTACTCCTTCTAATTGGAGATGGGTTCTTCTTTCAATGCAGAGAACGAATCAGCATTCGACCTTCTGTACTGCATCACGTTCGCGTTGATGGATCGTCAATGGCTCACAATGCATGCTTCGTACATGGACTTCAATGTAAGTATTCATAAATTCATAACAATTCTAGGGATGATAAATAAATATATATAGGTTCTTGAACTTGACATGCATGCTTTAAGAAATAACTAACCTTAGACCACCGCGAAGATTCACCAGTGAATTTATTTTCATCTTCCGATGACGACCCGCTAGTTGGTTCTTCAAGTATTCTTCCATGTTTTGGCCGGTTGTTAATGTAAACCTCTACAAACAGCTGGCTACTATGCATATTTCTTTATGTAACCATCCTCTTATATCCACTAGAGGGAGAATAAGTTTACGCGGTGTCTCTTCTTCGTGTAGAAAACGCCAAAGAGAAATCCTAGTCCCCAATATAGTCTGTAACTTCAGTTAAAAGATCACAGTCTCGTATGTTCTCACTTGGAGTAATCAACCTCCAAAGAGTAACCTAATTTTTATGGGTTCTAAAGTCGCATTTAGTCCCCTATACTATAGATGTTGCATGACCCATTAATTCATGTCCCAGATAACACCTCTACCTTTACCTCTCAGTGTGAAGTAATCGTCAAGGTCTTATTTTTTGATGCAGACTGTGATGAAAACCACTCGACGCCAGCTGGAAAGTGAGCTTCTTCAAAAAGACATAACTCGGCTGAAGGACCTCCCGTCGTACAGCCTTCTCAGGCGATAGTTTTCTGGTTTCTGTGGAGGATCAAGAGGAAGAAGACCTCTATAAGTAATCTCAAGTCTGTTATTAGCATATACAGGAGTGGAGGCATGATGGATATAGGAGAAGTTGATACGTGTCACTATAGGAGGACAGGAGCCCCGTACTTTCTTGATATTACTGTCTGATATATTTTGTGTATATGTTTAGTGACAGCCTCTGGCATTCGCATATTATCTTCATTCGTGGGCTGATTTCACTTTGTTCCTTTTATGATGAACTCTATCAGAACTCCAGTTGGTTAGCTTCTTGTACCTATCAGCGGTAACATCAGGGTACTGGGAACACTGCTTGTAGTGATACTACTAGTCTGCTGTGTGCTTGTTAGATTGGTTCTGGTTTACAGTATAATCAATAACATGTATTGTGTATTGAGTTTAGGGTTTGAATTACCTGGAATCGTAGCATATCGAGCTACGTGTAAGTGGGAGAGCAATACATACCCCCCGAAAGTAGGGAGTTCGATCCATGTTGCCTAATATAGTTGAGGATGTGTTTGCGTTTCTTTTGATCCATGTTGCATAATACAGTTTAGGTTCTCTTTTGCAAGAGTAACTGATATGAGTATGCTTCAGGGGTGTTGGCATTTCTTTTGTAAGAGTATATGCATTAGTAACTGATATGAGTATGCTCTCCCACGAGTAGAACTCACCACTTAATAAGAAGGGGAGGGTGCGCATGCTAATCCATATTTAGCTAATGTGGGACAAGCCCACATTAGGTAGTTTTGACTTGCATTCACTCTAGGTAGTTTTGACTTGCATTCACTCTAGGTAGTTTTCACTCTTGCGATCTCTTGGTCTTGACCCTGCTAGCCCTTTATTGAGAATACCAATCGCGCGAAGCCAACTCACCACTTAATAATTGGGGTGATCATGCTAATCCATATTTAGCTAATGTGGGACAAGCCCACACCTTCAGAATCATGACAATCCACCACCGCACCGCGATAGCGTCCTCGACCGGCATTCACTCTAGGTAATTTTGACTCTGGCTATCTCTTGACCCTGCTAGCACATTTTTGAGAATACCAATTGCGCGAAGCCACAAATCCCATTCTCCCTTAAAAACCAGGTGGTTACTCGTGTGTCTATAACACATCCCAATCCCATACTTAGCGCTGATGTATGACAAGCCATTACTTCCAGAACCTAGACATAGTTAGAAACTGTCGAACTGGCAATCATTCCACAGCCTGCGATAGCATCTCATGTCATCACCATTGCAATCATCTTAAGCACAATGTTCTTGCCCGAGATTTCTCAGTCACCTAAATCAGTAAGAAATCGGGTGCTCCTCTCGCTGGGAATAGAATCATCGTAGGCCAAATCAAACGCAAGGCAAGAACTAGGTATTGGCGGAATACAAATTTCTGTTTGATACATGTTACATTGTATTGTCTTCATGCAGCAGTCTAACTGCAGGATCATTCTTGAACTGGTAATTCTGTGGTCAGAGAAATCACACACAAATGCAACTAAAACACGAGATTTAAGCTTAACAGATGGGGCACCATACAGCAGAAGATGGAAGCAAAAAACTGAAATTCTGGTTTACTCATACGCATACTACTAACACAAGAAAACCGTTCCAATACACTGCAAAGCTCTAAATCAAGTCTCAGAAGAAGCACTGAATCAAAATTTTGCAATCCCTTAATTTAACTAACATAGAGAAGAGTCCCACGCTCTACTCGTGAAGCTTCATTCATTCATAGATCCAGGGGTGGACGGTGCTCTGCCATTGTGCAGCGCCTTCAGGGAACCACAGAGCAATCTCCTTCCTAGCACTCTCAACTGCATCGCTACCATGGATGATGTTCCTGTACAACAACAGCAAAATGGTTTCTTTAGTATGACATTGATATGGTGTGGAGACTCAGTCATCTATCTATGAACAACATTCCATGTTAACTGGAAGCAACCAAAATAGGCCATCTTGGTAACATAAATTGCTATTTACCTGCCAATCTCAACAGCGAAGTCTCCACGGATGGTGCCTGGGGCAGAATCAGCAGGGTTTGTGGCTCCGATGATCTTGCGGCCGGTGAGCACAACATTCTTACCCTCCCAGATCATGGCGACAACAGGGCCAGAGATGATGTAATCAACAAGACCATTGAAGAAGGGCTTTGAAGAAAGATCAGCATAGTGCTTCTCAGCAAATGAGCGCTCAACAGTCAAAAGCTTCAAACCTACAAGCCCCACCAACAAAATCAGATTACAATGGAGAAATATGGAGTAAAATAGCTAATTCTCTATAAGTTCCTACTGTAAAGTGTGTTCAAAGAATCAAAGCCATGTCAATTACAACATACAAGCATTGGGGGGGGTTATCAATAAAACATACACTTATTTGAATTTCTAGTAGAGAATACAAGGAAACTATCCCATGAAATACAAATTCAATTAGGCTGAGAAATAGCAATGCAATAGGACATGTCAGTTTGATTTAATCTATCTATTGCTAAAGAATCAAGGAAGTGTTGCTTACTACAAGCATTGGGCACTCATTCTAGTTAAACAAACAATAAACTATCCCGTGAAAATCAATTTGATTATGTCCAGAATTGCAACACACAAGGAGAAGTCGATTCTATTCAATCTATTGCTAATAGAGTGCTTGGTGAGGGAAGTATGCCAAAACAACAAATTAATAGTATAAGCATGTTTTACCTTTCAAGTAGAAACCCTTGCTCTCGAACCTCTTGATGATCTCACCAACCTGGAAGGGATAAGTGAAGATGCAAATGAATAACCATAAACGGCATTGCAGAAACAGATTATCAACATAAAAGTGGTTGTTTAAGAGTTTACAAACACAAACACAATGTTGACAGTTTCTATTGTCTGGGAACAACATAACTAGGTTCCATGGATTAAGAACAATGTATACACAAGAACACTTATAAAACATGGAAATAACATCAAAACTAGGTTCCACTGTTCAGGACAATGTCCACAAAAAATAATTGAAATGGATGGTTTAGCCCCAGATATTCTAGTTATGCAAGTATTTGAAATTTTCTTTTACATTTCAATTTCACCATATTGTAAATTTCTGGCCATAAAGAGCAACTTCCTCACAAAGGGTTCAACCCAGAATACACAAATAAGGAAAATCCAAAGAGCTATTTCTTCGGGATTTGAAGATTCTGGCCAGATTTACAAACTTTCAAGGCAATAACGATGTGAACTTTTTTCAGATTACAATACCGCAACTTGAAACCCTACTAGTATACAAATATTTACCAACTTTATCAAACTATTACTTCTATCGATGAATATATCCATGGAAACCCATAAAACAACACTGTTGAAACCCTTCGATTTCAAACCCTAACATGAGATCCAGTTGTAATTGGGCTTATTTAGACAAACATAATAAAGATCTACGCTCAATCAAAGGCAAAAAAACGAGAGAGATAGAAATCAATTACCAGGCCTCTTTGAACACCATCGGGCTTAATCATGATGAAAGTTTGCTCCATCTTCTTGGCTGTGTATGGTGATCAAAAGAGAGAGTGTTGTTGAAGAAGGTTACGAGTGAAGAAGGCTTGAAGGAGGTAGCAGATGTTTATATAGAGAGTGGTGGGTGTGTGTGGCTCTGAACCCAAAAACCCTAAATTTGTTCTTCGTGGTTCAATTACACTTCGAGCCCTGAAATTTCCACTATTTATTATTCAGACCTGATGTAATTGAAGAGCATGTAATTGTCTTGGGCATGTTTGGTGCAGAGATGAAAATGTGAGCGCAGGAAAATGCTAATATATACTCCAAGTGAAGGAGTGCCAGTGTATGGTGCCCACATGAAGTTCATCTATTAAGGGTGGAACTTCTAACTTCAACTGAGCAAATCTGCCCCACCAAGTACCAACTGTAATACGTTATGGGAGCACTAAATCCATTTCGTCAAGTAAGAGAGTATGCCTTGATTGAGTTCTCGTAAAGCCAAACGTGTGTTCAATAAGAGAGGAAATATGGATAGGAAGGGTCAAGGCTTCTACAATTGTCAACAAGAGTACTCGTTGATAAACCCCTCAAGAAAAAGTACTTGTTGATAATAAAGTCTATAAGAAATAAATGAAATATACATACATTGCAATATATTGTCGGATAAATGAAAGTGACAAACGTTTTGAACACTTTGTCTTTGAATGTTATTGGAGTCGGTGTTCAAGCTCTTCTATGGAATGAAATTGATGTTTGTTTCTACGGATTTAAAAACAGAATTTGCAATCAGATTATGTCAGTTACAACCAATTCATTTAAAGTTTTTCGCATGAGAATGATTTCGCGAGATTCAAAGCCTATTACATACATAATTTCAGTGATCATTTCAAACCTAGACCTATTTAGCATTGTTATAGACAGATCACCTGAATGACCAAATACCAATTAATATTTTTAAATTCGGTTTGTTTATCGTCATAAAGTGTGAAATTTGATTATATCTTTTTCTCCCAAGAAAATGATTAGTTTCTAAAAAAAAAAATGACAAGTATTTATTTGTTGTATTTGCAAGTTTTCATCTGAAAAATTGGGCTTGACAGTTAACATGATCCTTTCTTTCGGCCCAATCCAATTTGAAGGACCAAAAAAAAAAAAAAAAAGACAAATCTGGCCCGTACGTGACATTTTCGATGACCCAATACGCGACCATGTTCGTCGTCTCGGCTCTCTCCAGAAGACAGAGAGCTGAATCGCACCCTTGTCAGCAATCCGCTGGTAAGATGGCTCGCTAATTTCCTGAAAATTATTTCACTTCTCCGTTTGAATTTCGTCTATAGAGAGATGTTTTTTAATCACACCAGCTCATGTCTATTTGCAATCGACTGAACACATTTCTCGCATTTGTAGTTCGAAGCATACCTAGGGTTTTTGGATTTCATCTGTGGTGTGAATTTTGGCTTTGCAACACAGAGAAAGCTATCTGCGGCTTTAGCTATTCTCCTTAAATTTGACATCGTTTCCTCACTATTTACACCTTTTGCATTCGAGTTCTGATGTCTGATTGAAGTTTTAATCTCTAATCGTTCCATAAAAGAAGTTCAATTGTGCGTGAACTCATATGGTTTGCGAAGAAAGCTAAATTGGAATTTCACAAACCTTGCAGTGTATGTATACATGTTTCTGAGCTGATCACTGGGTCTATTTCTAAGCTGCTATTGATTTCCTGTTTTATCAAGAAATTTAGATGCTCATGATCTTAGTCTTCATTGCATGTGCTGGTTTTGTTTGGTTGTGAATCTAGGATCAAGAAATTAAATATGTTTTAGTTTTCAGCATGTGTGCATTTGAATTATTGGTATGTAATCTAAATCACCTTTCTTGTTTCCAGCAAAGTTTGGAGCATACCATAGTCGGTAACAAGTTTGAGTTCACATGGAAATAGGATTTCACAAGAGGAGCCGGGAAGGTTACCAATGACAACATCAATGGAAACAGAAGAGCCACTGACAAAAATAATGGTTGTTAACTGTGATCGTCTTAATGCTTTACCAGATGAGATATTCATGGCGCCAAGCAATCGAAATGGTGCAATCATCTGTATTGTCAAAAAAGATGGAGATATCTTTGGACTAAAACGCCACTCTTGAACATTGACAGGTCTGAAATGGGCGGGCAACAGTCAAAAACAAGAAAAACCCAACAAATTATACGAAGTGTGCACTCCGTTGTAGAGATAGTGTGGGGTCCAGTAAAGAAAGGTTGAGGATATCTAGTAATTTTGACAATGACCTTCTCAAGTTGAGCAGGTGGTTTAATCTCATTGGTAAGCAAATAATTAAGGAGATCGTGTTTTATTACTCAGTAAAACTGCTTCCTTTGCAAGAGTGGTCTGATGTCCCAGAGTCTTTTTTCTGGATCATCTGAAGTATTATTGAAAGTGGAACTGGAACGATGTGGGGGTGGTTGTGGTATTTACTTTGCATTGCGCAGGGGTGATGACTCTTCATCTGATCGGAGTCGCGTTTCAAGATGATGACTATATATGCTCAAAGAATATTCTCTGGGAACCACTGAAGGTACTGGTTTGTGACTTCTTTTCTGGTTTGTGATTTGGTATCACCAATTTTAGTTGCTGAGTTGAAATGATTCAAATTTGTTACTTAATGAGACTTCAAACCCTTCAGATTTCTCAGTTACATCGGCAATCCCAGGGCGTTCTGTAAGTTCTGTCTCTTCTCTCTACCTTGTTAGATAATGCATGTATCTTCTTGTATACAGTATACACTCTCCCCCATATTTGCTCTGTGAATCATGTTGATTATCACTTTGGAGTTTGGACTATGTAATTGGAAATGAGGGTTAATCCCTGTTTAAATCACTTAATTTGATCTATGGATTCTGAACATGAGAGTTGGTAGAATGCAGATCTAGGAAACTAGGGTCTAGGGATTTTAAAAATTGTTCTAGTATGAATAGTTTTGTTTTGGTAAATGGAAATATGGAATTCTGAAAGTGTGCACACGTGCCATTTTCAAGCATAACACAGCTATTGGTCTTCCCTACTTTCACTTGTGTATCTGTTCAGGATAGCTATAAAATGCCCGTAATTTTCTCTTAGATAATCATAGTTCCTTTGCGTGTATGATTATGATGTAACCAATCATCTTTTTAGTTTTGCTTGTTTGAAGTAAAAATCTCTATGTGTGGGATCAACTGGCTAAATAAGATTATGTCACTGTTAGGAAGTGAACAATCAAGCAAGATAGGTGGCCATTGGTTGTTTGTGTGTGTGTTCTTTTTGGGGATGTTTCTAATGTTTGTTTTTTGAATTAGTCGGTAAAAATGGAGACACAAGATCGAACCTTTCGTCCAACAACTATAGGAAGCAACCCCTCTATTGTAGGAGTTTCTCCGAATGAGATTCAAGTGGAAACTCAAGGGGTGTGGGGGAGTGAAGGTAAGAGAAAACTCAATGAAGAGGGGGAAGCAAATGATTAAAAGAGGACTAAGAGATGTACGTCAAAGGTATGGGATGACTTCACAAAGAGGAATGTTAAGGGAGTAATAAAAGTTATTTGCAACCATTGCAAAAGCAATTTCTGGGTGGTAGCAAATCCAGAAGAAGTCATTTGTTGAATCATATCGATCGTAGATGTCCTACTTATAAAGGTGGCTAACAAGACATTAAACGCAATATAAGGGGGGGGGGGTACGATTGTGGTTTCTTCAAATAATTGTTGGTTAATGGAGCTAAGGTTATGAGTCTGTGTATCTTTGAGCAAGGAGTGGCTAGAGATAAGCTTGCTAGGATGATTATCTTATATGGTTTTACTTTGAGTGTCGTGTATTATGTTGGATTTCGGAAATTTATTTTCTATTCAACATTCTTTTAAGATATATAAGAACACACATAAATTGACATATACAAGGTGTATGGCATTGAGAAGGACAACGTGGTGAAGATATTGGCGTTGTGTATTGGTACTATGTCTTTGACAAACGACATGTGGAAGTGAAAGAACAATATGAGATAATTCGTTGTTATCAAGACACGTTTTGTTGATGAGGCATGGAGCCATGCCTCATCAACGAAATGTGCCGTGATAACCATGAATCGTCTCGTTTTGTTCTTTCACGTCCGGACGTTGGTTTTCAAATACACTCTACCACTGCACAATAACTTCACCACCATCTCTGTCTCAATGCCATACACATTGTATATGTCACTCTTAAGTGCGTTCCTAGTTATCATCTTAAAAGAATGTTGAAACAGAATATACATATTTCCAAAATGCAACATAATTCACGACACTCAAAGAATAATCATGTAAGTTAACAATTGTAGCAGGCTTATCTCTAGCCAATTCTTGCTCAAAGTTGCCCACACTCATAACCCTAACTCCATTAACCGTTTCATCAACTATTGGAAGCAACCACACTCCTAGCATTTCCCCCCGTCATGCTTTATTTGTCTTGTTGACCACTTTTATAATTAGGACATCTACGGTCGATATGATTCAACAAATGACTTGTTCCTGAGTGGCTATCTCCCACAAATTGCTTTTTTGCAATGGCTGCAAATAGCTTTTAGGGCTCCCTTAACATTCCTCTTTGTGAATGATCCCACACCTTTGATGTACATCTCTTAGTCCTCTTTGAATAATTTTCTTCCCTTTCTTTATTTAGTTTTCTCTTGCCTTCACTCTCCCCTTGAGTCTCGTTTCAAGAAACTCCGACAATAGAGGGGTTGCTTCCAATAGTTGTTGGAGGAGAGCTTCCATCTTGTGTCTCCATTTTACCGACATATTTCAAAATACAACCATTAGAAACAGCTTCCCCCCCCCCCCCAAAAATATATATATATATATATATATATATATATATATATATATATATATATATATATATATATACAAAACCAACGATTACCTAATCTTATTAATCCCAAATAATAGATTGTTACATCATACAAGCAAATACAGAAGACCAATAAATGTTCTGCTTGAAAATGGCACCTGTGCAATCTTTCAGAATTCCATATTTCCATACTATTTTTAAATCCGTAGACCCCAGTTTTCTGGATCTGCATTCTACCAAGTGTCAAGTTCAAAATCCACAGTTCAAATTAAGTAAACAGATCAAATAAGCAATAGAGAGGTTAACCCTCATTTCCATCTACATATTCAACAGAGTTCACAGAGCAAATGTGGGGGGGGGGGGGGGAGGAGATTGTATACTGTATACCAGAAGATACAAGCATCAAATATCTAACAGGGGAGAGAGAAGAGAAGAGATCGAAGTTACAGAATGAACTAGGATTGCCAGCGTAAATGAGAACTCTGAGGGGTTTAAAGTTTCATTAAGTAATAAGTTCGAATTGTTTCAACTCAACAACTAAATTTGACAATACGAAATCACAAACCAGTAAAGAAGTCACAAACCAGTACCTTCAGTGGTTCCCAGATTCGGGATAGTGAGGCAAGTCGCAAGTCGCCGGAGAAGCTGTTTTTTGTCGTGGTGGTGGAAAGATAAGAGGGCGTCAACCTGTGGTTGAGAGAGGGGGTCGGTGATGTGAGAGAGGGGAGCACTGGAACTAGGGTTTGTGGAAATGGGGAGGAAAGTGAGAGAGGGGAGTACTTGCTCGAATTGGATATACGAAGGATATGCCCTCTGATCAGTATAGGGTTTTGTTTACCTAATCCATATCTGATCCAATCCAAAATGGATCGGTTTCGGACCACATTGCCATCCCTAGCCAGTTCGTTTGTTTGAGGTATACACCCGTCTCTGCATGTTAAGTCTTATATTTTTATTAATTTATCTTTGTCACTCTGCTATTTTGGTGGGTTTATTTGGCATGACCAAGCTTTTTAAGTTTATGGTAAAATTGGACAATCGTTGCTTTCAAGGAGCCTGTCACTTATACCAATCTACTGTCTCCGTCTCCGATTACATTACATAAACTATATGTTTAAGATTCTTTTGAGGTATACGATATACCTTTAAGATTTAGAATACAGTATTTCATCTATTAGGTGGCAGTGATCTAGATGCTCTGAAGCAATGATATCTCCAGAAGAAGGTTAGAAAATCTGTAACCTTGTGGGTTGATCGGTTCAGCTTAGGAAGAAAGATTTGGTGATCAATTATATGGGAATGCATTAACCTGTTTATCCCTTAAGTTTTGACTTTCAAGGTTAGTTAATAGCTCATCGTTATGCATCACTTGTTAAGGGGGTCTCAGGAGTAGGGAACCCAATATTTTCCAAAAACATGGTTGAGAAGTCTTAATGTTAATATTCTTGAGATGCCGCATATTTCTGGTAGGGAAAGTCCTTTGCACACATTATGTGGTCCATTGAAAGTTCAATTTTATCCTAGTATGTTTTTTCACAGATTTTTCATTCTATAGTTGCTTGTATGACATTCTTACGATTCTACTTATTCTTGCGTTCATTCAATCCACAGCTTCTGCGATCTGGAGACGGGGGAATGGTCCTCGATGCTGTATTGAGAGATCTAACAGCTCTGGTTTAGTATCCTGCCATTGTAAAGGTTGCTTTCTTTAATATACTGGTCAAGGACACATGTCAACAGCATTCTCCAATATTCCAATCATCACCAATACCTATTCCTTGGGAGTAATTAGGTGGTCCAAAATTCCAATCATACCTAACAGAAGAAGTTGCTTCTCCCAATTTGGGGATTCTGGGCAAGTTAGCTCAAGGCTGAAGCAGATGCAGGCATCACTAAGCATTTATATTCCAGCATGCACAGGTACTATAGTCTATGCATATCTGCTCACTATTAGTTAATGCTTAGTGTATGTTTCACAAATTCAGTGAATTACTATAAATGTTTTTTTCAGAAGAGAATTACTATAAATGTTATTAGTGCACAATCGATGAAAAGATGGCAGCGTGAAAGCAGTAATTGCCCAAGTTGTATACGAGAGGAAGAGAACTCGCTATTTTTAATGGTGCTGATTTCCTGAACTAAATGCCAATAGGATTCATGAGAGCGTTTGCTCTTTAAGTGGCTCTGGCAGTGCGTATGTTGCATAACAAATTATTTGCCTAAACTGTATCCAAATGTTTTAAATCTCTTTATTTTGGAATCCCTGACTTACCCAGCTTTTGATCTCTTTTTTGAGAACAAGTTGCACTTAATAATTCTGTTATATGTATAGTTGTATACATATACATTTGAAAGTGATGTTTTGCTGCAACACAGAAACTATACATAAATGAAGATCATATAAGGAATCAAGCTGCTCTGGTACTTGGTACTTTAAAATTGCTTACTGCTGCATATAGATGTTCTTGTGGCACTGACATGGATTGAGTTGGTCATGGATGTTAGGAACTTCCTCTGTGTCTCTTGGCTCGGAGCTCAATTACGTTTAATTTTCACTCTGAGCTACAGGTAGATTTAACATTTTAACCTGGGGGATGGTCTTTTAGCCTAGTGACGACGCCCATACCTGTCTTTAAGCTGGCCTGGGCCCGCAGGCGCCTCTGACCCTCTCGTTGAAATGGAAGATGTCTAAGTAGTAGTAAGTGTTTATTATGCTTGAAGTTGGTAATGGATTGTCAAGTTTCAACAGGTAGAACTTTCAGTTCAAAGTTTATAACCATCCAGATGAGTTAAAAAGTTTTGAAACAGAAAAGAGATTGAGGGGAAATGGCTTATAGACAAGTATGTGACCCACTAAATATCTCTGGTGCCACACTCCCATCATCATCATCATAATTCTGGAAGACTTTTATACCTTGATTAATGGCCATGATTGTTGCATGGAATTCAGTATTTATCTGACGGTGTCGCTCCCTCTCTCTCTATATAGTTGCCATCTACTTTTTCTAGGAGGAATTGCTTATTGCAACTTTGAAATTTGATATCGAAATTATGAGAATGTCGGATGAGTCAGATCTGTTGGTAAACTTACTTTCCCTGTTGCGGAATGTTATATCAACTGTTGGTGTACTTGTGACGAGAATAGTTAGAAGAATAGTTGAAAACGTTGTTTCATGTCTTCTGTGGTCTATTTTGAACTGTGTTGACTACAGTTCATGCGTTTTTCATCGTTTTAACATGTACTATTAGGTCGATTGTTCTTTTGGGGCCAACAGGGATGAGAAGCAAGTTCCTACTCATTTTTGTGCCTTGCTGTTTGAGAGGTCTCGTTGCCTTCAAATGATTCCCCTTTTCAGTATGTGATAGATATGCAAGTGATTTCGACATAGCAATAAAAAGAGTATGCTTGTATGTGAATAGTACTTTTTTTAACATTCACGAACAGCATATAGAGTCCTCTGGAAAATGTTGCCCATGGCTGGTTTTAATAGATGATAGAACTCAGTTTTGTAATGTTTTTCCTCCAATATCAGTAGTTTTGCTCGCAGATTTGCAGTCATTTGAAATAGTCTGCTGCAGCTCGGGTGGATTGAGGTTTTTATTGGTTTAAAGATGTTGCTACTAGCTTATTTCCCTTTTGGTTTTCTGGAATCAAGTTAAGACCAACATCGTCGTTTCTATAGTGGGTACTCTATATTTTGCACCGTCTACGTGTACACATTAGGGATTTCAACCAAAATGAACTTTCATCTTTCTATGTTGCCATTTTGTTTTTGGTTCTGCAGATGATTGCTCACCCAATTTCTGACTGGCTCGCGCATTGAGAAGCCTACCTAGGGTATCAGATTGTCCGAGTCCACCTATTTAAGTAATGATGGTGATGAGTGATGACAAACAGCAACAGTTCTTCATGGAGCTAAGCATTCACATTGACATCGGGTTAATGGTTATAAATTAAACTGGAAAAAATGTCCGGTAACGTTATTCTTCATATTTGCATTTTTGTTTATTTCCAACCCCAAGTTGTGTTTGTTATGCTTTTGACAATGTTTATTATTGCATTGTACAGACCAAGTCACTTACTTTGGTGACCAATTTGTAACATTTTCTTAGTCCACAAAAACCCTCCATCCGTGTTTGTTATGCTCTCAAATGCCATTTTGGATGCTTTCCTGCTCTTGCTCTAGGTGACTTAGCTTCCAACATGTGTTTCTGGTTTCCATTGAAGTCAAGGGTTCTCAATGGGTCTCGAATTGTGTAAGCAGTATAGCCTAGTAAAGTAGGAGAAGACCCTTGTTCTTGTTTTGATTTTCATGTGGACAAAGTTTCTATAGAAATATATATATATCTGAGAGTACGATCACATATCACTTTAGCGCACCCAAATAATTAGGAGACGTGATTTTGCCCTAAAATCTAGAGTTCCTCTAATCTAGCCCAACATAAGGTTTCAAGTAAAGCAAGTTGAAGTGCGATATATCGTGTATCATGTAACGAAGCTTGTTCGATATTTTCTTGTCATTAATGATACCATATCGCTACCCCTATATAGTAGGATTTCCAATTCAGCAGAGCATACACATTGCGAAATGACATTTCTGTCAATAGGGTACAAAGAAATTATTTCTTTGCTACTTCGGACTACTACTTCTGTCCTTCATCATTTCTTCATCTTTAGTCATCTATTCAAGAATATTCCCTTCCGTAAGTTACGCTTAGTTCCTTTCAATCATTCAAAACAGCAAAAACTCTTCACATATTACTTCCCTCATTCAATTTATACTATCTTTAAAGTTTGTAAAAAATCCACCAGACTATTATTCTGGGATAGGGGAGTATTATGCTTCATTTTCAAATATTTTGCCAATGTTTTGAAACTTGGAGTAGTTCTCTTCAAGGAGGGCATGAAGAGTAAGAGTGTGAAATGGTAGCTAGCAAGGAAGAAAGTGTAACATATTCAACAAATAAGTTGTAGTTTTAGCAGGTCAATATGTAACTAAGCTTAATGTGTTTTTTGCGATTGTTGTGAGAATTAGTTTGTTCTAGTGTTCATAATGTTGTCAACAATGATGTATCAAGTCCACACATTTTGCAACAATGCATATGAAAATCCCCGTACATTTTTTACCACAATTTAAACTCTAGAACAAACTAATCCGCGTGAGAATCACAAGATGTGTACAAGAGTAAACATTTGACTAGCTACTCAAGTAAATGTTTCTTCGTGTGAGCTATTGAGCTTCAATAAAGAATATCTTCCGATTCTTTTTCTGCAGGAGAGTTAGACAGTGTCTCTCAATCGACAATAATAACTGGTGATTAATTGTAGAAATTACTGAACTTTTTTGGAAAATTACTGAACTTCTTCGTGTGAGCTAGATGTACCTTGTGGGTAATTTTCACTTACACCCCCTCAGTTTTGGTTGATCTTCACTTACACCCCTTCTAGTTTGGAAAATTTCACCTACACCCCTTATGACTACCAAACATTTATGTCACACCCCTACGTGTATTTACTCTATTAGTTGGTCTAGTAACTTTCCAAAACAATTTTTTGGAAAGATTTACCGTTGCAAATGCTATAAAGGTCATACACCCTTAATTTCGCAAACTCTACCTCGAGTTATTCCTAATCGCTTGGAGTAGCTGCACCATGTTCAAAAATGCATATGAAACATGTGATAGAATACAAATATTTTGCATGTGTTACGAATATACAATGGGCTGTTTGCAGCCTCTGCAAATGTAAGTTTGTCCGAAAAACTGATTTTGAGAATTTATCATAAGAGCTAGCATAATAAATGCATAGGGGGTGTAAGTGACGACATGTTTGATAGTCATAAGGGGTGTATGTGAAGTTTTCCAAACTAGGAGGGGTGTAAGTGAAGATCGACCAAAACTGAGGGGGTGTAAGTGAATTTTACCCTGATTCTAGTTCTTTTTTTTTTTTTTTTTTGGCAAATGATTCTAGTTCTTTAACAAGGCATTTCAAAACATTTAAACAATGGTGGATCAATGGAGGGGTGTTGGTAATGTGGGGGGTGTTGGGAGGGTCTTGTCAATGGAGAAAGAGACAGCTATGGTGAGTGGAAGGCCGCGAGAGATGGGGCAATGTGGGTGTTATCATCATCTTCTTCTCCTAGTACATCTCTCTCCTTTCCTTTTTGCAGATCTAATATGAGAGAGAGAGAGAATTCAGCATGAGAAGAAGAAGCTAAGCTATGAGAAGACAAATTCATAATCTATTGCAGTAAGATTTGGCTGGGATTTTAGAAGCTCAGCCCTCTATACTTTCCATCTAAAAGATTAATTTGACATGGATGATGGAAACTTTGATAGACCCCCCACTACTCATTGCTTCTTGGACTTTTTTTTCCATCCCCTCCCCTCTCCTCTCTAGATCTTTTTAAACACAAAGTCTTAAGTATGAAATTGGTCATTAGCTCAATTGTAGAACTAACATAAGTTGTATAGAGAAAATTCCTTTCTTTCATTTAACTATAGAGTTGTTGATTGAGTCTGTGTTGAATAGCACTGAATATCTGATTTTCTGAGGCTGTAACATTTTACAGCTCGACTAGACAAGTTAAAGTAGTCATATTAGAATTGTTCTAGTTAAAATGCCTAAATTTATGGAATGAAAGTGTTCTGAAATTACAGTTATAGGTCATCATATAAAGGATGACCGGTGAGAATAGTGAGACTTGATGATCACACAACGGTGATTAAACATATAATGCCTTTTTTCTGAATCATCGGCGATTTTTTTTATTAAGTCGTCATCTTATTTGACTCTTTATTTAGGTTTGTCAGAATTCCCACGTGTCTTCTCTCCTTCTAATCGGCTTACTCTATCAATTTTGTCTTAGAAACTACTCGGTACCAGTTTTTTTACATGCATGAAGAAAAGAAGTTAATCTTTACAAGTTATCAAAAATAATTGTATTTTCTTTGTGTCAAAGCAATTGACCTTAAGAAAAAAAAATTAGTGCGCAATTATTTAATGTTTCTCAAGAAGTTGCACCTGCAAAATTACTACTGAAATTAAATAATAATGGTGATATGCCATGTGTTGTGAGAATGTGAAGTATGGATGGGCAATCACCCTCTACAAGTTTCGAGAGTGGAACTTGCTTCAATAGCTACCCTTCTTTTGGTGCCTTTAAAAACTATGTTTTAAATTTAAATATGTTTGGTATATATGTTATTCTTATTTTCTGATTTAGGCTATTTTTTATTGGAAAAAAAGTATTTTAACAGAGCACCAATTTTGTTGTTTTGAAACAGGTAA
Organism: Linanthus parryae; assembly: GCA_023055425.1. Lineage (NCBI taxonomy): Eukaryota > Viridiplantae > Streptophyta > Magnoliopsida > Ericales > Polemoniaceae > Linanthus > Linanthus parryae. Next base: position 461,951 of record JALGPY010000006.1, read on the forward strand.
GAAACAAGCTCTTCAATAGGTAAAAAAGTTGCTATGTTCTTGATGATGTCCTACTATTACAATTCCTAGAAAATATTAGAGAAAGTCCGATGTCCTAATATTAATTTCTTTGTAAGGTGTCTTGACTTTAGAGGTGTATTTGAATCTTGTAAAAATTGACATCCGCCTCTTGGAAGACATTGATCCGAAGTTGCATGAGTAATTGAGAGAGAAACTGATAAAGAAACATTAAAAGAGGTTATGAGTTCGATTTTTTTAGGAATCTTTGAAGACGGCTTCTCTTTGCGCACACACAAATAAGAAAAGTAGAAGTATTTTTCAAACTAGCGAGTTATCTTTTTCTCTTTTTATAGGTACATAAAACATCGTATAAATCCTATCATCCGAATATGAGGGGTGAGAATTGAATCATATATAAATTCTACCATGGTCCTTATAAAGCATTTACCAACTATGCTAGCTAGCAACTATTAGATTGTACTCTTGTGTGAGACTTGAGAGTTGAAGAAAATTGCAACCCTAGATGTTTTTAGGCAATAGGTAAAAGATTAAAGGAAGATATGATGGTGAGGTAGAGAAAAGGGAATAAAAATCCCAAGAAACATTCCCTCACAATAATCTCTTCCATTTAAGAAACACATTCAAAACATAACACATACTAATATTCCTCTCTGTCTGCCTTGTACCATTCCATTAATCCCATTCACACACATCACCATCCACTTAGCACCCCAACACCACCACCACCACCAATCCCATAGAGAGAGAGAGAGAGAGAGAGAGAGAGAGAGAGAGAGGAAAAGCCTTGAAAATAAGAAGGAAGCAAGTAAGCTGAAAATGGAAGGGGAAGGAGGAGGATTGGCCAACTACAACCACTTCCAAGTATTAAACTTCATCTCTACTGATAATACTAATAGTAACTGTTACTCTACTAGAACTAGTACTAGTACTACTAGAGGAGGTTTCCAAGATATGGTTGGTGTTGGTGGTGGTGGTGCTTTTCTCCATGAGTTTGATCATCTTCATCATCATCATCATCATACCCACCAATCTTCTGCTGCTGCTCAACATGTCATGAGCTTCTTGTCCTCTTCTTCTCCTCCTCCACCACCACTCAACACATCCACCAACCACCACAACCACCAGGATGATAGCCCTGCTGCTCTAGGGTTTAACCATAGCGCCGCCCGCCCTTCGTGGAACAATGGCCAGGTTCATTTTATCTCTTCTTAATTATTAGTTTCTCTGATCTTTGTTCAAATAACTTTACTATTTACATGCTTTAGATTGCTGTTTGATTCTAGGTTTCAGAATTTCTTCTTGTTCAAATACAAAGTTCTGTTTTAGAGCTTTGATTTATTTCTTCTCTATGAACTCTCTGTAGAGTTTCAATTGCTCTCTTTTGTTACTGTTGTTTAGTAGTAGTATTAATTTGTGTTACAAAAACTATAGTAAATTGACTTGGGATTTTTCTTGAAAACAGGTGGAGCAAATGGATGATCCAAAAGCAGCTGCTAATGAGGAAACTTACAGTGGCAATCACAACAATGATGCTACCACTTCATGGTAATCAACTCATACATAGATCTCCCCAAATCAAACTCTCTCTCTCTCTCTCTCTCTCTCACACACACACACACACAAACATACACACACACACTGGCCAGAAAATGCTTGTCATTGGGGGGTTGTTATATGTCAGTGACAGCAGAACCTACAAATGAACCCTCACCACAAGATATGCACACATAGTAGTAGTAGTAGTAGTAGTACTTCATCATCATCATTATCATCACCAATGAATGGAGTAAGGGTACAAGCACCATCTCTCTGTGTGTGTGTGATATCATCAGAAGAGAAGGATGTGACTGTGGAAACTGCACAAAGTGGTTTCATAGTGTGCACTCATCTCCCACAATCTCAAGGAAATCTCTCTATATAGAACTTTCTCAGTCCCAATAGCTAGACATTTGAGTTTGTTTGGAATATTCCCTTGTCTCAATGTGTATTGCTTGTTAGGTTCATGAGTACATGCTTGACCTATACATGTGTAGTTAGTTAGCATTTTAGTTAGTTAGTTCATTTCTGAGGTTCCGTTGTTATTTTTGATCTGATTTTCTATATATGGCCAATTTTTCACTCAAAGGTGTACTACTAAATCCATGAATGTATGATATAGGTGGAGGAGTTCATCATCAACATGCTCAGATAAGAACAAGGTGGTGAATAAAGTGAGGAGGAAACTTAGAGAGCCAAGGTTTTGTTTCCAAACAAGGAGTGATGTTGATGTTCTTGATGATGGTTACAAATGGAGGAAATATGGACAAAAAGTTGTCAAGAATAGCCTTCATCCAAGGTATACACTACATTATACGCAAATTCACATCGCATAAAAATTATATAACTAGTATTAAGAAATAACAGACTGTGTTCTTATATTACTTTTTATTCAAATATTTTTCACATTTTGAAAAATATGTAAGTTCCTCTATATAACTAAGCTTATAGATGGGTCAAAAAGTACATCAGCGGAAAATGTTATAGACCAATAGTGAGTGTGCAATCACTTAAAACTACAAACCCCTAATTCTTCCAAAAAAAAACTAATTCCAAATAGCAAAAGTAACTATTACTAACAATTTTTGAACATATTTCTAATAATTTCAGCATAAGCATTTCATTTACCGGCTCAAAGCAATTGAAGAAGTGGAGTTACAATCTCCAATCTTGAAATTTCTATTCTTCTTTTCTCTTTTTACAGGCCATTTTTGAGGTACAAAAACAAGCCAATTTAGTTATCTAAAAATGTAGTATTATTTAATTGCAGGAGTTATTATCGTTGCACGCATAGTAACTGTCGAGTGAAGAAGCGGGTTGAACGATTATCAGAAGATTGTCGAATGGTGATCACAACATACGAAGGCCGACACAACCATCCTCCATCCGACGACTCCAATTCATCTGAACATGAGTGTTTCTCCTCCTTCTAGTCGTACGCGCACTTAATTTAATCAGCTAGTAAGTATGCAAGATTTCAGGAATGCTATATGGTGTAGTAGTAATTATTTTGTATAACGAAGTCCCCATCAATCTTCAATATTAAAGAAGATTGAGTGTGCCCATTTTTCGTGATATATAAAAAACTTCAATATTAAAAACTATCGTAGAAAATAATATATTTTTGATATCATTTCAGGGAGAAAAAGACACTTATTTATTTAATCACGGGTAACTCATATGTATTCGGTTATGTATATGCCATATGGTGTATAACTTAAAATTTGTGTGATAGTAGTTTTATGCAGATTTTAGTTTTGTTTCCTGTTTGATGTATGGATTTTGTACATAAATAGAAATAAAGATAGAGAGATCGGATCGGTCCAAAACCGTCAAAAACTCCAAAGAGCTTAGATTACATTTATCACTAATTTTTGCATTTTGATTTCGCTCCCCTCCGTGAAGTTTGGTTTAGTAGTCCGGCTACATGGATAATAGATTCTACAAGTAATTTATTCTTGCCTTACTAGTATAATATTTGCATCCAAATTATACAATTACATAGTACATGCTAAATGCTTATGTAATTTTGTTATCTAAAATATTTGGAGGTGCAAATGAGAACTAGCTCACTTGGTAACCAATATCCCCTAGTACATTATGATCAGATATCATAATCAGGTCTCATGTTCAACAAGGTCGAGACCCCCAAAACCCCAAGTAGCAGTAAGATTATCTTTTGGAAGCCTAAAAAGTATGATAGATTTCTGAGTTCGTGACTGTAATAAGAAAATAAAATTATTAGGAAAAAGTGAGTACATTTTCTTGCACTTTCCGTGGGTGCGTGATCTAACAACCGATTCTATTATGTAAATGTAACTAAAAGAAACTAAAGTTGATATTCCATAACGATACTCCATAAGCTAAATGACTTGTATTGGCAAATAAAATGATGATTAATGTGAAGAACTCTGTAATCAAAGAGTTAAATAGCTTGGTGTCTAAGGAAAATTGTATGATAGAAAGAGGTAGTTGGATGGTTATATAGGTTTACACTCTTAACAAATTAGATACATATATCTCTCTCTCTCTCTCTTATATCAGTCAATTCATGTGTTAATACTAAATTTGAGTATGATGAGAAGAAAGAATTTATCAAGGTTGCTTACGAACAGTCTTAATCATGCCATTTATAGGTAAGTACTAGTTTCATTTAGTTAATGATGGTTAAGACAACCACGAGATAATGAGAGCAATGGTGTACCTAATCCAACTTAACAATGTGTCAGGACATTGATGCAGACATCGCTAAATATACCTCTACAGCGCTAATGGCTTCTCGAGTCGCGTCCTTCTATGAGCATGACATTCGACTGGAGGTTTTTCTGTTCTTTTTTTCTTTTTTTTTTGTCAACAGACTTAGAGTCTGTACTAGCCTAGTCTATATTATAAAATAGCATGGTTTAACTAACTTATAATTTTTCAACCGTTAGATTAAATCAATCACATCTCCACCATTAGATCTCACCTACTTATTACATCTCTAACTATCCACTCTCCTTGGACATCCCTAACTACCCACTCTCTTTGGTCATCCCTAACTAATAGGAGAAAGATTTTTCTCAACTACATCCCTAACTGATAGGAGATAGGTTGTGAGTGATTCCCACGTCCAATGCTCATCCCATGCTTGGAAGTTGTTATTTTTTTCACCACATTTGTAAATATAATTTTTGAATAACACCTCTAAATTCATTTAAAAAAAAACACACCTCTAAATTTAAAAATTATCCAATTTAGGGATAGTGTCCTCGGACACGGGCAATACTCTAGTCTATATTATAAAATAACATGGTTTAACTAACTTATGAATATACAACCGTTAGATTAAATCAACCTCATCCTCACCATTAGATCTCACCTACTTATTACATCTCTAACTACCCACTCTCCTTGGATATCCCTAACTACCCACTGTCGTTAGACATCCCTAACTAATAGAATAACACCTCTAAATTCATTTAAAAAAACACTCAGAAATTCAAAAACTATCCAATTTAGGGATAGTGCCCTCGGGCACGGGCAATACTCTAGTACTAATAAATATGCACTGTCTGGTGGATATATGTAAAATTATGTCTTATATGTATAATTATTAATCCACGCTGCTAATGGCTTCACTAGTCGCATCCTTAATTATTTGAACATGAAATGTCTCCATAATTATACCGTGTGTGTTTTTATTCAGTTTTGTTTCTACTCTATAGATACGTCAATCCAAAAAAAGTGAATATTTGAAGCTCAAGGTTTGTTTGAAAAACCAGAAAGTTACTAGGAGGATTCCTCGAAGGCAATAGAAATGAAGATTGCCTAAGATGACTATTATCTAATCAACTTTCATGAAGTCAATTGTTCGCCATGGGATACTTTAGTGCCAGTTCAATGAGCGAAACGCTTTTAACTTAACTTTTCCACTGAACACGGTTATTCGCATTTTTCTCGATTCTTATGAAGATAAAGGAATTGTTGTTCTTCAAAGCACGATTCACTTGCTGATTAGTTGCTGTCGCCAATACGATATGGGAAAACTAACCATCCAAGACACCTTTGACAGGATCATCGCATACATTTCACATATAATTAGTTCCTTAATATCTCTCTTCTCTTTTTATATTGTGGGAGAGTAAGACGAATGAACAGACAACAACTTCAAGTTTCTTGTTTTCTCATCGTACGTGGTTAACAAACATTGTTGCGTAATGATTTCTCACCCACGTAAAACCAAGAACATCAATGACATGATGAAAATAGAAAAAATGGTGGTACTTGTCCACAATCGACAAGGGTAAACTGGTCACAAAAAGTCAGTTTGCACCCCTCCACTTACGGATTGTAACAGAAGGAGGTATCTATCCGCCCTCCATCCACTGACAGGGGTGCAAAATGTATGATTTCATAAATTATGGGGCAAAATGTATTTTTCCATAGTTGGAGGGTGGAAAATGTCATTTATTCTTTTCGTTAGGAAAGAAAATGAGAAAAAGATGAGACGAATCTTCATGTACTTGAGAAAATTTCTTAACTTTCGTCAAGTCAAAATAGTGCTGTTGTTATCACTTACCAAACACATGGTTTCAAGGATATTATATACGTTTTTCATGTTCCATGCATGTTCTGCAAAACCAAATTGAAGATACACAAGCTTGGAATTACACTCATAACCATGAGCTCACTCTGAAATCTGCAAACACCATCTACGCATCTCTAGACAGAGCTCCAAAATCAACTGCTACACATATCTATGCTATTCGACTATTCGTGACGACGTATTATTGCTCATCAATTACATATTTTGCGCTTGATCGTAGAAGCTGATTCCTTATCAGCTTTTCAGATGATTACAACGGCTCATTTATATCCTCCTTGGCTTGCTACTTTGCTTCACGATTGTAGGCATGTCCTCCACAGTTACAGGGAAGGGAACTCGGGAGCAGATCTCATGGCTTCCTGTAGCTGTCATGAAGTAGAGACTTTTGTAGTTCATCCCACTCTTTTAGGCTTCCGTTTGGTTGGTGGTAAAACATTTTCCTGGAAAAAGTTTTCCCTTGTTTTGATGTTTTGCTGCTGTTTGGTTGGACGTAAAAATGTTTTCCCTTAAATGATGTAAAATGATTTACACATTTCAAATCCGTAAGCCATATTCCGGAGAGTGAAGGAGCACAACAACAACTCATACGAACACCTCCATCACCAATAACCACCACTACCACCTACCTCAATCACGACCCTTCACCGCCACCCATCACTGCTACTGCCGTCACGGTCCACTGTTTTGGCAAGTGTCAACCAAACCTGAGAAAATAATTGCAGAGATAACTTTTTCACACAAAATAGTTTACGCGTTAAACATTTTTCCTTGTAAAACATTTTACTGTAAACCAAATAGAGCCTTAGGTAACGTTTGGTTTTCCGGACTAGCCGGACTGGACTGTGCTGGACTGGACTAGGTCAGATAGATTTGGATTAGCTGTATTATATTTAATACTGTGTTTGGTTATGTACCGTACAAAATATTATGAATAGTTGTTGGTGTAATTAATGTTCAATTCCAACTATACTGAATAGTCCAATACTGTTAATACTCTACTGGGGGAGGGTATTAAAATATGGCATTAAACCCATGTTTTACACTATTTAGTACCGGTATTAAATTTAATCCAGAAGACACCAAACAAAGTAGTAATAATCACAATACTATAACTAGTCCAATACTAGTTAATACCTCTAATACTAAAAAACCAAACATGCCATTAGTGTCTAAAAAACCTCTGAAACACGAGTAATTATTGCTTGCTCCAAGAGCAAATATGACGTGGTGCTCTAATCAATACATCACGGGATACGTCAGGAACATGTAGGAATCAACTTTCTTTTGTCTGTCACTCATTCTCTTTCTTCCTGACGTGTCATGTGCTGTATTGATTAGAGCACCACGTGTATTTGCTCTTAGAGCAAACAAAAATTTCTCCTGAAACAGGCACTTATTTGAAAACTACTGTATACTCAAGGGACGAAAACAACAATAGTGGTCATAAGCTTTGCAAAAATAACTACAAATATAGTGGTCATAAGTGAATGTAAATCACAGTTAAGGGCTCAAAACACAATTAAATATTATCACTCATCTACACACACCTATCCTCAACTTCTTCTTCTTCTTCTTCTTCTTCTTCAGAGCTCACTCAAAACCCTAGACAGAGTTTCACTTCAACCATGCTTCTCCAAATCGCCATTTCACAGCCTCCTCTCCAACACCACCACAACCTTTCCCTCTCTCTCCCTTCTGGACTTCGCAGTTCCAACTTCCTCCGAACGATTCGAATCGTCAACAGCCCATGTACTACGCTTCGGTGTTCAATTTCTCAGGTTCCCGGCCATGGAACCACCGTGGAGAGCGAGAGGGAAAGGTTGAAATGGAACGGCGTGTTCAAGAGGATATCTTTGGCGAATCGCAAGGAAGCGGTGGGTGTTGCGGTTGTGCTAGAAGAGTGTGAGAAGGAAGGGAAGAGGCTCTCCAAGTGGGAGGTTTGTAGAATCGCCAAGGAGTTGCGGAAATTCAAGCGCTTTAAGCTCGCTCTCGAGGTAATTTGATGAAGAAAAAAAAACTGTTTTGTTGGTTTTGTGAGATTTACAGCATTTCAATTGGATTAATCTCATCGCAAATTGCTGTTGATGTAGAATAGGATACTAGTACTTTTGGTAATCATTCATCTATTTCTTATGCCTTTTGAGTTGAGAGTAAGATGAATGGGGTTTCACCAAATAAAATGTGTTTCTCTTGTCAGCTTTATATAAAGAATTTGAGTGTATCGGGTTCTGAGTGTGTATCAGTTCAATATTGATTCAAATTATAAGGTTCAGTGGTTTAATCTTGAGTGCATCTTCTCGAGGCTGAGACACACTTAGTTTTCTCAGTGAAGTAGATGATAGAACCAACAACATAAGCTCAGCTCCAAGTAGCTCATTATTTGAATTGGATTAATATCATCACAAACTGCTGTTGATGTAGAATAGGATACTGCCAATTTTTGTAATCATACATCTATTCCTCGTGCCTTTTGAGTTGAGAGTAAGATGTCGATGCATAAGCTATCAATATGAATTGGGTTTCACTAAACAAAATGTGGTTCTCTGTCAGATTTATTTAAAGAATATGAATGTATCGAGTTTTGAGTGTGTATCGGTTTAGTCCTGATTCAAATTATAAGGTTCAATGGTTCAATCTTGAGTGCATCTTCTCGAGGCTGAGACACACTTACCTTTTTCAGTGAAGTAGATGATAGAACCAACAACATAAGCTCAGCTCCAAGTATCTCAGCATTTGAATTGGATTAATATCATCACAAATTGCTGTTGATGTAGAATAGGATACTAGCACTTTTGGTAATCATTCATCTGTTCCTTGTGCCTTTTGAGTTGAGAGTAAGATGTCGATGCATAAGCTATCGATATGAAATGGGTTTCACTGAACAAAATGTGGTTCTCTTTGTCAGATTTATTCGAAGAATATGAATGTATCGAGTTCTGAGTGTGTATAAGTTTAGTCCTGATTCAAATTATAAGGTACAATGGTTCAATAATGTCCAATAGCTCATCACAAGTTGCTGTTGGTGTAGAATAGGATACTAGCACTTTTAGTAATCATTCATCTATTCGTTATGCCTTTTGAATTGAGAGATGTTAATGCATAAATTATCAATATGAAATGGGTTTTACTAAACAAAATGTGGTTCTCTTTGTCAGGTTTATTCAATGAATTTGAATGTATCGAGTTCTGAGTGTGTATTAGTTCAGTCTTGATTCAAATTATAAGGTTCAATGGTTCAATCGTGAGTGCTTCTTCTCGAGGCTGAGACACACTTTTTTCAGTTAAGTAGATGATAGAACCAACAAGATAAGCTCCAATAGTTTGCAAAATCCAAGGTAGAGGTCTTCAGACATTCAGCTTGGTAGCTTGCTAAACTTACCGTGCGAGTATTAGGAATTAACTAACTTGCTAAGGCTAATTGGCTACATCTGAATGGTGAGAGAAGATCTTCCCAAGCTTTGGAGAAAATAGGAGATTATAGAGAGATATTGAGGGATCTGAAGCCACTATGGCATGGAATGCGTAGATTGCATATGGTTTATATCTTTTCCGAGTTTTACTTGCATGATATTATGCTGGTAAGACTACCCTATCCCTGAAAGTATAGGTTACTTTACAACAAAGACCTCGAGAGTTTTCACAATTCATGCCATATTTGGTTTGTGAAATGGTAAAAGTATAAGAGAACGGTCATTTCCGATGAAAAGTCACATTCCAGAAGTTTGAACCTCTAAATCATGACATGCTATTCTCATTATCTAACAGCATATTATACGACATTCCTTAAAGAAAAAAAGGAAAATGGAGAAGTGAATAAATGTCATCTACTCCGAATACACAATCGTCGTTCAAGTTTCTTCTTTTTCAGATTTCAAAAGACAGTGGAACACAGTTAGATTCTCTCATAGGCGTGCTGGAGTCTTGTTGTCGAAATTAAATGAAATCACGCCTCAGCTGAAGCGTTAATCTTTGTCATCTAATTCACTTCAAGGGGGTGGCGTTTGCACTCCCGAACCACACTCTGCACCGTCCACTTTGCGGGCTAGTTTGAAATCACTTCATGTGCTAATAGATTTGAGTGTGCTTGGTTGAATTAGAGGCCTTGCCGACTTCAGTATCTAAATATGGAACTGCGGTTAGTCTTTAGTATTCCTATATTCAGCCCACTTACAATCAACATAGAGGTAGAACAGTAGAACTAGAATATCCTGTTACCATATTCATTAGTGGAACACAAGACAAACTCTCTTTTCATATTTGAATTCTTAGGAAGTTTCAAGTTGCAGAAATATGAAGCGTTATGAGTTCTCCGCTGGGTCATAATTTAATACATTCATTTCCAGTGCTCCGATAGAAGTATTCTACTCTAGCTGAAATTGAAAACTAAACACCACTTAATTGGTTGAGGGCTCAGTAGATGTATATAAGACTTGTTTGTTGACGAGCATCGACTCCTTAGATACAATTCACGTGTCGCTAAGATAAATCTGTAACTACTCTTTCCATGTGAAACTACTAGCTGTAGTTCTATTCCTGGTTCAGTATTTTTCGTATGATTTTTGAACTGGAGACTGTCCTGCATTCTCTCATGTTTTTTCCAAGTTGTTCGCATGTCTCAGCTGTACTTAGAAAAGTTTCAAATGCCCTGCAGGTGTATGAATGGATGAACAGCAAATCAGAATGGTTTACGATATTCACAAGTGATTCAGCTATTCAACTGGATCTAATTGCTAAAGTATGGGGACTATCAGCTGCTGAAGAGTACTTCCAGAAGCTTCCAGATGGATTCAAAGACAAGAGAACTTACGGGGCTCTTCTAAATGCCTATGTCCAGACCGATATGAAGGAGAAAGCTGAAACTTTGTTGGAAAAAATGAGAAACAGAGGCTATGCAAATCACCCCCTTCCGTTCAATGTGATAAATACTCTTTACATGAGGCGTAAAGATTATGATAAAGTTGAGTCCATTATTTCAGAGATGAGGGAGAAAAACATACCTCTAGATATATACTCCTACAACATCTGGTTATCATCTTCTGGGGCTCTAGAATCTATTGAGAAGATGGAACAGGCGTTTGAACAGATGAAGCTGGACTGTGCCATTACTCCTAGCTGGACTACGTTCAGCACTATGGCAACAGTGTATATTAAATTGGAGCAGTTTGAAAAAGCTGAAGACTGTTTAAAGAAGCTTGAAGGCAGAATCATTCGTCGGGAGAGAATGCCTTACCACTATCTTATTAGTCTTTACAGTAGCATTGGTAAAAGAGACGAAGCTTATCGTATGTGGCACACATACAAGTCCGTCTTTCCAAGTATTCCAAATTTTGGTTACCATACTATGATATCCTCATTGGTACGCCTGGATGACATTGCGGGTGCTGAACAGATTTATGAAGAATGGTTGTCGCTCAAATCTAATTACGATCCTAGAATAGCAAATCTTATTATTGGTTTGTATGTCAGAAAAGGACTTCTGGAGAAAGCTGGAACTTTCTTTGATCGTCTTATTGAATCTGGAGGAAAGGCGAATTCAAGAACATGGGAGATTCTCGCTGAAGGACAGATTGTAGAGAAGCGAATTCCTGATGCATTGTCTTGTCTGAAGCAGGCTGCTTTGGTTCAGGATCCAAACTGGAAACCAAAACCAGTTAATGTGGGGAATATTCTCAAGATTTGCGAGGAAGAAAATGATATTGTAAGCAAGGAGGTTTTGGTCGGGATATTGAGGCAAGTACGATGTTTTGAAGATGCAGCTTATATGTCATACATCCCCTTAAATGAACCAGTGCCCAGTGATGAAGTTGACATTGGGGAAGGAAGAAGGGTCGATGAAGTTGACGAATACAAGGATGGCGACGAAGCAGAAATGCTTCTCAACCAACTACAGGGAAGCTTGTAATGGCATGTTTTTCTCTCTGTATGCCGGCGACCATATGGAGTTTATGGCGTTGACGACATAGAGGTTGTTGCTACTGTGCAGCAATCGTGATTGTGTTTTGTCCTGTGAAAGGTAGCATGAGTTCTAGACCAGTATATCTTGTCAACTATCTTTCAGGTGTTATCTATCATGTCTCAAATCATATGGGAGTATCCAGAAAGGATTATAACAGTTAGCATGTAGTTCTGGTTCTAAATCGCCTCTATGTAGGGTTTTAGCATGTAGTTCTGGTTCTACATCGCCTATATGTAGGTTTTGTAAATCTGGATCAGAGGATACGAGGTTACAAGTTAGATGCCGCCCCTAGAGAGTTCCACTGTAATATTTCACAGGATTATGAGATTTTGTCACAGATTCAGCAGAATAAAACGAATTTGCATGGTCACTTATTGTTGAAAACAATTTCTTAACTTGATATGGTTTGACTTGTGATAACTTTCTTACAAGTTTGATCTGTGTTTATTTATCATGTCAGACAATATTATTATGGTACCTCTTTTTTGTGATAATTTTAGTCTCGCCACCATTCAATGAAAAGGACGAATGAAAGGCGTACACCCATAGCATTTTGTTACCCATAGCATTTTGTTAGGAACAGGGGAACTCTTATGAGTACATCAAACTCAGAAAAACACGTTTTCAGAGGTTTCTTCATGTGATTTACGGGGAGAATTATTAGTAGATTGAAGATTTGAAGGTATGCTCTTTGGAAAATGGGTCAATCAAGGCCGAGAGTTTCTAAATCTTCTGCATTTCGTCATCCTTGAGCTAAGAATGAGCTAAGAACTACACATTGCGAGGAGGATTTGGTATATCAGGTATGCTCTTGCCTTCATTATGAGTTTTCTGTTTATGTTGTCGAGTTGTAGTTTCTTTTAGTGAAAACTCAGTGAGAAAAGAGGAAAACGAATGATATACGATTGAAATAACAACAGTGTAGTTTTCAGATTATATAACTTGTCCCTTTTACTTTTCAGAGATTATTGGAGTTGGATTCTGTGGGCTAAACCCGGGTTGCTTGCTCACCTTTGCTTCTATTGAGTAATTCTCCTGGCCGTGTCGTGATTCTCATTTTTTATGTCTTTCCAATTTGGGGATGAGGAATGGATGGAATAGATTATATGGTCCCACCTCTTTCTCATGTTCTTTTCTTTTCGTGATAAATTTCTATGACATTGCATGCTAAATTATGGTAGGTACGTCGAACTGCATAGAATCATCTCCCCACGAGTTGTATTATTCACGGTGTTAGTTATGCAATAGTATTGTTAGCCTGAATGGTTTTTTGTTTCTCCCTGATGCTTTTCAATTCTCATTTCTGGGGAAACAATTTTTGAGGAGAAGAGCGATGTTCAAGTATGGAAATTGCTTGTTTTCGTGGTAACGATTGGACTTATTTGACGGATTTACTATTCAATGTAAGATACGGGGTGGGACGGTGGTTTGGTAATGATTGAATTGTTTATGCTGCTGGAAAGAATGATTTTTTACCTTCTTTCATGGTATTCGATTGTGTTGGATAAGTGTGTGATCTACATTTTTACTTTATCCGGATAAAGGAGATATGAACCTCATAGCATTAGCGGGATTGTACCCGGGTGGTTCTAATTTTCCGTAAAATGAGAATGTTAATTCCAGAACAGATTGTGATAGGTGAGTGATAAAGAATATGGGTTAAATGAGCCTGCAAAGCTAAGGTTCCACCCACAACTCATACACATAGATATTCAATATGCAGAACCTGTAGGTTTGATTCTAGTTTGTAGTTGATTTTTACCATCCTCTTTATGCGCCATGAAAACATGGAGTAGGATGCATCTTATTTTATATTCTAACCATCGGCTACTTTGATACACTTTTCAGGTTTGCTAGGCCCGTGATCATCCAGACAAGTCCACATGATCCAAGAGGGTTTTGCTAATCTGGCATTTGTACAACCCCTGCTGAATAGTCTCTCTCAGCTCCTCTTACAGGCAATTCTCCTAACCCTTTTTTGCTTTTAAGGTTGCTGATTCTAGTTTCAGTGTTTTGCGCATGTGATCACGCTTAAACCACCCAGTCATTAGTTGTTTTCTTGTTCAAAGGTTGTTGTATTATTGAATGACCAAAGGGTCTTGGGATACCCCCAAGTCTCTTGTGTTGCCTAACTGGTTCAGTACTTTACACGATGCTGATAGATTTTAGATATCTTCATTTAGCTGATTGACCAACAAAACCCGTCGGTGAAAGCAACATTAAATTGTAGAAATGTAGACTTGTGGTATAGAACATCTAGCACGTACCTATAACGTGTCTTGTACAAGTTTCATAGGTAGGAGGTCCCATCACAAATTGGTTGCTGCCCTGCCGCTATTTGTCTAATTTTTGCTGATTAATTCTTATGTATTCCCTATTCCCTACTGCCACGCGTACCGTTGGTTCATCTTTCTATTTTAAGAAGCCGACTTTGTTAGTCTCGTGACTCTCATCTAGCACCCGATAGAGTAGAAAATAGCATTTCTATGAAATCATCTGACTTAGGCTACCGGTGTCTTAAATGGGCAAGAATGGCCTAAATTTCTGCAATGAGACGATGGGCGTAGTTTTATCACAATAACCTCATATCCTAGTGCAACTAGATATTTGGTTGCATTCAATTGGACATCATGGTGTCAAGAGGGCCGGCCCACGGGCAAAACCGGCCCAGTCCGGCCACCAACCCAACCCTGGACCGCCCCCCTACGAAGCCCCCCCCCCCTCCCCCCCACCCCACCAAACAGCCAGGCCCCTCCCAGCCCTCCTCCAAGCCGGCTCCCATGGCAGCCCGGCCCTTTGACATCTTGAATTGGACATGGTCCTAGACTAGACACACCGCTTTTGTTGGGTCCTACATAGTACATTCTCACTATTTCCTTAACTTCTCTCCTGACCGTCTATCCATCATCTGTTGGACGTACCATAGGCTTTTTCCTAACTTGTCTTCTGACCGTCTGTCTCTCATCTGTTGGTTGCACCACAGACTTCTCCGAACTGTTGATGTCTTATTACATGAGGATCGATAGTGGGCAAATTTTGGATGATTGACCATGTGGGGTTTGGGTTCCTTTGGCATTTAGATCTCATGTTCTATGAACAGTGCCATCATCATCGGTACATAAAGAATAAATATATACATCTTTTAGAGAGAGAAAGATAGAGAGAAGGCGAAGGGGGGCGAATTATGCGGGTCATGATAGAGCAAAGAGGGAGGGGACTCACATGGAGAACAAACAGGCTTAACATGTAACATGTAGAGCTGTAAATCAATCTCTCCCAAACATTAATATGATCTTCAACCTCTTATTTTAAATCTCTCTCTCACACGTTAGTTTATCTCTCTCTCTCTCTCTCTTGCACGACATGCCTTTCTCTTGTCTTACTCCAAGTCCAAACGCACTTGAAAAAATATATCTTCCAGCTTGGACTCTTCAGTTTACAGTTGTTACTGACTACAGTTTCTATTCTTGATACATTGCTACATGACACATGATTAGAATTAATTAACTGGATTCGGAGTGTTGGGATGTACTATAGGAGCCCAGTCTGTGAAGTGTTCTACACGAGATCTAGAAGTTCATTTGTACATTTTTTAACCTTGTTCATGACGGGTAATTGATTGCAAAACGTGAAATTGGGTAAAAAAGAATACTAGGGAATAGCGCAAGGCACACTATAGAATAGAAAAGCTCAAATATAGACAACTCTAAGAATTTCATATGAAACTTAATAAGAATCTCGTGAAGAAACCTTCGTAATGCAGTTTTAAAGGGAATGCTTGATTAGCACCCGCCATGACCTTTGCACCCGAGTCCAGGGTAACATGAGGGCAAAACTAAGGAATACAGAGTTGTTTCATGGATGGTAAATAGCGCAAATATTCAAATGTAATTCATAGGAAACTATTGAAAAAGTTCGTCACCAGCTTCTTAAAAAATAATATTAAGTGCCAAAAATCCTTCTGGGGAGTTTCTGAACTCGTATGAAATGAGTGTCGGCTATCCCAACGAAAGAAGAATGTAGCTCCAATTTTTTCAATCTTTCTTTCTCTTTTCCATTTGAGCACACAACATGGGAAGAGTGTTGGATTCGTTTCTTCAAGATCCATCCTTTGTGATGTCATTGGTGAAATTTATAATCAAGAATAGATCACAGGGAGTAATGGTAAAGCAATCCCAAAGAAGATTGTCAATGAAAATTAGTTTATTAAGACAGAATAAAATAATTCTAATAATTCTAACGGGTGTACTTGTCATTGGATCAAAATATTATAATATACATCTATTCAAATAATTTTAAATATCTTAACTGAAGACAAAAGGAGAGAGGAGAAGGGAGGAGATAAATGTGCGTCGCCAGCATGTTCGAAATCAACACTGGCCATAAACAGATTGATATTTTTGCTGTAAAAGCCAGTGTATTTCTCTCCTGTACTCATTTTCCAGTTGTACCCTTGGCATTGCAAAAATTGGCCACCAGCTCCCAACAAAACACAAAATCAAACTAAATATAGTTCTTTGGTGTTACAATCTTAGAATTAGTTAATCTTTTTATTTTTGTAATTGTTTTCTCATAACCCGATCTGTACACAACACTTAATTTTTGGGACTGTCGATAATTCCAAGTGTTAGCAGTAATTACTAGGACCATGTAGCTCCTTAAAATATTATCCATCAAAGCCAACTCACAACCTTGCATTGTTAAAGAAAGAATCAGCATTTCCCATTGTACAATAAATATTAGGACGGATTAAGGCCGGTTTTTGTCCTTGGAGTTCATTGTAGTTTTCGGTTCAGTAAAGCGAAGAATATGCCTACGCAGCTACACAATATCTTACTGTAGTTAGCTTCCATTCTTGTTTGTGTTGTGTCTTTGTTCCACACTTTCCCGATAAGAAAATTTTGATTTGAATTATCGTGTGGGGATTTAGATTGGGGTTTTACACCAAATTTCTTCTGTACTGTTCTTAGCTAATTTTTTTCTATTTTAGTTGTATTTCCCTTAATCTTGCTTGGTGAAACATGACAAATCCTTAGTGTCCCTCATTGATGTTGAGACCACAACACATGCTAGATGTCTCAAGTGGGACCAATTAGTTTAAACTACCATTAACCCACATGTAATCACATGATAAGTATGGCAAACCCATAACCATTTAGTGTTCATTGTCTCTCAATTATTGTTAGTTACTTATAAAAAGCTCAAAAATCCTTCCATCCATTTTTATATGATTCTAATCCAAAATGTTAGTTATCTTTTTTTTTTTTTTTTTTCCTACCTTGCGTAATAAACAGATGTGGGCACATTATTGACACTTCTCATCTTTCTCTTTTCTGCATATTATTTTTCACACCGGATTCTAATTCTATGATTACATCGTTGTAAGGAGAAAATAGCCATTTACTTAGTTGTTCATATGTTAACACAACATAATGTTTTCTACCATATTATCTATTGAAATCTTTACTCGTGTTGATAAGCGCGAGAATGTCAAATGCAGTTGGATAAGGATAAAAAGAACATTGAGATTACTTCTTGGCCGTGACAATCCTTGGAGAGATTATTCCTTACTCAAAGAGTTAAGGCCGTGATACTCAGGAAGTCATCAGGACGATACATGTCCTTGAACTCCAAGCTAATTTGTGGTTCTGATGCTTCGTATTCGTAGCCTCATCATGTCAGCAATTCTTATGCTAAAGAATAATTTTTCCATATCTTGACAATTAGCAGGTGAGAACTCCCAAAGAGTTGGAACAGTAATCTGGCAAGAAAAGTTCAGTTGAGGTTGTGTTTTTTTGAATTAAAAAGGTACCAAAAACCTAACTGAAGTCATAATGAGCCACCACTAGAGTAAACACCTCCACCATATTTCAAATTGTCAAGGGTATTTTAGTCCATAAGAAAAAGGTATACCTGCCTTGTAACGACCATGTGCCACCAGCACTTATATACACCAAAGTAAAAGAAGAGAAAACAATCTACTTATATATCTCTCAACATCAACACATAATACTATTCCACTCTCTTCCACCAACACAAAAATTCTCTGCACATTATCAATGGCTGACCAGTTGGAGATCCCAAGTGTGATGCCTAAGCTCATCACTTTCCTATCTTCCTTGCTGCAGAGGGTGGCGGAATCGAACGATCTCAACCGTATGTTCCAGCCCCAGAAGATCACAGTCTTCCATGGCCTCACTAGGCCAACCATCTCAATTCAGACTTATCTAGAGAGGATCTTCAAGTACGCGAATTGCAGCCCCTCGTGCTTCATTGTCGCCTACATTTATCTTGATCGGTTCGTGCAGAGGCAGCCTTCTCTGCCCATCAATTCATTTAATGTTCACCGGTTGCTCATCACCAGTGTCATGGTAGCTGCAAAGTTCATGGATGACATGTGAGTGTTCTCTTGCTTGTACTTTCTTGGTTTCCTTTTCTGGATTTTACCTTAATTGTCTGAGATTCCTAGATTCTTCTGTATGAAGTTCCAATCTTTGGTGCTGTTTTGCATTCTTCAATGGATTTCCTATCTGGGACTGGCTCATTTCTTGATAAAGTTCATGGATTCTCTTGGAATCGACCTAGGAGCTTTTACACTCTTTATCATGGTCCTGTTGGAACATGATGAACCATATCTGCAACTAAAGTTTCCAACTTTCAAATTCTTAAATGAAAAGTGTTTCACTTTCCTGCACATTGAAGTTTCCATCTTAGGCCAGCTTGTCTTGGCTTTAAGATAGGTGCTCTGCTATTGGATGATTCTGAGTAGATTACATAGGTTAGGGTCAATTTAGTAACTTAGGAAAAAGCAACATTTTATCCCCCTCATCTTATTTTGAAAAATCCTCATTTTGCATTTTTTTTAGATAATCGTAATGTGCAGATCAATTTACACGCACCTCGACTAAATCAACAGGATTCATGTGTGTTTT
Source organism: Linanthus parryae (assembly GCA_023055425.1). NCBI lineage: Eukaryota > Viridiplantae > Streptophyta > Magnoliopsida > Ericales > Polemoniaceae > Linanthus > Linanthus parryae. The sequence goes on from JALGPY010000006.1 coordinate 480,984, forward strand.
TGCAGATATTACAACAATGCTTACTATGCAAAAGTGGGAGGAATCAGCACACCAGAGATGAACTTTCTTGAGGTGGATTTCCTCTTTGGTTTGAGCTTCCACTTGAATGTGACTCCCACCACTTTCCACACCTACTGTACCCACCTCCAGAAGGAGATGTTGCTGCTTCCTCCCATAGATTTAGCTGAATCTTCATTGTGTGTTCCAAAGTCTGATAAGCTCCAATTGTGCTATGATGAAGATGAAACTGCCTCCTCTCATCAACAACAGCAGCAACAACAACAACCACAACAACTAGCTGTTTAAGTTTCATTGATGGTTTAGTTTGTAGTTAGCTCTCTCTCTCTCTCTCTCTCTCTCTCTGGGTTGGCAAATTGATCATTGCCATAAAACCCTGTTCTCTTTACTTCTCTCAAATCTCTCTTTGGGTTAATTTCACTTTTGTCCCCTTTCTGTTAAGAGAGATTTGCAACCTTGCAATCAACACAAAAGTTAAAAGTTTCCATCAACTGTCAGCTCCCAATTTGCAATTGAGACCAAATCTGTCAAAACTGGCATTCACTTGTCTCCCTCAGAACAAGAAGAATAAAAAAAATAGGTGGATCTTTTAGACATTTTGCAAAGATTTGGTTCCCATGGTGGGTTTGTTGTATCAGATTCACATGAGTATTGGTTCTGTAGCTTATTTTGTCCTCAATTGCAAATTCTTGAGCTGATTGCAAAAGGAACTCTTAGCTAGAGATCTAGTTGCAAATCTTTTTTGAGAGGACATTGTGTTGAACCCTTTTGCTTACCTCTTCTTTTAGGAATTGGTGTACATATGGGTGTTCTTTAGTTATGGACTTATGGCAATGAGAATGTCTGTGTTTGATTGGTCTAATCACTAAGTTCTTTGTATCTGTTATATCTGTTTGTGTATTAAACTGTTGTCGTAGATACTTATCAATTTTTACGGTAGAGCTCTATTTGCGCCTGCGAGAAAGGGCGATAGAGACGTAAAATGGAGGGACTTTTGATGGTGGGGAGAGGGGGGAGATTAATTGAAACAAGTGACAATTCATGCAGTGAGGACCAAATTGGGAAAGGGACATGAGTGGTGTGGTTTGGGAGAGAAATCTTTTTGGAAGGTAAGGGTCATGTAGGGTGTTAAAAGAGAGGGTGTGTGTGTGTGTGTAGTGAGTGTGTACAAATGATAATAGTACTAGTAGTGTTTTCTGTAGTCTTTTTTGGGTAGTGAAGACCACCTGTATTTGGGTGTTTGCTGTTTGACAGTTGTATTGATTCTCTGAAAGGGAACATAGAACATGTGCATTGATCCACAGATAGGCTTCTCCATGTGCCCACTTGAGAGAGAGAGAGTTCTTTGTTGGATCACTTCCATGGCAGAGATTCAATTTTCAGGAAGAGAGATTGGACTATCTTGCAAATGTGGAGTGAAAAGAATTGAATGTTGGTGTTGTAAAACTATGTTTTTTTACTAGAGAAGAGGAATATTTTCTATTTTTGAGGAGTGGAAATAATTGAGAGTCTATGTCATGTTGGGCTAAACTGGGTATGGGTTGGGACTTGAAAAGTTTGAAGGATGATGATGAATTATCACACACACAAACCAGGCATATGTAGATCAATAACACCTGCTTAGTAAAATTTCTTTCAGCAACTCTCAAATGCAGATGCCATGGACTCTGCAGATATTTGTATATCTTCGTCTGTTGTGCTACTTAAACTCGTAGACGTTATGTGACCTGTGAGTTAGCGTAATTTACAGGCATATGTATATTTATATCATTTGTAAAAAAAAGTTACAATATAAATAGTAATTCGGCATATAAATACTTAAATAGTCATTGAAGGGTTCGAATTGGCAGTTTAGGCGGCCGTATTCAGGGTCCGGTCCCGTTCTGGGCCGGTTCCGGTCCTTTAAGCGGTTCCCGATTCCTAGATTCGGACCAGGCCGTGGGTAAGGTGGGCTGGGGCTGGTTCAGGACCACCGCGGGTTTGGGTCGGGCCTGCGGTCGTCCGGCCCACTTGACAACTCCAGACTTGGTGGGGTGAGCGGGAAGAAATAAGTGCAAGGAACTTCTCCTGTTTGGTAAATTTGGAAAACGGTACGCCGCCGAAAAACAACGTTGTTTAGGAAAATGAATGTAGTAGCCCAGTGAGTTTTAAGGTTTACAGAAATTGGGTAAAAAAAAAAAGGTTTACAGAACGTTCACGATCAAGCACCCGATAACTGACAATTCTGCAACATTTCTAGAAGCTAGACCGGTGAAATTTCTTGCGATGATTCTGAAACGAACATAATAATTTTTGTTTTTTTTTTGATGAAAATGAGGCAATGAGCGCGGGCGCCGGGCGGGGTTATGCATCTGAATCTCTTTCATTTAAACAGTTTATATTTGAAATGTTATTTAAAATCTTCTTGATCGTAATCATGCCCAAATCATTCCAAAAACATAATATGATAGCACGATTGCTATGACACAAACACGAACGCCAGGGTTTTGTCCTAAAAATTTGAGTTTTTCTGATGGATGATTCCTGATCACGGTAGAGAACTTTGTTTTTGTATAGACCATGTTAACTTAAAAAGAGTAAAAGACACTATCCTGCTCCTAAAATAAACTTAATGCGCTATCCTCCCCCTAATATAAATTGAACTACATCACAATTTACAATAACTCGACGAATTAAAGAATACTTCCGAATATAGTCCTTGAGATAATGCGGAGGATGCCAAACTCGTTCTGCTCGTCTCATAGCCGTGTCGCCTAATCGATGCACATCCGTATCATAATAACGCGTTTAATCGTAGTGACACGCTAATCACTATCCCTCTCTGTCTCGTTGTTCCATTAATATGTTACAAGTTGCCAACTTGCATGTAAATAACGAAAATTCAACACTACTAAAACAAATGGATCCCATTATAAAGACCTCCTCATACCAAAGTGCACCACCACCACCTTTCTCCATCATCCACATTGTGGAAGAGACCAAATATCATCCAAAATGGGACGCCCCACAGCAAATCCCAACACCCAAGGTCAATCACCACTACCGCCGCTGCAGTTCAACCAACAACCGCCGCCGCCACCGCAATTGTACCACCGAGAGCAGGTGATCGCTAACGATCATCATCATGAGGCCCTTCAAACCTCGGATCTTGTTCCACCACCGTCCCACGAGACCTACACTGATCACCATGATCATGATAGTGATGATGAAGATCAAGGAGCGGTGCAGTTTCCCCTACCACAGCCGCCCTCGCGACCAGTCGAGTTACCACGACCACAGTATGGGCCGCAATATATGGCACGCATGGCACCACCCGGATATTATAATTTTCCATCTCCCCCATATAAGGGTAATGTTTCACAGGGCGTCAGGGGCGGAGGTAGGATTTCAGTCTTGGAGGGGCCAAAAGAGACTACGGATTTGTACATCAAAAAGTTGATGAAATTTTATCATTTTCACACTCATAAAAACAAAAATTCTCGTAGAATATTACATCAAACCAACAAAGAAAATACTGAATAATTTCTTAGTTTTGTGGAATTTTATTTAGAGAGATTATGTCTATCACAATCAATATAATACATTTTCAAAAGTAACTTGAAAAGAATGGCAATATTTGAAATTAAGGTAAAACATAAATTTGATAATTATGGTAGAAAAGGAAGAAATCTACTTCGTCCATCTTGTACTCTTATGAAACATTTTTATTCATTTTGATTTATAGAGGGGCCAAACAATTACAGTGCACAAATAATTTAATATTCTCACATACATAAGCAGGTGAAACTCTTCGGCTTGGGGGGGCCATGACCCCTGTATCACAAAGCCCCCCTCCGCCCCTGCAGCGCGTTCCGGTGCAAGTTGGTGGCACCAATCCCTGGAGTTCTGACTTATTTGCTTGCCTGGATGATCCTGAAAGTGGTAACTAGCTCATACCCAGATCTTTCTATTTATGTTTTACAGGAGATAATTAAAGATCATTATGATATCCGAAGTGTTGAAAAGTAATGAACTTTCTAGATAATTGAAGAAAGTAACTATTTGTAATTATCTAGAACTAGTGGACTTTTGTAGAATACCCTAGAAATATCTATGTATTAACTAGAAAGATAGGGGTATTTGTAGAATAGTCTAGAACCAAGGTCTAGATAGAAAATATAGAAAGTTCTAGAGAAACTTGGTGGATTCCTCCACCATCCTATGTAGTCCTATAAATAGGACAAGATGTACTATGTTTCAACAATGAATCAACTAATGAAAGCTTCTTTCCTCCACTACAACACTACCACTCTCTTCACTACAACTATCTAGCATTTCCTTCAACTTTACACTACCAAACACTTTAGTCCCTCTCCATCATACACCATCATACACACTTCCGCATCACTCCTCTCCTACAACAACCAACACCAACATCACTCACCCTCTAAAACCAACAAGTGGTATCAGAGCCTCGTCCGATTATACATTTGGGCGTTGCTTCCGTTCACAAACTAAACCACTAACATTCAACTATGGCCACTATGCTATCCAACAATCAAATCCCCATTCCAATCTTCAACGGGGAAAACTACGAGTATTGGGCTATTAAAATGAGGACATTCTTCATGTCCCAAGGCCTATGGGATATCGTCGACAACGGGTTCAACAATCCGGCGGATATTTCAAGGCTCACGAAGGAGGAGAAGGAGAAATTAGACAAAGACAAGGAGAAGGACAACATGGCTCTTTACAACATCCAAATGGCTATGGCGGATTCGATTTTTCCGAGGATATGTGGAGCTACAAGCGCTAAGCAAGCTTGGAATAGCTTGAAGGAGGAGTTTCAAGGAAGCGTCAAGGTACGTAACATTAAGCTCCAAACATTGAGAAGAGATATGGCTAACATGAAAATGAAAGAATCTGAAACCATTAAGGAGTACTATTCAAGATTAAGAGAACTAGTTAATCAATTGAGATCATATGGGGAAGACTATACTGACAAGATGATAGTAGAGAAGTTACTAATTAGTCTCCCTAGTATGTACGATCCGATCGTTACGACGACTGAGGCGACGGCGGATCTCACCACTTTGTCAGTCACAGACTTAGTGGGTACTCTAGAAGCTTACGAGAAAAGATTGAGTATGCGTGAAACCGAGTCAACGGAGAACGCATTTCAGTCTAAGCTAAAAATACGGTCTCAGAATTCTAGAAATTTGAAGAAATTTGGAGATAATTCTAGAATACAAGAAAATTCTAGAATTAAGGAGAAAGGAGGAGAAAGAAGAGAAAAATATCCGCCATGCCGCATATGCAACAAGACGAGCCACTTGGAGAAAGACTGTTGGCACAAAGGAAAGCCAAAATGCCAATACTGTGACAGATTTGGCCACATGGAAAAAGATTGCCGCTTGAAGGAAAAATATCAAGCTAACTATTCAGAAGAAAAAGAAGATGAAGGCAACATGTTCTACGCATGCCACGCTGCAGCAGAAGTAAGGAACGACACATGGTATGTCGACAGCGGTTGCAGCAATCACATGACTGGAAACGAGAAGATATTCAAAGAGATCGACAGATCAGTCAAATCCCAAGTCAAGCTCGGGAATGGAGAATTAGTGGAGGTCGAAGGCAAAGGCACCATCGCGGTAAACACCAAGAAAGGTATGCGCTTTATTCGCGATGTACTACTTGTGCCTAAACTAGATACCAATCTATTAAGCGTGGGTCAGATGATGGAAAGAGGGTATTCTCTATACTTTAATGGAGACTCATGCAAAATATACGACAACAAAAACAAGAATCAGGTGATTTTTACTGTGAAGATGCAGCAACAAAGGAATTTCCCGATTCGATGGCAGTACGCTAAGAATGCTGCTTGGAATTGGAAGGATGAGAAGGTTAAAAAACAAACCACTATGGTTCCAGGACTGAGAAGGCCAAGCCGAGATCAAACACGAGAAGAAGAAGATGGAGTACAGACTCCGCAAGCACCTACATCTCAGTCAAGTTCAAGAACAACACCCTCATCTTCCAGAAGTGAAGAATCATCAGAATCACCTGTACAGAGAGTACGATCACTTGCCGACCTATACGAGACATGCACATTTACGACCATGGATCCCAAAAGCTTAAAGGCAATAAGAAATAAGGAAGAACAGGTCAAAGGCAAGGAAGAGGAGATCAAGAAGATCAAGAAAGCAAAGAACCAGATAGCCAGTAATGGAGCCACCAAAGAAAGAATGCTCTACACGATGCATAATCATAGCGATCCTATCCGGAAGCACAAGACAATGTCAACTACTAAGGGCTACTCGCAGCTATCAAGGTTCAAGGCTGAAGCTCAACGAGAAGACGTATTCGCAAAATCCCATCCGAGATCAAAGTTCAAGACTCTACGAGAGCTGCAGGGAGTTACTAGAAAGTTCATTAAGGAGGAGTGTTGAAAAGTAATGAACTTTCTAGATAATTGAAGAAAGTAACTATTTGTAATTATCTAGAACTAGTGGACTTTTGTAGAATACCCTAGAAATATCTATGTATTAACTAGAAAGATAGGGGTAATTGTAGAATAGTCTAGAACCAAGGTCTAGATAGAAAATATAGAAAGTTCTAGAGAAACTTGGTGGATTCCTCCACCATCCTATGTAGTCCTATAAATAGGACAAGATGTACTATGTTTCAACAATGAATCAACTAATGAAAGCTTCTTTCCTCCACTACAACACTACCACTCTCTTCACTACAACTATCTAGCATTTCCTTCAACTTTACACTACCAAACACTTTAGTCCCTCTCCATCATACACCATCATACACACTTCCGCATCACTCCTCTCCTACAACAACCAACACCAACATCACTCACCCTCTAAAACCAACACGAAGAAATGAAAAAATTAACTAATTATATGCACTCTTATGCTAATTTCATCACAATCTAAAAAAAATTATGGTAAAATTTGTGAATAAATTGTCCATGAGAATTAACAACGCACTTTTCATTGATAACTCGTGTAGAGTCGACCTTTTGTTTAAGTGAATTTGTCGACTTCTTTTCAATAGAAGAAAATTATTCACTCCAAATTTTTGAAAACTTGTCTTCAATGTTCAAAAGTTAAATTATTACAACAAGTAGACGTCATCGCTTCAGAAACCACACTGCAAGTAACTGTAATTTGTTAATAAGGATGCAGTCAGACAATTTTAGAAATGAGGGTTGATAATACTGACGTGCTAGTGTTTTATGTGTTTCAGCTATCCTCACGGCCTGTTACCCATGCATGACGTTCGGGCAGATTGCAGAAATCGTCGACAATGGCCAAACCTGTAAGTCCAGAGAGTTTCTATCATCGCGCCGTCACTTTTACACTCGTTTTTCTTTTTTTTTCTTTTTTTTCGCTCTCATTGATAATTATGTCTGTAATGTGTAGCTTGTGTGACAAGTGGTTCTTTGTACGGGGTGGTTGCTTTAACACTAATCCCGTGCCTAATTGCAAGCCCTTACCGGCTAAAGCTCAGGGCACGGTACGGCCTGGTGGAATCGCCATTGCCTGACTGGTTGGCTCACTGGTTATTCCCGTGGTGTGCCCTTTGTCAAGAGTACCGCGAGCTTCAACATAGGGGATTTGACCCTTCTATAGGTATGCATTTTTCTTAATTACCCTCTCCGTCCAAATATTTTGGTGCCCTTTACTATTTTTCGCCGTCGTAAAAATTTGTTTAATTTTCTTTTTGTTTTTTTGAACAAAAAAAAGAGAAAATTGAACAAATTTTCTCTTTGTGATTGATAAGATTGTAGAAACATTTTAAATCTGTCCTTACAAAATTAAGAACGGTGTCGTTGAGAAGTTAAGAAATGATAATGATTACAATTAAGCATATTTCTTAATTACTCTCTCCGTCCAAATATATTTTTTTCTCAATTATATTTTTGGCCGTCTTAAAAAAATGCCCACTTTTCTTTTTGTGGTTCATAATATTGTTACTTTTTTAATTTGTCTTTACAAAAGTAGGAGCGACGTCATTAAGAAGCTTAAAAAATAGAGTATTTAAGAAAATGACATGGAAAAAAAATAGTAAAATTGTAGTGATGGGAAAATTAGTAAAATTGTAATTATTACAATTACATGTCCCTTTAAAATGTTAAAATCCCTAAAAGGGACAAAAATATTGGGACAGAAAGAGTATAATATCAGTATTCAACATAAATGATATGTATCACTGAACTGCTACGATGATGCGGTAATTAACATTTTTATTCTTAACTTTAGACGTCTAACGAACATGTTTCATATGCAGGATGGAAAGCTAACGTTGCTAGGGCTCAGATGCAACAACAGCAGGCTGGAATGATGCCGCCAGCGAACCAAACCATGACCGGCCGTTGTTGAAATACCCGATTATTTCTGCAGTTTTCTTACAATTTCTTCATTTACCTTCCCTTTTGCTTACCGAGTTTGATTTTTATATTTCAACTTTTTCTTTGTGATTTAATTTTGTATGTTTTTCCTGTTCTGGTATGTAATCTCAACTATGCTGTAAGTACGTGAGAATAGAACGTCTAAGATCACAAATAAAAAAGGAAAATTTAAGTAAATACACGCCTTTTGAGTTGCTTACGTTCTTAATGCATCACAACGCTTGTTGTTGTTGGACATTTTGTTATGCAATTTTGGTGAAGATGAAGAAATTCAGAATATTTAGAGTGGAGATGAAGAAGACTTTTTCGATTGTAGGCTAAGGCGATCTAGACCTGTGAAGTTTCTTGCGATGATTCTGAAACGAACATAATATTTTTTGTTAACTCGTTGAAAAATGAGCGCGGGCGGGGTTATTTGTCTGAAGAATGATTTTTTGTACAGAACATTGACTAAACCTTTCTTAGAATACTATGTACCCAGAAAAAGGACTTGCTGCATTGTTCAAAACTAGGGAGACTGAAATAAATTTACATGCCTAGGAGTAGGAGCACAACTGTTTATAAGAAAGTAGCGATGGACACGGCCCGGGCTGTGCTGGGTTCAAGTCGGGCTTGATCGGGCTGACTATTTTTTAAACCGAGCCCGAGCTCGGCCTGGCCTGAGTTTTAGACCTTCTCTGAATGCCCAGACCCGATCCAATCCCAGACCAAACCCGAATTTATGCATAAATTTCCATCAACTAACCATAAACATACATATAAAAGAGAATTCAACATGTACAAATACTCGAAATTCAAATAAGAAACTACGCTAATATTGTACGCTTTGTTCTTAGGGATTATTTGGATACAACACACCACAATCAGTCTATACTGAGATATAAATTAATTTCAGTACATTATTTCTTTGGGTCGGGCCTGGGCATGTCACATCCAGCCTAAGCCCAGCCCAAAGTTCAATCGGGCTCTTTATTAAGGCTGAATCCCTATTTTCTGGAAAAATACCAAGCCCAAACCCTACAATTTCCGGGGCGGGCCGGTTGGGCTTTTTGGGTCATCAGGCCAATGGCCAACATAGAGTTATCAGAAATCGCCCACCAGGATGCGATCTGCAATCCCAATCAGGGGTCATTCGCGATGCAGATCGATTGGCGATCCCTTCTGTTTTTACTAAGAGAGCTAAATATTTTGATAATATTGCTCTCTTACCCCATAATTTTATCAAATAGTTCACATCTTTGTCACAAACTTCTTTTTTTATAACAGTCCATAAAAATTTAACCTAACAACAAATCGATATTACTATAAAATGCTAATACGAGTATATTGTTGCACGACATTCGCAAAAAGCATTCTTCGAACAAAACAAGCGGATATCAACCCAAGTAATCCACCAGAAGAAGCCTACCCCCGGCGGATCCTACCAGACCGCGTTCCCAATCCCGTTCCGCGTACCACGTCGTTATGCGATCCTGGTAACCTTGGGCCAGCAGTGTAAGAAAGTACTTGACAGACCGATCAAATAAACAAGAAATGCACACTGATTTCACACCAAGACCAACAAAAATAGAGAATTTCACTAGGTACTTTCAAGCAGTTTGTAACCTCGTACACCTTCCACGTCCTCTTGGCAAACACAGATAGTTCCTCGCTAACGTTGCTCCAACCGGTACCAACAAAGGAAGAACAATGGATATGCCCGTGAAGAACCAAGATAGGAAACTATTTGGCGCGATGGCCGTCATGCAAGTGTCGTACGTGACAACAAGCGCGAATATCGCGATCCCGAGCTCTATTCGCAGAGGGAACCCACTAGTGAGTTTAGTTATCATGTTAAGCGACACATAAAACCCAACCGAATTGAAAAACAGGAACAGCCCATATGAGACCATATTCTTCGACCCCATTACTGACTTGCCCGCAGTGTGCGATTTCATAGTTGCATCGGTAGTGGCATTTCTGTTATTATTAGACAAGTAGTCGTCCTGCCAAACGCCACCTGGCGGGCTGAGTACCGCCTGGTAAGTGGCGGTGGCGATGAGCACCGCTATCACCAGTAGAGTGGTTCTAGCTTCACCAGGGGAGTCTCTAGCTTTGTTGAACTTGAAATATTCCAAGAGCTTTTTAGCTGGAGACCAAGCCTTTTGTGCTGGTGTTTCTTCTTCATTTGGTGAGTTGTTGTCGACATCTATGACTTTGTTTGGAGTTGTATTCAAGTCTTTCGCTTTTAAAGATCCGTTTTTCATAAGGATCTCCGCGATCTCTCTGTCGCCTGCTTCGCTTGGGAAACACACGAGCACGTCAAGAGGCGTAAGCCCAATGTTGTTCAATGGATTCACTTCCACCGCCGCTCTAGCCCCAGTGCCATCCCCAAGCAACAATTCAATAACCTGTTCACAGAAGAATCGAAAATCGGAAGAAAGTGAAAGTTTACAACACACAATTACACGATTGTATTAAGTGTTAAGAATCCTGGGGGAGAGTCCTGATGTAGCATGTGGGGGTAGGGTGCGAAACAGACAGACATGAACAGATCAGACGATTACGAGTATTAAGAATTCTGGGGCGGAGTCCGTGGGGCAGGGTGCAAAACAGACAAACATGAACAGATTAGATTATTAGACGATTATGAGTATTAAGAACCCTGGGGCAGAGTACTAATGTGGGGCAGCGTGCGAAACAGGCAGACAAGAACAGATTCAGATCAGATGAATTGACAGAACATGTTTTGAGGGAAGTAGCCCAAGTATTTTAACAGACAGAGTTCCAATGCAGGACAAACAACGATTCTCAACATTAAGTACTTACCTCGTACTGTTTTTTCCAGACGGCGAGATGCAATAAGGTGTGGCCTTGCTCATCCCTCATGTCGAAAACACCCTCTTTCTTGATATCCTTCACATGCTCCACCAACACCTTTAGGGCCTCAAACTTGTTGTTTTGCACCGCGAGATGAAGAGGTGTCTCTCCACGCGACGTGACTTCTGTTACAGAATCCGAGCTAGCAGCGAGCAATTCCTTAATGACTTGAACTCTTCCCTTGATGGCTGCATAATGGAGGGGGAGTCTCAAGTCTCTTCCTTTGAGAAGACATAGGTTTTGGTCTAGTTTCAAGAGCTCCTTCACAATCTCTACATACCCGTTAGCTGAAGCAATATCAAGTGCGCTGAAACCGTCTTGGTTGAGCTCCCAAGCGAATTCTCGCTTCAATTTCAGTGTTTCTTGAACAAAATTGAGGTGGCCAGACATGGCGGATACATGTAATGGAGTCTCTCCCCCTGACAAAGCAATGGAATGAAGCATGAGAGGGTTGTGGCTAACCAGACTCTGCAAGGACTCGACATCACCTGTCTGCGATGCTTTAAACAATCTCTCATCCATTCTTGGACGATCTCTCTTTTGGATCTTGGAAATTGGACAAGTTCAGAAGCATAGAGAAATCGGATATTTCTTTCTTTCTCGTGTGGAGTTGGTCAATGATCGTAGCTGGTTTTTGTGTTTTTTAAGGTAAAATGTCGCGATCAAATCCCTTCTGTGGGCTACCACTGACGACTATCTGAAAGATAATCTCCTAGTTTATGATTCAGAAGTCAATGGAAGAATGCAACTAAGTGTATTTGTAAATGGGAACGTTGTGATCATCAAGTATCAAGTGACTAAATTAAAGGATGTAGTAATTCTTCTGTGTTACTCTGTTTTAGTTGGGGAGTTCCAAAGTTTGTAATGGTGAAGATAGCAATGGAGTTCCAAGTTTCTATGTTGTGCACCAGGTATTCCGCCATGTTTGTGGCTCGATTACTAATTCTGAACGACACAATTTTAGACTGAATTTCCAATGTTTGCTGAGGGTTTACAATTTCCATAATAGGGTTTGGTTTTACAACAATAGGAAATTATATCTACATGTATGCTTAAAATTCTAGAAGATTTGGCACTACGTGTATGATGCAAACCAAAACCCGGTAATGGGGGCAAAAGGCCATTCAAGGCACTAAAATTTGAACCGAGTCAATAGACGATCAAAAGGCTCATAGCATAGGTTGGTGACCTCCATTGCACTCAGGAGAGGCACCAGCCGATGATGTATACAAATGGTGGATCCATACTCATGGCCTATGTACCTCCATGGCACTCAGAAGAGGCACCAGTTGAATATGTACACTAAGGAGTGGTAAATCCATACGTTAACCTGGTTTTTCCCATCTATGTTCACGAATAGATGAAACGCTAAACCACCATCTTCAAAGAGCAGTCTTAGACAACTACACTGTGATCGGTAAAACGAGACAGATGAACAGCAGTCGCAACAAAATTGTGCCAAGAAACTGGTCTATATCAACAAAAGAACTCCCTGACAAACTACCATTAACAACTTCCATTCATCAAAACACTGTGCTTCAGATCATAGTTGTTTTTACTCTAACCATTCAGTTTACACAACAGCTAAATTAAGTTGAGAGAAGGAAAATAAAAATTAAACATTCCGACTTCCATATATCTGACACAGCAGATCATCTCCAGCTCCAAGCACGCATCACCACCATTGCCGGCCTCTACACGCTCATACTTCACACAGTGACAGTACGCCTCTAATCTCATCTCTTCGGCGAAGATCTGGAACATAGAAAATTTTGCTTTAGAACAGACCAACTCCAGCATTGCTTGAGTTGCAATAGTACTAAATCTCCTTGCATTGCACTGTAAATGGCTGTTCTGCCGAGGAAATCAACAGGGCCTTAAATGAAAGAACAGCATTTGATGTCATACCTCAATAGTAAGATCTTGAATCTCCACTTCCCATGTAACTACTACCGCCTAATCCCCTACTCGAGTACATGGATGAGTACGAGCTACCACCGCCAACGTCAGAGCCACGAGACAAGTAGTCTCCACCACCATAGCTCGATGAGTACACTCCTCCGCCAACATCACTGGCACTATAAGATCCTGCATCACAAAACCAAGTAAAAAATCCTTTAAGCATGACAGTCCACCTAGTTGCGTCCACCTCTAGTTTGCAATCATATCAAAACTTGGACACATATATATACCTCCTCCATAGCCACCCCCTTGACGACTGCTACTGTAAAGGCCATGGGTGTCCTGGCTAGAGAGAGAACTTCTGCTGCTGCCATAGCCCAGACTAGATCTCCCAAGTCTAGTGCCACCAAAAAAACGAACACAGTAAGAAACACCAAGCAGAAGTACGAAAACACCATTCAACTGCTTCAAGCCTGAAAAATGACATACCTGTCGCTGTATCCATCCCCATACTGTGAACCACTTCCACCAAGATCGTAATCTACACGAGCCCTTGACTGGCGCACTCCAGGATCAGCATAGCGTGAAGGCACATCATCCTAGTCAAATTCAAGTATGTTGGAGAGAATTTAGATAAGAAACCAACCCACTCATTCAGAAAGGACTTATGATGTTGATTTTTAACTTACAACTGCACTATAAGGACGTTTGGACCCGGATACAGGTTCATAATCACGACCACGGGTTTCGCGGTAACTGGGAGGTGGCCTTTCGAATCTTTGCCCGTAGCCGTCGTCGGCGTAAGCTCTCCTGGGGGCTGCAGCGCGAGAGCTGGTCCTGGGTAAATCAGCATATGCAGATCCACGGGAAGGAGGAGGATAATCATCCCTGTAAGATGTGCGCCTCTCTGGAGGTGCCCTAGAAGGATAGTCAGAAGTAGGTCTACCCCTGGGAGGAAGCTCGTCCCTGTGACCATAGTCCCTCTTCAAGCTACTCTTGGGGTATGGAGGAACTGCAAAAAGGAGATTCCATTAACTACATGGCCAAGATGAAACCAAATCGCATATAAGCCAGATGACAAACTGAACATATCATATCACTACATACCAGGTGGCCTCCTCTCATAAGATCTTGACGGGGGAGGCAAAGGCCTGCCTCTTGCTGGGACAGAGGCAACAGGACGTCTATCCCTGAATCCGCCAGCTGGCCTTTTAAACCCACGGTCAACAACTGGTGGAATTCGACTCCCAGCACCTCTTGACCCGCGTAATGGGACTGGTGGTGCAACCGGTCGACCCCATGGAGCCCTGAAACCCCTTGAAGGCCCAGGACGTCCGTGTCGGAAATCGCGAGGTGCATGTTTCCCTCCTTTCCCTCTTTGGAGAGGTCTTGACAATCTAGCCCTTACTTTAGCCTGGAAGATACTTTGTTCTCAGTACACAGAAGAACAAAAAAAAATCGAGGAACACAGAGCACATCTGCAATTGAAGGATTTTGACACCAAAATTTGCATTAAAAAAAGATGCACAAACCTTTTTCCCCCCATCGCCCAACTCCTCATTGTTGATGCTTTTAGCACAGGTAACTGCAGCATCATGGGAATCAAATGTAACGAAACCATAATCCTTTCTCTTGGCAGAGGGCATATTACGAGCGAGCTCGATCTTTTTTATCTCTCCATATTTCTTTAGTAGATCCGTAACACGATCCTCATCCCATGAAGGAGGAAGACCATCCACAAATACAGTTTTCACCTGCACTCATTATACAAGCAATGAAAATTCCAAATTACCTCTGGCATGTCTGCCAAATCATACAACTACCAAATTCACAAGTGCTTAACTATGCAAAAACACAGAATATAGTCGTATAGGCTTTTCCAGTAAGTGCAAGAGGCTGTTAATAGTTCCCAAGAGATTTTAATAAAAATCAAAATGATATATGTTCTACGGTCTCCCATTCTAAGCCTAGCTTAGAGCCAATAGAATTTCTTTATCTGTACAATGTTCATCCCTCTTCTATGAATATAAGACAGCATATCAAAGCTGCTCGTTATCTTTTTGCAATAAATCAGGTGCACCACTACAATGGTAATGTACATTTTTACAATAAGTAAGGCAAAAAAATTTCTTGTACAATTTCAACTTGCTATTATGAACTTGTGTTCATGTTCTTTTCTACTCGAAACAAACTTCTATAGAAAACTGCTGAGTGGAAGGCATACTTAATTACACGTTCTTAAGAAAATCCGTTGGCTATTTTATGATCTCTGGTTCCTGCTTTATCTAATACAAAAACTTCAATAGAAACTTTTTAATAATTATAATAAACTGCATAGTTAGTTCAGGCCTCTGAAGCCAATCACATAATTTGTTCACAACAACCCAATTTCAACTTGCTACTATGAACTTGTGTTCATGTTCTTTTCTACTTGAAACAAACTTCTATAGAAAACTGCTGAGTGGCATACTTAATTACACGTTCTTAAGAAAATCCGTTGGCTATTTTATGATCTCTGGTTCCTGCTTTATCTAATAAAAAAACTTCAATAGAAACTTTTTAATAAACTGCATAGTTAGTTCAGGCCTCTGAAGCCAATCACATAATTTGTTCACAACAACCCCCCCCCCCCTGCATTTGTCTACAGCCTAATATTTGTAGATACTAATGTAATAAGAATGGAACATACGAGAACCAAGTAATAACCAATTATCTGTCAGTTCTACTCCACTCATCCATGTGAGATGATATCAAACTCGAATTGCCCAGATAACGTGTAGAAGTGGTTAACAATAATCACAATTAGAGAAACATTTATAGGAATTTCTCCCAGCTGTAGGCAAAGTGCAGACTTGAAAGTAGTGAATAATCAACTTTGACCTATGCGGTTATGCCCACAGTAATCCAAAAAACAGGAGGGCTTCTACCAAAACTGCAGACATAACAAACAAGTAGATCAAAGAAGATACCTGAGCCATGATATCGTCACCAGGGTCGACAAACGAATCTGCAAATGATACCTTTGCAGGCCTGTCAACTCCAAACATAACACCTCTCTTCTGTAGACGCTTAAAAGCATCCATGGCGTCTGGACGGGAAGAAAATTCCAAGAATGCAAAGCCACGATTCATTCCTTTACTATTACTGTCCTCAACCAGTGTCAAATCCTCAATATTTTCTACTCCATAGTGCTTCAGCTTCTCTTTTAACTGGAAGCGCATTAATGTCAGTTAGAAATATAAATAACTCTCAGTGACCAAATTGAGAAGTCTGATTCTTGCATATTAATAGAGTCCATCTACTTACAACTTCCGTTGTCCATGTCCTGCATATGTTACCCAAAAACAGAGTGTCGCTATCTTGACTAGGAGAAACACCACATTCTTTACCATTAACCTGGAATGGTTTGCAACTTGTAAGGAGCTACATTTAGAACATATAAGTGAAAACGTTGCCATCAAAATTACGAAAATATCAAGGAAATACCACTGGTTTTTTCAATTCGGCACAAGCTCTCTTTGCTTGTTCAACTGTGGCAAACCGCAAAAACGCAAAGCCCTTGTTCTTCTTCGTTTGAGGGTTCAACATTAGCCTGACTTCTTCAATATCGCCAACTTCACTGAAGACTTTCCTAAGATCATCTTCAGTGGCATCCTTGTCCAAACCGCCAACGAAAATCTCAAATTCCTTCCTCTTGCGCCTCTCCTTGAAAACATCATGCTGTTCTTCTTCGTCTATGTCGGTCCTATTGGCATGTTCCTCGACAGCATGCTCCTCGTCATCTCTGGCACCTTCATGTTCCTCAGGAACATCTTCCATCTCATCCTCTACCACATCACCCTCTTCTTCTTCACCTACATCCCCCTCAACCTCTTCCTCAACTTCCTCTTCCTCTTCCGGATCTACCTCCTCTTCGATTTCCTCCTTCTCATCATATTCCTCGCCGACGTCTTCTTCAGGTTCATATTCAGGTTCATTATCCTCTAAGTCTAATCTTTCATCTTTCTCATACTCTTGAACAGGTTCTTTAAGTTCATCATCCTCTGCCAGGCAAAAAAGGGCATAAAAATCCAAAGTGAAGTATTGGGTTTACCCACAGGGTTTCCACCAGGACATCTTTATCCTTCCTATACCACCTATCAAATATAGTCTTAAAGTCTTCAATGAATATAAACCTAAATTTAAGTGATCGGACAGATTTTTCTTTTATCATCAATGAGATCAATTCTCTAGAGAAAGGAAAAACAGGTTACTCCATACGAGAAGTGCTCAACCAGGAAGACAAACTGATGTCCACATATGTATGCTGCTCAACTAGTCTTTGTAGCAGATAAAATCCATAAAGAGGTTTAGACGGGAGCCGATTAAACTTAATGACTACTCTGGGAAATTATTAGAACCAAATTGTTTCTCTAATAAGCCCAAGCATGACCAAGTCACCAAGCTGGTAACAGCAAACAAAGCCAACAAAGCCAACCAAAAACCATATTTTTGGATGACACAAAACCATCATCCATGGTTATTCATGTTCCCCAACCTTGAGATCTGAATCAGAATGCAGATACAATGCTGACCAACTCCAAATTTCTCGACTTTTGACGCAGCCGTACAAATTACAATAACAACCTAAAACTACTAATTATCCTCAGATCTATATAACAAAAACTTGACCTAGATATCCTTAGAGAAAACTAGCGCTTTCCTCAGATAGACTACCGCATATACACTAAAATAGCAATAGCAAAAGGTAGATACAACGCACCAATTTGCTTTTTTTGCTTTGCTTACACCTAAAACCGACGCATGTAAAACCAATCGAGCACAGATGCGATGCAAATCAACAAAATCAGGATAAAGGAACTTACTTTTCACGGTTTCCAGGTCATTCTCGCCTTCATTGTCCGGCTTCTCATCGGGATCGGTCTCCGGCTCCGTCTCCGCCTCCGGCACATCGGCGGCCTTATCCTCAACGACAACCTCCTCGATTTTAACCTCCTCTCGGACTTCGACGGCGACTTCTTCAACTTTCACCGCCTCTTCGGCCTTCTTCTGCGCCTTGGTGGCGCGTGGAGTCCTCACGACCTTCTTCGGCCCCGCCGCCACCTTCTTCGCCGCCTTCGGAGGCATCTTCTGGATCGGAAAAGCTTGGAGATTGGACGAATTCGTGAGCAGATTGGGCAAAACCCTAGGAGATCGTATGAACAGAGAGAGATAAAAGGGGCTAAACCCTAGAAACGAGAACAGATGGGGGTGAAATTGATGATGAAGCCCTAAGGGAAGGGTGTATTTATAGTCGGAGAGTAAATTTTGGTTTGGAGCAAATATTTTTCGGGTACGTGGTTGGATGTTCAGTTTCGTAGATTTCTGTGAATTAGTCAAAAAGGCATGCCACGTCATCCCCATTTTCCTAGATTTTGAGATAGTTTGGATGTTGTATGGTTTTTTTTAGTATTGTTTCACTAAAATAGTAAAATCAAAAACTTAAAAATCAATTATCCAAACTGGCTATTTATTTTTATTTTTATTTTTATTTTGAGAAATTGTTTTCGTCGTCCACAAGGTTTAAACTGACGATTTATTGTTGTTGTGTTTAAAAGTATATTATTTTCATATATAAATTTGTGATGTTTGGATGACGTAATGTACATTGTATTAAAGATTTTTTCATGGGTTTTCTCTATGAGGCAAATTTTAGAGTTTAAGAATATACAAAATTTTACAGAAGTCAATGAAAAAATATGCATTGAGTTCGTCTTAGATTTGAGACATATAATCTAGAAAAAAAAAGTATTTGCATGACTAGGATTGTAAATTAATCAAGTTGTTCGCGAATAACTCATGCTTAGTTTGTCAAAAAACTCGTTCATGTTCGGTCCGGAGAAATAAACAAATTCAGTTGTCTTTTTTTTTTTTTTTGAGAAATCATATTCTTTATATACAGGGAAAACTAGGGGTCTAACAAACACGCCATTATGAAGAAATTGGACCGCCCAATTACGCTCTTCGTAAAGCCAGATAAATTTGTTGGGAGCTTGAAGACCAAAATGAGCAAACTGGGCCATCGTATAGTGGTGCGACTAGAGTATTGGATCTGGACACACTCAAAGATATCGCCAGTATCGACGCCCATTAATCAGAATGAAGAGTCTAAAATGTTGGTACAGGTTGTCGACGCTCGGCGTTCAATTCATCTGTGATTAGCTTTGCATCGACCTCGAATGTTACCTTCATCAATCTTTTCGTCTTCGCCAGGCCCATACCATTTCTCATAGCTAAAGCTTCAACTTCCTTCGCCGATGACGCCAAATACAAATGTCAATCCAGGTTTGGGAGATGAGAGGTTGTTCGCATTACATAAGATAAGATGTAGAGTAGACTCAACTCCTAGAGTTATATAATAGAGGAAACAACAATGAAGGATATCGAGTCACAACTCTTCCACAATTAACCAGTTATCTCTGTACTAAATACTTTTTTCCATAACAAATGTTGATCCTCCATATCGGTTTTTACCTGCATCACAATAAGAAAATAAGAACGTTCCTGCAGTTAGTTCATCTATGAACTGCATCACAAGTCCATCAGAGAGGTCTAACCCATACATATTGGCTTCCAAACTTGAACACAACAGTTTTTTCGTCTAATTTGGGAAGAAGCCAGGCTACTCTAAAGCACGATGGATAGGCTAGAACTCTTCGCTCATCCATTTTATCATATTAGTCGGTTTATTGAGTCAATGGGAGAGCATATCTTCAGCTGCACCTGCAAATATGTGCTGCATCTGTCACTTCAGCTCATGAGATTGAAAACAGTTTCAACATCTCGTCGTTCCATGGCAAGCTGCTCTATAGGATACTGAAGGATCACTTCTTCCAGGTAAGCACACCTTGTATTATCAAAGTTCGATATTTAGTTGGCAAATCA
Organism: Linanthus parryae; assembly: GCA_023055425.1. Classification (NCBI taxonomy): domain Eukaryota; kingdom Viridiplantae; phylum Streptophyta; class Magnoliopsida; order Ericales; family Polemoniaceae; genus Linanthus; species Linanthus parryae. The sequence continues at coordinate 501,091 of JALGPY010000006.1, forward strand.
TCTCAGTGATGATTTTGGTATTGTTGGAAAAAACTGTTTGATAGGGGTAGTAAATTATCTCAGTGATGATCTTAGTGAACTTGTACAAGTGTTTTCTATGGTTTCGTGCTCTGCTGAATTGACCTCTTCCTTCGAATGTTATGATGGTATCTGGATGTTTTTTTCGCAGATCCCCTCTTTTGTGATGCATATTAATAAAACAATAAACTGACTTGGTTCCCTCAATGTTTGTTTGTAGTTTCTGTGGCGCCCCAGACCCGCATCATTTTTGACTCCCGATAAAGAAGATGAGATCGCCAAGAACCTGAAGAACTACTCTAAGAAGTACGAGGCAGAGGACCAAAACGTCTCGCAACATGGGAGTGAGCAGGATAGAGATAAGCGTATGAAGCTAAATGAAAAGTGGGAGAGATGGGTGCACGAATGGAAGAAGGTGCACGAAATGGAGAAATTAGAGAGGCAGGAGTTAAGGGATGGGGATGTTAGTGAGGAAGACGAAGAGTATGCAGCTAAAGAAATAGAAGTTCAACAGATCTTGGACCTTTCAGAGGAGGTGGTACCGTTTGAGTGTGATTAGCGACATGCAGTTGTAGTTACCTTAAACTTTTTCGTAAATAATTTATTTATTTTTATTAGTGGCTCATATCATAATCATTATTGTCATCATTAAATATTTATTTTTGATGCCTGAGTGTGACATGATTATTTATGGTATGTGAATATTTTGCTTGTATATGAATATGATTTTAGATAAGTGAGTAGTCTAAACTCTAAAGCATAGTTTGAAATATCGTACCAAATGACGTTTCGTTTTTGTTATTGGATCGAAATATTTCGATACCTATGTTGTTTGATGATTCGTTTCGGACTAACCTTATTAACCTATAATACAACTTTGTACTTGTGTATTTGAAATATTTATATACTTATTCGCTTGCCAAATGTATACATTCTTATTTTCTTTGAGGAAAAAAGATTGATATTAAGAGCAGGGCGTCACACCCGCAAATCATCAGAGAACACAAAGATTGCCCAATCCGGGACTTGCGAGTAAAAGGACATATCCCCTTCAACTACACATTTATGAGCAAAGCGATGTGCTAGACTATTACTACATCAAGCTATATGTTTAACCGAAAAATTGGCGACGTCCTGTAAATTGCTCCTACAACTGTTTACTAGATCTCTTATTTCTCCCAGCGAAGCTTCCGAGCGCATCTTGCCAAATTCGACATGACGAAGCAAGTGCAATGCAATCAAAGAATCAGATTCCAGTTCAATTGAGTCAAAATAAAGGTCCTTCTCCATGTTTAATCCTGAGAGCAAAGCGGCCAGTTCAGCTAGAAGAGGGGTTCTGACCCTTCGAAGGCGAGTGAAACGACCCGCCAAGAAATGACCATATGCATTGCGAAGAACACAACCAGTTCCTGCTGGTGAATCAAAACCGCTGCCACGCCGCGTCAGAATTAATCTTCACGAAGCCGACTGCCGGAGGAGGCCATTGCTTACTTCTGGGAAGAAAACCAGGGACGCCATATTCTAGTTGGCCGGAGAGCTTCGCTTCTTTATACCACTGGAGCAGACCCAAGTCTATGTTAACCAGGACCGCCGAGCTCTGTTGTTGATTCTCAAAAATCTTCATGTTTCGTCTTCGCCAGATAGCCCAAACCAGAGCAACAGAAGTCTCGCACAAGTCATCAAATCTTTTGCAAAAGATATCAACTATCAACTCTCTCGGAAAGGACCTCGCCATTGAAGAACAAATGCCATTTTATCACATTCCATCCAAACTTGTCTACCTCGATCACAAAATAGGAAAACATGCTCTTCTATTCTTCCCCACCAAAACAGAGTTGACAAGTACTAGCTACACTCAGCCCCCTTCTTTTAAATTGAGTAGCTACAGCTAGAGAATTATTCCATATCCTTATGTCGGAAAATTGAGCTTTTTGGGCATCTTCAATTTCCATAGATGCTGGAGCCAGTGACGATTAACATGACCATTGGAAGAGGAGGGATCACCTTTAGTACGAACCAGCTGAGTTACCCCGAAGAAACTGAGTACAATCCGTCGTCAGAGTGGTGCCAGAATAACTCATCCAATTCGTCCGATGTTGCAAGTGGAATGCTAGGAATAATCTCAATATCAATCGGTAAGAGAATGTGAGCTAACCTGTCCTCGTCCCACGTTCTCGTAATCGGGTCGATGAGGGAGCTAACAGTGGCCCCTCATAATCATCCGGACAGCTAGAAATCACCCGACGAGAGCTACTGCTCGGAATCCAATTGTCGCTTGAAAATTTTTAGGCTATTCCCATTACCAACCTTCCAGTGCATACCTGATTTGATTAGGTCGCGACCAGCAAGAATGCTTCTGAAGGCAAACAAGATCTGACTATTTGGACCAGGTGCAACTTCAAAATACATTATGGATATCTCATACCCAATTACTTAAATATCCATGTAACACGCACAAATAAAATAAGTTAGTATTTTATTAATACACTCTTAAGAATGTGGATGAAATTGTGAAATGGCTATTTGATGTAAAATTTGTTTTATTTGAAAACTGTGGGAGACCAAAAGTGCTATTTTTACATCAAAAAATGGTGAAATGGTGTTTTTAAGGGTTAATTGTGGGAAGTCAAACTATTTTTTTCCACCAAATATAGGATTTGATTTAAAATTTGATATCAACTGTGGGAGATGCTCTTAAAAATGATGGTTAAAATAAATCTTTGTTTGGATACACTGATCGGAAGATAAAATTGGGTTGGGAGAAAGAAAAACATGGGCCCCTATTTGGGCTAACTTATCAGGAACTAGCCCATTCACTAGCAGGGCTTCATTATCTTCTTCTCTGCTTCATCGTTCTTTCTGTAATGGGAGGTGGCGGCATCGATGGTCGCTGAGATTCGTGGTACTTGGTCGTATAGTAGTAAGCAAGTGTCGTCCATGACAGTGGAGGTTCGATTGGTGGAGGAGGGATCCATGTGATTTCTTTCCTTTAGAAGACGGATTGAAGCCATAAGGTCTACAAAGTCGGCGGTGAGTGTTGTAGCGGCGGCGGCTCTGGCTAGTCCATGGTGGTTCCCAGGTAACTGCGGCATACCGGAACAGGCTGTTCCATTGTCGAACTACATGTTATTTAATGAAAATCGAGATTGATACAGAGATAGAATTTCAAATGACACCTCTTTAGATGGGATCTAAATTTGGGATTTCATGCTCTCAAATTCCGAGTTTCAATTCCGCGAAATTTTTGTAATGACGTATCTGGACTTATCCAAACGAAGCATCTAAAATCCTAGGATTTGAAATCCCAAATTCAACAAATTCCTACTTCAAATGCTGCATCCAAACACACTGTAAAGGTAAAACTACATGATGTACTTTGTAACTTATATTTAATTTTCTTAGCAAACCATGAAGTTTTTAATGAAGTACCACTCTGTCCCAGCTCTATCTTCCCATGGCGGCTGGGCTCGTGGTTGAAGAGCTGGGACGAAAAGACTTAAATAACCTTGCTTTTTCACACAAATAACATACAACTCCACAATCAACACCAGCCACCATCAACACCACCACTCTGCCACCATCAACAAGAACACAACCTGCCACCATCAACAAAAACACAACCTAACACATCAAATCCAACCTATTATGTAGCATATCAAATCTAAAATCAAGTTTTTCAACAGATTCAAAACAAATTGAAGAACAACTACCCATTACTCTCTGTATTTAATTTTTTGACAGATCCAAAAAATAGATCTCAAAAAATAGATCCAAAAAACAGAGGAGAAGAAGAAGAAGAAGAAGAAGAAGAAGAAGAAGAAGAAGAAGAAGAAGAAGAAGAAGAAGAAGAAGAAGAAGAAGAAGAAGAAGAAGAAGAAGAAGAAGAAGAAGATGGTGGAGAAAAGGGAGAAGAAAACAGAAGAAGAATATGAAGAAGATCGAGTCGAAATCTTCTGCCACAGCCTCCACATCGGTGTCGGCGTCTTCTTCTCCGCCATCCTCCTCGCCGCCGCCGCCGCCTCCGCCTCCATGGACCGATCGGAAACAGGGAGAAGACTGAGTGAAGAAGAGTCACAGCCACAGCCACCGCCAAAAACCCCCACCAACACCGCCAACAACCACCACTGCAAGAGAGAGAGAGAGAAGACTGAGAGAAGAAGATTCAAAAAAAGAAAAAGACGCAGCATAAGAGAAGTAGATGTACCAGACGAAACAGATCGGAGCCGATCTATCACCATCGCCGGAGATCAGAGCAGCCGCCACCATTGGCGCCGTCGTCCTCATCTTCTCTTCGCCTCCGAGGCCCGACCGAACGGTCAACGCCGTCTTCGACCGCCACAGCCACGGGGGAATTCATCTGTTGAAGCAGAGAGTGGGCGGAGATGGTGAGGAGATGGCGAGCAGCCACCACAACCGACGAGTCTCTCAGACTCCTCTCTCTCTCTTCTATTCTCTCTCTGTATGTGGTCGTATGGGTTGAGTGGATAAGGCTTTGTGGGTAAATGGAGTGTGAGTCTGTGAGGTAATGAGGTGGTAGATGGGTAGGGGAAAAGTAGGTGGGTATTATTTGTGAGGGTAAATTGGACATTTCATCTGTTTAAGGTTACTAAATAAGAGAATGGGAAGAAAGAGGTGGGACGTCCCAATAAGGAAATTGGAAATAAAGAGGTGGGACGGAGTGGTATTAAAAGGTTTTGAAATTGCATCCTGTCCGAAACAGACCAAAGTCACTGAAATTACCGGAAATACCCGATATTGACTGAAGTACCCCGCAATTGACCAATTGGAACTGAAACGATGCAAACGTATTACCGTTCAGTAAAATGGAAAATATTTACTACCGACTATTTGCTATCTGCTACCTACTAATATGGACTATATTTACTTGACTTTATAGCGCAACTAGGGTGGTAGTTCAAGTGGTAGAGCGTTGCAAGCCCCTGCATGAAGTCACTGGTTCAAACTCAATTGAAAACAAAAGTAATTTCTGAAAAGAAAAAACTTTATAGCGCCATAATAAAATCTGTAAAATGAATCTTTAATCGGTTTTTTTTTAACGTGTTAAATTAAATTAAACTAAACAGGAGAATGAACATATTTTAAAACAATGCATGCATCCAACATCGTCCCTCAAGAAGAATCTGATTACTCCACGTACCAAAGCAACTAATTAAGCTAATTAAGTATGAATCATTATTAACTAATTAAACTTTTATTTACAATGTTCTACAAACATTTGAAAGACAATTAATTCACAAAAATTATTTATTCGCTCACAATTTCATAGGGACAAAGGAATTAGTGCATTATTTTACTTCAGTTGAAGATCTATTTTTTTTCCCGTGTAAAGCTCACTCAAATAGATGATTAACTCACATTGCCTTCATGAGAACACTGTACTAATAACGTTCACCCACATAGCATGATTAACTCACATTTCCTTCAGGAGACCATTGTACTAATATACAATTCCGCCACCAACGTTGAGAGTTCAAGCATTGTCCTCTACATCAACTGATATAACTTTATGACTTAGTTGATGACAAAATAACATCTTATCTTTTTTTTTTCTTTGTTTAGTTGGTTCTAGAATGTTGGAGGAAACTAATTAATAAAAATTGAAGTATGAGGCCAAAGACAGGGAAATCTTATGTCTTCTGAATGAACGGGATCACAAGATGTGTAGGAGAGATCGCCAAGAATCTTAAGAAATACAGAATACAATAAGAAGTACGAGTTAGCGGACCTGCAGAAATGTTGCTACATCTGTCACTTCGGTTCATAAGATGGAAAACGGTTTCAACATTTGGCCGTTCCATGGCAAGCTGCTCCGTAGAAGAAATCCATTAAGGTTGAGAATGTTGTTGACATTTGTTGTTCTCCCACTGATCCAATTTTCGCTTTGTTTGTTCCTGAACTTGGTGGTGGAAACCTGATACCGATATCGTATCAATTAGTTATCGTTTATTTCTTTAAGTTAGTTATTTAATTATTGAAATGGCTTAGGCCGTAGAATAAGCCCGTAAGGTTAGGGTAGGGCTAGGTTAGGGTAAGTATTATCTATTTAAGTGATGTAGTTGTTCATTCTATTCAGTCAATAAATATATAATTCTATGATCCCTAATATCTCCCTAGTCTCTCTCTCCCTTTATCTCCCTATATCAGTCTCTTTTAATATCTCTTCCTCTCTTTTATCATTCTATTCAATTTATCAATACGCTTCGCGTATCAATTGGTGCTTTCATTGAGAGCGGCGGTCAGATTTTCTCTGCTCCGCTTACCATAAACTACCTCCCCGAACCCGTTTTCAGTCAAGAAGAGCGCGACATCCTCCAAAGAATCCTCGACAAGCGCGACATCCATCCTACAGGTGGCGCCAACTCCACCGGCGTCCAACCGCACCTGCACCGACCTCCATCCGCCCCTCCAATCAACCTCCGAAGGCCTGCAACAGCTCCTCCGCCGGCGGATCAACCGCCATCGAAATCCCCGTTGTTCCGGACACCTCCCTGACCAACCGAACCCTTCGCCGGCATCCAACTCCAGCCAATGGCCGAGCTTCAACCCTCAAAGACTGGAGAGCGAACATCGGACCTCAATCGACCATCGCGACCAGAAGAAACAAACAGCCGGCTCGATTTAGCCAAGAAGAAGTCATCGGCTCCAATCTGGCTCGATCTAGCCGCTGAACAAACCATGAAGTTTTAAATGAAGTACCACTCTGTCCCAGCTCTATCTTCCCATGGCGGTTGGGCTCGTGGTTTAAGAGCTGGGACGAAAAGACTAAAATAACCCTGCTTTTTCACACAAATAACATTCAACTCCACAATCAACACCCCCACCATCAACACCACCACTCTGCCACCATCAACAAGAACACAACCCAACACATCAAATTCAACCGATTATGTAGCATATCAAATCTAAATCAAGTTTTTCAACAGATTCAAAACAAATTGAAGAACAACGACCCATTACTCTCTGTCTTCAATTTTTTGACAGATCCAAAAATAGATCTTAAAAAATAGATCCAAAAAAAAGGAGAAGAAGAAGAAGAAGATGGTGGAGAAAAGGGAGAAGAAAACAGAAGAAGAAGATCGAGTCGAAATCTTCTGCCACAGCCTCCACGTCGGTGTCGGCGTCTTCTTCTCCGCCATCCTCCTCGCCGCCTCCGCCTCCATGGACCGATTGGATGCAGCATTTGAAGTCGGAATTTGTTGAATTTGGGATTTCAAATCCTAGGATTATGGCCCGAATTTTCTAACGTATATGATAGAAAACGAACCTCAATCCTATAAGGAGGCAATGTCTAGCTTCGAGGGAACCTATTGGAAGGAGGCTAAAAATAGTGAGATTGAATCAATAATTCAAAATCAAACATGGGAATTGGTGGATCTTCCTCCAGGTTGTAAGCCACTAGGCTGCAAGTGGATATTTAAGCGAAAGCTTAAAACTGACGGAAAAATTGAAAAATACAAGGCTAGACTTGTAGCTAAAGGGTATAAACAGAAGGAAGGTATTGACTATTTCGATACCTATTCACCTGTGACCAGGATTACGTCTATTCGTACTCTTATAGCTCTCGCAGCTGTAAATGACCTTGAAATTCACCAAATGGACGTAAAATCTGCGTTCTTGAATGGTGAATTAGATGAAGAGATTTATATGGAACAACCGGAAGGTTTCCTTGTCCCCGGACAAGAAAACAAAGTGTGTCGACTAGTTAAATCTCTTTATGAACTAAAACAAGCTCCAAAACAATGGCATGTAAAGTTTGATAACACTGTGCTATCAAACGGATTCACAATTAATGAATGTGACAAGTGTGTATACTCCAAGACTACACGTGATGGATATGTTGTTGTATGCTTGTATGTCGATGATGTGTTGATTATGAGAAGTAATCCAACTATCATTAAATCAACAAAGAAATTGTTGACAACTAAGTTCGATATGAAAGATATGGGTATCGCTGACGTTATTTTAGGGATGAATATCACTAAGACAACTAATGGATACACATTATCTCAATCGCACTATGTTGGGAAAATACTTGAGAAATTTGACAAAAATGGTGGCAAGATAGTTAGGACTCATGTTGATCCTAATCTACATCTTGCCAGGAACCATGGTGCAGGTATAAGACAAGTCGAGTATGCTCAAGTGATTGTTAGTCTAATTTACCTCATGAATTGCACAAGACCGGATATCGCCCAAGCGGTTGGCCAACTAAGTCGATATACCAGTTATCCAAGTAATAATCACCGGAAGGGATTGACTCGTGTATTAAAGTATTTGAGGTACACCTCAACATACGGACTACACTACTCTAGATACCCTCCAGTTGTAGAGGGATATAGTGACGCCAATTGGATATTCGATACAACGGATTCTAAATCCACGAGTGGGTATGTGTTTACCCTAGGAGGTGCAGCGATATCATGGAAATCTTCACATACTTGAATTGCAAGATCCACCATGGAATCTGAATTCATTGCGTTGGATAAGGCAGGTGAAGAAGCGGAATGGATTTGACACTTTCTGGAAGAACTTCCAATGTGGCATAAACCAATGACGGCTGTATGCATTCATTGTAATAGCCAATCGGCTATCGAAAGGGCACAAAGTAGTATTTACAATGTTAAGTCTAGACACATTCGTCGAAGGCATTACACCATTAAGAAACTGCTCTCATACGGAATAATATCGATCGATTATGTGAAGTCTAAGGACAACTTAGCGGATCCCCTAACAAAGGGGTTAAGTAGAAAGCAAGTCTTGAGTTCGTCAAGGGGAATGGGATTAAAGCCTATCTCACCGAGTTGCACGTAGCGGAAAACCCAACCTAGATGATTGGAGATCCCAAGAACTAAGTTCAAAAGGGGCAAAAACTACTGTGCAAAAATTAGTCACTGTAAGGAAATTTCTATTTCCAAACCCATTCCTAGGGCGACGCCGAGTGACACTTGCATTGGCAAAGGATAAGAATTTGGCTTTTAATGAGCTCATATCTTGAATGGAAAACAAGTGGGTATGGCAAGATACTCTTTATGAGACTCACCTATATGAGTGGGAACTGGGAGCCGGTTCTAGAAGAATGACGAGGCTAAATTCTCTAAGACCACTCACGAAACCAGGATTAAGTGCTCCATGGCAAAAACGGACACGATAATGAGAACCTGATATGGAAATAATAATAACCGTGTGGGTACTATTGACTAGGTATATACTACGGCAAGCAGTTCAAGGCGGTTCGCCACTGACAAGCCAGTATACCCTGTAGTATTCCACTAGAGAACATTCAAGGTCACATGCCACCTTCTCGATGCGATTGTTGTTCGATAGATGGCACCCTTTCTTCCTTTTTGATGTTCCGGCTCTTATGCCAATTGTATCATTCATGTGGGGGATTGTTGGAAAAACCCGGTTTTTCGCACGACTTTGGAAGAGGTTTTTGAAGAATCGGCTAACCGATTCACGAAACCGAAAGTTGCTATGGATTCCTTAGAGCTAGGTGAACATCCTACAACTTTACTTCATCCAAAATCGTGATCGGGTGAATGAAAAATTTGTGGGTAAAGATGGCTTCTAAGATACTACTCCAAGAGGGAATTTAATTCGTCCGACATTGGGAGGTGGAACAATCTTGTTCACTTTATGTAGTTCAAGATTGCACTATAAGGCACGCCCTTTGGTGATACACATTTTGTGTAGGAGGGAGGACATAGCTATGGTCCGAACCACAACACACGCGCGCGCGCCGCCGTCTGTCCGGCCGGCTCGGCTCGGTCTCGGGCACAGGCCGGGACGCGGCGCATTGTGTTGTGGGCTGGCTACTAGGTTCTGGTCCTATTAATTTTTTGGCCCAATTTTAATTGTTTTTTAGCCAAAATTTACCAGAAATTTTGAATTTGTTTTTCCAACTATTCTGGAACGGTTTCGTAACCGTTCGTGAATAGACCCAACCGCTCCAACGGGTGTCTCTGCTTCTTTAAAAGCAGAGCACTGATACAAACAGTATCGTACCAGTAGCTTCAGAGAGGCTACGAATCTCTAACAGTAGTTCACGAGACTACGAAAAACTACGAATACGAAAATAAACTGAATAAACTCAAAAGAAACAATTCTCATTCCATGATTATAACTGAAGACTACAATGGTTTAAATAGATAACTAAACCTCACCCTAGACCTAAAGGGCCAAGCCCGATAACTAAATAATTAAATAAACGACTAATTAAAAAATAACTAACTGACCACTAATAATAATTAAGTAAATAAATAATAATGCTAACTAGCAAGAATAATACGAGTGACCCGTATACGGTTGACCCGTATCAGCTCCCCTGAGGCCGCAAACGGATTCGAGAGGTCGAAAAACCCTAGAGTAGACCCCGTGGCTCGAAAATTTATCATCGCGGTTCGAAAATAAACTAAAAATAGAGAAGTGGCTCACTTGGAGACAAGGTGGGTCAGCTGGCTTGAGAGCAGCCGAAAGGAAGCTACTGTTGGAGCCGATCCGGGAAGAAGACCACGGCTCAAGCCGAACCGAAGAGGAGAAGGTAGCTGGATCTAGCCACATATGAGCCGGGTTGCACCCATCGGCTAATCCGAGCCGATCCTTTGGATCTGGACGCGATGACGGACGATAGGCAAGTTCGCAGGCGAATTGGAGGCGGCCAAGGCCGTATGTGGCGAGATGGAGGTCGTTGTTGGCAGGGAGCGGGCCGTCGGACGTCGGGGGGGGGGGGGGGAGAGGGGGCGACGGGACTGAGTTGGACGACCATTGAAGCAGCGGCGGCGGCCATGGAGGAACCTAGGTATCATCTGGTTCATCGGTCGCCTGTAGGCGTCGGTCTTCGTCGGAGGGCGCTGCGAGTCCGGCCAAATTCTGTAGCGACGGGAGGTCAGGCGGGTATGGTGGCTTGGATTGTGGCCGAGGAAGTGGCGATGTCGGAGGAAGGTTATCCGGGTTGACGAACCCAGATCGGGAATTGGGGTTCTCAGCGGCGAATTCTTCTGTGACAAAGAATCGACGGTGATCTTCGGACGTTGCTTCTGGTCCGGCCATTGGCTAGAGCGACGTGAGGCCGTCAGTCGGCACACAGGCGGGATGAACGGTGGTTGGGTGGGTTCCCATTACTGAATCGTCAGCGACACAGATTGAGCAGACTAGGTTTGTTTCGCTTCAGAGGCGACGAGTTGCTGGTTTGTCGGATTTGGGGAAGATGGCGGCAGTGGCGACGCGTGTTGCTCCTGCTGCTGCTCTTGTTCTTGCGTGGTCGTTGAAATTGATGGTAGCGGCTGTTGAGTTGGCGGTTGAATTTCCGTAAGCATGTCCTGGATGCGATACAACTCCGCAGCGGTCACCACTCGGAGTCGTCCTTCACTAGCTTTGATGTCGTCCATCTCTTTCATGGTAAGGTACCCACTCGCTTGAAGGTGTGCGAGCTTTGTCATGGTGAGATAATTCACTGTGGCATTCACTTGCCTGCAGAGTTCTTCAAGGTCTTCAGGATATGCGAGAATGATCAAATCTTCGAAGTTCGTCATGATTCACCAGTTGGATGGTGAAAACAATGAAAGCACCAAATGATACAACCAGTATCGTACCAGTAGCTTGAGAGAGACTACGAATCTCGAGCTGCTTAACTAGTTGATAGGGAAGCTTCATAAATTATGTTGTAGACAGATTTACCCTTAGAGAGACTGCAAAGGCCAATCCATTAAACCATACCTCAAGTTAGCTTCAACTTTCACTTATCTTAGATGTACCATATTCAGAAACGTCTATCAAAAATGCGATAGAAAACAGACATTTGACGTGTTAAGAGTTTATATTGTTGTGGAATTCAGCCTCTTCAATGGTAAATATCTCCTAAAAAGGATTTGGGGAGATACTTCACCACCTAGTAGAGAGAATACATACAGGGGATGTAAGTAACAACATGCATGGTAGTCGTAAAGGGTGTAAGTGAAGATTTCCAAACTAAGAGGAGTGTAATTGAAGATCCTCCTAAACTGAGGGGGTGTAAGTGAATTCAACCCTATTTTTAAACAATGCATGCATTCCACATCGTCTCTCAAAGATGAATCTGATTAATCCACGGACCAAAGCAACTAATTAATCTAATTAAATTATGAATCATTATTAACTAATTACACTTTTATTTACAATGTTCTACGCACATTTGAAAGACAATTAATTCACAAAATTTATTTATTCGCTCGCACTTTCATAGGAACAAATGAATTAGTGCATTGTTTTACTTCAGTTGAATGTCAATTTTTTTTTCGTGTAAGGTTCACACAAATAGATGATTAACTCACATTTTCTTCATGAGAACATTGTACTGATATACAATTCTGTCACGTTCGCTCATATAGCATGATTTTCCTTCAAAAAAAATATAGCATGATTAACTCACATTTCTTTCATGAGACCATTGTACTAATATACAATTCCGCCCCCAACGTTGAGTTCAAGCATTGTCATCCGCATCAACTGCTATAACTTTATGACTTAGTTGATGACAAAATAACATCTTATCTCTTTTTTTTTTCTTTGTTTAGTTGGTTCTAAAATATTGGAGGAAACTAATTAATAAAAATTGAAGTACGAGGCCAAAGACATGGAAATCCCATTTCTTCTGAGCGAGCATGATCGCAAGATGTGTTCTGGAGATCGTCAAGAATTTCAAGAAATACAGAATATAGTAAGAAGTACGAGGCAGCAGATATTTTGCAACATCTGTCACTTCAACTCATGAGATGGAAAATGGTTTCAACATCTGGTCGTTCCATGGCAAGCTACTCTATAGGATACTGAGCGATCATGTAACAAACCATGTAATGTTTTAATAAGAAAAATCGATTATTCGATAAAATGACTGTTTATTGGCTACATAGTCTAACACTTTCAGACATCCAAAAATCTCTACTAAGAAGACACACAAGTCCACTACAATATTTTTTTAATAAAAAAAAACAGTTACACCGGTACGTGACTTAAATCACCAATACGATTTTTTAATAATATTTCATCAAAACAATTAAATATATCAAATAAGTAAAATTTCGTTTCATTACTAAATATTATGCTTTCAACCAAACCCCGCAATTCGGTCCGCTCTTAGACAAACAATTATACAGGGCATCAAATGCACAATCACCGTGTTTATCAATCACCAAATAATCACAAGATATATAAAAAGATATAATATAGCACCAACTGTATATACAAATATATATACTGTAACTGTAAAAAAATTAAAAGTTAGATTTTCTGTCACATCCCCCTCCCGCATACCCTGATTAGCGATTAATAAAATTTCGCGTTCACGGGAGGAGAGCGCAACATGCCTGTGAGCGCTTGACTCGTTGAGAGGATATATAAATTATTTTCTAAAGTCGTGATCATTCGAAAAACTTTGCGGAAGCGTAACTAAAAAAAATTACTTCGGTCGTTATGATAAACAAATTGACTTGTAACATAAATGGAAATTTATCAAGGAAAGAGAAGTGGAACTTGAATATTATTTTCATTTAGTCCTCTCGACTCGTAACGTAAACAGAGCATAAATCGGCAATGTTTCTAGGTATCATACAATGGCTCATATAAAGTCTTTTATACATAAATGCTTAACTATTACATTCTTAAACAATTTACGAACGCGAGTTACACAAAATCTCTAAGCCATCTAGCATATACTCGACATCTAAGCACATAAGCATGACCAAGCATGTGATCACATATCAAATTAACGCCTTGCAACTTCTTGCGTCTTACGTGTTCTTAAAATCTGAAAAAAAATGTAACTTGAAAGGGTGAGCTCAACTAGCTCAATGAGTTACATTTACGCCCCTCCATAGGTTTGAAAACTAAAAGGGGCTAACTTTTCCATGGAGCGTCATGAAATTAATCCATAATCATACATACATATACTTGTGAAACTTGAAAGAGCATGACATTCATAAAACATAACTTTATCGTAAAGAAAGCGTAACGTAAAGCACAACTTGAGTCGTGTGAAATCATATTGTTCCAAGTAGAACCTTGCTTTTTATCGGGTAGAGACCTTATCATACTTGAACATGCTTGCTTAGTTTCGTATCTTATTGCCCGTGTAACCTTCGCGACTTAACATAACATAACAAAGGGACATGTCCATCGCAACGGCTTGTGAGGCGACGCGTTGCCTGCTTATATTTCCCCGACAAAAGGGCCGTAGCCTGCCTATACTCGACAAGGGGTTTCACTCTGGTAACCGTGACCTTTCTGAAAACGTGTTTTATCTTATGAAACGTTCATTTTCTTTATTAGCATCCATGAGGGCATAAACATTTCACTTAAGTAAAAAGCATACATACATAATAATATGGACGACATGAACATACATAAGCTTGTAAAATACTTGAGGTTCGGTACAAACTTCGGGAGGTAGGGTAACTCACCTTGCGAGCTTAAGCCATTTAATTAACAGTCCTTTATTCCAAATTCAATCATCTTTAGGTACATGATCATCAACTCCACTGTCACGTAAATATCAAAGAATGCTACAAATCACAAATATAATCATTAGCATTAAATCATACCAAACAGCTCAACCACACCAAATTTTATTAATGCAAATAAAGTAACTTTTCTCATATATTCATATGCTTTTATAGCCTTAAACATGTTCCTAGATGCATATGAGATGTAAAATACAATACATAAGAATTGTAACTTACATATAATAAACTAAAAGTAACTTACATAAACTAGAATTGAGAAACTTGACAACTTCTATATTATGCTCATAAACAAAATGTGACTACCATTAGTTTAAAAATTCATAAGTAGATCAGAATAATTATTCGAGACCCAAATTTTTGATAACATAGATAAAGAGTTTACTGATAACATATAAAAATATCAAAAATATGAAAACTTCTAAGTATTTTTAAACATTAACTTTCAGAGCTGTTTATGTGTAAAACCGAGGCTTAAAAGCGGTCTTGGGCGTAAATTCATAAAATATTCATAGAAGTTCCAAAAATTATGAAATTTTAACTGGAAGTAAATAACACCCCTAAGAACAACATATCTAAATTTGTTAAATATTGGAGTAAAATAAGTACATGAAATGTATGAAAAACCTCACTGGTCTGGGGTTGAGCAGAGTGTTAAAACAGAACTGGTTTTTGGCCGATTAAAAATTAAATACTAGTCCAATGGCTCTGAAATGTTTACTGTAGAAATATCACACACAAATACACAAACTGTGAATTTTTCATAATTTTCTGAAATGTTTAACTATTTTTCTCAATTTCGTGAAAATAGGCTCAAAACATGAACTTCATGGTATTGTCTACTTGAAAAACTTGTTGCATGCAAGAAATACTCTACCAAGATATAAAATTAGACTATCAAAATCTAAACCATATTCATGTATACTCAACAAACTCATTTTGTATAGCATGTGTCCAGATCATGAGGATGATGATGAATCAAGAACATCAACCATAAATTCATCATGCTTTCATAGATATGAGATGGTCAATGCTAATATATTTCTTAAAATGATGATTTCATGACGTGCAAGTAGAAATTTTCCATGGAATCACAAGAATGAGGAGTGAATGACCAAAATCATGATGTAGATGCAAAGATGTTGAACTTACTTCTCACTTTCATGATGTTCTTGATGTGGGTTTAAATAAGTGATGAATAATAGTTCCTAGAGGCTTCAATCTTGAAGAAAATGCTCAAATCCGTCTCCCAAATTGATATACTAACACCCAAGATGAGCTCCAAACACTTAAAACCTCAAAAACTTGATTTTTAGACCATGTTTGTGGAGGGTCAAGAACAAAACTGGGAATGAAGCTAAGGGGGGAGAAATGAGAGCTTGGTGGCATTCTTGAGTGAGAAAAAAGTGGGGGAAAATGATGACAATGATGCAACTTGTGCTTATAAAGTCCTAAAACAATTGAGTGTGATGGTCACACCAAAATAAGCGTGGACATGTAAAATTCAAATCATATAATGCACACCATCTATTTCATGTTGATGCAAGTACTTGGTGTAACCAAAACATTCAACTAAAATCTAATACTATATTTTATTTCTCATACAAATATTGCACGAAAGACCTTAAACTTATTTAAAAGATATTATAGTTATCAAATAAAACATACATACAACTTGATTTCTACTTTAACTTCTATAACTTTTCTTAATAAAAAAGTCTAACACAATTAACACAATATTTATCTTATACACTCAATTATGTAACACTAACATCACTTACAACTTAAACATGTAAGATAAATATGAGGGTTACTACATTTTCCCTACCTGAACAAGTTATTAACTAGACAGGTGTAGATAGTGCATTCCAAACAGACATAGCATAGCCACGTGGCAGCCATCCAGCATATCTGACTGTGCTCCATACACACCCAATCACTGCTCATACTTATCCACTGGGGGCTGCGAGACAGGGCCACCCGCGATGCTCACCACACGGGACTTGTAGGGACTTAGTGGTTTGGAGGCTAGAGTAAGGTACGTCGCGCGAGAGCAAAAACCACGCTCGCGCGATACCCTCAGTAACTGTCTGAGAGATTTAAATGCCTACGTGTCCCATAAATGCGGTGATCTCATAACGGTCCCTTACTTATGCGGATGAACGTGTAACGTGTCCTATATATACGGTCGAACATGCCTTTACGAGGCTATCATTAAGCCGCCATACATGGGCGCATTAAACCCTCATAACGGTCACTTCCCCCTATATATAGGAACGTTAGCCTCCTATGGCAGCTCTCTGATCTTCTCGAATCTTTTGCTAGCTAACACATTGTCTCTCTCTCTCAAGAACAGTTACCATTGCTTACTCTCTCCCTACTCACACCCTCCATCTCTCTGTGTTCTTGTTCTTATCTCCTACTTGAGGTGTACACTTGGATCTCTCCCAAGAATTTCCTTGTACAAAATTTGGTGAACCCGACGTGAATCTCATCCACCTTAAAAGCTTCTACAAATTAACCTAGCAGCCATGTCCCTTGAGGCCAACCTTCGTGATGGTGATTTGTCTCCTTTGGGGGAAGAAACCCAAAGAGAAGAAGCCCCCAACACCAACACTAGCTCCCAGACGGCTACTGGGAGCAATCCCTCCTTGGAGATGCTACAGGCCACAATCCAAAGTCAAGCCAAGGCTATGCATGCTCATTCTGCCCAGATCGCCCAGATCATGACGATCCTGGGAGGGCTTGCTCAGAACACTGCTCAAGGGGATTTAGCCCCACCACTTGCAGCCCAGCTGCCTCCATCAGGGATAACCACAACATCTATGGTGCACATGCCCGTCCCACAAAACCTACAATCTTCTCTCCCCAATGGCCCTGCACCTCAGGCACCAAGGCTCCAATCAGGCTCGTCCCTTGTACTGCCGGGAATCCCTCTTCATACCCCGCGTTGCCTTCATACGCGATTGGGGCCCAGGGGAGTTATGCACCTCCACCTCCCTATGATCCCAACATGTCCTATATACCGGGTCTTACTGAAACACAATCATCAACCCCGGGAGGAAGCGCGCCTGCTAACGTCGCGGGTATTGCAACCACTCTGTCATTGCAAACCAGAGTTTGCGGATAGTATCATCCCAAAAGTTTACAATGCACCTCCAATCCCACGGGATGTATATCTGATGCCTAATCATGCCCAAATGGGAAAAGTTCGATGAGGCCAGTGGGAACGCGCACGAGCACGTGATGAGGTTCGTTGACTTGATGGGCCCGCGTGGGGTCGATACCAGGCTGCTTATGCGCGAATTCCCTAAATCTCTGGGGACTGTCGTATAAATGGTACAGGACTCTCGAAGCAGGTTCTGTCAAGACATGGTGAAGAAATTCTACACCAAGTTCTTCCAAGCTGTGGAGAAGGTCACCACTATCCATCTCTCCCGCTGATAACTCTCATTTAAGAGTTATTATGATACTTTATTATCACTTGCACTAGGCTTATTTCACATGATTCACAAATATGTGAAATTGATGATTTACAAGCCTAAGAGTGAAAAGTGTAGTTTCTAGCTTATTCGCGCATGTTTTCTCTCATATTTGCGAAGATAATTGCACGGGTTGTTTAGTGTTGTGTAACTCAGGTAAAACATGTGCAATGAATATTATGAGAGGCTTGGATATGCTTGGAATGGAGGTAGATGAAGAGGAGAAAAGAAGATGAAAAAAGCAAGCAAAGTTGGGAAAGTCACTCAGGACCAGCCTTCACTATTTTCAAAGATCAGGAAAATATACAAACAATTTTGGAGAAAGTCCTGCGCCATTGGAAATTAGATGTCCATAGCTTGCAAACGATATATGGTAGGCCCAAATACGAGTCCGGATGAGGGAGATATGGCATGCGAAAGATCAGCTTATAATTTTGTCCGGGAATTACAAACTAGAGGGGCTGGAATGTAATTTCGGCCAAGTTACATTAAAACTCGCCCCAGCTGGTAAAAAAACGTGAGAGAAGACCTAGAGAGAGGCCATAGACGCACGGGACACCATTGGGGAGCAGCTTCGAGCTTGGGGATTGCACGAATTCGTCTACTCTTCGGCGATTTCACCGTTTGATCACTTCTTCTCATTCTCTTTCATTATCTATGGAGAAACTCTTGTATCTTTCATCTACTATGAGCAGCTAGATACTTTGCTAGGCTCTATGGAGAGCCTAGGGTTATGTTAGACTTACACTTTTCCGGATTTTAGGGATTGATTCATGTTTAGATGCAAGTTTATGGATTAATATTTATTTCAGTTGGTGTATTGCAGAGCTAGCATTATTGACACAAGTTAGTGATGATTTTAATGGCCATGAGAGATGAATTTATGTTGAACCTTGTTATATTACTTAATGTTTAATCCATCTTAGTTATTGTTCATGTTTGATGCTAAATCCTTAGCAACAATGGAGTAGCTACCCGGAATTGCTAGTACTTAGGTGGAGTGCTTGAAAGAGACTTGGCCTAGGGTGATAGAGAACATGAACACAATCCTTAATCAATGAGACTGAGAGGTGATTTGAATAGGATTGGCCATTTGGTAGACGACAGTGGACCGACAGGACCTGTAGTAGACCGTGACGTAGGACTGCGTGAGATCGAGAGAAGATCGTAGTGACTAGTTACCTGGCATAACTGAGTTAGGATTAGCGTGTTTCAATAAATTATCCGGAATTTTCAAACAACCCTAGATCCATTAGATCGCCTAGTCTTTCTCCGTATTTGATTAACCCGTGTTTAATTATAAAATCCAAAAAATTGTTATTTCAATACAGCCACTTGTTTTGGGATGACAAAATCTTAAACCAACAAACATTCCTCCCGGTTACTTTAACTCTAAGTTAAGATTTTAACTAAACAATATCGTAATTTTCCTTGTGGGATCGACAACTCGGGGTTGAAATATCACCCTCTATTACTTGAACCGTGCACTTGCGGTAAAACGTAAGAAATCGTGTCAACTTTTTGATGCCGTTGCCGGGGACAACGGTTGATTGTTTAGTTAAAAATTAGTTTAGAGTTTTATTTTATTTTTATTTCTGTTACTATCTGTTTACCTCACGGGTGTGCTAGTGTTGTTTCTTCGGGTAGCGATGGTAGAAGGCCAAGGGCTAATTAGCCTCACGACGGAGCATCTACAAGCTATGGTGGCTGCAGCCTTAGAGAAAGAACTAGTGGCAACATCTAGACCGCATCCGACCTCCATGCCGTACAACCGTTATGGAAAAGCAATAATCCAGACATTTGAGGCGGATCTTAAAGGAAGGGAGCCAGCAATTGTGGTGCCACCAATCCAGGCTGAAATTTTTCACCTCAAGCCAGCCACAATTCAGCTTGTTCAGGATCAATGCACCTTTGCTGGTACATATGAGGAAGACCCACATGGATTCATGGGAAGATTTCAGAACCAATGTGGACTAATTCGCTATAGTGGGGTCACATCTGAAGCGCTTAAACTAATGCTCTTCCCACATTGCCTCAAGGGAGTTGCTATGGATTGGCTATACGCTATACCATCTTGTTCGATCAAAACTTGGGAAGAGTGTGCCTCTCATTTTATGGTCAATTTTTTTTCCAATCTCACGTCTAATTCAGCTGCAGAACGTGATTTTGAATTTTAGGCAAGAGAAAAATGAATCACTTGTCAAAGCATGGGAGCGCCTGAATTGTTTGCTACGTAAATGCCCCAACCATGGCATTGACAAAGCCCGTATCATCCAGGTCTTATGTGATGCACTTGGAAATTCTGACAATGACAAAATCGACAGAGAAGCTAGGGGAAATTTATTGTTCAAATGCGACTCGGCGGGTGCATATGAGATGATGAGACGTGTGGTTGAGCTCAGATTTCGACGGAGTTTGCTATGACTGACCTTTAACCTCTACATCACTTTCTGGGCATTGCTGTCACTCGCACTGAATCTGGTATGGTTCTCTCTCAGCGTCAGTATGCCTCTGAGATTCTACAGCGTGCACCGATGGTCGACTGTAAGCCGGTTAGCACTCCGGTTGAGACTGGCTCTAAACTCACTGCGGGTTCGGGACCTCCGGTTGATGATCCCACACTCTACCTCAGTTTAGCTAGTGCTCTTCAGTACCTCATTCACCCATCCTGACATCTCATATTCCGTTCAGCAGATCTGTCTCTTCATGCCCGATCCTCGAGAACATCATTTCCGCCCGTTGAAACGCGTTCTCCGCTATGTGAGTGGCACTCTTGATCTCGGGTTTCACATCTCTGCTACTGCCTCCACGGGTCTCACGGCCTACAATGATGCGGATTGGGCAGGCTGCCCCTGACACACGTCGCTCCACCTTCGGTTTTTTCACCTTCTTTGGGGACAACCATATCAGCTGGTCGTCTAAAGGACAAGCTACTGTCTCCCGTTCTAGCGCCGAGGCCGAGTACCGTGGCGTGGCCAAAGCTGTTGCTGAGCTCTGTTGGCTTCTCAATCTTCTTCTTGAACTTAAGGTTCGTCCTCCGAAGGTCTCCCTCTGCTATTGTGACAATGTTAGTGCCGTCTACTTATCGGGTAATCCGATTCAGCATCAACGCACGAAACATATTGAGATCGATCTTCACTTTGTACGGGAAAAAGTTCGTCTCGGCCAACGTCGGGTTCTTCACATACCCGCTGACTTCGAGTATGCGGATATCTTCACCAAATGTCTGCCTCGCCAGTTATTTGAAAGGTTCCGCTCTAATCTGAACGTTCATCATTCTCCCGCTCCGACTGCAGGGGTGTAATAGCGATAGCTTATACTTAGTGTAGGGACTAAATTGTAATTAGTCTTGTATCAACTTTGTTTATATTGCTAATGAAATTCAGAAGTCTGAGAGGACAATTTCACAAACCTTCACTACCTTGGCCAACAGAGCCAAATTGAAATCCCTGAAATTTCTAAACCCTATACCACCGTTCCATTTTGGGATAGTAACCTTATTCCAAGCTACCCAAGCTGTATAACTTTTATCCACATTTCCACTCCACTAATAATTCCTTATAAGTTGAACCACTTTGTCACAAACTTCTTGGGAAGAAGAAAGCACTGCATTATGTGACAGGGAAGAGCTTGAACTATGACTTTGATCAAGACCTCATTTTCCCCTGGAGAGAGCAATAGGCATTTCCATCCTTTCATCTTTCTTCTGATTCTATCAAATAGGAATTTGGTAGATTCAGTCTTTGACTTTCTCTAAAGAGCTGGAATTCCAATGTACTTAGCATCATAAGACATTTCTTGAATCCCAAAGCTAATTTTCATGTCTTGCTTAAACTGGGGGTGGGTGTTAGGAGTGTACAACAGTTAAATTTTTATGGACATTGACTTTCATTCCTGAATGAGCTTCAAATGTTTCAACAATCTTAAAGAAAGTCTCCATTCATGACTTATTGGCTTTAAGAAAAATCATGGCATCAGCAAACAGAATGTGGGATATGGGGATATCATGACTACTGACTTTTATCCCTGTTGGAGATCCTTCTCCTTGAAGGCACCTTAAAATTATTCTAATTGATAAAGTGAAACACTTCTTGAGTCATTAAGAGATTGTCTTGAATTAATCTTTCAGGGATGAAGACACCTTAAAATTCACCAGTGATCAATCTAAGAATTGGCCTTAGTCTGTTTGCTAACACTTTAGCCACTCATTATAGCTGAAGTTGCAAAGACTAATAGGCCTAAAGTATATTTATAATTCCGCGTTAATTGGTTGGGCCTAACACCGAGCCCAATAGCTTCTAATACGGGCCTATGTTTTTTTTTTGCAAACTATGCGGGCCTATGTTGGTTAAAGGATTATATAAACAGAACAGAATAACGTAATACCCGTGCTTTTTTCACTCTCATATCGTAGTAATATTTCCATACCCCAAACCCTTGCTCTTCACTCTCATCGGCAAGCTCTTTTTACGGCCAATTTCTCCTATCGCCGTCGCACAAGGATCAGAAACCATGGCGGTGGACGTGTTACCAATGGAGCAAATTAAGGAGATGTCGTATCAGCTCGGGGTAGACATCGACAAAGTCGACCTCGCAAAGATACGCCTCCCTCAGGGTGAAGATTTCGGCATCAGAAGGTCAGTACACAGATCCGAATCTCCTAATCCCCTCCCTTTTCTTTTTTTGCTGTTTTCCGATGAAGTGATGTTGATTTTTGCACTTTTTTTGGGACTCGTTGTAGTGATGATGATGATCTTAGAGAAGAAGACCTCGTGGAATTGAATGAACGTTTGGATAACATAGTTGTCGTCGATCACCTACCAGTTGTACCGAAGGAGAAGTTTGAGAAACTCGAAAGTGTTGTTCGGAGAATCTACAGTCAGCCTGGAACCATCAAAGAGAATGGGCTATGGATGCCTGTTGATCCTGACACGAAGATGACGCTCGGTTTCTGCTTCATCGAGTATAATACGCCTCAGGTATTCATGAATTCAAGTGTTCAGCTTCTGCGTATGAGTTCTTTCAATTGTTCAACTCTCCACCATGCATATGGTATTCCGAAAACGTAAGATTGCATATTAGTGAATAGGGATGGCAATGCGGTTCGATCCGATCAGCATTCCGAGTGATTCGATCCGAATGGATCAAGTCCGAATCCGATCCATCTATATAATACCGGCATTAACGATTTTGTGAAAGCCTAACAACTATTGTTTGACCGTATAAAGATTTCTTTTCAACAATCAATTTATTCGATAAAAGAAACTGAGACTACACCTTGTTAAATAGATAAAACGAAACCTAACCAAGACAATTGACAATTGACAAGAAAGACCGGTCACTATTTAACTAAATAACATAATTAAACTAATTAATTACTCAACTAATTAAATAAATAACTAAATAAACGATATTAATAATGATAATAATACTGTTGACTCGAAGTCGACCCGGATTAATTTTACTCCCAGCACATAATTTCTTAATTTGCGAAAAAATATGCTAACTAGATTAGGACCTTCTTTACCCTGCTAATCCTGTTCCCATAAGGTGTAGGTTGAATTTTTTTAAGACCAGTTTGTTTTCGTAAATTGTCAAGAACAATGGAATGCATTATGTATGGCATCTTGGCAAAGTATAGAGCCATTGAGGAGATTTCTTTAGGGTGATTGGTCTAAGCAAAGCAAGTCGTTTGTTTCTGAGAGTGAGTTCTAGGAAACATGAGCAACAAAATTTCAGTGTTGAATAACATATAGTGTTAGCATGGCTTTATTTGGTCTCTCGGTGAGAATGGAAATTTCAGTGTTTTGTTTTGTACGGCTTATCTGCATGATATCAATTGATTTGGTTCCTTATTCTTGCTCCCTCAATCTGCTCACCCCTTTTGTCAAGTGCAGAGAAAAATCTTTATTTTATAGGAATTGTATATTGTTTGAAGGAGACAAGTATATGCATGCATTCTTCTGTTTAAATATCTTTGATATGCGATGTAGGAAGCTGAGCTTGCAAAAGAGAAGACACAGAAGTATAAGCTGGATAAATCACACATATTCGCTGTAGATATGTTTGATGATATTGAGAAATTTCTGAAGGTTCCAGATGAATGGGCCCCTCCTGAAGCAAAGCCATATGTCCCCGTGGTATGCATCTCCCTTTCCTACCTCTTCTTCGTATGTTCTAACTTTGCCCGTGTTTGTTTGTTCTGCTTTCCTGGGCCGTAAATCAATTTAAATGACATTGCATCTTCTGAAATTTCTTATAGGAAAATCTGCAAAAGTGGCTCACTGATGACAAAGCCAGAGATCAGTTTGTTATTCGTTCGGGCTCCGACACAGAAGTCCTTTGGAATGACGCCAGACACATGAAGCCTGACCCGGTTTACAAGCGTTCAGTAAGTTGAATCTCAACTCTTGTCGTGCCTATTTTATGTAGCAACTTTTCAACCATTCTTGTATTTGTGACTCGTCTATTTATGTGATTGAGAATATGTGATTGAGAATTCTTATTTCAAAGAATTGAAACAAATAATGGTTGACTTGAATATTGACTCTCTTTGTAATGAAATATTGAATATAAGAAATTTGTACTTTGCCTTGGTCTTTAAAAAATTATACTAGGGATTTCAAAACAAACACATACAGGCTGTTATAGCTTAAATTAACTATATGCATCCAGCTGATTTAATGAAGAGTCATAATTTATGGGGATTGCTGTGAATCGCTATCTATGGTAGTAGTATGATTCTTAAATTGGTCTAACACCTGTTGAGATTCATAGTAGGGATTCAGATTGTTCAGATGTCAATCAAGTCAAGTCGTAAGACTCTAATTGCAAGTACTGTGATTCTAACTACGATGCATAATATAATATATTACATCAGTTAAAATAGGTAATGTAGCCTGAATCAACCCATTTCTTTTAAAAAAGTTGAATAATATATGCTACTTGCTGATATTGACCATGCTGGGTAGTGATTTTGGCAAAAGGTATGTTGTTTTTTGAGAGAGTATTTTATCCATATTTACACAAACCCTATCCTGTTTCTGTATTAATCCCATGCATTTTAGTGATAAAGAATAGTACATGTTCTATGTTTCAGCAGCTAATGAATGTTCTGTGTTTTGTAGTTTTGGACTGAGAGTTTCGTGCAGTGGTCCCCTTTGGGTACTTACCTGGCCACAGTTCACCGACAAGGTGCAGCTGTTTGGGGAGGTGCCGATACCTTTGACCGTCTTATGCGTTATGCTCATCCTCAGGTACACTTTTGCTAATTTACTTGATAGTAGTATTACAGTTGCCTTTAACAAAATGTAGGATTGAATCATTGACTTGTGCTCTTATGGTTGATAAATCCAGGTGAAGCTGATTGATTTCTCTCCTGGTGAGCGGTTTCTGGTGACATACAGCAGTCATGAACCAAGTAACCCTCGTGATACTCATGTAAGATCTCTAATGATTTCAATTTAATATGTTCACATATTTTGTGCCATACTGACGTGTCTTTTTTTGCAACAGAGGGTGGTTATAAATATTTTTGACGTGAGGACTGGTAAAGTGAGGAGAGATTTCAGGGGTAGCGCTGATGAGTTTGCAGTTGGTGGAGTTTCTGGTGTTTATTGGCCTGTGTTCAGGTGATCATTCAATACTACGCTGTTACTGGTTTTCTCTTTGTCATCTAGTACTCGTTTAATAATGCTGGACAATGCTGTTCTTTGTTGCAGATGGGGAGGGGGAAGAGAAGACAAGTATTTTGCTAGGATTGGTAAAAATGTGATATCTGTCTACGAAACCGAGACCTTTACTCTCATCGACAAGAAATCAATCAAGGTTGAGAATGTTGTGGACTTTTGTTGGTCTCCCACTGATCCAATTCTCGCTTTATTTGTTCCTGAACTTGGCGGTGGAAACCAGCCTGCAAGGGTGAGTCAAGATATATTTCGCAATTTTGATTGGTCATATCCCTACTCTTGTTAGATTGGATTTATGACATGTTTCCTTTTCTTAAATGACAGGTTAGTCTTGTTCAAATTCCCGGGAAAGAAGAGTTGAGACAGAAGAATCTCTTCAGTGTCAGTGATTGTAAAATGTATTGGCAGAGCAATGGAGATTATCTTGCTGTTCAGGTTGATAGGTATACAAAGACCAAGAAGAGTACATATACTGGCTTTGAACTCTTCCGTATCAAAGAACGAGATATCCCTATTGAGGTTTTGGAACTAGAGAACAAAAACGACAAGATTATTGCATTTGCTTGGGAACCAAAGGGCCATAGGTTTGCTGTTATTCATGGTGATAGCCCAAAGCCTGACATCAGTTTCTATGCGATGCGCACTACTCAACATACTGGGAGGGTAACAAAGCTCGCTACTCTCAAGAGCAAGCAGGCTAATGCCCTTTACTGGTCACCAACTGGCCGTTTCATCTTACTAGCGGGTTTGAAGGGGTTCAATGGACAGTTGGAATTCTACGATGTTGATGAGCTTGAAACCATGGCAACAGCTGAGCATTTCATGGCAACTGATGTTGAGTGGGATCCTACTGGAAGGTATTCGAATCTGAAATCGTTTTTCATAATGTCTTTCTTCTTACCATGTCAAATACAGTCGCTAAGAAATCGCGATGAATAGGCTTGAATTCTTCGCTCATCCTTTTTATTATCATATTATTCGTTTTCTTGAGTCAATTGGAGAGCCCATCTCCAGCTATCTGTTTTCTTTCTGTCTTCTCTAAAAGCATTTATTCGTGCACCTGCAGATATGTAGCTACATCTGTGACTTCAGTTCACGAGATGGAGAACGGTTTCAATATATGGTCGTTCCACGGCAAGCTACTATATAGGATACTGAAGGATCACTTCTTCCAGGTAAATATCCTCCTTGTATTATCAAGGTTCTATTTTTAGTTGGCCACAGATATTGGTATTGTTAAGAAAAAACTGTTTGGTATTGGGGTTGTCTCTGTAGCTTTAAATTATCTCAGCGGGTGATCTCATTGCACTCTCATACACTTTGTATGGCTTCATTCTCTGCTGAATTCTAACTGACTTGGTTGCCCTCAATGTTTGTTTCTAGTTCCTGTGGCGCCCCAGACCTGCATCGTTCTTTACCCCTGAGAAAGAAGAGGAGATTTCCAAGAACCTGAAAAAGTACAGTAAGAAGTACGAGGCGGAGGACCAAGACGTCTCAAACTTTCTGAGTGAGCAGGACAGGGAGAAGCGTAGGAAGCTGAAGGAGGAGTGGGATAGATGGGTGAATGAATGGAAGAAGCTGCATGAAGTGGAGAAATCGGATAGGCAAGAGCTGAAGGATGGGGAGGTCAGCGATGAAGAAGAAGAGTATGAAGCTAAGGAGGTTGAAGTTGAAGAGATATTGGATGTCTCAGAAGAAGTCATCCCATTTGAGGAGTGAAAAAAAAAAATCATGTGCTACTTATAATAGATTGTTATTTTGTCTGTTAATATCATAACTTAAAACGACTAGCGATATGAAGTCTCTTTCGTTTTGTTTAGTTCTTTTTTCGGGAGATCTACACTGTACCTGCTTGGTGATAAATTTTGATTACTACTTTAAATGCTTCTCATCTTCCTGTGCTTGGTCAATGTAAACCGGTAAGTTTATCAGTTGCAGCTGCTTCTAGACCGATTATATACCTCTGTGATTTGATAGTTTATCGATTCTCTGAAGTCTCAAGTATTATGGGTGCAAGTGTTTTGCAAACCAGGAGGATACAAATAATGATTGTATAAAAAAAAATTCTTTTCTAAATTGAGAGTTGATCTTTGCTACCAAACGGGCTAGATTAATTTTTTGCCGAGTACATAACAAATAAATTCTTATTCAAGTACATATGCTTTTTCATGGGATGTTGGAATTTGCGATGAACTGTCATGGGATGTTGGATTTTGAGACCCCAGATGAAATGTTTGAGCCTTACCACTAGGCTAGATGGCTAATTCAACTGATAAATGAACTGTAATTATAATTTTATAATCTGCTTAAACTCAATTGCATCCAAACCAACCCAAAAAATCCCTTTTTGATTATCTTCCAATCTATCATATATGTTTGACAACATAGCGTACCAGTATTGAAACTTTGACTTGGAGGTATTTTAGTCATTTTGACTGTAGAGGTGTTTCGGTCACAGTCTGTTTTCCTGTGTACTAATTACTCTAACAAAATAAAGTTGCAAAAACATGTAGAATAAATATAATAAAATATTAGAATACATTATGGATATCTCATACCCAATTACCAAAAAAAAATTTACAAATTATTTTTAGTACACTTAAATATCCATGTAACACACACAAAATAAAATAAGTTGGTATGTTATCAATACACTCTTAAGAATGTGGATATCTCATCATTCCTACCTTATTACAGGTATGTGAATCAAAATCTAGTTTGATTCTTAATCTTCATACCTTAATTTTTCAGATTTTTATTGTTACTATTATCATTCATGGAGTTGTATGATCACTGGTTAATTATTGGTGATAATTATGTTCAAACTCTACAACGTTACGAAAAGATAAATAAGTTTCGTCACTGTTTGCCTAGTCAAATCATCTTCGTATTGATAAAACAACAGGGCGCTCATTCAGATTGGTCAAACTCAGGCGGATCTGGACTAGCTCTAGTGCTCCCGAGCTTGGTCATTTTGACTCCAGCACGAAAGAAACCAATCTGAATCAACGACGTGTAATAGTTTTTCAATCCTTAATGCAAGTAGCAGTCATACTCATATATAGATTGATCTGAGGTTTCCACTTGTGTCAGAAACAAGATCGTACACGTATGATCGCAAGAAACTAAATTTGCCAAAATGAAAACCTGTGTACTTCCTTGCAGCTGAGATTCCGGAATTTTTCTACACCGGATATTATGCTAACTGCTAGCTAAAACATTACACCCTCCGTCCCACCAGATTGGTGAATAATTTAATCGGGTATTATTTGGGTCTAGTGATTTAGTTAGTCAAACAAGGCAAGAATTTGATAAGTTTTTCATAGTCTTGTAGAGTAAACTAGCCTCTACAAGACCATGCAAAAATTATCAAATTCTTACTTTGTTTGAATAACGAAATTGCTAGGCCCAAATAATACCCGATTTAACTTGTTCACCAATCTGGTGGGACGGAGAGAGTAGTTGGTAAAAAGAGTCCCGAGGGAGAAGCTATTCAGATGAATCAGACGAACTTGCAAGTCGAGCTTCTTGGTTGCTGTTGCTCTTATCTTTCCTGTCCCCTTTATCGGATATTTTCTTCACCTGCATCACCAACGAAACATACGAATACGATATCTTTGATTATTAATTGCTTGTCCAAAATATTACTACTTGCGACCTGCTAACACAGTTTAAAGTAAGAACTTCAACAACACGTACTAGGATGGTAGGTAGTGATACACAAAGAAGAGAACGAAGACGTCAGTGAAGAGGTTTAGAGCATGTTTTATATAGTCTTCATCACCGTAGTAGGATTGTACGATTATTGTCTGTGTATTGAACACAGTGTATCCAGCAAACACCAAAAGACCAGAGCATAGCTGCCAGGAACAATGGAGATTAGTTTCACATCAGTGAAGTGTTTTCTCACAAATGCATCTATTATGTCCAACCTTATTTTCTCTGATATATTCTACGTTACATTCATTATGTTTAACTGATATTAGCGGCCTGAAATTAACCGTAAACGGCCCGAAACCCAAACCAGGACAAAACCGAACCGAAAACCGGCCCGAAACCAAAACTGGGAACGAACTGACGGTTAACCGGCCCGTATAAGTTAAACGCTGTTAACAGCTCGGTTAACCGGCCCGGTAACGGCTAATTATACACACACACACATAATATCAAAAAATGATAATTAAAAAGTGCACAAAAAATAAAGTTTTTTACCCAAACCGAACCGCTTTAGGCGGTCACGGTTACACAGGCCGGGCCGGTTAGGGGTTCGAGAAATAATATGGTCCGGATAACCGTAACCGGTTACAGATTAACCGTAACCGAACCAGAACCATAACCGGCGGTTCACGGTTATTCGATCCGGGCCCGGTTACTTTTAGCCGAACTGACAGCTATACCTATTAGGAGGACTCTATACCCAGAAAGGCAGAAACGATTACAGCAAAAATCCCCGTTCTCATCTGTCACTGGGGAGCTTCATCCTCCAACACAACCATGGAAGGTTCTTCATACTACTTGATTATCAGCAATTCAGATAGCCCAGATAAATGAAAACAAAAAAACAATCTGATGTCAAGTAGTGACAATTTTCACTGTAACTGGTTCAAATCCTAAATCAAGTACTACTTCCAATCCTTCTAAATCTCAAATCCAACATAGTATCAATCAAATAACATTTCTGATGTTCTGGTCACAGCGATTCGACAGGGGTTAGATGAGCAGCGTGTTAAGTTTTCTGACAAAGTACCAGCAAGCAAACCAAAACAGAAAAGATGATCACATGCTAAGTCAGTTAGCTCTCGAGTTCTTGAGAATGTGCCAAACAAAACTTCCTACTTTCGCGAGAGATAGAGTTTGGTGCCAGGGCAGTCACTCTTCTTATTCAGGTTTCATCTTCAGCTGCATAAGAAAAGGAACAATCACCAGTCTTCATTCTGCTAAAGTAGTCTAACATGAAAAGCAAAATTAAGTTAAAGGCTTCACTGACCAGGATGTTAGCAAGATCAGTGAAGACAAGGTAAACTGTAAGGAAGATATCCTGAGCATCTCTAACGTAACTGTTTTCAACACCACCGGCAGCTTCCACGAATAGTTCCTGGGTAGCCAATGCCAAAAGCCCTATAAGCATCATCAACAGATAATACAACTGCAAAAAGAGAAAAGATTAAGGAATGGAATATAGTCACCAGTGTTGGCTAAAGATAGTGCTTTGTATACAAGTAAGTCATTAGTACCTTAAGGTGTCGAAGGGCTGGTCCGGTCCGTGCTGGCATGGCAAAAGCAACCCGGACCGGTTTCGGGGGCGGGCTGGGGCCGAGGGTGGTAGGGGGCCGGTCTGAGGCCGGGTTGGTGGTCTGGGGGACAGGCTGGGCCGACCCTCTAGACACCATGATTAGTACCGCTCCATATTCACTATCGTACCTCGCCAATTTTAGGCAAGTACCATTACAGTTGCCTTTAACAAAACGTAGGATTGAACCATTGACTTGTGCTCTTATGGTTGATAAATCCAGGTGAAGCTGATTGATTTCTCTCCTGGTGAGCGGTTTCTGGTGACATACAGCAGTCATGAACCAAGCAACCCTTGTGATACTCATGTAAGGTCTCTAATGATTTCAATTTAATATGTTCACATATTTTGTGCCATACTGACGTGTCTTTTTTTGCAACAGAGGGTGGTTATAAATATTTTTGACGTGAGGACTGGTAAAGTGAGGAGAGATTTCAAAGGTGGCGCTGATGACTTTGCAGTTGGTGGAGTTTCTGGTGTTTCTTTGCCCGTGTTCAGGTGATCATTCAATACTAAGCTGTTACTGGTATTCTCTGTCATCCAGTACTCCTCTCACTGGACAATGATGTTCTTTGTTGCAGATGGGGTGGAGGAAGAGAAGACAAGTATTTTGCTAGGATTGGTAAAAATTTGATATCTGTCTACGAAACCGAGACCTTTACTCTCATCGGCAAGAAATCTTTCAAGGTTGAGAATGTTGTGGACTTTTGTTGGTCTCCAACTGATCCAATTTTCGCTATGTTTGTTCCTGAACTTGGCGGTGGAAACCAGCCTGCAAGGGTGAGTCGAGATATATTTCGCAATTTTGATTGGTCATATCCCTACTCATGTTAGATTGGATTTATGACATGTTTCCTTTTCTTAAACGACAGGTTAGTCTTGTTCAAATTCCCGGGAAAGAAGAGTTGAGACAGAAGAATCTCTTCAGTGTTAGTGATTGTAAAATGTATTGGCAGAGCAATGGTGATTATCTTGCTGTTCAGGTTGATAGGTATACAAAGACCAAAAAGAGTACATATACTGGCTTTGAACTCTTCCGTATCAAAGAACGAGATATCCCTATTGAGGTTTTGGAACTAGAGAACAAAAACGACAAGATCATTGCATTTGCTTGGGAGCCAAAGGGCCATAGGTTTGCTGTTATTCATGGTGATAGCCCAAAGCCTGACATCAGTTTCTATGCGATGCGTACTGCTCAACATACTGGGAGGGTAACAAAGCTCGCTACTCTCAAGAGCAAGCAGGCTGATGCCCTTTACTGGTCACCAACTGGCCGTTTCATCTTACTAGTGGGTTTGAAGGGGTTCAATGGACAGTTGGAATTCTACAATGTTGATGAGCTCGAAACCATGGCAACAGCTGAGCATTTCATGGCAACTGATGTTGAGTGGGATCCTACTGGAAGGTATTCGAATCTGAAATCGTTTTTCATAATGTCTTTCTTCTTACCATGTCAAAAACAGTCGCCAAGAAATCGCGATGAATAGGCTTGAATTCTTCGCTCATCCTTTTTATTATCATATTATTCATTTTCTTGAGTCAATTGGAGAGCCTCTCCAGCTATCTGTTTTCATTCTGTCTTCTCTAAAAGCATTTATTCATGCACCTGCAGATATGTAGCTACATCTGTGACTTCAGTTCACGAGATGGAGAACGGATTCAATATATGGTCGTTCCACGGCAAGCTACTATATAGGATACTGAAGGATCACTTCTTCCAGGTAAATATCCTCCTTGTATTATCAAGGTTCTATTTTTAGTTTTAGTTTTAGTTTAAGTTTTCTTTTTTTTTTTTTTTTTTTTTTTTTTTTTTTTTTTGAGGGAACCTACCGGGTCGTAGGGCGGCATAACCCCGCGTATTATTAAATAAGGGAAAATCAGGCTCCCAACCTGTAATCAACAAGGTGGGGGGGGGGGGGGCATTAGACCTGACCCACTAGCTATAAACATTATTCCGCTGCGGGGTTCTATTTTTAGTTGACCACTGATTTTGGTATCGTTAAGAAAAAACTGTTTGGTATGGGGTTGTCTCTGCCGCTTTAAATTATCTCAGTGATGATCTCATTGCACTCTCATACACTTTGTATGGCTTCATTCTCTGCTGAATTCTAACTGACTTGGTTGTCCTCAATGTTTGTTTGTAGTTCCTGTGGCGCCCCAGACCTGCATCGTTCTTGACCCCTGAGAAAGACGAGGAGATTTCCAAGAACTTGAAAAAGTACAGTAAGAAGTACGAGGCGGAGGACCAAGACGTCTCAAACTTTCTGAGTGAGCAGGACAGAGAGAAGCGTAGGAAGCTGAAGGAGGAGTGGGATAGATGGGTGAATGAATGGAAGAAGCTGCATGAAGTGGAGAAATCGGATAGGCAAGAGCTGAAGGATGGGGAGGTCAGCGATGAAGAAGAAGAGTATGAAGCTAAGGAGGTTGAAGTTGAAGAGTTATTGGATGTCTCAGAAGAGGTCATCCCATTTGAGGAGTGAAAAAAAAATTCAGTTGCTACTTATGTTAGGTTGTTATTTTGTCTGTTAACATCATAACTTATACGACTAGCGATTTAAGGTCTCTTGCGTTTTGTTTAGTGCTCTGTTTTTCGGGAGATCTACCCTGTACCTGCTTAGTGATAAATTTTGTGCTTCTCATTTACCTTCTTCCTGTGCTTGGTCAATGTGAGCCGGTGTTACAGTTTATCAGTTGGAGCTGCTTCTAGACAGATTCTATACCTATATGATTTGATAGTTTATCGATTCTCTGAAGTCTCAAGTATTATGGGTGCGAGTGTTTTGCAAACCAGGAGGATACAAATACTGATTGTATAACATTTTATTCTTCTTTAAATTGAGAGTTGATCTTTGCTACCAAAACAGGGTAGATTATTTTTTTGCCAAGTACATAACAAATAAATCATATTCAAGTGCATACTGCTTTTTCATGGGAGGTTGGAATTTGCGATGAACTGTCATGGGAAGTCGGATTTTGAGACCCCTGATGAACTGTTTGAGCCTTACCACTGGGCTAGATTGCTAATTCAACTGATAAATGAACTGTATTTATAATTTTATAATCTGCTTAAACTCAATTGCATCCAAACCAACCCCAAAATCCCTTTTAGAATGAGATTAAATGAACTGTATTTATAATTTGACAACACAGCGGGTACCGGTATTCAGATATACCAACTTTGACTTGGAGGTATTTTAGTCATTTTGACTGTAAAGGTGTTTTGGTCACAGTCGTCTCCCTGTGTGTCTGTCACCAAGTATGGCATATTTCTAGAAACTGCTTCTTCATAGATCCTCACACGTTGCTTCAGATGGTGTGATAACTCTTCGGCGAACTTGTGAAACTAGGGACAACACCATAGGATATTAGGATGTTTCAGAGATTGACCCCCGAGAGGCAGTTCCTAGTAATCACAGAAGGTCCAATATGTGAGATGATAGCTTAACTACAGTTGAACTAGTGAACCCTGAGGCATGACTCCCTTACTAGACGAAATCTAAATCTATCGTGCCTCATTCTTGCTTAACCACAAAGGCCAACGGGTAACTGAAACAAAAGAAGAGCCGTGGAAGGCTGGAAGATGTCTGAAGCAACGAGCAACCAGAGCAGTATTGAAAGTTGTCTGAAGAGTCAAATTAGAGTTGTCAAACGGGCCGGTTAACCTGAAAAACCGGCCCGAAATAACCGAGTTTTTTCAACCGAAACCGAGCCCGATAAGACCGAACCGGAGCCGAAACCAAAAATATTTGGGCAAGGGCCGGTTAGACCTTCTCAGGAACCGTGAGCTTGCCCGAAACCGGCCCGGTTTGAACTGAACCGAAACAATAACCGATCCCGACACGTAACAGCTCGGTTAACCGAACCGAACCGGTCTCTTTCCACCACTTTTGAGTTGTGACCATCAAAAAAGAGATTTTTAATCGGCCCGATGAGATCGAATAGGTATACCCGGTTACGGTTACACGGACCGGGCCGGGCCAGTTAGAGGGTATGTAAAATTTTCCGGACCGGTTAATCGTAACCGAATAACCGGTAACCGAGCCCCATCAGTCAAGGTTTCTCTGGCCGGTTTCCGTTTCGGTTACCGAAATTACAGCTCTAAGTCAAATATTAAGAGTACTAAAATGGAACACGCAAAATAAAACTATATCATATACAGTACCTAATAGGACTATATCCAGAAACGGTCACAAACATGAAAATTCCCAATTCTCTGTCTGTTACTTGGGAGCGTCGTCCTCCAACACAACCATGGAAGGTTCTTCACCCTATTTGATCATCACCAATTCAAATAGACAGAGACAAAAGAAAAGAAAAAAAAAGGAAGAAACAATATGATGTCAAGTAGTGACAGTTTTCACTGTAAGTGTTTGAAATCCTAAATCAAGTACTAGTTCCAATCCTTTTCAATCTCAAATCCAACATAGCAACAATCAAATAAAGTTTCTGATGTTCCGGTCACATCAATTCGACCGGGGTTAGATGAGCAGCGTGTTAAGTTTTCTGACGGGTACCAGCAAACCAAAACAGAAAAGATGATCATGTACGAACTCAGTTAACTCGAGTTCTTGAGAATATACCAAACAAATTTCCTATTTCGCGGAAGATGAGTTTGGTGCCAGCGCAATCACTTTTCTTCTTCAAGTTTCTTCTTCAGCTGCATCAGAAAAAGAACAATCACCACTCTTCATTCTGCTAAAGTAATCTAACATGAAAGCCAAAAACAAGTTAAAGCCACACTGACCAGGAAGTAACCAAAAACAGTGAAGTGAAGGTAAACTACAATGAAGATCTCCTGAGCCTCTCTAGTATAACTGTGTTGAACACCAGCGGCAGCTTCCGCGATTATTTGAGGGGTAGTAAACCTCAAACGCCATGCATGCAGCATCAACACAAAATACAGCTGCAAAAAGAGAAAATATTTAAGAATGGAATATAGTCACCATTCGTATGAAGGCATCAAATCAAAGATCGAATTTTATGGTCTACCTTATACTGGAAAAGAGCTGTGGAGCCACCAAAGACATATGAAGCAAGCTGCAACCAGATCAGTGTTGAGAGTTTGGAGGAGATCAGTGCAATGGTATAGAAGTACACCTTGTGGTTTGTCAATCTAGCTGTAGCTGCGAAGCAAATAAAAGGCAAAGCAACCCCCAAGCATACAGCGATCATAAAGCTACAGTAAATTAAATTAAGCATCAGTTAGTATGATGGAGAATGAGGCCATTATGGCACCATCAATTTGAAGATTCTGGCTACAATGCAGCAAACAATTAAATTCAACAGTGCAATTTTCACAACACACACCTACAAAAGCTAAAGATGTAATAACAGGAAGGGGTGATTATTGAATGAGGCACTAAATCAGAACTTACTTTTCATCAAATCCGTAGCGTGGTGCATATCCAGCATTCATAGAAATCCCCAGGTAGAACACAGCAAGGCATTTGCACGACAAATCATGCGGCGTCTAGGTAAAGAAAAAAGTGATTGGAGTCAAAATCGAAACAATTCTAACAAACAGAAAATTCAATAGAGAATTGAGCTTTTCAATTCACCTCTCTATCAAACCGGAACCGGAGGGGATAAAAGTATCTCCTATCCAAAGATGAAAGAAAATCGAAGAGGAAGCACGGAATTAGGGCTACTCCGCAGGAAACAAGTGACTGAATGAATCCAATGTTGGAGAAACGTTTCAAGTAAGCTCCAATAGCCATGATCACCGCAGCAAAGCTGACGACGAGATAAGCCTAAAAGTCGCCGGAAATTTCAAAATCGGAGAAGAAAGTATCTCGAACTGAACATCAAATTAGCTGATGAAAACAGAGAATCGGCGAGGGAAATGAGCGATTACCTTCATGACGTGAACCTGAGCGACGGGAGCGAGCAAGTGGTCGGCCATTTTCGCCGGAAAAAGACGCCGGAGAAAGTAACAGCGCTTCTTTGAAGTGAGTGAGAGAGAGAGTGAAGGTTTCGTCCGTTTGAAGAAGAAAGCGCTCTGAACCTATAGCAGTTTTTGGACTCTTTTGTTTTTTAGTGAGATAAGTTTGCCCCTATGGAAGCTTTAAAATTACGACTGATAGGAGTTCGAAAACGTTGTGAATTTCGCATAAGCCGGGGGTATTCTTGGACACGAGTCAGGGAATCTGTAGAGGTAGTGAACCGGTCAAAACCGGTCAAAACCGGCGGTTTCACCGAACCGGTGAACCGGCCGGTTCTGACCGGTTTTACCGGTTTTCGCACAGATCGTTGAACACAGCAAAGCATTTATACAGCAAGAATAAAGGTTGTGACGTAGAGCTTTTCTGGGTTTCAGAGGTGACATAATATTTGTTGAAGAAGTCCTGCAAATCAGGTTGTGACGTAGAGGTTGATCCCGAGGATCGACTTCTTAGTAGCCGTCTTCAATCTTCACTAGAGCAGGAACAAAAACGCTTAAGCAGTGTTCTAAAATTTGAATTTTCAGATCTGAACAAGGGGGAGAGAGAGATGGAAATAAGAAGAAGAAGAAAAGTGACGAGAGAGAGGGTGGGTGGTAATCAAATTAGAAGAACCAGATAATCGTGGGAGAGATAGACATGGGAAGATGGGATTTATCCAATGCTACATCACTTTGTAGTTTTTTCAATTAATTTATTGACTTTTTATATTTTTGTATATTTTTCAATTTATCATGTTAATATATTAAAGATTATACCTTCTTACTTCAAAAACAAAAAAAGGTTATATCTTCAGTTCTACAATCTTGGGATTAATTAGTTAATTTTATCAATGTTGATATTTTATTAATTAACTAAATATTTTTTTTGATAGTAACTAAAAAGAAGTAACTAAACAATTTTATTTAGAGAAACAACTTAACAAAATTGTTATTATCTTTAGTTCAATATGTTTTTCGACACTTTTCAATTTGTTGATCATATATAATTTTTCAACTTTATGTATAAATTTCTTATGGCATCCTATTTTTCATTGTTAGTTTTGTGTAAAAATAAAAAATATACATTAATAAATAAACATGCGATTGAACCGGTCCGACCATGAACCGGTGCCTCCCCGGTTCGATGGCCGGTCCGGTTTTTAAAACTTTGTGTATGAGGTCCCGCTTATTAGTGCAGTTACTCTGCTGACGTGAGATGGTGCCACGTCTCAAGACCAGTGATCTAAACGTTTCATCTTCCAATTACTTTCATCTTTGGGTAAGAGACACTTTTACCCCCTCCAGTTTGATGCAGAGACGGTTTCATCCATTCCAAGTTCAAGAAAGGACACTCCCGCCCCTTCATTGTGCCGAATTTCACTTACACTTACACTCTCTTATTGTGGCGTTGGTATTAAAATCAGGTTTTTCTCTCTAGAGAGAGAAAGGCGATAAAAACCCTAGCAAACCCTAGAAGCACAGAGTGATCGTTCAAGCATGGCGGAAGAAGAGATTGATGGCCGAAAGTTCTCCTAACGAACAATGGAAGAAGAGGAGACTATAGTTGAGTTCGAGAAGGAGTACTACGAAAAAGCTTCGAAGGAGTTTACAAGCCGCCTTGCAGGGAAGTTCATGGGCACAAAAATCATGCATGGAGGAGACGTGATTCAATTATTTCAGAGAATCTGGATTGATGGGGACAAGATCAGCTTCTTCGAGGTAAAATCAAACACCTTCATTATTCGATTCCCAACTAAGGCAGCACTAAAGAGAGTTCATGGAGGAGGCCCTTGGTCTTATGAGGGGCAGATCCTGCTACAACAACATTGGGAGATAGGTATGGAAGTTGACTCAGTTGGGTTCAATACTACTGACGTCTGGATCCAGGTTCTTCAATTACCAATCCATCTGGTAAAGGAAGAATCGGGAAAAAGAGCGAAAGATTTTTTTCGGTGAAATTCTGGGTTCCGACCCAAGACCCTACTACGATGAAGTTTCGAACTACATCAGAGTTAGGGCACGAATCAGTTGTGATAAGCCTCTACGCAGGGGCATATATATAAACACTGACCAGGGGAAGTTATGGCTGGATTTTCGATATGAGAGAATCCCTAGAATTTGTTGCTGGTGCGGTCATCTCAACCACACGAGTAGTGAATGCATGGAGAGACAACAGAAGTTGGATGAAGGCGAGGAACCAGGTTATGGAAGTTGGATGCTCTTTCATCCACCTATAAGAAAGAGAGAACAAGAATCGAAAAAGAAAGGACAAAGAAACGATGGTACAGGTGCAGGTAACAGGAATGAGAAGGAAAAAACAACTACGAATGTGGCTGATGAAGGAGAAAAAATACAACCTGAAGACCTGTCCCAGTCAGCTGACGTGGACATGGGTAAGAAAACTTTCACAGATGCAGCGGAAGAGGAAAAGGGAAATACGAAGACTGTGGACAATGAGATGGAACCAGAGGAAACAGAAGCGCAAAGCCAAAAAGAAGATGGTGGGGAAGAGGTAGCAGCCCCAACACAGGGGTAGCCGCAATTATCAATAATATTGAAGCGAGGAAAAGCCCAAATGTTACTGATAGAATGCTACAAGGAGAATGAATACGAATCAATACGGGAATGAATTGGAAGGAAGCGGAAAGGAAATCAATGCAAGCGAAAGATAGGGCCCCTTCATCACCGAA
The DNA here is from genome assembly GCA_023055425.1 of Linanthus parryae. Classification (NCBI taxonomy): domain Eukaryota; kingdom Viridiplantae; phylum Streptophyta; class Magnoliopsida; order Ericales; family Polemoniaceae; genus Linanthus; species Linanthus parryae. The sequence continues at coordinate 540,692 of JALGPY010000006.1, forward strand.
GAGAAAAGTGGGAGATTTTTTCAGCTTAAGCCCTCCTCCAAGCAATGATAGCAGCTCGAAGGGGGGACATAAGAGTCGAGCTATCAATCTTGAGAAGAAATTCTTGACAGTCACGACAAAGAAAAGCACGGAGGATGAAAGCTCCTCTACAAATAACAATGCGACAGCGGCGGCGCCTGCGATGATGGGGCGCCGAGCACAATGAGTCTTTTAAGATGGAACGTACGTGGTTTGGGGTAGCCACGTGCGGTCCGAGCCTTGAAGGAGCAGTTGAGGCTGCTTTTCCCGAATATTGTCTTTCTCATGGAGACAAAACTCAACAAGCATGGGATGGAAGCAGTTAGAGTGAAGGTACAGTATGCAAACGGTGTCTTCCGTGAAGCTCAAGATAGAAGAGGAGGGTTAGCATTGCTTTGGGATTCCAAGGTAAATATCACGCTGACAAAGTTCTCTGATTATCACATTGAAGCTTTAGTGGAGGAAGAAGGGGGGTTTGAGTGGAAGCTAACAGGGTTTTATGGTGACCCAAAGCGAGAACAGCGCCATAATTCACGGGAGTTATTGCGAAGGATAGCTCCTAAAGAAAATAGGCCTTGGTGCATTTGTGGGGATTTTAACGAAATCAGAAGTAATTCTGAAAAAGAAGGGGGAAGAGAACGACAATATAGCCATATGCAAGCTTTCAATAATGTGCTTCAGGAGCTGGTTGTTATTGATCTTGGTTACGAGGAGTCTCACTTCACCTGGTCAAACAACCAAGACGAGGAGACACACATAAAAGTGCGGCTGGACAGAATTGTAGCAACAGTAGGATGGATGAATAAATTCCCGGGAGCAAGAGTGTCCCATAAAACTAGTCTTCGATCGGACCACAAACCAATATTACTTGAATGGAGTACTGCTAGCCAGGTAAATAAAAGCAGGAGATTTTTGTACGAAAAAATGTGGAACTTTCACGAGAATTTTACAGAGACCATTGACAACTGCTGGAATATGGAGGGGGGCAGTGAGCTTGACCAGAAGCTCAAAAAACTTGCAAGGCAGTGTCAGCTGTGGAATCGGGACACCTTTGGGAGCGTTAAACTGAAGATTAGGAGACTGCGAGACCGAAAGGAACTACTGGAAAATGGCGCTCAAACGACCAATGTCCGAATGGAGTTGAATAGCATATTGGACGCATATGATGACTTATTGAGAAAGAAGGAAGTAATGTGGCCCAAAGAGCTAGGACGACGTGGTTAAAATATGGGGACCGTAACACGAAGTTTTTTCACCGCAAAGCCTCAGTCAGGAGGGCTCGTAATATGTGCAGGGGGATTGAAGACGAAGAGGGAAGATGGTTAACTGACGAGCACGAAATCACGGCTTGCATTGAGCAACACTTCACAAAGATCCTCAAATCAGATCAACCAAAGAATGAAGAAATCATTGACTCCCTAAACCAGGTACAATGCTTAAAGAAAGGTAGAAAAGGTGCTCTCGCTCTCAAATTAGACATGTCTAAAGCCTACGATAGAGTTAAATGGTCGTTTTTAGAGAAGCTCTCACTAAATTCGGATTCGGACCCAAGATCAGTTCGGTTATAATGCGTTGTGTACCCACGGTGAAGTACGAGTTTCTTCGGGAGGGAGCTCTGTATGGAAATATAACCCCTGAGAGGGGGCTGAGGCAGGAGTGGCCCCTTTCCCCTACCTCTTTGTGCTTGTTTCGGAAGCTTTATCTAGTGCTATTACATCCGCCATCAGCTCAAAGAGATTGACAGGTGTAACAGCCTCGAGGGGAGGACCAGTGGTCTCCCACTTATTTTTTGCTGACGATTCGATTTTCTTTTTACAGGCAACTACTCAGGAGATTACAAAATTACAAATATTCTAAATATCTACTGCAGGGCCTCGGTCAGCAAATAAACTTTGAAAAATCAGCAATTGTCTACTCTCCGAACGTGCCAGCAGAAATAAAAGCGGAAATCCAGAACATCTGTGGAGTGCCTGAAACGGAAAAGCATGAAAGATACCTCGGGTTACCAACTACAATTGGTAAACAAAAAGTTACTACTTTCTCTTATCTACTTGATCGAATAGATATTAAACCTAAAGGTTGGAAGACAAAAAAACGTTATCAGTTGGGGGGAAAGGAGGTCCTAATAAAAGTTGTTGCTAATGATGTGCCAACATACGCAATGTCGTGCTTTAGACTTCCGGATGGTACATGCAAAAAAATTGAAATTATGATCAGGCAATTCTGGTGGAGCAACTCAAAGAAGGACAGGGGATAAATTGGTTGGTCTGGAATAAAATGCATGACTCGTTAGAGGGGGGGGGTCTGGCTTTTAGGGATTTCAAAATCTTCAACCAAGCAATGTTATCTAAACAAGCTTGGCGAATTGTTGACAACCCCCACTCCCTAATGAGTCGAGTATTGAAAGCAAAATACTTTTCTAATGACAACTTCTGGGAAGCAAAGGAAGGAAACGCACCTAGTTTCGCTTGACGCAGTACAATCCATGGTAGAAAGCTGTTAGCCAAGGGCACACGCTGGCATATTGGCGACGGGAACTCGGTATCCATTATAGCACTGTGGCTCAAGAGAGAACCAACCTTTAAAATATCACAGATAACAGTATGGTGAACAATATGAAGGTAGATGAGTTTATAATCCAAAAAACAAAGAGCTGGAATACAGAGAAGCTAAAGGAGCACCTGTTCGATGTGGATGTTCAAGAAATCCTTCAGATCAAGGTTCCGGTGAGACAAACAAAAGACAAAATTTGGTGGCACTTCACAGATCACGGTGTGTACACCGTAAAGGCTGGGTACCAGTTAGGCTTGAAAAACAAATCCATACAAGAGTGCAAAGGTGAAGCTTCTACAAAACAATTAACCCCTTTATCAGTTTTATGGAGACATAAGATAGAAAAAAAGATTGCTCACCTAGTGTGGAGGGCGGCCCAAAACATCATTCCAACTACTGCTAACTTACGGAGGAGAAGCATCAAAGTGGAAGATTGTTGTGCTCTATGTGGAGAAGAATCTGAGACAATCAACCATGTTTTTTCTCTTGTCATCAAGCAATAGCAGTGTGGGAGGCAACTAGCAGAGGACATATGTTGGAAAATACAAGCTCGAGTGGCCCGGAGAAAATCAAATCAGATCTGATGCAATTACAAGGAGAGGACATAATTAGCTACTGTGTGAGTATTTGGGGTATATGGCAAGGAAGAAATCTCAAGAAATTTCAAAACAAAGAGTTCAATCCAGAGGAGGTGAAGCACCTAATATAAAGGAAAGTGAAAGAACAAGAAATCAGAAAGGTGACAGAGGAAAACCTGGAAATCAGTTTTCCAAAAGCTCACAAGAAGACCACTGAAGATTTATTCCTTCACTTTGATGCGGGTTGGAACCCGGAATCAGGCGAGGACTCCACTGGGTTCGTTCTCAGAAACAGAGGAGGAGTGTGTTTGCTAGCCGGCGCTGAGATTGGTCCCCATTGCAAAAGTGCTCGCCACGCAGAAGCGTTGGCATGTCTCCGAGCCCTTAGATGTAGCAAGAATTGGAGCAATTGTAAGGTTCGACTCATCGGAGACGCATACCAAGTAAATGGAGATTTGGTAGAGGGTAGAGAAGGCAGGCGAAGAAGAGAATAAGGGGAAGTGAAAGAGATTACGGAGGAAACACTCCAATTGATGAACCAATTTGCTCATCTCGAGCTGGACGCATGGAACAGGGAGTTAAATGCGGTGGCCCACTTGCTAGCACGCCACACATCAAACACGAGAAATAATCAAGTATGGACGGATGAGTTCCCGAGTTGGCTTATTAGAGCAATCAAAAAATATGTATCTCTGGTGAATTTTTAGTTTTTTAATCCAAGTTGATTTTGTGGCGTTGGTTGTCTCGGTTGGGGTCCGCCACTAATAATAGTTTTGAAGACCAATTTGCTCCCCGTACAATATATATAGAAGGGTAAAAGACAAAAACCACCCCTCGAGTATGGGGTATATACAAAAACACCCTTCGTGTTCGGGGATATACAAAAACCACCCCTGTCAACTAACGGAGACTAACGACGACTAACGGAGGGGAGGAAAGACATGTTTACCCTCACCTTCAAGGAAAATTACATTACTATAAAACCATTTCTTCCCCCTCATCCCTCATTCTAACCCTAACCGCCCTCTTCTTTCTCTCTCTCTACTCTTCTGTTCCCCTCTACATCTCCTCACCCCACCACAACAACAAATCAAGCTACCCACCTCGATAATGACCAGATCCAGATGGGTGCCGGTTCGTCTGGTTCCCTTCTACATCTCCTCGTCGCTGACTCTATCAAATCCCTCAACAAAGCACCCTCTCACCGCAACCCCACCGAACTACGTTGCAGAGAGGAGTCCGGACAGCCGCCAGAGAGGGAGATCCTTCTCTCGATGAAACCCAGAACTCGTTCGGCCCCGAGGAGTCCGTCGCCGCCCCCAACCCTTCATTCCCCGACGGCGTCGCCACCAAAGACATCCTCATCGACCCATTAACCTCTCTCTCCGTTCAAATCTTCCTTCCCGATTCCTGTCTCGTGTTGTCGGATCCTGAATCGAAGTCGGAGTCCAGAGCTAGGACTAAGTGGTTCGGATCTGAACAGGGAGAAACAATCAGGCTTGCTCCCTCTGATTTGAAATCCCGTTGTGGGTAGTCCCGGTGTGGGTTTGAAATCGGAACGTGGTTGTGCCGGTGATGTTGCAGTTCCACGGTGGGGGGTTTTGTGAGTGGAATCAATTCCGTGGCCATTGATGGTTATTTATTTCTCTCTCTATACTTCTCCGCTTTCATCTATTTTTTGTTTTTGAAGCTCAATCTCAATTCGTCTGAGTGTTTGTGTAATTAGGTAGTTAATGTTTCGATTGATTGATGAACAACAGCAAAACTAGGCTTATTAGAGTCATATCAATGAATTTGGGTATTAATGATTTTTTTGCTCTGATTATGAATTGAAGAAGATTAAGCAAATGGGTGATGGTGGTTTGTGTTGATGGTGGTGGAGATTTGGTGGTAGTGGGGGTGGAGGAGATTCCGCAGTCGTGGGGTGTAATAAAAATTTGTTGTTTGTTTGTTGTGTTATTACGGCGGCGGCGTGGTGGTGGTGGTGGTGGTGGTGGTGTGGCTGGTGGGGGTCAAGAACACCAAGAACATTAAGAACATAAACAAAAAAATAAAAAAGCACAAATAGGGGTAAAATAGTCATAAAAAGGACAGATTGCACCCCCATACTAATTGATTGTAACAGAAGGGTGTTTTTCGTCTAACGCCCATCCACTGACAGGGGTGGTTTTTGTCTCGACAGGGGTGGTTTTTGTATATCCCCGAACACGAAGGGTGTTTTTGTATATACCCCATACTCGAGGGGTGGTTTTTGTCTTTTACCCTATATAGAATGACACAATCTGTGTGGTAAAAGACACTTTCACCCCCTCAGGTTTGAAATAGAGACACTTTCATCAATCCTTCATGTTTGGAAAATGACACTTTCACTCATTTAGTGTACATGTAGGATACTTACACATCCTGATTGTGTCATTCTATATTATTAAGAGGCAAATTTGTCCCAAGAACTACTATCAGTGACAGACCTCACCCATAGATGTGTCACGATTATGGAGTGCCGATTTCTTGAAATTTGGCAAACAAAAGGATAAAAGTGTCTTTTACCTCAATCTTTGTGTTAAACTCGACGGATGAAAGTGTCATTTCCCAAACTAGAGGGGGAGAAAGTGCCTTTTAATCTACAACGTTATGAAAAGAATAACAAATTTCGGTATCATTTGGCTAGTCAAATCATCTTCTCACTGAAAGAACATGACATCCATTATGAGACAGATACGTTCACACATGGCTTCTCACGGATGAACAAACTCAAACTGATCGTGACTAGCTCTAGAGCTATCACATAATTAACCTTTATGTGCTCTTCCGACCATGGAGACCATATCACACAAATAAAACCGGCCGAGCACCCCCTCTATGCAACATTTATCCCGAATCAAGTTCTCAAATATTCTGGTAATGTTGTGTAAGGTGACATTTTAATTGGTTAAGCTGATATTCAATGGCGGAATTAGGAATTTGCCAAGATGGGACACAAAATGAAAACAAGATACTCAACAAAATATTTTCAAAGGTGGGCGACGGGGCGGGGGTGCGGGAGGTATTTGTTGTCTAATATTTTAGGAGCACAATTTTAAAACATTAGCTAAATGGGGGTGGTATTTTGCATATACGAGGCATGCATATTGACACCGACTATTATGTAGGGAGCACAATTTAAAATATCAGCTAAATGGAGGGAGGTACTTGCATTTATTGGAAATTTTGAGGGGGCTAGAGATCCCTTGCCCCAATAGGCTCCGCCCAAGGGGATACGGATGGAGAATATCCATGCATGAGTGAGTGCAACACAATATCTACAACATACATGACATGGAAGAAAATGAACCCACCGGTCTTTTAAGTTGTTGGTTTTACCCTATAACAGATCCAACCCACCACGACTTCCAACTCGACGTAGATGGTGGTGGTATGGTGGCACCATGGTTATCAACACGTGGTGGTAGTGATTAAAGTGGATTGGTGATGGTGATGGAATGCTGGTGATATGGTGGCAGTGATGGTGGTAAACAGGTGGTGGTCACTATGTTGTTGATTGAGAAATGACTCATCTACGTGTTGGAAAAAAATAGGTTTTTCACCTGAATTTGGAACCGGCTTAGCTGGAGCTTAAGTAAGAGCTCACTCTAATAAACATATATCTATAAACTGGGGTAATTTACAGTTTATAACCCCGCATTTATGTAAATATGCAATTTCTATCCCTACTGTTCATTAATTGACAGGGGACACCCCTGATTTAGACGGAAACTAACAAACATGGACGGATAAGGAAAAAAATACCAAGTTACCCTCATATATTTACTGAGTATTATAAGTGAACCCTACAGAAAACACTTGTAATTGGTAACTGTGCGAGAGATCGACAAAGAAGACGGTGGTTAGGAAGCGAGAGAGAAGAGTCTCCTCCGAACAGAGAGAGAGAGAGAGAGGGAAATCGCTAGGGCTAGATGGCGCCGACGAAGAACAACGGCATTTGAGCGGTAATAGGTCCGATTTCAAGTTCGACGTGTCTTAGTCGTGGGTTAACGAAGCCATGGAGTGAAGGTTTTGAAGCAATTTCATCGCAATTGCAGGTAAGATGAACCAATCGCATCGTATTCTTGTTATGTGTTTGGGTGAACGAGTATGATTCTTGTTCTGGGTTTGGGTTAAGCTTTGTGGGTTTAGGTTTTAGGAAAGTCTGTATTGGACTCTCTATGATTAGATTTACTTGAGATTCTCTAGGTGTTCTGTCAGGAGGGAAGGACTAAAGTGAAAGAAATAGTAAAGTAATGACCTATAATTAGGACTAAAGTGAAAGGACATGAAAACTGATGACATGAAATTAGGATAGCAGTATCCGTTGGATCACAGGACCGGGAGGATCGTAGCCGTCCATTTGATTTTACCGTTGGAGGTTTAAAACACAAGTGGAACGTTGTCGTTCCACTTATGGCGGGTAGGGGGATGGTGAGTTGGCGACCAGCTGGCAAAATGAAGGACGGCGATTAGTCCAAGCGTGTCACCAGCCGGGGTGACGTGTGATAGGCCGTTGCTTACTTTCTTTTATTGTACTCTTGCCCTACTGTTTCTCTTATTTTCATTTAGCACCTTTGTAGATAAAAAGGGGCTTTTGTTACTGAATTAGGGCATGAATGTTAATCACAATTTCTTTTCTGATCTCTCTCTTCAATTCTTCTTCTTCTCCCTCTCCGTTCGCCGGAAAATCTCTCCGATTCAGGTCAGGAACTACTCAGTTCCTGACAAATTGGTATCAGAGCCTTGCTTCCCTCTGTGTCTCTGAGCCATGGGACAAAGGAAGAACAATATTTCGGTGGAAAATGATGGAATTGAAGGCATCATCAACCACCTCCACGCCGTCGACGGAGCGGTGCTGGAGCTGAGACAAGGTTATGATGAACTGAAGCAAGGTCAGGACCTCATCCATGGACAACTAGTTCAGCTGAATCAAATTGGAGAAATGAGAGAGGAGCTTAAGAAATTGGATAATAGCTTCAGTTTGATGGCAAATGATCGAGACAAGGAGAGAATGGAGGTCTCCAGTTCAGCAACCAGGTCTCCAACAAGCTTGTTAGGCAAAGGAAAAGCTCCAATGCACTCCAATGGTACTCCTCATGGATCTAGAATGCCTGCAAGACCTGAGGACATTCACAGTGAGGTACCTAGGGTTTCAACTCACTTTACTGTTCCAATGCCTAAGATAGAATTCCCTAAGTTCACTGGCATTGATCCTATGAACTGGATAATGAAAGCTAACAGATATTTCCAGCTGCATCACTTAACTGATTTGCAAAAATTGATTCTAGTATCCCTCAACTTAAGTGGTGAAGCTGAGAGTTGGTTTAGTGCTGAATTTGAGTCAATTGACTCTTTGACATGGAATGATTTTTGTGAAATAGTGTGTAAGGAATTTCTAGAGCCTGGTCATGAGAATGTGCTAGCTGAATTCCAAAAACCTGAGCAAACTGGAAGTGTGATGGAATTTCAAACAAAGTTTGATACTCTCAAACCTAGAGTGAAGGCTTAGTTTCCTTGGGCTGATGACAAATATTTTTTGAAAACATTTTTGGGGGGATTGAAACTGGAAATAAGGAGTCAGGTGCAGTTATTAGCTCCAAGCAGTTTAGCACAAGCTAAAGCCATGGCTAAATTGCAAGAAATTTCTTGTAACCACTATCACCAAAATGTGATTCAAACAGTGAGTGGTATGATGAAGAACAATTCTAAAGTTTCTCAGTTGAAGACCTACACACCTTACAATTCAGAAGTTCCAGCTAAGACTACTAATGCAGCTCTGCCTTTTAAGAAGCTCACACAAGAAGAAATGAGAGATAGGAGAGCCAGAAACTTATGCTACTTTTTTGAGGAGAAGTATGTGCCAGGTCATAAGTGCAAAAAACCATAATTATTCCTCATTTCTGGTAAAGAGGAATCAACACCTGGAATTGCGGAAAACAACAATGTTGAGGAAGAAGAAATACATGAGGAGGGAGCTAATACTGCTGCTGAAATGGAAATTTCTCTTCATGCCATTTCTGGTAGTTGTGGAGCTCAAACTATTAGGCTCCAGGGGTATGTTGGCAAGCACATGGTGCATGTACTCATAGATTCTGGCAGCACTCATAACTTTATGGATGTGGAGTGCAATGTGACACTATTCACAGCCAGGTGATGAGAGTTACTGTGGCCAATGGCAGTCAGATAGAGAGCTCATGGGTATGTCCAGGGGTGAAACTGAAGCTGCAAGGTCAAGTCATTGAAACAGAGATGAGAATCATTTCTCTTGGAGGGTGTGACATGGTGTTAGGGGTGCAGTGGCTCAAGGAAGTTAGTCCAGTGAGTCTTGACTTCAACAAGATGACAGTGACTGTCCACATTGGAGGTAAGCCAATTCAGTTCAAAGCTCAGAAGGAGGAGTGTCAGTACAAGACAGCCAACCTCAATGCCATTCACTCTTATTGTGCCAAGAACCAAGGAGTTATCATGGGACACTTGTACAGTATTTGTGGAACTCAGCCAGCGAAAATTACTGAAATGCCCCTGGAGTTCAAGCAAGTGCTAGATAAGTACAACAAGGTGTTTGAAGAGCCAAAGAGGCTACCTCCTATAAGGAGTCATGACCACCATATTCCACTAAAGGAGGGGATTCAACCAGTGTGTCTAAGGCCTTACAGGTATCCCCATGTGCAGAAGACAGAAATTGAAAATTTGGTGAAAGAGATGTTAGAAAATGGGGTAATTCAACACAATACAAGCTCTTTTGCATCTCCTGTACTCTTGGTAAAAAAGAAGGATAGAGGCTTAAATGAGGCAACTATTAAAAACAAGTTTCCCATACCTATTATAGATGAGCTATTGGATGAGTTACATGGGGCAACTTGTTTCTCCAAGCTGGATTTAAGGGCTGGATACCACCAGGTGAGAATGGCAGAAGAAGACACTCACAAATTTGCATTCAGAACCCATGAGGGGTTGTATGAGTTCAAGGTGATGCCATTTGGCCTCACTAATGCACCAACCACTTTCCAAAGTCTCATGAATCAGGTGTTTAGTCCCTATTTGAGGAAGTTTGTGTTTGTATTTTTTGATGACATTTTGGTGTACAGCAAAACTAGAGGGGAGCATGTGCAGCATTTGAGTACTGTTCTAGAGGTAATGCTGCAACATGAGTTGTATGCCAAGCTATCTAAATGCTCTTTTGTGCAATCCACCATTGAATATTTGGGACATTTGATTGATGGTGAAGGGGTGAGGGCAGATCCAGCTAAGATCTCAGCCATGGAAGAGTGGCCTGTTCCCAAAACCATCAAAGGTCTCAGGGGATTTCTGGGGTTGACTGGATATTACAGGAGGTTTGTCATGGCTTATGGAAACATTGCTAGACCATTGACTGCCTTGTTGAAGAAGGGAGCTTTTTGTTGGACTGAAGAGGCTCAAGTGGCTTTTGAAGCTTTGAGGTCAGCTATGAGTTCTACTCCTGTGCTGGCATTACCTGACTTTGCTAAAATGTTTGTTTTAGAAACTGATGCTAGCTATCATAGCATTGGAGCTGTTCTTATGCAAGAAGGAAGACCTCTGGCCTACTTTAGCAAGGCTCTAGCTGACAAGCATTTGGGGTATTCCACTTATGAAAAAGAACTTTAAGCAGTGGTGCAAGCTGTGAAAAAATGGAAATCTTACCTGGAAATTGCTAAATTTCAGATTAGAACTGACAATTACAGTCTCAAATTCTTTTTGGAACAAAAGATCAGCACTCTTTTGCAGCAGAAGTGGGTAAGTAAACTAATGGGATTGAATTATGACATTGTTTTCAAACATGGAAAGGAAAATGTGGTGGCTGATGCCCTTTCTATGGTTATGAGTGAATCTCAATGCAATGTTGTATCAGTAGTAGTCCCTAAATGGATATCTGAGGTGTTGCACTCCTATGAAGGAGATGAATGGGTTGTTCAGAAAATTGCACAGTTGTCAATTGATGCAGGGTTGCCTGATGAGTGGCAATTACAAGATGGGATGCTCAAGAAAGGCAAGACCATTTATGTGGGATCCAGCACTGATTTGAGAACCACTCTCATAACTGAAATGCATAACAGTGGGGTAGGAGGCCATTCTGGCATCAGGGGTACTTATAAGAGATTGGCTGCTGTGTTCATTTGGCCAAAGATGCACAAGGAGGTAAAACAGTGGGTACAAGGGTGTGACACCTGTCAGAGAATGAAGGGGGAACATGTACCCTACCCTGGGCTTTTACAACCTTTACCTGTGCCAAACAAGCCCTGGGCACACATCAGCTTAGACTTTGTGGAGGGATTGCCTAAATCAGCTGGAAAGACATCCATTTTGGTGGTCATTGATAGGTATTCCAAATATGGCCACTTTATAGCTCTGACTCACCCTTATTCAGCTGCTGACATTGCTCAAGTGTTTCTAGACAATATTCACAAGCTGCATGGGTTGCCAGAAACTATTGTGAGTGATAGAGACAGTATATTTCTTAGCCAGTTCTGGAGTGCATTGTTCGAAAGCTTAGGCACCAAGTTGCACTATTCTACTGATTATCACCCCCAGACTGATGGCCAAACTGAGAGATTAAACCAGTGTTTGGAGACCTATCTCAGGTGTGTCACAGCTAAAAGACCTCACAAATGGGCTAAATGGCTGGCTTTGGCTGAGTTTTGGTATAACACCTCCTTTCATAGCAGTTTGCAGATTTCCCCTTTTGAGGCTTTCTATGGTTATGCCCCAGCTTCTCCTTCTTTTCATCAGCTCAACAACAGAGGGGTAGCTGAATTGGATCACTTCCTTGAAGAAAGAAAGAAGATGCTATTGGTCATCAAGCACAACTTAGCAAAAGCTCAGGAGAGAATGTGCCATTATGCCAACAAACACATAAGTGAGAGGGAATTCACAGTGGGGGATCAGGTATTTCTCAAGCTGCAGCCTTATAGACAAGGGTCAGTGGTTTACAGGTCAAACAATAAGCTAGATGCTAAGTTTTATGGACCATTTACTATTCTGCATAAAGTGGGTAAGGTGGCCTATCAGTTAGAACTGCCTCAGGGAGCTCATATTCACCCAGTATTTCATGTGTCTCAGCTCAAGGCCAGGCTCTCAGCAGCTCTCCTGTTCTTCCTAAAACTGGTCCTAATGGTCAATTACTAGCCAAGCCATTAGCCATTTTAGACAGAAAGTTGATCAAGAGAAACAATGCTCCTGTGGTGATGGTCCTGGTGCAGTGGGCTAATACATTGCCCTCTGAGGCCACTTGGGAGGAGTATTTGCCCCTTAAAAGGCAATTTCCTACCTTGGATTCATGAGGGCATGAATTTCAAAGGGGGGTGCTTTGTCAGGAGGGAAGGACTAAAGTGAAAGAAATAGTAAAGTAATGACCTATAATTAGGACTAAATTGAAAGGAGATGAAAACTGATGACATGAAATTAGGATAGCAGTATCCGTTGGATCATAGGACCGGGAGGATCGTAGCCGTCCATTTGATTTTACCGTTGGAGGTTTAAAACACAAGTGGAACGCTGTCGTTCTACTTATGGCGGGTAGGGGGATGGTGAGTTGGCGACCAGCTGGCAGAATGAAGGACGGCGATTGGTCCAAGCGTGTCACCAGCCGGGGTGACGTGTGATAGGTCGTTGCTTACTTTCTTTTATTGTACTCTTGCCCTACTGTTTCTCTTATTTTCATTTAGCACCCTTGTAGATAAAAAGGGGCTTGTGTTACTGAATTAGGGCATGAATGTTAATCACAATTTCTTTTCTGATCTCTCTCTTCAATTCTTCTTCTTCTCCCTCTCCGTTTGCCGGAAAATCTCTCCGATTCAGGTCAGGAACTACTCAGTTCCTGACATGTTCATCCACCATTTGGTATTGTGATGTTGGGTTTTTATTGGTAGGTTGACAATGGTGGAACACAAGTTTTCTTCAATTCTTTAGTAAACATTTTTTTTCCTATTTTTTTCCAGATTCCTACTTAATAGGGGACGCCTGATAGCAGATTAATTGAGAAACATCAACATTGAAAAAAAATTAAAAGTCCATGGGACCCCTGATATGCATTAGAGTAAGTTTTCTTCTTATTCTGCAAAGATATTAGCTGCTCTCCCATACCTCTTATATTGCTCTTTCTTTTATATTTCTCTTTATGACTGGTAGTGTGTCAAAATTAGTTCTATTACTGGAATGTGTGTATGGATATATGACTTAGTACTAAATGTTCTCAAATTATGCAATGAGTTAAATCTCCAAACTGATGTGTGGCATGTAACGGCAAGAAAGCATGATACTTCTTGGCAACTTACTTGATATACAGTTTGGTATGAGCTTGAGAAACAAAAGCAATAATACACTCAAAGCTATGTGACAAAGCTCAAGTGATGTGAATCAATCCTCGCTGAGAAATGCATAAGAAAAGGATAGACACAAAAGACATGCACTCCCTATTACTTGGAAACTTATAGTAGTAGTTTCATACATTAACCCCTAGGTAGGTAAGGTAAGGTACATCCATGACATTGAAATTACACAAACCCATTGGTGGTTGGTGGATATCAGAAAGGAACTAATTAGGCTTTTGCATGTTCTAAGAACAAATATGATCCTTTCTGCAATCTTAATCTTTCTTTGCAACACATAATAAGGAATATGATTATCCTAGACAGTGGATTTGGAAATGCATAATAAACTTCTGCATGATATTATGGGTGCATTTGTTTTCAGTAACTACTCTGCCCCAGACTTTTGCATGATTTTTTATGGGTGAATTTGTTTTCAGCGATGTTAAGCTTCTTCAGGCCCTCAACATCGATGTACTCCAAACCTATCTTCTGAGCCTGTAATGCAAGAAAAAAATAAATTAAAACTAAATAGCAGACAATAAAGGCAGAGACACCACCTCAGATTGCAAGAATACTACACAAAAGCAATAAGGAACTGGATAAGATCAGCTTAAGGTTTGATCTGGGTTTGTATTTTGTTAAACTTGGATTTGTATTGGTTTCAAACATTCAATCTATCACATACATCCAACACCAGAAATGCAGCTGCTGGTTTTGGTCGCACTGGAGTGTCAGACTCAACCAAATCTTGTAAAAATCTGATCTAAAATGTATTATACATTTTCAACTATATTTGTGTTTTGTTTAACTTGGATTTTTATTTTGATTTAACTTGCATCATCAATGCTTGTAGGCTAACAACAGTAATAGAGGTGGTGCGGGATCTTCAGAGTCCATTCTCAGTAGATTACCTAGAGGTTCAGACACCTCTCCTTGGATGAGCAAGTAGAATGCTCGTTATAACATAGCTTTCGTGCCCCCTTTTGTATATGTTTTAGATGAGCAACTAGAATGCTCGTTATAACATAGCTTTGTGGGAGTGACAATGTATTTTGTAGTGGCAATGTGCCCCCTTTCGTATATGTAATGCATGAGCAAGTAAAGTGCTTGTTAGATTAATTTGAGTCCAGTAGCTATATTGTTGTCAGACTTGGTTAAAATGATGGTCATGGTGTTTGAAGTCGTGGTTAGACTTGGTTACAATAATGTTCATGAAGTTCGTTCTCTCTTATAGATAAAAGTTCATCTTACTGCATTCAATATGAGGATTACTAGTACATAACTCAACAAAAATTACAACATATTGTCCAAGGAACGGTAGGTTTTTATAGACATCTAGGAGGGTATAACCGTCCTAAATTTGATGGCACTAACCATAATATTTGAATGTTCTGAAGGATACAAGAGACAAACAACCATATGGAGGGCCTAAGGGGCATGGAAAGTATGCAATCTTGTGTACCCCACTGCCTCATTAACCCCAGCTAACGGCTGATAACGGAGGGGGTTCAACTGTAATTATTTCGGCAAAAAATAGGGGTGTCCATTGTCAATAGATTAACAGCAAGGATAGGGATTGCCTATTTACATAAACACGAAGGTGCAAACTCTAAATTACCCCTTTAAACTGGGGTAGTAGGGGATCAGTTCAAGACCGCACTCGTTAAAAACGGTCAAGTGATGAATGAGAAATAAGCCATTGGAGTAGAATGTTACTAATTTTCGTAATGTGAAAGTGTCCCACATTGGATGTAAGGAAAGAGTGGGAATTTTTTATCTATCCCAAATTTGGCAAATAAGGGCAAGCCCTTTGGCGTAACAGTTTTACTGTTGGAAGGGACCAAATTTTTACTGCTGGAAGGGACCTAGACAAAGTTCGAACAATCACACGCGCACGCCCTACTGTCTTGCCGAAAATTTGGGTTATTGGTTCATATTCTACCTTAATATCTTTTTGGACCAAAAACTAACTTTACTTTGACAGCCTATGACAGTAATAAAAAATGTTACTTTGCCTTGAAATCAGTCCCAACAGGTACTTATAGGAGTTACTAGCGGAAGGAGGAGAAACAAAAGTTGCAGGAGTGGTTCCACTACACAGGAACTCGCACGAGTTGCAGTAGAAACTGGCAAGAGTTGAAAGCCAACTCACATGAGTTGAAAGTAGGGGTGAAACTCGGGTAGGGTTGAACCTGACCAACCCAAGCCCATCTCGAACTAAAATAGGACCCGGACACATAATTTTAGTAATTTGAACGGGCTTAAACAAAAATAATCAGCCCCGATTACAATTAAGGTCGGATTTGGGCACAAATTTTAAATGGCGGGCTAACCCGAATTACCAGATTTGCATGACAACTACCTATTATGTAGGGTATCTAACATGAAACAACTATTTGTTTTGATTATTATCAATGTTTTTAATTATTGTTTTGTTCTTGAACTACTTGGTTTGCTTTTTTCACCAACAATTTATTAACCAATTTTGTTTTTATAAAAGACATCTTTAAACAGGGCCCTTTCTAAATTGGAGGCCTTAGACGGCCGCTTAACTTGCCTCAGAGGAAGGCCGGCCCGGATAATATCACGTACAAGTCCAAAGAAAAGGTAAAGGGAAGAAAGGAGAAAATAAGGGTAAAATGCAATTAGCATTAATGTAAGTACGCGTTAAAAAAATATTTGTATCCTCTTCCTAATTCCTGATGAGAAAATCATTTGCTCGGCTTTCATTTACTTTGCCGGTGAAGGTAGCGGTTGTTTTCGAGTTTATGGAAGAGTTGGAATATGAAAGAAGCGATCTTGAAACTCTCAAGTCAAATTGCCGCTCAACTCGACTTATGAAAGTAAGGAGGAATATGAAAGTAGTGCGACATCTTCCTAATTGTCTAGATTAGAGCACTCTCTCAATTTCTCCCCCCCTCCCCTCTCAGTGACTTCAGTTCTCTCTTCTCAATTTCACGGTGCGACACAATTGTCCCTCCCTAATTGTTTGAGTTGTGACGCCGGAGTGAATCAGGCGTTTTAGGAGCAGCAAGAAGCAATCCAAAACAAAGGCATAAACCGAGAGAAATCGTCTCTAAGGTTTGAAAAAAAAACTTAATAATTCATAGCATATCAAAATCTGCCCACAAGCCGGACTTGAATAGCTGAAAATTCTAATTATTTCGAATATGGTAAAAATCTTAAAATTAATGCTAAGTAATAATTCTAACCTAATGAAATACTCAGTTGAAATATCTAACCAAATCTGGTTTAAATAACATCCTAATCAAATAAAGAAATATTCTGAAAAATAGAAAACCGATAATTTCGACCCTTAAACAGTCGATTTTGGCCAAATCAAGGCGGTTCCCGTGACAAGTCATAGATTCATTTTAGAATATCATTTCCAGTCAAAATTGTGTATAACTTTGTCCGATTCTGAAATCCTTCAATTCTACCTCTGATTATGTGTTTTGACCGAAACAACTTTTCTACAAGCCGGGTATAAATAGCTCAAAAATATAATTTTGCCAAAAATAGCAAAATCTAAAAAAAACCATAAATTAAAGTCCTAAACAAAATAAAGACTCATAAAAAAGATTCACCCAAATCGGGAATAATTTGACATCCTAATTAGCAAGATAAATATTACTTAAAATAGAAAAACGCTGATTTGGACACTTAAACAGTCGATTTTGGCCAGATCATGACGGTGCCCGTGTTAATTCACGGGTTATTTTTAGAACGTCATTTTCACTCAAAATTATGTATGACTTTGCCCAAATCCGACATCCTTCAATTCTGCCTCTGATTCTGTGTTTTGACCGAAACTGCTTTTCTGAAGCTGTCGGATATTCCCTCAAAATTCTTCCTGCATCATTCACCCCCTCTTCAAAATAACTCATCCTCGAGTTCAATTTTGGATCTTGAGTGAATGAATCGATCATAAACGGATCACAATGAAGAGATGGAAGCTTAATTGGAAAAATAATAAATTGTTCAAATTATGTTTCACCGCCTCATCTTCATCAGTATTCTCATCTTCATCTTCAATAATCATATTTTGCGAACAAATTAATTGAGAAGAATCCAAGTTTACCCCATAGGGATTCGGAATATCAGAATAGTGCTCGTAATCCTCAACAGTAAATTCGTCATATTCGTCTCCATAGTCATCGTAAACGGGATGTTTTGTCCATTCCACCTCACGTTCACATGAATTTGAAATACGCTCATAAAAAACTGCATCACAGAAAATATGCTCGATTTGTAACATACCCGAAGAATCTGGAACATAAGTCTTCAAACTCGCTCCTCCATAACGCTCGTTCCAACCACCGGAATCACCTCGTAGCGGATCTCGAACACAGGTTCCGAGTCGTGATCAAAGGCCTTGCAATCCTTGAATTCCCGTGCCGCCAAGTGTCAAGTTAAATCTGCAACTTGTCGTTGCAAATACCGCACCGCAGGGCTATGGGTTAGGTATGCAATCTGCCTTTGCATATCTTGTATCATCATAACGTCTTGGACGTTACGTTCTTGTTGGGGGGATTCTTCAGCCGGAGGGTGCCCACGATCACAAGCACGTCTACGAGCCATCGTCGATGATGATCTTCCTCCCACGCCGAACTTGCTCTGATACCAACTGTCGCCGGAGTGAATCAGGCGTTTTGGGAGTAGCAAGAAGCAGTCCAAAAGAAAGGCATAAACCGAGAGAAATCGTCTCTAAGGTTTGAAAAAAAACTTCAATAACTCATAGCATATCAAAATCAGTCCACAAGCCGGACTTACATAGCTGAAAATTCTATTTATTTCAAATATGGCAAAAATCATTAAATTATGCATAATAATAATTCTAACCTAATGAAATACTCAGCTGAAATATCTAATCAAATCTGGTTTACATAACATCCTAATTAAATAAAGAAATATTTTGAAAAATAGAAAATCGGTGATTTCGACCCCTAGATTGTCGATTTTGGCCAAATCAGGGTGGTGCCCATGAATATCACGGGCTATTTTTAGAATATTGTTTCCAGTCAAAATTATCTATGACTTTGTCCGATTCTGAAATCCTTCAATTCTGCCTCTGATTCTGCGTTTTGACCGAAACAACTTTTCTGCAACTGACAGATCTTTCTCCAAAATTCCTCCGACATCAAGTTGCTCCCGATTTTTCTTTCCACCTCCTATTGTGAATCTGCGATCGGAGTTTGATCGGTGTGATTTCTCTGATTTCTGTCTCCATTGTGATACTTGTGCAGACTCTGCGACGAAGATAGGCTTTTGCTCAATACAGGTTCTACTCTCTCGCCATTTGAATTACTCCATTTTCACCATGAGATTTCTTGAGAGTTCTTATGCTTCCGATATTCTTGCGATTTCTTACATTTTTTTCACCATTTTTCATGCGTCTTCCACCAATGCTTGTTGGCTGGTTATGGAGGAGCAATGTATATTAGCAAATCCGTGGTTGAAAGGATCCCGTCCAGGCAAGGATCCCAGCATCAGGGTCAAGTCTTGCATAGATGTTAAGTTTAAGCTTACCCGTCACAACCACATGCAAAACCTAATTAGTAGCGTGGTCTTTTGTGTGTACTGTGTTTGCACAGATATTAATTGACCATGAGCAATCCCTAAACATGCGACCCAGGGTTCAAGTTGTCCATCACATCTTAGTCACATTGCATTAGACTCCCTACCTCCCCACAAGCTCTTTACTCCTTTTCACAATGTCTTGTTGTCGTTCACTCCCTTTAAGTTCAACCACAAAGCGGTCTTTCAAAATCTTAGCTCCTTTGTGGTAACTCGGATACTATTGTGGCGTAATATTATTATATCTAGTGTTGTTAGATTAGTTCATAATTTCAGAAGGACATAGATGATAGCTAACGATTGGTGAGTTCATTTTGCATAATTTCAGAAGGACACGTATTGGAATTGAACAAGTGCTTCCATCAATGGCCAGCGACTATATATCTGTGTTGGTTCAGAGACGCCTCAAAAAGGTATCTTGATCATTTCTATACCATAAAATTTGAATGTTTGGAACCTGATTTAGCTATTTTCTTGCAAATGTACTTCTTTTCGTGTTTTTCTCTTGCTACTGGCATTTGGGGCCTATGTGGAGCATTCTACTTCCACCGAGCTTGTTCTTGCTTTAGGCGTGTGGTCGTGGTTGTCGAGACATGGAACTTGGAAATGATATCCTTCTGTTATTTGTAGTTTCACATCACACTGAATTGTGTAACATTTTTCTACTGTGTTTTACGCAAACATTTTTCTTTTTGTTGCCTTCTTGGTGTGTATTGTATGTGTTGGATTTTAGAAGCAGCGTGATGGTGGTTTTGGTTAGCTGTAGGAGAGGGAGAGATAAAATTGTGTGGGTAGATGTTTGGTGGAAAGCGACTAAAGTGAGATGAAGCGTAAACATAGAAGAGTTGTAATAGTGAGATTGTAGCGTGTGTGCTATATATGTGGACGAAAGAACCTCTCATTAGTTGTAGAAATCAGAGTGTAGTGTGTGTGCTATATATTGTAGTTTGTGTGCTATTTATAGAACGACACAGTCGGTGTATTCTAGATTTTTCTACATTTTACACTTAGGCCCTTGGTTATAGGCTATTCTATAATATGTCCCTTACCATTCTTGTAGATACATAATTAATTATGGTACATTCCACTATAGCACATCACTTCTAGATAATTACACCAAGTAGAGGTTTAAGCGGATTGGTTTGGTGCCGTTTGTTAGATAAACCAAAACGAATCTATCAATTTATTAATTTTATAACCAAACCAAACAGTTTGTAATGATAAACAGAACCAAACCAAACTAAAAAGTTCCGGTTCGGTTCAGTCGGTTCGCCTAATTATTTTTGCACAAATATCGTAATACGATTATGTTGATAAAATATAAACTTTAACTAAAAATAAAATTAAATAAACATAAAAAACTTACAACCTATAATTATTGGGAGAGACATGGTGTGGCATGAGAGAAATAGATAAAATATCAATTCAATCATTTTTGTTGAAAAAAATATTGACATTTGCTATGCTCGATTCATTAGATCTTGACATTTGCTTCTAGCTTGATTGTGAACACTATTAGGATTTCCTTCATGATTTTAATTTCTTAGGCTTCTTCCAATTCTTAAAACCATTGCAACAAAATCATAGGCTTTATCCCCACAAAAAATATAGCAACTTAAACAATAAGCTCGGTTTGTGCTCTCACTATGTTCCAACAAATATGGAAATTTTAAAAACCAAGTCTTGTTGAAGCGCCATTTCTTCTTACCCATATGTGTTAGGGGGGCTTCCTTCAAGAGAGGTCGATTCAGGCCTCTTAACATGTAAGTTCGGCGAACATTTTTTAATTTCTTTAGGGGGGGGGGGTAGCTCAATATAGGTGGCCTCCTAGTCGGATTCGGTGGAAGCTTAGCATATTTGGATAACAACAGTATGTAATTCTCATTCATGTTCGGAGAAACTTGATTAGAATTAGGGAGACTCTTGTTTATGTTTGGGATACCTTGAGAAGAAGTTGTAGCAATCACATTCATGTTTGGAGAAGCTCCGATTGATGTTAAAGCATCATCAACACTCTTGGGTATCTTTTGGAAAAACTTCAACATCATTGTGAACCAAAAAAAAAATCACGGTCAAAATATTCAATAAAACCCTCCAATTTCACAATTTATATGAAACTAGATGATACCCCGCGTGTACGCGCAGGTTGCGTTTTGAAAGTCAACTTCATGACCAATATATCTTTCATTAAAGATTGATGTGAACCGATCAGGTAAACCATACATGCCTTTCACAGTTAATTATTAAAATGTAAAGTATGTACGTACCAGGGCGCTACTCATTGCCTGACCATTAGCTGTTCCTGCTCTTGAAGTGGACTTTTTCGGGTCACATGGGTTTATGAGGTCTTCGCTTAGACTGACCGAGAAAGATACTATTTCATATTGCATATTAGTAGTTGAGAATAAATATTATAAATTGAGAAATGCATGGAAAATGTTTCTTGCATATTATTTAAAGATGTATGTACTAACACTTCCGGATTTCTTCAGTGGCTGCTATCGTGGAACTTAATGTGCGGCTCTTTTGTGAATGTTTTGTCAGACTTTTTGGGAAGGGTCCTCCTAAATTAATCATCCTGATCCTCTATTTAGTGTACTGTATGAAAATTTTCAGTCGAGCAATGCCGAGCAAGAGTGAATTGATTCGAAGATAATGAATGAATACCATATAAAGTAATCTATACGAACACTAGCTGATGTCTCATTCAAGTCCCGCACTGCTGTCGTGGCATTTTGAACTAATAATGTCCTATTTATATTCCGCTTGTTTCCCCAAGCTTCAGTTATCTCATTACAACCAATCTTGTGATCCTTTGATACTAAAAAGTATCTACTGGGCACACGAACACTAGGGTTTTCAACCTACACACACTTTTAGTTTTTCTTATTCTTGATTGATTCTGAAATAATGAAATTACAACGCTTACTAGAAAAGTAACTAATCCTAACTAGACGATTTAATCTAACGGGCTCGGCCCGGTCCCGGTCTAATGATTAAATAAGCTAATAAAACTTGTAAGATCACAGGTTGTGCAAGGCTTGAAATAGCTTCAAGGCCTTGAATCAGCTTTCAAATCCTTGAATAAGTTATTATAGGCCTTGAAACTGGATTCAAAGCTTTGAAATTGTTTAACCTATATGAACTTTCTCTGAGGGAGTTTTTTTGTGAACTCTTCTAAGTTGATTTCATATCTCTCATTCATATGATTGATTTATTTTTATTTGATGATGAAAGACAAATTATTTCTAACATGTTTGAACATAAAATATCATCTGTTTGACTATGTTTTTACAGGGAATTTTATTTTCTAGTTTACATGGATTATTTCCTAATCTGATTTGTGCAGGGAAGGAAATAATTGAGAATATGATTATGTGTTTAATCTGACTGGTATGACAGCTTCTCAATCTATTCAAATTCAAGATCACAACATTATCTATGGAGATTGTGATCACTTAACCGTTGGAGAATATTGTCAAAGAGTCAAAGTCTGTTGCCTACAAAAAATAGGAGATTTGTTGCTGAAAATCTGGAAAGATTTGCAAAGCTGTTTGAAGTTTAAATAGAGCTCATTTCTGAAGCAACATACAACACTCAACGGGCAAAAATAGAGAGACAAGTCTGGATTGACAAGCATAAAAGAAGTTCATCAATCTCACAATCCATTTCACAGAAGTTCATTGCATACT
This sequence comes from Linanthus parryae, assembly GCA_023055425.1. Taxonomy (NCBI): domain Eukaryota; kingdom Viridiplantae; phylum Streptophyta; class Magnoliopsida; order Ericales; family Polemoniaceae; genus Linanthus; species Linanthus parryae. Next base: position 563,462 of record JALGPY010000006.1, read on the forward strand.
CCACTGCAGTTTCTACACTCTAGTGTTCTTCTGTATTGTGCATTATTGGTAGATCATTTCTGTAATATTTCTATCTTTATTCTCGAGGATTTTTCAAAGTGAACAATAGAGAATTCTTAGTTAATCAGTTAGCTAGAGCAGATACTAGATAGGTTAGGGAGAACCACAAGCTGTAACATAGTAAGGCATTTCTATGTGCTTGAGATCTAGGGCTGAGCTTTTGATTAATAAGATTTGTGTTGATAATCCTGCAGGGATCTGATCCCTGAGGTAGAGATTAGGTCCAAGTGGACTGAACTCTATAAATCATTTGTCTCTTGCATTTAGAGTTTCTTTACTTACTCAGTTTTTACAGCATTCAAACTTGTCTGTTTTTCAAGGGTTTGAAACTCTTTTCAAGGCCTTGAAAAAAAGACTTGACTGATCTATTCCAAACTGTATTTCATTCCAAAGGCTTGAAATTGTTTTCAAGGCCTTGAACTTCACTAGCTTTCACAAGATCGTATTATCTTAGCAAGTTTTACAAAAAGTTTGCATACTCTATTCACCCCCCCTCTAGAGTATCTTAGTTGCATTACCACCTGCACACTTACACTTTCAAAACTAATTAAATAATTAAACTAAGTAACTAACAATTACTTAAATAAGTAAATAATAGTGAAGATACGACTGACCCGTATCATCCTTCATATCAAAGAAACAAGTGAAGCATTTCAAACAGATAATATGTCATTCTCCATTTGGTAGTGGAACTAAAAGAAGGAAGTGAAATCTACGAAAGTGAGCAACATAGCAACACAGGGTAATCTTTGTGTGAATTTAAAACCTAGGTATATATACTTGCATAATCACTTGGTGCCTCCTTAGCCTTTTGAATTAGTTTTCGTCGCCTTCGAGTGTTTTTTAGTAGATGATCAGCTGGTTTGTTCTGCAAGAAATGGACTTCCTGATCGTGCATATAAATATACGGATTGAAACTTGTAAGCAGAGAATGTAAGACAATAATATCCTGAAATCTGACTGAAATTATACAAACATTAGCAGATAAGTTTGTGGCGTTGTCCCCCGATGCTATATCCTTTAAACATGAGGCTGGTTTTACTTTTTTGTTTTGTTCCTGTAATTTTGGGAGGCTATCTGATGTAGCCACATCCTAGTTCTACATAAGTTATAGATGCATTATAAATGTAGTAGTTCGTCGAAGTAATGATAGCGGTGTAACGATGTCATTCAATTAAAAGGAAACTGTACTTACAATATCAGATATATCAGTTGCATCGTTCGTCGTTGCTCTTGTTGTTGTCTTAGAAATTAATACTCGACTCCTTTACGCATTTCTTGTCGATATTCGGGTTCAAGCTGCTTCTGCAATAGTCAATTTCTTGTCGATATTCGGATTGAAAACTCAATTCAAACACATAAATGTTAGGATTTCAATACACGAGAGAACAAGAGAAAGCAAGAAGAACAAAAGCAAGATCAAGAACACAAAAATTTACGTGGTTCACTAGTTTTGAGACTAGCTACAGCCACGGCCAAACTAACCCAATTTATTGATGAGAACCCAATACCAATTACAAGCACCCTCACAAAAAGTTTTGACCCTAGCATCTATTTATATACTAGTACAAAACTTGAACCTAAAGCAATGTTCAAAACGAGTCCTAGACTAACTATTAGTGTATCTATCCAATATTGTTTTCTTAATAGAAAAACAATTTAATACCCAAAAAGTAATTGCCGACTCAAACACCATTTCCAAAAGCAACTAATTAATCTAGTTTGATCAACGATGACCAACTAGCTGCCACCCCAAATGTATTGATCCACTTTCAGTGCACATATGGCCAAACTCATCCTATTAGATTAGGAGTCCAAGTCGGCTACAACTCTAATAATTGCTTGTTCCAAACAATTTTGGTTTGAATCAACAAGCCAACAATAACATGAGAAGAAAAGCATGAAAGACCCAAACCCATAAAAAAAAGAGGGGGAAACTCAGTCAAAAACATCAATCAATAATCACTTCCATGGAACCCTAAGTCATATACCTAGAACAGAATTAAATGTTGTTTGAGGCTGAGAAACTCGAATTCAACACACTGCAAACGAGGAAGAACTAACCGAAAGTTAGGAGTACGACAGAATGGGAGAACATGCTGCGACCTGAGACAGAGCCGGTGGAGATAGGTCAGCAGTCACCTCTTGCTTGTTGAAACGACGAATATCTGGAAATGGTCGATTCCTTCTGAAAGAGCTGACTGATAAGGGTCTCCTCCGTTTCGTTTCGTCGTCCATTAGGATTGGAGACGTTGTAGCGGTCGTTTAAGTTGGAGAGTGAGCATAAGAAAGGATGCCGGTTATGGGGAAGGGTTACTCCATTTGGTAATTTTTTTTAAATGAATTTAGATAGGAAACCAGTGACTGCCGTTTGGCTTTTCCCACACAGCCTGACCCTAGATTGTGTACATAATGGACACTAAACCTACCTACAAAATGCGGGTTGGGACACAAAACTCCCTGGACTTTCAATTTCCCACTACAACCCCCTGCAGTATACACCCGTGGGACACATAACCCGCTGCAGTTTCAATTTCCTTCTTAACCCCCTGAAATATACATATACGGGACATATAACCATAAATTGATAACGGGGGTCAAATTTCTAACGGAAAGTCATCAAGTGTTATTCACGTGCTAGCTCTACGGATGAAGAAAAAACAACTTTAAAGACCATCACATGATTTGCAGGTGATGAATTTTCCGTTAGAAATTTCACCCATTATCAATTTGGGGTTAAGTGTCCCACATATGTATATTGCAGGGGGTTTAATGGGAAATTGAAATTGCACGGGGTAATGTGTCACACAGATGTATATTGCAGGGGGTTGTAGTGGGAAATTGAAAGTGCAGGGGATTTTGTGTCCTAAAACGCATTTTGCAGGTAGGTTTAGTGTCCATTACCCTAGCTTTTTTTTTTTCCTCCGTTTTGTGTAAATGTCATTCTATTCTTTTCTCTCTCTCTCTCTCTCTCTCTATATATATATATATATATATATATATATATATATATATATATATTTTTTTTTATTTATGAGAAATAAATAGAAATGGAAATATGTAGAATATATATATATGTGTGTGTGTGTGTATAATTTTTATCACAAAGAAATAGAAAAGAGAAGATTTTTTTTTTGAAAAATACTACGGATACAGCAAATACTGTAACTTTCAGAATACCAATTCTAGGAATACAATTCAAATCAACTTTTAGACGAGAGAATATTTTAATGACGTACATTTTTATGAGAAAGAAATATATTCTACATCTTTCCATCTCTGTTTCTTTCTCATAAAAATGTTCATCAATAATTAAAATATTCTTTTTTTTTCTTAGTGATAAAAATTTCAAAATCTCTAATAAGTTGAGGTGATTGGGTAGAATGAATTGGTGAGAATAATAATTGATGAATATATGTATAATTATTGCATTAAATTGCCAATATGGCATAATAATTGAGGAATATATGTGTAATTATTGTCATCAAATCGCCAACATGGCATTTGACATGGTATTCATAGTGTCAATTCGGGAGTACAAATGCATCACCGGAGGCCACTTTCCTGCTTTTATAAATAATATAGACATAGATAGATTGATTGTTTATTTGATATCGAATTCGGAGATTGATTGTTAATTTCTCACAATTGCAGATAAAGAGGGGATAGGAATTGGAGGAAGAGGAGGAAGGAAGAACAGTTAAGGTTTACCTTACCTGCGAAATTGCCGGAGGATAAGAGGAACGTCAGAACAGAGCAGGGAGGGGCGGAGGCAGTGGCGCCTGGCGGAGAGTCTTCCGTCTTCGTCGTCGAACTAAACGGGAGAGAAGGTAGAGCTACAGAGATTTTTTTTTGTGAGGAGAAGGATGGGAATTTTAATGAATAAAATATCTAAAGGTGTAGTAAATATCAGAATATTTTATGTATTTCTGAAAGTTAGAGAGCACTTGTGTATATTAAATAGGGCGACGCATTTTTTGTCCAAAAAAAGTCCAAAAAAAAGCTTTCACTCAGAATAAAACTCTGGGTTAGTGAAATTAGAGAATACGAAGTCTTGACTGCTAGACCATAGAACCATTTGTGTCCTAAAGAGCGGGCCCTTGTATATATTAATAGAGGCACGACTGGAAAAAAAACTATAAACACAAGAGTATCCTAGTGTCCCTGAGAAAGTTGGGGGACACGTGACCAACCGTGCCCCTTCTAAGCTCCGTCCATGCTATAGCCATCTCCGATCAGTGATACTACTACCTATCAAAAGGGTCAAAATTTGATAGCTCGCGAGAAAAATTAGCTGAGGTATCAATTCCAATCGATTGGTTAACGGGAAACTAGTCAACCTAAGAGTTAAGGGTGCAGCAAGGTGGTTGGCTGTCTTCTGCCATACAACAATGGGGGCGGGCGGGTTGGTTTCTTAAAATACAAGGGGTGACAATGTCTTTGTACCATAACTTAAGGGGTCAAAGTGTCTCATAATTTACAATAGTCAATCATTAATTGATACTACTCTGAACTAAAGTAGGAATAGTAAAATACCGCCCCATCTATGAGAGAGCCATGCTGGGCCGTTACTACTACCAGTCCGTTCCAGCTCTTTCTTTCCATCTGACTTTTTGACTCGTATCTGGGTCACTTTGACCGGGTGATTTGGATAGCAAAATAATACGATTTTTTGATAATTTTTTCACCATATTATACAACAACTTTTACTCTACAACACCATGAAAAAATTGTCGAACAATTACATCGGTTTGTTATCCAAATCACCGGGTCAAAGTGACCCAATGAATAGTGACAAAAATCAAATTGGGAGGAAAGGGCTGGGACAGACTGGTATGACTGCTACCAGTCTGTCTATTATCTTTATTCCCATTTTAATGTTTTACACTATTCACTGGGTCACTTTGACCCGTTGATTTGAATATCAAAATAATGTAACTTTTTGATAATCTTTTCATGTTATTGTAGAGTAAAATGTTCTCCATAATACGTGAAAAAAATATTAAAAAATAACATTGTTTTGCTATCCAAATTACCCGGTCAAAGTGACCCAGAAACGAGTCAAAAAGTCAAGATGGGACAAAGAGCACAGACGGACTGGTAGTAGGAAAGGCTCTGAGGGTACATGTCACACTGAAAGTGATTGGGATGAAGAAGGTATGGATTTGGAGGAGGGGATGTAGGGGAAGTTCCGAGAATAAATGTTCTCAATAACCCACTGGGCACTCTCGAAGATGAAGGCGGTAATGAGTTGAACCTGGCTGATGTCTGGGAAAAATCAGTGGCTTCACAACATCTTACAATTTCGGCTGAAAGGAAGATTTCTGAAACCTCTCTAAGCCCGAAACGAAGAGCAAGGTGGAAGAAGGAGGCAACCATTCAGGCAGGGGTGAAGGTAACAGAGATAGAGGAGGTGGACGTGGAAGGGTACGGGGTAACGGTGGTAATGGAGGCTCGGTTAAAGCAAGCAGTCAAGACAACTTTCAGGAAGAGGGTGCCTTAAAGACCCCTAATGCATTAATGGCGGAGGGTGTGGAGCACCCCCGCCAAGCATAATGCGTCTACTAAGTTGGAACCTGCGGGGTCTCGGAAACCCGAACACGTTCCTATCGCTTCACGATCTAGTAAAGTGACATAATCCCGGTCTGGTTTTCTTAATCGAAACTAAATCTAGCAATAGTGAGATGGAGAAAACCATATGCAAATTGGGGTATGCAAGTTGTTACACCGTTGCTAGTATAGGAAGAAGTGGCGGGTTGGCACTAATTTGGACTGATCGCATGCAAGTTCAGCTTAACAGGTACAACCACAGGTATATTGACGTTACAATTACTGAAGAAGTTAATAATTTCACATGGAGATTCACAGGTTTTTACGGAGATCCAAACAAAGAGGATAGACATCATTTTTGGGAACTGTTACGAGGGGGTCGCCCCAAAGCCAGCTTTTCCATGGTGCATCGCAGGAAATTTTAATGCGGTGACCTTTTTTATGGAGAATGAAGGAGGATAAGGTGTAAGCTTCAGTCAGATGTCTCAGTTTTGTATAGTCCTCAATGATCTAGGTCTTCTAGGTTTAGGGTTCGCGGGAAGCCCTTTTACTTGGAGTAACAGCAGTCCGATGAGGTCAACATCAGGGAAAGACTTGATCGGGTAGTTGCAAATTCGCTTTGGATGGATAGGTTCCATGGAGCAAGGGTCACTCAGATCTGAACTCGGACCATGCACCATTGTTACTTGAGTGGAAACACAACATTACTGGAGGTAAGAAAAAGTTTCAATTCGAAAAAATGTGGTCAACTCACAAAATTTTGAAACTTATGTCCGAGATTCTTGGTCTAACCAGTAGGAGCACAAAGTCGGACATGAAATTCACTCACTTGTGACAGATTTCAGGAGGTGCGAGCGAACCCAATTCGGCAGTGTTAAACTGCGCATTAAGGCAATTCGGCAGCGACTTGAAGTGCTGCAAATGGGGTATCAATCGAGGAATGTTCTTAAGGAAAAGTAAAGCTTGCGAGTTGCGTTTAATGAACTCCTTCAAAGGGAGGAGATAATGTGGGCACAAAGATCACGTATAGAATGGTTCAAGTACGGGGATCAAAACACAATTTCTTCATCAGAAAGCAACAATTTGCATAGCTCGAGGAAATTTTTAGGGGATTGAAGATGATAACGGAGCATGGACCACTGACAAGAACCAAGTGACAAAGGTTTTGGAAGATCACTTTTCCACACATTTTACGTCTATTACTCCTACTTAGGAAGAAATAGGGGCAATTTTAAGTACTATGGGCAACCACGTTTCCGAGGAGGACAGTCAAATGATGGAGAAAGATTATACGGCTGACGAGATCAAGAATGCTTTATTTCATGTGGCTCCTGATAAAGCCCCCGGACCAGACGGTTTTAATGCAGGATTTTTTCTGAAGTACTGGGTTATAGTGGGTGATAATGTAACAATTACAGTTCTGTATATCCTGAACAATGGAGCAAATTTGGCTTATTACAACTCAAATCTCATTGCGCTCATCCTGAAGTTCAAGCAACCAAGAAAGCCAAGTGAGTATCGGCCAATAAGTATTTGTTCAGTTATTTATAAAATTGTTGCCAGATCAGTTGCAAACAAGAATTGATTGATGAACACCACAGTGCCTTTGTTCCTGGAAGGTTGATTACTGACAATATTCTCACTGCGTTTGAGGTAATGCATTCTCAAAATACAAGGAAGAAAGGTAAGAAAGGCTATGTAGCGCTGAAAATTGACATGAGAAAGGCTTATGAGAGACTCGATTGGAAGTTCTTGGTAGAAGCTCTAGCTCATCTTGGCTTCGGCAAATCATTTATTGCTTAGATTCTCAATTGCATCTCCACAGGAACGTATTCCATTTTAAGGAATAGTATGAAGGTCGTGAATGTGGTTCCATAACGAGTTTTGAGACAAGGGTGTCCATTATCCCCTTATAGCTTCCTTATTTGCAGTGAGTTTCTGTCAAGAGCAGTCACCAAGGCAGTTATGGAGGGTCGGTTGGAAGGGGTTACATCGTCTAGGGGAGGACCAACGGTCTCCCACCTGTTTTTCGCTGATGATTCTTTGTTTTTTACAGGTGCTGGCATGGAGAATATTAATGAACTATTACAGATTTCGGAGAAGTATGGAAGATCCACAAGACAACAAGTTAATCTGAAAAAATCAGCACTCGTGTTTTCATAAGGTGTCCCTACCGAGGTCTGAAGTGCTTTGCTAGGAGCAACGGGAGTACAGGAGGTTGAACGATACAATAAATATCTTTTGACAAATTAGAACCTCTTACAAGACAGTTCTGGTGGTCCAAAAGAGACAGACAGGAGTATTAGTTGGTTGGCATGGTACAAGATGCATCAATCACGAAGTGGGGGAGGCCTTGGTTTTTGAAGAATGGGGGAATTCGATCTAGCACTATTAGCAAAGTAGGCGTGGAGAGGATCCTTAATTATCCAAACTCTTTACTCAGTAGAGTCCTCAAAGCGAAGTACTATGCCAATTGGAGCTCGGAATTGGGGAACACGCCATCTTTTGCATGGCGAAGCATTCTCCATGGTAAGAGCCTTCTTAAAATTGGGACAAGATGGGGTATAGGAGATGGGATTTTGCAGCTTTGGTAGGCCTTTTTATTCCCTCTCATGTTGGCTTTAAGATTATCACTGCTAATCTATATGCAGCACCTCTTGTGGGGAACTTAATTAAACCTGATCGGACATGGGACGAGGCAACCCTTCGACAGTACGTATGGGATGTGCATGTCAACGCCATTTCGGCTATTCCAATCCCTACCAAACCTAGACCAGACAGAATCGACTGGCACTTTGAAGAAAGAGGAATGTATACAGTGAAATCGGGATTTACAGTGGCAGTAAACATACACAACAACGGATTGTTCAGCTCCAATAATGACCCATGGTCCAACCTTTATGACATTCTCTGAAAGATAAACCAAAGAAGATGCTTCACTTCCTTTCGCGAATTTTTCATGACTCCCTTCCTACTCGGTCAAACCTCCTGAGAAGACAAGTTCCAAATTTTGATTTTTGTGCACTATGTGGAGCACATAACAGGACGGCGTTGCACATCTTCACTCAGTGTTCAAGGACAAGTAATCTTTGGAACTTGCTGGGCTTCAATCCTGATTTGCTAACAGTTCGCCTAATCTCAGGTTCTGGTTTGACACCCTGTTGTTGAAGGCTACAATTGAGGAGAGACACGGGACGCTTTTTTGCTCTAGGAAGTCTGGAGTTTGTGTAATGAAACCGTTTCAAAGAGCAGACGTGGAGTGATGAGGTTTTCCTCACAAATTTTGATCGAAATCTGGCTGAGTTCCAACGGCTAGAGATAATTGGTACGTAAGAATTATTTAATAGAGGAGATTGTCCACTACAGGAACAGAGACCATCTGGTAATGGGGAGTTATTTTTCGACGACAGTTTTGATTACCAAACGAGAGATTCAGTCGGTGGTGTGGTGATCATTGATGACATGGGTACTTTCCGAGCAGCTAGAGCAATCGCAGGATTACGAGGTGAAAGCCAAGAGATTCTGAAGCTTCCACCCTGAAAATTGGTTTGGAATTAGCCATTTTGAGATTAACAGTGAAGGGAGACGCAAAACTGCTTATAGAGGATTTGGTTGCAATGAGGAGAGGCCAAAGGGTAAATGATATTTCAAGGGCTGCTGATATATTTTTGGACATTAACTGCTGCTTCGCCAATTTGATGAAGTTAATTTTGTTTGGGTTCCAAGATCTCTGAATACAAGCGCTGACAATTTAGCTGCACGAGCAAAGAGATCTCTCTTTTCTGAAAAATGGAATTCAAGGGCACCAGATTGTATAGTTGATAGTGCTCTTAACTCTCTCTAATCTGGTATTAGCTTGAAGTGTTAATGAATTATTTTTCCCTGAAAAAATCTAACCAAACACAGAGTAAGCAAAACTACTAACCACAAGAAAGTAAATGTTTCTAAAGCTCCCATCTTTTGAATCATCCTAGTAAGATCACTTTCCCTTGAAATTGTAACATGTTCGTAATATGTGCTCAACAGGTTTAAGCACTGCAAAAAGTCATTCAAAACAATGATCCATTCTAAACACTTGACTGCTAATTTACTAAGCAAACTGCCATGTCTTCAAAATCTTTTGGATCATCTCAATAACACAAGTAGCAAGAACGAAACAATCCACCAAACGCAAGTAAGTAGCAACAAAACAAATACATAGACAGACAGAGAACCAACAGATCACGGCTTACAGAAATCCTAGGGCATGTGGATGTGCGAAACTGTTGGAATAGATGTCCTAGAGGCAATCTAGTTTAGTATGAACGTTTTTGGCTAGAATATCCATTGTATTATTTATGGAGATATTTAATAATAATAAAGTCCTCAGATTGCAATCCTGTTGTTCATCTTAAATATCCCTAGTCATTTATACTGATTAATAGGACAATCATCTATAGACTAGTATGGGGTTGGATTGATATGGAGATATCACGATCCAACACATGGGTGTGTATTAGGAGTAAGGACACACTGGATTGACTCAATCCCAGAAGGCTACATACAAGTTATGTAAAGTCACAAGTGCTTCTCGCGGTGATAACGATATTATCATTCTTAGACTTGAAGTCACTAGATCCTCTACTTGTGAGATATTGTGTTTTGACATCGTCAAACGCTACACCGTGACTAGGTAGTCATAAAGGCGCTTATCAGGCACAATATGAAGCAAGCTTAGAGATGGTAGTGACATAGATATAATTTTCCCCTTCCAGATTACAGGAGCAAATATCCGCGGCCACTCGAGGGATAGTGCTTATAGAATGTCTGGTCAGACTCATATAAATCAATATAAGGATATTGATGTTATATGCTTGTATGAGACTATTCACAGGATCGAGAAATGGATTGGATATACGAGTGTGGCATGTATGTCCCGTGTCTAATCCGGATAATGAGACAAAGGGATGCGATAATGCGATCACAAGGTTTGTCGGATGACTATTTCTATTAGTTGGGTGGCATTGATGTCTTCTTAGAGGCCACTCCATGTTAGTAAATAGTTGCTACCAACTAAGTAGAAACCTATGGGGTCACACGCCATCTGGATTGGACTAGACGTGGGAATTAATTAATATGATTAATTAATTAGAAGGATCAATATGCAACTACTTGCTAACTTAGTAGGACTAATTACCAAGAAAGAGACTAATCTGTATATGGATATGATTAGTATAAGGCCTTTATGCAGTTAACAAGGAGTTGTTGGACTATATAAAGGATCTCCCATCTTCCTACTCATTAGTGGAATGCTCATAACATACATTGAGTAGGAGAGAAAAGAGAGAGAGAGCAAGACAAACAAGAGACCGAAGCCCCTTGTCGTCCGCACCCTACCCGTCAGCCAAGAGAGAGAGAGAGAGAGAGAGAGAGAGAGAGAGATCGAGCCTCTTCTTGGTCTCCGTTGCGTGATTTTTTCTTCCTCTTCCACCGTTCCTAGCTAGCACAAGGTGTTGGGAGATCTAGTTTCAATCCTAGGCGTGGATCAACCGTAGAGACGTGACATTATTTGCGTTTGAAGTCACCAAGGAGACCCCAAAGGTACATGTTACGAATCCTTTACTATCGTTATGAATTCCAGACTTGTGATCCTTGGAGGGTCTTGGACGGACTATTTTTTCTTTATACCGCTGCGTTTCCGTTATCAAAACCCTACAGAAACCCAGTCCGAGCCAATTGTCGTCCCAATTCCCTGGCATATGCAACTAGCGCATCCTCAAATTCTTGGGTTCCAGTTGTGTGCTGCGCATATGGACCATCCGGGCCGCTCACATCCTCGAGGAAATCTTGCAAGTCCTGAAGCTTGGCTGTTATCCCGTACTCTTTCTTCAGTTCCACGACAAAGACATGCGCACATAGTGACTAACTCTCTCCATAATGGCTCGAGCATCATAGCCCTCAACAAATGCTCCCATTTCGTGCTCTTCACGCAAAGGGAGGCTACACGACTACAAGAATTCAGAAAATTCTTAATTTAAAGTTGTGTTTATTTGTAGGAATTAAGATACAATTGTACTATGTATTGACAAAATACTCCACCACTAGCATAATTAATATGCATCCGGCTTCTTCTTGGTGGTGAGCTGAGCTGAGTTGGTGCTTCTGAACCCTATTTTCTCCTTTGGTACATGTTAATTGGTCATGCAGGAAGATAGGGCTATCCTACTTGGAAAGAGCGAGTTCTAGGAAACTTGTGCCACTGTACTTCACTGTAAAACATGCCCAATAAAGAAGGAACATAAGAGATGAACCGAAGGAAGAATTTAAAAAGAATAACATCGTGAGGAGGAGTTGGAGCGACCAAAATAGAAAATGCTAACATGCATACATATTTGTTAGTTTTTCCTTATACAACTTGGGTTTATTATTGGCTTATAATTTGAAATATCCTTGTTTGTCAGAGTTGTGTTTGAAGATTACATGTCAACTACTCTTTGTCTAGTATCATGGGCTGCTTTCTTCGACCTTCCCTTGCGAAACTTAGTGGCTTTCAATTCCCTCTTCAAACACTTGGTCAGCCTTCCACAACCATTAGAATGCACAAACGTAAGAACAACCGGATGAGTATGGAGAACGCGATTTGTATTGCTTTTTAGAGCTTAGAACTCTTGGATGGTTTGAAGCAAATGAGCCCGTCCCTTTTTATACAATGCCTTCCTCCATGGAAGGATCTAGAGACTTACTAATCAAACGGTTGAGATCTAATAACCTAAAACCTTCATGTCCCTAATGACCTAAGATATTTACAAGATATCATTATAGACAATCCTACACACAATGAAACCTACAAGTTCAAGAACTCTTTAGAAAAGAGGCAATTAAGTAGGCTAAGTGGGGGTATGACACATCATAGGCTCTTGTAGCCTAACTCCATGTGGGATAAAGTGTCATGGGAAAACCCAAAGGCATTCACCAAGAAATATATCAAGTAAATATATGCGACCCATGATATTCTCCCACACCTAATGATGTGGCGTCCTCGTCGCGTCTTTGGCTCGAAATCGTTCGATCTCGTCCTTGAATTACCACAACAATTTCTCGCTTTCCCACGTTCCTTCATCCACGGGCATGCCCTTCCACTTGACGAAGTACTCCTTGTGCTTCAACACTCCCTTATGATTGACCGTCCGCTCCTTCAGCATCTCCTATACTTCCTTGTCAAAAAATAAGTGGCTATCATCGGTGGTGCTCACCTCGACTCCCAACGGTCCGGGTATTACTTATCCTAATGGTATGTCTTAAGCTGGATCGCTTGGAAGACCACATGTATCTTGAACTTTGGAAGCAACTCTACACGATATGAAGCCTTGCCGACTTCGGCTAACACCTGAAACGGTCCCTCATACTTCCTCATACTTGCTTAAGTTCAATTTTAAACGTGTAAATCATTTTACACAAAAACAAGGAAAACATTTTACATAATTTTTTTTACCACCAACCAAACTCAACCCAAATACCAGAACAAGGGAAAATATGTTACCACAAACCAAACGGATCCATAATTTGAAAAAATATAGATACTACTAAGTCAAGTTTGGCACTTATTTTTTCCGAACTTTTTTTTGTGTGAAGAAAAGTGTCAATTAAGAAATATTAGGAATTGGGCTTCTTACAAAACCCATTACATAATGCTCAATACATTGTTGAATCCATTGGGGAGGGGGCCCCGTCCAATACTGCATAATCTGGGAATTAACTGCACGTATAGCAAGGTGGTGTGCACAGCTCGTAAACACACGTGGCGTGTGCACAACCACCGCCTCTTCAATGCACGAGATAAGGTTGAAAGCTTCGTCTAGAGCCATCCAACTTTCCGAAAACAATAATGTCTCTCTGTTTCTCTGTAGAAGCTTCTGCATCTCTTTAGCTATGGTTGATGAATCAGTTTCGATCCATATTCTTCTCTGCATGTGTTGTTGGGCGAAAATAATCCCCAAGCTTCCGCCTCCGCTTCCATCGCCGACGAGCAAGAAGGAATCGGTTGTGCCTTCCGGCGATGAAGAGACCTGAGCTATCGATTAGCACAATTCCGACGGTTGCCTTCCTCTTTTGGGGATTCCACGCGGCATCGGTGCAAATAACTCCCCAGCCCTCCGGCGGTCTTCTTGTTGGGTATCATGTGTGAGCAGTTTGTCCCACATCGGGATGGTGGACATAATGTCCATGATTAATATAGTATGATTTGGACCCTAACTCATAAGGTTGACCTTTTGGGTAAGTGGGTGTTCCAGATCATACTATGGTGCTCCTCTCTCGCGGTGCTTAATCTCCCTACAAGTGGTATCAGAGCCGATGGTTCGTGCGCGCTGCCGTGGTGAATCAAGGGTGAGATGTGCGGTGTTCTCATGGATGGGTCTTCCATGAATGGTGGACCAGGTGTTCCTGCAGACGGTCAAAAATTCCTGTGTTGCTCCCAGCAGGTGGTCTCGCAGATGGTGGTCCGGTGCACTCTCACAAAGGCGATTCCAAGAAATTCGGCGAATGCTTCCGGGCGAGGGGGAGCATGTTGAAGGGCTCACACATGAAGGGGGAGATTGTTGGGTATCATGTGTGAGCAGTTTTTCCCACATCGGGATGGTGGACATAATGTCCATGATTAATATAGTATGATTTGGACCCTAACTCATAAGGTTGACCTTTTGGGTAAGTGGGTGTTCCAGATCATACTATGGTGCTCCTCTCTCGCGGTGCTTAATCTCCCTACACTTCTCCCGTAGGTGTTGCTGGTGGCTAAGCTCTGAGCCGGATCTTGGAGATTTCCTCCTTTGTTAATAGATTTAAAGGTTGATAACTCTCTGATTCCATCTTCAACGTCTGTAACACTCTTTGATAGTTTTTTCTCGTTGATCCAAAGGTTTATGTGCTTCCAGATCAAACAAGTTCCAAGTATTAGTTTTTCTCTGTCTTCTGTGGTACTGTTCTGGAAGGCTTCAGAGATCCAAACCCCAAAATCACCATTTTGAGGTATTGGAGAGTGAACAGGAGCCAGTTGATCCCGAATTTATGTGGCGTATTGAAAATACAAGAACAGATGGTTTGTCGATTCGTACTGGCGGTTGCAAAGACTACAAGCCGTATCAAGGATCATACCACGTCTTTGCAGTTTTGCTCTAACAGGAAAGATCCCCTTTATACCTCTCCAACATCCCAAATTTCACGATTCTGTTCCATTGCCTTCCCTAATTGTTTTACTGATTTGGAATCCTCTATTTGCTTGAACATGGTATATCCATTCTTCACCGTGTAACAGCCTTCAAGTGAATAGTGCCAGATGAGCCTATCTGGTACATCGATCTGGGGAATCTGAATCCTTTGGATTTCTTCTATATCTCCTTCTAACAACATATCGGTGAGCTTCTCCATATCCCACATTCTGTCTTCTGTAATCAAATATGAGATTTTGATTTCTTCGTTTCCATTTGCAAGGGTGAAAGGTTTGAATGAGTGTGGCCTCAACAACCATGGGTCCTTGATGGCTCTTAAGCATTGGCCGTTTCCAATCCTCCACCGGCATCCCTGTAGGACCAGGTCTTTCGTTGATGAGATGCTCTTCCATAGGTAGGAACTATTTGGTTTTGCTTCCGCGTTTAGTAATCCTGTTGTAGCATAGTACTTCCCTCGTAGGATTCTTGCATGAAGAGAGTGGGGATTCATGAGTAGACGCCAGAACTGTTTCGCAAGCATAGCTCTGTTGAATATTTTTAGGTCTCGAAAAACTAAACCCCCTCTTGATTTGTTGATTGACTAATTTCTCCATGCCAACCAATGCAGCTTCCTTTTTTCTTCATCTCCACCCCACCAGAATCTGGCAATATCCGCTTCAATCTTATTCAGCAATCCTTCCGGCAGAGCAAAGCAGCTCATGGTAAAGGTTGGGATCGCTTGGATTATTTCTTTGATCAACACCTCTTTACCAGCAAAGTTAAGGAATTTTTCCTTCCAACTCTTTAATTTATCAATGATTCGTTCAAGCAAGTTTGAAACTTTAACATTTTCTTCCTACCTATGTCCGTAGGTAACCCTAGATATTTCTATTGAAGCTCCTCCGTTTTAACTCCGAGGAGATTACTCAGCGCCCCCTCCTTTCAGCCGGGACATTGCTCGAGTAAACGGCCGCTGATTTTTTGAGATTTATTTTTTGGCCCGTCAATTTCTCATAATTCTGTAATAAAGTAGCTAGATAGGTGATCTCCTCCGTATCAGCCTTCATAAAAAGAAGGCTATCATCAACGAAAAAGAGGTGTGAAATCTTCCGACCACCTCTAGACGCCGCTAGACCTGTCATAGCTTTTCTATTTACTGCTACCGTGAGTGATCGAGAGAGAAATTCACCACATAATAGAAATAAATATGGTGAGATTGGGCAACCCTGACGAAGCCCGCGCTCGGGTATAATTGAACCTACCACTTGCCCTCTAAAATTAAAGGATAAAGAAGCAGTAGAAATACAATCACTAACCATTGCAATCCACTTTGGGTCAAAACCCAACTTGTTGAGAATTTTGTTGATGAAGCACCATTCCACTCAATCGTAAGCTTTACTGATGTCCATTTTAAAGCTAAAAAACCTTCTTTTCCACATTTTCTATGCTTCATCGAATGCAGCATCTCGAATGCTACCATAATGTTGTAAGTTGTTAGCCTCCCTGATACAAACGCGCTTTGGCTTTCGGAAATAATACATGTTAGAACATGCTTGAGACGGTTGGCAATTTTTTTTGTTACAAGCTTGTAAATCACCGTGCATAGACTAATCGGTCTCAGCTCGATTGGTTTCCTCACTTTCTTGAATTTTGGGATCAAAGTGAGTAGAGTATGATTGAAGTCCTTGACATTCCGGTTCTCGTTTAAAATCTGCAGAACGCAGTTACCAACTTCGTCCCCAATTTGGCTTCAAAGCTTTTGGAAGAATCCAGACGGGAACCCATCGGCACCTGGTGCCTTCCACGGAGCCATTTGGAACAAGTTATCTGTCACTTCTTTCATTGAATAGGGGGATTCCACAAAATCTCACTGTTCCTGCGAAATTCCGGTTTCTACTTCTCCAAGAGAGGTATCAATGAACTCCTCACTTGGGTTAGTCGAACTGAAAATATCTGAAAAAGACGTAAGAATACGTACTACCTCTTTATCCTCAGATTGATAGCATCCATCTTAGTCTTCATGACCCCTTATTGTATTTCTTATCCTCTTTGAGTTCGCCTTTTGATGGAAATAGCTTGTGTTTCTATCTCCATTTTTAAGCCAAAGGACTCGGGATCTTTGTCTCCAGTGTACCTCTTCTTGCATCAGGAGTGTGTTGACTTTATCCTTGGCTTTTTGAAGGGCTTTAACAGTTCACATTGTTTGTTTCATGCGATCAAGTCTTTGGATCTACCTTTTCCCCTTCTTGATTTGTTGCTTGATATTGCCGCAGGCGTGCTTCGCCCAAGTGCTAAGGGCATCAGCATTCACTCTAAGTTTCTCTTTGACCGAGGATCCCACTGCTAGGTGACTCCAGTTTGCTTTTACTGTATAGGCACAGTCTTCATGATGGAGCCATGAAGCTTCAAAAAAGAATCTTCTTACCCCTTCAACGCCTCCTCCCTCTTTGTAATCTTTTAAGTTCAGTTGGATGGGCTTATGATCCGAAATTGAGGCTGTTAAATGTTCAATGAGTGCGTTACCTTACCTAGTTCTCCATCCTAGGTTTTCAACCACTCGATCAAGCCTTTTTCTAATGTTATCCTCATCCTCTTGATTGTTGTTCCATGTATAAGGGTTTCCCGTGAACCCTAGGTCCATGAGACCAAAGTGTGACAGAGAATGTTTGAAAGCAATTAAATGGTTTAGATTAACCATTCTACCACCATCTTTTTCCCCTTAAGAAAACACTTGGTTAAAGTCTCCAAAAATTCACCATGGGGCGTACCCATAAGGTTTGAATCTCCGAAGAAGCTTCCAGGAGTTATGCCTCTCCTCCTTTACCGAATCCCCATAGAATCCGGTAAATAACCATCTAGCATTGTTACTAGAAACCTTAACCCACCCATGGATGTAATGAAGAGTTGATGATAAAAACTCAACTTGGCAGTCCTCACTCCAAAGCATAGCCAATCCCCCTTTCCTTTCATCACAATCGACAAACCTACCATTTTGGAAGCCTAACTTCCTTTTAATTTTCTTCATCTCATGTTTATACTGTTTGGTTTCCATGAGATAAACCAAACCGTGAGAGGTGTCCTTCACTAAATCGCAAAGCACAGTAACGTTGCGGGGATTTCCAAGCCCCCGCACGTTCCAGCTTATGATTTTCATTTCTCTAGGCGAGGCTGCACCGCATCGTTCGCCTCTACCTTGTTGTTGGTGATGTCTTTCAGCATCTCCACCTCATTCGCTTCGTTACCATCTTCGCCCCTCATTTCAATCTCATCCCCTGTTAAGTTGAAGGCATCATCCTTCATACGGTTTCTTTTCCCTCCTCCCGTGATAAGGCCTTCTTCAGTGGGTAGGATGATGGGCAACCCGTTTGATTTTCTCTTCCCGTGAGATAATTCATTTTCCTTCCCCGCTGCCTCTTTAGCCTTGACTCTCGCCCTAGCTTTGAGATTTGCCTTTTTCCTCACATCCTTCAATGCCCCGAAATTGATGGCAGGGATTGATTTTGATTGTGGTTGGGATCCCGCATTAAAGGACATTATCTCATCACCTCGCCATTCCCCCATATCTTTAGGGATGTTGGCATTATCTCCCAAGTTTGGAAGATTTCCAAAAATCCCTTTACCTTTTGATTTTGTTGTCATACCCCCATCATTTTGTGGGAATTTGCGCATATGGTCCCCAGAGTTTTGTTGAGGAACCTTGGTTCCTCTGTACTGACTAGGGTTCCCCACTCGCCGGTCCGCCGCCAATCTTTGGTGGTTTCCGCAGTTCTTCGCCCCTCCTGATCCTTTCCGGTTCTGACTTGTTCTTATCATCCACCCACCATATTCTGGGAACATATTTTGCTCTATGGATTTTTCTCTTATATTGCAAAGACCTATCTCGTGATCAACCATACCACACCACGAGCAGATCCCTAGGATTCTCTCGTAAAATAGGTTCACCCACCATTTTTCACCATCTTCGGTTACCACTTGGGCTCTTCTTCTAAGTGGTTCGTAGGCCTTATCCGAGTACGAACCCGGATACAGCGTTCATGTTCTTCTCCGTCCAGATGGACCATAGTCCTACTAACCTCTCCAATTGATTCCCCGATTGCAAGTCCCACGTCTTCATGAATCAGATGCAGCGGAAGCCCCTGATTTGGATCCACACATGGATATCCGTGTATTTCACCTCTTCAACTCTTGTCTTCATATCCCAGTGCTGAAGTAGAAGGAGTTGATCATCATAACTCCATGGTCCTCATCTCAGCACATTATCTCGAATCGCAGCATTGTCAAACTTTAAGATGAAGTTGTTTGAGCCCATCGCCATGACCACAAGATCGTTGTTTGGGCACCTTAGGAGCTGAAACAACTCTTTCATTTGCCACCCCTCCACCTTCTTTGATCCCACAAACCTTCTGGCAAGACTAAACTTCCAACTTTCTTGCGCCTTCTTACTGATCTCCGCTTTGATGATCACTGGTTGGGATTCTTTGGTAGTTATTTGGATCTTATCCAGCCATCCACCATCAGAATCCTCTCTAGTTTCCTAGAAATTTCGGTGACTTCTTTCTAGAAAGAGGAGAGAGGGCTCTAGAGAGAGAGTTTTTTCCAAACTTGACTTAGTACTTAGTAGTAGGAAAAATAAGTTTAGCACTTTGAAGAGGTGGAAGTTTTCTTTATAAACTGGAAAGGGTGAAAGTGTCTTTTCTCTCAAACTTGAGCGGAGTGAAAGTGTCTTACGACTCTTACCCAGGGCATTTGGGTTAACAATTTTGTTAAGATTCACTTTGACCACTAAATTTAGGCACGGAGACACTCTGTCCCCCTTATTTTTGATAAAGACAAAGATGTCCAAACGTTAGGAAATTTCACCTCCTCCATCTGTCTCAGCCTGTTAAACCAAAATTTGACTACTTTACCCTTAGTTTGTGTGAAATGTCTACTTTACTTGAAGGAATAACATGATCTATCAAATACAGATCTACAACATGAATTATAGCGGAATATTCATGTGTGTACATTTTCTTCCTTAGCTCCTAGCGCAACGGATGATCGTAGGTTTGTTGCTTTCACGCACCGGTCTTGCTCCCACAATCTGGCTCGAATCTCTAGGACGAAAGCTCTTATCCACACCAAGTTCCACCAATTGAGGATAGTTAGAGAGAGAGAGGCTAGGGTTTATAGAATTGTATTTTGATCAGCACATGATCTCTACACAGTAGTGTATTATTTTGCATATAATAATATAGGAGGCTGTCTCCTTATGTAGACAGACTTATACCTAGTTTGCACATAACCCCCTAGGGTTTGTGCCTTTGCTATCAACCCCACAGGTTTAAGCATTGTTGCAACTAACCCCATAAGATTAAGATAATTTCATTGGGCACCCCACATGGGCGCACCAAATGCTAACATCTCCCACTCGCGCAGTGGGGTTGCACAATTACAGTTCATCTAGTCTCCCCCAATGTCCAACTATTATCATCTGCCAAAGTTTTTTGTGGCCGTGGTGTGTGACTGTGAGAGAACCTGCATTTCGGGAGTTCCATGCTCTAAACTCATATGAGACGAGGTAGCAGCAGGCGCACTTAACCTTAAGAAATAATGCAATACATATATATATATCTCGTATCCCCCAGATTCGATCAATTGTCATCTCGTAGACCATGAGAACCTACCTTGTCCCGAAGGTAGTGCTCCAATGAGTCTACATATCCTTTATTATATTCATATCCTGCATGATCCCATAAGATCTTGTATGTGGGCCCAATGAAAATAACAAAGAGTGATGCAATGAGAATCTTCCTTTCCATCCATTGTGCCGCTTTGATTCGAATTGGCTGCTTTCCTAGCAATGTCCTGGAAGGCCGAATCATTCATAGGCGTAAGGTGTCACGCTAAAGTAGCACCACCGAACCATTTCTCCACGACACGGATAAAATTAATAAGGGTATACAGTGTCAATCATTCTTATATGATCGACGAGGCTCACACGACGAGGAATCTCAGGGACTAGTTCTACTCGCCACCTCATGTCACTCATCAGCATGCGTTATCTCGGGAAGATATGCGCCATAGTGTTTGGACTTTAATCAGAGCACATTCCTATCCCATAGGGACCACTAATCAGATATAAGTCCAATAGCCCTTATGACTATCAAACCCGAGTACTGAATGTCACACATATACAAACCGAAAACAGTTCTCTCATTTGGCTTTCTCTACGCAGACTATACATGGCTTGGGGTAGTAACAATGTTCGAATGGCCATGAACCAATCTCACCTTGGAACTTATTCCAACGCGACAATTAAATCCGTCTGACAGGCGTCTTGCACTAGTGATAGATGTATAGTTCATACATGATAGGCGTCTCATATCATATCATAGGATTATAGCACTTATCGGGATTCTGTCTCATCTTCTACTCACCTGGACTATCCAAGATAACGTAAAGGCGGTTGCTCGTGTGAGGGAGACAACCTAGTGTCTGCGCGACATGTTCTATGCTAGTACATGATATGAACGTATCATACACGTATCGAAACAACATGTAGCACAATTAAACAAATCCAATTAAAATCCAATTATCAATGTCTCATATGTCCATCAATCATATTGCCAGTGATCGACTACCGAGTCCCAATTCCCTAAAGTAATCCACAAAGACGATTCTTATGTGGTAGGAATGGTAGGTGCCTACACTTTGGCCCGTAGTCGATCTACTCCAAGATTACTCTACATGTAGTCATTTCGACTTTTGTGAAATGGTGCCCTTTTCTATGTGTTTGATTTTACCGTAGTGCATAGCCATATGCTAGGGCGACTTAAGGTAACAAATTTATTGACAAATCATAAGCTTACCGGAAACCTTCTTTTCAAAACGCATTTCTGTCCGGTGACAGAACAGGCAATCGTGCTTCGCTTCGATGATCGATGGAGAGGTCTAATACAATTGTGCAACACTTATGCTGCTGTTCCATGCGATGTGTATGTCATCTAGCATGGACTATAACCTGAGGTGGATCCACGTGTATCTAGGTCCCCACCCTAGTCAGCATGCATAGCTGGCTAGTCGAAGCATCATATCCGATAGTCATAGCACGTGATCCTTCGTATAGAGTATCCTTTTGGTTGCAATCTAGTGTCTTAAACTGAATTTCTTGAACCAATCCTCCGATTACTTGAGGTTTGTGGGTTCTTGTTACACACCATAATGTAGAGGACTCCTACTGCATTGGGTACTCTGGTCATCTTGTCACTATTGTATGGTGTCCTTTAGGGCACATATTCAGGCTCATAAAGTCTTGCAGCGAGCTATAGGAGTATCACATGGTTTTGGGTCCATAGTATATGGAATCGTTCAATTATCTTCTTGGTTTGCGCCTTTTGCGACAATATAAGAAGTTCCTATGAATGAACGAGAAGCCTTCTCGCCCTACCAATATCCTTCGTCATAATCGAGAGGATAACTACTCCTTGGTGGACACAAATAGTCCTCCAGCTCTACTGGCAAATAGTGTGTCATCGATATCAAGTAACGTGATTATCAACTCTCTACTGGTAAGAGTGACATGCTGTGGTTTTTAATCCATTGATAAAATACTGCTGACTTAGAAGACTAGTTAAGACCATACATGGACTTAATTAGCTTGCACCTATTTGTGCATTTGACCTTATGTCTCGAAACCCTGTGGTCGCGTCATACAGATCACCTCTCTGATTTCTCTATTGAGAAATTCAGTCGTCACGTTTATCGAGAATGGAGCCTTATTTCCATCTTCACAACTATTACCGATATCTCTGCAAGTCGTATGCCTTACTATGCTTTCGTCTGTGTCACTCTGACGGACCTTGGAAATCCACTCACTTCCAATAGTATGATATCCAGTCGGAAAATTCAACCTACTCTTAAACTTGGTTGGTCCTTTACAGACTTTAACTTTTCCTGTAAAGATTACTTTTCATTCTTCATAATTAGGGAACGATAAGTCATAGTATTCTATCCCATCGTTTATGCAAGGTGATCCTTAAGATCATCCCTTCGATCTCAAACAGTCGATGGGGTATGCTCCTACGAGCAATTCCTTTGCATTGGAGGATATGGGTGGGAACCTCCCATAGAAAGTCACTCCCTCTGTCTGAAGGATCCTTGAGGGACTAATTCCTCATAATGGACCAAGGAACAAGGTATTTTCTAACGGTTCCTCCATGCTCGCGGAGATCATCATCTCTACGAACATTCCCTTGATTATGGACATCTTCTTATAAGAAATCTTATATCTTGTGAATCCATTTACGTTACACTACTAATCGGCTGTTGCGTTTCGAATACGCAACCCCATAGAGTACTCCAAATAGTATGAAAAGATATGTTACTCCATGAAGATACATTTCTTCCATCTAGGGTCTAATTTCCTTCTTGTCAGGTGATGAAAGATCCTGGGGCGATATCCTAGGTTCATCTTCTTGCGTGGTGACCATCATGTCTTCCCCTTCGATGTCAAATCGTCGACTAGGTACGCTCCAACGAGCGCTCCTACACAAAGAGGGTTCTTCTTCAGCATTATCGTCATATACGATAGGCTGCTCACTAGGTAAGGAACTCCCACTGTTCTCAAGATCCATAGAAATAAATTCCTCTTGAGTAGTGAATTGAGTGTCATCTAGTGGTTCCTCTTCTTCGTAGAGAATACTATCTCCACGTGCTTCTCCCTGACTAGGAAAATTTAGTTAGCTCATAAGCTGCCGATCCCTATGGCCTAAGGTGACCTCATATTGGTTGCCTTTTGGTCCACATCTCGTAGGGTGTAGTGGATACAGACTTGGTGGGTATTTGGTTGAGTACGTCGACAGCTGTTTAACAAAGCGTCTCCTCAAGATAGGTAACATGTACTTTGAACGTGCTATCATACATCGAACCATCTTCAGGCAGTATCCTACTCCTCCTATCCGCTACCGCATCCTGCTGCAAAGTGCGGGGAATGCACATCTGCCTTACTACTCCTTTCCATCACATATTTCTTGCTAAGATAGATACTCGCAGTCTCCTTCTTGGCTAAGGATATATCCTTTTATCCAGACAATTTTTTCTACCTTTTGTAGATACCTGTCTGAAGCACCCTTGTGCCTCAGACTTATGTGGCCTAAGCACACATAGTTGAGATGCGTACAATAATCTACGAATGTGATGGAACAGTAAGCAATATATCTTTAGCTCTTAACATTTAATGGAACACAAATACAAAATAATGAATAATATGTAAAGACTCAATAATCCTTACTGCTTTACTGGATAGTTTGCGTTTTGCCTTCTATGTAAGGCAAGAATCACACACAGGTAAGGGTACCTTGGGCATATTCCAAGCAGGCCTACCTTAGCTATCCTGAACATCCTTTCCTGACATAGTGTGTCTCAATCTAGCACGCCATATATCAGAATCTTAAGTCACTACTCTAGAGGTTAAATTCTAAAGATTCTGAGGCGTTACTTATGCTAGAATTCAAGAGCGCGTACCCATACACAACATGACCAATTCCAAAGTAAAACTGTGACAAAATAAATTTTGGTGGCTACTCCCTCAAATATAATCTCATGGATCCTTTAGACGAGAATTTAATGCCAGGTCTGGCCTTCTAGTCAAAGGAAACATCCTTTTTCATCCTTTGTGTTTGCCCGTCTTGGGCTATTACCAATATTGCGGCCTCGTTCCCTTATCCTTGCCCCACCTGTTCCTCACGGTCTTAATACCGGGGTAGGGACTACATCTGCCTACCATACTTAAATAACAGTCTTTAGCAATCATTTTCTCTTAGACTTCAGAAGTATGCTGAACTAGTATTCTTAGCAAGCACTTGGTTGCTTAGATCCTAGAACATAGTGATGTTTGGTCTTATCCAAGAATCTTGACACTCTCAAAGTGTGTCATATAACGTTTTCATGTCATTTTCATGAAAACGTGGCAGAGATAGCATCAAATTGCTAATCGGACAACTTAAACCTCTCATCATAAATCGCATGTGTCGAGTGCACATTTTTATGACATGAGTCTCTACTCATAGTTTAAGGAGGGATTTATGAGTCACTACTCACAATCTTATTGAGAAAAATGGCTAAGGTGGATCCAAGATTATTCTTTGGTAAATACCTACAATGCTTTGAATTTCAAAGTGGTCTAGAACTTGCTGATGAGGTCATTTCCCCACCTTGGCATAGCATGCTCTATGACATTATCTTGACTGCAACCCACTATTGGATAATGTTCATGTGCTGTAGAAGTTTGGTAAGTTCCAAACTTGAATCCAAAATGGAGTGAGGGTGAAATCCTTTTCAACAATCTCGGCATTTGGATTCCACTTATTGAGAATAATCAGATTATTCTTAAAAAACCAAGGTCTCCCTTTCAGTATTTTCTCAAGATCTTCCTCTTTGCCCAAAAAGAAATGGTAAAAACAGCCTCTAATGTGTTCGACCTTGAAACCTTCTGGCTTTCCCCATACTTCTGCCATTGTCTTCCTCAGTCCGGTCAAGTTAACCGGTTTTTGAGAGATTATTTTTCCGACCAAGCTACACTTGTACTCCAGAGCGCGTTCTTCAACTTCTTCATCGCTTAGCTCAATCTCTACCTCCTCATCTGAATGGATCTCAACAAGCTGTAGTCCCTTAATAAGAGCATTCTCCTCATCAGAACTCATGATCCTTAACGAAGAACTGTAACTCTTCACCAAAGCAAAGAGTGAAGAACCTTGTGTGAAGCACAAGACTTTTCTCTCTCTAGAGAAGCCAGAGAGAACTACATGCCACATATATGTCTCTTGGAGAAATAGCATGCCATATGTCTTCCCTATGATGCTCCACATATCCTATGTGGTGAAAAGAGAAGACTTATCAATTGCTTTTATATATATAGTATCACGAGTTATGACAAATCATATCGTTTACGCACACAAAATTATATTTTTGATAGTTTAAAGTATTGCACATATGAAATTACCAGTAGCAAGTAGATTAGTGTTCGCACGACAAGCGACGTCCTAGTACTCGTACTCGTTCTCGAGAAACTCGTCGTCTACAAACAGAGTGTCTAAATTCTTATCAACACATAGCTCAGTTACACAACGACTCTAGTCATGACCTATATGCAATGCATGCCCCTGATTATTTCCCAACCCCCTTATATTTATAAAAGCTTATTTATTATTATTATTATTATTATTATTATTATTATTATTATTATTATTATTATTATTATTATTATTATTATTATTATTATTATTATTATTATTATTATTATTATTCCCAAGTTCCTTCATTTTAGGGAATACCGAACAAGATAAATTCTAATATCCTAATGCTATAGGTTTAATCCTGGAAATTATGTTATTCAAGATAGCTTATAATTTCCTATTTAAAAAAAAAATGCTAGAATTGATTAAGGAATAAATTAGTGATTATAAGGATTATATTCTTGTTACTTTCCTCATATAATATTTATATGTGTACATACCTTTTAATATATATATATATATATATATATTTAAACCTATTTGAAAGTGTTATTATTTTATTTCGACTATACACAACATCATTTAACTAGTTTCGTCTACATTTATATTTATGTTTATGTATACATACATATATACTAATATTCATTTTGGCTTTCTTATTATATACAAATCTATATTCTTTTGTATAGTGTGATAACATTATGTCCACTATTTATAAAAGAATAGAGAAAAATACTAAGATTATTCCTTAAGTACTTATATTGGTAAAAAGTTACAAATGAAATTTATTTAGAATTAATAGTATTATTATTTTCAGAAAATAATTTATTATACTTATTTATTAATTTAATAAAAGATACTCCAAATTACAACAAGTACCCCACTTTACATTTTAATAAGTTTCTGGGTTAGGTAGGAGTCACCCTACAGTTTAATGAAAAGACACTTTCTCCCCCATCCCCACATATTTCAGTTTGTATGTAAAGTCAGTAGCCTTCCCAATAGTTTTAGGAAAAGACACTTTCACCCCCATTTTTCCTTTCACGTAATCCTCTTCAACCCGATTCACCCGAATCGATTTCTAATTAACAATACTCGGTTTTGATCATCACAAATGAACTAAGATGGGATTTAGAGCGTACTCACACGAAAAATCGTGAAAAACGGTCGCCGGATGGAGCGGGTTGAGCCTCCGACCGGCGAGCTCGGAGGTGGAGATCGCCGGCGTGAAACCCGGCATTTCTGGGTTCGTTTGAGGCCTTCTCTAGTCTCCTCGGCCTCACAGGAGATGATTGAGACGAATTCTGGGCAGTGGGTAGGCCGGGGGTGACCTTGCCGAGCTCGACGCCGGCCTTAATGGTTGTGGCGGCGTCAGAGGTGGTTCCGACTAGGGTATTTTTTTTGCCGCTGCTCTTTCTCTATTTCGACAGAGGGGTGGAGTGGCGGGGAAAACAGAGAGCTTTCGAGAGGGAATGTTGGTGGTAAATTTGGTGATGGTGGTGGTTGGTTCTCGGGTTGGTTCTCCGACGGGTTTTCCGGCGGTTCCGGGTTGGGCAGAGACGACCCAGCAGAGAGAGGGAACATAGGAGATGGAGGAGATGGGTTGTGTATATGCGTTCTCTCGGTGGTGGAGAAGAAGAGAAATGGTGGCAGGGGTGAGTTGTTGCCATCGGGAAGAAGAAGGAGGTGATGGTGAAAGTGATGAGTGTTGGTGTTGTGGTTGTTGTTGTTGTGTTCTTTTCATGAAAACAACCTGGATGATGGGTTAATATAGAGGAGGAGGTGATGATTGAGGGGTGAGTTGGGTCGGGTTGAAACTTGAGAGTATTTGTGAGTGTGTGGGTGTGTTTGCCGTAAGGGAGAAGAAGAGGGTATGGGGAGTGTATGTGACGTGAGGGAGAAGGAAAACACATGGGATGTGGTGAAATTTTGACAGCAAGGTGGGTTATGTGGAGGGAAATTAGGTGGTGCGTGAAAAAAATTAGTAACAGGTGTTGGTTTAGGAGATTAATATTGCAAGGGTGGTGTTTAATTAAGGCAAAATTACAAAGATGAATATATACTTAAATTATTTACTAGGTTGAAGTTTTAATAATTAAGACTACCTCCCTTAGTTTTATATAAATGTTTTTTTTGCCCATTTATTTTGCAAACGGGTATTTCATCCTGCCACCCTTAAAAAAGAGCTTCGTCCCCGAATCTGGCGCAACAATATATCAATCAAGCGTCTCCCATGTGGCATAAAGGCGCATATAGTCTTACGGTGCTCATGAAATTCCCAAGTAATACTATGACACAGTGTTGTAACTCATCATGCAATAGGATATGATGCCATGCCTAGTATGACTGTACCAACATATACTAAATCGTAGGGTTATACTCTCGGGGTTTTACTTTACCTGGTCAAACAGGTGGGGGTATTGTTTCATCATGTCAGCTTCCGCTTCCCATGTAGCTCCCTCCTGTAATTGGTTAGACCAGAGAACTTTGACCAGCGCAGTTGACTTGGTACGAGTGCTTCTGGTTTTCCTATCAAGGATTTTGATGGGTTGTTCTTCGTAGGAAAGAGATGGATCTAGATCAATTGGTTCAGGGTCAAGGACATGGCTCGGGTCGTGAATGTAAGGCTTTAGTTGCGAGACATGGAAAACATTATGGACTCGACCTAGGTTGTTGGGAAGATTCAGGCGATATATACAATCTTTCTTGGAGTTTTCTCTATCTAGCTCTCTCTCTCTAAATTTTGCTCATGCATGAGCTTCCTAATCATCATCATCTTCATAATTATCACGAATCACATTTGTGACTAGCTTCGAAGTTTCATCTTTTGATTTCTTTTCTTTTCCAAGAAATCTTCATCATTCTCTCTACTTTCCACCACCATTCTTCCCCAATACCCGACCATCTCTCCATACCCACCTACCGATACTACAGCCAGTTTCTCACCTTCTTTACGGCCTCAAGACACTTGGCACCCCTAACCCTAAAACCCACCCAAACACCATTGATAACCTATCACTTTACATCATTCCACAACTCTTTGTATTCCCCAACTAGTTGTATGGCTTACTTATGGAAATCTCACTCCATCTCACCCCCCCCCCCCATTTCATCAAACAACTCAGCTTGTGAGCAAATTAACCAGAGAGGAGTGATGCTGGATCTTGATCCTACCACGGTCAATATCTATAGAGCATTATGGAAGAACTGCTTGATTGGAAGATTCATTTCCAATTCAAAAGAATCCATCCCTTCAGCAGTTACAATCCAACAGGTTGTAGATGAAGTTTGAAAGAAGAGATACAAGATACGGGTGGAGAAGAAGGGTACATGTTTTCTCTTCCATTGTTTTAACGAGGAGGATAAATCTCGTTTGCTTGACTATGGTGTTTCTGGGCTTCATGGAAAGAGTCTAATCCTCAGAGAAAGACCTCCAAACTTTGCCATCTGTGAGCCTGATTTTCCCACAATGGACGTATGGATTCGCATGCCAGGTATTCCTATGGAAGGTTTCTATCATGATTTAGCAAAGAAGCTTGGAAGGGTCGCAGGGGAAGTTTTGCATGTTGACTGGACAATCAAAAGGTTTGCTAACATGGAGGACTTTCAGGTTAAAGTGCGTGTCAATCTCAATGAACCACTTACCCCGGGAGCTTACATCAAACTCACAGACCCAGATCACCCTCCCAAGTGGATCTATTTCAGGTACGAGAATATCTTTAAGGTGTGCTTCAAATGTGGATTTGTGGGACACTCTAACCAAACTTTTAGAAGAAACCTTGTCGATGTCCTACAAATCCTCGAATATAAGTAAAAAAACTCACCATTCCATGACTCCCTCCATTTCCACATAGCCTCCGGAGAACCCATGTTTACGACGAAGATGAAGGCTTTCCGGGCAGTGGGTCAGACTCGGACTACGGTGGCTAATTAGTTGCATAACCCAGTGGAATCGGGCGAGGAAGAAGCAACCCAACAACAAAATGATAACTTGGTTATTAGGTTTCCGGACGGGTCCTCTTCGGACGGATATTTCACACCCGGGTCATCCCTAGACGGGTGGGAATGTGATGTTTGGCCACCGGGTCCTTTCAACCCGTACCCGATAGGCATGTTTGGTCCAGGGGAAGGCCCATATCCGTTGGGCCAACTATTTATCCCAACAAGTTTCCTTTCACCCGGTCCATTTAACCCAGGGATGACGTCAGACCCGGCCCAAAACCCTATTGCTTTTCTTCTACCTCAACCCGACCCACCCAGAAATTCAACCCAATCGTTGCCATTCTCGAATCTCTCCTCATTATTACCCACCACACCGGTTCATTTTCGCGCCAGTTCATCTCCACAAAACCCTTCAATTTGCACCCGACCCACCTTGAACTCCCCACTGAACGCTTCGATAACCTCCAATATTCAAGATCCCATTATTACACCTCAATCTCTTCTAGCTTTTGAAACCAAAGAACAATCACTTCTCAAAACTCTCAAAGAACTCCCCTCGGATCTCACT
Source organism: Linanthus parryae (assembly GCA_023055425.1). NCBI lineage: Eukaryota > Viridiplantae > Streptophyta > Magnoliopsida > Ericales > Polemoniaceae > Linanthus > Linanthus parryae. The sequence goes on from JALGPY010000006.1 coordinate 593,758, forward strand.
CTCTCCTGCACTGAGTCGATGGGCTCTCTCTCAGGTGACCGTTACCCTTTCCCGACGGCAAAAAACCCTAGTTTTTCGGAGGAAGACGATGATATCTCTCGCTTCATCCTCAGCCTTCCACCAATCAAAACGTCTTCCCCCTCGACGAAAGTCACAACCCCAATTCTGCCATCGCCACTTTCAGCTCCGCCCGGTCTCATTACTGTACCATTTGCAGAAGAACCCATTGATGCCCAACCTCTTCAAATCATTAAACCTCCGGCCTTCATTCTCAGAGCCCCTGACTTTGTAGAAGAGGATATTGATCCCCTGTCTTTGAAGTTGGAAGACAAGCAGAAAACCATCACATCTGAAGTTCAAAGGGTGTGCTTTGTTTCTGTGACTGAACCTAATGGGGAGAAAGGCAAAAGTACCAATACTCAGGCTGAAGAAACAAAACAACCACCGATAAAAGGGCTCTTGTAGAAGCGTCTACCATGGAGGAAGAAGCAGGAAAGGAGCATAAAGGTACAAAACGTATTAAATTTTTGCACTGCTTTTTAAATAATTTCTCCCCAACAGTTCCTGCTTTTTCGAACTTGACCTCCTCTGTCTCTCAAAATAATAATAGATTTAATGAGATTTTGATGGTTGACCTTTATCAACCATCACAGGCGCCATGAGTCTCCTCGTCTGGAATTGCAGAGGTCTGGGTCAATCCTCTGCAATTCAAGAGGTCTTTAATTTGACCCGAAAACACAAGCCTTCTCTTCTTTTCCTATGCGAAACTAAAAAGCCTTCTTCTTGGATAACTAATAAGTTGGAAATCTAGGGTTTAATTATTCTTTTGGGGTTGATCCAGTGGGTACTGCAAGGGGACTCTGGTTTGCTTGGGATAATGATTTTTCTATTCAAATTTTGTTCTCTAATATGAATGTTATACTCTATTCTATTGTGGATTTCAATAATACACCGTGGCTTCTAGGGATTGTTTATCGTAATCCAGTTTCAGCTGAAAGACAAGCAGTTTGGCTTCTCATCGAGTATTTGATACCCAATAATCAACCGGTTGTTCTCACAGGTGACTTCAATCAAGTTCTTAATCCGAGAGATAAATTAGGGCATAATGATTACTCTCTTCCGGGGGATAATGTGTTTAGAGAATTTATAGACAACTGTTCTTTGTTTGAATTACCAAATCTAGGACCGTGGTTAACTTGGACAAACAACATATTTTTTAGACTTTCCCACTTTTGAAAAACTTGATTGGGCTTGGTTTAACTCTAATTGGTTTAATCTTTTTCCTTCTGCTTTTTTGCAAAACTTAGGTATCACTGTCTCAGACCATGCCCCTATTAAATTGTTCCTTTACAACCAAAATCTTACTTTAAACAAATTGTCACGTCTTGAAGCTTGGTGGTTAAAACGGAATGACGTGCTTCAACTTGTAAAGTTTGTCTCGAATCTGCCACTAATTGGTTCACCCCTATTTGGGGTAGTTAAATATTTACAATTAAATCTTAAAACCCTAAGGTGTTGGAGTAAAAACATCCCTTCTCTTACTAATCAAATAGAGATCTGCAAAAGAGATTTAGCTGCGATTCAAGCCTCCCTGCATAACCCTGATTCTCTGAACCGTTTTAAAATGCTAAATTCTCAGCTATCCAACCTTCTAAATGACTACGAAACTTTTTGGGACCAAAGAGCTAGGTGTAAATGGCTAAGGGCTGGGGATGGAAATTCTAAATTTTTCCATAACTACGCTCGTGTTTAAAAAAAGTATAAATCATACTCTTTAAAGTTAGAAGACGGAACCCTGATTAATGATAAAAATGCTATTTCAGACATTTTTTTGAACTATTACCAAAGTATCTTCTCGGTCCCGTCACCTGCTTTTCAAGAGTTAGAATCATTATATGGCCAGGATTGCGCTTTTAGAATCATTATATGGCCAGGATTGCGCTTTTGACTTATTATTTAATATTGATTCATTTCTTACCACGAAACAACAAGATCTGCTTTCGAACCCTTTTACTGCGGATGAAGTCAAACAAGCAGTTTTTAGTATGGACCCTCTTAAAGCTCCGGGGCCGGATGGAATACAACCAATCTTCTTTCAAAAATGTTGGCCTTTCATTTAAACAAAAGTTACAACGGCAGTCTTATCTTTTATAAATTCGAGTTTTATGCTTGCCGAACTAAATAACACTAATATTGTCCTCATCCCCAAAGTTAAAAATCCCACCTCAGTGAGTAACTTTCGTCCGATTAGTTTATGTAATGTCCTCTATAGAATCATATCTAATGTTCTTGAAACCGTCTTAAAAAAGTTTTACCTTTTCTTATTTTTGACAACCAGAACGGTTTCGTCCCAAATAATTCTATACAACATAAAATTCTCTTAGCAAAAGATGTAGTGCACTACATCTCTAAAGTCTCTGACCCTAACTTACCTAAATATGGCGCTCTTAAGCTTGACATTTTAAAAGCTTTTGATAGGCTTAGGTGAGACTTTATAGAAGCTACTCTCCATCAGTTTCATTTCCCTTCCCACTTTATACGTTTAATTATACAATGTTTAACTACAGTTTCATACTTTGTTATCGTAAATGGGTCAAAATCAAAACATTTCAAACCCTGTAGGGGAATTAGACAAGTTGACCCTCTTTCTCCGTTTATCTTCATATTATGTGCTGAGGCACTCTCAAAATCAATAAGCTATGCTTGTAATATAGGTCTTATTGCTGGTGTCCCTTCGAACAATAGAGGACCGTCAGTTTCGCACTTGCAGTTTGCAGATGTCAGCATCCTCTTCTTTAAATTAAAACCAAATACGAATCTTGTTATCTTAGACATCCTTAATAGATTTGCAAATCAATCTGGCCAAGTCATTAATTTCTCTAAGTCCTCAATCACCTTTTCTCCAAACTGTAGTCAAAAGGATATTCATAACTTTATTAGCACCCTTAGAGTCAAACACACAAACCAGCTAGGAACTTACTTGGGTTTTTCCTTTGCACCTACCTTTACACAATCGAAAAATAGAAATGATGAAATTATAATTGACAAAATTAGGAATAAATTTGCCTCTTGGAAATGTTTGCTTCTTAATAAATTTGGGAGAGCCACTCTAATTAAATCCATACTTACAAGTTTCCTAGTTTATCCCTTTTCAGTTCTCCTAATTTCACCTAAAACAGTTAAAACTCTCACCACCATCTTTAACAACTCCTTCTGGGCAGGCAATTCCACAATTAGAACTTTGAATTGTGCCTCTTGGAACAAACTTTGTCTTAACACCAACAAAGGGGGCCTTGGTTTCAAAAACATCAAAGCTTTTAATTATGCTCTTTTTTGCAAAAACACTTGGCAGTTAACTTCAAACCAACATTATCTCTTTTCAAATTATCTAATTTCAAAGTATTGTAAAAGGAATCCTTTTTGGGTTCACAATGCTCCTCCTACTGCTTCACCAACATGGAAGGCGATTGTGAAAGGTAAGAGCTATTTAAGTGGTTGCTTTCTTTGGAAATTAGCAGATGGTCATCATATATCTATTATTAAGCATCCCTGGATACATGATGTCCCTTCTGGATCGATTAAAGAATCACTCAATGGAAATTCCTCCATTAAATGGCTCAAGGATCTAACTGAAACCTGTGATGATGGGGGGGGGGGGCGTGAGGTGGAACCATACACTCCTTATTAATACATTCCCACCATGGCTTGTTAACCTCATTATCAACACCCATCTCAACTATGATTCTAACAACCCTCAATGGACCCTTACCACAAATCACCTCTTCTCTGTCATATCCTTTACAACCATTTATATTCCCCTCTTTCTAAACCCAACTTGAATACTCATCCACAATCTTTCAATGCCACAACTCTTAAACTAAATTGGAAGCATCTCTGGAATATGAAGATACCTTTCAAATTAGGTTCTTTGCTTGGTAGTTGGCTCTTCATATCTTGCCAACAAAAGAACTTTTGAGAGCTAGAGGGGTTAACTGTAATGATACTTGTACTTTTTTTTCATCATGGAATTGAAACAACTGATCATCTCTTCATTTACTGTATGTTCTCCAAAGCCATTTTCCAAAAGCTTAATATTCACACTCCTGCTACAAACATTGAAAACTGTTTTAAATTGTGTCTTAAAAAAGCAAAATTGTTGTCCCAAAAGCTTAATGCTTGGTTAATAGCTTGCTGGACTATTTGGAAAGCAAGAAATGCAGCACTTTCGAAAACACTACACCCTTGGTTGATGTAGATACTGCTTTCCAAACAGAAGGATTATCGCCACGTGGCAGTCATCTAGCACACCTAGCTGTGCTCCATCCACAACGGATCACCACCCGTGCTGATCCACGTGGGGGCTACGAGACAGAGCCCCCGCGCACCATAAAACGGGACTTGTAGGGACTTAGTGGTTTGGAGGCTAGGGTAAGGTCCGTCGCGCGCAGGCGACAACCAAGCTTGCGCGCGACCTCTGTTAACTGACTGAGAGATCCTAGGCTTACGTGTCCCATTAATGCGGCTGATCTCATAACTGTCTCCGATACTTGCGGGCAGATACGTAACAGTTCCTATATATACGGTCGAACGTGCCGTTGGGCGTTCTATCATTAAGCCACCATTTATGGTGCACTAAACCCCACAACGGTCACTTCCCCACTATATATAGGATAGTTATGCTCTCCGTTGCGACACGATAAGACAACAAGACACACTGGTCTAGCACCATAGCCTACTGTCTCTCTCTCACACACAGTTATCAGTGCTTACTCTCTCTCTACACACACCTATAACTCTTTGTGTTCTTCTTCTCTACTTGAGGTGTACACTTAGGCATCTCTCAAGGATTCCTTTGTACACAGTTGACAACTGCTACTTTCAAATTGTTACACTAACCTATCAGATTCTAAATGCTTTTGAGACTAATATTCCACAACATTAGGAGGATCTCTGGAGGTCAAGAAGAAATCTAAAGCTACAAATTCTGCTCCAAGGAAGAGAAAGCCAAGAGCATCAAGTCTGGATAAAGGAAAGACACTATTGCAAGCAAGTAATTCAAAACAGGAGGATCCCAAAAAGAAGGACTTGCAGCAGCTATGGATCGATTTTTTGAGGCTAGCAACATCGAAGGAAAGCAAATGCAGTTAAGGTTTGAAGAAGAAAAGAGGGAGGCAGATGAGCTAGCAGCAGAGTATAGAGCAAACGATAATGGATTCATCCTTGTTGATGGAAGAATGGTGGATCCAAATGCAGAGGCTCTCATCAGTTTCCTAAAGGAGAAGTCTGATTCCAAGAAGGGGAAGTCCATCTGAAGGCTTGGAGAAGACTTTGATGCCATCTGTGATTATGCTTTGATCTTGGTTTATGTAGTTAAGTTCTATATCCAGTTTAAACTTGTTTCATCTTAGTTTAATTCGTGTTTTGGTGATCTTGGATGTTAAAGATGCATGGAAGGATTGATGCATCAGGTCGTTTGGTTTTGTAAATGTTTATGAACTTTGTATGCTTTTGTTCATCAATGAAGTTCTCAAGTACTATCTCAAGTTCTCAAGTTCTCAAGTACTATATATATATATATATATATATATATATAAAGATATAGATGTTATAAGATGACACTTAACTTATATGCAGTTGACACTTGTGATACTAAACTTCCATAACTTTCGATTTCATTAAAAAAAAATCATGTGTTTGGTAAAAAAAATTGTATGTGTTTGGTAAAAAAAAATAGTGTTGTTAAAAAGTTAGTTATGTGACAATTTTATTGTTTAGTGAAAGTTACCATTTATACATTTTTTTTGTTTATTTATTGACTTTTTAGTTATCTGGATGAAAGTCAGTAATATAACAGTTCTATTGTTTAGTGAGGGCAATAATGTCATTTACATGATTTAAAGAAAACATGACAAAAAGTCCACTCAAACTCAACTTTTTTCTTCCACTAATTGTACAATGGGTGGTTTGGTGTGAGTTGTTTTTTATTATATTTTTTTGTGGGGGGGGGGGGGGGGGGTGGGTATTTTAATCCAAAATTCAGTCTTTGGCCTTTTGAACTTTTTCCAAATGTTTGGTGTGAGTTTTTTTTTTAATGAATTTTGGATTTATAGTGTTGAGTTGGTGGAAAAAAAAGTTGGGATTGATGCGATATTATTTGTCCTCTTTTCCTCAAAACATTAAAATGACAATATTGTCCTTATGTCTAAGTTTTAATAACACTTTTTTGTTAGTTACAAAGGTATTTTTGTTAGTTACAAGTGTATAATGATAACTTTCACTAAACAACAAAATTGTTATATCACTGACTTTTTAACAGCGCCAATTTTTTTTACCAAACTCATACATCTTTTTTCTTAAACTTTTGTGTCACTTATTGTTTCAACACAACCTTAAAAGATAGCTTAAAATTCAAAAAGTCCACACTAAATCCCCCCAATACAACTTGAAAATCCAAAATCCACTCAAAAAGTTCATAACAAATCTTTGCAAAAAGTCCAAATAATAAAAAAAATTGATTATGTATTAAATTCTTTTAAAAATTTGATTATGTATTTATCGATAAATCAGAGGGCAAAACTGTATTTTCTCCATACTCGGAGGGTGAAAAATGTCTCTTACAGTTTTACCCTTGCTAATATCATTTGTAAGGTGAAAGAAAAGCTAAATGGGTGAAAGGACAAAATAAGGGAGGGTAAAATGCAATTAAGCCCTAATGTCAACACGCGTTTAGAAAAAATATACCACCAGTATACCACTTTGCCGGTGAAGGTAGGGGTGGGTTTTTCCCTCTAGTGTTCGCAGAAGAGAGGAGTATGAATTGCCGCTCAACTCGACTTATGAAAGTAAAGAGTAGCGAGCAATATATGAAAATAGTGCGACATCATCATCTTCCTGTTCGTCTAGGTCAGAGCTCGCTCTCAATTTCTCCTTCCGGCTCTATGTGATTTCTTCTTCCTCTCCGATTTCTCTAATTCTGCTTTGGACACTTGTTCTTGTGCCATTGGAGTTATCGCTTTGATTTCTCTAATTTCTGTCTCCATTGTGATACTTTTGCAGATTATTCTACTACTACGAAGATAGACTTTTGCTCGATACAGATTCTACTCTCTCGTCCATCTGAATTGCTCCATTTTTTCACAGATTTCTTGGCATTTCTTATGCTTCCGATCTTCTTGCGATTTCTTACCTATTTTCACCATCGTTGATGCCTAAACATGTAACCTAGGGTTCAAGGTGTTAACCATATCTAGGGCACAACATAAATTCTATCATGCATAGAATTCCAGAGAGTCTCTAGAAAGATTTTCAAGTTTAGTGATAATGTGATTTTCATTATTTCAAACCTTTTGAACAATAGGTTCATAACAGCTTCTGAGAGCCTACATAGCTTCAAAACTAAGATAGCGAGGAGCAGTAGTGGGGTTCGAATTACCTTCGGTGTCCCTTGTTAGAAAAGTTGTTGGAGTTTCTGCAAATTAATGTACACAGATTGAATAAATAATAAACTGAAACAACTTACTGATTGAAAGTTTCTCGAAAGCTGCTGTGATGTCGAAGACAGTCTCGTACATGAATGGGTACGGGTTCCTTAAAACAGATTAGCCGCCTGCTATGCCGAGTGGCTTCTGTTTCCTAGGATAAAAGTCTTCCGGCGCGGTGGTTGAAAGCACGTAAACCACCAAGCCCGACGAACCGAAACTTGGTAGAGAAAGTTTGCTGTTGCTGTGAGAGAGAATGAATGCGATGAAATTTCGGTTGTATTCGAAAACTGGAGAAGGCATTGAATTTATTGAGAGAAAGGTGGCGGTTGGCTGTCGGGCTCTTGAGAGAAGTTGCCTAATGGTATTATGTCTCCGACGTATATGTCTAGACTTACCATTATACATGCTACTTTGTGCTCTACCTATCGCAGATTGGCAGTCGCAATGAATGCAAATAGGAGGCACGGGTTTCGGCCATGTTGCGATATCTTCGAGGAAATGGCAAAGCCATTCTGCTTCTTCCCCTTCCTCGTCTAACGCTATGAATTCTGCTTCCATAGTAGTCCTTGCAATGCACGTCTGCTTTGAAGGTTTCCAACATATTGCCGCTCCTCCAAGAGTGAAGACGTATCCACTCGTGGATTTAGAATCTCTTGAATCGGAGATCCAATTGGCATCGCAATATCCTTCCATGACAGCTGGATAGTTCGAGTATTGTAATCCCAAATTTTTAATGTATCGAAGATACCTTAATACTTGAGTTAACGCTATCCAGTGATCCTTACCAGGGTTACTAGTGAAGCGACTAAGCTTCCCGATAGCTTGTGCGATGTCCGACCTTGTACAATTCATGATGTACATGAGGCTTCCTATTACTTGGGCATATTCTGATTGTCGAACACTTTCGCCACGATTCTTAGCGAGATGTAAACTGACATCTACCGGTGTTGAAGCCGGTTTGTTATTCCCTTTATCAAATTTTTCGAGTACTTTCTCGATATAATGAGATTGGGAAAGACCATAGCCCTCAGCAGTCTTTGTGATTTTAATTCCTAAAATCACATCCGCAATTCCGAGATCTTTCATGTCGAATTTCGTGGACAACAACTTCTTTGTGTCAAGAATTATTGTCTTGTTGCTCCCCATAATTAGCATGTCATCGACATACAAACATATTATGACACATTCCTTTGCGACAGTTTTGGAATAAACGCATTTGTCGCATTCATTTGTTCGAAATCCATGAACTTTCATGACTTTATCGAATTTTTCGTGCCATTGCTTTGGAGCCTGTTTTAGACCGTAGAGGGATTTCTTAAGTTGACAATATTTGGTGTCGGTTCCCGGAACTTTAAATCCTTCTGGTTGCTCCATATAAATTTCCTCTTCCAATTCTCCGTTTAGGATGGCTATCTTAACATCCATTTGATGAATTTCAAAATTGAAAAATAGAAGCAATTGCAATCAGCATTCGAACGGATGTTATTCTCGTCACTGGAGAATAAGTATCGAAGAAATCTAACCCCTCCTTTTGCTTATAACCTTTAGCGACAAGTCTTGCTTTGTACTTATCTATTGTACCATCGGGTTTAAGCTTTTTCTTAAGGATCCACTTACAACCTAGGGGCTTGGAGCCTTGCAGAATGTCTACTAATTCCCAAGTATTATTTTGTAAGATGGACTCAATTTCGCTATTTATGGCCTCTTTCCAATATGGAGTATCAACACCTGACATGGCTTCTTTGTAACTTTTTGGATCATTTTCCGTTATATGTTAGGAATTCAGGTCCAAAAGCTTTTTCCGTTTTGGCTCGTTTACTTCGCCTTACCTCTTCCTCTTGGTCGTTGCCAATGGCTGTCTCATGCGTCCGTTTTCCAGACTCTTGTACTTCCTTTACTTTGTAAGGAAAGATATCTTCGAAGAAGGAGGCATTGGCCGACTCAATAATAGTGTTTTCGTGAATGTTTGGTATTTCTGATTTGTGTACCAGAAATCGATGAGCACTACTATTAGCCGCATATCCAATGAAGATGCAATCTATTGTTTTAGGTCCTAACTTGAACTTTTTCGGTAGAGGGGTCGCAACTTTTGCAAGACACCCCCACACTCGCAAGTGTTTGTATGAGGGCGTTCGACCTTTCCATAGTTCATATGGGGTTTTGTCGAAGTTCTTTTTCGGTATTATATTTAGAATGTAGTTTGCGCTTAGTAGAGCTTCCCCCCCACAAGTTCTGAGGCAATCCTGAACTCAAAAGTAATGCGTTTAGCATTTCCTTTAATGTTCGATTTTTCCTTTCAGCAACCCCATTTTGTTGAGGTGTATAGGGTGCCGATGTTTGATGAATGATTCCATTTTCAGCGAATATGTCAATGAAAGGCGAATCATATTCACCTCCACGATCACTCTGAAGTATCTTAATCTTCTTGTTAAGTTGATTTTCCACTTCGGACTTGTATTGCTTGAAGGCGTCCAATGCTTCATCTCGACTATGCAATAAGTAGACGTAACAATACTTAGTATAGTCGTCAATGAATGTGATGAAGTATTTCTTCCCATTCCTGGTTTGCACAAACTTCAAATCACAAATATTGGTGTGAATTAGTTCGAGAGGACTTGTTGATTTCGTACCAATTGGTTTGAACGATTTCTTAGTCAATTTAGCCTCGACACAAATTTCACATTTGTGGTTTAAGTCAATACTTCTTTTAGGAAGATGGTCCAATTTCATCAATTTACGAATGGAGTTGTAATTGACATGACCCAATCGATTATGCCATAAACAAGAAGAGGACTCCGACAAGTAATTAACTGCTGCTTTCTTATTCATAGTAGGAATCATAGTCAATACATTAAGTTTGAAGAGCCCATCCTTAAGGTACCCTTTCCCAAGATATTCCCCCGACTTAGTCAATACAAACTTGTCGGACTCAAATACTAGTTTGAATCCTTTTTGGCTAAGTACAGCTCCCGAGACTAAGTTTTTCCGTATATCCGGAACATGGAGAACATCATGAAGAGTGATAGTCTTTCCCGAGGTCATTTTCAGCGCTATCTTCCCTTTCCCTTTAATTGCAGATGTGGCTGAATTCCCCATGAAGAGAGGTTCCTCGTTTTCGACTTCCTCGTAGGACGAGAACATCTTCTTATCGAAGCAAATGTGTCGGGTAGCCCCGTATCAATTCACCACTCCTTATGGTTACTTCCGGCAAGGTTGAATTCGGATACGACGGCGGCGTAGTTGTCTCCATCGTCGGTTTCCGCAAGCTGTGCTTCCGGTTTCTTCCCTTTAGAGGTTTTCTTTTTCTTGCGACAGTCCTTGATTTTGTGGCCTATTTTACCACAATTGTGGCACTTCCCGGTGAACTTCTTCTTCTCGGCCTGATTTGAGTCATGTTTTCGCTTGAGATTGTTCTTGGGCCTTTCTTCCACGACGCTGACTTTGGACTGTTGGCTTGATGAGGGCCTGCCGTCAGCAAGTCGATTCCCTTCCTCAATGCGGAGCCGAACAATTAGTTCCTCCACTGACATCTCCTTGCGCTTGTGCTTGAGGTAGTTCTTGTAATTCTTCCATGCCGGCGGCAGTTTGTGAATCATGACGCCGACTAAGAATTCTTCAAGAAGATGCATCTTTTCTGCAATTACATCATGAATTATACGTTGAAATTCCTGAACTTGGGCCATAATGCCCCTAGAATCTACCATCCTATACTCCATAAAATTTTCAACGACAAACTTTTTGGCGCTCGCGTCCTCAGTTTTATATTTCTTTTCAAGAAACTTCCGAAGTTCTTTTTCCGTTTTATCCGCAGAATAAACATTATACAATTGGTCATCTAAACTATTTAGTACATAGTTTCTTGCTAAGAAATCAGAATGATTCCATGCTTGGACTGCTTGTACAGTTTCTTGATCCGCGTCTTCAGGACAAGCAGGAGCGTCTTCTTTGAGAAATTTAGCGAGACTCAGTGTGGTGAGATAAAACAGCATCTTCTGCTGCCACCTTTTGAAGTCCTTCCCGCTGAATTTCTCTGGTTTGTCCACATGATGGGAACCGATTGCAAAAACCGGATTCGTAGGCACTGTCACGGTTCTAGACGTTCCAGCCTCTTGGTTCTCAATTGTTTTTTCTGCCATTTCTGAAATGAAGAAATCAGTCAATCACTGACTAAAATAATGTGCTGACTTAATCAGTAAGACAATTAACAGAGAACTGTTAAGTATAATCTGTCAAAATTTTTAATACAGACGAAACTGTATTGACAAATGTAAACTTTGCTGCAAGGTACTGGTTAATAATCGCAGAACGAAGTAGAATATGCTACCAGATTGAAACAGAAATCTGATACTGTGTACATTAATTTACAGAAACGTAATCTGTTTTAAGATTGTTAGAAAGTTGGTGGAGTTTCTGCAAATTAATGCACACAGATTGAATAAATAATAAACTGAAACAACTTACTGATTGAAAGTTTCCCGAAAGCTGCTGTGATGTCGAAGACAGTCTCGTACATGAATGGGTACGGGTTCCTTAAAACAGATTAGCCGCCTGCTATGCCGAGTGGCTTCTGTTTCCCAGGATAAAAGTCTTCCGGCGCGGTGGTTGAAAGCACGTAACCACCAAGCCCGACGAACCGAAACTTGGTAGAGAAAGTTTGCTGTTGCTGTGAGAGAGAATGAATGCTGTGAAATTTCGGTTGTAGTCGAAAACTGGAGAAGACATTGAATTTATTGAGAGAAAGGTGGCGGTTGGCTGTCGGGCCGAACGGTTAGTGACTTTGTCATCACTCATAAGGAAAGATACCTAGCCACTCCCCATTGCTTGTTGCTCTATCCAAGCGTTTCGAGGTGTTAGCAGTCCCTTTCATGTTGTTTGATCAAATGAGTGCTGGCCAGAGCTTCCAGTATGAATAAGTTGTCCCTCGTTGATATGGTAACTGAACCTTTGTACTCTGCCATCGTTCCTAAACTACACTCTTTCTTTCATTGGGGCTATCAATGTGGTTAAAGTCTCATGCTAATAGTCACAACTTATCCATGCTCTCAGCCATATCTTCAATCTCAGTCCACATTTCTTCTCTTTTAGTTGATTGGGGCTTTCATAGATAGCAGAAAGAGCCCGATCCGCATGATTGTTAATTTTAATTATGGCGTGTAATACTCTGATCCCTGTTGTCATAGACATCAACCTCCATCGCCAAAGTGTCCCAAAACAACCAAAGGTGCCCAACACGACCAATTGGATTAGCGTTGTCTTTCCCTGCCAGGTTCTGTACTTCTGGTTTTTAAAGAAATTCCCCATTGAGAACAGCAACCCTTAGTTTCAAAGAGTGCCACTATCTCCGGCTCATGAACAAAATTGAGTATCTTTGAGGTCTCTTTTGAAGTAGTTGTTGCATGTGGCCTGACAGTTCCATAGAAGAATCTTCATAGAGAAATAGTTAATAGTGTGACTTCGTTCCTCCCATGGAACCCATTTTTGATACCTTGTGGGGGCTCTGAAAGTGCTCCCCCCCAGATCTATTCGACTTTATCAACACTTTTTAGAGGTGGTTCATCAGTCCCAATACTACGGTGGGTTCCAGTTTCATCCAATCTTTGCCTACAAATCATGGCACTGTCACCAGGATCAGAATGATTCTCTTCTCGATCAAGTCCATATACAGAAGGCACATAAGAGTTAAACCGAAGGAAGAAGTAAAAAAAAGTAAATGTGAGGAGTTGGAGCAACCAAAATAGAGAAAGATAATTTTCATACGTATTTCTAAGCTTTTCCTTACACTACTTGGGTTTATTGGTTGTTGATAATTTGAAATATCTTTGTTTGTAGAGTTGTGTTTGAAGATAATTCATCGACATGAACTACCCCTCCAAACCCACCTTCACTTTCTCAATCCGGAACCACCACCGGCGTCTCACACCCTCCCTCCGGCGTCCGCCGCCGCCGTTGGTCTCGTCGCATCCCCAAAGACAGCTCCGGCAATGACTCCGGCAAAGGTATCGATTCCAAATCTGATGAGAGACAAAAGTCTGGAATTTCCCAGAATTTGAAGAAAATCGAAAAGGGTATTGGAAATTCCAATTATTTGCAAGTGGGTATTAGCCCAGAAAGGGATAGTCATGTTGATGAAGAGACTTGTTTAAAATGATAGAGGTGTAGTTCATGAAGAGTCTTATGAAAAATCAAGTGTTACTACTGCTAATGATGATATACCTAATGTTGATTCGGCTTCTCACAGAACAAGAGAGGAGGCTTCATCGAGTTTGCTTATTACTTTAGCTACATTGTTGATAAAAGCAATTGGTTTCCAGATGAGTGTATTGGGCAGTATCATATCATTCCCAGTGTGGTTACTGTATTCTTCGTATATGTTTGTGGTCGATCCGTTTCGCGTTGTAAGGTGCGCTAGAAACTGTTTGTGGGGGAAAATATGAGGATTATGGGGTTTCGTATTCGGAAAAGTTACATCCTTTATGGGTGATTGGTTTAAGGAACACAGGTCGGTTTGGCAATTTGCTTGGCGGTGTGCCTGTGGAGTTCTCTGGGCTAGTTACGTGTGCTTTGTTCTGGTTTGTATGTTGGTTTCAGCGTTTCTGATTAGTGGGTTTTGGCTGAGGTGCTTGGTGGAGGAGCCGGTTCAGTTAAAGGAGACACGTTTGATTACACGAAGAATAGCCCCCAAGAGTATGTGCCTCTCACATCTTCTCCTCACGAGGGAAGTGACATATCATGTGGCGCACGGGAAGGTCGCAGAAAGCAACCCATAACACTAGACAAAGAATAATTGATATGTCAAAGGTGGGTTGTGGAAGCTTGACTTGGTGTTTGAAGATAGAATACCATGTGGCGCACGGGAATGTCGCAGAAAGCAACCAATAACACTAGACAAAGAATAATTGATATGTCGATGAATTATCTTCAACCTTCCACAAGCGTTAGAATACGGAAACGTAATAACAAATGGATGGGTATGGAGAATGAGAACTTGTATTACTTTATAGAGCTTACAAATATTGGATGAGTTGGAGTCCCTCCCTTTATATACAAGGTTTTCCCCAATGAAAGGATCTGGAGATATACTAATCAAACGATTGAGATCTAATTACCTAGAGCCCTCCTGCCCCTGATGACGTAATTTATTTACAAGAGATCATTATAGACAGTTCTACACACCACTGAAGTCTACGAGTAAACGAACACTCTAAAAAATGATCAATTAAGTGGAGTAAGTGATAAAGGACACATCTTAGGCCCTTAGTGGCCTAATTTCATGAGGTCTAAAGTGTCATGGGCAAGTCCAAAGAAATTCACCAATAAAAATATCAAGTAAATATATGCGACCTGTGACATTCTCCCACACATAATGATGTGGCATCCTCGTCGTGTCTTTGGCTCAAAATCGTCTGATCTTGTCCTTCAATTGCCACAACAATTCCTCGCTTTCTCGTTTCTTCATCCACGGGTGTGCCCTTCCACTTGACGAAGTACTCCTGTGCTTCAACACTCCCTTGCGATTGGCTGTTCGCTCTTTCACTATCTCCTCTATTTCCTTGTCAAAATAAGTGGATATCAGCGGTGATCCTCGCGTCGACTCCCCACAGTACAAGTATTCCTTATTCTCATGGTATGGCTTAAGCTGGATCGCATGGAAGACCATATGCATCTTGAACTTCGAAAGCAACTCCACCCGATATGAAGCTTGTCGACTTTGGCCAACACCTGAAACGATCCATCATACTACCTCATACTTGCTTAAGTTCAATTTTAAACGTGTAGATCATTTTACACAAAAACAAGGGAAAATATTTTACATAATTTTTCTTTTACCACCAATCAAATGCAACCCAAACACCAAAATAAGGGAAAATATTTTACCACCAAACGGATCCATAATCTGAAAAAATACATATAATACTAAGTCAAGTTTGGCACATTTTTTTTTCAAACTTGACTCAGTACTTGGTAATAGGAAAAATAAGTTTGGCACATTGAAGAGGTCAAAGTGTCCTTGTCTAAACTGGAAAGGGTTAATGATACGGGATAGTATCATTATTATTTAGTTATTTAGTTAATTATTAGTTAATGATTTATTTGTTAGTATTATTATTTAGTATTTATTTAGTTAGTCCGTAGAATAGGTCCGTTAGATTAAGGTTAGGAGTTTATTATTTAAGTGATGTGATCTTTCATTATTAGTCAATGAAAAAATATCAATTCTCTCGTTCTTGTTCTTATTCTCGTTAATCTCTCTATTCCCTTTTCTTCTATTTCTCTCCCAATTCCTTCATCTCGTCTATCAATTTCTCTATCTTCGATAATTTTCCGTATCAGTTAAAGTGTATTTTCTCTCATACTTGAGCGGAGTAAAAATGTCTCTTACCCAGGGCATTCGAGTTTAGCTTTTTGGTTAAGATTCACTCTGTCCCAAATATTTAGGCACATAGACACTCTGTCTCCCATATTTTTGATAATGACAAAGATGTCCAAACGATAGGAAATTCCACCTCCTCCATCTGTCTCTGCCTGTCAAACCAAAATGTGACTACTTTAACCCTAGTTTGTGTGAAATATCTACTTTACAATTTATACTTACACCACCATCACCAACAACAACTTCATTTGTCTTTCTAACTCTACCCTAAACTACGGCCCACCAACATCACAAACATTTAAACCATACGCCATTCATATCATTTGTTTCGTTACTGTACCCACTGCTCTCTCTTATTTGTTGCGAGAAGAGAGGAGGAGGAGGACGATGAGGATCGTCAGTTGCCGTTGTCGGAGGGATATTTAGGGACGAGGAGAATGTGAGTTACGCGACAAGTAAGTGAGTTAACTCAGTAAGGGTCGAAGAAGAAGAAGGCAACTAGGGTTATGATGAGAGAAAAATGGGGTTGGGTTTGAAGAAGAAGGGTGGGGACTGTGTTTTACTTCTACTGCAGTGTTAGGGGTAGAACTGTCTTTACTCAAGTTACGCTAGCTACTCCTTCCGTTACGAGGGGGTAGAACATCATTATCCAAAATACTGGGTGGTAAAATGTCTATATGCCTGAATGTAGGGGGTCCAAGTGTCTTTTGCGATAACTATTTGCTCTCCCTCTCTGGAAAGTGGTGTCTACTTCTTCTTGTTCTTGTTCCACAGAAGTTGTATGTGTATGTCTGTTTGGTTCTTTATGAGAGCGATGAGGCTGGCTGTCTTTTGCCAACAAACAAGGGGGGTAGGTGGGTTTCCTAAAAAACAAGGGGTGACAGTGTCTTTGTCCCAAAACTTAAGGGGTCAAACCGTCAAAGTGTCTTCTACAAACATAATTTACAACATTCAAACATTAATATCCGACTACTCTTTCTATGAACTAGACTAGGAATAGTAAAACCCGCCACAGTATGACCCTATATATAGAGTTATGGCGATCAGTGGTCTCGCTGATTACACGACGCCCCCGCCGCCGCCGCCATGTCTTGTGGTGTTGCCTCATCTTTCTCAGTGTCGCGCCTCCCTGAAGAAATCTTGGTATCCTGCAAATATTTTCAATCAGTCATCAAGAGCCCCGAGTTCATGAATCTTCATATGAAGCACCCTACAAAAGAAGAAGAAGAACCTGTCACCATCTACAGACACGGTAACATTCTTAAGCAGGGCCGGCCCAAGACATTGGGGGGCCTAAGGCAAGTAACAAATCCGAGGCCCCAAATTAATAAAAGAATATACATAAAGGAGTTTGTTTTAAAAAAAGTTATTTCTGGACCTCTAAAAATTGTGTTTAGTATATTAGATTCATGTTATCTATAATTAATGATCTTCAACCTTACAATTTTTTAATTAGTAAAAGTAAATAAAATCACATTCGTCATCAACGAGACTCGAACTTGAATCAAACTTGTGGCAAAAGTATTAGCTACCACCAAACCAACATAAATTTCATTAAAAGCTTATATTGAAGTATATAATTAACTAAAGTATAGCTAACTTCAAAAAAATCACGGGGCCCTGCCGGACCGGGGGCCTAAGGCGGCCGCCTTAGCTGCCTAGCTATAGGGTCGGCCCTGTTCTTAAGTACTTCTCCGTTGAAGACCAAACTTTCATCAACTACTCGAGTTGTTTTGCCTTCCACAACTTCCTCCATAGCCAGTGGCGGAGCCAGAAAATCAAGTCAGCCGGGGCAAAAAAATACTGACTAGGAGGGGACTCGAACCTGGTACCAAGCTTTACTAAACATTACAACTAACTGCTTGGTCAAGTAGGCAGTTTTGAAATTCAGGGGGGGCAAAATTTTATATCTCTTAACAATTAGTCATGAAAATCTAAAAAATTATGGGTATTAGTAGAAATTTTCAAATTTCAGGGGGGGCAACTGCCCCCCTTGCCCCTATGTAGATCCGCCCCTGTCCATAGCCATTCCTCCTCCATGGAAAACATCCGCATGGTCGGTTCCAATAGCGGTTTGTTCTGTTTGGCTGATCCGGATCAGATTTATTTCTGGAATCCCGCCATTAGGGTTTGCGAAACCGTTGATACTCCCAACAACAATAATCCTTCACTATTGGAATGTTCTAGAACCTCCTCCTCCTCCTCTTGGTTCTCCTTCTCCTCCTCCCGCCGCCAGTGCACCTGTGGCGGCGTAGCTATTGGTTTCAGTTACGTACCACAAATTAACGACTTCAAATTGGTAAGACTTTCCCCTAATAAAAAAATAAAACAACATGTTGATACTGTGTCTTATCAAGTGGATATCTACACTCTCGGTCTGAATTCATGGACAAGGAAGGATGATTTTGTTTCCTCCTACAAGATTCGTAACCACGGCGACACTATCCTTATCAACGGTGTTTACCACTGGAAGGCCGAGTTCGTTGTTGGGGGGCGACGGCATAGTATTATATTGAGATTTGGTCGAGTCACTTATTTTTCTTTTTTCAATTTTTCATTCTTTTAGTTTGTTAAACGTTCTCGGAGTTTCTTTGTTATTGTTAAACTACAAATGTGTATAGCCCTATCCTCCCGAATCTCATAGCCTAATGAATCATACAAACCTATTATATTGGGTGTGTTTGGATGAGCTTAATTGAGCTCAGAGTTTATGAGAATACTGGAGTGATTGGAGTGAGCTCAATTGAGCTCATCCAAACACATCCATTGTGTTTTTTCGCGAAAGATTGTGTTTGTTTGCGATGACTATAATTGTGATAATTATACTCAAGTAACATGAATCATTTCCCTGCTGTATTTTTGTTCCCTGCACTATGCATCCAAACGGTCCCCAATGAACTAGATTTTTTTTTTTTTTTTTTTTTTTTTTTTTTTTTTTTTTGAGAAGTAGGCTGTTTTATTAATAATGGTGGGCTTCAGATACAAAGTCCAAATCTACAAGATGTTGGACCCAAATTGGGCCGTCTTCAATCCAGTACTCAACATCAGAAATGGTAGCCCCATACTTAGCTAGCCCGTTTGCAACGGCATTTGACTGCCTACACGTGTATAAGACGTCTACGTGTCTGAAGTAGCTGAACAGGTGTCGCGTCTTCTCGAGGTACACGCCTCCCAGCGAGTAGTCCTCCTTATCTTCTCGGAACCAGTTACAGATGGTTCTCGAATCCGTCTCAATTATGGCGGAATAGCACACCATTTCGAGGGCAAAGTTCACTCCCTCCCAGACCGCTCTCGCTTCAACTTCCCGAGCATTAGAGCTCCGGTAGATCCTCTTCGCCATAGCCGCCACTAGCCTGCCAAGCTCGTCTCTGATAACAACCCCGATTCCTCCATTCGCCGTTGTCAAGCAGAAAGAACCGTCGACATTCACTTTGAATTTCCCGGCCGGTGGTGGAGACCATGGTGGTTTCGCCGGTCTATTAGTCATATCCAGAGGATTCCTTGTTCGATCTGGGTTTCTGTCACATGCATCATCAAATTCCTTCAGGTACTCTCCCACAAAATCTACAACTTCTTCAACTCGAATTGGACGGCCTTCATAAATCCACTTGTTTCTCGCCCCCCACATCGCCCATAAAGCTGTGATGAAAACCCTAATTTTGTCTGCGTTCTCTTCTTGCAGGATGACTCTGATCCATTCCGACACATCACCTCTTCTTGTTTGGAGAAAGTCAGAGCCCAAGAGCTCTTTCCAGATCTCTTTGGCGATTTTACACTTCATGAACAGATGAGTACCGTCCTCTTCTTCCTTTTTACAGATCTGGCAGAGACTTTGTGTTAAGATTGTTCTTCTTCTCAGGTTTCCAAGAAATGGGACTGCGTTGTTCAAAATCTTCCAAACAGAGATAATAGCTTTTTTGGGGACCTTTGCGTTCCACAATTTAAGAAGCCAGTTGCCTCTTTTGGGATTGGAGGTGCCTTCGTCTGTTTTCGTCAAGCTTAGCAATTGGGTCAGGTACCCTGATTTCACCGAATACACACCGTTTGCCGTAAAGTGCCACACGATAGTGTCCATAACTGGAAATGGTGGTAGTGGTATTTGCGTGATAGCCTCGACATCCGCCACGTGACAGAAGGTATGAATTTTCTCTTTGTCCCATTGATTCTCCTCGTTAATCAGTATCTTCACCTTCTGATTTGGATTAAATTTGTCCACATTTACAGGTTTGAAAAGCTCTGGTCTGGGAATCCATGGATCGATAATTGAAGCTCGTTCACCATCCCCTAATCGCCACCGCAAACCTTTGGTTAGTATCTTCCTTCCTTCGATAATGCTCCGCCAAACATAGCTAGGGTTTGTCCCCAAATCTGCTTCTAAAAATTGCTTCTGATGGAAATACTTTGCTTTGAAGGTCTTGCTGAGGAGGGACTGTGGCTTAGTGATGATGCGCCAGCCAATTTTTGCAAGCATAGCTCTATTGAAACAAGATATGTCCTTAAAGCCCACACCTCCTTGTGATTTCAATTTCCTCAGACTTTGACTGTTTAACCAGTGTACTCCCCTGTCTCTTTGTCCTGATGCCCACCAAAACTTGTTGATGACTGACTCTATCTTCTCGCAGACTCCTTTAGGCAATAGGAAGCAGCTCATTGTGTATGTTGGTAACGGCCTTGATCAATACTTCTCTGCCAGCAACCGAGAGGTATGCGCCTTTCCAATTTTTAATTTTGCTGATAATCTTTTGAATGAGGCCTGAGAATACACGATTCTTATTTCTTCCTACTGCAGTTGGAAGGCCTAAGTATCGTTCGTGATCGTCCACTTCCTGCACCCCACAAATCGCCGAGATCTCCTCTCTGGTCTTTTTGTCGACATTAGAAGAGAAAGCCGCCGTAGATTTTTGTAAATTAATTTTTTGCCCAGTCGCTGATTCATATATCTGTAAAAGATGTAATATATTAGTAATCTCCTCAATAGTAGCTTTTAGGAAAAAGAAACTATCGTCTGCGAAAAGCAGATGGGAGATTTTAGGGCCCCCTCTAGCTGCTGCAATCCCAGAGATCAGCCGAGCTTCTTGAGCCACCTCCAACGCGCTCGAAAGGCCTTCGCTGCAAATCACAAAGAGAAAAGGCGACAAGGGACAGCCTTGACGGATACCCCGTCCAGGTATGATATCTCCTTCTATCACCCCATTGCGAATGATCTTAAAACGGACCGTTGAAACACAATTCATAACTAAATTGACCCATTTAGTGCTGAACCCCAACTTAACCATAATAGATTTAAGATAATTCCACTCAATGCGATCGTAGGCTTTCATCATGTCAACTTTGAGAGCTACAAAACCCTTACTCCCCTTCTTACGAGTTTTCATAGAGTGGATAGTTTCAAAAGCAACGAGCACATTGTCCGTGATTAACCGCCCGGGAACAAAGGCACTTTGTGTCTCCGAAATAATTTCAGGTAGCACCCTTTTAAGCCGATTTGCCATTACTTTAGTGATGAGCTTATACACTATAGTGCAAAGGCTAATCGGTCTATAATCCACAGCCCTTCTCGGTTGTTTAACCTTAGGGATAATCGTAATTAAGGTGGTATTCATGTCCTCAATACTTCTACCATCGTTAAGTACTTGAAGACAGTAAGAACATACCTCGTCGCCAATGATACTCCACATTGATTGGTAAAATATGGCAGAGAAGCCATCGATTCCCGGAGCCTTATACGGCCCCATCTGCCATAGAGCTTCCTCCACCTCCAATCTAGTGAACTTTCTGTCCAGGAAGGCTCGATGGTTTTCGTTAACCTTTTCGGAGACACAATCAAGGATTGGTAACATAGCATCCTCTCCTGGATTACTTGATCGAAAAAGATCCGAAAAGTATCGTTGGAGAGTTTCTGACACAACTTTTGGATCCTCCTGCCAAACTCCATTGTCGTCTTCGATACCTTGAATTGTATTCCGTGACTTCCTAAGAGAAGCCTTTAGATGGAAATAGCGAGTGTTCTGGTCACCATGTTTGAGCCAGTTCACCCGGGATCTCTGTTTCCACATGACTTCCTCTTTGTATAGCCACTTGTTTAATTCTGCCTGGAGACCTCTTCTTTTTAAGAGATTGGCACGGGAAGGGGACTCCTTATCGGTCTCTGTGATCTCCTCTTTGAGTCTTTTGACAATATTTCTCACACTCCCAAAAGCCGTCTTCTTCCACTTCTGGAGTCGATCGGCGACTCTTCCCAGTTTCCTGCCAATTGCCATATTGGAGCTAACGCCTCCAATGCTCCACCCTTCCTTGATTACTTCAGGCAGCTCCTCTTCCGTCAGCCACATGGCTTCAAAGAGGAATCTCTTTTTTCCACCGCTTCTCCGAACGCTATCCAAAGATAGCAGTATGGGAGAGTGATCCGAGTTTGTACTGCTCAGATGGGAAACTCTTGATCCAGGGAACATTATTTGCCAATGGGGGTTGGCTACGACTCTGTCCAGCCGTTCCCTGATGTTGGCCTCGTCAGCTTGCTTGTTACACCACGTAAAACTTCCTCCAGTGAAACCAAGATCTCTCAGATCACAATCTGCTAGGACTTCACAGAAATCAGTGACCTGTGAGTAAGTAACCGGGTTTCCTCCACTTTTCTCTTCGGCACTCGTAATGGCATTGAAATCGCCACACACGCACCAGGGGGTATCGTCCACCGGCGCTATTCTCCTGAGTAACGTCCACGTGAGTGCTTTATCAGTACTTACTGGCTCTCCATATATTCCGGTGAATCTCCATCTTCTATCTCCTTCTTTGATCCACACATCAATATGGACCTTAGAAAATTTGATAAGAGTAACATCTATCCCTTCCCTCCACAGTAGGGAAAGACCACCACTTCTCCCTTCCGCATTCACATGAATTCCCGAAGAGAAACCCAATCTCCTCCGAACTGCATCCATCTTCCTACTAGATAATCGGGTTTCCATAAGGAAAACAATGTCGGGGACTTCAACCTTAATAAGGTCTTTCAGCTCTAGAACTGTACGGAGGTTCCCAAGCCCCCGCACGTTCCAGCTTAAACAAATCATTGCGATCGGCAGTGCTGCATAGCAGACACTGCCGTTGGTGAATTCTGGACATTTAGAGACTCTCCCAGACTCGAGTCTGCCTTTCCTCTCTTCTCCTCCCCTTGTACTTCCTCCTCGAAATTGTAAACTTCCTCTTTCTCCGCTGTCTTCCTCGTTGCTGGGGATAGGCTAGTCCCCACATGGTTGAATTTGACAACACCCGTGCGGGACTTGCTTCTAGTGTCCACTTTTGGCCTCTCTTGAATCTCCGGAGTGATGGTCTTCTCGACAGGCGGTCTATCTCTTCTCCCTTTAGCCTTTGTATGCTTTCTCGAAATACCACCGTTACTCTTCCAAGCTTCTGCCTCCACAGGTTTTGCCGAGAAGACGACTGGTTGTGGCGCATAATCCTCTAGTTGGAGTCCTTCCAATTTCCCATCGATACCACCTCCGTGATCCCCGTTGCCTTTTGTCCCATCCACGTCACCATCATCTTCCGCAAAGGTAGGATTAGGGATCAGATTGATTTGACTTATCGGATCATGTTCCTCCAGAGGATCTCCTATCGGATCATCCTCTGAATCAATTGAGCCAGAATCCAAGTTTGACTTTCCTTGTGTTGCCTTATCTCCTATTTCCATGGGATGGTCCTTATCTCCATAACCTCCCATTTTGTTGCCCCTATCCCGGAAATCACGTCCACCAAAATCCCGAGGATCTCGGCCTTGATTCTGTGCGGTGTTGGTGTGGCTGAGCTGTTGGCGGTTATCCCGAGGGCGAACACCGCCGTCGTGCGCCGCCGTGTGCTTGTGCTTTACCATGATTGGTTTAGAAAGCAACCATGTCCCATACGGGGATTCCGAATTCAACTCCTCCTGAGAGAGTTCCATAGCACAGTGCATCGTGGCGTGAGTAATGGAACCACAGTAGAAGCACACACTAGGGATTCTTTCATATTTGTAGGAGACATGAGTTAATTCGCCTTTGATTTTGAACTTAGCACTTCTCCTCAAGGGTTTGTCTACTGGGATCACGGTACGAATCCTCAGGAACCTGCCCTTTCTAAGTTCATCAATCCTTGACTCGACCAGGAGGACCTTCCCGATGGGTGCTCCTACAGTACGACCGATATCTTCATTGATTAAATGAAAAGGGATGCCCCGCTCCTGGACCCAAACCTCGATCGTACCAAAGGAGTACTGACTGAGAGTTTTGCTGGCCACCCACTTCTCGAGAACAAGCAGATTGTCATCAAAAGACCACGGTCCACCTTCAAGGACCCTATTCATGAGCGCTTGTGTACGGAATCGAAACGAAAATATCCCTTCTCCAGCCTCCTCGATTTCCACATCCTTATACATCTTCCAAATCTTAGTTTGGAAAACCTCCTTCATTACCATTTCATTGATCGGTTTCTGAGATAGAAAGCGACCAATGAGGCAGAACTTATGTTCCTCCTCAGCCCTGCTGATCAAACCATCACTTATCTCGAAGATCTCATCGTCTTCCTCTTCCCAGTGTCGCCGATGCTTTTGCAATGCTGTTTTCCCTGTCAATGACTCCATCACAGCGGCAAGAGCGCCTTGAACCCCAACGCTCCTATGAGAGAGCTCTCAAGGAGAATCGACCGACCGAATGGTTTATAAAATTACACCTCTTTCTCCAATGAACTAGAATTAAGCTCACAGTATTATAGTATAATTTTTGTTCAATTTTTGGTTATTTGTACTTGAATTCTACTATTATTTATAGGACAAATGACAGTAAACCTATAAGCAGGTTGACACTCAGGGACTCGTGACACTAAACTTCCATCACTTCCTATTTCATAAGAAAAAATCAATGCAATCTTCATTTTGAGACAAATAACCTCTAATTGTTGAAAGGGGTAAATTAAATAAACATGAAACTTCGTCAATGAACTGAGTAAAACAAAACTGATTAATCAACCGAATATGGCTCTAATACCATATTAATAAATGAAGAGATAAAGCAGAGAAAGAGAGAAAGGAAAGAGCTAGCGCTCTACAATGGTGAAGAAGAGGAAAACTTCTCCCTTACCTCCCACATCGGTAATGTGAGAGATAACCAATCGCACTCAGTGACACTACAAGCAAAGGAAGGGTAACTGATCGTCAGCTAAGCAAGACAAGACAACGTCATTGCTCTCAATTTACTGTGGAAAAAGACATAAAAGGACATCACATGAAAATGAAATTGCATTATAGGTAAATAGAGAAAATGGCAGTTCTGCCTCATCAAGTATTCTTATTTTCAATAGAGATGTTGGGGAGGAGTTTCTGATTTCTGATCGGAGAGATGGTGTTAGAATCCTGGCGGCTACTATGCCGGAATTCCATCAAACAAACGAAAATGGAGACGGGACAGAGATCAGAGAGATGAAAGTAGAAAGAATTTCGAATTGATTTCCACAACCTTCAGCTATTACTGTTCGAATTAAATAATAAGAGCTAAAAGTGCAGTTAACAGTCTTGACCTAGCTGGACTACCACGTCAGCTATTGATGACCACTTTAAGCTGACATGGACCAATGGCAGACAAGTGAGGTGGTGTTGGTTAAGTCCCGACTCGTCGAACGGGTGATCCAACGGTTATTGCGGTACGATTTTCATGTCATTAGTTTTGCTCTGCCTTCACTTTAGTCCTTCCTCTGATCCCTTTCATGACAAGGGAGCTGGAAGATTAGTTTAAACTTTAAACTAGGCTTATATCCTAATTCTATAAGAAAGTTATAGCCATCTCTTACCACTGCTCTCTCTGATCAGTGATACTACTACGTATCAAAAGGTTCAAAATTGGTAGTTCACGAGAAAATTGACTGAGGTCATCAACTCCAATCGATTGGCTGTCGGGAAACTAGTCAACCTAGGAGGTAAAGGTGCACCAAGGTGGCTGGCTGTCTTTTTCCATACAAAAAGGGGGTGGGTGAATTGGTTTCCTCAAAATAAGGGGTGACAGTGTCTTTGTCCCAAAACTTAAGGGGGTCAAAGTGTCGTCTCCAAACATTATTTTCAATATGGTAATAGTGCATAATTTACAACCGTCAATCATTAGTTAATACTTCTACTCTGAACTGAACTAGGAATAATAAAAACCGCCCAAGCTATGTCTCTCTCTCTCTCTTCTTGCAGAGGGTCAGCGCTTCCAAGGCCGCCATGGACTCGACGTGCTTTGCCGAGCACCCAGAGAACACTGGGAAAGCTCGTCCAGCCACCACATTCCCGTTAGGATCGCGAATTATCACCCCAATGCCAGCTTTTTTAGTTACCGGACACCATGCCTCATCAAAATTGGCTTTAAGCCCACCCACCGGTTTCTGCCATGGTCTAGCAGCAGAACCTAGGGCCGTCCCTCTGTTGGTTCGGCTATCCAGCTTTTTCAGCTCTTCTAAAGTCCTGATAATAGCACCGTAAATCTGCTCGAGAGAGGACCTTATCACGGAATAACGCACCGTTCCAGGCTCGCCACAACCACCAAATAGACACCGCAAAGGTGGCCATCTCGCTAGCACTCAGATTTTCAAGGAGGTGAGAAACCCAGTTCCTGAAGTAACCGGGAGCTTCCTTGACGAAGACACCATGTTCCACTTTAGTCCAAACACTTTTTGCGACTGGGCATAAGCCAAAGATATGAGAGACAGACTCACCTAGAGCACCGCAGCTAATGCAAAAATTAGGGACCTCAATATTTCGTCTTCGAAGATTGTCCACAGTCAGGATGCCGTTAAACATACAACGCCAGAGATGGTGTTTGATCTTTGAGGGAACTTTCAACCTCCAAATCTTGTTGATGCCTGGCGGGAATGGGTTTGAGGGGCCTTCGGAAACACTTATTTCAGAACGTTTAGCAAGAAGATAGCCCTACTTTACCGTGTAGAACCCGGAGTCCGAATAGTGCCAAATCAAAGTGTCCCTACTAGCACGTTTCGGAATAGGAATACGGTTGATATCGTGAACATCAATGGGAGCAAAGTGTTCGGCCAGCACTTGGCAGTCCCATTCCTTATTTTCATTGATGAACTCAACAACTGTCATGTTCGGAGAAGATGAACTTACATAAAGGCTTAGCGAGGGTTCGCGTGGGATCCATTTGTCCGAGACTTTGATATTTCTACCATCTCCCACTCTCCATCGTAAACCTGATTGTAGCAACTTCTGACCAATAAGAATTCTTCGCCACGCATAAGAGGCTCCACTTCCCAACTCCGCCTGTAAGAAATCTTTGTCTCTGAAATATTTGGCCTTAAGAACTCTACTTAAAAGAGAGTTTGGATACCTGAGAATTATCCAACTCTGCTTAGCTAGCATGGCATCGTTGAAGACTTTAAGATCTCGAAAGGCCAACCCTCCTTGCTCTCTTTGCCGTTGAATCTGATCCCATTTGACCCAGTGAACACCTCTTTGTTTTTCCGCCTTGCTCCACCAAAACTGTCTGATTAGTGTCTCCATCTTGTCACAAACACCATCGGGGAGTTTGAAACACGACATGGCATATGTTGGGAGGTCTTGAGAAATAGTTCGGATGAGGACTTCTTTACCCCCAACAGAGAGTGTACGCTCCTTCCAGCCTTTCATTTTTGAGATAAGCCGTTCAATGAGATGAGCGAAAGTAATGGCCTTCTTTTTCCCCATAGTAGTGGGGAGTCCCAAATATTTCTCGTGCTGATTTACCTCCTGAACTCCACATTGATCCATGATCTCTTTCTTCATTGCTTCGGTGGTGTTGGAGGAGAAAACTACCGTGGATTTATTGAGATTTAATTGTTGCCCCGATGCACGACCATAAACTTCAATAATGTTCATCAGCTTCGCTATGTGATCAGTGTTGGCCTGTGTAAAAAAGAGACTGTCATCAGCAAAAAATAAATGGGAGACCACTGGTCCTCCTCTAGACGCTGTAACACCGCCAATCTCCCCTTCATCAACGGCATGAGAAACTGCTCTAGACAAAACTGTAACATCCCTGTCTTAAACCTCTCTCCGGCTTGACCTGCCCCATAATACGACCATTTCTGACAAAACTGTACTCCAGTGTAGATACACAATCCATGACCGCCGTTCTGAACCTGTGGCCGAACCCCATGTGGAACAAAACTTCCTCAAGAAACTTCCACTCAAATCTGTCGTATGCTTGCTCATATCAACTTTGAGTTCTAGGCAGCCTTCTTTGCCTTTTTCCGTGTTTTCAGAGAGTGCACAACTTCAAAAGCTGTTAGGATGTTATCCGAGATCAACCTTCCCGGCACAAAGGCACTTTGATTCTCGGAAATCAGACCCTGCAGAACTTTCTTAAGCCTATTGGCAATAGCTTTAGATGATCTTATAAATAACATTACACAAGCTTATAGGCCGGTAATGTTGGAATAGATGCCCTAGAGGCAATCTAGTTTAGTATGAATTTGTATTTGGCTAGAAAATTCATTTATTATTTATTGGATATTTAATATAATGAAGTCCTTAGATTTACAATCGTGTTGTTTATCTTAAATATCCCTAGTCAAGTATAATGATTAATGGGACAATCATCTATAGACTAGTATGGGGTTGGATTGATATGGAGATATCACGATCCAACACATAGGTGTGCATTACGGAATGTTGCACTGGATTGACCCATCACCGAGAAGGCTACATACATGTTATGTTGAGTCACAAGTGCTTCTCGGGTACAATGGTATTGTCATCCTTAGACTTGAAGTCACTAGATATTCTAGTTGTGGATCGTTGTGATCTTGGTAGCGTTAAATGCTACACCGTAACTAGGTAGTTATAAAGGCGTGTACTGGATACAATGAGAAGCAAGCTTAGAGATCGTAGTGGACGTAGAGAGGATTTGCCCCTCCCACATAACGGGAGCAAATATCCTAGGCCACTCGAAGGATAGTGCTTATAGAATGTCTGGCCAGACTCAAATAAATCAATATATGGGATATTGATGTTATTTGCACGAATAAGGCTATTCCATGGATCGAGAAACTAGGGATTGGATATACGAGTGTGACTTGTATGTCTCGTGTCCAATCCGGATATGGAGGCAAAGGGATGAGACAATTACTTGTACAAGGTTGTCTAGATGACTATTCTATTGGTTGGCTAGAAGGGATGTTTTGCTAGAAACCGCTCCATATTAG
Organism: Linanthus parryae; assembly: GCA_023055425.1. NCBI lineage: Eukaryota > Viridiplantae > Streptophyta > Magnoliopsida > Ericales > Polemoniaceae > Linanthus > Linanthus parryae. Next base: position 622,810 of record JALGPY010000006.1, read on the forward strand.
CAAAGAGTTGCTACCAACTAGATAGAACCTATGGGGTCACACGCTAAATAGAGTTGTACTAGATTTGGGAATTAATTAATTGGATTAATTAATTAGAAGGATCACTTTGCAAACCCTTGCAAACTTAGTAGGGACTAATTTGCAAGGAAGGGACTAAATTGAATTCTAGTAGGACTAGAATAAGTCCTTTAGGTAGCTAACAAGGAGTTGTTGGACTATATAAAGGACCCTCCTTCCTTCCTTCCATATAACTTATGCTCTAGAGAGAGCATAACAAGAGTGGGAGAGAACAAAGGAGAGAGAGCAAGCAACAAAGGAGGCCGACGCCCCCCTTGCCGCCGCTCTCGTCCCCGTCGGCCAAAAAGAGGGCCGAGCCCCTTCTTTTTGTCTCGTTTTGCGTGATTCCTTCACCCTCCTCTCATTCCGGGCTAGCACCAAGGAGATTGGAGATCTAGGATCAACTCTAGGCGTGGATCAACTATAGAGAACGTGACACTATTCGCGTTTGAAGTCATCAAGGAGAACCCAAAGGTGTGTTTATGATTTCTTACCTTCACTATCGTTATGCATCTAGACTTGTGATCCTTGGAGGGTTTTGCATGGTTGTTTGTTTGATTATGCTTCCGTTTGCGCGATCCATGAATCAAAACCCTACAGTGGTATCAGAGCCACAGTTCATAGAGCATAAACGTAGTTTATGTGTTACATTCTTGTTGTTTTACACCTTAATTTGTTGTTTATCGCGTAAAACAAGACAAATCAAGCATGGGATGCAATTTGTCAATAATTAGATCATAACAAGACCCAATTTTGCATTGGATGCATGAATTGGTGAGTTTGAGAAATTTTAGGATCTTAAATCTAGGGTTTGGGCATCCTTGGGGAAGAAGGAGTTCTCCCAAAACAAGGAAACAACCAAACTTGGGCTCCAAGCAAGGAGGTTGTTTTGGAAACAACCTCCATAAGGAGGTTCGCCCCCCCTAGGGGACCGCCCCCTTGCTTGCCGCCCAAGATTGGCGCCCTAAGGGGCCGGGCGGCCCTAACCCGCGGGCCTAGCTTGCGGGTTTTGGGCCGGGCCGGCCCTAGGGCCTTATGGTTCACTTTGTTTGGGCCCGGGCAATTGGATTGTTGGGCCCATGGACCGTTTTAACCCTAGAAATCCTAAAATCAATTAAAATTGACCAAGCGCGTTAAAATTGGATTTTAACTGTTTATGTGCAAATCGCATGGTGATTGGATATGGCCTTAGGATGTGGTTTGATGTGGATGTTTAATTTTGTGGTTTGGTTTTACGGCCTGCGAGCTGATCAATTAATTGTAATAATTAATTAGGGTTTTATGGCCTGCGTGCCATTTTTTTTTCTCAACTTGTGAGATTTATTTTATTTAGTATAGATATTAGCTAGTGCTAGATAAAGTAGATTGTTAGCCAAGATTGAAGAAAAGAAGCCCAAAGCCAAAGGAGCCACAAAAGGATGGAGCATGGAGCATACCACATGACTATGAAGAATGGACCAAAAGATCAAGACGCATGGAGATGTGTTTGCTTAGGGTTCATAGATAATTCCATTGGCTTGGAATTATCTTAGTCTAGAAAAGGCCATATCCACATCACGTTTAATTTCTGTTTTGTGGTTGTTTATTTATTGTCTTATTATTTGTGTGGTTGGTGTATGGATGATGCATGCAATTAGGATAATAAGATAATTAGACAATCCGGATCTATTATTTGGAGTTGTGCCCAAACTCATATAGATAGATTAGTTGATATTGATCAACAAAATAATTAAAATTGAAAATCCCTCAAATTCAATATTGTGTTCTTGCCTTCTCGTTATTTAAACACTCATTATCATCATTATTTATCAAGTTCGTGCGTGCCAAAGCATGGCGACTTGGTTCATAATGATGGAATGCGATGGCACGTAACAATGTGCAATTGTTTAGATAAGAGGTTGAACACAACTAGGCTATTAATTTGATTAAGAAACCTAGAGGCAATCAATTGGGATTATCCATAAGGATGGATAAATAAGGAGTTATTTGCCCGATTGAACCAAGAGTTGCATATAGGATGCAATTGGAAATTGTTCCTACCTAGAAGTAGTCAAATTATGGGTGACTTGCCAAAGCAAGCTCATAAGGAGATGAAAAGATCGATCTTGGCCCACTAGAAAATATAATGATATTTTCCGCATTAATATCTTGAGGGTTATTAATCCGTAGAAAAATAGTGGGAGCTATATTTAATAAACTAGCCATTATTAAATATAGTCAAAAATTCACAAATACTAAAACTTGCGTATTTTCCTTTTGTAGAATTCCAAATGGCAAATAACTCATCGAGTTCACAACATTCCCTACGATCTGTCCTTGAGAAGGACAAGCTCTCTGGAACCAACTTTCTTGATTGGTACAGAAACTTGAGAATTGTTCTCAAGCAAGAGAAGAAACTGTACGCAATAGAGGAGCATGTTCCAGAAGGTCCAGAGAACCAGACACTTGTTGCCTTAAAGGCGTATCAAAAGCGTGTTGATGACGCTAATGATGCGGCCTGCCTAATGCTTTGCACCATGACCTCTGAGCTTCAGAAGCAACATGAGAACATGAATGCTGTCGATATGATCGAACATCTAAAGCAGCTCTTCCAAGAGCAGGCGAGGGTAGAGAGGTATGAGGTCCCAAAGGCACTGTTCAAATGTCATCTGGCAGAAGGGAACCCGGTGGGACCCCATGTACTCCGAATGATCGGGTACTTGGAGAATCTCGCCCGGCTTGGGTTCCCGGTCGGCCAAGAGTTGGCAACCGATCTCGTGTTGCAATCGTTGCCTGAAAGTTATGGACAGTTCATTATGAACTATAACATGAACGAGATCGTTAAACCACTGCCAGACTTGCTCAACATGTTGAGGACGGCTGAACAGAGCATCAACAAGGGTAAGGGCAAGGCCATTATGATGGTGCATAAAGGAAAGGGCAAAAAGTTTGCCTCTTCCTCCAAGGGCAAAGGCAAGTCAGTTGCCAAGACCAAGGAACACGCCCTTAAGCCTGTTGGTGGCATTGCCAAGGTCGTGACTAAGGGTGAGTGTCACTACTGCAGTCAACCTGGACACTGGAGGAGGAACTGCCCAAAATATCTGGAGGACAAGAGGCTTGGAATAGTGATTCCACCACCACCAGGTATTTTTGTTGTAGATGTCAATTTAACTGTCTCTACATCATGGGTATTAGATACTGGATGTGGATCTCATATTTGTCGAAATATGCAGGATCTAAAGAGAAGTAAAAGATTGGCTAAAGGGGAGGTAGATCTGCGCGTTGGGAATGGAGCAAAGGTTGCTGCGTTGGCCATAGGCGTGTGCGAGCTATCTCTGCCTTCAGGATTAGTTTTAGAATTAAATAATTGCTATTTTGTGCCTGCTATGAGCAGAAACATAATTTCTATTTCTTGTTTGGACAAGGAAGGTTTTATTATTTCAATAAAGAACAATTGTTGTTCCTTTTATTTGAATAATATTCACTATTTTAGTGCGCAATTATTTAATGGACTTTATGTCCTTGATCTAAGCAATCCTGTCTACAACATTAATACCAAGCGGATTAAAATAAATGATTTAAATCCTGCTTATTTATGGCATTGTCGTTTAGGCCACATAAATGAGAAACGTGTATCTAGACTCCATAAGGATGGATTACTAGACTCATTTGATTTTGAATCATATGAGACATGTGAGGCTTGTTTATTGGGAAAAATGACAAAGTCCCTTTTCAATAAGAAAGGTGAGAGGACTAGTGAGCAATTGGCACTCATACATACCGATGTGTGTGGGCCATTTGCCACGCCAGCCAGGGGTGGTTACGTCTACTTCATTACATTTACTGATGATTACAGTAGATATGGATTTGTGTACCTTATGAGGGCAAAATCCGAATCCTTTGAAGTGTTCAAAGAATTCAAGAATGAAGTAGAGAAGCAACTTGGCAAAAGTATCAAGGCTCTACGATCAGATCGTGGAGGAGAATACTTGAGCCAAGAGTTTGACGACTATCTTAGAGAGTGTGGGATCGTGTCCCAACTCACTCCACCCGGAACGCCACAATGGAATGGCGTGTCCGAGAGGAGGAATCGAACCCTATTGGATATGGTTCGGTCTATGATGTGTCAAATCGATCTTCCATTATCATTTTGGGGCTACGCTCTATTAAGTGCAGATTTCACCATTAACCGTGTTCCATCTAAATCAGTCATGAAAACACCATATGAGATGTGGAGTGGGAGGCGTCCCACACTGTCGTTCATGAGGATTTGGGGCTGCGATGTCTATGTAAAACGTTTACAATCAGACAAGCTAGGGCCTAAATCGGATAAGTGTAAATTTGTGGGGTACCCTAAGGAAACTAAGGGATACTACTTCTACAATCCAACCGAGAACAAAGTGTTTGTTGCTCGGATCGACGTGTTTCTAGAAAGAGAGTTTGTCTCTAAAGAAGCAAGTGGGAGGAATGTAGAACTTGAAGAAGTTCAAGAACCACAAATCACTGAACCGATTATGGAACATGAACAGGAATCACAAGCAGTTGTGGATCCACCTGTTCAGGTAACACAAGAGCTTCGTAGATCTAGTAGAGTGCGCCAGGAACCCGAGAGGTACGGAGTTCTCGTAACCGATTCCGGCGACACGATGCTCAAAGATGATGAGCCTACTACCTATGAGGAGGCCATGAGTGGCCCAGACTCGCAGAAGTGGCTTGAAGCCATGAGATCCGAGATGGAATCCATGTATACCAACAAAGTATGGACTTTGGTGGAACCACCTGATGGGGCGCGGCCCATAGGTTGCAAGTGGGTCTTCAAGAAGAAGATCGACATGGATGGTAATGTGATTACCTATAAGGGCCGATTGGTGGCTAAAGGATTCAGACAGATTCATGGTATTGACTATGATGAAACCTTTTCACCAGTCGCTATGACCAAATCCATCCGAATCCTACTTGCAATTGCAGCATACTACGACTATGAGATTTGGCAGATGGATGTCAAAACAGCATTCCTTTATGGGAATCTCCTCGAGGACGTGTATATGATACAGCTGGAGGGTTTTGAGGATCCAAAGCAAGCCAACAAAGTCTGTAAGCTGCAACGATCCATTTATGGATTGAAGCAAGCTTCTAGGAGTTGGAATCGACGTTTTGATGAAGTGGTCAAAGAGTTTGGCTTCATCAGAAACGAAGATGAGTCTTGTGTCTACAAGAAGGTTAGTGGGAGCTCTATAGCTTTTCTGGTCTTGTATGTGGATGACATACTACTCATTGGAAACGACATTCCCATGCTGCAATCTGTGAAAGATTGGCTAGGAAAGTGTTTCTCAATGAAGGACTTAGGGGAAGCAGCCTATATACTCGGTATAAAGATCTATAGAGATAGATCTAAGAGGTTGCTAGGCCTAAGTCAAAGTACATATATTGACAAGGTGTTGAAACGGTTCAACATGCAAGATTCCAAGAAGGGATTCTTGCCCATGTCACATGGAATCACTCTTTCGAAGAGTGGTTGTCCTTCCAATGAGATTGAGAAGGAACGCATGAGTAGGATTCCCTATGCCTCGGCCATAGGATCTATCATGTACGCCATGTTATGTACTAGACCAGATGTGTCATATGCCTTGAGTATGACAAGCAGATACCAATCCAATCCGGGTGAGAGTCACTGGATTGCTGTCAAGAACATTCTAAAGTACTTGAGAAGAACTAAGGATGCTTTCTTGATGTTTGGCGGTGAGGAAGAGTTGCGTGTAAGGGGTTACACTGATGCAAGCTTCCAAACCGATAGAGATGACTTTAGATCACAGTCGGGATATGTGTTCTGCCTGAATGGAGAAGCGGTGAGCTGGAAGTGTTCCAAGCAAGAGACGGTGGCTGATTCTACAACAGAGGCTGAGTACATTGCTGCAAATGGCGCAGCAAAGGAGGCTGTTTGGATCAGAAAGTTTGTTTCTGAACTTGGTGTGGTCCCTAGCATTGCGGATCCAGTGGAGTTGTTCTGTGACAACACTGGGGCGATCGCGCAATCAAAGGAACCCAGATCGCACCAGAAGTCCAAGCATGTGCTCAGGAAGTTTCATCTGATTCGAGATATTATCGATAGAGGAGACGTTCGGATATGCAAGATTCCTACAGATGATAATCTGTCAGACCCGCTTACGAAGCTTCTCACGCAGTGGAAGCATGAAGGGCACACTAGGAGTATGGGCATACGAGATGCGCCAGATTGGCTCTAGTGCAAGTGGGAGACTGTTGGAATAGATGCCCTAGAGGCAATCTAGTTTAGTATGAATTTGTATTTGGCTAGAAAATTCATTTATTATTTATTGGATATTTAATATAATGAAGTCCTTAGATTTACAATCGTGTTGTTTATCTTAAATATCCCTAGTCAAGTATAATGATTAATGGGACAATCATCTATAGACTAGTATGGGGTTGGATTGATATGGAGATATCACGATCCAACACATAGGTGTGCATTACGGAATGTTGCACTGGATTGACCCATCACCGAGAAGGCTACATACATGTTATGTTGAGTCACAAGTGCTTCTCGGGTACAATGGTATTGTCATCCTTAGACTTGAAGTCACTAGATATTCTAGTTGTGGATCGTTGTGATCTTGGTAGCGTTAAACGCTACACCGTAACTGGGTAGTTATAAAGGCGTGTACTGGATACAATGAGAAGCAAGCTTAGAGATCGTAGTGGACGTAGAGAGGATTTGCCCCTCCCACATAACGGGAGCAAATATCCTAGGCCACTCGAAGGATAGTGCTTATAGAATGTCTGGCCAGACTCAAATAAATCAATATATGGGATATTGATGTTATTTGCACGAATAAGGCTATTCCATGGATCGAGAAACTAGGGATTGGATATACGAGTGTGACTTGTATGTCTCGTGTCCAATCCGGATATGGAGGCAAAGGGATGAGACAATTACTTGTACAAGGTTGTCAAGATGACTATTCTATTGGTTGGCTAGAATGGATGTTTTGCTAGAAACCGCTCCATATTAGCAAAGAGTTGCTACCAACTAGATAGAACCTATGGGGTCACACGCTAAATAGAGTTGTACTAGATTTGGAAATTAATTAATTGGATTAATTAATTAGAAGGATCACTTTGCAAACCCTTGCAAACTTAGTAGGGACTAATTTGCAAGGAAGGGACTAAATTGAATTCTAGTAGGACTAGAATAAGTCCTTTAGGTAGTTAACAAGGAGTTGTTGGACTATATAAAGGACCCTCCTTCCTTCCTTCCATATAACTTATGCTCTAGAGAGAACATAACAAGAGTGGGAGAGAACAAAGGAGAGAGAGCAAGCAACAAAGGAGGCCGACGCCCCCCTTGCCGCCGCTCTCGTCCCCGTCGGCCAAAAAGAGGGCCGAGCCCCTTCTTTTTGTCTCGTTTTGCGTGATTCCTTCACCCTCCTCTCATTCCGGGCTAGCACCAAGGAGATTGGAGATCTAGGATCAACTCTAGGCGTGGATCAACTATAGAGAACGTGACACTATTCGCGTTTGAAGTCATCAAAGAGAACCCAAAGGTGTGTTTATGATTTCTTACCTTCACTATCGTTATGCATCTAGACTTGTGATCCTTGGAGGGTTTTGCATGGTTGTTTGTTTGATTATGCTTCCGTTTGCGCGATCCATGAATCAAAACCCTACAGGTAATCACTGGAATGTCTGGGCTGTTTTGTTTTCGGAATGAGAGCAATTAAAGTAGAATTGAAAGCATCAACACTTTGGCCCATATTGAGCACTGCAAGGCATACCTGGGTAACATCTTTCCCCACAAGACTGTGTTTCTGATAAAAGCCTGCCGTGAAACCATCAATCCCTGGGGCTTTTTCCGGACCCATAGAGGAGAGGGCTTCGTATATCTTCTCGGCTGAATAATCTCTCTCAATCAGTTCGCAATCCTCCCGAGAAATCATGCCAACCGATTTAAGTAACCTGGGGCCAATCTCTACCATAGTGGGTCTCGAAGATTTGAAAATCTCTGAAAAATACTGTTCAAGGCAGCTAACAATCTCGTCGTCGTCCGTAACCCATTCCCCATTGTTGTTTTCAATCCCGCAGATCGTGTTTATCCCCGTCTGATCGTAGCTTTTTGGTGAAAGAACCGAGTGTTACGATCTCCTTGTTTAAGCCAATCAACTCTAGCCCTTTGTTGCCACATATCTTCTTCACGAGCCATGACCTCATTAAGCTCATCTGTGACTCCTTGGGCCTGCCGAATACAATCAGCAGACTGCCGCTGTTTGCCGACAAACTCAAGCTGCTCAAGCAGCTGTTCTTTACGCCTCGCCACACTCCCGAATTCTTCGTAGGACCATTTCGATAAGTGGGCAGCGAGATTTCTGAGTTTTACCCCCATATGAAGTCCTTCGGTACTGACCCATTGTTTCTTCACCGTGTCTTCGAAACCCTCGTGGCGCAGCCACATGTTTTCATAGTTGAATCTCTTCCTCCCTTTGCCTTGTTTCTTAGCCGGGATCCACTCAATGAGGAGGGGCAAATGGTCGGAGTTTTGGCCGACAAGATGAGTGACCTTAGCTCCTCTATACCGATCCGGCCAATGGAGATTCCCAATGGCACGGTCAATACGTTCCCGAATATTATCGTCATCCGCTTGACGGTTTGACCACGTAAAAGGGTTTCCTGCAAAACCCAAATCAAATAAATCAAGACTTTGAAAGACTTCGTTAAAGTCTTGTACCTGACTGAAGTTGACATCTCTTCCCCCTTCCTTCTCGGAAAAAGACTTGATAGCGTTAAAATCACCCGCTATAAGCCATGGACACACCGGGGTTGGAGCCAATCTTTTCAAAAACTCCCACGAATGTCTCCTCTCTTCTCTTACCGGATCGCCGTAAAAGCCGATAAACTTCCAAAACTTTTTTGAATCTACATCTTCTACTGTGACGTCTGTATGGTGCTGTGTGGAACTATATAGGGTTAAGTTCACCATGCTTCTCCACATGATCTCTAACCCTCCCTTCTTCCCTACCGCATCAACATAGAAGCCTCTTGCATACCCTAGCTTTTTCCTCACGTACTCCACATCACTGGATTTCAACTTAGTCTCCATGAGAAAGACAAGTTGAGGGGCATGACATTTGACAACATCATGTAGCGAACGGACCGTGTCGGGGTTCCCCAATCCCCGCACGTTCCAGCTTAGAAGATTCATTGTGCCCGGCGGTGCTGCGCCGCAGCCACCGCAGATCTCGCATTGGAGGTTGTAGAGGAGCCTCCTTCCTCTTGGTTGAAAGTACCAGTACCATCAAACACCGCTGCTAGATTTTTAACAGACTCTCCTCCTTTCAATTTCTTGCCCGATACCATCTCGTTTGAGGGGGATGGTGTAGGTGTAATAATGGCTGCGGCTTTCCTCTTTTCCTTTGCCATCTGATCAGTAGACATGTCCATAGCAGTGCCCGTCATTATTCCGTCGTTGTTATCGTGTTCGCCAGTCGGGCTTGTGGGTAGAACCTCCATATGATCCCCACTCGGGGCATTGGCTGGGGGAGGGTCATTTTGAGGAGGTGTTGTGGGAGGGTTCTCATCAGTGACACCCATCTCACTCTTCTGGGTGTTCTCTGGCTCAGTTGGGGGAGGATCTGCAGAAACATACATATTTCTTGGGGCCTTTGGGTTTTGCTTCTTCCTCACCAGGGGGATGATGGAGTAACCGGCGACTGTACCCCGGTCGTTCCCCCAGGTTGATCAGGTCTTCTCGTTCCTCGCATTCACCACTAATGTGGTTGATTCTCCCGCACCAACAACAGATATCCGGTAGGCGCTCGTACTTGAAGTCGCTCCAGATCTTCTCGTCCTTTACCATCGCGTAGACACCTCTTCGTAGCGGCTCATCTACCGGAATCCGGACCCGTGCCCTAACGTAGGGAGTGTCATTGCCAAACAAAACTTTAGGGTCCGATTCAAGAACTTCCCCCATCACAGTAGTAGCCTTTGCAGCAGAACCCGGCTTGATCATATGAACTGGCAAATTGGAGACTTGGACCCAAACATCTACAGTGTCGACAACCACATCACGGATAGGGCCACCAAGTTTCCAGTTCTTCCAAAGCAAGGTGAGTCCGTCGAACACCCACGGACCACCACCCGTTATTCTCAGCATCGTCTTCTCATCAGGGAACTTGAAGAGAAAAACGCCTTCACTAACCTCCATGATGTCGACGTTCTCGCCATTGGTCAAGATACGTCGTAAAAAGACCTGCATGGCGAAGCTATTAACAATGCCGCCCAAGAAACCTCCTATCATGCATCTCTCGCAGTCCTTCTCGGCTTCATCCACAAACTCGTCTTCAAACACAACTAAGTCTCTCTCTTCACATAGCGTAAGAGAGACTTCAAACTTATCAGTCATCGAATCCACCATTGTTGGTGGCTAGGTTAGATCTCGGGTGGCTTTTAGGGTTTCGGCGGCTTCTAGGGTTTTACTCTCAGAGAGAGACTTGGGCTTGTTCTCTTTCCTGCATACATTTCATAATCAGTACAATATAGACTTTTACATTCAAATTTAAACTATAATCAAACTTATATTTAAAAAAACAAAAAAAAAATCATACCAAGCGTGACTAAGAAAACTCAAGACTAGAGCAGGATATAAGATACTCCCGCTGTCCCATTTTAATAGTCCTATTTGACTTTTAAGACAACTTTGACTAGTAAAATCGAGTAGCAAAATGATATATAAATTTGTCAAACTCTTCATATTGTTGTAGAATTAAGACAACTCTACAATATTTTAAACAAGTTAAGAAGTTCTTGTATCATTAACCTACTTAATTTAGCTAGTCAAAGTGGCATGAAAAGTCAAATAGGACTATTAAAATGGGACGGAGGGAGTAAGATAAATGAGATGGGATATATCCATGAAGCCTTTTATATCTCATATTCTGTTCTAATCAATCGCTAGAAGCAAAAATCATTTATCATGACTTATCATATATTCTACTTCACATCAAGACAATTCTTATTACTGTGATTTTTATCCCTTTACCCAAACGAGGCCTATAAAAACTAATTTTAATTTTGGACTTTTACACCCACTCTCAAGATAAAAAGGTGCTAGCTCAGTTAATAACCCCAATGGCCACGGGATTGAGTCCGTGAATTTATCGAGGTACGCGCAAACTGGCCAGACACTACTGTTAACATAAAATTCCCTAGAAAAACCCACTCTCAAGGGGCAAATGCACATTAGTCCACAAAAACATGTATTATACTAGCTTCCACTTAACTTTCAAAATCATTGTTTACCCCTCTATTTAGTTTTTCTTGTTTAGCCCCACTATAACAAATTTATGGATCTGCCCCGGCTCGCCTTTGCAGAAATTCTAGTTTTCTTTCTTCTGTCTCCTGTCCGGAGGAGCAATAATAAAGTTCCGGGGGTACAAAAGGGTGTTACAAGCAAGCCAAGAATTACAAGACATATGTTCCAAAATCCATCAGCAGCAGCAGCAGTCTAAACATGAACATTGTATGACAAGCTTCATTAAGAGATTTAGGACAAGCTTCTTCATCACTAGTTGTTCAAATGATTGATGGACAAAAACATCTTCATCATTGACGTTTCCATTAACTGCAACACGGCTACTAATCATCATCCCCCGACGGGAATAGTTTTCCAAAGTCTTGAATGGTGGTTCGAGCTTCATCAATTTCTGGACCATCTTTCTCATCCGACTCCTCCAACTCAGCCTGAAATCGCATTCCGATAGTTCAGTGTACCAACCACCAGGCCAGAAACCATCAGAAACCAAATTGATGGAAATGCAACTTTAATGGAAATTTAGTCGATATAACAACAAGAAAACCAAATGATATGCTCCCGTTCGGATTTTTTCCATGAAACCCAGTGTTTTGAACCGACATCGTCTTCTTGTTCTCATATAGGAGCAACCAGAAACCAATCCAACAACTTTAACGACAATCAGGATGGGCTTCGCTTCAAACATAGAGAATGTACCGCTCCAAAGGCATGAAAGATACTATTGAGAAGGTTGTTGAATTGTGATCATAAATCATGGGCTACCATGACATTCTTTTATGCGTAATTGATATAGACTATGATATCATGACCTGATGAATTGGGAATTAACTAGTTCTGCGTAGAGGAATCACTGCCCTGAGAACTACTCCAATCTATCGGCTTGAGCCTCATTCTTCCTAAGTCTCAACAGAGGTGTAATGTCTTAATTCAGAGCAGTAATCTACATGAAATGTTATGTCAACATTGTATTTCTAACCGCTGTTGAGGGCACAACATAAATTTGCCAAAACATAGCAAAATATGAGCATTTATGGAGTAAACTGCAAAACTACTGCAGGTTTACGATGCTACGAACATGCATGTGAAGAAAAGAAAAAAAAATAGACAATTCATTCGGAAAATAGAATACCAAGGTTCCTTTTACGTCTGCTAGCGCAGCCTCAAGCCGCTTGTGACAATCTGGAATCATCATCCTGGATTCAGCAAGAACATTTTCCTGCCCAAATAGATAAGCAGGAAATAAAAAGTATGTTATCAGCAAAGGAAAATGAAAGGTAAGATGGTCTCCATCTCAAAATGCTCAAACAAAGTCAATAGCCTTCAGCTAAAACACTTTCCTGAACCAAAATTAGTTACCGGTGGTTGGCAAATAATGTTAGGATTCCGATATGCGAGAGACAAGAGAAAACAAGAACAAACAAAAGCAAGATCAAGAACACAAGAATTTACGTGGTTCACTAGTTTTGAGACTAGCTAATCCACGGCCAAACCAACCAATTTATTGATGAGAAGCTAACCCAATTACAAGCACACACCAAGTCATGACCCTAGCATCTACTTATATACTAGTAAAAGACTTGGAGCCCAAGTAATGTCCAAAACTAATCCGAGACAAACTAGGAAATAATTCATCCTAAATTGTTTCCTAATCCAATAAGGACACTACCAAATATATTAGTCAAAGTAGACCCCTACAAGGAGTCAAAGAGATTCCTTGCTGCCAAAGTAATGTAATTACTTCCAAAACTACCATCCTCCTTTGACCATCCCATGCTAGATTTTTGAATCAACCAAAAAACCCAACAAACCTCCCACTTGATTCAAACTCCATAGCCGAACCAATTCTTCTCATCAACAAACCCAATCCGAGTGTATTCCCAATTTGCGGAATTGAACACACTCCCAATGCGCCCCAACAAGTGCGTCTATGCGTCTTCAACAGACACAATGAAAATGCGTCCCAATAAACACTCCCCTAATGCACCATGACTAATGCATACCCCAACGTTGTGCCAATGACACTTCGCGACAAAGTGTCTATCAAACGATATCATGTCAATTTGCGCCGCCATCCACACCAATGCGCAAAACCAACCGATACGTGCACGATAACACGCCACCAATCCCGCGTGCCCAATAACACGCTCCCACGCTCCATGCCAGGAGCCCAAACCGCCCTCAAGGGGCCTAGAGATCATCACCAACCTTGAGCGTCCCTCATCCTCCACCTGAAGCGAGATCTACAGGTGAACAATTTTTATGACACTCCCTCTTCCAATGACGTTTCTCCCTCAGTTTGCTAGTTGATTCGAGTCGCCTCAACCTAGACTTGAATCCTCCTACTTGCCAAATCCAGATATAGATCCAGATCACTTGCCGGGTTGAGCACGCCATATCGATTGACGCATGCTGGAACCGAAAGCGTGCCGGATGTACTAGAACTAGATCCAAAATTCCAATGCTCCACAACAAGAGCCCGATAGCTCCCCCAAAAAGGAACTCGATAGCCTCCCAACAAAGGCTTGGTGTGCTTGCACCCCCTATTTCAGAGGCCAACCAGCGGAAACCCAATCTTCCCATCAAACCCGAAAAATCTTGATCACGAACTAGTCAAGCTCCTCTTGAATCTCGACGTAACCTGGCTCTGATACCACTTGTTAGGATTCCGATACGCGAGAGACAAGAGAAAACAAGAACAAACAAAAGCAAGATCAAGAACACAAGAATTTACGTGGTTCACTAGTTTTGAGACTAGCTAATCCACGGCCAAACCAACCAATTTATTGATGAGAAGCTAACCCAATTACAAGCACACACCAAGTCATGACCCTAGCATCTACTTATATACTAGTAAAAGACTTGGAGCCCAAGTAATGTCCAAAACTAATCCGAGACAAACTAGGAAATAATTCATCCTAAATTGTTTCCTAATCCAATAAGGACACTACCAAATATATTAGTCAAAGTAGACCCCTATAAGGAGTCAAAGAGATTCCTTGCTGCCAAAGTAATGTAATTACTTCCAAAACTACCATCCTCCTTTGACCATCCCATGCTAGGATTTTGAATCAACCAAAAAACCCAACAAATAAAACATTTATGTTGCTCAGCAAAATAACTAAGTAGAAATTAGTGGGTGCAACACTGGGATCATCGTCCCAGATCCGACATCACTGCTCAAAGAAAGTCGATGGCTTTCAGTAAGAACAATTTCCTTGGCTAATCAAACATTTACCGTGCTCGGAAAAAATAACTAGAAATATGTGGATGCAACACTGGGATAACAGAGACCTCAATGCCCCTATTTATGGGAATATCTGAGCCCTGGGATAGGAGAAGATAAATTTTATGGTGCTCTATAAATCCAATCAGTGTGTGCGAATTATACAAAAAAAGTGGTTGGATCCGCAAAAAGTTTGTACGAGTGGTAGACCCACCCACTAATTTATACAACCAAAATTTAGATATGTAACATGCTCCAAACATTACGATACAATATCGGAAAAGAAAACACTATGAAAAGAAAAATACTATAAACCCTAATACCTGCTGCTTAAGGTCATACGGATCAGTTCCCTTCTCCTTCATATCTGCTGTCTTTGCAGCTTCTCTTTCAACCTCTTTCTCATATGAGTGTAGCTCCTTAACAATACGATTACAGGTAGATGTCTTTACTTTCAAATTCCTAAGTGTTGCCATGTTAACCCTGCAACAGAAGATACACACCAACACCCTTCAGTTTTCACTTACTAGCTTTATTATAAGGTGAAAGAAGAAAGTAAACATTACAACTTGTCTTATTTAAAACACTATTGTGGCCATAAGAGAGGGCTAACCCCTAAACAAGAGTTCGCCAAAATGACCCTTCAGTTTGAACAGCTTAAACACACTGTTTGTTCATTCAACGTTAGTGCATGAAAGTCAACTTCTCATTTTATTGAAGGAGTGCCAATTCTAACTAGACCTAGGATGGTTAATGATTTTCGAGCTTTATTTCTTAAGTTCGCAATCCTGATGATCCAAGGCAATTCTATAAGAGTTCCAGGTACAACTTATGGCTCAGAGCCTCAAGATGATTCCTTTTGACTGAATTAAGAATATCAATTCAAAACAATACAAATTACAGGGTTCACTTACTAATACAGTTGTAATTTTAAGAGACAACCAAACCACATTACAAAAACTAACTACGATGAATAACCAAAAAAGAGGTACCAAACAGAGGTTGCAACAAAACCATCAGCCAAGAAGCCTCTTTAGAAAGCAACAACTCCTATAGACATACTAGATGAGAAACTAGTGAAACCTCTATTGATCGCCAGATTCAGAGTTCTGGATCACTAGCGTTCCATGCTTCTGAACGCGTGATATAATTAGCAATTCGCTGGATCACCCCAAGAAGCCTCTTCGGTCTTCAGGGTGCCACATCTCCTCTTGAGAGACCAGGGCAAGCAGATGAAGAGTAAGGGATTATAACACTCAACAGATTGAGAGTCTGGGCTAAATCTAAGTTAGCTGGAATGTGGATAGTTACTGTTTGTGGAACGTGGTGCCCTATGGAATTCGGTACAATAGGGTATCGAATAGGGATAGGCTTCTTTGGATATTGTGTTGGAGAACAATCGAAACTGGATCGAAAATAAGAAGATGGAGAAGAAGCAGAAACAGGATCGCATGATAAAAAGAAACTAAATAAAGACGAATTGAAATACTTACAAATGTCGTCGAATATAAATAGTTTTAGAAACGATCTCGAGCATTGGCTCGATGTCCTTAAGGCTTTATTTGCTCCCTTTGGTACTACTTGTTCCGGAACAAACCGTCTCCCAGGATAATCGTCTCTCACCGTGCAAGAAGTCAGTACACCGCTTACACCCTACGAACCGCAATGGCATGGCATCTCTCTGGAATGAATTGAATTGGAATATAGGAATTCGAAATTGTGAAAGTTGTAGGTTCTACAAAGTGTAGGAAGACTTTGTAGGGAATTAGGAGAGTAGAAGGAAAATGTTGGAATACACAAATGGGTGGAGAAGCCCTCTATTTATAATAGAGTAGGTGACCCTTCAAAGGGGTGCAAATGAATAGATGTGTCTATTCATGGTAATAACTAACTCTGGACGTTAGTAACTAATAATAACTAATTTTGGTCGATAACTAATAAACTTATTAGCAATTCCAACAATTATTAATTTGCGACTTTAATTAATAACGCACCCAAAGTTAAATTGCGTCCATCGAAGTACCTTTTTGTACACCCATAATTTACAATAATTTTCATTCACCCGTAACTTATTTTGGACAACTCTCAATTGCAGATTTAACATCTCAGAGTGAGATTTAAAGTCTACATATTTTAGTATCCAAAATTCAAAGTTTTCCAACATATTGTGGTCGTTGTTTTATCATATAAACTATCAAACTGCTTGAATTTGCAAGACGTTGAAGCCAAAACTATAGTGATGGTAATTTAGCAAAACCTTTAATATCGCTTCCTATAGAGATACTCGAGGTGAAAATAGTGAAACCTCATTCGATAGCCAAATTCACCGTTCCTGATAACCAGGGTTCCATGCTGATGAACTTTTGATCCAATAAGCAATTCTCTGGGGTACAAGTCAATTACAGTAACTAGCTAAGGACTCTATGTAGCACCAGATATTTCAATTCGATGTACTATCATACTCCCTCTGTCACAAAATCACCATCCTAGTCTTTTTTTCTAACCATTTTGAGGAGGTAATCAGACTAGAAAAACTATACAAGAACTAGTAAATCTTTTAAAAATGCTGTAGATCGACACTCACTCTACGACACGATGAAAAGATTCACAAGTTCTTGCATCATTACGCTAGCCAAATTACCCTCTCAGAATGCTTGGAAAGAAAGTATGACAATATAAATTGTCTATACAAATGAGTAAACCTGTAGTAGCCCCAAAGGATATTCATATTGGTCGATCTTGAATTTCAGATCTTGAGAGAATATGAAATTTAGTGGATCACAATCAAAATAAATTATTTAATTAATAAACCGAGATCTTCTACTTTCTCAAGAGAATATGAAATTTTGTTATGCATATTTTTCTTTCGGAAAGAGGGCCCAAAATGTTGGAATCGCCTTGGGCCTCCGCAAAACTAGAGACGGCCCTGCTTAGCAGTAAGTGGTCTAAATCATTGATTCTAATCGTCCTAAGCCAGCTCAGTAGAACCGAAATAGACCCTTATGCTAACCCCAAGCAAGCCAGGTCACAGTCCAAGCCGGTCGGACGGCGGGGCGCGTGTGTGGTGATGGATGTGTGAGTCATATCATTTAACAGTTTTGTAACGCCCCGAAACCCAAGTGGTTATTTTATGATAAATTAAAGAGTAAATTACAGATAAGTGATCTGTGTTTTGGGCTCGGTTCAGATAGGTGACACGTGGTTTGAAAAGTTTCATTTAACTTACCTGTGGTTTGTTCCGTTAATCATTAAACTTTTCCGTCCAAAGATCTTTTAAAAAACTTCTTGGAAATTACAAAAGTTACCCCGAAATGCATGCAGGGTGCTGTTGAGAGCAAAATCAAAATTTATCGGGGAGAAGAAGCAAAAGGAGACTAATGAGAAATAGTAAAAGGGGAAAAGAAAGAAAATAAACGGCGAGGGCTACAGTACGTCGTGGCCCCCACCCAAAAGAAACCGGCTTAGCCGGTTTTTTCCGGTAATTACGTTTTTACCCGCTAAAAGACAAAAAAATGGACCCCGGGGCGCCGCCATCAGAACTTGGATAGAAATGTAAAGATATAGATAAAACTGTAAACTTAGAGATAAAACTACAGATAGAAATAATTAGAACTGGACAGAAATGAATAGAATCGGATAAAACTTAAACTAATCAGATAGAAACGCAAACAACGCTGTACAACTAAGCTATTACAGCAGATTTGCAAGCACTGAAGGTTTAAAAGGAAGATACATGACTTGTAAAACATAAAAGTGGACAGAAGCACACCTTGCGACGATCGTTTCACTCAAAAAAATAACAATCATTGCGAAAAGTAACGCAAATGCAAGAACGATGATGCATGTGTGTGATATCCTTTGTCTCTTTAGCATTTCTTAATTTTCAGACTTCATTCGTCTTGTTGTTTCAATAATTGTTGACCATCGTTGCATTGTCTCCTCGCAAAAGCATGGAGGTTCTTCGTCCGCCCATACAAAGTAACTACATTGAGACCCCTGAGGCAGTGGGCACCGGAAGAAATCTCGTGCGGAGTTCTTTGTGTTAGGACCAGCTCTTCTCATCACTCGTATCCTTCCACAGTTACAATACCTTACTCCATACTCGGGGTTACGACGGTATTGGTTAGAGGAGGAGTAGAATGAGGTATGTGACATGGTGGTAATGAGAATTTGGGGATATTTGGAGGAGGAGAAGATGGTGGAGAGCAGGAGTTAAATGGCAGATGTGCTTGTGCAAGAGTGGTTGGGTGTATAAGTAGGAGAAGTGAAGGGGTGGTTCGTTGCTGGACATAAATGTGGAGTAAAGGGTTCATAATGACGGGTTTGACTACACTGACACCAAAGAGCAAGTATATGCTGATTAACAAAGTAAAGGAATCAGTGAATGTGGTCACGAGTGAGAAACTGACTTGACCAAAAGGTAGATAGAAATCTAAAACATATAGCAAGACTTTATAAACAGGTAGAAGGCAATGTAGTTCACATGAACAAAAATAGTTAAGTTCATAGTTTTGAAACCACAACCACACAACCATTACAGCCACAGAAAGATTCACCACCCTCATTGTCAAACAAACAAACATAAACCGTTAAATTGTTTTCAAAACAACACAAATTCACATATTTCTCCTAGTGATGGACTACTCAAAAGTAACGATTTCTAAAGGCTGAATAGACCGTAGGTATGTCCGTGTATTTTCTGGCGAATAATTCCTCATTGTTTGCCTCAGCTTTGAATCTGTCCACAGCATCAAGAAGGTCCCGTCTGAGTTCGTTAAACTCGGAACGACCAATTTCATTGGCGAGCCAGATTCTTATGTATTTTTCATTAATCTTTATCCTCCAAACAGGTTCTGGGATCAGCTCCCTCAGATTTTCCATGTAAAAGCTCACGTATGCTCCACAATCATAGCTGGAAAAAGCAAAGTAAACAGTATTACAGAACAATTGGATAAATGTAAACATGCTAGACTGAAACATTAGTATGTAGACATTACTTGTTATGTTGTCTTGGAATGTCAGGTTTTTCCCAAACAATCTCCCATTTTCTGATGTCATGAACAGTACTATATTCTGGCAGAAATATGTTGAAACTTATGTGCATTTGTCCAAGCTTCTAACAAATTGCATCTGGTAGGCAAATGTACCTCGACATGGGATCAAGGATGTACACTCTTTTTTTTCAATAAAGTGCAATACCATGAGAAATTAATGCGTTTCGTGGATGTTAAGGGGAATAGAAACTTGTCCATAAGCCAAAGAACAAAGCAAGTCAAAAATTCCCTTGCTATTGACGCTTGGAGGACTAGGATGTAACGCTTACCATAGACATCGAGTTCATGTCCCCCATGTACAACGGATTTATCCCACCATTTGCATTCTTCTGACCCAATGGTTGTGCATGAAAATGACCGCATTAAATTAGAAATGTAGTACTGATCAATCAACGATGGAATTAAGTGCAATGATTCCAATGTTTTAATTAATTACAGCATACATGCATGGAAAGAACCAGATCTTCTTCTCCTCATCAGTCCTAAATTTCTCTTGGAGGTGGAGGATGTGGGACATGCAGTCGAGCATCTGCAGATTGTATAGATATACGTTTGGATAAAAGTTTAAAACACTCAAACAGTTCTGTTAACGTTCCAATTTTACAACGTAACATTCATTGTGAACATAGAACATGAAGTAAAGATTATTTATTCATTTACCGTATCTCCTAAGAAGGTAGGAGCCTCCAGCTGTCATGAATAAACCTTGGCTATATTAGCCATTCCATTTATATCAACAAGGAGGTTACTGTAGAGAAAGGGTACGTACCATTTATATCAACAAGGAGCCATTCCATTTATAAATAAACAATGAGATTGATCAATCACAAACATTTTAATGTAGAGAAAGGGTACTCACTATTGAAATGGAGTCCTTAGTTCCGGCTTCTCATTCATGCCCTCAAGAGAGGGTACTCACTATTGAAATGGAGTCCTTAGTTTCGGCTTCTCATTCATGCCCTCAACAGCCTGACGGCTCATGTAGAAATGCAACCAGCAGTCTTCCACTTCCGGCATGATTGGCAGCACAACATCAAACGTGCCCTGCATCCTTACTCTCTCCGAGGTTCTCTTTGGACCCTTTACTGTCTCTCTCTCTCCCCCCTCTTCCTCTTCCTCTACCTCTCCCTCTCCCTCTCCCTCCTCTGTTCGATGGACTGACAATATTCTTTTCGATGGGAGAAGATGGCACCTTAGGTGATCCATGAGCAGGCCTGATGGGTGGGAAAACCCTTGGTGATGCATGACCAGGCCTGGTGGGAGTGGAAGATACTTGTATTGGAGACTTCGGTGGAAGCTTGTTGGATTCTGTCTGCAATCACAAACATTTGGATAGAAATCAAAACATTACAGTATGACACATTAAAGTGATAGACATATAACTTATCAAATTGTTGCAAACCATTGAAGTATTCTCTTCTGAAACTTCTAATGCTTTGAATGGACTTGTAATTGTGGTATCTATTGTACTGTGCTGATGTGGCTCTTTTGGGTGAATTTCGGCGTTGCCCTCGGATTCATGTTGTCTTCCCTCTCTTGAATTTCCCACATCTTGTTGTTCCTCCTCTTCATGTTCTTATTCCTCCCCTTCAGGGTACTGCATTTGTTTACCCAACCTCTTCTCTAGTACCCTCTATACGGCCTGTTCGACAACGCTTCCGATTTGTTCATTCACCATTAACATGACCTCATCCCATTGCTCTCTTTTGCTGAAATCAGATTTGAAATCATCTTTGCTTGGTGGGAGTGGAAGCAACTCCAGCTGCATTGTTCAAAAATAGGGATATTAGATATGTATTTCTTGATAGAAAGGTAGATCACATAGAAGGGATTGATATAGTAACAGGTCTTACTGTATTGATGTACTTTTGTACGAATTTCCATCTGGAATTCAGGTTGTCAGTGTCCCATAGCATCAGTCTAGGTCTTGCCTGCAACAACCCCCTTATCCGGCTCGGACAAGACCGGGAGGGCGATGCTAAAAGTAACGGCGGAAATCAAAAGCATAACATCCCAACTTTTTCATTTATTACATAATATTAAAATTTACATAAGTCTCTAGATTTTACACAAGTGTTTCCCAAACTTCTACAATATTCTTGCAAACTATACTAGATCCTACTCGTGATGAAATCCGTCTACGTGAGTCTCGTACCCGGCTATACCCCAGTCTTCAGCTCCTAAACCTGCGGTGGGAAGAAAACAGGATTAGTCCCAATCTCTTTCTTCTTCTTTTTCTTAAATATCCAAATCTCAAAGAAATCGTATTGTTAACTTTGTTGATACGGGGAAGAATCTACTAACTCTACGCATCCAAGACCTTAAGTTCCGGCACCCCCCTAAGACTTCTTGCGGCCATAGAGGTGAGTACATGGAGCGACCCGGCAGGTTGCGGCCGGGTTAAAATAAAAACGGGTCGAGTGGACGAAGCCAACACGACCAATCTAATCACAGGCCGAGTGAACAAAGTCAACACGTCAATAATATGCTTCTCCCGTACAACTCTTTCCACTTTACGTTAATTACGCATTATTATTATTTTTCGTGTGACAATATCAAGCAAACAACTTCTTTAAAATGTAAGAAAATCTGTAATAAACATGTAAATAAATAACAAACACTTTTTCGAGACAACTATTAAAATCAACTTGTGACACGAAAGGAGCTTGGCACGCAAGGCTTGGCATGTTCACTTACCTTACTTCCGTATCAACTAGCACGTAAAATCTTCTGCAATCGCACTTTGTCGTCGTCTACAAACCTGTCACTTATAAATTATATTTCCTTATTCAATCACAAGTCCAAGTATAATGCTACAAATCCTATCAAGAGTTCTATTTAGTCTTTATAAACACAATCCCAACTTGATAATTGAATTAAAGTCTTTCTTCTAGTTACTTTAGCTTATGGTCGAAGTTATATAAACACACTTCTATTTTTAAGCGACTATTAATTGTCACTATTATTGCTATTAATATTATTATTATTATCTAAAAGTAATTAACTAATTAAAGTAGCTATAAAAATGAAAACTAACGCGAATTTATATTTAAAAACTATTTCGAAAATGATATTTTGACCATTATGTTTTAAGAGAACTTGTACACGATGCTATAATGTTATAATGTTAAAGAGCTAGTGCAAATATCATTTTCACAAATTTAAAGCATCCAAAATAGTAGCTAAGTGACTTAACAAAGTTTATTATTTTTCTATAGAGATATTTCTTGTTTAATTTCTAACGAATAATCCGTAAACTATTTCAACGCCCAAATTATTTTTCCGGGACGGGAACGAAAACTAGTTATTTTAGAAATTATTCTTAATCCAAAATTATTATTTTTATTTTTGACGAAAAGTGTGTAGTTTAATTATATAAGCCCTAAGTTATATTAAAAGTCAACAAATACCCCATTATTCCCAAAACAGTTAGGGTTTAAATACTTTAGCCACCTTATAGTTTCTGAATATACAAAAACAAGCCCCTATGTCAAGTTATAAACTTTCTGAAAAATACACTTTAACCCCTTTTCAATAACAACCTCGATTTAGCTCCTCTAATCATGAATTTAGCTACCAAGTTCTGATTTTGATTACGTATAACAACTAAACAGAGGGTATAGAACGTACCTAGGCCAAAAATGGCCTGAAATCGTCAAGATTTGATGTGGGTTGAGATTGCCGATGAAGCCGCCGGTGATGAGGATCGTCTCCGGCGTCTGGGACAACCTGGGCTCCGTCTAAGGCCTTGTTTGGTCTCCTCGAGCTCCTACATGCTGACTGTAACGTCAAGAGGTAGTGGGTGCAGCTGGTTGTACTTGGTCGGAGCTTGGCCGGAGAGTTGGCCGGTTTTAATGGTGTCTCGGTGGTGGCGGCAGTGGCCTTCTGCCACGCTGCTAATGCTGCTGTTTATCCTCTGTTTCTGAACAGAGGAGGTTGAGACACGCAACTCAGAGGATGCAGAGGAGGAGAGAGAGAGAGAGATGGAAGTGGGTCTATCTCTCAGTGGTGCTTCCCGACGGTGGCAGTGGCGGGGTTGGTGGATGCGACCACTCTGCATCTGCTGCTGGTGGTTGCTGGGAACAGAGAAACAGGGAGAGAGAGAGAGAGAGAGAGAGAAGGGGGGACAAAAACTAAGAAGTGGGTTTGCTCGATCGGGGTTTTCTTGCTTCCGGAGTTTCGGCGGTGGTGGTGGCTGTGGCTGCATCCACCTCTGCTCCTGTTGGGTTCGTTGGTGAACAGAGAGGGGGAAGAGAGTGAGACAGAGGCCTGGGAAGAGAATTGAGAGGTGGTTCTAATTCTTTGCCGAGCAACAATGGTGATGGTGGTGACAATGGTGATGAGGGTGGTTGTAGTGATGGAGGGTGGAGGCTGCTGTTGCGGGGTGTGAGAGGGGACGCGCTTAAATAGAGAGAATGGGGCGGTGATGTGGAGGCGGTGGTGTCGGAGGCGGCACCAATTCCTTTGCCGTGAAGGCAAAGGAATGCGAAGGCGGTGGAAAAACAACTTCCCGAATGTTTTGCTTGGTGAAGATGGAAGGAGGAGTTCTAGGGTGTGCTAGTTGTACTATTTTGCTAGAAAAAAAAAGAAAGGGTTGTTTTTATTGGATAATGGTAATTGTGATTTGTTTGGGTGTGGTTAGCCTATCAATTTTCGCGGTGGTCGGACAGGCACTATCAATCTAAAAATTGAAGGAAAAGCCCGAATATTTATTTTCGAATATTTTCCTAACGATTTCTAAAATCATACCCAAAAATGTCTTAGCTTCAAATAACACAATATTTCACCCAACTTGTTTGTTTATTTGTTTTGCAACTAAATTCTTATTTTAGCCTTCTAAAATTAACTCACTATTGCTAATATAATGTTTTTTTTTCTAAAGTCACACAAAGATTTCTTAGCTATAAAATTTGCGGTAATAATTTACCCAACCTTATTTTCTCAGTTAATTTCTTATTTAACTTCTAAAATTACTATTTTACCCTTGCTATCTAGACGGGGTATTACATTGCCTCTGCATCTTCACATCCTTTAGGGTGTTTGTGGTGCTTTGGAACAAACTTCTCCAAATATACCATCTGTACATACAAACAGATTTGTTATACATTTGGATAGATATTATGAACATAAAGATAGACAAGTAAAATGGACAGTTACCATAGGTATCAACAAGCAACCAGCCCCTCGGATTGCTTCCTTCAATTTAACCGGAGTGTGCTGAGCTTTAAGGAACTGGAGCCAAGTACCTGTCCAGTTAACCTTTCTAGCCTCTACAGATCCATGACATACTGAACTAGTGTGTTTCTAACTCCTAGTCTTGTGTTGGGCATCCCAAAACATGCCAAAATGAACACCACTGCCCTCCTCTTCCACTCATCACTTAGTATCTTATTCTCTTCTTTCTCGAACCAGCGATAGTAATCAGTGACATTTGAGCATGACTTAGTGAGGTCAAGCTCACGGGCCGATTTCTTCGAAATCACATCGGATTCCTCTTGTTCAAGAAATTCCCCTGTGGTACTCACCCCAAGCAACCAGCCAACTGTCTCATCTGTGATTCTGTACTCCCGACCATGGGCAGAGATAGTGTAATACCCCGTTTAATTAGTAGGGGTAAAATGGTCATTATAGAAGCCTGATAATAATTTTTATTGGCAAAATAATATTTGAATAAATTTTCGAGAGATAGTGTAATACCCCTGCTACGGCAAAAGGCAAACCCACCACCGCCACCAATTTCATCTTCTCTCTCTCTCTCTCTCTCCCTCTCCACCTATCTGCCACCAGAAAACAGCAGCAGCAGAAGCAGAGAGTGGCGGCAGCCACAACCATCGCTGCAACCGCCGAAGCTCCGGGAGCAAGAACCACCAAGCAAACCCACTGCTCGACCTTCGTCCTCTGCTCCTTCTCACCCTCACTTTCTCTCTGTTATTCGAAGTCCACACCAGCAGTGAAGGACGAGAGAGAAGCAGCGGCATCGCCGTCGTTTTCCCGCCGGGACAACCACCGGAGAAGACCCACTTCACCACCTCTTTCTCCCTCCTCTTCGGCTCACTCCCTCAGCCTCCCTTCCTCTGTTAAGAACCTCGGAGAGGTCAGAGCAACCGGAGAGTAGTAGCAGTAGTAGCAACAGCCATTACCGCCGCCGCCGGACCTCCATTATTTCCTGCGATCTTCTTGGCCAAGCTCCGCCACAACACCCAGTGCCTTCTAGTGCTTCCATTAGGCTCCTAAGGCCCCGACCAGGTCAGCAGCAGGTCCAGAACCGGCCAAAGAAGCCATTAAAGCCGGCGGGTGAGCTTCAACTCCGGCGACTCCGACTTGAGACTTCGACCCGACTCATATCTTCACGGTTTTCGGCCATTTTTGTCCTGGGTACGTCCTGCCCTCTCTGTTTAGTTGTTATACGCAATCAAAATCAAGACTTGGTAGCTAAAATCATGATTAGAGAAGCTAAAATGAGATTGTTCTTGAAAAGGGGTTAAAATGTATTTTTCATAAACTTGTTAGCATGACAAAGGGGGGACTGTTTGGTATTTTTAGAAACTAGGGGGTGACTAGAGTCTTTTAACATAACTGTTTTGGAAATAAATAGGGTATTTGTTGATTTTAATATAATTTAGGGTTTATATAATTAAACTACACTTTTAGTTAAAAAAAATAATAATAATAATTTTGGATTAACAATAATAGTTTCCGTCCTCGTCTCGGAAATTTGTTTCGGGCAAAGAAATAGTAAACGAGTCGTTTGTTAAGAATTATAATAGAAACGTTTTGTTAAAAACATTTATTAAACGTGGTTTAATCACTTAGCTCATAACATTGGTTGTTAACTTGTAAAATTAGACTTTTCACTAGTTCTAAATATTATAGTATCGTGTAAAGTTTTCTTAAAAACATAATAGTCGAAAAATCATTTGTCGTTATAAATAGTTCTTAAGTATAATTCATTTAGCTCATATTTTTAATAATCTAATTAGTCACTTTTAAATAATAATAATAATAATAATAATAATAATAATAATAATAATAATAATAATAATAATCGTTTAAAATAGATGTGTTGTTGCATTTATAGAAAATTATAACTAAATAATAAAACGATAGAAATTTAAATAGAGGGGTTTGGGTTAATTTAAAGAAAATACTCCTTAGAAATTATAGAACTTTATTTGAGTAATTATTGACGTAGAAGACACGATTTGTAGGTGACGTCTTTGTAGGCCCGAGCCACTGCTATGACGTGCTTTTGCTACGGAAAGTAAGGTAAGTGAACATGCCAAGCCTTGCGTGCCAAGCTCCTTTCGTGTCACAAGTTGATTTTAATAGTTGTCTCGAAAAGTGTTTGTTATTTATTTACATGTTTATTACAAATTTTCTTGCATTTTAAAGAAGTTGTTTTGCTTGATATTGCCACACGAATACTAATAATGCGTAACTAACATAAAGTGGAAAGATTTGTACGGGAGAAGCGTATTATTGCCGTGCTGACTTTGTTCACTCGGCCTGTGATTAGATTGGTTGTGTTGGCTTCGTCCACTCGGCCCGTTTTTATTTTAACCCGGTCGCAACCTGCCTGGTCGCTCCATGTACTCACCTCTCTGGCCGCAAGAAGTCTTAGGGGGTGCCGGCACTTAAGGTCTTGGATGCGTAGAGTTAGTAGATTCTTCCCCGTGTCAACAAAGTTAATAATACGGATTCTCTGAGATTTGGATATTTAAGAAAGAGAAGAAGAAAGAGATTGGGACTAATTCCCCCCGTTTGAAAGTTGAGAAAAGAAGATCAAAGAATGAAAACTTTATAAGTGTTCTTATTGGATGCATCAGGTTCAGTTTTACAGTTTTACAGTTATTATTTGCGTTCCTGATTTATTGTGAAAAGAAAGTTATGCTTCGTACTCTGTTTTACGAGCTTGGGTGTCACTTACTCAGTATTTCCATGCTGACTTTGAAAACTGCGGTTCCTGTTTCCTTCCCACCGCAGGTTTAGGAGCTGAAGA
This sequence comes from Linanthus parryae, assembly GCA_023055425.1. NCBI lineage: Eukaryota > Viridiplantae > Streptophyta > Magnoliopsida > Ericales > Polemoniaceae > Linanthus > Linanthus parryae. Next base: position 650,445 of record JALGPY010000006.1, read on the forward strand.
GTAAGGTGTAGCTGGGTACCAGACTCACTTAGTTGGATTTCACCCTGAGTAGAATCTAGGTTTGGCTAGTTAAGAATGATGTAGTAGTTTCAGAAACGCTTGTGTAATATCTAGAAACTTTTGTAATGTTTAATATTATGTAATAAATAAATAAGTTGGGATGTTATGCTTTTGATTTCCACCGTTACTTTTAGCATCGCCCTCCCGGTCTTGTTCGAGCCGGATAAGGGGGTTGTTGCATGTGGTATCAGAGCATTCGTTCCAGTTTAAAACCTGTAGGGTAACTAAAATGAATATAGGGCAAGATCATTAAAATTGGAAAGCCGTTCGGGTTATGGGTAGCCTAAGGATAAGTTTTGATTATTCCCGTCCACCCTCATCCTATTTTGAGATTGTTGTGATCTGGTTTGATTTGAGATTTATTTCAATGATTATGGATAGTTGTTACTTTCATAATGAGAATAAGGATGGAGATAGAGTTTGATTTTTGCTTGCTGTGCAAAGAATAGTTATAGTTGCTGACATGAGTTATATGTGTTACTGTGAAGTTGCTATGTGATGTGTGCTTGTTAAGTGATAAATGTGTTAGAGGTATTGTTAATTGTGAAATTATGAGACAGTTGTTAAGATTTTTGCGACCATAACCCAGGAATACCGTAGGATGAGACTGATAGACCGTTACGATATTACTTAGGGAAAGTTTGACAGGAACAGATGGCTGAGAACATCACCATGGAGCAATTCTTCGCGCAAATGACACAGATGATGAATAATGGAGGACAAACAGGAACTAACTGGGCCAAGCAAGTGGCAGATATGAAGCCAATGGATTTTACGGGAAAAGAGGATCCTGTGGAATTAGAGGATTGGATTATAGAAATGGATAAAATCCTTGAGACCGTAGAATGTCCTGATGACCGGAAAGTCAACTGTGCTGTCTTTTACTTAAAAAGCGAAGCGCATCTTTGGTGGAGGAATGCACGAGAAACTCTGCTAGCCGATCCGAAATTCAACTGGGAATCCCTTCAATCTGCGCTGAGAGCTCGCTTTTACCCTCACCATGTGAAAAGAAGCAAGGAACTAGAATTCCAGAACCTGCAGCAGGGAAACGACTCAGTGACCGAGTACTTCCGGAAATTTACAGAGTTGACAAGGTTTGTAGGCAACATGGTACCTGACGAGGATTCCAAGGTCTCTAAATTCATCGCTGGACTGCACGAAAGGCTACAGGAGTCTCTGTCATGCAGAACCTATTCTACTCTCCTTGAAGCCTACGACAGAGCTGCTGACATCTATCGGGTCGTGTCACCTAAGAAGAAAAACGCAAGAAACGTAAGCTAGAAGAAGCAGGAGGAAACAACACCAACTCTGCAAAGGGAAAGCCTAACAATGGAGGAGGTAACCATGAGAAAAACCGAGGCAATGAGCAGGATGATGGAACTCAGCCAATTCGCCGTCATTACTGTAAGAAGTGCCCACGAATTCCACCCCGGAGCGGATTGCGAAGGAAACGTAGTCACATGCATCAATTGTGGACAGAGGGGACACCGCTCTTAAGAATGTCGCCGACCACCAGTCGGAACCAGCCAATAATCCACGGAGGCACCTTTGGAAGACCACAACAGAACAACTACCAGGGAAACCGCCAGCCGAATGGGAACCGCCACTATCAGAATAATGGAGACAATGGATACGGAAGGCAACAAAACTACAACACAAAAAATACAGGACAGAATGGAGCTCAACCCAAGACTGGAAAAAATAATGCTGGATACAAGATGAACAACAATAATGGGGCAGGAGGAGCAGGAGCTCAAAATACCAATGTAGGAAGAATTGCAGTGTTGACAAAGACTGAGGCAGAAGCTGAGTACGGAGTTGGCACAGGAGATTTCCATAACTATGAGCAGCCAACTTCGGGTTGACAACCTACTTGATCAGGTACTAAGGGCTCGTATTTTCGAAGATTGAGTTAAGTTCTAGGGACGACAACCTTTCGATAAGTAGTGTTACGTTCTTAGTACCATTGAGACGTGATTAGCCTTGAGATTTAGTGACCTAATGAGACTAAGACCACTTAATTAGATAGATGTGACTACGACCTTATTTGGTGTTACGTGTTGCATTACGTATATCTTAAAATGGCTATTTGCTATTATTTGTTACGTGAAATTACTTGCCAGCCATGTGATATAAATTCTGTTAGATAGTTGTTTGTTAGATTATATGAGTATCATGAGTAGTTGCCCGATTTTAGTTTCGAGGACGAAGCTTTGTCTGAGGAGGGAAGGATGTAATACCCCGTATAATTAGTAGGGGTAAAATGATCATCATAGAAGCAGGATAATAATTTTTATTGGCAAAATAATATTTGAATAAATTTTCGAGTTTTGTTTGTAGAAAGTTTTAGAATTATATTAGATTAACAATCGTGAATTAATACGTTAACGTTTCGTAAATTTTAGTTAAATTTTAGTTTTAAACGCGTACCCGACCACCGCGAGACTAGGTGAGCTTGTCACACCCAATCACTAGAAGTACTTCACCCACATGCTACAACTCCTCCCTCTCTCTCTCATCCTCACCAAGTTGTGCCTTCACGGCAAAACCACATTTCACCACCTCCAAACTTTCAAACCGCCCCAACCTTCGGGAGGCTTCACCACCGCCCCCTTGTACTTTCCCACCAAGTAACCTACACTATTTAAGAACCTCACCAGCCTCCACCTCCTCACAGCACCAGCAACCACCACCTCCCTCTTCCCCGTCCACATCGTCATCACCACCATTGTTGTAGCTTCGGAAAAGGCAAACCCACCACCACCACCACTTTCATCTCTCTCTCTCTCTCTCTCTCTCTCTCTCTCTCCCTCTCCACCTATCTGCCACCAGAAAACAGCAGCAGCAGAAGCAGAGAGTGGCGGCAGCCACAACCACCGCTGCAACCGCCAAGACTCCGGCAGCAAGAACCACCAAGCAAACCCACTTCTCGACCTTCTTCCTCTGCTCCTTCTCACCCTCACTTTCTCTCTGTTATTCGAAGTCCACACCAGCAGTGAAGGACAGAGAGCGAAGCAGCGGCACCGTCGTCATTTTCCCGTCGGGACAACCATCGAAGAAGACCCACTTCACCACATCTTTCTCCCTCCTCTTCGGCTCACTCCCTCAGCCTCCCTTCCTCTGTAAAGAACCTCGGAGAGGTCAGAGCAACCGGAGAGTAGTAGCAGCAGTAGCAACAGCCATTACCGCCGCCGCCGGACCTCCATTATTTCCGGCGATCTTCTTGGCCAAGCTCCGCCACAACACCCAGTGCCTTCCAGTGCTTCCATTAGGCTCAGAAGGCCCCGACCAGGTCAGCAGCAGGTCCAGAACCGGCCAAAGAAGCCATTAAAGCCGGCGGGTTAGCTTCAACTCCGGCGACTCCGACTTGAGACTTCGACCCGACTCATATCTTCACGGTTTTCGGCCATTTCTGGCCTAGGTACGTCCTGCCCTCTCTGTTTAGTTGTTATACGCAATCAAAATCAAGACTTGGTAGCTAAAATCATGATTAGAGAAGCTAAAATGACACTGTTCTTGAAAAGGGGTTAAAATGTATTTTTCATAAACTTGTTAACATGACAAAGGGGGGACTGTTTGGTATTTTTAGAAACTAAGGGGTGACTAGAGTCTTTTAACATAACTGTTTTGGAAATAAATAGGGTATTTGTTGATTTTAATATAATTTAGGGTTTATATAATTAAACTACACTTTTAGTTAAAAAAAATAATAATAATAATTTTGGATTAACAATAATAGTTCCGTCCTCGTCTCGGAAATTTGTTTCGGGCAAAGAAATAGTAAGCGAGTCGTTTGTTAAGAATTATAATAGAAACGTTTTGTTAAAAACATTTATTAAATATGGTTTAATCACTTAGCTCATAACATTGGTTGTTAACTTGTAAAATTAGACTTTTCACTAGTTCTAAATATTATAGTATCGTGTAAAGTTTTCTTAAAAACATTATATTCGAAAAATCATTTGTCGTTATAAATAGTTCTTAATTATAATTCATTTAGCTCATATTTTTAATAATCTAATTAGTCACTTTTAAATAATAATAATAATAATAATAATAATAATAATAATAATAATAATAATAATAATAATAATAATAATAATAATAATAATAATAATAATAATAATAATAATAATAATAATAGCCGTTTAAAATAGATGTGTTGTTGCATTTATAGAAAATTATAACTAAATAATAAAACGATAGAAATTTAAATAGCGGGGTTTGGGTTAATTTAAAGAAAATACTCCTTAGAAATTATAGCACTTTATTTGAGTAATTATTGTTGTAGAAGACACGATTTTTCGGTGACGTCTTTGTAGGCCCGAGCCACTGCTAGGACGTGCTTTTGCTACGGAAAGTAAGGTAAGTGAACATGCCAAGCCTTGCGTGCCAAGCTCCTTTCGTGTCACAAGTTGATTTTAATAGTTGTCTTGAAAAGTGTTTGTTATTTATTTACATGTTTATTACAGATTTTCTTGCATTTTAAAGAATTTGTTTTGCTTGATATTGCCACACGAATACTAATAATGCGTAACTAACATAAAATGGAAAGAGTTGTACGGGAGAAGCGTATTATTGCCGTGCTGACTTTGTTCACTCGGCCTGTGATTAGATTGGTCGTGTTGGCTTCGTCCACTCGACCCATTTTTATTTTAACCCGGTCGCAACCTGCCGGGTCGCTCCATGTACTCACCTCTTTGGCCGCAAGAAGTCTTAGGGGGGTGCCGGCACTTAAGGTCTTGGATGCGTAGAGTTAGTAGATTCTTCCCCGTGTCAACAAAGTTAATAATACGGATTCTTTGATATTTGGATATTTAAAAAAGAGAAGAAGAAAGAGATTGAGACTAATTCCCCCCGTTTGAAAGTTGAGAAAAGAAGATCAAAGAATGAGAATTTTATAAGTGTTCTTATTGGATGCATCAGGTTCAGTTTTACAATTATTATTTGCGTTCCTGATTTACTCTGCAAGCTTACATTTTAATTATTTTATTTTCCTCTGTATATTTATTGTGAAAAGAAAGTTATGCTTCGTACTCTGTTTTACGAGCTTGGGTGTCACTTAGTATTTCCATGCTGACTTTGAAAACTGCGGTTCCTGTTTTTCCCACCGCAGGTTTAGGAGCTGAAGAGTAAGGTGTAGCTGGGTACGAGACTCACTTAGTTGGATTTCACCCTGAGTAGAATCTAGTTTTGGCTAGTTAAGAATGTCGTAGAGTTTCAGAAACGCTTGTGTAATATCTAGAAACTTTTGTAATGTTTAATATTATGTAATAAATAAATAAGTTGGGATGTTATGCTTTTGATTTCCACCGTTACTTTTAGCATCGCCCTCCCGGTCTTGTCCGAGCCGGATAAGGGGGTTGTTGTAGATAGATTGTGTGGCAGGGTCATAGGCATCGTATATGAAAGCATTGAAAGGTTCAGGTGTCCGCAAAATTTCCAAATGCCTTTATCCCTCCAGTCCTATCTTCTCAATCCATTCCTTCTGGTCAGTAGTCATTCCTTTGTACAAATCGTGAATCTTTGGAAGGGACATGTAACTCTGCCACCTCTCCTTTTTCCCACCCTTTTTCTGTCCCGATTTTGCAACAACTTCCCTTTCCTTTAACCTTTCCACAACTCTTGCCTTTTTTGAAACCCTATTTGGCTTTGCTTGAAGGACACCTTGCTCCTCTAAAATTTCTCTTCTCTTCCTCTCCTGAGCTGATTCTTTGACGTATATGTCCCTCTGGTCATCAGTCATGGAAAACCAGTCTTCCCTTATCTTGTCTGTTATGTCTTTGGTAATGGAATCAATACCCTTGACATTCTTGTATTAGTCAATCCTCTCCATCCTACAATCCAGTTTAAAACAAGTTCAGAGACAGAAAGATATATGTGGCATGTAGATAGAAATCTAAAACATTTAAATCACACTGTAAACAGAACAGACAAAAACTGAATGCACATAACTTAAAACAATCTAGGTTGTGGATAGAAGTGGAACTCACCGAAACCGGATGAATGCTCTAGTAGCTCCAGTAGATGTTTCTTGTTGTGGTGCTGTTTCTTTTTGTGGTGCTGTTTCTTGTGGTGGTGCTATTGCCTCATTATACTTAGCATCCTCATGTTCCCTTTGTTTTGAAGTGGATCTTGGTTTCACCCTGTAGTCATCACCACTTTCTATCTCAGAGGATTCTTCGTCCTCTTGCATCTTTCTTTGTGCCTCGTCCACCCATTCTTTCTTTGCATACTCATCCATTTCACTCCATTCCCGAATCATTGAATTTCTTTGACTCTTGTTCGGTTGTCCATCCTTCATCAGTTTATAATTTTGTTTCCTACTTTGGCTGCACAAACAACTTCCTAGTAAAACTCATAGAACACAGTTTAAAACAGAAAATGAATTGTTTGAAGGACATATAACATGGATAGAAACGTAAAACTAATAGCATGGAGTGAGAGCATTTTAGCTCTAAAGTATGAACAAAGCAACCTTGGACCGAACAAATAAAGCGGTAAAACTTAAAAAGAGGTAGATAAGATTTCATAATGTACAGACTGAAACCTTGAACAGATATGAAAGAACTCACATGTACAGTTCCAGAGCAACCTCTTCAGTGTGGTCAATATCCTCATGTGGGCTTGGGTCTCTTTCCTTCCTCTTCTTCACTGTTTTCTTGGTTTCTTTCTGTTGTACTCTTATCCTGGTTGGTTTTGTTTGATTTCTATGTTGCCTCTTTGGTTTGACTTGTTCTTTGTTGAAGTCCAGCCTTCTCTTCAGTCTAGGGCTTTTCCTGCTACCTTCTTTGGTTTCAGTTTGGGATTTTGGGGCTGGGGTTGGGTTTTCGTTATGAACTTCCTGTGGTTCCTCCACATTCCCACCTTCTCCATCCCCTACATTCGGTGGTAAATGGTCACCGGTGGGTTTCAATCCATCAAAAACACACAAAGCAAGTTCAGAAGTTGGAATACATGTGGCTAGTGCACCGGTTGTGTCATGGGTTTCAACAATTTCATCTGAACCGGTTGTGTCCTTAGTTTCATCAATTTCATCGACTGATTTTTGAGTCTCTTCAGTTTCTTCCACGCATAGGATGCTGTCTTCCTGCTCTTTGTTGTTATCTGGCACTCCGATTGTCTCTTGGGTTTCTTCGGTTTCTTTGGCGCTTGAAGTACTTACAGATGGCTTTGCAATAACATCTGGGTTTTCTTCTTTTCTCTCCGATATGGAGGTCTCCGGAGTTGCATCGATTTCCTCTTCATTTTGGGCTTCGGCGGTCGCCGGAGTAACCTCTGTATTTTCAGAGACATGCCCACTTTCTTCCACATCCACTGTAATCGACTTGTTTGCTTCATCACAAACATCCATTGTGATTTTTGAAGGATAAACAGATTCATCAATGGGATCCATTGCTATTGCAGAAGATGAGAGATTGGATGACAGATTGGATGAGAGATTGGATGAGAGAGAGAGATATGTGGTGTTTTCAGATGATGAAGAGAGAGTTTGAGAGTTTGATGTGAGACATTCAAATCAAATTTGAATTGAATTGACAAGTTGAGATGATGACTGAATTGGGAACTCAACTGCCATCAATGGTGGTGGTTTCACTAGCCGTTAATAGGGGGCAGTTGCTTTTTGCAGCCGAAGAGACATGTCATGGAGAAAGACAATTATACCCCCATTCCAGTTGCTTTGTATTTTTATCTGAGACAGTAATCGGATTTGGATGTTCTACATTTTTATCTAGAATAGTTTAGGGTTTTGGGGTTTAGGGTTTAAGGTTTAGAATGTCTAATACACTTAATGTTCTCTCTATCAGTTTTGTATTTCTATCCGGTGGGTCACAATGTCTGTCAGAACAGAAATCAATGTTTACTTTGTTTTTCTTCTTCATTATTTCCTGGAGATCATTAATTTGGGCGTGCTAATGATAACTATCAGGCCTTGAGCCGCAACATTAAAGATTTATGTTGTTTCCAAAGCTAATGTAATTTCCAATGATAGTAATCATCCAACTCTCTGCATTCTGCATTATCAGTTAGAACTGAACAAACAACTCTCAGTTTGAACTACAACTCTCGCATTCTCCTCCAAAACAATGGAGGAAAATAGTGTTGTGTTTGGGTTACAAGTCCCTTCAGATAATAGCTCACACCTCTCAGAAGGTTATGGCAACCCTTCATATGGTATTCAAACAACCTGGAAACAGAGGTGAATGCATCTCCTAAGAGGAAGTTTGACCTCAATGAGCCTCCTCCCACTGATGATGATGCAGATTTCTCTAATGTCATACACGATAATGATATAGTGAACGGTAAGATATATTATTGGATGTTTTAGATTAAGAGTACGATGTAGTGTACTAGTTACTTATAAATGTGCTTGTTGTTTCAGAGGGATCACTCTCTGAAGAACAAATCATGGAGAAGAGGTTGCAAAGCGAAAAAGCGGCGTACGATTGGTACCTTCTGTATGCATTTTTAAATGGATTCGGCATTGAGAGGGATAACCGTAGGTGTTTCGAAAAATACGGACAAAAAATCAAGTCAAGAATCTTCGTATGTGCCCGGCAAGGCCATCGATTACAGATGTGCTACTTAAGGCCCGACATGAAGAGAGAGCATAAGAATGACACTAGATGTGGCTGTCCAGCATGAATTCGTATTGCTCGATCTACCCCGAACACACAATTTCGTGTTAAGCAAGTCACTTCTGAGCACTCGCATCCCCTAGCGGACCCCAAAGTAACACACAAGCTTAGGTTTCATAGGAAGGTCAGTCAACATGATTTGGAACACGTTATTTCACTAAGGAAAGTGGGTATAAGGACTTGTGAAGCATTCCAATTAATGGTCTCACAAGCCGGTGGTTACGCCAAACTTGGTTACACTGTCAAAGACCTGTACAACAAGTTACAGTCATTGAGAAAGGCTTACTCTAACTCTGGAGATGGGCAGCTGGCCTTGCAATACATTGACACCCTTGAGCATACCCATTGGGGTGTATTCAAAAGGTATTGTTTGAATTACTGTCCAGTAGGTTGTGGTCTCATTCTAGATGCTTTAAATTTCTTTCTGAAATATCAAACTACTATATTGTTTCATGATTGTTTATAATTTTTATCTACCTGTGTATATATACTATCCAGTATCCTGAAACAAATATTTGTGTTTTTTCAGTTTCCAGTTGGGTGAAAATCAACAGTTACAAAGCATTTTCTGGCGTGACGAGAGATGCCAACGTGATTATGTAAGGTTTGGAGATGTTTTGGTGCTTGAATCCACCTACAAAACCAACATGTACCTAAAGCCTCTTGTCATACTCTCCGGTGTTAACAACAACTTTCAGACGTGCGTTTTCACAGTTGCCGTTCTATAAGACGAGACCACGGAATCGTACAAATGGGTATTAAATTGCTTCCTAGAAGCAATGGATAACAAGGTACCCATATCGATCATAACCGATGGAGACTTGGCAATGAAAGCCGCTATTGCAGAAGTTCTTCCACTAGCGAAGCATCGTTTGTGTGCATGGCATCTATGTTGCAATGCCGAAGGAACCCTAAAATTGGGGTCAGAATTTATGAAGTACTTTCGAAAATGCTTGAGCAAGAGATCCGATGTTAACTAATAGAACGATGATTGGCAATACATGGTAGACAAGTGGGGTATTGCGAACAAGAGGTGGGTAACGGGTGCCTACATGACGCGCCACTTATGGGCAGAGGCTTTTCTCAAGGAATTTTTCTTCGCCGGTCAGAAAACTACACAAAGGTGTGAGAGTATCAACAAATTTTTCAAACAATATTTGAACTGCAAGAACAATCTTCTCGATCTTATTAAGGGAATCATGCGGGGCATCGAGAAGCTTCGTGAGAACGAGCGAGGTGATCATTGTACTTCTGACCAATCACTTCCTGTTCTAACAAGCCAATTTAAGCTACTTGAAGAGCATGCTGCCATGTTCTACACTAGGGCTGTGTTTGCGAAGTTCAGGGAGCAAGCAAGGAAGGCAAGTCAATACAAAGTTGTTGGAGTTGAAGAAATACCTGAATATGACATGGATGCAATCTATGTCACAAGGGAGAAGGAAAGGGCATCTCTAGTAAGTTCACATGATACACTATCTCTTATGACTGCTTTAAACTGTTATCTGTAATTTTTAGGTATCCTTCTAGCTCGTCAATTGAAATATCTGATATCCTTTGTTTACTGGACAGTTCTTTCCAGTACTTTCATTCTTATCTATTTGTTTATAATTTCTATCTACTCTGTCGAATAAAATATCTGAAAGCTTTGAACTTTTTCCTTACAGCACACATTTTTCTGTCAACGTGATAATACCATGCTCTACTGTTCCTGCAAGAGGTTTGAGTCATCACATATAGTTTTGGCCACATTATTTTTGTGCTCTTTCATAAAGGAGTTCAATATCCGATCGGATAAAGGTGAGATATTGTAAAGCACCTAGAAATTGCCTGAAAACAGTGGGTCAGGAAGGAGAACTCCTTCAATTAACATGATATTCCGTACCAGCTTCTAGAGTTGGAGATGGTTTGCAGGTACTCATATTAAACCGAGACAATAAGTCAATAATGTATTTTTCCTTATTTATTACGATGTCGTTTGTGTTACGAGACACTTGCAGACCAAGAAAGTAAGAGAGTGGACCAAGATTGGTCATCTCAAACTCAGTCCCAAGTTTGGTGATGAGGGATGAAATGTAGGGAAGGTCATTCCCGGTTGATATAATGTCGTCAACATAAAGCAACAATAAGGTAATGCCGTTATTGTGATGACGGACAAATAAAGAGTTGTCGGCATAAGAAGCTTTAAAACCAAGAGAAAATAAGAAAGTTGTGAAGCGTTCAAACCAGCCACGAGGAGCCTGTTGGAGGCCATAAATTGATTTGTGAAGACAACAAACATGATTTGAGAATTGAGGATCCACAAATCCAATAGGTTGCTTCATAAAAACTGTTTCACGTAAGCGGCCATGTAAGAAAGCATTTTTTACGTCTAATTGATTAAGAGGCCAGGAAAATGAAACAGCAAGAGCTAAAACACAACGAACAGTCGCATGTTTAACTACCAGACTAAATGTTTCGTCGTAGTCAAGGCCCAGAGTTTGATGAAAGCCCTTAGCGACTAACCGGGCCTTGTAACGAGAAACAGTCCCATTGGGGTTAAATTTGGTCTTGTAGACCCATTTATTGCCTATAATATTCATGTGAGGTGTAGGAGCAACTACGCTCCATGTGTGTTGTTTTATAATACTCTTAAATTCAGCAGACATGGCGTCACACCATTGAGGTTGTTTAGAAGCCTCATGAAAGGAAGTAGGATCAGAAGTGTTGGTGTGTGCAGTGACAACATTAAAACCAGAATATGAGGGTAGAGAGGCAGGAGCATTAGATACAATTTTTCTCTTAGAAATGTCAGATTTACTCCGAGTGCGCATAGGATGACCTCCAACAGGGGAAGGAGCAGGGGGTGGGGGATCATCATTGGGCTATGAAGAGGTACGTCGCCTCTGCTGGGAGGTTGCTGAGGTGTCAAGTCAGCCATGCCAAAATCTCCCGCAGGCTGCACCAAGTCAGAGCCTCAGCTGGGTGTAGGTCAGTTGGGGGTGGAACTGACCCAAGGCTGGGTCTAGGCTCTTGACCAGGCACTGGACCAGGGGCAGAACCAGTGTCTGTGGAAGCCTTCTTGGCTCTCTTGTTGATGGGATGGTGTTTACTTCTGTGGGTTTAATTCTATTTTATTTTCTTTGCCAAGAAAAAAAGGTTAAATCTATGGTAGATGCTCTCAAATATTTTTCCAGTTTTTGGAAATTCGATTACTGCTAATGGCAAACTGACCCTTTCAGGGCATTCACATTTTTTTCACAGGTTGATGAACATTGCTCCCGAAAACATTTCATCTAAATGAAAAATTGTAAGTGAACACCGTATCAGACAAATGTGGGCTTGAGTTACGAATGATTCCAATAAAAAATAATAATGTAGTATCCAGACTCAGCTTGAAGAAAAGAGCTAGCGTGTTTGTAACTGAACTTCTGTTGGCGATACTTTGTTGCTGGATTTTGATGATGGCACTTTCGTGAGAAGACTTGGTGCAAAATTACTGCAAATTTACTTGTGAGCTGTTGTCGCAGCACCTCTTTAATCACTGTGTGGTTGGATTAGCATATGATTTGGGTCTCAATGTTATGCTTCCCTTGAGGTCTCTTCTTCGAATACCTCAGAAATTCATTTTTATCACGAACTTTAAGACTATACATTTCATGCCCAATTAGCTACACAAATATGTTTATACAAAATCACGACACTGAGGGTATTATAGTCATATTGACATATACCATTCTTCTTATCTCATAGTACTACCCAAACGTGATAAATTATATCCTACTTCATATCTTGTCGAAGTATAAACCCAAGATTGAGACTTGGGAATGGCAATTTATACACTCATACCCGTAATATTTACGAAAGTCAAGTACGAACAAACGAGCTAGAAGTAAAGGTCCTACGAAAGCATCTACAGACAAACAAGAATAAAGCCAACTAGGTACATACACCAAGAGCAGAAGAACAAAACAAAGAAGTGACTCTTTCGAGATTGGTCCTTCACTTCTTAGAGGTCTTTTGGTCATCCGTTGAACCTTCAACCTTCTTCTTCTTCTTCTTCCTCGTACTTGATCTGAAACCTGTCGTCTTTGTGGTTTGGTTTTGTTGTTGCATAACAAAGCAAGACTTTCTCTGTAACGAACCATTCGCGAGTCATCGCCATGGCTTATGTTCTCCATGTTGGGTTTTTTGGTTGATTCAAAATCCTAGCATGGGATGGTCAAAGGAGGCTAATAGTTTTGGAAGTAATTACATTACTTTGGCAGCAAGGAATCTCTTTGATTCCTTGTAGGGGTCTACTTTGACTAATATATTTGGTAGTGTCCTTATTGGATTAGGAAACAATTTAGGATGAATTATTTCCTAGTTTGTCTCGGATTAGTTTTGGACATTACTTGGGCTCCAAGTCTTGTACTAGTATATAAGTAGATGCTAGGGTCATGAATTGGTGTGTTCTTGTAATTGGTATTAGCTTCTCATCAGTAAATTGGTTGGTTTGGCCGTGGATGTAGCTAGTCTCAAAACTAGTGAACCACGTAAATTCTTGTGTTGTTGATCCTACTCTTGTTTTTCCTTGCTTTCTCTTGTTTCTCGCGTATTGGAATCCTAACAAGTGGTATCAGAGCCTGGTTTGTTGAGATTCAAGAGAAGCAATGACGAGTTCGTGATCAAGATCTGTCGGGTTTGATGGGAAGATTGGGTTTCCGTTGGTTGGCCTCTGAAACAGGGGGTGCAAGCACAACAAGCCTTTGTTGGGAGGCTATTGGGTTCCTTGTTGGGGGAGCAATCGGGCTCTTGTTGTGGAGCATTGGAATTGTGGATCTAGTTTTTGTACATCCAGCACGCTTTCGGTTCCAGCATGCGTCAATCGATATGGCGTGCTCAACCCGACAAGTGATCTTGATCTATATCTGGATTTGGCAACTAGGAGGATTCAAGTCTAGGTGGAGGCGACTCGAATCAACTAGCGTTTGGAGGGAATGTCCCAAGATTTGCTCACCTGTAGATCTCGCTTCAGGGGGAGGAAGAGGGACAACACCCGAGGACGATGATGATCTCTAGGCCCCTTGAGGGCGGTTTGGGCTCCTGGCATGGAGCATGGGAGCGTGTTATTGGGCACGCGGGTTGGTAGCGCGATTGGATATTGGATTGGCGCGCTTTGGTTATTGGTTTTGTGTGCATTGGTGCGGATGGCGGCGCAAATTGGCATGACATCGTTTGATAGGCACTTTGTTGCGAAGTGTCATTGGCGCAACGTTGGGGTATGCATTGTGTCATGGTGCATTAGGGAGCGTTTATTGGGACGCATTGTCTTTGTGTTTGTTGAAGACGCATAGACGCGCTTGTTGGGGCGCATTGGGAGTGTGTTCAATTCCGCAAATTGGGAGTACACTCGGATCGGGTTTGTTGGATTGATGAGAAGAATTGGTTCGGTAGCTACGGAGTTTGAATCAAGGTGGAGGTTTGTTGGGTTTTTTGGTTGATTCAAAATCCTAGCATGGGATGGTCAAAGGAGGCTAATAGTTTTGGAAGTAATTACATTACTTTGGCAGCAAGGAATCTCTTTGATTCCTTGTAGGGGTCTACTTTGACTAATATATTTGGTAGTGTCCTTATTGGATTAGGAAACAATTTAGGATGAATTATTTCCTAGTTTGTCTCGGATTAGTTTTGGACATTACTTGGGCTCCAAGTCTTGTACTAGTATATAAGTAGATGCTAGGGTCATGTATTGGTGTGTGCTTGTAATTGGTATTAGCTTCTCATCAATAAATTGGTTGGTTTGGCCGTGGATGTAGCTAGTCTCAAAACTAGTGAACCACGTAAATTCTTGTGTTCTTGATCATGATCTTGTTTTTTTTCTTTTCTTGCTTTCTCTTGTCTCTCACGTATTGGAATCCTAACACTCCAGACCTGGATCTTCCTTCAAGGCACCACTCTTGCAATCATAAACATGGCCGCAGTATATGAGTTCCTCCTCGTTCAACTTGTGCACGTAAATTAAATCATCGCTCAAGAAACCCATCGGTACTCCATGCTCATGGTCAAGATGGAGTAATTTAAACCAAGAATCAGCAACACCATACTGCTTCATCACCCAGACATCGTATCCTCTGGTGGAGGCATAGCAGACACCAAGAGTTTTCTTGTACTCATGAATACTAGATTCCATAAACACATGATCTTCTTGTGGGAGAGATATCTCGTGGAACACATCACCGTTCATGTTGAATCCCAATATAAGACTACGCCGCACCCCTTCACCACCACCACCACCACCACCAACGAACTCGGCCTTCCAGTGGTAAACATCATTAAAAAGGAGAGGGTCCCCGTGGTTACGAATCTTGTAGGAGGAGACGTAATCATCCTTCCTTGTCCATGAATTCAGACCGAGAGTGTAGACATCCACTTGATAAGACATAGGATCTTGTTGTTGCTGTTGTTTTACTGTTTTATTAGGGGAAAGTCTTACCAATTTGAAGTCATTAATTTGCGGTACGTAACCGAAACCCATAGCTACGCCGCAACAGTTGCACGGGCTGCGGGGGGAGTAGAAGGAGAACCAAGAGGAGTAGGAGGGGGAGGTTTCAGAACATTCCAATAGTGAAGGGTTGTTGTTGGGAAGAGTATCGACGGTTTCGCAAACCCTAATAGCGGGATTCCAGAAATAAATCTGCTGCGGATCAGCCAAACAGAACAAACCATTGCTGGAACTGACGACGCGGATGTTTGCCATGGAGGAGTAAGGGTTATGGAGGAAGTTGTGGAAGGCAAAACAACTACTCGAGTAGTCGATGAAACTTTGATCGTCAACGGAGAAGTTTAGAATGTTACCGTGTTTGTAGATGGCGACATGTTCTTCTACTTTAGTAAGGTGCTTCATATGAAGATTCATGAACTCGGGGCTCTTGATGACTGATTCAAAATATTTGCAGGAACACAGACATTGGATTAACGACTGACTGGTAACCTCAAAAATATGTCTACCAAGATTTCTTTAGGGAGACCTGACACCAAGGAAGAGGAGGCAACACCACAAGACATGGCGGCGGCGGCAGCGGCGGCAGCGGCGTTGTAGTATCAGTGACAAGAGAGACGATTAAGCTTTCTCTCTATATATATAAGGGCCATTGCTAGGGCGGCTTTTACTATTCCTAGTTTAGTTCAGAGTAGTAGTAGTAGTATGATTTGACTATTACTGTTACCATTTGAAAATAATGTTTTGCAAATCATGCACTGCCACCATATGAAAATAAGGTAAAAGACACTTTGACCCCTAAAGTTTTCGCAACCTTGCCGAACCTTGCCCAAGTAATTGACATTCAACGGCCCAGTTGACTAGTTTCCCGTCAGCCAATCGATTGGAATTAATGACCTCAGTCAATTTTTTCGCTAAATACCAATTTTATGAAATTAGGAGACGCGGACACGCTGCATATATACATACATACATACATACATACATAATGTATGTATGTGTGTATGTATACGTACGTACGTACGTACGTACGTATGTATGTATGTATGTATGTATGTATGTATGTATGTATGTATGTATGTATGTATATTAATTCAAAACTTAAACTAATTGACAAATTTGAAACTATATCCATTGCAAGAGTCGAATGAAGTTTAGCATCCAAAAGATAGCAACACATAATATACAAATTATAAGGGTATTTTTTCAAAATTTTAAAAAATACACGAGGTGGAGGTGAACTGTCTCATGTTTTCATCTTTAAACTGTCTTCACCAACCCTGGCCGCACAATCTCTTTGACGAAGAAAACAAATAGGAAGAGAAGCAAGAATAATCAGATTTAGTTTGATAAATCGATTAACAACTTTGTCCAACTCTCTTTCTCTACGTCTCCCCCAAATGGAACCAGGCATTTCGGGCCACATCCTTATCAATTTTATTCGAAAACACCAGGTGGAGTTTTCGAAACATCGTTCATGTGTGTCCAAGTTTCCGACACGTTCTGAGTGTTCGAAACGGGAACAGCACCCCTGATGGAGTGTCCGTGCAACATAGGTTTCAATCCTCCATGTTTGGAAAATGACACTTTCACTCATTTCTTGTACACATGTAGAATATTTACACATCCTGATTGTGTCATTCTATATTATTAAGAGGCAAATTTGTCCCAAGAACTACTATCAGTGACATACCTCATCCATAGATGTGTCACAATTATGGAGTGCCGATTTCTTGAAATTTGGCAAACAAAAGGGGTAAAAGTGTCTTTTACCCCAAGCTTTGTGTTAAACTCGATGGATGAAAGTGTCGTTTCCCAAACTAGAGGGGGCAAAAGTGTTTTTAATCTACAATGTTATGAAAAGATTAACAAATTTCGGTATCATTTGGCTAGTCAAATCATCTTCTCATTGAAAGAACATGACATCCATTTTGAGGCAGATACGTTCACACATGGCTTCTCACGGATGAACAAACTCAGACTGATTGTGACCAGCTCTAGAGCTAACACGAGTTTGGCCATTTTGATTCCAGCGCGAATGAAACCAATCTGAATCAACAATTGAGTCAATAGCATTCCAATCCTTTGTAGTAATCTCAATATGGGATGGAACTTATGAAAATAGCAGCCATACATACTTGTATATAGATTGATTTGAGGTTTCAAATTGTGTCAGAAACAACATCTTACACGTATGATCACAATCGCAAGAAACACAATTTCCAATATTTGAGTCAAAATGTAAACCGTGAGCTTCCTCTGCATCATAGATACTTAAATTTTTCTACACCGGATATTATGCTAACTGCTAGCTAAAACATTAGTTGGTAAAAGGGTTCCTGAGGGAGAAGCTATTCAGATGAATCAGTCGAACTTGCAAGGCGAGCTTCTTGGTAGTTGTTGCTCTTATCTTTCCTGTCCCCTTGATAACTCCGTTTTCGGAGTTATTTTATTGCTTATTTTGCTACGTTTTGTGTGCTCATATTGGATAATGTTGCGTCTTTTCGAGTAGATCATGTGTTTATTTGAGAAAATGAGTTCGTATGCTAAAATGTGAAGTTCGGGCGTTTTTTGCATTGTTTTACGTGCTATTTATCTTATTTTGTCACATTTGATCTTCGCGGGGTGTTCGTGTTGTGATTTTCAGGGCCGGAGCACGCGAGGAGCAAGTGGATAGAGGAAACGAACTTCGGAAGTGATGCGAGCTCAAGATTTGGGAAGGAAAGCGAGAGTTGATGGATCAAGTGCTAGAGAGGCTCAAGAGAAGATGATACGAGTGTTGAGGCATGAGGAGAGCTCAAAATGGAGGATTGAATGAAGAAACGATGCCCGGGAAGTGATTCGGAAGCAAGAGGAACAAGTGGGAAGAAGATGGAAAAATTTGATGAAGCAACTAGGTCGCATGACCTAGTTACTAGGTCACACGACCTAGTTAGCGATTTCAGCTTGTTTCAGTAGGTCATGCGACCTACTATACAGGTCACACGACCTGTTCTGGGCAGCACAGTAGGTCGCACGACCTACTTAACTAGGTCACACGACCTAGTTCGGGCAGATTTGTTTTGTAACTTTTTGGGGTTGCTTTGTAATTACTCCTAACTTGTTTTAAACATTGGGAGAACGTATTAGACTTGGTTAGGGCATGTTTTTGGGGATTATCACGTACTCTATCACATTGAAGAGAGCTTGGAGCTTAGGAGACGATCAAGGAGGCTTGGAATCATTCGTTTGATCTCTAAAACTCCGTTTCTTCTCTATTCTTGTTATTTGATCACGAAACTTTGTACGTGAATCATGTTTTTGAGTAGCTAAACACTTTTCTCAGGGTATCTCGTAGGGAGCTAGGATTTGATCACGATATTTGTGATTTATGGATTTGATTTCATGCGTTTGGCTTAATTGATGAACTTTTTATCTAGCTATGTGTATTTTTTGTGTTTAATTCATCTTTGCTATCAATAGACGTATTGTTAGGATAGAGCTAGGTTATGAATGTTAGAGACATCAATATTCATTGCCCGGAAAATTGAAATACACACTAGCCGTATCTAGGGTTGAGAAATCTTGCTAGTTAGCTAGAACAAAGAGTAGACAAATTCTCGTAATGCGTGTTTAAACTCAATTAGGCTAGAGAAATCAGTTTTTAATAGTTTAAACATAGGAGTTGGTTGAGACATCTTCAACGTAATTGTGCTCGTTTAGCTAGATAAATGTTAATCGTGTTAACAAAACATAAATCCAATATCGTGTGAAATACCTAGTGACCGTAGAGATATCCTGACTTTTCCAAACTTTGAGAAATTTTATAATCGTTCATCTTTATTAATCGTGAAGCAATTCAATTGATTAATTGAGATACTTGTTTTTAATTTTAGTAGGATTAATAGAACAACACAACTGCGCTTTGCCCACATAAAGAACGAATTTAATCGCTAATTTACGACGAAGTCTCTTGGGTTCGACAACCCGGATTTCCGGAATTTATTACTACACACGACAGCTGTACACTTGCAGTTGGAGCGTGTCAAGTTTTTGGCGCCGTTGCCGGGGACTTCAAATAAATTAGTTATTATTTTTCTCTTTAGGGATTTACTTTTTCAGTTTATATCTGTTACTCACCTACTTTCTATGTGTAATCTGTGTTTTCAGGTTGAACTTCACGGTGCATGTCCCGTTCTCGAGACGAGCCTTTGCACCCAACACTTGAGGACCCGGAAACTTTGTTACGCGCACAACGTAGAGACAAGATGAAGACAAGCTCAGTTGCTATGGATGACGAAACTAGAGCTGAGTTTGAGAGGATCCGCAAAGGTATGCAGGATGCGGAGGCAGCTAGAGCAGCAGCTGTAGAGGATGCAGCCAATAAAGCACGAGAAACTGAGGAGCTGAGGGCTCAAATGGCTGAGATGCAGGCAATGATGGATCGCTTGGCTCCCCCAAATCCACAACCACGTCCTGGTGTGGGGGCACAAGTGGCGAACATCGGTGGAAACAATAATGGGAATAATGGGGGAAACAACAGGCAGAACAATGTCGAGAATGAAGAACGCCCTATGGTGGATTATTTCAGGACTACTCCAGCGTGTTATCAGCCTACCATTGTCAGGCCACAGATCAATGCCCAACACTTCGAGTTGCGCCAACATATGATCAATATGTTTCGTGATGAGTGCGCATTCAACGGAGCTCCAGGAGATTATCCCAATCACCATCTGCTGGTATTTGAGAAAATCACATCAACCCTGCACGACCAACGAGTTCCAGATGAAACAGTTAAACTATTACTATTTCCCTTCTCCTTATCTGGAAAAGCCAAGAAGTGGCTTATGGAGCTGCCAGTTGGTAGCATAGTGACATGGGCGGATTGTTGTCATGAGTTTCTGAGGAAGTATTTGCCACCATCCAGAGTCGCTCAGCAGATGGCTGAGATTGCAAAATTCACTCAGGAAGAAGACAGCTCATTGGGAGATGCTTGGAGGAAGTTCAGCCAAATTCTCCGTAGATGTCTGAATCATGGGGAGCCATGGCACAAGCTCTTCCATTATTTCTACACTGCATTAGACAAGGAGACAGCTGACCAGTTAGATATGCTAGCTGGAGGTAATTTTATGGGGCTTGGAGCACAGCGAGCTCAAGATCTGCTGAACAACGTGTCAAAGAGAGAGTCTACACGAACTGAAACTCGTAGGTACTCCAAACCGGGGGATGCATCCTTAGTCAACAAGATTGAATCTATGGAACAAAAGCTGGAATCCATGACCTCAGCATTTCACGGCATGCACCCTCCATCACAGAAGCCCATGGGTGAATTACTAGCAGATGAAAGCCAGGGATATGATAATAGTGTTGAAGATGTGAATTTTATGCGACAGCAGCAATGGCCTAACACCTATCATCCCAACAATCGCAATCACCCCAACTTCAGCTACGTCAATCCGAACAGTGGATTATATGCACCCAGTCAGAGACCAAATGTTCCATATCAAGCGCAAAGGCAAGTTCCACAACAGCAGGCTCCACAAAAAGAAGAGCAAGAGACGAATGCTTTATTGAGAAAGCTCCTAGCTAATCAAGACAGGATGGAGAGCACGATTGTCTCAATACAAGCCACAATGAAGAGCCACGAGACTCAGATTGGTCAGATTGCCAACCAAAATATCAAGCTTCCACCAGGTATACTTCCAGCAAATACCATCACTCCTAATGAGCAGCTGAATGCCATCACAACTCGCAGTGGCATCACTACTGAGGATCCCCCATATCCTAGCCACGCGCGAGCAGAAGCAACTAAGGCAACCGAAAAGGCGTTGGATGGAGCAATTCCCGTGCCTACCGTGATTCCCCAATCAAAGGACACGAGTAGGAAGTCGGAAGAGAACCAAAAGCCTAAGGAGTATAGCATGCGTGTTCCATACCCGCAGAGGTTGAAGAGCCAAGAGGATGCAAAGCACTTCAAGAAGTTTGTGGATATCTTCAAGAAGCTGCATATCAATATTCCCTTTGCAGAGGCCATATCACAAATGCCAAAGTATGCTAAATTTCTCAAGGACCTCCTTTCCAATAGGAGGCGCATGGATGATTTTGAGACAGTGACTCTGAATGAAGAGTGTAGCGCCGTTGTTCAAAAAGCGCTACCAAAGAAGATGAAAGATCCAGGTGGTTTCATCATTCCTGTGACTTTGGGAGATGCCTTTCATGGTAGGGCATTGTGTGATCTTGGCGCTAGCATCAACTTAATGCCTACATCAGTTTTTGAGCAGCTTGGTGTGGGAGATCCAAAACCCACTCGGATGTGCTTGCAGATGGCTGACCGCACCATCAAACGCCCAAGGGGTGTGTTGGAGGACGTGCTTGTGAGAGTCGAGGGACTTATCTTCCCCGCTGATTTTGTGATCCTAGACATGGAGGCCGACGATGATGTCCCCCTTATCTTGGGCCGCCCGTTCTTGGCTACAGGGAGGACAATCATTGATGTGGCTAACGGAGAGCTAACTATGAGGATCAATGATGAGAAGGTGGCTTTCAACGTATTTGAAGCTATGAAGTTTCCCGCGTATGCGGTGAGTGAGCAATGTTTTGGGGTGGAGGCATACACACCAGATGAGGAGGAAGACATTTTATTGGAGCGACTATATGAGGAGCTTTCTCTACTTGACTCTAGCGAAAAAGAGCAGGCTATGGAGACTCATTGGCGCCAGCCCTTACCCCTCTTTAATGAGGGAAGCAGGAAGACTCTTATTCCTTCTCTTGATATTGCTCCTATTTTAGAGTTAAAACCTTTACCTGCACATTTAAAATATTTATATCTGGGATCTAATGAGACTTTACCTGTGATTGTGTCTGCATGTTGGACAGGGAACAGGAGGAGTAGCTTCTCAAGGTACTACAGGAGAGAAAGGCAGCTATGGGATGGACCATAGCAGATATCAAGGGGATCAGCCCCACAGTTTGCCAGCACAAGATTCGGCTCATGGAAGATAAGAAGCCGGTAGTTCAGTTTCAGCGCCGCCTCAATCCTCACATGCAGGAGGTGGTGAAGAAAGAGGTGCTTAAATGGTTGGAGGCGGGTATCATTTATCCCATTTCCGACAGCACATGGACTAGCCCGGTGCAGTGTGTCCCTAAGAAGGGAGGTATAACTGTGGTGGAAGGGGAAAAAGGTGATCAGATTGCTACTCGTACTGTTACTGGGTGGAGAGTTTGCATGGATTACCGCAAGCTCAATGATGCCACTTTGAAGGATCATTTTCCCCTCCCATTCGTTGATCAGATGTTGGATAGGCTAGCACGTCATTCTCATTATTGCTTTTTGGATGGGTACTCCGGGTACAACCAGATAGCAATTGAGCCAGCTGACCAGGAGAAGACGACATTCACTTGTCCTTATGGGACCTTCGCTTTTAGACGGATGCCTTTTGGGTTATGCAACGCACCTGCTACATTTCAGAGGTGTATGATGTCGATCTTCTCTGACATGATGGAGCAGAACTTTGAGGTATTCATGGATGACTTTTCGCTTTATGGTGATGGTTTTGATGACTGTTTGCAGCAGCTGGCCCGGGTTCTTGATAGATGTATTGACACTAACCTGGTGCTCAACTGGGAGAAGTGTCACTTCATGGTGACTGAGGGCATAGTTTTGGGGCACAAGATATCCAGCAAAGGTTTAGAGGTGGATAGAGCCAAGATCGAGGTGATTGAGAAGCTTCCTTACCCTACCTCTGTCAAAGGGGTAAGAAGTTTCTTGGGACATGCAGGGTTCTATCGGCGCTTCATTAAGGACTTCTCGAAGATCACGAATCCTTTGTGTGGATTGCTTGAGAAGGATGCAGTCTTTGATTTTAATGCGGAGTGCAAGTCAGCTTTTGATTTGCTCAAGGAAAAGCTGATTAGCGCGCCTATCATCACCACACCAGACTGGACCCTACCATTTGAGCTCATGTGTGATGCTAGCGACTATGCGGTGGGAGCAGTTCTGGGCCAGCGGAAGGATAAGGTAGCTCACGTCATTTATTACGCCAGTCGTACTCTTAATGATGCACAGGTTAATTATGCAACCACGGAGAAAGAGATGTTGGCCATCATATTTGCGTTGGACAAGTTTCGTCCATATCTTGTGGGTTCTCAGGTGACTATTTTCACGGACCATTCAGCCCTCAAGTACCTTCTCACCAAGAAGGACGCCAAGCCAAGATTGATCCGGTGGGTTTTATTGATGCAAGAGTTCGATGTGGTGATCAAAGATAAAAAGGGGGTAGAGAATGTGGTTGCGGACCACTTGTCAAGACTGGAGAACGGTAAGCAGGAAGATTTGCCTATTCGAGAGGATTTTTCCAGATGAGCAGCTTATGGTTGTGGTTGCAGCTGTGCCTTGGTTTGCTGACTTGGCAAATTTCAAGGCACTCAACATTGTACCCAAGGACATGACTTACCACCAAAGGAAGAAATTCTTTGCAGATGCGCGACAATACTTCTGGGATGATCCCTATCTGTTCAAGCTGGGAGCGGATAATGTATTGCGGAGGTGTGTTGCGGAGCCGGACACGTTAGAGATCCTCAGACATTGCCACGAGTTGAACTGTGGGGGACATTTCGGCAAATCACGCACAGTTGCTAAGGTACTTCAGAGTGGTTTCTTTTGGCCAACTTTACATAAAGACGCCCATATATTTGTGCAACAGTGTGACCGGTGTCAGAGAACAGGTAATATTTCTAACCGGAATGAAATGCCTCAGAATTTCGTGTTAGAGGTAGAACCGTTCGATGTGTGGGGAATTGACTTTATGGGGCCATTTCCTCCCTCACTTGGCAATCTTTATATACTTCTTGCTGTGGATTATGTGACCAAGTGGGTAGAGGCAGTGGCATGCCCGAAAAATGATGGTGCTACAGTTGAGAGATTTTTGCGCAAGAATATCTTCACACGATTCGGGACACCTAGAGCGATTATCAGCGATGAGGGATCTCATTTTGTTAACAAGCTCTTTGCCAATGTGTTGAGCAAGTATGGAGTGAATACGCACAAGATATCATTGGCTTACCATCCGCAGTCTAATGGGCAAGCGGAAGTGTCCAATCGAGAGATCAAGGGAATTTTAGAAAAGACTGTCAATCCGGGACGCAAAGATTGGTCCCTACACTTGGATGATAGTTTATGGGCGTATCGAACTGCGTACAAGACTCCCTTGGGCATGTCTCCCTACCAACTCGTTTTTGGGAAATCGTGCCGTCTCCCGGTTGAACTTGAGCACAAAGCGTTTTGGGCGCTAAAGAAGTTGAACATGGACGCCAAGCTCTCTGGTGAGAAAAGGAAGCAGACATTGCTGGAGTTAGAAGAATTCAGACTGATGGCATATCAAAGTGCCAAGATCTACAAAGAGAGGACCAAGCAATGGCATGACAAGCACATCATTCCACGAGACTTCAGAGTGGGCCAAAAGGTACTGATCTTCAATGCACGTCTGAAATTATTTCCAGGCAAGCTGAAGTCAAGATGGAGTGGTCCATTCACAATTACTGAGGTTTACCCATGGGGATCACTTGAGGTAGAAGCTGAGAATGGGGACCGATTCAAGGTGAACGGACAGCGAGCAAAGCCATACGTGGACGGGAATTTCATTGGGGTGATTGAGCGCCTCAAAGCAATTCCCGATATTTGAGATCTTTTGAGGTAACTGGGTCGGGCCGTCGACCTTAAATTACAAAGCGCTTGTTGGGAGGCAACCCAACCTATTTACTGCTTTAGTATAGTTTTTTTCAATTCTGTTTTGTTATTGTATTTTGTTTGATTTATATGAGAGGTGCGGGAGAGTGGATTTAATGTTTATAATGAGTATGTGCGGGAGAGTGGATTTAATGTTTATAATGAGTATGTGCAGGATTCCTAGGTGAAAGGCCTATTCCGGATCCCCCTTCTTGATGCGCACGGAGAAAAGTTCACAAAAATCGAGAAAATACAGCTAAAAAGGCGTATCGGGATCCGGAATGAAGAATTGGGGGAAAAATGATGTACCAACACGCACTCAACACACGCACCTGAGGGGAGGCGCGTATCCGGACTCCCCCTCTTGATGAAAGCGAAGAATGTATAGCGAAACCGAGAAAGCAGACACATTGGCACGGATTACAAGGCAAATTTTTGCAAACAAGACCGTGAGCTAAATGGAAGAGTGCCATTAGGTGGGGGTTGTCGAGAGCTTTCTGTTGATAGGTGGATCGCATGCATCGGAGTCCGGACGCGAGAGTTATGGCAATTTGGATGTTTTCGCGAAGAAAAAGTGACGAAAAGCATCCGGAATCGCCAAACGGGCCTTTAGAAGAGCAAATTTGAGGAATAAAGAATTCCCCGGACATTGGGAGTTTTTTATAATCAAAATGGAGTCTCGAGGTCGAGGAGATCCATGAAAAAGTAAATGAACGGTCAAACAAGCGAAAAAGGATGTTTTTTCGTGAAGAAAAAGCAATAAAAAGCATCCGAAATGGCAAAATAGGTCAAAATCATGAGCTACGGGTGGAAATTGTGAAAAGGCATGTTGGAGTCCAGTTGTGGGGGTGAAACATCATGATTGAGCCTATCGGGAGCTGTTGGGAGCTCAAAGTCCAAGAAAAAAAGCAAGCCGGGAGGAATTGGAGATTTGCAGGCTTTCAACTAGGTCGCACGACCTACTTACTATGTCGCACGACCTAGTTTGAGAAAACAGTTAGTTTCACTAGGTCGCACGACCTAGTGAGTAGGTCGCACGACCTAGTGCGGGGAGAGTTCAATTTAGTCCAACAAGGGGCCTTGGTGCAATATCATGAAACCTATCGGGGAGCCGAGTGTAATATAAAAAAAAAAAAGAAGTCCATGTCTTCTTCCTTCCCCCATCGGGCAAAACCACAGAACCACCCAACTACAGCTCCACCCTCCTCCAAACCACCACAACCCAGAAAATCCTCCGAACTCTCCTCCGGCCGACGTTTCTCCTCCACCTCCGACCACAACCACCACCGCCGATACCCTCCCTCCTCTGCCATCCGACCACCAGCGCACCAAGACCAGTCGCAATCGCCGACGCGACCTCAACATATCCATCCCCAATCGCCAACAGCTCACTGCTGGAACCACCTCACTCCCTCTCGCAGTCCGCCACCACAGCGCCTCATCTCCAGCCACCACCACGTCCATCCCTACAGCCGCCATCGACCGCTGTTATCTCCTCCACCCTCCGACACAACCACTGAAGTTCTCTTCCCTCTCTCCATCATCACCACCACGCATCTTCTCTGCACATCACCGGAGGGAAAGAGAGAGAGTTACTTGTCAAATTCGATTGGGCTGCTTGGTTGAAGATTTGGAGGACTGAAGAAGCTAGTGTTTCGAAAAAAAAAAATCTGAAATTGGGCAAATTGAGATTGAATTCGGCGAAATTGACTTGGGGCTTTCGAAGAGGACACCGCGAGGAGCAAAAGGCACCAATTGATTGCAAAATTAGAAGAAAAATTTTCCGACGACCAAATCGGTCCTTCTTGTCGGACGAATCTGAAAATTGTGCCCGTAAGACTTGCTCCGGGCACGTAGGTACACTCTTCTCTCCCTCGCAATTAATTTTTATCGAGTCTTAGGCACGATTGAGTAAAAGCCCAATTTTATTGTTGCGCTTAGTAGCGCGCTTGGGGGCGATTGACTAGAGTCCTAGGACTTATTTGTTAATTGCGTACTTGTTTCTTTTCCGTACACACATCCTGACACTGAGCACGTAGCTTAATTCTTTTTGTCAATTTTATTGTCAATTTGTGCTACCTTCTTGTGCCATGTCTAGTCGAAAAGATAAGGGAAAGGCCGTAGCTAAAGGAAAGGAGGTAGCTACGAGTCAGAATATAACCGGGGGGAAAAGGAAGAAACAAAAAGTAGTCGTCGATAGTGATGACGAATATATCCCCGAGGGAGAAGTGAGAGAGACGGGGGACGCGGGTGGTAACCTAGCTAAGAATGCTACCTTTTGGGTTGTGGGGAGCATGGTTTCACCAGCCCCCCCCCCCCCCCCCCCCGGACCCTGATGAGTTAGCAAGTGCGGAACCTGATAGAGTGCCAATAGCGAGGGCCACGAGAGAGTCTAGTCCTAGGGACCTTGACCCGGCGAAAGGAGTGTTTTGTGACTATCGGTTTATCACCCTTCTATCGCATTCTAGGTACGCCAAGCGGGAGGGGAGTGTGTTCAGGGGGGCAAATGTAGAAAAGCATTTCCCGTTCCAAACTGAGATGCCCCAACAAATCCAAGAGTTCATGAAAAGAGAGAATCTTGCAGGGTGGTGTGAGCTCGTCAAGGAGAACGCGAGTTCGGAGCTCATGTGGGAGATTTACTCAAACGCCGAGTGGTCTGGGTATGGGGAGGATGGAGAGTTGGATGATCGTAGGATCATTTACGCCCGTAGGAATTTTTTTGTTTTCTCTCCGGCTAGCATAGCCGCGGCCCTACAATGGCCACCACTCGAGGGCGACTGTCACTTTGAGACCACCATGAAAATGAACGTAGAGGAGTTAGTGACCGCAGTGTCAATCTTTGCCTTTGGTGGGGTGACGGGAGCGCCGTGGGATACTCATGCGAGTCAGGACGTTAGAAAGTGGACGGT
Source organism: Linanthus parryae (assembly GCA_023055425.1). Classification (NCBI taxonomy): domain Eukaryota; kingdom Viridiplantae; phylum Streptophyta; class Magnoliopsida; order Ericales; family Polemoniaceae; genus Linanthus; species Linanthus parryae. The sequence goes on from JALGPY010000006.1 coordinate 678,216, forward strand.
TTCGGCCAGACACTTACTTCTACTTCGTCGAGCACGTTATTTAGTTAACATAGTGGAGGCATGGGTTGAGGGCGTTTCGACCCAGACCGACATACGGTTCGAGTGGTGTGTTATGGCTATGTGTTGGTATGAGGGCCATCGATTCAACGTCCCGAAGCGCATTTACTTGAGTTTTCGATCGAGACTTCGGGACTCTAACCGTTGGGCCGCCGGGTTTGGATATTTGCTAAAGCACTTGGCCACTAAGGCTGGTGCCGCGTTTTATGGTGGAGACCGTGCAGCCGAACCCCCGAGATGCTGGACTCAGGTACCCGACCCGAAGAAAGATGAGGTAGTCGTAGAGAGCAGCCGGCCCCCACCAAAAAAGGGGGCTCAGAGGGGCGGTAAGGGTAAGACCCCGGCTGTGAGTGAGGAGTCGAGTCCGTCTGTCGCACCTAATGCTAGCCTCGAGGCCACTTTGCAGGCCATGCAAAGGATGATGATTGCAAATGAGAAAAAGGCCGTGGCTCGAGGGCAAGAAGCAGAGAGGAAAGCCAAGTCAAGGGCTATGCATGCGCGACGGAACCAGTGCCAGCTTGGTGACATTTTGCATAGGCAGAATCAGTGGTTACACGAGCTTGGCAGGGCAGGCGGGGTGACACTGACTCCGGAACCTCAGATTTTGATGTATTTGTCGAGTGACCACTCGGATGGCTCGGAGGAGAGCGAGTAGACCAGCCCGCCCTCGCATTGGAATGCTGAGTCCCTTTGTTTTATCTCTGAATTCGTTGGGGACAACGAAGCATTCTAGTGTGGGGGTGAGATTTTCTGAATATTAGCCAAGTCCGTGTCTGCATGAACCAATTGCATATAGGATGTTTGTGTCGTAGTGTGTTTCGTAGTCTTTGTCGTAGAGTGTGTTTGTGTCATAGTGTTTTGTGATATATGTGTGTTCGTATTATATGATTGCACGTTTTCTTACTTTGAGTCCACCTACCCAAATTGAGTCAGTTGCGAGTCTTCTTTCGAGTCGGCCCATGCATATAGAGTAGGAAATTTTTATCTAAAAAAAAAAGAAAAAAAAAATAAAAAAATTTAAAAATTTGAGAAAGGGCAATCAAAAAGATCTTAGTATTGGTAAAATCGAGGAGTGTGAGAAATTTAGGCATAGGGCGTGACTTGCGACCGAGATAGACAATGTGAGTTCCCCTTAGTACGTATAGAGAGACTTTCTTTACGGGAGTGCCTACCTATTTTTATACACTTACTTGATTTTCAAATCAAAAAGTGTGTGCCTAGTTTTCTTACAAGAGTTGAGCTAGGTGTGAGCTAAACAAGCCGAACATTCATGTGTACGTCTTAGGTAGTCGCCAACCCGCCTCGTAGTGGCACACAGAACAGCTGTGTGAGGTGTGTATTAGAGCACTCACTGCTTATAGAACTTACCTTGTAGGACCACTAGTAAACCCTGTTTCGAACCTTGGATTCTTTGATAACCTCTGGACTTAGGGTGACGATTCTTGGCATTCATCATTGATTGGTTAGAATCACCGCTTTAGTGCGTCACGAGGGTGTTTGTAGTTGAGGGGGTTCGATGAGGGAGTACTTCATGATATATTTGTGTGAGTCTTACGTATCGCATGTACTTCATTTATGATTATCGAGGGGAATGCGAGGGTGAGTGAGAGTAGGCTTGCGCACTTCGGTGTGGCGGTGTTCCATGTCGTTACATCATGGACACAGTTGTGGAGAGCCGTGAGTGCGTGATATCTAATACGCACAAATTGGGTTGGGTGATTTAATTGGTGGATCGTGCTAGGTACTGGATCTCATTCATCGTGGTATAGGAGGTTTGGTTGGATTAGGCACGAGACTTACATTGTTTTGATTACTTGAGAGGGGACGTGACTACATTCGAGTGTGGGGGTGTCGAATTTTGACCACGGACATCGAGATCGAGCTTGCGACGACTCCATCCCCACACATGTGATTTGATTTGTTTGCGGCTTTGTTTAGTGGCACCATGTACTTCATAGAGTTAGGGGATGAGGAATTTTATATGTGATACTCATTCATTGAATTGTTTGTTTTCTTCCCCTAACATACTCGTTTGACTACTCTTGGAAGACCACTCGTACATTTGAAAGGATTGTGTTGATTGTGGAATTTTATATATAAAAAAAAAATGAGAGAGAAAAAAAAAAGAGAAATGAAAAAAAAAGAAAAAAAGGAGAGAAAAAAAGGAGAGATGGAATAAAGGAAAGAGATTGAGCTTAACGGAAATCGAGTGGAGGAAGCAACTATTTCGGTAACGACGGTTTGAATTTTGTGCACGACTCAAGACGGTGGCCACGGGATCGTAATTGTACCGGGGTTTTGAGGGAATCGAGGGCCGGAGACGGAGAGTTTCGGGTTGCGGTTTCTATCATCGTGGTGAGGGTGTGTGAGATGTGGGTTATAATGTGAGAATGTGACGCTTTAGGACGTGTTTCATCATGATTTCCTTATGTCCCTAAGCCTCATAATTCTAAAAACCGTTAGCGGATTAGGAGCTCGTACCTTGGATGTGGCTTAGTCTAGCGTAGCCTCTTATTTATCGGCACACGCGAAGAGGTAGTATACTCTTGTACTTAGTAAAGTTAGGTTTTCTATACGATCTAAGGGAAATTCTTGTTGTCAAGTTTAGTTTCAATTCACGCCTTGTATCTAAATTGATCATCACTCCATGAGAACCGATTTAGGGACTTGAGATTGCCCGATCTCGCCAAAAAGACAAAAAGTTTAGTTTTGTGTGTGTGTGTAAATATATGTGATTAGGATCGAGTCTAATTTGCATTGCATCATATTGTTGCATGAATCGAGTTGTGAATTGAGTCTTGTTTGCGTCAAGTCGGCTAATATTTGGTTATGTATGCAATATGGTGGGTTGAAAGCTAGTTGAGTTTGTGGCTTGGACATGATGTGAAAGTTGGGATTTGCTCGGGACGAGCAAAATGTAGTGTGGGGGTAGTTGATAACTCCGTTTTCGGAGTTATTTTATTGCTTATTTTGCTACGTTTTGTGTGCTCATATTGGAGAATGTTGCGTCTTTTCGAGTAGATCATGTGTTTATTTGAGAAAATGAGTTCGTATGCTAAAATGTGAAGTCCGGGCGTTTCTTGCATTGTTTTACGTGCTATTTATCTTATTTTGTCACATTTGATCTTCGCGGGGTGTTCGTGTTGTGATTTTCAGGGCCGGAGCACGCGAGGAGCAAGTGGATAGAGGAAACGAACTTCGGAAGTGATGCGAGCTCAAGATTTGGGAAGGAAAGCGAGAGTTGATGGATCAAGTGCTAGAGAGGCTCAAGAGAAGATGATACGAGTGTTGAGGCATGAGGAGAGCTCAAAATGGAGGATTGAATGAAGAAACGATGCCCGGGAAGTGATTCGGAAGCAAGAGGAACAAGTGGGAAGAAGATGGAAAAATTTGATGAAGCAACTAGGTCGCATGACCTAGTTACTAGGTCACACGACCTAGTTAGCGATTTCAGCTTGTTTCAGTAGGTCATGCGACCTACTATACAGGTCACACGACCTGTTCTGGGCAGCACAGTAGGTCGCACAACCTACTTAACTAGGTCACACGACCTAGTTCGGGCAGATTTGTTTTGTAACTTTTTGGGGTTGCTTTGTAATTACTCCTAACTTGTTTTAAACATTGGGAGAACGTATTAGACTTAGTTAGGGCATGTTTTTGGGGATTATCACGTACTCTATCACATTGAAGAGAGCTTGGAGCTTAGGAGACGATCAAGGAGGCTTGGAATCATTCGTTTGATCTCTAAAACTCCGTTTCTTCTCTATTCTTGTTATTTGATCACGGAACTTTGTACGTGAATCATGTTTTTGAGTAGCTAAACACTTTTCTCATGGTATCTCGTAGGGAGCTAGGGTTTGATCACGATATTTGTGATTTATGGATTTGATTTCATGCGTTTGGCTTAATTGATGAACTTTTTATTTAGCTATGTGTATTTTTTGTGTTTAATTCATCTTGGCTATCAATAGACGTATTGTTAGGATAGAGCTAGGTTATGAATGTTAGAGACATCAATATTCATTGCCCGGAAAATTGAAATACACACTAGCCGTATCTAGGGTTGAGAAATCTTGCTAGTTAGCTAGAACAAAGAGTAGACAAATTCTCGTAATGCGTGTTTAAACTCAATTAGGCTAGAGAAATCAGTTTTTAATAGTTTAAACATAGGAGTTGGTTGAGACATCTTCAACGTAATTGTGCTCGTTTAGCTAGATAAATGTTAATCGTGTTAACAAAACATAAATCCAATATCGTGTGAAATACCTAGCGACCGTAGAGATATCCTGACTTTTCCAAACTTTGAGAAATTTTATAATCGTTCATCTTTATTAATCGTGAAGCAATTCAATTGATTAATTGAGATACTTGTTTTTAATTTTAGTAGGATTAATAGAACAACACAACTGCGCTTTGCCCACATAAAGAACGAATTTAATCGCTAATTTACGACGAAGTCTCTTGGGTTCGACAACCCGGATTTCCGGAATTTATTACTACACACGACAGCTGTACACTTGCAGTTGGAGCGTGTCACCCCTTTATCGGAGATTTTCGTCACCTGCATGACCAACAAAACATACGATATCTTTGATTAATTGCTTGTCCAAAATAATACACTTGCTGGTTGCTACCTGCTCACCAAGTTAAAACTTATGGCGAATAAGAAGAACTTCTGGGCAGAAATGCAATTTTATCTATTTGATCCTTTATGTTTTATTGTAAATGTTCTCTTATATTATTTCCTTTTCTGTCTTTTCTTTCTGAACCATTAAGAGCAACGACGTCGTCTTGATGTTGAACGAATAGTTACTCTTGATTGGTCAATATTGTAACGTGGCAGTGTCTGAATGGTCCTTCCATCAGCACTTGACCTAACGACCTCCTTATCTCTCACAGAGCTGATGTGGGAGGTAAGTGAGAGAAAAAAAATTTCCTCCTTCACCATTGTTGCTCTTCTACAGCTCCTCTGTTTTTCTTCTATCTTTCGATTTACACTCTCTTTCTCAACATGGTATCAGAGCCTGGTTCGGCCTGATTGATCTGATTCCTATATTTACCTTGTTTATTTCTGGGTTACTCAGTTTATTTCTGAGTTTTGAAGAAGGAGAATGGAGACTCCTATTGTAATGGCACTGGTCACACAAAGGATAAATGCTGGAAACTTCATGGATATCCAGCAAATTACAAAGGAAAGTTCAAAAGCAATGTGAGTAATGGAATGGTTCACAATGCAGCTAACAACAATGCCTCTTATAATGTTGCAAATGCAGTTATTGGCATGGACAAGTCACCATTATCTCAAACCAACAATGCTGAATTTTCTCCAGCTCAATGTCAGCAAATAGCTTCTCTTATAAGCTCTCAACTTCAGCTTCTCACGACTCCATCAGCTAGTGAATCCGGATCAGTAAGTTCTTATGAGTCACGTTCTATAAATGCTCATTTTGAGAGTCCTCTTTCACACTCAATAAATGATAACTCTCCTCTTGGATCTATGCATTTCTTGGGGGTGGCTTTCAGCACCTGCTCCTTTCAAACAACCTTTACTCAAAGTGATTTTCACAACAACTCTCGGATTATTGATAGTGGTGCTACAGACCACATTTGTTCTCAGTTACATCTTCTGAAGATCTGCTATTGCTGAACCCTCCCACTAATCGAGCGGACTTGGACCTAATTGATGCCAAGGATGTGGTAAGATTGGATCTTGAAAATGGGTTCTACCCCCATACTGATATCTCTACCCAGGCCTTCGTGCAGAAGATGGAGATAATGGATGAGTGGATTGATCATGTGCTGACCCACCATGCGATTTTACTAGATCAGGCCGAGATTTACTACGTTGTTAGGGCTACCAAAGGTGCTGCCGTGAAACTGGATCAGACTATGCTTCTGAACCTCTTTTCTCGATACTTGCCTGCGACTCACACTTTCAATTTTGCCGAGTTTGAGGCAGTCCCCACTTTGGAGGATGTGCACATGTTATACGATCTTTCTCCCATGGGTGAAGTCGATCCCCTGGCCCCTCTGAAGTCTGATGCAGAACTCGCTCTTTATGCACAGATGGAGGAGTGCTTGACTGAGGTGAAGAAAATTTCCACTCGTTGGACATCTGCGGAAGTTCTTCCAACATGGCAATTGGTTGAGACTTCTGCGAAGAATACATGGGGCAAGTGGGTGCAATACTTCTTTCGCGACCATGCGAATAGTAAAATCACCATGGAAATACTGGAGAAGGATCCCAAAGCAAAGAACTACATCGAAGGGAAGGGGTACCACTTGACCTTGTGCGGATTTCTTTGCGCTTGGCTATCGCGATATTTGATCGATGGTCATCCTCATGACGGGGTATTTTATCATGTCTTTCCCCTTGCTATCAAGCTGGCTCTCGGCCAAAATGTCGCACTTGGGCCTCTCGGCCAAAATGTGCTGACTTTTGTAAACATTTCATTCCTCACAATGTGGGTGTTTGAAAGGTGGCCTTCCTACGCTCCCATCCCTTCAAGACCCAGTACCTGGAATGTGCCGGGCGCGAAGAACGCACTTCGTAGTGGGAGAGCCGCTCGATGGTATAAGACCAAAGAGACTAACTGTTCATGGAGCTTGGTCTGCGCAATCGAGCAAAGTTTACAGCCAGGCCTTTTTGCATTGAAAATGTGCGGTTCTTCCCGAAGCTGTACCCAAGCAAAGGTGGCTCCCTCTCCGAGGATACTATCGTCAAAGGAGATAACTGCTATAGATAATTCCTCTGCTGGTGTTGAGGTTCACTGCCTGCTCTTGCTGAAAATGTCCCTGATATATCTTCTAAGTATGAGCGGATCACGGTCGATGTTGACCCTACTCGCGTTTGCCCCCAGTTTGGCTTTGACGCAGTGGCGCCTTCTATTTGGCCTAGGTCATTGAACATGGATTGCTACAAGCGATTGATGACAAAGATATGTAAATCTATCTGCTTAGCAATTTGCCTTTCATTCAGCCCTCAGGGAGGCGTGAAGGTCGCCTTACCAAAAATTGGATTTCCTTCTGGAACGCTCAACAAGCAATGTTTGATTCATCCGCGCCTCCGCGCCTCAGCAAGGCTCCTGCCATCATAAGGAATACTTTCGTCAGAACTGCAGTTTGGACGATTCTAAGTATGGATTCTATTCCCTGCTTGACAATGATAATCACTTGTGTCCGGACGTGATCCTTAAGGAAAATATGACCGCTGTAAGGGGCGGAGTTGTATGTGTGATCGAGTACAGCGAATCTTTTGCCAAGGTAAATAACATTCCTTTTTCCTTCTTGAAGCACCTCTCTTTGAAATGCTATGCTTTATATAAGTTTTCCCTTTTTCAGTGTTGTTTGAGGAGGTTCGCATCTGGAGACCGTTGTCCGTCGCTGGTCAATTCTATTCTTAAAGTGAAGAGGCAAATGCAAGTCATCCCCTGAACATGGAAATGGATCCCAAAGTGGAGGCTCTTATTTGCGAGGAGATGGACGTATACGCTCGCTCCCTGATACACGAAGGTGCTGAAGTGGACGCAGAGGCTGCTCCGAAGGCTAAAAAGCAAAAACAGAAGGCAATTGTGATCTCCTCGCCGCCCAGGGAAGCTCCAACTTCGTCGCCCGCGAAGTCTTCTGTTCCCAAGGGCAAAGGTCGCATGCAGGGCAAGCCGCAAAAAGATCTCGCAGTCGAGAATTTCATCCCCTATGATCAGGAGGAAGAAATCGACGAAGAAAGAGAAGAAGAAAGAGAATAAGAAGAAAGAGAAGAGGAAGGGAAAAACGAGGAAATAGGTGAAGAAAGTTCAGAAGGTAACCCAAATGAACTTAATCTTATTTGAATCATGACTTTCGCAATACTGTTGTTATTACAAAAACTTTATTCGCAGATGATGATACTGAGACCTTCAGTGGCCTTCTGTCCAAGGAAAGGCGGAAGACAAAGGGATCTCGCTCAGATGTGTCTAGTGAGCCCATAGACGAGGCCATAATCGCCGAGTCTAAGAGAATGGCTGCTGAGGCATAATAGAGAAAGAGAAAGCACGAGGAAGAGGACATAGAGACCATGAAGAGAAGAAGTCTGGAAGAGCAACATGCTGGTAGCATGAGTGTGGTTTCCTTGGAACGAGCTCAACAAGATTTTAAGGAGATCGCAGGCAATGAAGAAGGTACAGTTTTTAACCTTGCTGTGTCTTACCAAGAGGTAATTTTTGGTGCATTAAAGCACGGTTTGTCTAAAGACGACATTCGCCGATGGTTAGTGGGCAAATGTGGCGAACCCTCAGGTAAACATTTGAAAAATTTTTATAAACAAAGTTTAAGGAATCATTCGCTATTATAACAAGTTTTTACGTAACAGCATGTCATGCACACCTTAAGGATGTGATAAATGAGGACACCTCTGTAGGATATGGTGTCGCATCTATATCATATGATGGAGCTGCGATCCCACATAAGTGTGGAGGTGCTCGCTTTCGATCTAACATAGAATGAAATATAGGAATAATTCATAATACGAGTTAGTTCAATGACTTGTCCCAATTTGTCTTGCAGGTGGTACTGTTTCAAATGAGCCTGCTGCTGCTACAAGTGAAGCTGTCGTTGCACGAGGCACTACTGCTAATGCTCCACCTGCGAGGTCGGCCATTGATGAGGCAAGTGTTGGTGGTCCTGCTGTTGATCCTTGCGACCCTCTGTCGTGCGAGGTTCAACTTATCTCTCCTCCCAGGAGTTATGCCAACAGGCCTGGGTTCTTAAGAAGCGCCATCGCCCCTGCTGCGGAGGTCATCGCTCAAAATAGCTCTAATAATGCCATGGTGCTTGAGCAGAGGAGTCAGCCTCCCATTTCTCATGCTCCAGAGCGAAGTTCGCATACAGAGAAGCCTGCCATGGTTGCTGAAGATGCAGGGGAGCCCCTCGGAGATGTGATTGAGGTGTCTGTGCAACAACCCCCTTTATCCGGCTCGGGATGAGACCGGTAGGGCGATGCTTAATAGAATTGGCGGAGATCAAAAACAATATAATCCACAACACATATTTATAACATTAAACAACTATATTAAACTTTAAGTCTTACACACTAGCTGATTACTATTGCACATTAATTAACTAACAATTCTATATCAACTAATGGTGGCGTTCATATTCTAAGTTAATCTCGCGCCCCTTCTATTCTAAAATTCCCCAGCTCCTAGACCTGCGGTGGGAAGAAAACAACAAGAACCGCGGTTTTCAAAGTCAGCAATAAATACTGAGTTAGATACACCATAGCATGTAAAACAGGAAAGAGAATATAAACTTCTAGGACACAAGTTAAATAAAGTAAAATTGACAGAGTATGAGAAAAGCAAGATCAGAGTTTGCAGCGTCAAAAACGATAGAGTTAACTAATTTACGAATGACAATAACCAAAGATTTGAACATTTTCAATTTAAATCATTCACCAGTGCGGATTTCCAAATATAGAATCAAAGGAGCCAGTTATTACGCACAGTAACCGAATAATGGTCAACAAAGGACCTCCAAAATGTTAACGGTCAACAAAGGACCTCCCAAATGTTAACGGTCAACAAAGGACCTCCCAAAATTTAACGGTCAACAAAGACCTCCCAAATATTAACGGCCAACAAAGGACCTCCCAAATGTTAATGGTCAACAAAGGACCTCCCAAGTGTTAACGGTCAACACAGAACCTCCCAAATGTTAACGGTCAACAAAGGACCTCCCAAATGTTTAATAGATTCCGGTACGTGCGATATTCCACTTTACGTTTTTACGCGTTATTATTTTTCGTGTAACAGTTTCAAAGAAATCTTTTCCAAACGTAACCAAAATCAAGTAAAGCATGTGAACCACAAAATACATTTTGAGACAAGACATAAAATCATGTCACGAAACGAAAGAATCTAGGCACACAAGGCTAAGCATGAAACTCACAAGTACAGTTTGAGACAAGACATAAAACCATGTTTTGACACGAAGGAAGCAAGGCACACGAGGCTAAGCATGTAATCTCACAAGTACAGTTTGAGACAAGACATCAAATCATGTTTTGACAGGAAGGAAGCAAGGCACACGAGGCTAAGCATGTAATCTCACCTTACACCGAGATAGCGATTCACAATCTTCACGGGTAGTTGAAGTAGCCTATGAATACGAATCAGTCGCCTACAATTGACAAGTCTCTAGTCACAATGATGCTACTTCCAAATAAACTAATGCATGGATGTTTGTCTAGGTCGGGTACTAAGTCCATACCAAATTATCCTAATAAACCGGTTTCAAGTGGTATACTCACGTGCCGAATACAAGCTCAACATGAATATCATTCTAAAGGTCACTAATGCGCATATAATGATTCTCAAATATCAAAATAAGTCCAACAAAACATTTGGAAGTTCAAAAATTCAAATTTTCTAAAACATTTGAAACTACAATTCTGGACCCTGACTTTAGAGCCACATATACCCTATCAAAGCATCTCCTAAGATTGTGAAACAAATTTATGATGAACCTACTTGTGTCTACTTTCAGAAACACCAAGAAAATCATGCATAGCTATTATAAAACTCAAGTTACAAAAATAACAAAAATTGTTATGCAGAGAAGAGTTTGGCAAAAAGTTTCAACTTGACAAGGGGATTACTAAAACGTGCAGAATAGCAATAAAGCTCATATTCTCCAGAATGAATCCCCTATGTGTCTAGTTTCACCACAAGAAATATTAGGTACTATAAGTTATTGGAAATGAGGGTTTTAATAAAAATGGAAAGATTGGTCCAGAAACAGATTTTCAGAAAACATGCAACTTAAAATGAGCATATCTCTCTAATCAAAATAGATATGGAGTTGATTTTTTTCTCAAAATGACCCCCTCTGAGTCTAGTTTTATAAAATGTAAGATTTAAAAATTTTACAGAGACAAAAGTTGAAGTTATACTACATTTTTGACAAACTGGTCAGATTGTAACAACTTGCAATTTTGCCAAGAACACTCAAAACATGATCAAAACAATCCTATGATACATGCAACTTAAAATAACTTGATATATACATAGATACTACTAATTAGACATGCAATAAGATATTCACATCAAGGATTTGAAGAATCAAGTGAGAGATTTGAGAAATTCATGCTAAAAAGTAACAATTCAAGATCCAAAACACACATGCAAACAAAGATCAAGAAATTTTCTATCATGATGATTACACTACATCAAAATGCACAAATAAAAAGAGAGAATGGTTTTTTACAAGGCCTTAAAGAGCTTAAATCATGAAGAATGTGAAGGAAATGGCTCCCCCCATGCATAGTGTGACCTTGGGCTTGAGTTTTTTATGAATTTGAAGGTGAAATATGAAGTTTTGGAGGTGTTTTTGTGAGGTCAAAACTCCAATCCGGGAATGGAGGTTTTGGAGAGAGAATAGAGCTACTTTAGTGTTCTTCAATGGAGAAAAATAGTGAAGAAGAAGATATGATGATGATGCATAGAGAGTGGGAGGTTGTGTGGGAGTTGTGAAATGATGGGTGTGAGTATATAGTGTGTAGGTGTGTGTACAATCACATACATTATATTACTATAGTTGACTTAGATAGTGGGTAAGGGACTTGGATAAATTATAATTCTCCCAACAAGTTGATTGGGATAGAAATGGAAGAAGCCAAAAGTTGAGGGGTGGGAAAATAAATTCTCAATTACTAGCTAACACATAAAAGATTAAAAAAAATACCAAATAATTCCAAATAAAATACTATGTATTTAAATGTCAAAATGCACATTTAGAAAACTAAAGAAAAGAAGTCAAGATTAAACTTGACATAGTAATAGTTCTTTTTTTTTTGAACTCAAGTATTTATTTTACCGAAGTTACAAAATAACCCTTAGCTAAAATACGGGGTATTACAGTCTGACGATCGCGGTCTTGACACCGAAATGCGATAGAGAGATACTGAGGATGAGCATGTAGGTGAAATTGGCGCAGTTGAAGAGATGGAATCAGAGGGTGCTGGAGCAGAAGTTTACGAAAATGAACAAGTCATGGAAAACACAGCCTCTCATGAAAATGTTGATGCTCCACTGAACACTCCTGAGCCACAGGAACTTCCTGAGAATGAAAAAGTCCTTGGGCAAACAGATATTGACCAAGGTAACCTGCAACCATCGCACACGAACGTGGATGCACCGGCAGAGGTCGCAGTTGATACTCCACCCATTTCTTCAAATCATGCTTCTTCAGTTAATGTTCCAGGGCCTCAGCAAAATCCTGCCAGCTTTTCTGTTGAGATGGATTTCTACCAAGTCCCCATTGCATGGAGCTTGTGGGGCTCGCAGGCAACAGCTGCCACCGCGCGTGCTTCTACTTGCATCATCCCTGCCGACTATGACGAACGTGAAGCTATAGCTGACAAGCAGGAAATGCAGCAAGGAGATGCTTCAACTACCCCGGTTGTGCGCATTCCTACTTTGCATCAAATCTTTGAAGGAACAGGTATGCCATAGTATCGCCACATGTCATACTTACTGTATTTCTTTACTAACATTCGCACTCCTAAACTTGTCACTTCTTTAGTAATGAGACAACCTGATGTGGACTGGCTTATAAAGATGCGCCTGTCGTACCCGGGGTCATTTGCGAGAGCTTTGGAACTGGGTCCCTTTGATAGGAGATTTTTCTTGGCTGAAGCCATTTGGATTTTGGAGCAACTATCTACGACGACTCCTGCTACCATTTCGACTGAAAATGCGCGGACGCTCTTTAATACGTGCCAAAGGCTTCAGACTAATGCTCAAGGCAGGTTGGACTTTGGTTTCTTCTTTAATACGGTCAGCCAAATTCTCAACTTCGTGATGTTGAAGTATGGCCATCGCAACCTCCCACTTGAAAGGAGGAAAGTGGAGGAGCAAAAGAAGAAAGATGAAGAGGTTGCCAATCTCTTCCACGCGATGAAGGCGCGTATGAAAAGCTGAAGCATGACGTCAACAAAGCGGAGGAGGCTTCGCTCCTATCGCCAGAAGACCCTTTAGACAAGGATTTGTTTTGAGAACCTCATGTATTGTAATGCTATTTTTTTCAAACACTTGAACTTTGTGATGGATCTTGTTTTTCTGAATAATCTGCCCTTCGCGTTTCAATGCTATAATGATTGTGACATCACGTTTTGACGTAATCACCTGGATTATTGTGTCATTAATGTATTAAATAAGGCCTGCTTACCATGAAGTGGGCCCCATCCTTATCATGACCCGGAGTCATTAAATAAGGCGTGCTACTGTATCGTCGTAGCCTTTAGTAGGGTTATTGATTCTTGCTTGTTTCCGAGGCGTTGCTGACTCATCAAGGAAACTGAAGAGTCTCCTCTGAGTTCTATATAAGCCTTCCTTCTTGACATTTTTCTCTTCATCAAAATTTTGTCTCTCGTGAGTCCTTACGACTGCTGGTATTACCCCTTGACCTTTGTTGATTCATATCAGGTCTGGGCTTCCAGATCTGAGTTTGTGCGTTGTGCTATAGAGATGACTCGCAAGAAATTCTCCGAAAAGGCCTCTGATTCACCTGATCTTTTTGAAGATCAATTGCGTAGGCTCTTTTGTTTAAATGAAGATTCTTTCTTCTTTATTATGTTTGCATGGATTGTCTCCGGTGACTTTCCGGTGAGACAAAACCTTGAGCCGGTTCCACTACCAGTAAGTCATGAGGGGTGTGCATCTTTGCCGGTTCTCCGGCAGAGAATTATTTGCCACCATTGTTTGAGACAAGGTGTAATGAGTGATTGTGTTTATCCCTTGTACACAATCAGCTTCCTGCCCCATGACCTGCTCCCCCATTTGTTCTTCACATCTGCAGCCTTCATGGCGTGAAGTTCATTCGGCATCTCACCATGGCAAGGGTACGAACAAGGGCTCTATTTTGGTCGAGAACGTCGACGACGGCGTCACGTTTCGTAGCTTTAGTATTTGTAGATTCAGGCTTTAGATTAGGAATTTTCCCTCAATGTAAGCTTTTGCTTGTAAGTTGCTATCTAGACAGATAAATTGTAAGCCATATTTGACTGTTATGAAAGTATGCTTTTTCATTTGCTATTTTGTCTGCTACAATAGATTGTAACTTCGCGTATGAACTTGCTATATGATGAAACAAGTTTTGTATTTCTACTGCAGTTGTATCCAAATAATGTTTGAATAAGTTGCTATCTAAGAAGATAGACTTTGAATCGCATGGGAGAGTTTTTATTATTGCTGCTATCTAGGCAGTTAGGCTTTAGATCACTTAGGATCATATTTTGTTATGGCTTCTATCTAGGTAGATAGGCTTTGGATCGCATATGATCATTTTTGTTATGGTTGCTATCTAGGCAGATAGGCTTTGGATCGCATAGGATCATATTTGTTATAGCTGCTATCTAGGCAGATAGGCTTTGGACGAATCGGCATATATAAATGACATGAACAGATAAGTAAATAAAACAATAAGACAATAATTTAATAAGGTTCTCTCATATGGGAGAGTCATTATTATTAAAGCATCCTCATATGGGAGGAGCATGAGAACAAATTCCTCATATGGGAGGAAGCAATGCGGAATACATAAAGGCAACATAACTTTTGAACCGCAAGTAATGAAAGCAATAGAACTTTGGAATCAAAAGTAAATAGATGAGCTAGGGATAATACTTTTTGATCCATCGCATGTTGATTGGGCTTGGAGTTGTTGCAGCCCCATGAAGTCTATGAATTGTGCAGTAACCACTGTCAAAGACTTCCTTGACTTCAAATGGTCCTTCCCAGTTAGCCGTGAACTTAGGATGGGTTGCCTCTCGCATACAATGATCCGAAGCTCGTAGAACCAAGTCTCCAACAGCAAAGTCTCGGTGCTGAACTGTTCTGTTGTATGCGCGAGCGATCCTTTCCTTGTATCTCGTGTTAGCTCTCTTAGCCTCTTCACGCCTTTCTTCCAACAGAATAAGATCATGATCGCGTTGATTTTTGACAAGCATGAAAAGCTATCGTGGCAGAGTTAACTTTAATTTCCGCCGGCACAACAGCTTCGGCCCCGTAACATAGAAGGATAGGGGAAACCCCCGGGAGTCCTTGGCGAAGTGCGATATGCCCATAAATCCAAATTTAGGGAATTTGCCCACTTCTTTTGATCATCGGCGACCATTTTTCTCAAGATTCTCAGTACTGTCTTGTTCGCTGCTTCTGCTTGCCCGTTTTCCTTCGGGTAATAGTGTGTGGAGCACACCTGCCTTATGTTGTACTCTGCCAACTTCGCATCCACCTGGCGATTTACAAAAGGAGTACCGCTGTCCGAGAGGATGGTATTAGGGATTCCAAAGCGGTATATGATGTTCTCTTGAACGAAGTTGACAACCGCAAGGGTTTGCTGTCTTGAGCGGCACCGCTTCTACCCACTTAGTGAATTGCTCCGTTGCAGTCAAGATAAACTGATTCCCATGCGAGGCTGGTCGGATGGGGCCAATAAAATCCAAGGCCCATGTGTGGAATGGCCAAGGCGTTCCCAATGCATGTAAGTAAACAGCGGGAGCGTGCACAAGGTTGCCTTTGAATTGACATTCTTGGCACCTCTTAACCTTGGTGCGGCAGTCTGTTTCCATTGTAGGCCAGAAGTAACCAACGGTGAGGAGCTATCTGCATAGCTTCGCGCCTCCTTGGTGCTCCACTTGATGGAACAAATCCATCACTTCTTGCGCCTCTTGGCTATCCAGACATCTGAGCAAATTCCCCTCGTGGCCTCTACGCCAGAGTATGTTTTCCCTCACAACATATCGGGTTGCCTTTATTTTAAGATTTTCAGCTTCTTTTCTCTAAGTTGGCTCAATTCCTTCCGTTAAGTAGTCGAAAAGCGGCTTCCTCCAATCCGTTTCATCATCGATTGCGGCAATCTCCAAGGAATCCTTGACCAACGTGCAGTTCTCGCAGTTCCCTTGGATAATCGCAGCAAACGTCGACATTTCTGGCCAGTGGATCCCATATCTCTGGGCTTTTCTGTAAACAGATACTTCATTTTCTCCACACGAGTGTTGGTGGATTTCCTCTAGTAGTGCCTGCCCCTCTTGTTGCGAGACACACCGCATGAGTACTCCTCCTGGTCCCTTAAAGTAAAGGGAGTTGTCGTGCACGCAATATCCCTTTGTGGATGCCCAATTATCTTTGCTCGTTCCTTCAGCAATCGCGCGCAGTATTGGCTTCCTCCAATCCTCATCTTCTGTGGGCTCCTCTTCGCATACCTCTTGTGTCAAGGCTGGAGTTGTTCTAATTTCAATCAAGATTCTTTCTGGGCACTTGTCCGCACTGATTTTTGACCCCAGAGTAGCCAAAGCGTCCGCGTGCCGGTTATCAGCTCTGGGCGTGTGCTCGTACTTGACATCATGAAATTGCTGCACCAGTTTCTGCACCATAGTCCTATAAGGCAACAAGTTGATCTCCTCCAATCCATACTCGCCTGAAGCTTGCTTGACAATGAGCTTGGAATCCCCCATGACCATCAAATTGTTAACTTCCAATTCCTTTGCCGCGCGGAGCCCTGTGATCAGAGCCTCGTATTCTGCTTCATTGTTGGTGACTGGAAAATCTAACTTAGTGGACATTTGGATGACCTCCCCATTTGGCTTAGTCAGTACAATGCCAATTCAACCTCCTTTCCTTGTTGATGACCCATCGAAATGCAGCTTCCAGTATGGTTACTCGATTGCATAGATCTCAGGACCTTCTAGCTCCTCCTCTATCATTGACTCATAATTGTTGTCTGGAAACTGTGCTAAAAGGTATGCCATTGCCTGAGATTTAATTGTCTTTGGACGAGCACACGTGCTGTCGTACTGCAAGATGGTCATGTACCACTTTGCTAATCTTCCGCAGGGAGAGGAGTGACTCAAGAGATACCGGATAGGTTCACTCTTTGTGATTACCACAACTTTATGTGAAGCGATATAATGCTTTAAATTCTCTATTACGAAAAATAAAGCAAGGCAATGACGCTCTACATTAATGTACCTGGAATCAGCCGGCTGTACCACGCGAGAACTGTAATAGATTGGCCTTTACTGCCCCTCATGCTCTTGGGCTAGCAGTGTTCCTATGGATTTCCTGGTCGATGTCAGGTACAACAAGAGTGGTGACCCCAACTGCGGTGCAATCATTACTCTTGGCGATGTCAATAAGTCTTTCAATTTCCCAAATGCAGCTTCGTGCTCCTCTGTCCAGTTATACACAACATTCTTCTTGAGAAGATCGCCGAAGCAGAAAGTCAGCTCTGCAATTGCTGGCACGAATCTTCGTAGATAAGACAGCTTTCCCAAGAATGTCTTCAAAGTGCTCTGATTGTGGGGTGTCGTCATGCTGGTGATAGCTGAGATCTTTGCAGGGTCAGGTTCAATCCCATGGCGGTGGATTACACACCCCAAGAACTTCCCCGAAGTCACTCCAAACGCACATTTCATCGGGTTCATCTTCAGCTGAAAGCTTTTGCACCTTTCAAATACTTTCCGCAGGTCTCCCAGATAGTCTGCTTCTTCTCTTGACTTGATAACCAAATCATCAACATAGAAATCTACTTCCTGATGCATCATATCATGGAAGAGGGCCATCATAGCTCGCTGATAGGTTGCGCCCGCATTCTTAACTCCAAAAGGCATAACTGTGTAGTTAAAGACCCCAACTGGCGTGATGAACGCAGTTTTTCTCGCATCCTCAGGTTCCATCTTGATTTGGTTATATCCGTTGAAACCATCCATAAAGCTGAACATCCGATGTCCTGCCGTAGAGTCAATGAGCAAGTCGATATTTGGCAACGGGAAGTCGTATTTTGGGCAGAAACGATTAAGATCCCTGAAATCCACACAGATGCGAAGCTGTCCATTCTTCTTGACCACTGGCACAATGTTGGCCAACCAGGTAGGATGATGATTTGGTTTGATGAATTTGGCATTCAGCAGCTTGACTATTTCTTCTTTGATCTTCACGTTGATCTCTGGTTTGAAGCTTCTCGCACTTTGCTTAACTGGCTTGGATCCCGGGACAACGTCCAACCTATGCATTGTCACTCCCGTGTCAAGGCCGGGCACTTCATCATACTCCCAAGCAAACACATCCTTGTATTCTGTTAACAGCTGAATCAATTTCGCTTCCTCTTAGCCTTTGAGGTCCGCGCTCAGAAAGACAGGCCTTTTCTTTTCTTCAAACAGACTTAGGAACACTTCTTTTAGTTCCTGTTTCTGTGGCTTTGGCTTGTCTTCCATTCACTCGGGCTCTTCTTTCAACTTGTCCTCCGACACGTCCGACTTCAGCTTGTCCTTCTCCGGGCCTTGCTCAAGTTGATTGATTTGCCCAGGGATATCCCCATGTTTGGATGGGGGTACCCCCGCGCACCTTCATATGCGGTAACATTTCTTTTCATTGGAATAAAAGCTTTCTATCTCCTTGCCTTTGCTTTCGTGCTTCACCACCCTCTTTAGGGTATACACGTTCTTCTTCTGGTAGGCAACCTGCGACCCTTCTTCTCGTGCGGGCACTTTTTCCTTGGCATCTTCCCTTGTCACCATCACTCCTGCCGGTGACTGATCTTTGATGTCCTCCCATCGGGGCAGAGGAGTTGGGTTGAATGGACCCAGTGTATGTTCATCCGCCATCTAGGTGAACCATACTACCTTGGTGAGATGCGCTTCATTCAGATTAAAGGGATTCGTCGAGGCTGGTATCTCGACTACTCTGCCATTTTAAATGGCTTTCATCACTTGATGAGCTATTGAAGGAAACGCGTCAAAGCGATGGATCCTTGCCCGACCTATGATCATGTGATACGTTGTGTTTGTATCGATGACAGAGAACTTGGCAGAACACTTGATCTTCCCTATCTGGAGACCTAGGCGGATCCAGCCCACTGTCATCCTGGAGTCGCTTCCGAATCCCATAAACGAGGATGGGCGCCTGACGATTTTCTTCTCATAAATCCCTACCAACTTCAGGGTGTTGAGCGAGACCACATTGGCGGCTGCTCCTCCATCAACGAATGCCCTCTTGAACTCAACTTCGTTGATTACTACCGTTACATACAAGGGCTTCTGGTGGCTCGAGTCCATCTTCTTGTCACTTTCAGAGAAGGTCATTATCTTCTCTGTCAAGCGAGACGACCTGAAAACTCTTCCATTGGAGACGACGATGTCCTCCTCGAAGTCATCTGCTAATCTGAGGATTTCCTTTGTCATTTCCTTCCGGCACTTCTCAGAAAAACTCATATCATCAAAGAACTTTTTGAATGCGTGCGACCCTTTCATCCTGTCGGCACGCGAGTCCTCAGTGTCCATGTTGTAACCTCCTCATCGTGGACTTCGGCTACGACAGGAAGCCCATCTTCCGCGATCTCTTCGAGGTCCATGATTGCAATCATATCTACATCCTTGTATTTCGGCTCTTGATCTGCATGGGCTGGGAACGGATTATTGCGCACGTCTTGCCTCTGGCCGCTGACAATCAGCTCTCCTTCTTTCATCTTTCTGCTCACAAGATGCATGAGCTTCTTGCAGTCATCCATGGGTGCATCACTTTTCCGTGGCACTCACACCACTTCGGTTCCCTTATCATCTCCCTGGAGGGTTTCCTTTCAAGTGGAGGTAGAACCCCATCTTCCTCCAAAGAACATGGCAGAGGCGGGGCGTCTGAGGTCGAAGCCTTGTGTTGCTTGTGTGGCGAAACTGTGTTGACTTCAGCTTCGCGCCCCCTCTTGTAGCGAAACCTACCGATCTTGAAAGTCGGTCCCCCTGGGGATCTCAGAAGCATGCTTCTTCTTCTACCTTTCAACTATAGGCTCTACATTTTTGATACATTCAATTAACTTTGAAAAGTAGGCATTTGCAAGTTAATTAACATACCCTTGTATTCGTCTCGCATCCCTTGGAGACAAATCTCAACAAGCCGGTTTTCAAGCACTTCATCTCTGCATTACAATGATTTGGCTCTGAACTTCTTGATGAATATAACTCCATCCTTGTCACGCTTCTGATACATATGCGACAAATGGATCATGGTAACCTTCTCCTCCACCTGAAAGAACTTGGTATAGAACTTTTTAACCATGTCATCCCATGTCTTTATGGAACCAGCTTCCAGCGTCCTATACCATTTATAGGCTACGTTCCCCAAAGACTTGGGGAAACTCACACATCAACAGGTTGGGGTCAACCCCATATGGCCCCATCACATCAATGAAACGCATAAAGTGCTCTGGAACATTCCCATTGACATCGTCAAATTTATCTCACTTAGGGGCCTTGTACCCTGCTGGGTTGGGCATCAAGTAGATCTCACACGGGATCGAAGGTGCGTTGTCAACCTTTGGGATGACGGTGTCTGTAAAACATTGATTGGCCAGAAAGTTATCTATTCGCTGATCCAAAGCTGTCATGCTTGTTGATACACTCCCTCCCACAGCAGGAGGGAGGGTTGCAGCTGGTGGAGACACGTACGTAGCAGTTGTATTGGGGGCGTAAGCCACATTGCTTACAGTTGCTGGTGGAGAAAGCAGGGAATGTTGTGGTGGAATATTGAAGGGAATTCCTGGTAGTTGGGAAACAGGTGTGATAAGGGACGGCTGAGCAATTTTTCCCTGAGTAGGAGGTGGCTGGACCATTTCTGGTGGGCTTTGCAAGTTAGGGTTAGGTGGTGTAGGCGTTACCTCTGTTCCCTGGGAGACAGGGGTTCCAGTTCCCTGAGAGACAGTGGTTCCCAGTGCCGGATTCTGGGCAAGAGATCCCAAAAATGAAATTATCTGGGCCATCTGTGCAGATTGAGCCTGGAGGGCTTTCGCCTGATTCTGGAGAGTGGCATTCAACGTATCCAGGGTTGGAGTACCACCAGCTGTCGTGGAATTGTGGCGGGTCTCCTCCCCTGAAGTCGTCTCGGTTGAGGGAGATCTGTTGTTGACATCTTCATCATGAGATATGGTTGCTTGCAAGGGTAAGTTTCACGTCGGGTTCACCAAATGTGTACAGGAGAATCCTTTAGGGAGGATTCAAACGTACACCAAGAACAGAGAACAAGAAACACAGGAGGTATAGGGTAGTGAGTAGGGAGAGAGTAAGACGATAACAACTGCATGAGAGAGAGAGACAGAGTTTTGGCAGAGCTTCCGCGTAGTTCAGGTGATTAGTCTTATGTAAGGAAGGGTTAACGATCCTATATATATAGTGGAGAATATGACAGTTGTAGTGGGTTAATGCGCCCATTAATGGCGGCTTAATTACCTTAACCACAACGGCACGTTCATCCGCATATATAGGGACCGTTACGCACTTCATCCGCGTATACCGGAACCGTTATGAGGTTGATGGGGTTTATGGAGCTCGTGACCATAAATCTCTCAAAGCAGTAACTAAAGGTAGCGCGCGGGCTTGGTTGTCGCTCGCGCGCGATGGAACTTACTCTAGCCTCCAAACCACTAAGTCCCTACAAGTCACGTGTTGTGGTGTGCGAGGGCCCTGTCTCGCAGCCCCCACGTGGATCAGCGCGGGTGGTGATCCAGTGTATGTGGAGCACAACTAGGTGTGCTGGATAGCTGCCACGTGGCTGTGATTTGTCTGTCTGGAAAGCACTATCTACAGGTCTAAAACAAGCTTCTAGACAATGTTTTGAACAGTTTTCAACTACTCTTGAATCACTGGGATTCACACAATGTAGAAGTGACTACACACTATTTCTCAAGGCTATTGGTAACAATCTCCTCATTCTCTTAGTTTATGTTGATGACATCCTTTTAGTGCGCAACAATGCTAGTCTTCTATCTGAATTCAAAGAGCTTTTGGATCACAAATTCAAGCTCAAAGATTTGGGACCTCTACACTATTTCTTTGGATTTGAGTTTCAAAGGACTAGTACTGGCCTCTTTATGAGCCAAGCAAAATTTGCTCTAGAAACTTTATCAGAATCTGGGCATTTGGAGTGTAAGTCAGCTCCAGCACCCATGATAGCTGCATCCCATCTCTCAACACACTCTGGAGATATCTTATTAGAAGAAGACACTGCTCTCTATAGAAAAATTATTGGAAAATTGCTATACATGTCCAACTCAAGGCCTGATCTGACATATGCAGTGAATAAGCTTTCACAATTTGTTTCTCAACCCACCACTGAGCACATGCTTGCTCTCAGACATGTTCTCAGGTACTTGAACGGAACTTCTCTCTTTGGCCTACATTTCTCTTCAATTTTTGATTTGCACATTGTGGGTTTTGCTGATGCTGATTGGGGAGGCTGCTTAGACACTAGAAATTCTACATCTGGTTATCTTGTTTTTATGGGAAACTCTCTTATATCTTGGAAATCAAAGAAGGAAAGAGTTGTTGCCACAAGCTCTGCAGAGGCTGAGTATAGGAGCCTCACTCTTATTGCTAATGAAATCAGATGGGTACTCTCTCTTCTCTCTGAGTTACATGTCACCTTGCCAGCTGTTCCTACTATCTATTGTGACAACAACTTTGCAATACACATAGCAAACAACCCAATCTTTCATGAAAGGACCAAGCACATTGAGCTTGACTGCCGTCTCATTAGAGATCTTTTTCAAAAGAAAGTTTTGCAGCTTCATCACATTTCCAGTGAGAATCAGCTGGCAGATTTCCTAACCAAGCCAATCTCAGCTCATATCTTCAACAATCTCATTGGCAAGTTGGAAGTGCTCTCCACAGTAGCTCCCTGTCCAACTTGAGGGGGCGTATTGCGAATAAGAAGAACTTCTGGGCAGAAATGCAATTTTATCTATTTGATCCTTTATGTTTTATTGTAATTGTTCTCTTATATTATGTCCTTTTCTGTCTTTTCTTTCTGAACCATTAAGAGCAACGACGTCGTCTTGATGTTGAACGAATAGTTATTCTTGATTGGTCAATATTGTAACGTGGCAGTGTCTGATTGGTCCTTCCATCAGCACTTGACCTAACGGCCTCCTTATCTCTCACAGAGCTGATGTGGGAGGTAAGTGAGAGAATAATATTTTTCCTCCTTCACCATTGTTGCTCTTCTACAGCTCCTCTGTTTTTCTTCTATCTTTGGATTTACACTCTCTTTCTCAACAAAACTTAAAAGTAAGACCTTCAGCAACACTTACCAGGATGGTTGCGATACCAAAGAAGAGAACAAAGATATCAGTGAAGAGCTTGAGAGCATGTTTCACAGTCTTCATCACCGTAGGAGGCTTGCATAATTGTTGTCTGTGTATTGAACATGGTGTACCCAGCAAACACCGAAAGACCAAAGTATAGCTGCTAGGAACAATGGAGATTAGTTTCATATGGGTGAAATGTTTTCTCACAAATGCACCTATTATGTCCATATTCTACGTTACATTCACAAATCACAATGTTTAATTAATATTAGCGGCCTGAAATAACCGCAACCAGCCCAAAACCGAAGCTAGGACAGAACCGAACCGATAACCAGCCCGAAACTGAAACCGGGACCGAACTGAACTGACAACCGGACCGTAACTAACAGCTCGATTAACCGGCTCGGTAACGCCTAATTCAATATATAGTCCTATATATATTATACATATAAAAAATGCACAAATTAATAGCGGGTTTTACACGAACCGAACCGCTTTAGGCGATTATGGTTACACAGGCCGGGCCGATTAGGGGTTTCGAGAATAACACTGTCCGGATAACCGTAACCGAACCAAAACTGTAGCCGGCGGTTCACAGTTAATCGGTCGGGCTCGGTTACGTTTAACGGAACTGACAACTTTACC
Source organism: Linanthus parryae (assembly GCA_023055425.1). Lineage (NCBI taxonomy): Eukaryota > Viridiplantae > Streptophyta > Magnoliopsida > Ericales > Polemoniaceae > Linanthus > Linanthus parryae. The sequence goes on from JALGPY010000006.1 coordinate 702,021, forward strand.
TAATAGGAGGACTCTGATAGAACAATTAGGGTTTTGAGAAGATGAAAGGTAAAGAGGCTATTGTATATACATTCAGTGTTGATGAATACAACGAGAGAGACAGATTATATACAGAGAATAATATCAACGGTAGGATAGCTATCTAACGGTAGGAAACCAAATTAGGTTTAGTAGAAGAGAAATGGGCTAAAACAGCTAATGGGCTAATACAATTTTCCCTTGAGGTGTCTTGTTTGAACACCTCAAAAATTCATTTTTATCATGAACTTGAAGACTATACATTTCATGCCCAATCAGCTACACAAATAATATTTATACAAAATCACGATACTGAGAGTATTATAGTCATATTGACATATACCATTCTTCTTATCACACAGTACTACCCAAACGTGATAAATTATATCCTACTTCATATCTTGTCGAAGTATAAACCCAAGATTGAGACTTGGGAATGGCAATTTATACACTCGTACCCGTAATATTTACGGAACTGAAACACGAACAAAGAAGCTAGAAGTAAAAATTCTAGGGCGAAATTTTTAGACCAACAAGAATAAAGCCAACTAAGTACCCACACCAAGAGCTGAAGAACAAGACAAAGAAGTGACTTTTCCGAGATTGGTCCTTTACTTCTTAGAGGTCTTTTGGTCATCCGCTGAACCTTCAACCTTCTTCTTCTTCTTCCTCGTACTTGATCTGAAACCTGTCGTCTTTGTGGTTTGATTTTGTTGTTGCATAACAAAGCAAGACTTTCTCTGTAACGAACCATTCGCCAGTCATCGTCATGGCTTATGTTCTCCAGACCTGGATCTTCCTTCAAGGCACCACTCTTGCAATCATAAACATGGCCGCAGTATATGAGTTCCTCCTCGTTCAACTTGTGCAGGTAAATTAAATCATCGCTCAAGAAACCCATCGGTACTCCATGCTCATGGTCAAGATGGAGTAATTTAAACCAAGAATCAGCAACACCATACTGCTTCATCACCCAGACATCGTATCCTCTGGTGGAGGCATAGCAGACACCAAGAGTTTTCTTGTACACATGAATACTAGATTCCATAAACACATGATCTTCTTGTGGGAGAGATATCTCGTGGAACACATCATCGTTCATGTTGAATCCCAATATAAGACTACGCCGGACCCCTTCACCACCACCACCACCACCAACGAACTCGGCCTTCCAGTGGTAAACATCATTGATAAGGAGAGGGTCCCCGTGGTTACGAATCTTGTAGGATGAGACATAATCATCCTTCATTGTCCATGAATTCAGACCGAGAGTGTAGATATCCACTTGATAAGACATAGTATCAACATGTTGTTTTACTGTTTTATTAGGGGAAAGTCTTACCAATTTGAAGTCATTAATTTGCGGTACGTAACCGAAACCCATAGCTACGCCGCCACAGGTGCACGGGCAGCGGGGGGAGCAGAAGGAGAACCAAGAGGAGTAGGAGGAGTAGGAGGAGGAGGTTTCAGAACATTCCAATAGTGAAGGGTTGTTGTTGGGAGGAGTATCGACGGTTTCGCAAACCCTAATAGCGGGATTCCAGAAATAAATCTGCTGCGGATCAGCCAAACAGAACAAACCATTGCTGGAACTGACGACGCGTATGTTTTCCATGGAGGAGTAAGGGTTATGGAGGAAGTTGTGGAAGGCAAAACAACTACTCGAGTAGTCGATGAAACTTTGATCGTCAACGGAGAAGTAGTTTAGAATGTTACCGAGTTTGTAGATGGTGACAGGTTCTTCTTCTTTAGTAGGGTGCTTCATATGAAGATTCATGAACTCGGGGCTCTCGATGACTGATTGAAAATATTTGCAGGCACACAGACATTGGATTAACGACCTGACTGGTAACCTCAAAAAGATGTCTACCAAGATTTCTTTAGGGAGACCTGACACCAAGGAAGAGGAGGCAACACCACAAGACATGGCGGCGGCGGCAGCGGCGGCAGCGGCGTTGTAGTATCAGTGACCAGAGAGACGATTAAGCTTTCTCTCTATATATATAAGGGCCATTGCTAGGGCGGCTTTTACTATTCCTAGTTTAGTTCAGAGTAGTAGTAGTAGTATGATTTGACTATTACTGTTACCATTTGAAAATAATGTTTTGCAAATCATGCACTGCCACCATATGAAAATAAGGTAAAAGACACTTTGACCCCTAAAGTTTTCGCAACCTTGCTGAACCTTAAATACCAATTTTGACCCTTTTGAAATTGATAGGTGAAGATTGTACTCAGTACACTCACCATTCCGCATAAAGCTGTCAATCTCATCTCACCTAATTTCATCACCTAAGGCTGTCAAAACGGTTAACCGTATCCATAACTGGCCCGTTAAACCGCGAATTGCCTGTTACAATTTAGGCTCGGTTAACCGGGCCCGCTAATTATTTTGGAACCCTTAACCAGCTCGTGGAACCGTAACCACTTAAACCGGGTTGGTTTGGACGGATCAGTTAAAAACCTTTTAATTAAAAAAGCACAGTTTTATTATATTATATATATATATATACACAAAAAAAACACGTTACACTTTATTACTGTTGCGGTTAACTGTGGTTCACGGTCACGGGCCCGTTACGTTTACGGGCTGGTAAAGGACCGGTTAGGCGGTCCTGTATAGCTATAACAGTCCCGGACCACTACTAACACAGCCCCAGACCGGTTTGGGCTCATACGGTTACGGTTTTTGTCTAGCCGGTTAACGGCGGTTAAGCAGGCTCGATTGACAGCTCTATTCAGCTGCATCATAATCAATCATCATTTTGCCCAAGTTGGTCTGATTTGATTAATACAAAACAATTCCGATCACACTCCCCAGGATTTTTGAAGATAAAGAGAAACGCAAGCTAGGAAGAAGATAAACTGATCACGTCGACCACGCACAATGAGTTCACAATTACCAGCGGTAGCCAACAACACCAATATAATAAAATCTTCCTGAATAAGACTCCGCCGACAAGTTTCAAAACTCGAGCTCCTTATTTGTTTATTTATTTATTGTAGTTCCGGTATAAAAAGCCCACCACATCCAATACTACTACTGCCCACAAATTCATAAAAATCATCTCGAACAAGCTGTTTTCTTTATAAAATTGAAACGTTGGCAAAACAACTGATAGAGCATACTCATCGTAAGCAACATGCGTTCATGCCTCATGGGAGATACTACACAATGTCGACACACAGACAGAAGAACAAGACAAATGACAAAAATTCAATCTTACTCGAAATTTGTCAAGAACAAGAAGGCGATTATGTGTATGAAGAATAGGAAGAGAAGGCGGAAGGAGCTTCATTCACCACACAGCTCCTCCTGCGGCTGACAGGTTCGATTCTCCGGTCAGACTCGTAAAACGACTGAGGAGGACTCTCTTCGGCTAGCAACAATAACTGCAACAACAACAACTTCTTTTTAGCCAAGAACCACTTTTCAGCATGGATGAATACAGCTGCTGCCATAAGCAGCCACAGCATCAACTTTTTAGTCAAGAGAGTAAGAAACAAATACTACATAACTCACCACAATTATCAGCAAACATACAACTTCCCTAACAAGCTAAGATATGACATACAGGAATGCGAATCAAAACTACTATTTCTTGTTTTCAACTCTAACAGAGGATAGGTAATATCTGATGCCCCCGGAGGTCTATATAATGTAGGAGCATGTCTTTCACATATAACAGCAGCTAATATCGTCCACTGCACAGTATAATCTGTTAATGCCCTTCCATAGTTCATAATGATTCCCTAGCTGTGGTTGTTTACTACGAGTATGTCCTTCCATAGTTCATACTGATTCCCTAGCTGTGGTTGTTTACTACGAGTATGCTCTTCCATAGTTCATAATGATTCCCTAGCTGTGGTTGTTTACTACGAGTATGCCCTTCCATAGTTCATAATGATTCCCTAGCTGTGGTTGTTTACTACGAGTATATTGCAACCAGAAAAGGAAGTTTAATTTCAGATAAACTATACACCACCATAAATTCCCCAATAGTTGGTTTAAATAAATATTGCTAACTTTTTCCACATCATAGGAATCATATACCAAGAAACATCTTAGTTAAGTTTCAGTTACGAATTGAAGATGATGTTGAATGTTTTCCATGTCTTCAAACAAAAAACTTCAACTTTTCTGCAACAGGTAACTTCAACCGCCAGTTCCATAACAAATCAATATACGAACAACGGTGAGCATAACAAACGTTTGATGTCCTTAGTCAGATCAGTGCAGGCTCGTGTAATGAAGATTAATGGCATACACTGAAGAATTTAAGTGCTAGTGGCATCTGTGGAAAACCAAATATGACAATGTTTAATGAGTACTAAGTGCAGCATAATAGTGAAATAAAATTCGGTGCAATTGCTTCATGTAACAACAAATGGCTGAAAATGAAAACAGACGGCGAACTCATCACAACTCTAAATTGTCCATTAGACTAAGGCTGCCCACAAAAATGGTGTTTCGTTCCTTTGAGATCATCATATGCAATTTGGGTGGGGGGTGGGGGGGGGGGGGGGGGGGGGGTATAGTCATCATATTTCGATTGGGGGGTTGTCATTATTCTGTCAAAATTCATGCATATACAACCCCATTCCATCAGAAGCCACTTATGTTCAATGGGTAAAGAGACCTGAAACAACAAAACTAGTCCTACTTCAAAGTATTACGACAGCCCCTTCGTGGAGGAAACCTTCAAGGATAGCTACTAAATGACCTGACAGAGAAAGACTTGTCAAGTTATAAAATCTACAACATTCAATGACTAGAGCTAATGTCTTACGGCTTAAGACTGATTAACAAAATTTGCATAAAAGAGAGATTTTATTGATGTGTATGTTCAGAAGATTAAGAAAATCCGTGATAAGCTCGCTCTTGCATCTGTGCATATAGATGATAAAGATATTCTTCTTTACACTCTTAATGATCAACCTGCTGAATATAATGGTTTCCGTTCTGCTCTTCTGAGACCCTATACCTATTGAAGAACTTCATGTCCTTTTAAAGGACAACCAGTATGCTGATATATTCACGAAAGTTCGGCCCCGCCCGCTATTTGGGCGTTTCAGGTCCAGCCTGAACGTTCGTGTACCTCCCGCTCCAATCGCGGGGGCGTAATAATATTACTGTTGTAATTAGTACTTGTATGTAATAACCCGCTAGTAGGATAATTGACCTTGTACAAATTCTATATACTGATATGCCAACCAATGCTCCAGATGAAACATGCTTTCACTATCTAGAGTATGTATGCAGCGTATGACTTTGCTAATGAACAAGTAATTTCTCTTTAAGTTCACTACTGCATGGGGATTTTATAGGCACCTCTTCATCTAACTCAGTGTTATCATTTGAATTACCTCTAACACAACAATTTTGGTTGGTACAATTTCCATAAAATATTCTATGAAGCTGTTTGAATGAGCTGGATTAAGCGGGCTTCTGAGTACATAAGCTCCTTCAATTTTGGTAGTTTGAATAGTTAGATTATTGTGTAGATTTTTAAAATCCAGAACCCAATTTCCCAATTGTAGGGTTTCGGATTATTTATTTATTGAAAAAATGTTAAAATCCGGAACCCTAAAGTGAATATGGGGTTCAGGATCTTTTTTCATACATAAAAGGAAACTGGAGGTCTATTTTGGGAATCTAGAGCTCTGGAATTGCTGCAAGATGGTTTCGAAGCGCCATTCGCACATTGAGACGTGGCAATGCACACAGAAATATGAATTCGGGCTCTATTTTCCGGAATAGGACTCCGATATGAGAAAATCGGGAACCTTATTTTGAAAATAGGATTCTGCATTATTATGAGATTTGTGAGATTGTTGACTTTAAGCTTTCAGATTTTTGACCCACTCACACTTTCACCCCCTCTCTCACCCAAACAGCCCATATAACCAGTACTAAAGTAATAATACTACATGTGATTGATATACGCTCAGTTCTCATCCAGTCTATCATTTCTTTCTGAAATCATGGACACAAGTGCCAAGGATGGTAGGCGTATTTCCATACTTCCATAAGTTCAAACGTGCAATTCCCAAGCACCACACAACTAGCATCTTGAAACAGTACATCTATATCAGCCACACATATATAAAGGTACCGCGTCAACACTAGTTTATTAAGCTTAACTCTATTGACGAGGTTGTTCCGTTGAGTTCCTCTTTTAGTAAATTCCACAACCTTTAATGACTTGTTTTTTGGAGTTAAGTGTACTGACACCAAGACTACAGTAACTAAATAAATTATGCGCCAGCGCCATTTTCAAAACCTAATTCAGGAAGCCCTTCACAAATCAGTTCAAATGCTATTGCAAATCAGGTGTAATGATAAAACTAAAAGCCACTGTGAAAGATGTAGTGATTCTAATTATATGCTTGGAACCAATGGGGTTTTCCACGAAAAAAACCTGGCATGACACTTTCAATTGCTTGGAACTTACAGAAAGAAAAAAAACTAAGCAGCAAAAGAATCTACCTTCCGTAAACCGTTAATTCCCGATCAAGTGTGCATATTAAGAGAAACCACCTGGAGCAAGCACTGCAACAGACTCCACTGCAAAATTGCAAACAAACAACGTATATAGTCAGAACTGATTCTACACCATCTCAAGATTACAATTGACAACAGCCGGTGGACTTAAGCTATCCTTTTCTAGTAGATAATTCTCAGATACCATTATCAAGAACTCAGACGGTGTATCAGTCTTGTAATCCCACCACGAACCCAGTCACCAATAACACCACGAACCCAGTCACCAATAACACGACAAAGTATAGCTGCGAACATCAAGAGGTTTTATTACCAAAGGAAACATGAATGAAAACATTTATAAGCTAGTACTTTCTAGATTAAAGATAGAGTCTACCTCCTGCTTGAATAGCGCTGTTGTACCACCGAAGATGGCGGAAGCAACCCAAAGCCAAACCAGAGAGCAGATGCTAGAGCTCATGAAGGCTCTCCAATACAAATCCCAGGAGCCGCTGGAGAACGCTGCTGCTCTAGAGAAGCAGCCGAACATGATAGAGATCCCAGCTAATGTACTTGCTACAAACCTGCAGTAAGTAAGCTTTCAGAACAACAGTGGGCAATATATCTTAAATAGAAATATTATAAGACATAAAGAGACTCACAGCGCATCAAACCCCGCCGATACTGATACATGAGTGAGTAGGAAGCCCATACACATAAGAGCTGCGACAATGATCTGATCCTCCGTCCATTGCTGAGAATGAATTAAACTAAAAGTAAGCAACTGTACAGAATGTCTCAATTCAGTGTGCAGTGAAACTAAAAATAACATAAAGATAAAGATACCATTCTCTGGTTCCATGTCTCGACAAATACCACCGTGCCTAGAGCAAGAAGAAGCTCGGTGGAGGTATAATGCTCCACGTAGGCGCCAAACGCCATCATAGCAAAAACAAAACACAGAAGGAAGTAAAACTGCAAGGAAATAGATAATTAGACTCCAAACATTCAGATTTTGCAATATAAAAGGATTGAGATACCTTCTTGAGGCGTCTCCGATCCGACGAAGATAGATGGATGTTGGCCATTGGTGGAAGCAATTGTTCGATTCAAATAGGTGTGATTCTGGGCAGAAAGACGAGAGACTTTAAAAAGAAGTAATTTTCCTTGAAAATATGCAAAATTATCTCACCAATTGTTAGCTACCGTCTATGTCTACTAATCTGACAACAATACAATAGAATATTGTGCCACAATGGTATAACGAATTACCATTTGCTACTGAAAACCTCATTGGTCTTGAAATTGAAAACCTAACACCATAGATATAATAATTTGGGCTACAGAAAACTCATGAATTGAAAAACATGCCCACCGTTTTCACTCTCTCAATAAACTTAAACAGACATTTGAGACCGTGATATGGATGATCGATGCCCTTAAGGCATTACATCTTGTGAGAGTCCAGCAACTGAGAAGCCATGGAACTCTTACATGCCAGCCCAAGGTGACGAAGTCGATCAAGAAACAGAGGTTGAGGATCTGGGTTCGAAATCACTAGATCTCAATACAACCCAGAAAGAACAAGTACCAATGGAGAAATTTCAGATCAAGAAACAAACGTTCAAATAAAGATATCAAGGAAGAAGAAGATAATGCTGATGAAGAAGTGGAGGTCGAAGAAGAAGTAACTGAGGATATCAAGTACACTCCCCATGCAAATTTTCCTCAGAGTTAAAGGAAAAAGCTTAAGACTATCTCACAGGGAAAAAATAGCTTCCAGGGTTCATGTGGTTGAACTTATGGGGAGAGAACCGCAACAAGACATTGTTCAACAGAGCAAATATTTTGTGGGGACTGAAAGGCGAATTTGATGTCGTCTTAATTGAAGCGAAGATCGTTTGAAAGTTTACACTGGAGGGCCATGGGTGGTCCTCGATCACTATCTCACAGGGAAAAAATAGCTTCCAGGGTTCATGTCGTCGGAAGCCTCACCAATCTCAACGGTAATTTGGGTGAGATTGCCAAGGCTTCCGTACGAACACTTCAATGGTTACTCTAAAACTAATTGCCAAAATTCTGGGGAGGCCGCTAAAAGGGGACTTAGATTCATTTGCAGGATTGAGGGGCAAGTTCAGAAGGCTGTCTATAGAACTTAACTTGAATGAACCACAGTTGATGATGAATCATTTCATACTATTTGTTTTTTACTGTGGTCGGGTTAATCTTCGGAAAAATGATGGTCTCTATCAGAGAAAGTCGTGGGAAACAGGGGAGAGTAGTCGAAAGCACGCAATCACCCAACGGCAGTAGGTCAGCAACTCCCAACGGTAACATGATGGAGACAATGCACCTGACAGGGCCAGCTCCCAACGGTTAACGACGAGACACTACAACCAGAGAAGAATAAGGTTGAAGATGGACAGGAAGCTAACCCATGCTTTGGGCTAGGGAACTTCCCCCAAGAGAAAGGGACGAAGGCCAACCCCATCAGACCCAGACATCAACAGGTACACTGCTCAGCAAGATTTAGCCCAAGACCAACTGAATCATGGAGGGCAGAAGGGTAATTTCAGTGGTCAACAGAAGATTGATAAAATGACAAGTAAAGACTGGTCAAAAGACACGGTTAGCAGAGTCTCTGGGGACAAAAAGGTAATTTTCATAGCAAGTCTCACCAGATGCAAATAATACCCAAAAAGTTCACAAGTGAAACTCTGCATAGACATTTACTGTTCACCAAAGAGATGTGTTCCATTTTGTGCCTTTGGATTGTTTTAAAATGAACGGTTGAGATTCACGTTATGGTTAATCTCATTTTCAACATCAAATTGGTCGACCACCACTAAAGAAACCTATCTCACCTTCAACTACTATGAGTACAAGCAGAACTGAGATTGTGGTCAATTCGAACTACGACTTTGATAATTATTTCTCCTGGGAATGGAAAGTTGTTAAGTAGGAGCCTATACATAACTTTTAGATTTCCATATTCAGCCCTTTTTGAAATTCGATTACATATTGCGGCAAGGTTGTACTTGTTGCTTTATGCACGCCTAACCCGGTTTTATTTTAAGTAGTTATTTGAGACTGTTGTATTTTTCTATTCTTTTAAAATGTGTTAGATTTTATATTTGGGTAAAAGACAAAAACCACCCCTTGAGTATGGGGTATATACAAAAAAACCCCTCGTGTTCGGGGATATACAAAGACCACCCCTGTCGAGACAAAACCCACCCCTGTCAGTGGATGGACGTTAGACGACAAGCACCCTTCTGTTACAATAAGTTAGTATGGGGTGCAATTTGTCTTTTTTATGACCATTTTATCCCTACTTGTATTTTTGTGTTTATTGTGTTGTTTTTGGTGTTCTAACTGTTCTTGACCAACATTCTTGGTGTTCTTGAACACCACCAGCACCACCACCACCACCACCACCACCACCACAAAAACAAATATTTACCACCGCCATGAAAATCATCTATAAATATATATCTGAATTCATTAAAAAAACCAAGAACATCAACATATCACTAAACAACATCGCCAAATCTGAAGCTAATCCAACACAGAAACAAATATTTACCACCTCCACAAAAACAAATATTTACCACCTCCAACAAAACCGCCGCCAACATATGAAGATAATCCAACACAGACCCAATTTTCACAATTCAATCCAAATCTGAAGCTAATTTAAACTGAATCTCACCGCCGACACCAGAATTCAACCTCAAATCGAATCAAAGGACCTTTCACAGATTTACTGATTGTACAAAAGACCTTTCACAGATTTACTCACCGTGACATCAAGCAAACTATGCACATTCATGCTGAAAATTGAATCTAAGTACCAGTGGAGTAAAATATTTGCCAATTCATAGCTTCAGTAAGGAAGGACAATTTAGCCCCAAATTGTGAAAACAGAGGTCAGAATATGAACAAATTCCACCTAAAAATTCATCATCTATATTTTGTCCTAATCTAACTGCAAACTTTTTGTTACTTACTGGCCTCCTCCTCCTTTCATCATCTTCTTTAACTCTTCATCACCTAACTCCTTTCATCACCTAAAAATTTTTTGTTACTTACTGAAGCTCTCGGTTCCACGCCGGCGGAGATCGTTCCCTTCTCGTTGCGGTCGTAGAGGCGGAAGGCCTCCCGGAGCTCCTTCCCGTCGGCGGAGCCGCCGAAGAAGTCGCCGAACTCCTTGAGATCGATGAATCCGTCGCCGTTCTTGTCGAAATCCGTCATCGCGCTCTTCAAATCCTTCTCCGACGGCGTGGAACCGAGAGCTTCCATGACCGATCCGAGCTCGGAGACCGAGATTTAGCCGTCGCCGTTCTCGTCGAACTTGCCGTCGCCGTTCTTGCTGAACTTGCTGAATACCTTCTCGAGCTCAGATACGAAGGTGAAGATGGCAATGGACGACGATTGAGGACGGCGGCGTTGGTTCAGGCGGCGACACTCGGAGTGAAGAGGGCAGTGGTGTTGTAAACAGATCTGAGCCATATCACCTTATCCTCTTCAGATGGGTATGTTGGTGATGGAGTGGAAGGGATAAGGTTAGATTGTGAAGAACTGAAGAGGAAGAGGAGGTAGAGAGAGAGAGAGAGAGAGAAGGGGGCTGTTATTAGGGTTAGAAATGAAGGGTGGGGAGAAGAAAAGATTTTATAGCTGTGTAATTTTTCGTGAAGTTGAGGGTACATAAGTCTTTTTTCCCCTCCGTTAGTTTCCGTTAGCCACCGTTAACTGACAGGGGTGGTCTTTGTATATCCCCGAACACGAGGGGTTTTTTTGTATATACCCCATACTCAAGGGGTGGTTTTTGTCTTTTACCCTTTATATTTTCCTTTCAGTTGACCGATATCACATGGATATGTTAGTGCTATCTTTTTAAGAAGTGGTATTACTCTAGTGGAGAGATAAAAGACGAAGGACTGTTAGGAAAAATCAACATGAAGAGGACAGGGTAAGTTTAACAACCATTGACTTCGCTAAGAAAGTCGGTAACTACCACAATCCACACTTCCGACAGAAAGTGGGAAAATGAAAGGATAAGGGAAATGGGATTGACATCCCGGAAAGAAACCCTAGAAATCCCAAATTAACATTTTATCCCCTTCCTCAGTAATTTTTCTACATTTCCATTCAATTCAACCTCACACTTCTCAGATCGGCCGATAGAGAGCAATTGTGTGTTCACACATGGATTTAAATTTCCAGGAGATGAAGGGCGAAGTGAGGGAAACAGAGACTCGGCAATTGAGCACCGTTTAAATATGGACTTGATCGAGAAGAGAAACATTCCAATCCTGGTAACAGTGGGGAATTTCTATACTCTTGAATTGAAAAACATGCCCACCGTTTTCACTCTCTCAATCAACTCAAACAGACATTTGAGGCCATGATATGGATGATCGATGCCCTTAAGGCATTCCATCTTCTGAGAGTAAAGGGACTAAGAAGGCATGGAATCTATAAAAAAAACAGAGGAGGTTGGACAGGAAGCCAACCCATGCTTTGGGCAATGGAACTTCCCCCAAGAAAAAGGGGCGAAGGCAAACCCATCAGATATAAACATCAACAGGTACACTGCTCTGCAAGATTTTAGCCCAAGACCAGCTGAATCATGGAGGAAAGAAGGGTAATTTCAGTGGTCAACAAAAGATTGATAAATGACAAGTAAACACTGGTCAAAAGACACGGTTAGCAGGGTCTCTGGGGGCAAAAAGGTTATTTTCATAGCAAATCTCACCGGCTGCAATAATACCCAAAATGGCCACAAGTGAAACTCAATCTATATATATTAAGGAAACATAGATATTTATTGTTCACCAAAGAGATGTGTTCCATTATGTGCCTTTGGATTGTTCTAAATGAACGGTTGAGATTTACGCTATGGTTCATCTCATTTTCAACATCAAGTTGGTTGGCCACCACTAAAGAAACCTATCTCATGTCCAACTACTATGAGTACAGGCGGAACTTTGATCGTGGTCAATTTGAACTACGACTTTGTCCCTGGGCTGTTTTGAAGTTTTAAATTTTTTTCTGAAAATGGAATATTGTTAAGTAGGTGTTTATACATAACTTTTAGATTTCCATATTCAGCCCTTTTTCGATTAATATTGCGGCAAGTTTGTACATGTTTCCTTTTGCACGCCTTACCTGATTTTATTTTAAGTAGTACTATGGCCTGTTTTATTTTCTATTCTTTTGAAATGTGATAGACTTTATATTTTCCTTTCAGTTGACTGATATCACATGGATATGTTAGTGCTATCATTTCAAGTAGTTCCCTAGGGCACTGGTATTACTCTAGTAAAGAGATAAAAGACGAAGGACTGTTAGGAAAAATCAACATGAAGAGGACAGGGTAAGTTTAAGAACCATTGACTTCGCTAAGAAAGTCGGTAACTACCACAATCCACACGGAAATGAAAGGATAAGGGAAATGGAGCAATCCCAAATTAACCTTTTCTCCCCTTCCTCAGTAATTTTTCTACATTTCCATTCAATTCAACCTCACACTTCTCAGATCGGCCGATAGAGAGCAATTGTGTGTTCAGACATGGATTTGATTTTCCAGAAGATGAAGGGCGACGTGAGGGAAACAGAGACTCGGCAACTGAGCGCCGTTTATATACGGACTTGATCGGGAAGAGAAATATCCCAATCCTGACAACACGGATCAGAGTATTCACGCCATTATTAAAAGTAACGATTATGCGGATTGGGTAGTACTCCCTCTGTTCCTCCAGGTTCTTCACAAAACCTGGAGGCACATGGAGGAACCCCCCCCCCCCCCAAAAAAAATAAAAAACCTCTGTGACTCACCAATTTAATCAAGAAGAGCAACATTAACACAGCAAGAACCCTATCTGATTTCACAGCAACCATATTGATTTCACAGATTAATCAAGAACATCCCCCCCTCCCCAAACCCTCTGTGACTCACCAATTTAATCAAGAACAGCAACATTAAGACAGCAACAAGAACAATAACAGCAAGAACCCTATCTGATTTCACAGCAACCATATTGATTTCACAGATTAATCAAGAACATTCCCCCCCCCCCCCCAAACCCTCTGTGACTCACCAATTTAATCAAGAACAGCAACATTAACATATCAACAAGAACAATAACAGCAAGAACCCTAACCCTATCTGATTTCACAGCAACCCTATCTGATTTCACAGATTAATCAAGAACAACAACAACAACAACAACAACAACAACAACAACAACAACAACAACAACAACAACAACAACAACAACAACAACAACAATTTCCATCTGATTTCACAACAACAGCCTATCTGATTTCACAGCAACCCTATCTGATTTCACAGATTAATCAAGAACATTAACAACAACAACAACAACAACAACAAATTCCATCTGATTTCACAACAACAGTCTCCATATTTGCTTCCTCTGATTCTATATGTTCCAGATTCGCAGCTAGGGTTGTTCAATTTTTGTCCAAATTCGGCGAAGAAGAACAATAAGGTACGGAGAAGAGAGTGTTACCCGGTGGTGGTGGTGGTGGCGGCGGTGGCGGTGGCGGTGATGGACGGCGGTGGTTCGTCGTCGGTGCCTCACGAAGTCCTCTCGCCGGCGAGGGTTGAACAGTATCGCCTCTTGAACAGACAAGGAAGAGAAACAGAGAAATGGAGATGGAGATGAGCAGACCGATGGATCTCCTCTTTCCGTCTCTCTATCTCTCTCTTTCTCTACTTATATCACCACCGATCTGCTCTCCCTCGCCCTCTTTCCCTCTCCCTCTCTGTGTGTGTTGTTTGTGTTGGTTGTGTGCGTAGATGAAGAAGAACTGGAAGAAGTTGGTGCTATTGTAATTAGTAGTAAGAGTTTGGGAATGCTTCTGCAGGCAGCACAGCTGCTTTCCGATAGCAGAATCAGTTTTAGTGTGTTTGATAAAAGTGAAATTTCTGTTTTTTTGGGACAATTTCTGCTGTCCCACAACAGTTTTAAGAAAGCAATGAGGGAAATGCTTTTTAAGAAAGTGTTTCTGATTAACTTATCTACAACCGATTTTAATCTTACAATTTTTTAAAATATCAATAGTTATCTTTTCGGAAATGACATGTGTCATATATTTTTGTCATTTTATTCTCTCACAGCAATTTTACTGTTGATTTTACAAAACACAAAATTACTATATCAATATTTCACAGCAGCTTTTACGTAATATTTACCAAACAACATTTTATCAAAAATTCACAACAGCTTTTCCACAGTATTTTCACACATCAACTTTCTTTCACCGCCACAACATTCCCAAACTAGTCCTAACCAAGTAATGCGAGCCGTGTCGGGGGACAAAAAATAGTGCAGTTAGCTCAATTGGATAATCAATTTTTTGTTCACCTAGACTTTTCCAATGCGAATTAGCTTCCCTCCAAATTCGTTGTACTGTCTCGTTTCCTCTCTCTCTCCATATCTTCCCCTTTCTGTTCACCTTCTCTAACCCTAGTTAAGCTTCTTAGCTTTTATTTTCAACCGAAATTTCATCAAAAACTCACAAAGGCGACTTACATTTATCACCTCTAACATCTTCAAAAAAACTAACATCTAATCTAAATTGATTATTAGACGGGAAAAAACTTTTGCGAGGGTTTACTTTGCTCCGAAAATTTCGGGGCGATCTGGGGGCGATCTGAGGATAGCTTGCAGCAAACTGCGCTCAATCTCGTCTGGGGTTTTGCTACCGGCGATTCTTGCTCGGAGTTCAGTTTAACTGCACGATGTCTTCAACGGGAGTTTCTACGCTGGATTTTGGTAAACTCACGATTGAGGAGGAAGAAGTTGAGTACTTCGACGATGAGTACTGCTTAGCGGCGATCAGGGCGAGAGGACCCTGTTTGGTCGGAAAGTTTCTGAAGCCTATAAAGCTCAATGTTTGGGCTATGAAATTACTCTTTAATAAGATATGGCCTGACGGCGACGAGATTAGTATTCACTAATCAGGTAAAGATCTCTTCATCTTTCAGTTCCCATCTAAGGAATCAATGGAGGTTGTTTTAACAGGGGGGCTTGGATGTTTGATGAGAACATACTGCTTTTATAGCAGTGGGAAGTGGCTCTTGATACTGATAATGTGGTCTTCGACGCCATAGAAATTTGGGTACAAGTTATCAACCTGCCTATGGTGTTGCAGACAGATGTTGATCTTCGTAAGGCGTTGAGGAATAAGGGGACTGTTACGCATACGGATCCGAAAATCTCTTCGGGTCCGGATGGTGATTATATGCGTGCAAGAGTCTGTTTCAAGATCCATAAACCCTTACGAAGAGCTAGATACATAGGTGCCTTGGGTAGGAAGATATGGTTAGATTACAAATACAAACGAATCCCCCAAGTTTGTGGCTGGTGTGGGATGATCACGCATGAGGGAGAGGAGTGCATGATGAAGCCTGATCGGTAGAAAGTGCAGGATAGGCCGGGATATGGAACTTGGCTTTTGCATCGTCCGGCTCCTCGAAAGAAACTTACTGATGTATTAAAAGGAGGGTGATCAGGTCGCACGGGATGAAGAGAAGAATAATGAAGCTCCAACTGAAGTTAATGAACTTGATAATCAGTCTGTTGAAGGTGATGATTGGGGCTTTGATAAGAGCGACCCAAGCTCGGATGGGTCCATGGAAGTTTCTTCTAATGATGGGAAGGAATCTAATGATGGTCACATGTCGGCCTTCGACAATCCACTAGCAGCAGAAACAAAAACCCTGGGTTTTCGGCGGAGGAGAAGGCAAAAGGTGTTGTTACAAATAATGCAATAGTGGGTGCTAAACGTAAGGTTAGTGAGGCTCAGCTTAGTCCAAATCAAACGTCGAAATCTCAGAATCGTTTGAATGCAAACTCTGGGACAGGAATAGGGAGAGGGCAGGTGGTTCGGTGTCAGGTGGCAGGAGCTTTGGTCGTGGAAGGGGCAGAGGAGGGAGATCAGTAAATAATCCTCCGTGGGGACGTCCGAAGGTTCAGGAAAATAAACCTAATGTTCGAGCCAACCATTTAGCCCATAGCAACCCAATCAAGATAAACACGGAGGTTCAAGGTGGTAAGACTTCACCACAGGTTTCTGTTACGCAGATTCCAACACAGGATGGTGGTGCCTCGAAAACCCCAAACAGTACATTGGCTGAGGCTGCGATGCAGTCTAGCCATGAGCAATGAGTCTTCTAAGCTGGAAAGTACGGGGGCTTGGGAACCCTCGTGGCGTTATTTCTCTTCATGACCTCGTGAGGAGACAAAAACCCAATATCGTCTTTTTAATGGAGACGAAGTTGTATGCAAGTGAGATGATTCCGGTGAATGACGGACTTGGCTTTCGCAACGGAATTTTCTGTGATTGTGAAGATCGTAGGGGTGGATTAGCATTGTTGTGGGATGAGGAGGTGGATTTTTCTCTCGAAGTTAAGGCTTCGAGCTATATTCATGGTTTCTTTGCGATTCCTAGTGAATCAAAGCATGGATTCCTAACGGGTTTTTATGGGGATCCTATTCGTGAACAGCGACAACATTCTTGGATGCTTTTACAACGTCTATGTCCTAGAGGGAAACCTTGGTGTGTGGTGGGTGATTTTAACACGTTTTCGTCTGTTTGTGGTAAGGAAGGAGGAAGAACTGTCTTTTCAGTCAGATAGAGGGTTTTTGCAGCATAATCAACCGACTTTAGCTTCTCGGTTTTTCAGGAAATCGGTTTACTTGGAGAAATAACCAGGGTGATGAATATGCTATTCGTGAAAGGCTAGATAGGTGTCTTGCTACTGATAGTTGGATAGAAGTTTTCGGTAGAGGGAAGGTGGATCATCTTATTGCGGAAGTGTCGGACCACGTCCCTGTCCAAGTTACTTGGTCGTCAGGTATTGTTCGTAACACTAAAGTTAATAAGCGTTTTCAGTTTGAAACTATGTGGTCACAAGATAGAAGATGTTCGAAATTTGTGGAGGAAGAATGGAATAATGCAGTCGGTAATATTGACAGAAAGATGGGTCGGCTTGCTTCGGCTTTTAAAATTTGGAACCGTGATGTGTTTGGAAGTGTGAAGACTCAGCTTTCGAAGCTCAGAAATAGACTTCGTACTATTGCCGAAGGGGTCCAAACCGCGGCAGTGGTCGCGGAGACAAAAGTGATTAGGGAAATTATTCTTCAGCTTTTGATTAGGGAGGAGGAGATGTGGAGACAGCGGTCACGAGAATTGTGGCTCCGAAAGGGGGATCAAAACACTAAACTTTTTCATCGGAAGGCTACTATTAAAAGGAGTAGAAATTGTATTGAAGGTCTTGAAGATCAGAATGGTTTTTGGATGACGAAAAAAGCTCAAGTTATTTTCTATCCTTGAATCTTATTTCAAGAACTTATTTACTACTTCTGATCCGATGAGAAATCAGATGGAATCAATGCTAGTGGGGGTGGAAGAATTAGTTTCATTGGAGCAACGAGCTCTACTCGAGCAGCCCCAATCAGTGACGGAGGTGCGGGCTGCTCTAGCTCAATTGGGGCCAGCCAAGGCCCCGGGAATAGATGGCTTTCCTGCAGCGTTTTTTCAGAGATTTTGGAGCATTGTTGATACTGAAACGGAAAATCTGTGTCTTAGTATTCTCAATAATAACGGGGATGTTTCAAAATTCAACCATACATTGATTGCTCTTATCCCAAGGTGAAACAGGTCGGACATTCTTCAGACTTTCGTCATATATGTCTTTGTTTTACTGTTTACAAAATTATTACAAAGACTATGGCAAATCGTTTGAAGACTATATTGGATTATGTGATTGCGGAGAATCAATCTGAATTTGTTCCAGGGCGTCTGATTTCTGACAACGTCTTGATAGCTTTTGTGTTACTTCATTCTATGAAGAATCGGAAGAAAGGAAAGACTGGCTATCTGGCCCTCAAAGCAGACATGAGTAAAGCATATGATCGGGTAGAATGGGATTTCTTACGAGCAGTGATGGAACGAATGGGGTTTGGATATAAGTGGATAAGTTTGGTTATGAATTGTATATCCTCTGTTAGATATAGTCTTATAGTAAACGGAGAAATTCATGGAGATATAATTCCGGAGAGGGGCCTACGACAGGGTTGTCCTCTTTCCCCTTATCTTTTTCTTTTAGTTGGTGAAACATTATCACGTTGTTTATCTTGGCGGTGCAGGAAGGAAGATTGTCAGGAGTGACTGCCTCTCGTGGTGGGCCAGTTATTTCTCACCTGTTTTTTGCAGATGATAGTTTGTTGTTCACCAAAGCTACTGAAGAGGAAATCCTAGTGCTTCGCGGTATTTTGAGCGATTATGAGGTAGCTTCAGGTCAAACTTTGAACCTTCAAAAATCATCAGTAGTCTTTTCTGATAATGTGAAGGAGGAAGATCGGCAATTTTTTAGTTCTCTTTGTGGTGTACCGGAGGTGTCCTAACACGATAGTTATCTTGGCTTACCGACTCAGATTGGTCGAAAGCGATCTTCATATTTTAGCCCTGTTGTGGAGAAGGTTTTTAATAAGGTGAAAGGGTGGAAAGGATCCTCGCTTTCTCCGACAGGGTTGTCCTCTTTCCCCTTATCTTTTTCTTTTAGTTTGTGAAACATTATAACGTTGTTTATCTGTGGCGGTGCAGGAAGGAAGATTGTCAGGAGTGACTGCCTCTCGTGGTGGGCCAGTTATTTCTCACCTGTTTTTTGCAGATGATAGTTTGTTGTTCACCAAAGCTACTGAAGAGGAAATCCTAGTGCTTCGCGGTATTTTGAGCGATTATGAGGTAGCTTCAAGTCAAACTTTGAACCTTCAAAAATCATCAGTAGTCTTTTCTGATAATGTGAAGGAGGAAGATCGGCAATTTTTGAGTTCTCTTTTTGGTGTACCGGAGGTGTCCCAACAAGATAGTTATCTTGGCTTACCGACTCAGATTGGTCGAAAGCGATCTTCATATTTTAGCCCTGTTGTGGAGAAGGTTTTTAATAAGGTGAAAGGGTGGAAAGGATCCTCGCTTTCTCCGGCAGGGTTGTCCTCTTTCCCCTTATCTTTTTCTTTTAGTTTGTGAAACATTATCACGTTGTTTATCTGTGGCGGTGCAGGAAGGAAGATTGTCAGGAGTGACTGCCTCTCGTGGTGGGCCAGTTATTTCTCACCTGTTTTTTGCAGATGATAGTTTGTTGTTCACCAAAGCTACTGAAGGGAAATCCTAGTGCTTCGCGGTATTTTGAGCGATTATGAGGTAGCTTCAGTTCAAACTTTGAACCTTAAAAAATCATCAGTAGTCTTTTCTGATAATGTGAAGGAGGAAGATCGGAAATTTTTTAGTTCTCTTTGTGGTGTACCGGAGGTGTCCCAACACGATAGTTATCTTGGCTTACCGACTCAGATTGGTCGAAAGCGATCTTCATATTTTAGCCCTGTTGTGGAGAAGGTTTTTAATAAGGTGATAGGGTGGAAAGGATCCTCGCTTTCTACGATTGGAAAGGAGGTACTAATCAAATATGTGGTCCAAGCTGTTCCTACTTACACGATGAGTTGTTTTTTACTTCCAGTCAAGACGTGTCAGGAAATAGAGCGGATAATCAGACAATTCTGGTGGGGAGAAGACGACCAGAGAAGGAAAATACATTGGATTGCCCGACACAAACTGAAGAAATATAGAGAGGAAGGTGGCATTGGTTTCCGTGATATCCAGGATTTCAACATTGCAATGCTTGCAAAACATACGTTGAGGTTTCTTCAGTATCCAAACTCGCTGGTATGCCGTGTTTTTAAGTCAAAATACTTTCGCGATTCATCCATCATTGACTTTGAATTGAAAAAGCACTCCCAAATTTTGTATGCTTTTAAGAGCATTTTAGCAGGAAGGGATTTAGCAAAGAAAGGTTTGGTCTGGAAAATTAGAAGTGGCAGAGATGTTCGGGTATTCGGGGATAAATGGCTTCTTCGGCCAACTACTTATACCGTCATTACTACATGTCCAGTGGGAAGGGAGAACCTTAGGGTCAGTGAGTTAATGGATGATAATGGATTGAGATGGGACGAAGACAAGATCAAACAAGCATTATGGCCTATAGACGTGGATGCAGTACTGGCAACACCGATCACCAATAATGGCGAGGACGATTCCTTTTACTGGGTTTACTCGGATGATGGGACGTATTTAGTAAAAACCGGGTACAAGGCTAGGAGAGAGATAACTGACCCTCCTACTTCATCGTCAGGTTTGTATAACAACTCAACATGGCTGGGAAAATTTTGGAAAACAAAGCTACCGAAGAAAGTTCTCATCACAAGCTGGTGTCTTTGGCACTCAAGCCTTTCTGTAGCTAGTAAACTCATTTTCAAAGGAATCAACGTCCCTCCAATTTGCAAGCTTTGCGAAGAGGAAGTGGAAACTGCTAATCACTTATTTTGTACTTGCTCTCATTCTAAACAGGTTTGGCATTTAAAGATGGGTGAAAAGTTTGCGAACTGCCATTACGATGATATCCGAGAATGGATTGTCAACACGTTTACAAAGGAGAAGACGGAAGTATGTGAAAAGTTTGCAATCACGTCATGGGCAATCTGGAGGAATCGTAACGAGCTCACTTTCAACAACAAAGTAAAAGATCCAGGTGAGGTGGCGAGTGACTGTTTGAACTACTACTTGTGGTATAAGGAAGTCATTCTGTCGGGCAAGTTAGAAGAGCTTTCTCTAGCTCAGCAATATGGAGGAGATACCTGGAGTGCACTGGAGTCGGGGTTCGTGAAAGTAAATACGGATGCGAGATGGAAATAATTTGGAGCAGCTACTGGGTTAGGAGCGATAATCCGAGGCAATGGCGGTGAGTTTCTAGCGGCAAGGCAATCAAGAGTCCAGAGACAAAGATCGGTGCTGATGGCGGAGATGTGTGCAGCTAGGGAAGGGATTCGCATGGAGGCAAAAATGAGATATCGTCGTGTTATGGTTGAAAGTGACTGTCTCCGAACGGTGCTGCTATTGAGGAAGTGTATCCAAGGTCAGGACAGAGAAGTCACGGTCATTTCCGATCGTCGTGAGGTGCTATTGGATTGTGTGAAAATGTTGCGAAGTTTTGATGAAGTAATTTGTACTCATGTGCGTAGGGAGGGTAATTATGTTGCTCTTCTAGTGTCCGCGAAAGCTTTAGAGGAAGGGGACATTAGTTATTATTCACAAACGCCCAGCTGGGCTATTGATGTACTGAATTTTGATTCTTCGGGGTTGACTTCCCGGTTATAGATATATTTCTTCTTCTCAAAAAAAAAATCTAAATTGATTATCCAATTTAGCTAACTGCACTATTTCATCAGCTGCTTCATTTTGGTCTCTGGGAATCAACTTTAAATCTGCACTTAACTCCCTTAAACCCTTTCTGATATCCTCCAAAACACCATCAAACTCCATAATCCTCCTTGGACAACATCAACCACTTCCCTGCTATCACTCTCAAAGCAAATAGAACTGGGTTACACTTCAAGCAGTTAATTGCTAGAGCTTCCCATCTACTAATCTCTTTTTGAGGTTTGCATCTAGCTGCTCTACCACTCAACTTCTCTTCTCCTTCACCAACAGTTTCCTTATAGAACTCAGCCCATTGTCTGTTACAACTCTCAGCCACCTGTTTTCGATTAGGAGTTAACCCTTCAAATATGGCCTTGCTTTTGGCTTTCCAAATCACCAAGCAGCACATAATACACTTCCACAACCACTCTTCAGGGATTTGATTTTGATCCACCTTTTCAACAATATCACTCATCCGTCTTTTGACGCTCTGTAATACCCCCAATTTTCGGTCGACTTGTTTTGATAATTACATAAATTATCCAGATTATATTGGTAATTACAATTTGTTAAAGCGGTGGTAACCCATTTTTTTATTAAATACTTACACAAGTGCCTATTTAATTTTAAATATAATCCAAAAATTTTATTCATTTATCTCTATTAATTTTTCATTTCGATAAAATTCTCTAAATGTTCTTTAATTCATTCTTTGTTTCTAATTTATCTTTATATATTTTCCTATTATTATTTTAGTTCTAACCATTCATCCTCTATTATAATTTGATATAATTAATATTCTAATCTATCTCTATATTTACTTGATAAACTCTGAGCTCAATCAAGCTCAATCAAACACATCCATTGTGTTTTTTCGTGACATATTGTGTTTGTTCGCGATGATTATAATTGTGATAATTATACTCCGGTAACATAAATCATTCCATGTATTTTTGTTCCCCGCACTCTGCACCATTCTTCGAGGACACATAGTCCTCGCAGATTGTGCTTCCCTTATTGTCAGGTAGTGTTCGCCATCGGGTCTCCTGGCTGGCCTAGCCCAAATATATTAGGGCTCCGGCCTATAGCTCATTTTTTGAAATATAGGGATCGGGCCCCTAGAAGAAATTAGCCCAATAACATTATGGGGGCTTTGGCTTCATGTCACAAACCCAGTTCCGACCCGAAGATATAATGTACTGGAATTAATCGTAAATTGGTACATAGTTATGGTGTGTTGCATCCAAACAGTCCCCAATGGACTAAGACTAAGCTCACAATATTGGTCCTGTTTGGATAACAAGGTTGGGCAGGTTTGGTTAACCAAACTAGGTGGATGTTTGGATCAGAGAGTTTTGGTTTTTAAAGTGTTGACTTTTATGTGAGTAGAAAAATGAGTGGAAAGTGGGTCCTACAAATTTTGGGTTGATGTTTTGGTTAACTTTTTTTTGAGGTTAACCAAACCATTGTATGCAAACAGGGCCATTATAGTAGAATTTTTGTTCAATTTTGGTTATTTGTACTTCTTGAATTCTACTATTATTTTATATGACAAATGACACTAAACCTATGTGCAGGTTGACATTTCTGACACTGAACTTTTATCCTTTTCGATTTCATAAGTCGGAGGGTGAGTCAGGGATGAGGAGAATATGAGTTAGGCGGCGAGTAAGTGAGTTAACTCAGTAAGGTTCGAAGAAGAAGAAGGCAACTAGGGTTGGGTGTCCCGAAGGAAGATGAGAGAAAATGGGGTTGGGTTTGAGAAGGTGAAGAAGGGTGGGACTGTGTTCTACTTCTACTGCAATGTTAGGGGTAGAATTGTTTTACTCGACTTATGCTAGCTAGACTCCTTCAGTTGCGAGGGGGTGGAACGTCATTATCCAAAATACATGGCGGTAATGTTTCTATATGCATAAATGTAGAGGCTCCAAGTGTCTTTTGCGATAACTATCTGCTCTCCCTCTCTGGAAATTGGTGGTATACTTCTTCACTTCTTCTTGTTGTTGTTCCACAGAAGCTGTGTGTGTGTTTGGTTCTTCTTGAGAGCGATGTGGCTAGCTATCTTTTTCCATAAAACAAGGGGGTAGGTGGGTTTCCTAAAAAACAAGGGGTCACAGTGTCTTTGTCCCAAAACTTAAGGGGTCAAAGTGTCTTCTACAAACATTATTTCTTATGGTAACAGCGCATAATTTACAACATTCAAACACTTCATTAAATACGACTACTCTTTCTATGAACTAGAATAGGAATAGTAAAACCCGCCTCAGCACCCTATATATAGGGAGAGTGCCATGCAGTGCATACTACTACTGATACTACAACGCCGCCGCTGCCGCCGCATGTCTCGTGGTGTTGCCACCTCTTCCGTGGTGTCGGGCCTCCCTGAAGAAATCTTGATAGATATCTTTTTAAGGTTACCGGTCAGGTCGTTAATCCAATGTCTATGTTCCTGCAAATATTTTCAATCAGTCATCGAGAGCCCCGAGTTCATGAATCTTCATATGAAGCACCTTACTCAAGAAGAAGAACATGTCGCCATCTACAAACACGGTAACATTCTTAAGTACTTCTCCGTTGAAGACCAAACGTTCATCGACTACTCGAGTTGTTTTGCCTTCCACAACTTCCTCCATAACCATTCCTCCTCCATGGAAAACATCCGCATGGTCGGTTCCAATAGCGGTTTGTTCTGTTTGGCTGATCCGGATCAGATTTATTTCTGGAATCCCGCCATTAGGGTTTGCGAAACCGTTGATATTCCCAACAACAACAACAATAATCCTTCACTGTTGGAATGTTCTAGAACCTCCTCCTCCTACTCCTCTTGGTTCCCCTTCTCCTCCTCCCGCCGCCAGTGCACATGCGGCGGCGTAGCTATTGGTTTCGGTTACGTACCACAAATTAATGACTTCAAATTAATAAGACTTTCCCCTAATAAAACAGTAAAACAACCT
Organism: Linanthus parryae; assembly: GCA_023055425.1. Lineage (NCBI taxonomy): Eukaryota > Viridiplantae > Streptophyta > Magnoliopsida > Ericales > Polemoniaceae > Linanthus > Linanthus parryae. The sequence goes on from JALGPY010000006.1 coordinate 726,765, forward strand.
GTTGATACTATGTCTTATCAAGTGGATATTTATACTCTCGGTCTGAATTCATGGACAAGGAAGGATGATTTTGTTTCCTCCTACAAGATTCGTAACCACGGCGACACTATCCTTATCAACGGTGTTTACCACTGGAAGGCCGAGTTCATTGTTGGGGGGCGGCGGCGTAGTATTATATTGAGATTTGACATGGACAATGAGGTGTTCCACGAGATATCTCTCCCACAAGAAGATCATATGTTTATGGAATCTAGGATTCGTGAGTACAAGAAAACCCTCGGTGCCTGCTATGCCTCCACCAGAGGATACGATGTGTGGGTGATGAAGGAGTACGGTGTTGCTGATTCTTGGTTTAAGCTACTCCATCTCAACGACGAGCATGGAGTACCTATGTGTTTCTTGAGCGACGACTTAATTTACGTGAACAAGTTCAACGAGAAGAAACACATAGTCTGTGGCGATGTTTATGATTCCAAGAATTGTAAGCTGAAGGAAGATACAGCTCTCGAGAACATTAGTCATGACGATGACTGTCGAATCGTTCGTTACAGAGAAAGCCTTGCTTTGTTGTACATCAACAAGACCAAATGACGAGAAGTCTCTGATCAAGTACGAGGAAGAAGAAGAAGAAGGTTGGAGATTCAACACTTGACAAACATACCATTAAGAGGAAGAAGAAGAACAATCTTGGTCGAGTCATTTATTTTTCTTTTTTCAATTTTTCATTCTTTTAGTTTGTTAAACGTTCTCGGAGTTTCTTTGTTATTGTTAAACTACTACTACAAATGTGTATAGCTCTATCCTCCCAAATCTCATAGCCTAATGAATCATACAAACCTATTATATTGGGTGTGTTTGGATGAGCTTAATTGAGCTCAGAGTTTATGAGAATACTGGAGTGATTGGAGTGAGCTCAATTGAGCTCATCCAAACACATCCATTGTGTTTTTTCGCCACAGATTGTGTTTGTTCACGATGACTATAATTGTGATAATTATACTCGAGTAACATGAATCATTTCCCTGCTGTATTTTTTTTCCCTGCACTATGCATCCAAACGGTCCCCAATGAACTAGGATTAAGCTCACAGTATTATAGTAGAATTTTTGTTCAATTTTTGGTTATTTGTACTTGAACTCTACTATTATTTTATAGGACAAATGACAGTAAACCTATAAGCAGGTTGACACTCAGGGACTCGTGACACTAAACTTCCATCACTTCCGATTTCATAAGAAAAAATCAATGCAATCTTCATTTTGAGACAAATAACCTCTAATTGTTGAAAGGGGTAAATTAAATAAACATGAAACTTCGTCAATGAACTGAGTAAAACAAAACTGATTAATCAACCGAATCTGGCTCTGATACCATATTAATAAATGAAAAGAAAAAGCAGAGAAAGAGAGAAAGGAAAGAGCTGGCGCTCTACAATGGTGAAGAAGAGGAAAACTTCTCCCCTGCCTCCCACATCGATAATGTGAGAGATAACCAGTCGCACTCAGCGACATTGCAAGCAAAGGAAGAGTAACTGATCGTCAGCTAAGCAAGACAAGACAACGTCATTGCTCTCAATTAACTGTGGAAAAACACATAAAAGAACATCACATGAAAATGAAATTGCATTATAGGTAAATAGAGAAAATGGCAGTTCTGCCTCATCAAGTCTTCTTATTTTCAATAGAGATGTTGGGGAGGAGTTTCTGATTCCTGATCGGACAGAAGGGAGAGTTATCAGAGAGATGAGAGTAGAAAGAATTCCGAGTTGATCTTCCACAACCTTCAACTGTTACCGTTCGAATTATGTAATAAGAGCTAAAAGTGCAATTTCCCAAACTATTAGGGCAATGAAAAGAAACTAAAAGTAGTTAACTGTCTTGACCTAGCTGGACTACCACGTCAGCTATTGATGACCACTTTGAGCTGACATGGACCAATGACAGACAAGTGAGGTGGTGTTGGTTAAGTCCCGACTCGTCGAACGGGTGATCCAACGGTTACTGCTGTACGATTTTCATGTCATTAGTTTTGTTGTGCCTTCACTTTAATCCTTCCTCTAATCCCTTTCATGATAGACGGCAAAGGGAACTGGAAGATTAGTTTAAACTTTAAACTAGGCTTGTATCCTAATGCTATAAGAAAATTATAGCCATCTCTTCTTATCACTGCTCTATGTGACCAGAGATACTACTACGTATCAAAAGGTTCAAAATTGGTAATTCACGAGAAAATTAGCTAAGGTCATCGATTCCAATCGATTGGCTAACGGGAAACCAGTCAACCTAAGATTTAATTAAGGGTGCAGCAAGGTGGTTGGCTGTCTTTTGCCATACAAAAAGAGGGTGGGTAGGTTGGTTTCCTACGAAACAAGAGGTGACAGTGGCCCTGTTTGGATATCATAGTTTGGTTAACTCCCACAAAAAGTTAACCAAAACTTCAACTCAAAATTTGTAGGACCCACATTCCACTCATTTTTCTACTCACATAAAAATCAAAACCATTAAATCCAAACATCCACCTGATTTGGTTAACCAAACCAGCCCAACCTTGTTATCCAAACAGGGCCAGTGTCTTTGTCCCAAAACTTAAGGGGTCAAAGTGTCTTTTACAAACATTATTATCATATGGTAACAGTGCATAATTTACAACGGTCAATCATTAGTTAATACTTCTACTCTGAACTGAACTAGGAATAGTAAAAACCGCCCCAACTATGACTATGTATATTAGATAGAGAGAGCCATGCAGTGCATACTAGTAAGTTATAGCGATCACTGGTCTCTCTGATCACTGATACTACTACAAGGCCGCCGCCGCCATGTCTTCCAAGAATGATTTCAAAAATGAAGATCCGGGTCTCGAGAACAGTAGCGATGGCGATGACTTGCGAATTGATCGTTACAGAGAGAGTCTTGCTTCGTTGTACAACACCAAACGACCACGACGACAAGTTTCTGATCAAGTACGAGGAAGAAGAATAAGGAAGTTGAAGGTTCAAGGGATGAGCAACAGACCTCTAAGAAGTAGAGGACCGGTCTCGGCTGAGTCTCGACTTATTATTCTTGTTGTTAAGTTCTCGTTGTGGTTAGTTGGTTGCTTTTGTTTTCCTTTTTGGTTTGTTAAGAAGTCTTTCGCCCTAGGCTTTTTACTTGAAGCTTCTTTGTTGGTATTAGACTTTCTATGTAAATAAATTGCGAGATTCCCACATCTCATGACCAATCTATGGTTTATGTACTCCCACAGCTGTTTGTACACACTACTATAGACTTTTACATTCAATTTCAAACTATTATCAAACTTATATTTTAAAAAAATCATACCAAACGCGACAAAGAAATCCAAGATTATAGCATAATGGGATACGATAATGAGATATGATATATCCATGAGGCTTTTCATATCTCATATTCTGCTCTAACCATTCACTCAGAAACAAAAATCATTTATCATGACTTATCCTAGTACAATCATATTCTACTTCATATCAAGACAAATTTTATTCCAGTAAGAGAGGCCTATAGAAACTAATTTAAATTTTAGACTTTTAAACCCACACTCAAGGCAAATGGGTGCTAAACTCAGTTAATAACCTCACTGGTCACGGGTTTGAGTCCGTGAATTTATCGAGGTATGCGTAAGCTGCTCAGCCACCACCGTTAACATAAAAAAACCCAATCTCAAGGGGCAAATGCACATCGGTCCCGCAAAAAATTGTATTCTACTAGCATCCACTTAACTTTCAAAATCAATTTTGTACCCCTATTTTATTTAGTTTTTCTTGTTTAGCCCCACTATAACAAATTAATGGATCCGCCCCGGCTCGCCTTTGCAGAAATTCTAGTTTTCTTTCTTCTGTCTCCTGTCCCGAGGAGCAATAATATCCGAAATTAAAGTTCCGGGGGTACAAAAGGGTGTTACAAGCAAGCCAAGAATTTCATGACATATGTTCCAAAATCCATCAGCAACAACAGCAGCAGTCTAAACATGAACATTGTATGACAAGCTTCATTAAGAGATTTAGGACAAGCTTCTTCATCACTAGTTGTTCAAATGATTGATGGACAAACATCTTCATCATTGACGTTTCCATTAACTGCAACGCGACTACTAATCATCCTCCCCCGACTGGAATAGCTTTTCAAAGTCTTGAATGGTGGTTCGAGCTTCATTAATTTCTGGACCATCTTTCTCATCCGATTCCTCCAACTCAGCCTGAAATCGCATGCCGATAGTTCAGTGTACCAACCACCAGTTCAGAAACCATCAGAAACCAAAATTGATGGAAATGCAACTTTAATGGCAATTATGTTTAGGTTTACAAGAGCAAGTTAGTAGATATAACAACAAGAAAACCAAATGATATGCTCCCATTCAGGTTTTTTCCATGAAACCTCAGTGTTTTGAACCGACATCGTCTTCTTGTTCTCATATACGAGCAACCAGAAACCAATCCAACAACTTTAACGACAATCAGGATGGGCTTCGCTTCAAACATAGAGAATGTACCGCTCCAAAGGCATGAAAGATACTATTGAGAAGGTTGTTGAATTGTGATCAGCTACCATGACATTTTTTATGCGTAATTGATATGGAGTATGATATCATGACCTGAGGAATCACTGCCCTGAGAACTACTCCAATCTATCGACTTGAGCCTCATTCTTCCTAAGTCTCAACAGAAGTGTAATGTCTTATTTCAGAGCAGTAATCTACATGAAATGTTATGTCAACATTGTATTTCTAACCGCTGTTGAGGGCACAACATGAATTTGCCAAAACATAGCAAAATATGAGCATTTATGGAGCAAACTGCGAAACTACTGCAGTTTGTATGCTACGAACATGCATGTGTGGTCCAAGAAAAGAGAAAAGTAGACAAAAATTCGTTAGGAAAATAGAATACCAAGGTTCCTTTTAGGTCGGCTAGCGCAGCCTCAAGCCGTTTGTGACAGTCTGGAATCATCATTCTGGATTCAGCCAGCACATTTTCCTGGCCAAATAGATAACAGGAAAAACACTTCTTATCAGCAAAAGAAAGGAAAAAGGAAAGGTAAGATGGTCCCCGTCTCAAAATGCTCAAACAAAGTTAAGGGCTTTCACCTAGAAAACATTTATCATGCTCAGCAAAAATAACTAACTAGAAATTAGTGGGTGCAACACTGGATCATCGTCCCAGATCCGACATCAATGCTCAAACAAAGTTGATGGCTTTCACACTTTCCTCAGCCAATATTAGTTAATGGTGGTTGGCAAATAAAACATTTACTGTGCTTAGCAAAATAACTAGAAATTAGTGGGTGCAACACTGGCTAACAGAGACCTCCAGGCCCGTATTTAAGGAACTATCTGATCCCTGGGATAGGAGGAGAGAAATCTTATGGTGCTCTAACTCCAATCAATGTGTGCGAATTATACAAAAAGTGGTTGGGTCCACAAAAAAATTGTATAAGTGGTACACAATGATTGGACTTAGAGCACCATGTGGAGCTCGCACTTTACCACGATCCTTTGATCAGACATCAATGGCATCAGACTTATGAAAGACAGATGATTGTGGGATAGGACATATGAGTGACATTAGGACTCTGTTTGAGTGGCGGTATAACGTTATCCAGTAAAACATTGTCCTAATTTTTGGTGTTTGGTTTACAATTTGTTCCGTAAAATAATTTTCCAAGTTAAATGATTTCGCATAAACTAGGTAAAATGATTTAACACTTTCATATCCGTAAGCCATTTCCCCAACTGTGTGCAAGCATTATTAAACCCCTCCTCCGGCTCCTGCTCCTACCACCGCTGCCGCCACCTAAACAACCTGCTGGCGGCCGCAACAAACCGCCACAACCTCCTCCACCTGACCACAACCACCACCACATCCTACACCTGCTGCCACAACCAAACGCCACCTGAAACACAACCACCTGCTGCCACCAGCCACCACCACAAAGCTGCTGCCGCCAACACATGTTGAACTAAATAATAATGTAGAAGATGCGGCATGAATCCATAACCTCCAGCAACATTACATAACTAAATGCTTATCCATTTTGTACCAACTTACTACTTGTTAGATTTTTACCATTTTAAATTTATATAAAAAACAACTAAAATCATTTCAAATGTTAATCAAACACATGAAAATGATTGTAAGGAAAAAAAGCAAAAAATATTTTACACAAATTATTTACTTTGTAAATGTTTTACCGCCAACCAAACAGAGCCTAGATGATTGATTTGATCAGCGACTTACAGCCCTGCCAAATTGGTAACAAGTATGTCTTCTGTGCAGTTGTGATAAACAAAAAAAGTTTTCCTATATCACAAGACACAAGTACACGTAGATCCACTTACTAATTTGCAACCAAAATTTAAGATATCTAACATGCTCAAAACATTACGACACGATATTGGAAAAGAAGACTGTAAACCCAAATACCTGCTGCTTAAGGTCATAAGGATCAGCTCCCTTCTCCTTCATATCTGCTGTCTTTGCAGCTTCTCTTTCAACCTCTTTCTCATATGAGTGTAGCTCCTTAACAATACGTTTACAGGTAGACGTCTTTATTTTCAAATTCCTAAGTGTGGCCATGTTAACCCTGCGATGGAAGATACACACCATCACCTTCAGTTTTCACTTACAAGCTTTATCATAAGGTGAAAGAAGAAAGTAAGCATTAAAACTTGTCTTCTGTAAAACATTATCGTGGCCATAAGAGAGGGCTAACCCCTAAACAAGAGTTCACCAGCATGACCCTTCAGTTTGAACAGCTTAAACTCACTCCTTGTTCATTCAACATTAGTGCATGAAAGTCAACTTCCCATTTTATCGTAAGGAGTGTTAATTCTAAAACTAGAATTAGAATGGTTAATCATTTTCGAGCTTTTTTGTTAAGTTTGCAATCTTGATGATCTATGGCACTCATCTAAGAGTTCCAGGTACAAATTACAGCTCAGAGCCTCGTATTATTCCTTTATGACAGATTTCAGAACATCAATCTTAAACAATACAAATTACGGGGTTTATGTACCAATACAGTGGAAATATCAACAAACAACTACACCACATAACAAGAACTAACTATGATGAATTACCCAAAAAGAGGTACCAAACAGAGGTTGCACCAAAGCCATCACCCAAGAAGCGTCTATAGAAAGCTACAACTCCTATGGACACACTTGATGTGAATCTAGTGAAACCTTCTATGCTGCTGAACACGTGATCCAATTAGCAAATCGCTGGATCACCCAAGAAGCCTCTTCAGGATGCCACAACTCCTCTTGAAAAACAGATTGAGAGTCTCGGCTAAATCTAAGTTACCTGGAAGGTGGATCGTTCGAGTTTGTGGAACTTGGTGCCCTATGAAATTCAGTACAACCGAGATAGGCTTCTTTGATATTGTGGTAGACTGGTAGGAGTTTTTATCACATTATCAAAAATAAACTATCAAACTGCTCAATTTTGCAATATGATGAAGTCCAAACTCCAGTAATGCTGGTAAATTAGCAAATTTAGCTTTCGTTCCCGTCCTATAGAGATATGTGAAATAGTGAAACCTCTTTCGAAAGCCAAATTCACAGTGCCGGATCGCAAGGTGTTCCATGCTTATGAACTTGTGATCCAACGTGCAATTCTCTGGGGTACAAGTGAATTACAGTAACTAACCAAGGACTCTATGAAGCACCAGATATTTCAATTCGATGTACTATATCATACTCCCTCTGTCCCAAAATTACCATCCTACTCTATTTTTCCGACCACTTTGAGGAGGTAATCAGACTATCAAAACTATACAAGAACTAGTCAATCTTTTAAAAATGATGTAGATCTACACTCACTCTACGACATGATGAAAAGATTCACAAGTCCTTGCATCATTACGCTAGCCAAATTACCTCCTCACAATTGTTCATCACCCGCTAAACAAAAATGGTCCAGCATCAACTATAGGGAAGATCAACATTCCATTTTGAGGACTTCATTTCAATACCATGTGCAAAAAATACAAACCATGTTCTTGAGGCAGATTACAAGAAGTTAATCGAGAATATTTAAGCATTTAGCAATAATTGCAGACAAAAGGAATATTTAGGCTCCGTTTGATTGGTGGTAAAACATTTTTTCTTGTAAAACTTTTTCCCTTGTTTTGTTGTGTTTTGGTGCTGTTTGGTTGGAGGTAAAATCTTTTCCCTCAAATGATGTAAAATGATTTACACATTTCAAATCCGTAAGCCATTTTCCGGAGAGTGAAGGAGCACAACAACAACAACTCATACTAACCAAACACGAGAAACTAATTGCAGAGAAAGCTTTTTCACACAAAACATTTTACGCGTAAAATATTAAAACATTTTACTGCGAACCAAACAGAGCCTTAGAACAAAGGGGTATGTTCAGCGTCCATTTCAAGCAAACCCCAATCTACATAGCCGGAACATGGTAAGGTCTGGATCTATCAGTTACCTGTGAACATATGAAGGAATAGCAGAGTGATAGTGTGTGTGTGGGTGTGTATCACTGAAGTGACCATTTCTAGGGTTCAGTCTAGAGAGAAATGGCATAAGGCCAGAGGGGGAAGGAGGACTCACCGGAGTGATAAAGCTTCGCCGCCGGCGTCTCGATTCGGAGGAAGAGATTTGGCAAATCGCTTCGTCAGGTTGTTTCAGATTTTCTCAGTCGTCGCTCTCTTCTGTCGAGAGACACAGTGAGTTCGCATTTTATACCATGGGGTCGATTTGTAATATTGCGATACTTTAGAAAGTATTTCAAAATTGCGTAATAGCCTCAGAACATTTCAATTCTCTTCAACTGTGGTGTCTAGACCTGTTTGTATGTGCGTGGGATTGTGAGTATTGTCTATTCTAACAAATATGTAATGCTCTAGTAGCCCCCAAAAATACAAATGTTGGTCTATTTTAAGTTTGAGATATTGAGAGAAGCAAACTCTTGTATCACAATCCTTTTTCGAAAACTGTTAAAAGTCTAAACATTGTTTCTCTTTCTAAGAATTGAAAGTGGGATCATCACGTGCTTTCTTAAGGCAAAATAAGGCCCCATAACACAAGCCCAAGCCACTTCACGGATCAAGCCGATCAGACTGGCAGCGGGCGCGTGAGGCGATGAACGGTGGTGCGTGAATCGTATAATTTATCAGTTTTGCAGCTCTCCGAAATTCAAGGGATTATTTTAGAATAAAATAAAAATACAAATACAATCTCGTGTGACAAACGTCAGTCACGATGCTCATCAGATTCACCGTGATCAGCCGTCTTCTCCCCGTGATGAAATTGCTACGCCCAAATGACTTGGATTTATAGGTCAAACTTGGATAAATTACAGTATACAATCCCGACTTTTCACTCACACCCAATGTGGCTGTTATGTCAAACCACCTCACGAACGAAGAACGAATAAAAGAAGAACACGAGTATTTTACGTGGTTCGCTAGCAAAATATTTGCTAACTACCTCCACGGCGGAAAACACTCTTTATTCACTTAAGAGGAACAATTACAATGTTTTTGCATACCTAATAATGTGACTACTAGGTTCTTTATATAGTGCTAGGAAATCCCTAAAGTTTCCAAATCCGATTTGGAAACAACTTGTTTCCTAACTAATCCTCCACTGCCTTTGACTTCCAATACTTTCCTAATCAAAGTTGGAAACAAAGTATTTGGTCGCCTTTGACCAATTCAAGGCACCAACTCAACAAATCTCCACCTTGACTTGAATTGTCTCGTCAACAGCAGCTGCTCCTCTTCTCGTAAATAAAGCTACGTCTTCTCCGCACCCAATGTCTCTCGTCACAGAGACTCACTGGACCCCCACCGGGTCCGACATGCGCCGAAGGGCTTCACTGGCTCAAGATGTTGAGCAATTCCAGACAATGTTGGAACTTGCTCTCCTGAACTGGCTTGGTGAACATATCTGCGGGGTTGTCAGCAGTCCCCACCTTCATCACCTTGATCCTGCTCTCGTTTCTCGGAAAAAATGATACCTGACGTCGATATGCTTGGTCCTTTCATGATGAACCTGGTCCTTAGTCAAGCAAATCGCACTCAAGCTATCACAGTAGACTATCGCCTGATCTTGATGTAGCCCTAGATCATTGACCATTCCCTTTAGCCAAATTGCCTCCTTTGCTGCTTCCGTTAGAGCCATGTACTCCGCCTCCGTGGTGGACAAAGTCACTGTCGGCTGTAGCGTCGCTTTCCAACTCACAACAGATGCTCCCAGAGCAAATACGTAGCCTGTCATTGATCTTCTACTATCAATATCCCCTGCATAGTCCGCATCCGAGAAACCAGCTACCAAGATGTTTTCACGTGACCCATAGCATAGGCCAATGTCTGACGTACCCTTAAGGTACCTGAATATGCGCTTCACCGCCTGCCAATGGTCCATACCCGGATGAGCCATAAAACGACTAACCACACTAACAGCGAATGCTATGTCCGGTCGAGTGCAGACCATAGCATACATGAGACTTCCAACTGCGCTAGCATATGGAACCTTGGACATGTACTCCTTCTCCTCCTCAGTCTGAACGGTGTACATTCCTAGCTTGCTGTTAGTAATGCTTGTAAATAAGCAAAATCTAACTTTAATTTCCCCTCCTATAGAGATACTTGAGGTGAAAATAGTGAAATCTCTTTCAATAGCCAAATTCACCGTGCTGGATCACAAGGTGTTCCATGCTTATGAATTGTGATACAATTAGCAATTCTCTGGGGGTACAAGTGAATTACGGTAACTAACTAAGGACTCTATGTAGCGCCAGATATTTCAATTCGATGTACTGTCTATATCACAAAATTACCATCCTACTCTTTTTTTCCAACCATTTTGAGAGGAGGTAATTACACAAGCAAAACTATTAAAGAACTAGTCAAACTTTTCAAAATTTTGTAGAGCTACACTTACTCTACGACACGATGAAAAGATTCACAAGTTATGGCATCATTATGCTAGCCAAATTACCTCCTCACAATTGTTCATCACCCACTAAACAAAAATGATCCAGCATCAACTATAGAGAAGATCAACATTCACTTATGAGGATTTCATTTCAATACCATGTGCGAAAAATACAAACCATGTTGTTGAGGCAGAATACAAGAAGTTAGTATTTGATAATATTTAACCAATTTTAGCAATAATTGCAGAGAAAAACAAGATTTAGAACAAAGGGGGTCTGTTCAGCGTCCATTTCAAGCTAACCCCAATACACATAGCCGGAAACTGGTATGGTCTGGATCTATCAATTACCGGTGAACCTATGAAGGAATATCAGTGTGTGTGTGTGTGTGTGTGAATCACTGAAGTGAGCATTTTTAGGGTTCAGACAAGAGAGAAATTGCACAAGGATAGAGGGTGAAGGAGGACTCACCGGAGTGATAAAGCTTCGCCGCCGGCGTCTCGATTCGGAGGAAGAAGCTTCGAATGGATTGTTTCAGAAAGTTCGTTCTTTATGCCCTGGGCCGATTTGTAATATTGCGATACTTCAGAAAGTTGTTGAAAATTGCGTAATTGCCTCTGAACATTTCATTTCTTTCTAATTGTAGTGTTTGTACCAGCTTGTGTGCATGCTGCACGTACCAACGACTGTGTGAGCTAGGGGTGAGCAAAAACCCGCTCAACCCAGATAAACCGCCCGGTCCGAACCGGTTCGATCGGAAAAAGAGAAAAACCGTAATTCAATAATTGGGTATGGGTTGGTTTTATCCAGACCCGCCACCACCCGGGTGGGTTACGGGTATTACAATACGAAATTCGGAAAAAACTGGTCCACCCCGTTTCCTATGTTGTATAGCTCTTGTAGGGACGATACTTAGTAGTAGTTAAACATTATATTACCAATCCGTGTCTATAATATAATTAGTTCCAAACTCTAATAACTTCAATTACTGCTACACAATAAGCTTGGTAATCAGGGGCGGAGCCAGAAATTTGGATCAGTGGGGGCTAAAAAAACCTCAAGAGTTTAGAAGCAGTATTTCTTTGAGCAAAATACAGAAGTTTGGGGGTAAATTGTAATTGCAGTGGGGGCTAATTTGATCAAAATTGAAAAATAGAAGGGAAAATATATAATTTTTAGAAAATGAGTGGGGGCTATAGCCCCCACCAACCTAAGTGTGGCTCCGCCCTTGTTGGTAATAATATGTATGACTATAAAATTTTTTGAATTGTGTGGCATGTAGTAATGCAAAGGTTTTTTCCACGAATTGCAGTAATGTAAAGTTGGTTAAAGAATTGTGCTCTTTTTCAATAGTAAACCTGCACACTTTGTTAACTTCATCATCTTTTCGGTTACAGTGAAAAATTTTAGTACCATCTAAATTTCTGTTTTGCAACCCGTCCAAACCGAACCGGTCCGATCCGAGTCAAACAGTTCAATTGGATTTGGGTTTGGCGGTTAGTCGATTGGGTTTGGGTTGTGAGATGACCAACCCGAGGTCATTGGGTTGAGGCACAAATATACATTTTACCCGGCCGACCCGATCCGTGCTCAGCGGAGCCTCTAACAGCTCCAAATGATACATTAATTCTCGTCGATTTTAAATTTAAGTTCGATCTTGAGAGTAGTGAGCTCTTGTATCACAAGCCTCTTACGACAACCGTTAAAAGTTTAAACTTTGTTTCTTTCTTTCAAAGAATCAAAAGTGACATCATCATATGTTTTCCTAAGGTAAAATAAGGCCCAATAACCTAACCTAAGCCACGCCATGGCCCGAGCCGGTTGGACGGCGGCACCCATGTCTTTTATCAATTTTGTAATCCTGAAGCTAAACTCAAGGGGTTATTTTAGGATAAAATAATATGATAACAACATCGATTCAGCTCAACTTGTCGATCCAGTACCAAAACAATCTCGCATGAGTGACAAACATCGGTAGATTCGGCTCATCCACTATCGTCTTGATCAACCAGTCTTCTCCTCGTGATAAAATTGTTACGCGTAAAGGGCTTTGCCCTTATAGGTCAAACTTGGGATAAATATACAATCCCGACTATTCCCTCACACCCAATATGACACTCTTTCACATTCCGGAAATAAGAAGCATCTAACCTCGACATCATATTCATCTATTGATATTTTTTGAAGAGCGAGGGTCAAAAAGCCAACAAAATTTAGAAACACACAATCAGATCTCACTCCTGGAGCACACAACCAATGTATACAAGCAACAACATACAGTGGGAATTCAAAAAATAACAATAAAAATGGATAAAACATAGATTTTAGCTATTTAGTATTGACAAGGTTAGAGTATGTTGCAGGCTCTGTGCTTCTTCTTCTGTCTCTTTGGCTTGGGAGGCTGGAGAACAACCTTTATAGCAGCATCAAACACTGCCTTCACATTCTGCATTTTACAGAAAAAAGCAGAGAAATTCTCAGAAAATTCCTTCGATTTCCCCAGAATATTCAAACATGTTTGGTTTCCCTATTCAATAGAATCAATACCAACCTGTTGCGTCTTGGAGCTGCACTCTATGTATGACACCGCTCCGATTTGCTTCTTCAGTTCTTCGCCCTGTGGTAAAACAATACGAAAATGTGAATAAATGGAAAGGTGAATAACAGTTTCAATTTATTTCTTATAATTAGTGAAAAATTGGAACATTGTTTTTCAAGGGAAAGATGACAGTTAGTTACCTGTGCTGTAGAAATTGTGCTTGCACCAGGATAATCCATTTGGAACTGCTTGTCTCCTTTCAAATCTGCCAGTTGAGTGAAACAATCTTAGCCTCATGTATTGATCAAAGAATTAAGTGTCACAGTCATGTGCTGCACGACCGACTTCGCCCGTTTGACGATAGATACACCCCTATTTGATGCAGGAATCGCTAATCAAATTACAGTTTTTTGCTTTATCGCGCAGTAACTCAAGATTGACGACTGTTTTTCCGATTCCGCAAATTGGGACTGTCTTAGAATCTCGTCATTAGTTAGCAGTACAATTTTGGGACGTTTTCAGTTTTAACCATTTTTTCAGTAATTAGAGTTTTCTGTTATTTAATCAGTTTGTTTCGTACCGACTGTTTTCCCTTCTGAATTACTACTACCAGTTAGAGTTTCTTAGCTTTTGAGATCGCTTACATCACTCAAGATCATCGTTTGACTTTCTTTCTACTTCTAACCGGCATCATCATGTCCGACATTCTTTCACATATTTTAAGGTTGCAGTTTCACTTATACAACATACGAGAGCTCGCTAAACTCATTAGAAAGTCTCAATCACAACTCCAGCTGCAAGCAAATCATGGAGGAAAGAAAGCAGACTTACCCAGTTTGGTACCCACCAGAATAATGGGCACTGATGGAGCATAATGCCTCAGCTCAGGGACCCACTTCGCGAGCGTAACCGAAGAGATAAGAAAGCGAAAAAGGTTAAGACATAAAGATGTGATTAGACAAGAATTTACATGATTGAATTGACTAACCAAAAAGATTAAGCAACACCGTAGACGGATTAAATTGAAAGCGATGATGATGAGACTAAAGAAGAAGCTTTACTTTCTTCGAAATATTCTCAAAGCTGGGCCTGCTAATTAGCGAAAAGGCGAGGATGAATACATCAGCTCCTCTGTAACTTAGTGGCCTCAACCTGTTATAGTCTTCTTGACCTGCAAAAAAATAGCAATTTTTTCTCCCCACATTAACATTAAAACAAGTTCCCACCATTGCAATAAACAAACAGATCCAATGAAAAGATAGCAAAAACATTCCTTTGATCTGGGTATGAGTTGAATTTACACCATCTTTCCAAGTCTATCTTTCCAAGTCATGTCATTTTATGAGAAAAGCAAAATGAGGGATAGTTTTGAAGGACCATAGAAAACAAGACTTTAATTTCAATGTTTGGCTGCAGAATCTTCTCTCTTTTCCCACCTAATTAGCTAACTAAAAGGTCGAACCCCAATCCTAAAAGTCATCCACTCTTTGTATGAGCGGTAAATTTTGGGATGTGCCTCAGGCAGTCTGGATGCCAAAGCTTGGCAACTGATCAGTCTGAAAGAAGCTCGTGTCCTATTCCTCAATTTTTTGCTGAGAACTAGACTCGAGCCCCCACACTGTTATGCCAGCGCAACAGCCACCACAACACTCAGGCTCTATACCAACTAGTTATACCGCATTAGAGATTTGAAGGACAATAGAAAACCATAATTGAACTTCAATGTTGGCTGCATAATGTTCTCTCTTTTCCCACCTTACCGCTACCTAAAAGATCGAACCCTAATTCTTAGTCCTCCGCTCTCTGTAACAGCGGAGGAGGTAAATTATGGGATGTGCCTCCGCCAGTCAAGAGGCAACTCATCATCAGGCTGAAAGAAACTCGTGCCCAAAATGAGAACCAGACTCAAGCTCCCACACTGCAGGGCTAGCACAATAGCCACCACAACACTCAGACTCTTTACCAACCGCCAACTAGTTATACCGCATTAGAGAGAGAGAGAGAGAGAGAGATTTGATCAAATTTTCAAAACATGGAATAGTTTTGCAAGTCATGCATAGGCATAGCCACCACCACCACACGCAAGCACTACTTCTCCATCATTACCACCGCCGCCACCCTCGCCTTTTTTCCCTTTTTCCGGCGACTCCGCTAAGAGAGAGAGAGAGAGAGAGAGAGAGTACCAGCAGTATCCCAGAGGCCCAAATTGACAGTCTGACCGTCCACGCTGACATTGGCGCTGAAGTTGTCGAAAACAGTTGGAACATAATCCTGAATTCAAATCCATTTTACACACACTTACATGAACATCCCAGTAAAATTCATACACACATATACAAAACACCTGATAGGCATATGAAAAACTACACCAAAAGAAAGCAACAAATGAGCTAAATCATCATTTTTATTTTTGTTACCGTTGGGAAAGTGTTGCTGGTGTAGGAGATGAGAAGGCATGTCTTCCCAACAGCTCCATCGCCAACCGTAACACACTTGATGAACCTCGTCGTTGTAGTCATCGCATTCTCTGTTTAATTTCTCTATCTCTCTCTTTGTGGGTATTGGTGGTAATCAAATTTGAAGCAGAAAAAGGCAATGAAAAAGTTTGCTTCTTTTTCTATGCAGGAAAAAATAATAATGAGATGACTTTAATTTGAGCTGTCATGGAGGCAAAAGAAAAATCAAAAGGCAGGTCACTAAAAGGGCAAAAAGAAGAAGAACAACAACTAATACTAGTACTATTATTATTTCCACGCGCAAACAGAAACATCGCATGTTTGGAAGTTTTTCGTTCTTGTTTGAAATTTACCGCAAATCTATCGGGTCGATGTGCGATGTGGATTTCTAATTAGCAACGGTCGACAATGTTTCGATCAGATAGCTGGATTTGGATTTTGATCGATTTCAAGGTTGGAATTACTATTGTCGTGTAAGTTCACATTTCGATAACTCTGTCTAGTAACTTCACTACCAAATAATGCATCCATGTTGATCACTACGTAAGCGTTGCATTGAAAAAATATATAACAGTTTATTATTGAGATTCTCAACTCGTAATAATTATGTTTTTATATTTTGGTGAAATTTAAAATGAGATCTTTCCGCATTTTGAATTGGTTTATGGAGCTGAATTTGCAGTCATTTAGTAGCTCTACGTGAATGAGTAGTAATTTTGAGAATCGTTTTCGCATAAACGATGATCATAACACGAACGAGATGAACTTGCAACTCTTTGGAGGGCAAAACTGGTTCTGTGGCTATAAATTTTGGTACGCATTGCAAATCATGTGACTTGTCACGTGCATTGGTATTCTCCCCCTTTGAATTTCGGTAAGTCAAATTCACGGGCTTGGAACCATCGTTTTGATAGATTTGTGAAGTACAACATTTCCTAAAGGCTAAAAGTATTGTGTCTAAATTCACATAAACCGAGTTGAATTGGGTCGGGTCGTAACGATAAGTTAGGTACTAGTTTCATCTCGACAACAATTCTTCGAAGTCGAAATGATAATTATTATTATTTTATTACTATGTAAGAGATTATATTCTAATCTACTAGTAGAGAAAGTTTGAATACGAGACATCAATGAACCGTGAACTGTCATACAATTCTATTAACTGGGTTAAGCAGCTACTTCACAACAAATAGACCCTAAACAAACTCCAAAAGTTGGCAGAGTTGGCAAAAGCTTGTTGGCTTAAGGGCGTGCTCCCCTTAGGGCATCTTCAAACTTTGTCATTTTCTTCCTCCCCTCACCTCCCCCTCCTCATCCCCCTCCCCTCACAGGCCCACCCTTTATTCCCACAGCACACCCCCCCCCCCCCGGTCATGGGATTTGACATGAACAGTATTTTTATACGGATTTCCCCATCCCCTCCCCTCCCCCCATAGGGTTGGAGATGCTCTTAGGTCTCAGGTTCGAACCACACGAAGCCAATCCCTTGGAGCCACTAGATATTCACATGACTTCCTCAGAGTTCTGTGAATTAGTTGAGATGCGCGCAAGCTGGTCCGGACACCACGATTATTAAAAAAAAAAAACTTAAACTTGATTGGATCACGATAATCGTTTCATACGTATTGTTCGATAACCGACCTCTAAAATCTCAAACCAAACTAATCGGTCGGGTTTCAGTTTCAAATTCGAAATAATCGTATCCCTACACTGATCAGGTCCAGACCAAACCGTTTACACCCCTAAAACTTTGGTTTGGCACCTGGCGGGTATGAAGCCACGAAACCCGAACCGACCCACACCGTAAAGGCCCATTTTCTTTCTTACTTCCAGGCAAAGCCAGGGAAGCGAGAGAGACAGAGAGAGAGATCAAGCTGAAGAAGAAGAGTCTGAAATGGCGTCTCCGAGAGTTCAATCACCGGCTTACCCCAGTGCTGCCAAAATCTCCGATTCTCCTTGTTTTCCTCAATACACTGCTTCTCTCAAATGTAATCCCCTCCACCTCTCTATTTGTTTTTGCGTGATTTCGTATACTCGTACCTATCACTTACTCGATTCTTAAAACCCTAATTCGAAGTGATGAACCTGGTTAATCTGTTCGATTTTTACGTTTTAAACGTTATTTGAATCTTCTGTTATGTTCAATTTGGTACCTTGTTGATTCCCATGAGCTCTAGGGTTCTGAAATTTCGTGAAGCTCAATTGCTTTTGGGTATGTAATTGTAGTGAAGCTCATGTCAGATGTAGAATATATTTGTTGTTTTTGTTGATTTGGTGGTTGACAAATGTGTACCTTAGGACTAGGTTGTGAGATAGATTTTGTGTTTGTAGTCATCGGGTTTAGGGTTTGAGCTTCGATCTTTGTACACCTAGCTAAGTCGGAATGACCTTGGAGGAAAAGGCTTATTGGTCTTCGCTGGTTACAGTAGTAGTTAACAGAATAACAACTTCCCCCCAATCATAATTCGATTTACAATTTGTTAGTCTGATGTAATGAAGTCTCAATGAGGAGCAAATGTGGTGAGGTGAGACTGCCAGAGGTTATTTAAACCCCATGTGGTGTTTGTTGACAGATGAAGCAAGAAAAATGACGCAATTACTTAGTTTCTTAGTTTGTTAAATATTTAAAAAACATATCCTCGAATATGTCCGTTTCTCGAGAGAAGGAAAAGTAACAATCTACTGCAAGATAGAAAAAAGTAGGAGAACAAGAATAGATGGAGGAGATGTTGGATTAGAAAGTAAAAGTCTTGCTAGCAAACGGAGCTGTGTCTTGTCACATGTGAGAACCTCACATGAACTTTTTTTTCAAAAGGGTAACCGTTTCATATATTGAGCCATCAATTTATTAAATACATCGTATCTATTTTAACTTTAGATTAGTTATATTTTAACCCATTTAAAGTTCAAGTAGTATCTCATAAGACAACCCATGTGAAAGTCTGATAAACACTGAGGGAGAATCGTCGTTTCTCATCAAGTGTCCCTAAAGTGTCCTCCCAAGTGTCCAGTCTAATAAAATTCTCTAAAATACTTGGACAAGCCAGCCGGAGTGTCCGTTACGTATTTTGGAGAATCGTACGAGTGTCCGAGTATCCCAAGTGTCCGACACGGATACAGCCCCTGTTTTGGAGTGTCCTTGCTTCCTAGGTTTCTGTCTTTCTGAACTATGGTTGCAGCTTCATTGGTGGTGAATGGTGATGAATGAGATAGCTCCAAACTTGCTTTTCTTTCTTGGTTTTGTTAATATTACTCCTATGTTATTACCCTTCCTTTGGGAAAGAAGGAGAAAGTACTCCAGATGTCAGAAGTTATAGTAAATGGCAAACAGAAGACTAGCAAAAAAGACTATAAAAGAGATACTTTAAGTCTGAAATTCTGAATACCTGAGAAGATTATCAAAGTGCACCTATTAGTACACCCTCCCTAAAGTTCTCACATAAGCACTGAAGGAGACACCTGCATCTTGGCAGTGTACGTCTAAGGAACCTTGGGACATGAAACAAGCTAATATGCTTGAGAAGTCACCGAAATCAAGCTCCAGAAAGAAAGGGGCTACAACGTGGTGCATTAGAGAATGATCTCCCAATTCAGAACTGACCTTTCACGTGCAAGTTTGCTACACCCATTGTTCGGGACCTCCAACAACAGACCAGATTGTCAATACTAAGGAATAGTACCAAGATCTGCTTGCCAGAAACCGGATTAGGCCATGGTCTTGAACTTTCTTAATCAACTGAGAAGTCTGAAAGGCAGACACCCCATGGCTTGGAGTTGAACAGTTCAACAAAGTATACCAATCTCAACCTCTTTGCTTCGGCTATTATGATCAACCCCTCGTGTACTGTTTCCTCATATTTCTACTCTGAACTGCCGGAATTCCCTAAAGGTATCGCACCTCTCCCGGAACACCTTGCAAATGCAACTATAGGAGGCTGTTGAAATTTAACGAAAGAGTTTGGTTCTGTACTTGGTTTTACAACTTACCTCCGACACCAAACCCCAAATGATCATTTGGGTTGGGTTTTGTGAAGTCATTGTCTAGTTTATGCCGAAGTTTCGTAAACTGCACTGCATTAAATTGAGTTATATACAGAGCGTTGTGTTCCACTCTCTCAATCCGGCACGTAGCCTCCTTGAACAACCTGGTTAAATCAATTGAACACTAGGGGGAGGGGGGGGGGGGATAGGGTTGGAGTTGAGTATCTTTTGTCATCCTGTTCAAAATGTTGAAAATTCAAGAAGCTATAGGGCTCCCACTTACCCTAATAGAAAGTGAAGCAGATAATATGCAAAATTACTTTAATCATACACATATCCTTTGGAAAAATGCATCAGGGACGCCCAGTTTACATGATCTCAAGGCTTCCCAAGATCAACCTTACCAATGTTATCTGCTCAATCCTCTTGCGGATGCATAGAAGTGCTATGTATTCCTAAGCAACGCTTTAGGCTGGGCTGAAGTTGTGCAGGCTCACTAGATAGTAGAATCTATTTATCTCTAGAGTCTTGACCGACTATGCTACTTTATATTTTCTACAATCTTCTTCGCTCCAGCATGGCTCTTGGATCTGTCTAGTTTAGAACATGCTGGTATATCCAGTTTCATTTTCAATTTTGTGAGTTGCATGCATTGTCGTACAAATATAGAGGTGAACCATCTTGCTTCCGGTGGACTAGAAGTTAAGCTATGTGTTAACTTATGAAGACACGTTGGAATCCCCAATTAGCAAACCCCTTAGAGAACTATCTGTTAGGAACGGTTATTAACCTATCTTTTCCTGAAAGAATTTTACAATTTGGACCCGTTCAATAGCTGGCATATTGTCTTAACTGATTTTGAAAACACACGCTGTTTTCTCTATTTTGTTTTGGAGATATTTGACTCCAGAAGCAAATTTTGCAGGCTTAGAAGAATCTAGTGATGATAAGAGCAGATGTCAAGAACATTTTGACGTTTACAAGGAATGCAAGAAAAAGGAGGTATGCATTTAGCTCAAGCACTAACGACTCTTACCATCTTTGCTAAGTGATGGTTGTTTTGATTCTCGGTATATTATGATATTGTTTTACACATTACCAAATGATGAGTCATAAAATTGGGTGTAATCTGATGCTTTGTGTGGTAGGAAAACATGTTATGTTGACTCTATTGCG
Organism: Linanthus parryae; assembly: GCA_023055425.1. NCBI lineage: Eukaryota > Viridiplantae > Streptophyta > Magnoliopsida > Ericales > Polemoniaceae > Linanthus > Linanthus parryae. The sequence continues at coordinate 747,835 of JALGPY010000006.1, forward strand.
CAATTCAAAAATATGGTTGGTGGGGACTCGTGATATGCCTTCAGGTGCTAGGAGTGGTGAACTGGTTCAATTACCTTTGTTTAGGATGTTTACGTGCTGTCCCACCTATTAGTTAGTTTCAACAATAAAATCCAGGGAGTTTTCACGTAGCAAAAAGCATCATCTCTTATTCAACCGATGAATCAACTATTATTGATGAACCATCTCGTGTCATGTTGAGGAATGCTTTATCTAGTGCAGATGTTGCAAATGATGACATTAGCCTGGGACACTCGTGTCTCATCGAGTTTAGTAAGCTGTTAGAAAATACCCCATTGAACGAACTGACAATGGAGTAACAAAGAAGAGATGTGTGCACTGCAAAATCTCGTGGAATACATTATCAGTTGATCTTAAATTTTATCATCATCATAAGTGAAGTATGAAACTCGTCAAAGAAAGTCACCTTGACAGATTGATAGGTACTCTATGATCCTATTATATAATCAACACTATGGACATAAATGTTCTGACTTCTGAGGATACAAATACATCTAACCAACTAATTATCTATGCTATAATTGGTTCAAAAGGTTGATATCACTTTATCCTTCGTATGACTAATAAGAAACCTTTATAAGCTACAGAGGAGTCTGGAAGACAGAAGTTTACTTTTGTTGTTACTGTGAAGTTTGATACTCGATGCTTAGGGGTGGGGAAGTAATTGGTGGTGTGTTATGTCTGTGAAAAAAGAACAGATTGAAAGAAATCTTCTTACTTGCTGGTTTATACATGTTTTTAGTCGTGCAGCCAGTAATATAAATTCATGACCTGTGTAAAAAAGGGAGCAGATATGATGTTGTTGCTATTGACTCGCTTTATAATTTCCTGCAGTTAAATTTTATTAATTGTCCTCTTTGATTCGCAGCGGGAAGCTCGACTGGAGCGCAACCGGAATCGTTCTCTCTTCTCGTGAAGTGGGAGGTGTATGAAGACTCAAAGAAATCTGCGGGGATTGCAAATCCATCAAGTTTCTCCAAATTCAACTTCGAATCGGTTACAAGAAATTCGAATAAAATTCCTTCTCATGTATTTGAATAATGTGAAGCTTGTAGTATTTCTTTAGAACAAGGTTCAATGGAGGTGATAAAAACGGGACTTCACTAATAATGTGTTATACTCTGCATTATGCTTTATTTTATTTTATTTTTGAGGAAAATACATATGCTGTTTGCTACTTGGTCGCGTACTTGGTTTTTTTAAGGGAAATGTGCCCGGAAAGTAAATCGATTTGATTTCTACTTCTTTGGAAAAAAAGACGTTGGCCTTGTTTGGACAGAGAGTTTGGTAAACCTCAACCAAAAGTTAATCAAAACCTCAATGCAAACTTTGTAGAGTTCGCATTCCACTCATTTTTCTTAATAAAAACCTCAAAATCCAAGACCCTCATATCTAGACACAACACTGGTTTAGTTTTCTAAACCATAGAACATTGCAATTCGAACAGGGCCTTTGTGCTTCTTAGCTCCTTGTCCAACATTCGGGGTTGAAACCCAGGTTGCTCGAACTGGGAGAAGTCTCCAGGCGTAGTTGATGTTTATTCTGAAGACATCATCTTCATTGAAGTTTCTCGATGAAATGAGTAGTAATTTTGAGACAAAGACATCACAAATTTGGAGAGGACCTGAACCTCTCTCGGCACTTAGGTTTTAACTTTTAATTAAGGAGTGTCTCTATGAAATGAACGACTGGATATGGATACACACCCTGGGACGGACTAAGAAAATTTTCGGAGGGGGGGGGGCATATTGCTCATAAGCGGTAAATCGGAAAAGCATTGCAACAAAGCACACGGTGCATAACCCGTTGCAACAAAGCACCAACATACGTAACTAACCCACTTATGGATGAAAGTACAGAAATACCCTTATGTGGCTACCCTTCTTTTAACTTGAAGTACCAAAATACCCTCGGTTAGTTACCCTTCCGGTTTGAATTGAAGAGCCCGAGAATCGACCTAGTGGAGTCGGCCGTCGACTTCACTAAGTCGACAGCAGACCTGAACCAGTCGATAGTCGACATGCACGGTCGACATGCCGGAATTGCTTGTCGACCTAATCACGTCGACTGTCGACTTAGGTAGATCGACGGTTGACTTCTCTTGGTCGGTTGTCTACCTGTCTAGGTCGACCGTCGATATGTGTAGGTCGGCTACACAATTGAATCATCCTTAAAATTGATTTTTTTGACCTAGGACCCTAACTATGTTTGATTTTCTCTAATTTCAGACTTGTCTATAATCATGCTATGGGGAATGGAGATGTATACGTACGTTGGACAAAACAAAACACTATGGTGCCAAAAGGGTTTTGCCATCGGTGTCGGTATAAGTTACGACAGGCTATTCCGGGAGATTATGGTGCGGTTTCATTCGATGCTGCAATGAAAAGAGCTCGGTACATATGGAGATGTTATGATGGCATGTATATACGTTGGACAAAACAAAAGACTATGGTGCCAAAGGGTTTTGCCATCCGTGTCGGTATAAGTTACGTTGAGAGACTGTCCGAATCTCAAACCGTATTGAAGTTAATGGTTTGATTTGTTTGTAAGACTAATGGTGACGTTGTTTGGATGTTTGATATGTTTGTAAGACTATGGATTGATGTTTTATTTGTTTGTTTCACGATTTCGTTACGTTTTGGTCATTCTTTCGACTTAGGGTTTAGGGTTTAGGGTTTAGGGTTTAGGGTTTAGATGTCGACCATGGACGTGTAGACGTCGACCGTCGATATGTTGTAGTCGAAAAAAACTGCAAAATTATGCCCAACCGGGCCAACCGCCTCCAACACCACAGTTTGGGCCAACCGCCTCCAAAACCACGGTTTGGCCCATACATATATATACATATATTGTATATATAAACCTTACTGCATGCAAACCGTGGTCCTGTCCTCAGTCTCTTCTCCAACGGCAAGCACACAAACTCGTCTCTTCTCCAACGCAAGCACACAAACTCGATATGGTTAATCCCCAACGGCAGGTATGTAATATTACAATATGCATGCTTTGTGATCGATGAATGTTGATGTACGTTAGCCTCTGTTACTGCCTCACAACTCGCTGGAGTTCGAACCATATCTAGGGTTTCTTAGTGACTCAGTTTTAGGGTAGAAACAGTGAATATGCTAGCTCATGAATGAGGCGAAACAGTGAATATGCAAGCTCACGAATGAGGCTACACAGTAGAAACAGTGGCTGTGGGGCCGGTGCTTTCTGAATGTTTTATTCAACAACCCTCCCTCACAACTCACTGTTCCTACCGTGATTTCTGAACTTTTTTGACCCAGTTAGTATATTTAGGGTTCGAACCATATCTAGGGTTTCTTAGTGACTCAGTTTTTTAGGGTTCAAACCAAATTTAGGCTTCAAATAATAATTTTTTGACCCAGTTAGTATATTGAGGGTTTGCATGTTGTTTTTGCATGTTGTTTTTCCTTCACACGTTCAGAACATTATGTACCCTTCTCTATATTTTGTTCTTTGTAGGTGATGGCGGCAATAATGGAAACATATGCGGAAGAAAGTCGTAGAGTGGAATTCAACATAATGAAAGCCCGTCGTGAAAGAAAGAAGCGTCATATCGTAACTTGGACGAACACGACCATTGATGAAGTCAGGATTGACTTAGGTAACGTCGCAGATGATAGAGATGATAAGAAGATAAACAAGAAGAAAAATAAGAAGAAGGGAAAGAACAACACGGTTGCAGCCAAGCAGGAGACGGATGAAGTTCAATTGGTTGAAGCCAAGCAGGAGACGGATGAAGTTCAATTGGTTGAAGCCAAGCAGGAGACGGATGAAGTTCAATTGGTTGAAGCCAAGCTGCAGACCGATGAAGTTCAATTGGTTGAAGCCAAGCAGGAGACGGATGAAGTTCAATTGGTTGAAGCCAAGCTGCAGACCGATGAAGTTCAATTGGTTGACCGACACAAGAAGATATTTTCATGTAATCGGGGTTACGATTTTGATTTGTCTGAGTGGATCGCATATAAAATAGATCACAGTAGTCGGACGTACAGAAACAAGCTGTCTGCACATACTAGAGGAATGATTAGAGCAATTCTCAGTGACTACGTACAATGCAGTGCAGACTGGGACGAAGAACTGAAACGAGCACTAAAAAACTCTGAAAACTTCATCTTCAAGCGCCAAAAGGGCAGCTGGGACGTCCGTCATGATCCTCACGTAGAAAAAAAAATTGACTTTGCATGTACAATATTGGCAGTAAACCTGAAGACTGACGATGCTTCTTCCATGGAGGGTCCGCCAGGAATGACAGGGTTGATCCATACCACCTTCAAGCATATTCTGAAGGGTGAAACCTATCCGGCTGACGTACAAGATTTGCACGACACTCTGAGCCACAACGCTTCTGACCGGGTTAGGAAATATCTGCCAATTTGCGTTGACCACTCGTCTATGTGGTCTGGGGAGGAGAGGATGGGAAAATTGTTACGAGTGTGCAGAGAATACCAAGCACAGAAGTATAAGCCCCCTAGTAATGGACAGGCTAGCTGGGAAGATTGCATGAAGAAGACTAACCCCCTTGCAGGCACTACGGGTCATGCAACAACGGACTGGAGAGACATAATCCCTCCAGGTAAGGCACCCCATGGCCACCCCCTCTATCGCGTACTGTGCTACAAGAGTTTACGGAAGAAACGGAAACCGATATTTTCGCAGTGGACCAAGGGCTATGATGACACCACCGTGTCCTTTTACTTGTTCGTTAGGAACGCGTATGAACATCTTCGGAAGCCCTGCGACAACTACCTTAATCTCCCGGATGAAAAGGACTGGCTCGACGGGGAGTACATTGAGAGTCAAATCATTGGTTTGTTCCCACGTTATATGGTGGATCTGATGGCCAATGCGTACGATATGAATTTACCGTTTTCTAAGGTATGTTTCCCTCACCTCACCGATACGTACATACGTGCTATATTTATAAATTCATTAAACTAATATATACATGTATCTATCTTGTTTTGTTGGTGCATGCAGTAACCGCCCGTGGAAGGAGTACGTGCAGCTAGCTAGCATATGATCGGCGAATGATGAATTATAATAGTTTCTTTTTAGAGTTCATAGTTATTAATTAGTTGTTTTTATTGCTGGATTCTTAAAGTTCATGAATTTGTTGGTTTTGGATTCTTTAATTTAATGAATTTTTCGTTTTCTAAGGTATTGTCTGGGTGCTTTAATTTCAAAGACAGCAGGGACAGAAAGCATCAATTTCTGGCTGTTTAGTCGACTACCACAGGTCGATTGTCGACAGCCAAGACAGGGGTTACACAGAGAACATGGACAGAGGGCATTATTTTTTGCCTTGTTTGTCGACTTCCAACTGTCGACAGTCGACAGTTCCTCGTCAAAAACCCAGAATTTTGTTCAATTTCATACCAATTTTGGTGTTTGTTCTTCGATTTCATACCAATTTTGGTGTTTGTTCTTCAATTTCATACCAATTTCATAGAAATAGTTTCAAAAAAAGTATCAATTTCAAACAAATTTCTGGGTTCTTCGCCGGAGACGAAGAAATCTCGGTTCTTCGTCGGAGACGAAGAAGACGGGCCTGTGAAGAAGAAGAGAACGATCTTGGCTATCTTGCCTGTGAAGAAGAAGAAGACACGACGAAGAAGACGGGCCTGTGAAGAAGAAGAGACGGGTCTGGGTTCGTCAATTTGTTTCACAGAAGGGAAGAGAGAGAGATAAGTTTTTATTTTTTTTGGATTTTTGTTAAGTAAATCAAGATTTTCGGAGAATTAAGTAGTATAATTACACTTATTACCCTTAAACACCAACTCCTTAATTGTTCGTGCTTCTCGGCAGTGGAAAACATTTCCACTGCCTTCTGGCCAATTCTTTCGGGGGGGGGGGGGGGGGGGACATGTTAAATCCGAAAGGTAAAAGTTTAGTTCACAATGTTATTTTAGATGACATAAGCGGGCCGGCGACAAATATTTTTGTAAATATCCAAATTTAGGGTAATATTTGTTATTATTTGAAGTATGGGGGGGGGGCATGGCCCCTGGTGGGTTCTACATGGGTCCGTCCTTTGATACACATGTAACACGTTCGATGAGAAGGTACACTTTTGTTCACCTTTTTACTAGTAGGTCCTAAAATTATCGGAATGTTGTTTTTTTCGTCAAAAAACCTAATTGGGACTCTACTGTGTTGGACTATGATCGATTGGACCAAGTAGTCGCTTACTTAAAAAAGGAAAAAAATGAGTAAATTCATGTTATGAGCTAAGAGAAATTTTTAATGATCCATGAACATGCTTAGGTGATGCTCGATATAGCACTAATAGCATTCATGGGTTTGAAGAATGGCGGATACAATTACGATTTGGCGTTATATGAGGGTACTTTTGACATCATATGCGTTATGGTCGCAGTGTAGAGAAAATTCATTAGAAACAAGTGTACCTGCTGATAGTCTTTCGTTACAACCGATTGTATAATGTTTAGAGTACTTTTTTTTTCTTACCGTTACAGCTGCAATGATTCACGCATTTGGTAATCGAATCCGTTACAATAAGTCTGATACCCCCGAATATCGTTTCACTTGACCCCACTGCTATGTCAACCGTTAAACATGAAAATAATTACATGGCGTGATATTGTACATTTGCGGTTGCAACAATTCCCACATTCAGTAACCGATCACGTTGCAATAAATCTTGTATATCCCCAATACTATTGCATGTGATCCCAATCGCAGTGTCAACCGTCACATTCAGTAACCGATGAGAAGGCATTACTTGTGCTTACCTTTTTGCTACTAGGTTCCTGCGATTTCGTAATGTTGTTTTTTTCCCTTCAAAAGCCTTATTGGGCCTCCACTGTGTTGGACTATGATCGATTGAGCCTAGTTGTCCCTTCATTAAAAAAAATTATTCTATTAACTTAATTTTTGTTAAATAAATTCTTGTTATGTGGTAAGATAGATTTTTCATGGTCCATCATCATGCCTAGGTGATGCTCCATATAACACTAATAGCACTCACGGGTTTGAAAAATGGCCATACAGTTACGATTCTCCGTTATGTCAGGGTATTTTTGACATCTTATACGTCACAATCAAATATCGACAGTGTAGAAAAGACTCACTGAAACTGGTGTAACGGTCGATATTATACGGTTAAAGTGTGTTTTCCCCACCGTTGCAGTTGCAACGATTCACGCATTTGGTAATCGATCCCACAATGAATACGATACCCCCAAATATCATTGCACGTGACCCCAACTGCTATGTCGACCGCCATTGTTATTTACAACAATAATAACACTATATGGCGTTAAACAGTACATTTGCACTTGTAACCATTCACGCATTTTGTAACTCATTCTGTGACAGTGAATCTTATACCTCTTGAATACGCGTCAACCCAATCACAGTGTCACCCGTCATCGAATCATATGATACTAGAATTTCTCTGATACTATGTTGAGCACCACGTATAAATGGTCATCAACCATTGAAGAGTTTCACATAACACTTGTCAAAGTGTTTAATTTCACTTTATGTATTAATGCCTCAGGTGGATTTTTGGCTTTCAAAATAGGGATTATCATGATTCATGAGAGCAATGAAGTAGAAAATGATAGAAGAGGAAAGAGGACTGAGATATTTTGCTGAAGTGTGTACGGTTATCCCATTTTATTTTTAAAATAAAGAGAGAGAGAAAATAAAAGAAATGAGATAGATTCAGATGAGAGCTCTCTCTCTCTGTAGACGAAACCCTAGTTTCCATCGTCACCAATCTTCCATCAAAATCGAAACCCTCCTCTGTTGAATCTTCTCCGTTCGCTGCACAATCAACATCTCCAAGCAAAAAGGAACCGATTTTGCTCGAATTTGATCGATGACACTTTGGGGAAATCTCGAACAAAAAGGTCTCTAGTTCATCAATTCGAAGAGCAGATTCGTATCTTTCCGTGTTATGTACAGAGATCGTGTGGCCGGAGGTGGATCTTCGAAGCCGGAGATGGTCGGCGGGCCGTTGGATCGGAAGCGTATCAACGACGCTCTGGACAAGCACTTGGAGAAGTCTTCGCCGTCAAATTCAAGGGCTTTGAAGGAAAAAGAGCGAATTTCCATCCCTTCGACTTCTACTGGCCTTGCCGGTAAGTAGAACAAATGCTCTGATGGTTGTTGGTTCAGTTTTTTTCTTGTTGTTTTTTTATTGACATTGCATGCTGGTGAGATATGGTGTTTTTGATCATGTTTCATGTAAAAAATTCATGGCTTTATTGATTTGGTAGTTGGGTTAGTGGTATACATGGTTTGAGAGGGAAGGGAAGGCATTCACTAGCTCATTTCTGGTTTAAATTTGAGTAAAAATGGAGGTACTCTGTTGGAGGAATTGCAACATTGTGGAGTGTTCGAGGAAGAATAAGATTCGTTTGATTCAAACTTAATGAGAAGTTACTACTACTCTGTCCCAGCTCTTGCCCATCGTTGGAAATATTTGACTCGTATATGGGTCACTTTGACCGGGTGATTTCGATAGCAAAATAATGCGATTTTTCGACAATTTTTTCACGGTGTTATAGAGCAACTTATACTCTACGACACCATGAAAAAATTATCAAAAAATTAAATTACTTTGCTATCCAAATCACCGAGTCAAAGTGACCCAGTGAATAGTGGTAAAAGTCAAAATGATGGGGAAGAGCTGGGACAGAGGTGTAGTTTACTCATTACTGCACTTCTAGCGCTCTTTACCATCCCCATTTCTCATAGCTTTCCAGGACAGTGTATGTTGGATCTTTTGTCCTTGGTATATCTACAATTAACTTCATGCGCTGGTTGTTATCATCCGTTAATCCGTTATAACAAAGCATTTATGAAAGAATTAGTTTAATGAGGAAACTTTGAAACGGTAATCGTATGATACATAGTTTTCATTATTCGTCGATACACGATACTTAACGTACTAACGATACGATATAAGTATCGCTCGTTGTATCCAGGCGAAGGCCTATCTGTGTGTATCCGTCTGTATCAGTGTGATACTATTGGTATCTTGTATCCATTGATAAAGTTCAGACAAGAATGATAGCAGGTCTGGTTTAATACGCCAGGTCCGATCAGAGCCAAGGTATCAAAAAACGGAAGTGACAGACGTATCGGTCGATGTCGCGTATAACGGGATCGGACTATCGGAGGGACTGTAACCGGAAAGGGGGATCGAATGTGTGAATTTTAGAAAACGTTCATGGACGTTTTCTCCATTTTCCCCGATTTCCCTGATTTTCTTGACACGAATCGGCCGTTTTCCCCGTTTTCCCTTGAAACGGACGTTTTTCCCGTTACCGACGCGAAACTGCCGTTTTTTGTGAATAAAATTCACACGACTCGCAACGGGAAAAACGGTCGCGCTCTCTGCCGCTTCCGTTACAACACGGCTGCTCCGCACCGCTTTTGCTGTTTTTTAAAACCCCGATCAGAGCAGGTCGGATCAAATACGCCAGGTCCGAATGTGTATTAACTACAATTTATGGGGCTTTTCGGGATTTTCTAAGCTTTAAACCTAGTCCCCTACCCTTGCGTACACAAGCAAACCTCATCCACTCTTGTATTGGAAATGTTGGGAGTATTCAAAAGAATCAGAACTCTTCTGGCTGCCGACATTTTGAAGTGAACAAGAACGGAAGGCACTTCATCCCTTTTGTGTTTGCTTGCAACTCTCTTTTGGGAGTTTTGGCTGTTGCGTCAGAACTTGTTATGCATTAGAGTTTTTATTACTAAGTTTTGAAGTACTAATTTTTGGCCTATTTTGGAGAGAGGAAAAATCAATAAAGTTATGGTATATCTTATCTTGTTTGTGATTAAGAGATAAGTATAATATATCGTACTTTGTATTTGTCTCTTAACTGAATTTTGAAATATAATTTGGTGGCATGTCTACTAAGTAGATGCTAACCTTACTACATCACTGGGTGTACTCGTAACTGTCTTTACGGTAGACTGCATGATCATCCTACTCACAAATCTTTACTTCCGTGACTATATATTACAAGACTTCCTCAATTATTTCTTATTTAGTAATTTTAATATATACATGGTTAAGTTTTCTTATTATTATTTTTGATTGACAATACATGCTGGTGATATGGTGTATTGATCATGTTTCCTGTAAATATTTCATGGCTTTATCAATTTGGTAGCTGGGTTAGTGGTATACATAGTTTGAGAGGGAAGGCATTCCCTAGTTCATTCTGGTTTAAATTTGAGTAAAAATGGAGGTACTCTGTTGGAAGAGATTGCTGAATTGCAACATTGTGGAGTGTTCGTGCAAGAGTAAGATTCTTTCGATTCAAACTTATTGACAAGTTACTTTACTCATTACTGCACTTCAGGGCTCTTTACTATCCCCTTTCTCATATCTTTCCAGGACAGTGTGTATCGTGGATCTTTGTCTGTCCTTAGTATATCTACAATAAACTTCACGCACTGATTGTTGTCATCCGTAATTACAAAGCATTCATGAAAGAATTAGTTTAATGATGAAACTTTGATACGGTAATCGTATGATACATATCTGTCATTATCCGTTGATACACAATACGTAACGTATACGCCATACGTAACGTATACACGATACGATACAGAGTACCGTTTATAAGTATCGTTCGTTGTATCCAGGTGAAGGCCTATCTGTGTCTATCCGTCTGTATCAATGTGGTAAGATTGGTATCTTGTATCCATTGATAGAGTTCAGACAAGAACGAGAGCATGCCTGTTTTAATATGCCAGGCCCGGTCAGAGCAGGTCGGATCAAATATGCCAGGTCCGAATGTGTATAAACTGCAATATCATGTGTCTTCTCGGGATTTTCTCAGCTTTTGCACTTTAAACCTAGTCGCACCACCCTTGTGTTTGCAAGCCAACCTTGTCCACTCTTGTATTGTAACTGTTGGGAGTATTGCAAAGAATCAAAACTCTTCTGGCTGTTTACATTTTGAAGTGATAAAGAACGTAGGGCACTTCATCACTTTTGTGTTTTTGTCTTGCAACTCTCTTTTGGGGAGTTTTGACTGTTATGTCAGAACTTGTTGTGCATTAGATTTTTTACTAAGTTTGTAAGCACGTATCTTGCGCTTTTGGCCTATTTTGGAGAGAGAAAAGATCGTTTAAGTTATGGTATATCATATCTTGTTTGTGATTGAGATATATGATATATCGTACTTTGTATTTGACACTTACTGAAGTTTGAAATATAATTTGGTGGTAGTCTACTACTTGGAAGCTAACCTAGTACATTACTCATTGTACTTGTAACTGTCTTTACGGTAAACTGCATGATCGTCATACTCACAAATCACTACTTATGTGACTAGATATTTCATGAATTCCTCAAAATTCTTCATATTTGGTAATTTTGATGTATAAGTTATTCTAAGAGAGTATCTGTATCTTTATGTTACACGATACGGAAAAGTAAACTACCGATGCGCGATTCAGATTTTACCTTGACAACTATGGTATCATAGAGTCAGAAATCTTCTTTTTTTTTGTTAACTTGCATTAATTATCATAACTCTGCTTCCTTCTACCTGCATTACCTCTAGTATTAGTCTTACCAAAGTTCTCTTTTCCTTTTACTTTATGTATGTTTTAAATATTAATTACTGTACTTTCATGTATGACAAAGAAAACTGTACTTTGGCTGTTGGATGAAATTTGTTAGGATCCTTAAAGCACCTTCCAATTTTTTGGCAATTTGTTTTTATAAAACGATTTTTAAGTTCCACACAATTAACTTCACTCGTATGGGTGTCCACTTTAGACGTGGGAATCAAATAAACCGTTGAGAACAGTGACATTCTCCAGGAAAAATGAAAAGAGAAGAGATATCTAAGTACATATCTGAATGCCTGGCACTATGCTTAAATTCGGAAGGCTAAGGAGGTGTAATATGGAAACACTGGGCTTGTTTGGATGAGAGGAAGTAGAGAGGAAATGAAAAGTCAAAAATTCAGAAAAAATCGGTCAAACCTCTCTAAACTCCTAAAAATCCGGAAATCCGCCCACAATTCCGGAATTCCGGCGAAAAATCCGGAAATCCGGATTTCAAGCCGGAAATCCGGATTTTAGGGGGAAAATCCGGAATTTAATTGGTAACTTCCACACATATTAGGTTGATTTATAATTTTTTTTATTGCAAATGTCTGTTAGCTTAGTGGTAAAGTGTGTGAAACTTTTGCATGAGATTCTGAGTTCGAACCTTACTATCTAAAAAATATTTTTTTTATCAATAATCTACAATAATCTACCGCATCCAAACACTACAGATTAAATGAGCTTTTAATCTCAACCTCTCACTTATTTTAGCTCATCCAAACAGCCCCACTCTATTAATTTTACTGGACTTAATGTAAGATGCGAGTAAAGGGGGTTTAAGTAACTTGCATGTTAGGATTGTTTGAGCCATTTCATCTACACGCTATCATTAGGACGCCAGAATACCAAGCAGATCTAGCAGAATCTGAATTTATAATCTATCAATCGTCAAGAAGATGATTAGTTACATCCTGTGTTGCATTATGGTATAAATGGTATCATGAAGTTCGTAGTACTGCATAGTAAAATAGTTCGTTTCAGCTCTGTTATATTGTCATAGAGCATAGAATGATCACTTCTCTCTGTATCTTTAAGTTCGTTATAGCATGATTTGCCCAAACTGGTTTAACCGTCGGGGCTGGAGCTTATAGCTTCGTGTGGTCACAAATTACATTCTGGTTCCTCTAAAGAATATCTAAAATAGGTATACTACAGAAACTTAAAATAAATTAAGCTTTGCCAACATGGTTGTACCTTTAGCAGCTTACGTGGCGCTGGCTGATGTTGTATAAGTATGTGGGGTTGGGCCTCCACATCTTTCTATTTGATTTGTATTTCTCCAAAGCTTATATGTTAGAAACAAATCATTTATCTGAAAAGCATTATATCACGGACCTGAAATAAATTGGATTGCTGTTGGTATTGCAGAAGAATCTGAAACAGACAGTGAGGAGTCTGATGTTAGCGGATCTGATGGCGATGACACATCTTGGATTTCATGGTTCTGCAATTTGCGAGGGAATGAATTTTTCTGCGAAGTTGACGACGAATACATTCAGGATGATTTCAATCTTTGCGGCTTGAGTAGTCAAGTTCCGTATTATGATTATGCACTTGACCTAATTCTGGATGTTGAATCCTCTCATGGTAAGCATTCTGGTTAACTTGATTCGACTTACCTTTTAAATAATTATTCCTTGAATGCCTCAGATTTTAAGGGTCTTTATGTTCTTAGTCATTTATATGGTAACTCAACTGAGGAGAATTATTATTTTGTTCAAATCACCAAGGTTTGTCTTCCAATTAGCGGGGTTTGCGTTTTCATGGATTGGTTTTCTCTAATCTTTCTATGTGTTCTGACATCATTCAGTACTTTTGTACATTGTTATCATATAGTGCCATAATCATTCTCTTTTCGGGCATGTGTTGGTCACAATTTGCAAATCTGTTGTACGGTTGTACCATGTAACATGCCTTAAACTTTTTCGCTAAGCTGAACCACTTATATAAACTGCACCCATGGATGTCAACCATACGAATCTGTAACAAATTACGAAACCGAAACTCGAGTCATCCTTAGAAGGCAAGTCTCTTACCACTGGAAAACAATAGTATAACATACATTTTGGAGTAAAAGACAAGCAAGCAAGTGAGATGGAAACATGGGATACAAAATTGAGCTGATGAAAACCGGAAGAACTTCTGTTGCAAAATGATAGATTTAATAATTGCATTGTATACAAACAAATGAATACTAGTTGTCTAGCTCTTAAGTCATCTCTTATAAGCAGGTTATAATTCAGTTTTGGATTATATGTTGACATCAGCCTATAAACCGTGTTTTGTATGGAATAGAAGTTCATATTGTAAAAATGTGTGGGAGAAGAAGTGGGGTTGTTGAAGCCTTTCTTGGACTTTTTAATTGCACAAACTTTTCACCAAACACAGCTTCTTTCTTCTTTTTTGTCACTTTTTTGACAAACTTACAAGTTACAAGTCGACTTAAGTTGCAAATAAGCCATACCAAAGTTACCTTGCCGTATTCACTTTCAAGCCGCTGTTTCAATTTGTGAATCCTTGTTCACTTCTCCTGATGGATATTGCCGTTTTTACTAAGTGATCACCGTGCACTACTCTGCCCAAGAATGGCTGTTTGCTTGTTTATTAAATGATGCTATTTCAGTCTAAGTGATTTTCTGAATTTTTATATTGTATACACGAAAATATATACATATTTTTCTGTTGCTTCTTTCTCATATGCAAGGGAGGCCTTGGTGTCCTCTTTCGGCTGTGCCTTCAGTTGCCCTTTTTCAAATCTTGCATTAGCTACCTTACTGCTACAATGGCTATTTTTCATATTTACTGTTTTTGATTTCATGATGTTACATGTGCAGGTGATATGTTCACTGAAGAACAGAATGAACTGGTTGAATCAGCTGCAGAAATGCTGTATGGATTGATACATGTTCGGTACATATTGACTAGCAAAGGAATGGCAGCAATGGTAAGCTCATTTCCTACCTTGTTATATCTCTCTTAGTTCTATGTTATATCCATATACTGCCTTGTTTAAAACATTTCCTTTGTTACTCGCAGTTAGAGAAATACAAAAATTATGATTTCGGGAGATGCCCAAGAGTTTACTGCTGTGGTCAACCATGCCTCCCTGTTGGTCAATCAGACATCCCCCGTTCAAGCACTGTAAAGATTTACTGTCCAAAGTGTGAAGATATTTACTACCCTCGATCAAAGTACCAAGGCAGTATCCTCTTATTACATTCTATTTTTTGTTTCTATTTGGTTGCTTAATATGCTTATCATGGTCTGCTTGCCGAATAGATGTCAATTTCTCTTTTTTGGTTTTGTTTTTGCTTGGGATTCATTTTCTTCCAACTGTTTTATGATACTGAAATTTCTTTCCAAGCCACCTCTGGCCTGTAGCTGAATTATCAGTTGCACTTGAGGAGAGGAGATGCACTCTTTTTTCTTATGCTCAACTGCTTCATCATAATGGCAGTGAGTGTTTGTTACAGCAGTTAATATTGGTTCTAAGTCCTTACTGAGTTCTTTGTCCTGAGGAGTATGTTTGCATGTAGAGTGACTTTTCTGTACCCAAGTTATTGATCACAGGGCATTTGTGCTTTATTATGAAGTTCTCACAACTAAAGGAGGAGTCTGAACAAAATCTCTTAACATGTGCTATATCTTTCACGAATGTGATGGGGTTTTCCTCATCTTTACACTCATGTGTGAACTCCATGTCTTTGCATGCTATGCTGCTGTTTATAACCTACTAGGAAAACTCAATTTGTTTTTTTGTCATTGCTGTTATATGACTTCGAGAACAGAATAAACCTGGCGTCCGAAAATGCCCACTCGTCTTATATAACATCTGCTGCTCTACTGGGTTGCATCAACATGTTGAAAAACACTGTTTTATAAACTAATCTACCATGCTATTTGATTCATGTGTTCCTGTGCTGTATACTCAGTTGCATCTATAGTGCTCAGGAAATTGGTAAAGCTGTAATTGTTTGACTTTGCAAGTTCGATCATATTTTGTATTTAGTTACATGAACATGCACCACAAGTCCACAAGTAACTTTTATGCAAATAAACTGAAATTCTAATTTACTAGAAGATGATGAAGAAAATAGTTACTAAAAACATAGGATTGGAACATCTGAGTCTTATATTAGATTGGTTGGCACTTGCTTTTATGATGGGGATGAGTCTTATATATTAGATTGGTTTGCGAATTCTGATGGGGATGAACTGTATAAGATAGGATTGGAACATCTGAGTCTTAAAATTTGATTGGTTGGCACTTGCTTCTAATGTCTCTGTGAAGTCTGCATGAACGAATGTCTTTCTTGTTTTGTCTATTTTGCTTGCTATTGTACATGGTCAGACTAATGTACTAGAAGATGATGAAGAGAATAGGTCTGAATCAACATTGGATTGGGAACATCTGAGTCTTATATTAGATTGATTGGCACTTGCTTTTATGCGTCAGAGAAACGAGTGCCGTTCTCGTTTTGTCTATTTTGCTTGCTATTGTACATGGTGATCTCCTTTACTATTATACAAAGATATCGATGGAGCTTACTTTGGAACTACGTTTCCTCACCTGTTCCTGATGACGTACGGGCATATCAAACCACAGAAAGCAACGCAGAGCTATGTCCCAAGAGTGTTTGGTTTCAAGCTTCACAGGCCCTGACACCATCTCTGGTTTCCCATCAACATGCTTGGTGAAGGTGCAGAATATGGAAAATGGATTGTAGGATGAGATTTCATCAAGACTTTGCCCGATCCATGCATTTTTAAAGGTTGTTCATAAGTCTCATACCCTTTGTGTCGATGCTGGTAATTGTTCAATGTACTCCATTTGTACTTTGGGTTCATCCCTTTTTTCATGTCCGACACCGTCAGCGTTATTTGTTGGAAGTAGTAGACTTAGTTCAGTCAGTCCTTTTCCGTTTGTTTTATGTAAACCTATGAAGCCATTTGGTAAGAGTTAGAAATCGACCATTTATGAAGATCTTGTGTTAAAATGTTCAAATCCTTTCATATTTCTCTCTTTTGTGTGAGTCGTTCTGCAGGTGGTTTTATCCCTATTCCAAGTGTTGATTTAGTCCTATCGGTAAGAAAATTGCAAGTCTTGACCAAAGTTTATGGGTCTTGGCGTATTTTAGTAAAGTTGGTGGTATATGCCATTTTTTTTGAAAAATAAATGGTGCTTTTGTAAAGGGTTATGGTGCAACCTGATAAATTTTTGGGGAAAAATATAAATGTAAAATGTTTTAACGTACTAATATTCAGAAGTTGCTGGTCATGTTATAGATTGTATAAAGTTTATTGGTCATGGTGCATTTTTATGAAGTTTAAAATATATGCAATAATTTTTATACATTTTTGTATGTAGGGATTATAATATAAAGTTTTCGGTCAATAATTTTTTTGAAATACTTAATGATTTATGTTTGTGTGACAAAAACTAGTTTAAAAATTGTCACAATTAAAGTCCAAAAGGTTTTAAGTACAAATTCTCCTCTAAGATTTGCCGGACCTACACCGGTCTCTCTCTTTATATTCTTATATAATGTCTTCAAGTTGATTAATTGAATGTTTGTTTTATGTTCTCCCGTTAAGTTATTGTTTTTTAGAAAGCCGGTTAAGTTCTTGTTACTTGCTTGCATTCTCCTTCTCTTGGAAATGTTAGTTACGAGTTAAAGTATTAAGTGGAAATTACATTTGTGTTCCTTAGTTGTTTCTCAGTGAATAGTTGCTTACGAATTATGATTTCTTAAAAAAAATGTCCTTACGTTTTGATAACTATTTCTCAGTGAATATGTGCCTCCGAGTTTGATCAAATACTTTAGGCTTTGTTTGGGAGCTTAAAACAATGTGTAGTTGTTTTTCTTTTCTTAATGGCAGGGAACCCACATAAAAACGACGTAGTAAATAAACTCTCCGCTCTAACGCCATAGCCTGCAAAACACACATCACATGAAAAAATGGTCCGATCTTAGTTGACAAGCTCATAGATAATGTCGAATGGCGGCTTATCAGGTTCCCCCCAAATATCAACTCATCTACGTATCAGTCGAAACATTTTCTTGATTTTCTAGATGTTTGGGAGACTGATTTGAAGTTGGAAGTTGTATCGAGTCAATGAATGATTCAGCCTCCATTCCCGGCAACTGCACCATGTGACAAAGTCGTTACTTCATTCATTACTACCACATATATAGAAATAGCTTTGATGTTTTCCTCAAAACATTTGCCTTGGGGATTAAGGTTTGCTTGGTCTGGTTCGTGGAACATTTCATCGATCCTTCATTCAAAAGTTTTCAAATCCCTTTTAAGGACTTTTATCGACACCGTCCAAGAAGGTTCTCTTGTTCAAGCAGCTTGTTTTCAATCTTAACCATACACAGTACTACTAATTAACAACGTACTGTAACAATACAGTATAAGACGATATCACGAGGTTCACTTTATTGTGTTTAATATCATTTTTTATTCGCATATACTACTGCATAACTACGTTTATGTACATCTTATGTGAAAATTGATGAACTTAGCATGATGCATAATACATCTCAACCGGAGGGGAGTCAGGAATTCGATAAAGTTGGGGTTAACTTAAAATAATCAAATAAAATAAATGTAAAATTTAAATTTTGGAAAGTTGAGTGAGTTATATTATGCAATTACGAAAGTTGAATGGGGGTAATAGTCCTTGCTGGTCACAAGGTAGCTTCGTCCTTGCATCCCAATACCAATAGCTTCGTTTCTTTTTAACTTCAAATGAGTTCATGTGACAATTTTCTCATGGTGATACGGGAACTTGTCACATTTTCATAAAAGTAATGAAAGAATTGCTTAGTTATTGTAAGGTTTTACTAGCAAATAACTTTCTCATGCATCATGCAAATGAGTGCTAGCTCAAATGGTAGAGCATTTAAAATTCTGCTGCATGATATCCTCAAACTCAGTAAACAACAAAACATGTAAGTCTAAAAAAAACTTTCTCATAGATTATAATGCTCGGAAACAAGATCAAAACACACAAAAAAAGGTTAAATTGTTCTTATTTAATTTTTCTACCATTCGCACGGAAGACCTTATATATTGTGTTGCATTAAATGGAATATGCTTGGACTTTAATTGAAGTCCTTTTTACTTAGACAAGAAGAAATTTAGAAGCATTTTGCGTAGTGTGCAATACACAAATTAATATATCTACTGCTATTACTAGTGCCCATTTTATGTATTCCTTAAAAGACTTGTAAGATTCAAACTTTTAGCAACCCCATTTCATCAATTCTGTTTCTCCTATTTACTCCATCTTTCTCTTTTCTTTGGGTATAATTACTTTAATATTTCAATTATCATATGATATGCATATTCTATTTTAGATGTATATATATAGATATATGTATCTATTACTATGGTGATATTTTCCTTATTTCTTTGAAAGATATAACCATGGTTATATTAGAATTAAGTAGTACTAACAGATTTTCAACAAAAAAAAATTATATTCTCATAATCATTTAGCCGATCAATAGGTTTGGTTGGTAGAGTTTTGAGCCCCTAGATACAATAGATTCGTAGTTGAAAACAATTTTACTATTTATTTAAAGGAGTTGAATGTTTAGTTTTCCATTAAAGAAAATTGGTCACCGAGTTTATGCTATAAAATTATAACTTTTTTAGTTAATTAATAAGTGTCTTATCACAATACAATAACTACGAGTTTTATTTCGGAGAGAACAACAACTCGTCTCTAGTACGGACGCTCGTTGTTTTTGTTTTCGTGGTTAGCAAGTACTCTGTTTTTTGTAATACTAAAATAGAATATTTCTATTTTTGAATCATTTATTACTCTTCCACAACAAATTGTCTCAAAAATAATACAAGGGGTATAAGCAAGTAGGATAATTTCACTAGTACGCCCTCCAACATAGCAAAATTTTCAAACTAGTCCCTAAGCTTTTTTCTAATGCTACTCTTAACACTTTCTCTTGTTACTTCCTTGTGTACCTTCATAATTTCATTATGTTAGCTTAGATTCATGTTAGGGATTGAGATTTGAAGTAAGATTGAATCTTTATGATTTGAATTATCTTGGTTCACGGATTGGTTCCTTAATGTTATGCTTTTTGTTGCTTTCTCTCAATTTTAGCAACTTGATAACTTGCTAGATAATTATGAACCTTATGTATCGCTCCAGAGATATTAACTTGAGATTGTATGGAGTGGAGTTGAACCTTTATTTCTCATGTACAAAATCGGGAGATAGTTGCATGCCGTAGGTGGAAATTAATTGAGTGAAAATACACTCTCAATCTCTAATTACTTGACTTTAGTGAATCGGGATACATTTTGCTTGGGATAGGTCAATTAGGAACATTCAAGTCCTAGAACTTCAAAATCATAGGTGTTTCAAGTAGTATCAAGTCAATAAGTGAAAACTTGCATTAAATCATCCTAGCCCTAACCTTATTCTTATCATTCACTTGCTTGCGTTTATTTTATGCAAATTAGTTAGTTAGTGTGCATAAGGAAATTCTTCGAAGAGATCCAAGTGTGCAGCTCAAGTAGAGAAAAGGAACACAGAGAGATGTGGGGTGTGAGTAGGGAGAGGGTAAGCAATGGCAACTGTGAGAGAGAGAGAGAGAGAGAGAGAGAGAGAGAGCTCAATAGCAAAGTCTCCGGTAAGTCCAGAAGAACTAGTGTGTCACAACGGAGGGATAACGATCCTATATATAGTAGGAAAGTGACTGTTGTGAGGGGATTAATGCACCATAAATGGCGGTTTAATGATAGCCCCTGTAACGGCACGTTCGACCGTGTATATAGGAACCGTTAGGCACCTGACCGTACATACCGGAGACCGTATGAGGTCAAGTCGGGTTTATAGGACATGGCCATTAAGTTTCTCAAAGCAGTTACAAAGGGTCGCGCGCGACGGGCCTTACCCTAGCCTCCAAACCACTAAGTCCCTACAAGTCCCGTGTTGGTGTGCGAAAGCCCTGTCTCACAGCCCCCACGTGGATAAGCATAGGTAGTTATCCGGTATGTATGGAGCACAGCAGGGTGTGCTGGATGGCTGCCACGTGACTGTGATCTGTCTGTCTGGAAAGCACCATCTACAGTTAACTTATAAAATCAAATCTTACGTTGTTAGCTTAAATAGTGCCTAAGAAATTAGTAACTAGTACTCTCCGCAGAAATATTGGTTATGCAATTTCAGATCGAGCTGTGCAAATGAGAAGCCCTCCCAAGAATGATGACTCAACCTCGGATCGAACTCTCGACCTATGGTAGGGTACACAAGCTTCTTACCGTTTCATCGACCACCTTAGGTACTAGCTAGGTACTATTATTACGTTTGTCATATAACATATGGTAATTTTCTCTTCTTCTTAGATATATCGCTCCGTTAAGGCGTCATTGTCATGCATCATTTCTAAATGCTGGCCACCGGGAACTTCTCATCATTTACACTAGACAATATCGTCAAACTCAAAATCATGGACAAATTCTTCTCTCACTTCGATGTCACTGAAATTTGGGCACAAAAATTGGCGAGCATAATCACTGAAAACTGCATTTTTATATAAGATTTTTCTTCTCAGCTCTAACCATAATTGTTCTCTCAAAAGATCACTATAGTCTACATATTATTTCTTTTACTTTTACACTTCACATTTCCTAAATACTAGAGCCGTCAATCCTTACCCGTACCCGCAACCCACCCGGACCCATTCTTATTATACGGGTTTAAACCTGCCCGATTATATTGATGGGTTACACGGGTTGACCCATCTCTAACCCGCTAATAATTGGATGTATACGGGTTCGATAACAAGCCCCACCAACCCGTATACATTATTGCCTTCAACTACGAATCACACATACTTCAGGAGCACTTTTTTTCTCTGCAGAACCAGTCACCCATGGCCACCCAATCCGTTGTTGAGAGAAAGCCAAATCGCCAACCAGTACATATGCTTGCAGGTTGAGTCGACCATCATAGCGCCACCATGCGCCGCCGTCGCCGCCACAACTCAGATCTGGAGTCTTGGACAGTGGCTATTCTTCTTGTATCTCTTTGTCTTCCTCTGTTCTTCCTCTCATCTCTCTCTCCCTCTCACTCGAATCAAACCCAATCCCTACGATATTGGGTGTTGATTTGGCAGCTATATAGGAAGACAAAGATTGAAGCTTTGATGATTTGTTGTGTGGCTCCATCGTCTGTTTCTCATCCACTCATAGCACCACTGAATTCGATTGCTCAAAGCTTCGATTAATGTTTTTGGGTTCGGGTTGTAAGAGGTAGCAGCGGTCGTAGTGGGTTGCTGGAGAGAGGATGATGGTGGCGATGGTGATGTGGGTGTCCTGCAGAACTGATTGCCGAATTTAATGGAATTCGGAGATGATGTTGGGTCAGTGGTTGGTTTTTGATTGGGTCTCGGTGAAGGACGGTGGACTGTTAACGGTTATTTGGTTGGCAGTTTCAGGTGATTTGCAGCGGTGATAGCAGTAGAGTTGGAGGATGGGGTAGTGTTGGTTGTTACTGGGTTTGTGGGTGGCTGTACGTGGTGTAGGAAGGGGTTCAGATTAATTGGGTGAATGTTAGGTGAAGATAGTTGCAGGAGAATAGATCAGTTGAGGAAGGACATAAATTTTTAATGTTGATTTAATAGGAAACGGGTTAACAGGTTACATGGACCCGTTTATGACCCACCCAAGATCACCCAAATGTTTAAACGGGTTGATCGGCTTGGAGCCGTTTATGAGTGAACCCGTTTATAAATGGGATCAACCCGTTTATAAATGGGATCAACCCATCCAACCCGCCCGTTTGACATCTGTAAATACGTTAGAAGCATCTAGAATGACTTTCATGTTTTACTAGCCCTTATAAGATTTCAAAAGTTTAAGCATTTTACTTCCAAATATTATACTTCCATATATATGTAGTTAGATGAAACAATGTAAACTCTTGTAAACTAACTTAACACAGCCAAATATATCACAACACATTGACATATCACGAGAACAGATGGAATAAATTATTCCATCCCACCCCTAGTGTTAAAGACGTAATTCCCAAATCATCACAAGTGAACAAAAGAGTGAGTCACCCAAGTAAACCACACATATCCATCTCTCTACATTAATCAGGAACTTTCATCATCTGATGTTGACACACAGCGAAAACGATAACTACCCATCAAACACAATACTCAAACCCCCAGGGACTAAACAGTGTTATTCCCCATCTCTTGCAAAATTACACAAGGACCCCGAAATTAACGCAAACCCATCAAAAGCAGGTGTGGCAAAGTAGAAATAACACGGGGAAAGCGAGGGCAAATATGGAAACTCTCAAACTGCGGCCGGTTCGTCTATGGTTTAAATTGATTTCTTCCCAAAACACCATAAACTTGTCGCAGAGAGAGAGACTGAGGAGAGAGATCGAGAGAGAGACACACACAGAGAGAGATCGAGAGAGAGACACAAAGAGAGAGAGAGACACACACAGAGAGAGAGAGAGAGAGAGAGAGAGAAATCAACGGATATCCCAAGATCAGAGAGAGAGAGAGATTTTGATTGAGACTGGTTCGTGTTTCATCAGAAGAAATCAGAGAGAGAGACGAAGAACACACAGAGAGAGATCGAGAGAGATCGACAGAGATTGAGAGAGATTAGGTTATGTAATGCATCAGAAGAAATCTGAAGTCCAGATCGGAAAAGAAAGCAGTGGCGTCTCTTCCGATTTCAACCCCACACCGCCTCTCCTCTCATTTCACCCCAAACCACCCTCCACGGCGGCGACAACCACCGCAACGCCGCCGCACTCGAAGAATCCACCGCCGCCGCCTCCGATTTACCTAATCGACGACTCGCCGGCGACGTATCAAACCTCCGATGACCCAATCACAACGCCGACCTCGAAGACCACCCCTCACAAGCGACTCCTCAACCCAAACCCTAACCCTAACCCTAACCCTAACCCTAACCCTAACCCAATCTTATCCTCTCCTTCCTCCAATTCGATTACCAAATCACCCACTCTCTCCAATTCTCTCCACCACTACCACCAATTCACATCGCCGCCGTTGAAGAAATCTGCTCCGCCGTCGCACGCGGCGGCGCTCCGCCTACTCCGCCGTCTCCACCACCTACGCCGCCTACGAATCCACCTCCGATTAGTCCTGTTACTGTCTCTGCCCTTCTTTTATTTCCTAGTCTCCCACCCAAGCCAGTCCTTCATTCTTGATTTCCTCTCCGCCGTCGCCTTCTCCGCCGCACTCCTCTTATCTCTCAACCTCGCCGTCCCACGCCTACCCTCAATCCGCCTCTTCCTTGCCCGGATCAAGATCTCCCCCTCAGCAGCCTCTAGACCGCCTCTACCCGTGTTTTGGTCAATTGGGTCACGGCCGAAAACGGATAAGAAGGCGAATTCGAATCCGAATTCGGGTTGTTGGGTTCAGGTTTACAGGAATGGGGATATCTATGAGGGGGAGTTTCATAAGGGTAAGTGTTCTGGGAGTGGGGTGTATTACTATTACATGAGTGGGAGGTATGAAGGGGATTGGGTTGATGGGAAGTATGATGGGCATGGTGTGGAGACTTGGGCGAGAGGGAGTCGGTACAGAGGGCAATACAGGCAGGGATTGAGACATGGTTTTGGGGTTTATAGATTCTATACGGGTGATGTTTACGCTGGAGAGTGGTCTAATGGGCAGAGCCATGGGTGCGGTGTTCATACGTGTGAAGATGGGAGTAGATATGTTGGGGAATTCAAGTGGGGGGTCAAGCATGGCCTTGGTCATTATCATTTCAGGTAATACTATTCATCATTTCGTGATAAATATTCATAGATCTTGATTCGGTTTTCCTATAAATGTGATTGATTTGGACATGGGTGCTTTGGTATACTATAAATTTAGATAATTCACACTTCAGACAATTATGTATCTTGTGTTAGGACCTAGGAGTTGAATTATCATTTACGATATCTTGTTGTTGGCTGACTGATAAGTTCGGAAATTTTGGACATTCTTCTTGCATACTCGTCAGCCGGTGTTAAAGGGATTTAAGTGTGATGGTATAAGGCTATAGGTTATTGGTGCTCTTAAGTAATTCAGGTCAAGGGTAATTCGATTTCTTGGGTTACGGGTAGAATATATTGAGGATTCTAACATAAGTGAATAGCCTTCGCTGTTTCCCAAGACTTGGTGGCTGTTTTGATCTAGAACCCGAAGTTGTAGATAGTGAGCACAACTATGAACTACACTGAACTAAACATTTGATTTGCAGCTTTTTATAATCTTAGTGAACTAAACCAAAGAGCTCTCGAAGTACAGATACTAGATGCCTAAGTTTGGTCGGTAGTCAGTGTAATTTCAATCCGTTCACTTATTTGGTGCAGTTTGTTGCAGTTAAGACATGACAACTTAGATTATTCAAACTTAGGTGGGTTGTGGGTCAAGATTGAAAATGTGATATGGAAAGTAAGATATTTGAGAAAATCATTCCCCTTATGGTATGGTCATATCCCCCTTTCCTTCTGAGTTTCTCTCCCACTTCCATGGACCTAAGTTCTTGTTTGAAGCCTCAGTTTCTTGTTAGTTTGAGGGCTATAGTCGTCAAGTCTGTTGTATGTTCACCATGAGGGACCTTCTGGGATACGTACAAGTTTACAACTCTTGATAACCATTTCACTGGCAGATAAGGGAATTTATACATTTTGTAGACATGGTAAGGTAATGTTTGTAGTGGTATTTATCATTTTTGGAACAGTATTTGGTAAGTAGTCACCTTTCACCTAAATTTGCATTTTAGTAGTGATTTGAGTTACTGTGTTTCTTAAGTTGTCTACATCTTAACTTTGATTAGTTGGTTATAAAAGCTAACTAGTTTGGAGGAGATTCTTTGAGTAATCTGTAAGTTTCAGCATTTCCCTATTAAGCCAAAATCAACATCTACTAAGAACCCTGTGGTTCATACCAAAAGAACTTAAATGCTGGCAAACGTGGCAGGTGAACGGGTACAACATTACATTAACATGTCTACAAAATGTATAATTCCCTTTATGTCTTAAACCTATCTAATACCATAGCACCTAACAATTTAGAAATATCAGCTCAGAACTCAATTTCTTCAACTTATTGCCACAATGGGAAAGAGAAAAAGAGTCGATCTTCCTATATGCATGCCTTACTTCCTAAATTTGAACATACCTGTTGTACAATTTCTTGTAATTAATATTTCTATCCTTGTAAGGAGTTGAATTAGACGAAGTTTGTTTAGTTTATTGCAATCTGCAGATATGCAGACTCTCAATGGTTAGGAATTCAAGCTGCGAAAATCATATTTCTCCGTACTGGAAGTGCTCTGAAAGCATTAGCCTTTCGGTGCTTTAGAAATTTCTACCTGATCTAGTAGTAACAGCACACCTGTATTGTACAGAATCGACAATGTCGGACCGGAATTTCCTAATTGAAGAGTGTACTGTAGTTTATGCTCAGTTGAACGTAGATCTCCTTTTCAGTTTTTTGTTATAGCTATGTAAGGTCAAGAAATAGTTTATGTGCATTTACGTGCTAGAAGCTGGCATTAACTCATCTGCATATTATGTAGAAATGGTGATGTGTATGCGGGAGAGTACTTTGCAGACAAGATGCATGGATTTGGAGTGTACCGCTTTGCGAATGGCCATCGGTATGAAGGAGCCTGGCATGAGGGCAAAAGGCAAGGACTTGGAATGTACACCTACAGAAATGGAGAAACTCAATCTGGGCACTGGAATAACGGCATTCTTGATGTTCCAAGCACGCAGAGCACCATGTATCCGGTGTCCCCTGTTGCAGTGTACCATTCCAAAGTATTAAATGCAATCCAGGTACACACTTGTTTCTTCAATCTTTCTTATTTGCGAACTCGCTGATTGCAGAATGTTCAATATTTCACCCATTGAAAAGAATACATCCCCTTTTTTAATACACATAGGCCTTATTGTGATTGTGATACCTGCAATCCTAATTTGATATCTTAATTTGTATAACCTGGGAATTTATGATGCTGATGGGGAAGAAAATCCCTTGGGAGCTTCATTCTTATGCTTTCATATACGATGCATTATCACATTGATGAAGGAGCAAGGGGTGCATTAATAAGTTAATAGGTGAATCATGTATAGGCTGTTTGACCAGAATAACGACTAGTTTTATTATATCTGGATGATTTTTGGATGAGTTGTATGAAACCGGTAATGATTTCCTGCTTCTCTCCTGTAAAGATCTAAATTCTGTTTCACAATTCCTGAACAGCTTTTTCCATTATCTTGGTTTTCTTTCTTAGAAATCTAGATAGACATCTACCCTGAGACTAGGTTGTAGAAGTGCATCTTTTGATAAACAAGGATGCTAAAGCAATTGGCATGCCTATGAAAGTGGAATAATTAAGAATTGACATCTAATGATAGTATGCTGGTTATTATATCTCATCAATAAAATATTTACATATCTTCAAGTAGCCGAATGAGTCGTTCATTGGACTTTGTTTTTTGGTTTTTGAGTTTGTTGTTGGTGTAATGATGTTATCAGGCAGCCAGACGGGCTGCAGAAAAAGCTTACGACGTAGCAAAGGTGGACGAAAGAGTGAACAGAGCAGTAGCAGCAGCTAACAAAGCCGCTAATGCAGCGAGAGTAGCGTCTGTGAAGGCTGTTCAAAAGCAGATGCATTGTGATAACAGCGACAACCTTCCGCTGTCTATTGTGTGAAAAAAAAGTGATACAATCATCACGAGATCAAAGCTTTTGTTTACCAATGGTGTTTGCAAGATGGGGTATTAATACATCTAGTTGCTTCCTTCCATCCATCAATCTTAGCACAATTACGACATGGCAGGTAATTCTCTGTGGGGGAAGTACAACTGACCTCGCCTTTTCGTTTTTCCAAGTAGAAGAGAATAGCCAAGTAATGAGTAGGACTACTAGTAGCTCCTCGTGCTCTCGCTCAGAAAGAGTGAGACACCGAAGAAGGGGGAGAAAGAGTGAGAGGGGATGTTTTCGCATTCTTGAAGTGGGGGTTTTTCCTTGTAAAGTTTGTTGTATATCTGTGTAACTGTGTTGGGTCTGATGCCCCCAGGAAAAAAAACCTTAATCCAGCTTACGCTTGTATGGTCTCATTGATTTTAATGTTGCTACTGCACTACTAATAGAGAGAAATGCATTTACACTGCGCAATCCAACTTCTGATTCTGTAAACAAGTTTATGTTTTAGAACAATGACATTCCTGAAATGACCCGTGGTTTGATTCTTCCCAGTAAACCAAGAGAGTGCGATGTTCTGAACTTCTGATTGTTTCTGTGCATGAAGAAGGCATAGAAGAAAGCCAAACTGTACATAACTGCATCCCCATGCTTATGTGTCCTTTTCTGACCAAGCTTAACGACGCCCGCCTGCTTATGAATGAGTCATTTGATTACTGCTTTTATAGCCAAGCAAGCTTAAGAGCTTATGACATCCGCTTGCATTTTCAGGAAGTTATTTGATTAACCAAACGATACAAGAATGGGTGAATCTTTTCGCATGTTGTAGAGCTACCATTACTCTAAAAAATTAGCAAATAGAGAACTCATAACTTCTAACATCATTTTGCTAGTGAGATAGTAGCTTACACGAATTGCATGATGTACTTGCTTAAAAATTGCATTTAGACCAGAAAGGAGCATAAACTTTCTCTCAGGGTGAGTCCCTTGTAATGCTTTGTTGAAGCCTCAATGACTCCATTACAAACTGAAGTTTCCACATCACCACATGCATTTTCTTTTACCCGTTGTAAAGCAGGTTATGGAAGATTTAAAGAAAAATTGCAAATTCATCCAGGCAAACTCTGGATTTTTCATCTTCCATGAAGATGTATTCAATGATATGCAATGACTAGCTGTGCTCTGGCAGAAAATAGCACTAAAGAGAGGAACACAGATTGAACAAAAGATATTCAGAAATAAACAGAAACTCGTTTGTATCAACCAGAAACTTCCGGACTCGAAAAGTTGCACTTCTAGTCAAAGTTACACATAACCAAACATCAAAACTACTATTAGAGAAACATCCCATAAATTCAAAAACACTTCGTCTGATTCAAAAGGTCATTCAGTTCTTATCTAGCTCTCGGTCTGTTCCCTCAACCTTCTGATGGTGCTCCTAACTGTCACGGCACTAGCAGTGCTGCCATTTAAAAAAAAAAAATCGTGAAAACATAATTAGAAACCCAATAGAGAAGAATAGTAATTTGTATCATACTGGAGTAGAATAATGAAGTCACAAAGTTAGAGCATTACTTCAAAGTGTAGGCACCACCGGCTTTAACTTTGCCGCAGTCCTTGCATCCCCATATTCCAACAGCCTTCCTCTTCACAGCATACTGAAACCAAGCAACACACCTACCCATTAGATATACAGTAACTGTATACATTTCCCAGACTTGAACGAGATTTTTTCACAAAACAATCACACATGAGTAGTACATAGGGGTGAATGATTTACCTTTCCACAGAACTCACAGAAGTACTTGCTGTGTTGACTGACTTCCATCTTCTTAATCTGCTTACGCAGACTGGCACCATAACGGGTACCTGCAAAGTTATCTCACTTTTAACACTAGCATGGAGAGAAGAAAATAATACTACTAAAGACAGACATAAATAGTCAAGGGAAGTCGTCTACATGTATCAATGGAGAAAGGTTAATCAAACTTCAAAAATAACTTGGCTTTTATGACTTTGGGTGGCAAGGGAGACTAGAATAGTGCAACACAAGCCAGGAAACTAACAGCACTATAGTGCATACAGTGCAGTGGGAGTGATAATTCTTCTGCTAATTCTCTGTAACTGTACATTCATGAAGTTTTGCTTTCCCACATGTTTACATGGCTAACAAAGAAATCAAATAAAACACAACTTAGCAATGACTCACCATATTTCCCGACGATTCCAGCCTTCTTGGTTCTCTTGGTCTGCATAGATTGAAAAAAGCAAGCTCAATTAACAAAAGGCGACAATGGAAAAATACACATCTAATCACAACTAACACTGCAGCACCCTGTACTCATGTAGACACTTCAAGCAAAATTACACTAATATGAATGTAACTACTGCTAATTCCACCAACAGCCAAATTTTGCAAAACTTATACGCCTTTCAAGTGGTATAGACAAGTTATCCAGTTACAACAAGCAATATAGAAGAAATGTCACAAAGTACCAAAAATGATATAAAATTTCTATAGGCACATTATCGAAGACTATGCAGGCAAGGATAAGAAGGCAAGACCTACAACCCAGAATTCCAAGTTATTCACTTTCTCCATACAAAGCTCAACTTTATGAATCCATTCCATGAGACAGTTTTCTTTATTCAAATCAATTGGAATCTTCATGTAAAACAGTAACATAGCAAATACAAAATCAAACGTAGAATATTTTGAGAAATGATGAGATCCGTTCCACTGAATGGTGAGTAATTCTAATCTATGTTCGTTAAGCTCCAATCTCAAACAAATCAAGTGACGAAATCGTATAACATTGAGGATAATATTCAGCAATCCATCAATAACCTCCTAACAATTACTTCGGATATACTTTATTCACGAGATCTGAACATGTACAGAGAGATTCAACACACAAGAGAGATAATCAACCAACGAGAGAGAGAGAGAGAGAGAGAGTACCATGGTTGAGAGAGCTGGACGAGTCCGCTGAACCAGGCGAAAGAAGAAGAAGACGAAGCAGCAGCAAAACCCTAGATTGAAGTCGGGGAAGAGAGCAAATGAACTTTATATACCGAGGGTTTTGTGAAGAAGAATGACTTATGGGCTTATTTTGGGCTTCTTTTTTTGGGTAATCAATTTCTTTTTGGGCTTCTTGGGCTTTTCCCCAACCGTAGGTTTGGGCTAGTAATATGATGTTGGTGAAAAAAAAAACTAATAATATGCCTTTTCTAGGCCTCTGATATGCTTTTTGTGGCCCATCTTAAATTTAAAGTAGGGTTAATTGCATTTAAATTTGAGAAATACTATGCATCCCAATTTTCATGTCCTAACTATGTCTCAACTGTATTGGGTTCTCTCGTCTAGAGAGAGAAAGTGTCGTGCGTCTCGCATGTTCTTGTCTCTTGCTCGCAGGAGTTTTGTTCTCATCTCATTCACACTCTGCCTTTCTTTCGAAACTCTGTTTTAATTCCTAATCTTCACTTTACATTACCAGAACATGTCATCCAACAGTTCCTCAGAAGGTGAAGGAGATGTTCCAGAGAAGGTTGAACTGGAAATCTCCAGCCGGCTTAATGCGGTGGAAATCTTGGACGAAGAGGAAGAATGTCTCAATCTAGTTCTCGATGAAGAGCTAATCTCTGAAAGATTATCTGAGTGTGCACTTAGCCTCATTGGCAAAGTCCTCACTCATAAACCGGTGAATCTCACCGGTCTTCACTCTACTCTTGCCAATATTTGGGGGAATCCAGAGGGCTTTTCGACGGAAGAAATTAAACGAGGGATTTTCCGATTCACCTTCAATTCAGAAGAAGCAATTGACCGGATCTTAAGCGGTTGCCCGTGGACTTTCAACAACCAGCTGCTTGTTCTATCCAGGTGGAGTAAAGATTTGAGATTCGAAGATTTCAATTTTAATCAATCTCCACTTTGGATTCAGGTCTGGGGGATTCCACCATTGTATTTTTCAGAAAAAGTCCTCAGGAACATTGGAGGTCAGCTTGGTGAGTTACTGGATGTCAAAATTCCAAAGCGAGCTTCCCATGAAGGTAAGTTTGGTCGAGTAAAGGCAATATTTGACATCACAAAACCATTGAAGAAGGGCTCAAATGTTAAAGTCTCAGCTAGTGAAAGTTTTGAAGTCAAGTTCAAGTATGAAAGACTCCCTCTTTACTGTGAGTATTGTGGCATTATTGGGCATGATGAACTCCGGTGTGAAAAAAAGAAGAAGGACCAGACGTTGGGAGTGGCTAAAAGAACCCGCTATGGATCTGATCTTAAAGCTCAAGCACCTGATGTGTTATGGGCTTCAGCAGCATCACCATCATACAAGATATTAACTAAGGAGGCCAAGAACCTAACTGCCTGCGATTCTTCGCCGGAGATTCGCTCTTCTCCGGTGACGGCGAGTTCAAACAAACAGGTGGCGCTTCGGTTTCCTGCTTCTGGCGGGAATCTCTCTGCCGCAGCATTAATTTCATCTGGGGAAGACAAACAGAATGAAGAAGACGAAGAGACGGGGGATAACGGTAAAAGCATGCCGGACAAAGCCATTATAGCTGCAACTTCCAATGCATTTGAGAAAGAATTAGAGGCGGGAAGGGAAATGCTATCTAAATTTAATTTTACTTCTCATAATGGACCTGGTAATGATCTGTTTTCCCGGGTCCAAGAAGGCAACAAGGCCCAAGTTCTTAATACCCCTGGCCCAAGTCCAGTTAGCCCAGCTGGAAAATCAACAGAAATATTTAGTGGGCCTTTAAAGGCTGCCCTTGAGCCCACCATGACGGATGTTAATTCTGGCTCGACTGTGGCCCAAGATCCTATCTCATCTTCGGGTCTTCACATGTGTCCGGGTCTGTCGAATACGGATCCCTTAACATTATCTGATTACAAAAGGGATGAAGTTTCAGTGCTCAACCCTAATTCTCAATTTGGGGGTTCCACTGATGATGAATCGCTCCGCGTTTCCAAGAAGGGGGTTGATGATTCAAAAGATGCTGAGCCAAAGATCATCTTGGCAAAGCAAGACTGCAAAAAGTGGAAAAGATTGGCAAGGGAGAAAGTCAGAAGTGAGCATGACTCGGAGTTTGGCAAAGCGTTGGCAAGAAAGAACCAGAAGAGGAAAGATTAAGTCACTGAAATGGAGATAGAGGAGGATATCCTTGTTTCGAGCGAGGGAAAGAAAGTGAAGCGAAATGAAGCTCTAATTGATTCTGAAAGGGTGGAGGTGACCAGCCCGGATTGGTCCCACCCTCAGCCATGAAGCTCATCGCTTGGAATTGTCAGGGTGCTGGCAGAACCCTGACAATTCTGCAATTCAAGAAGATGGTGAATCTTCTATCTCCAGACGTGTTCTTTATTAGTGAAACCAAGCACAACAGCTCTTTCATGAAGAAGAAATACATCAATAGAGCCCTCAAGAACAGTTTCTGGGTGGACGCTGCTGGTATATCAGGCGGATTGGGTGTTATGTGGTCTAGCACATGTAGTGTAAGGGTTCTTAAATATTCTCCTTTTCTCATTCATGTTGAAGTGGTCTGCAATTCTACTATCTTTCAAATTGTGTTTGTTTATTTGAGTACTGATGAGCAATGCAGAAGACAACAGCTGGGTTTTATTTGCTCTTACTTGCATCATTGTAACTCCAACATTTTGATCTGGGGGGACTTTAATGACATATCTGATCCCAGTGAAAAGAAAGGAGGCCTACCTAGGTTTCTTGATTCTTGTTATCTTTTGAGCAACTTTATAAGCAATTGTGAGCTGGTTGATCTGGGTTTTGAAGGGTACCCATTTACCTGGTGGAATAAAAGAAGCTATGGTAATGCCATTGAAGAAAGAATTGATAGAGCCTTAGCTTCTCTCTCTTGGATTAATAGCTTTCCAAAGGCAAAAATTTCTCACCTATCATGTTCTGGCTCAGATCATATGGCTCTTGTTCTTGATACTTCTCCACACCCAGTCCATATTATTCATAAGCCTTTTTGTTTTGATTCAAGGTGGCTGAAACACAATGATCTCAAGAAGGTGATTAAAGATAGCTGGGCAATCACTGTGGAGGGCACTCCTATGTTCAAGGTGAAATCCAAACTAAAGAATTGCAGACAGTGTCTAAGGAAGTGGAGCAAAACAATTGACAAAGGTCTAATCTCCAGGGTTAGAGAAGCTGAATCAAGAGTTTCTGAGCTCAGAACTCAAGGGGCAGAGGTGGATCTTGATGAGCTTCATGATTCTGAAATGCAGCTAAGCTTCTTGTGGTCGGAGGAAGAAAAGCTTTGGAGAGAAAAGTCAAGACAAACCTGGTTAGCAGCAGGTGACAAGAACACAGCTTACTTCCATGCTACAGTCAGGGGAAGAAGAAAGAAGAACACAATCAATGGGGTTTACACACAAGCAGGACAGTGGGTGGACAATGATGAAGATATCATGATGGAATTTCACAAGTTCTACTCAGAACTCTTCGCAGATGATTCTGATGCTGGTGTTGAAGTTATTACTGGAAATATCAAGAGAAAAGTCACCCATGAGATGAATCGGATGCTTATTTCTCCCTTTTCTGAAGAAGAGATCAGAAAAGCTTGTCTTGAGATGGCTCCGGATAAATCTCCAGGGTTTGATGGGTTTACGGCAAGTTTTTATCAAAATCACTGGGACATTGTGGGGAAGGACATTTGTGAAGCCATTTTTGACTTCCATAAACATGGGAAGCTTCTTAAATGTGTTAACCTCACCCATATTGCACTTCTGCCCAAGGTTAGCAATCCCAGTTCTGTCAGAGACTTCAGGCCCATTAGTCTCTGTTCAGTTTTGTACAAGATTTTATCCAAGACCTTGGCCAACAGATTAGCTCCCCTCATGGATAAGTTAATATCTGAAAACCAAAGTGGTTTTGTGCAGAATAGGCTCATCAGTGATAATATATTGGTGGCTCATGAAATCATTCATTGGATAAAGAATAACAGAAGAGGTAAACATGGGTGGATGGCTCTCAAGCTTGACATGCTCAAGGCATTTGACAGAGTGAGATGGTGCTACCTTGAAGATGTGTTAAAGAAGCTGGGTTTTCATCATAAGTGGATCAAGTGGATCATGGCTTGTGTCAAGTCAGTGGCTTTCAAAGTCATCATTAATGGAAGGGTTAGTGACTTGATCCATCCTTATAGGGGTATAAGGCAAGGTGACCCCTTGTCCCCATTTCTTTTTGTCTTGTGTGCTGAGGGCTTTTCTTCCACTTTGAGATTTTTTGAAGAGAAAAAATGGTTCTCTGGTGTTAAACTCTCTAGATCTTGCCCCTCAGTGAGCCACCTTCTTTTTGCAGATGATTCCATCATCTTTTGTAAAGCCACCCTCACAGATTGCAGTGCAATTAATGCTGTTCTCAAGCTGTATGAGCAAGCTTCTGGGCAGGCTATAAATAGGGTCAAGTCTCAATGTCTCTTCAGTCCCAGCTCCAGCTCTTTGCTCAAAAATTTTATCCAGTATTATTTGGGAATCTCCAGAGATTTTAAAGAGAGTACATATCTGGGCTTTCCTTCTTTCTTAGGAAGGTCCAAGTGTCAAACCCTCAAGTTCTTAAAAGAGAAGATTGTCAACAGACTTAAGGGGT
Source organism: Linanthus parryae (assembly GCA_023055425.1). NCBI lineage: Eukaryota > Viridiplantae > Streptophyta > Magnoliopsida > Ericales > Polemoniaceae > Linanthus > Linanthus parryae. The sequence goes on from JALGPY010000006.1 coordinate 782,867, forward strand.
GGAAAGAATCATTTCTTAGCACAGGGGGTAGAGAAGTTCTTCTCAAATCTGTGCTGTCTGCCTTGCCTACTTATGCCATGTCTGTGTTCTTACTCCCCAAAACTTTGTGCAATGAAATTAACTCCTTGATGGCCAACTTTTGGTGGGGTGGTAAGGATCAGAATGACTGTAAAATCCATTGGAGGAGCTGGGATAGGCTCTGTGATGACAAGGCTTTTGGTGGTTTGGGTTTCAAAGAGCTTCATAGCTTCAACTTGGCCTTACTTGCCAAACAGGCTTGGAGGTTAGTAATTGATGGCTCATCTATTTTCAAAAAGGTTTTCAAAGGCAATTTTTTTCCTAATGGAGACTTTTGGAGTGCAAGAGCTTCACAAGGATGTTCCTGGTGTTGGAGAAGCCTAATTGAAGGGAGAAAAGTTATTGAAAAAGGGTGGAGGTGGATTGTTGGCAATGGAGCTAGCATTCGGATTTGGGATGATCCTTGGCTTCCAAGAACAAATAACTTCTTTGTGGAGTCAGCTAAAATTCCAGGTTGCTCCATTACTTATGTTGCTGAGTTGATAAACTTTGAGGACAGGAGCTGGATCAAGGACCTTATAAAAGGTCTATTTAATGAGGAAGAAGCTGCTCTGATTCTTTCTTTATCTGTTGGCTCTCCCTCTAGTTTGGATAGAAAGATTTGGCATTTTTCATCTAATGGTATGTTCTCCACTAGATCTGCCTACAAATTTATCAGGAGCTTGCACAAAGATTCTTTTAATGTTGATTCTGCATCCAGTTCATACAGTCTGTATCATTGGGATAGGATGTGGAGTCTGAAGATTCCACCAAAGGTGAAGATTTTCTGCTGGAAAATGCTACAATTCTCTCTTCCATGCTCAGCTGCTCTCAAACTTAGAGGATGCAATGTTGATCACATTTGCAAATTTTGTGGGGAGGAGGCAGAAACTGAGCTTCATCTCTTCAGGGACTGCTTCTTCTCAAAGTTGGTATGGAAACTCTCACCTCTAAGGTTCATTTGTTCATCTGATTCTTCTCTTTCCCTGATTGAATGGTGGGATTGAGTTAATTCTGAGATTAAAGGCAGCATGGACAAATTGACAGCTTTGGGTCTGTTTGTCTCTATCTGTTGGGAGCTGTGGTTAGCAAGAAATGATGCTGTTTTTAACAATCTTAGATGGAGAGTTGATCACATTGTCTCAAGAGCAATCTCAAAGTTCTATGAGTATTGTGGCTGCAATTTCAGAGAGATATCTTTCTTGCCACCTCAAACTGACAGCTTCACTTTAGGTGATGGTGTTAACATTTTTACTGATGCTGCTGTTGATCAAAAGAGATGTTGTGGAAGTGTGGCAGTTATTTTCAGAGACAAGAATGATAATCTGATGGGAATTTTCAGCAAAATCATTGAAGGGAAAGTTAATCCTTTGGTGTTGGAAGCTGAGGCAGTCAGGTGTGCTCTCATTTTGGCAAAATCTAAAGGCTTCTCTGATTTATTTATCTTCTCAGATTGCAAGGCAGTTATATCCACCTTTCTGAACTCTTCTGCTCCCAGTTCTTCTATTGCAGCCATTATTGATGATTGCAAGATTTTAGCTGCTTCTTTTGTCTCTTGTTCTTTCTCTTTTATTGGTAGGAGTCACAATGCCTATGCTCACTGTAATGCCAAGTTGGCTCTTGATTCCTCAATCTCTCAGGAGATTTGGTTGTAATGCGCCTGATGGCTTTTGTTTGCTATTAATATATCCCTACAAGTTCAGTTAAAAAAAAAACTATGTCTCAACTTGACCATCTCTATAGCAGGACCCACCATTATATTAAAAGTGTTCAAAGTGATTGGTTGATGTAGTTGACATGTTGACACACAAAACGTGTTGGAAATGAAAAAAGATGTTGGAAGTTAATAAATGAAACAACCACTTTTGAGAGTTTCCACAACTTTTTTTTGAGTTCCCACAAATTTTGATCTCTTATAAAGGTGTTGGAATTAGACATGGGACCATCATTTTTCTAACTTAGTTACATTACTAGTACTAATTAGCTATTTTTTAATACTTAGTAAAGTTGTTTTAAAAACGAATATTAATAAGACAAATGAAATCCCAATAAAAGCTTCTAAAAATGTGTGTGTGTTTTTTTTATTTAGAATTCTTTGATGTTAGTTCAGTTGTGTGAGGTGGAGTTGACTTTTTAGTAGTACTTAAAAGAAAAATGTTTCAAATCGTTGTTTTTGTATGAACCACTTGATTTATAGAGGCAAAAGCTATGATAGTTATTTAACCCATAAATATGGAGTAAAAATTTATTGTAATGTACTCTAATTCAAATTCCTTAACTTTCAAAAAAAAAAAAAAAAAACATTAACATCGAATAAGAAAACTATTGCAATTTTTCTTCTGAATATCTCTGGTATTAGTTTGGCCGTATCCTGAGCGCATGTGTTATTCTCTAGTAACATAATAGATTACTGGAATAAATCATTTGTACAGTATAAATAAGGAGTTAATGTACTGTACAATGTCACTAATTTCTTCATCATTTGTTCGAGATCGGTTCGATTCGATTTTGTGATTTTTTCGGTTTGAACTTACGTACGACTACCACTACCATCACAACCCGTCTCCTCCACCTATGGCGTCACTGAGACCCAATATTAAACCTGAAGTCCCATTCGCGTCAACTCCACCAACCGACTACCATATATTTCGACATAGCTGTGAGGACCCAACTCTCCAACCGAACCTCCATTGTCTGAATTAGGGTTTCACAATCCACTAGATCAACAGAAAGAAGGGCAAAGAGAGAGGGAGAGAGAGAGAGAGAGAATCAGGAGACAATGTTATTCAAAGATTTGTTATCCGTTTCTCCCACATTCACACTACGTAATATTCAACTACACGTGGCTGGAGATAGGGCACACATCCCTATAAAACTCACCAGGGCAAAATTATCAGAGTTAATGGCGGAAGAGAATATAGAAGAGAGAGAAATAAATTGAGGAAAAAGATAGTTGCAGAGTTGAAGAAGAAAATGGAATTGCAAAAAATTCATTACAGAAATGAAAATACAAAGTTTATATAAACTTGGGGCCTAAATGTAATAAACGGAAAGTTATCAACTAACTAGACAGCTCAGCTGCCACCTAGGCAGTGATGACAACCATCAACCAATCAAAAACACCCGAAGAAGCTGACTGTGTTGAGACTTGTAACAGCTAGTATGAAATGACACCGTTGGACTTAACATTTGAATCAAACGGATATGTTTTGATCAACGGCTCCTGAAGCTCCGAAAAGGCATCGTACGGCTACTGAACCTCCTCAGTTCATGTCATCAGTTTGGTCACTATTGCAGTTTAGTCCAGATCACTAATATCCCCCCTCAAGTTGAGCAGGGGAGAGATCTCATGACCAACTTGGAAACCAAACTATGAAAGAGAGGACCTGGAAGAGACTTGGTGAGTAGATCAGCCAGCTGAGAAGAGGAAGAGACATGCTGGAGCTGAAGAACACCATTATGAACTAAGTCCCTAACCAGATGACAATCTAAATCAATATGCTTTGTCTTATCATGGAAGATAGGGTTCTGAGAAAATGGCTATAGCTGAGCTGCTGTCACAAAGAATTAAGGGAAGACCAGCAAGGGAAATATGCATTTCTGAGAAAAGAAGCAGCAACCACTGAATCTCACAAGAAGTGTGAGCTAAACTCATGTATTCATCATCAGCTGAACTCCTTGAGACCACTTGCTGTTTCTTGGACCTCCAAGAAATAAGAGAAGCACCCAAATAAACTAGATAGCCTGAGGTAGACCTTCTGCTGTCTGGACATCCACCCCAATCTGAATCACTGTAAGCAGTGAGGTGAAGAGAAAGAGTAGGAGAAAAGAGTAAACCATAACTCACTGTCCCTTTGAGATATCTGAGAACATGATGTAAGGCAGTTAGATGAACTATGGTTGGTGCAGAAACAAATTGACTGAGTTTATGAACTGAGTAACATAAATCAGGCTTGGATTGACAAAGAAACAGCAGCTTGCCAATCAAAGTTCTGTAGTGACTAGCCTGTTCCACAGAAAGTGGATCACCATCATCTTTTCTTAATTGAGTATTGGCAACCAAAGGAGTAGAAGTGGGCTTGCAATTAACATATGAACTGAACTTCAAAATTTCCAATGTAAACCTTTGTTGATTCATATACAACCTAGCTGAAGAAGCAGTGAACTCAAAACCCAGAAAATAATGCAGGCTACCCAGATCTTTGAGCTGAAAGTTGCTATTGAGAGTTGAAGTGAGGAGGTGAATGTCTTCCTTGTTGGAACCAACAACCAAAATATCATCAACATAAACTAAAACAGCCAAAACCTTGCAGACAAACTCTTGATGAACAAAGTATAATCAGTCTTGCACTGATGAAAGCCTAGCTGAAGAAGTGTAGAACTAAATTTAGAAAACCACTGTCTGGAAGCTTGTTTAAGAACATATAATGCTTTCTGAAGTTTGCACACTGGATTTGACAATGCAGTAGCAGAAGAAGCAGGGATAACATAACCAGGAGGAAGCTACATATACACTTCTTCTAACAAGTCTCCATGAAGAAAAGCATTATTCACATCTAATTGAACCAAAAACCAATTGTGCATAACAACCAATGCCACTAAACACTTAAGAGTGGGCAGTTTAGCAACTGGAGAAAATGTCTCAAAATAATCAATACCTTCAGTTTGAGTGAAGCCTTTGGCAACTAATCTGACCTTATATCTGTCAAGAGAGCCATCTGCCTTGTACTTAATCTTGAAAACCCATATGCATCCAATAGCTTTGTGTGCAGTTGGCAGAGAAACAATAGTCCAAGTGTGGTTCTTTTCAAGAGCTGCAATTTCTTGTTGCATAGCAGAAACCCAAGCTGGATTAGAGGCAGCTTCAGCAAATTTGGTAGGTTCACAGTCATCAAGAACTTGAGAAAGAAAGGCTTGAGCAGTATAAGAGGTTGGTGGAACAAGAAAAGCACATATATCATATGAATAAGCTGAAGCAGTTTGAGATGTCTTGTTGAGTACATAATATTGCAAATGTGAGGGTGGTCTAGTAAGTCTCCCTGATCTTCTTGGGGGTAAAGAAGGAGGCAAAGTTGCTGGAGTAGATGCGGGGGATTCATTAGAAGAAGCAGGAGATAAGTTTGCTGGTGGAGTGAGAACTGAAGAGTTAGGGGAATGTGTAAGAGGAGAATCAGCAACTGAAATAGGCAAGCAAAAATTGTCCAAGTAAGAAGAAGGAGACTCAATGTGAGTCAGAAAAGGAAAGATTCCTTCTTCAAAAACTACATGTCTAGAGACCAGAAACACTTTCGTGTCAAGATTATACAACTTGTACCCTTTAGTTACAAACACATTACCCATAAAAACACATTTGGAAGCTCTAGGATAAAACTTGGTTCTCCCTTGATTTAAAGTAGCAGCAAAAGCAAGACAGCCAAACACCTTGAGAAAATCATAATCTGGGGCTACTCCAAACAACAACTGAAATGGAGATTTGTTGTGCAACCTAGCACTGGGAGTTCTATTGATCAGATAAGTGGCTGTCATCACACATTCACCCCAAAAACTAAGAGGCACCCCTGACTGAAACCTGAGAGATCTGGCAACATTAAGCAAGTGCTGATGTTTTCTCTCAAAGACTGAGTTTTGCTGAGGTGTCTCAACACAACTGAGTTCATGGACAATGCCTTTCTTGGCAAAGAAGACAGCTAGATGGAGCTCAGGAGCATTGTCACTTCTAAACCTCTTGACAAGAGTGTTAAACTAAGTATCGACATAATTGCAGCAATCCATCAAAATAGTACCAGCTTCTGATTTTTGATGCATCAGAAATAACCATGTGTGTCTAGTAGCATCATCCACCAATGTCAAGAAAAATTTATGACCTGAAGAAGTAGGCACTCTATATGGACCCCAAGTGTCACAATGTATGAGTGTAAAAGCATGAGAGGAAATGTGATTGTGTTTTTGAAAAGGAAGCTTCTTATGTTTGGCAAGAGGACAAACAGTACATGTAAGGTTACATGGATCAAGGGAGGCTACAATGTGAGGACTTAGAAGTTTCAACTTCTTAAAAGAGGGATGTCCTAGTCTCATATGCCAAACAACTGATTTAGAAGAAGCGGGAGTGTGCAAAATAGTATTTGAGGCAAAAATGACAGTATCCAACAAATAGAGGCCATTAATTTTGTGTCCTATGCCAAGAATGGAGTCATTGTGTTTATCATAAAATGTGCATTGATCAAGTTCACAAAGAAAAACACAAGAGGATGACTGAGTGAGCTTACTGACTGAAATCAAATTGAATTTGAAAGTAGGTACATAAAGAACATTGGTAAGAGTGAGCTTGTCATTAATGGTAACTGTCCCAATATGTGAGACAACTGAGGACTTGCCATCTGGCAGATGCACATTGGTGTTGATAACAGGATGCATTTCAGAAAATAATGTTGAGTTACAACACATATGGTCAGTAGCACCTGTATCAATGATCCAAGAATGTGCTGCTAAATCAGGTGACATTTTAGCAATGTGAAGTGAAAAGGAGCTAGAAACACCTGCCATAAAATGAAGATTGCTGGTAGAATTGTGAGAACTAGAGGATGGTGTTGTTTTTGAGTGATGTTGTAGAGGATAATCTAGTCCCATAACATGAGAGATGGAATCATAAGCACTTATAGAATTGACCTCAGTAGGAGAAGTAGGAGGAGCTAAAACAGCATGAGACTGCAATTGTGTGCTAAGAAGTGACACAATTTGTTGACATTGAGCTGGTGATAGAGTGAGTGTAGCATTTGAAGTAGAAGAATCAGTAATTACACTGTTAACTTTAGGCTTATTTTTGTAATGGCTAGGATAACCATGAAGTTTATAACACTTTCTCTTGACATGTCCTGTGTCTCCACAATGATGACACACCTTCTTGTAATTAGGTACATTAGAATACCTAGCTGAAGGATTAGAGTAGGTAGAAGGTTGATGTGTAGAATTATGGGAAGATTGAGTATACATTGCAACACTTGGAGTAGGTAGAATACCGGCTTTGGTAACAGAAATGGCTAATTGCCTCTCATGCTGCACAACTTTAGCATAAACTTGATTAAGTGTAGGCAAAGGCTCAACAAGAAGAATTTGTTCTCTCACTACCTTATACTGTTCATTGAGACCCATTAAGAACTGCATAATGTATTCCTCTTCCTTTCTTTGTCTCATTAATCCAAAAGCACCACAAGTGCAAGCAGGCAAAGGCTTGTAATTAGCTAACTCATCCCACATAGTTCTCAATTTAGTGTAATACATAGTGATAGTATTATCTCCTTGTTTAAGACTAGATATCGTTTCTGTCAACTGAAAAACCCTAGGATGATTTCCTTGAGAAAATCTCTCTTGAAGATCTATCCAAATTTCTCTAGCAGTTGAAATTCCAACCAAACTACAAGAAATGTCCTTAGAAACAAAATTAAGCAACCAGGAAATGACCATAGAATCACATCTCCTCCAAATAAAAAACAACTCAGAAGTAACCTCAGGTTGAGAAAGTGTACCATCAATGAAGTCAAGCTTATTTTTAGCTTGCAAAGCCACTCGCATAGATTTCTCCCAAGAGTAATAGTTCTCACCAGTGAGTAGTTGAGAAACCAAAATAGCTCCAGGATTTTTTGAGCTAGCAATGAAATAGGGAGAATTAGAGAACTCATGACCATAGAAACCACCGAAGCTGTTGCCGGAGTGACCACCACTAGCTGGATTAGGTGTACTCATCTAGATCTCAGAAACAGTTCTTCACTATACTTGAAATGGTCCACAAGAGCAGATCTACAACACTCAAGAAGCTAATAGAACAACCAACCTGGCTCTGATACCATATCAGAGTTAATGGCGGAAGAGAAGATAGAAGAGAGAGAAAGAAATTGAGGAAGAAGATAGTTGCAGAGTTGAAGAAGAAAATGGAATTGCAAAATGGCAAAATTCATTACAGAAATGAAAATACAAAGTTTATATAAACTTGGGGCCTAAATGTAATAAACGGAAAGTTATCAACTAACTAGACAGCTCAGCTGCCACCTAGGCAGTGATGACAACCATCAACCAATCAAAAACACCCGAAGAAGCTGACTGTGTTGAGACTTGTAACAGCTAGTATGAAACGACACCGTTGGACTTAACATTTGAATCAAACGGATATGTTTTGATCAACGGCTCCTGAAGCTCCGGAAAAGGCATTGTATGGCTACTGAACCTCCTCAGTTCATGTCATCAGTTTGGTCACTATTGCAGTTTAGTCCAGATCACTAATAAAAATAGTAAGAGATACCTAACACACAGCTACGCAACGACTCAAAACAACACCATTAGACTTCCGTTTGGACACGTCACCCTAAACGATGATGTTCCGTTAACTATTTAAATCCTCCTCCTACTAACGTAATCTTGCATCCAACGGTAATCGCTTCTCCCCACGATACGACAGCTGCTCACCCTTTGGGTTACTGTTCATTTGGTAAGGGTTAATGTTCGATTGATAACCCTGCTGCTCATTTGGCACTGATTTCTGAATATGTGCCATGACAATAGCTAGGACCAATGGCTCCATCTAACAACCAACCATGTTATTCACAAATACCCGATACCAAGCAGGATGTGAAGTATAAAACCCTAATTCCACCTTATACTGTAGACATCACATCTTGTTAGCTGTGTCACAAAAGAATTGATTGGTCTTACATCTATGTGAGTCGACCTGGTTTGAAAAGAAATATTTTTGAGCAAAACTCGACTATCATATATTTTTAAGGTTTGATGAGTTTTGGCATTAAACACTTTTGAGTTTTAGACTCCCTCATATTCACTTCAGACTTCAGAGTTGCTAGTTATCTGACCTATGCTAGGTTTCATGCTATCATTCGATTAGGAACAAAGGCAAACATAGATCTTCAGGAAAACAAGACAGAGATGGAAATGATATGAAGCTATTACCATACTTCTATATGTCAGAGTGAATTTGGCCTTTTGCTTCTCCATCTTTTTATATATGTGGTCAGTAGCGGAGCCAGAAAATCGAACTAGCCGTGGCAATTTTTATTTTGTAGATTTTGTTAGGGTAATAGTGGAAAATATCAATTCCAGCCTAAGTTGCTTGCTCCCGCTTTCTCTATATGGATGAGTGCGTGTGTCTATGTGAATACAGAAATAAAGAATGCTACAAATACGACAAGGAGTTAGTTTTGAAGCACGATTCTTCTTTTGACATGTCTGGATTTTTCACTTATTTTCTTGAGAGGTCTGCTCACGGTTGCTGTTCGATGTTCTTTCCTAACCCTCACTTTATTAGGTCCAAAATCACTTAAATATAATCGATTACCAAAATGTCAATAATATAATCTCTAGTTCATTTATTATTATCACGTTTTTGCTGATAAAGGAAATATGTGTACTTGAGTAGTCGGAAGAAATTCCTATTAGCTGGTGAAGTGAACGACTAAGCAGAACTTTAGTTAGTAAATTGAATTCATAAGCAAGGAGGGAGATGGTTTTCTTGTTCCTAGAATGTCACAAAATACACCTAGGAAGTTGTTCAACATTCCTCCAATCATTTAAGCTATTTGGCAACAAGGAAATTGAAGTTATCAACCATGTCTGCTAACCCAGGTCCTAATCTAGATAAGGAAAATGAAGTTGAGGAGAATCATGCCAAGGGTGTTGTGGCGGGAGACAGAGGTATAAATGGTATGTAAGTTGCTTCCTAATGGTCTTCTGTTTGTTGGATGGAATTTGGCATTTCTCTTCCTAAGTTGCTTGCTCCTGCTTTTTCTCTATATGTGTTTGTGTGTGTGTGACTAAAAAGATATGGAATGCTATGAATCCCCCCATACGACGAGGAATGGCATCATCACGGATTACCAATACTACTCAAAACCGGTTAGCGACAAAATAGGACTTAAGGGTACGTTTGGTTTTCTAGTATTAGCTAGGATTGGACTAAATATAGTCCACGTATTAGTTAATACTTTGTTTGGTTGTTCTGGACTAATTTCAATACCAGTACTAAATAGTGAAGAGATGGTGTTTAATACCCCAAATTAGTACCCTCTAACATGAGGGTATTAGCTGGATTGGACTATTTATACCTTAATACTGAATTAATACTGCACGAAACCAAACACATTATTAATTATAGCTTAGCTAATCCAATCCAATCCTATCCGGAAAATTTAGTCCAGTCCAGTTCAGTACGGATAGTCTGGCGGCACGTTTGGTTTTCCTCTGCCTCTGGCTCGATCTCTTCCAGGACCTATATCAACTTTGACAAAAAATGCTAAATCTTGTACATCCATGAACAAGAAATAAAGTAAAAAACTAATCAATCAGTTTTGTGAGGTTAATTTCACTGTGAAGTGTGAACAACGCAACCTTGTACAAAATTTACCTTATCAATCATGTTATCGCTTCTCTGTTGGTGGTTTTTTCTCACTTCTTTCTGGTTCTAGCAACTGTTGGGGGAAGAACATTTCATTCAGTTTGGCGTCCTTGTGTCTTGCTCACACATCCCTATCGTGTTAAGATCCAACAAAAAAAAGAAAACTTACTAGAAAATCGCCAAGAACACACAAAAAAACCTACTAGAAAATTGGCTGAAAAGCTAAAAAGCGCACTTTTCTAGGCTGTCAAACAATCTGTTGGCTTAATCTTTCTTATGCTTAAAATTTAAGCTCACTTATTTAGGCTTGTGATAATTTGATTGTGTGTAGCTTGTGTTTTCTTGCTTAAACTTTGTTTAATGTCCTTCAGTAAGCTGAATACTTGGTCCATATTCTCGTGCATTACAATTGATTTTCTACATTGTCCAGTTTTCTGGTACCTTGCAAACATGGAGATAGTTTTCTTGTTTCGAGAATGTTGTTAAACATCCCTTCAATGGTTATGCTATCCAAGCAGAGAACTGGTGTATTCCAGGTTTAATTTTTTTTTTCTTCAATGTCTTTTTCGTAGGATCTAACCTGGGTAAGAAAAATGAGGAGAATCATTTGAAACGAAATAAAGGCAAACATAGATCTGAAGAGAAACCAGTATCTGATGGTATTATTCATTCACAAGACAAAGATAGAAATGGTATGAAACTTTTACCATAATTTTCTCTGTCGGGCAGATTCAGTATTTTGCAGCCCTCTCTTTTAGTAGAAACTCTGGAGGGGGCTGCAATGATCTCTCTGTTAGATGTCAGAAGACATCCTTGTTACTCTGTTAGTGAAGTGGACAATGTGACTAGGTTTAGGAAACTACGTCGCATCAATTTATTTCAAGCTCAGCAGAATTAGCTAGTTAACTGAATTCAGAAGTAGTAAGTGTTTCTTTATGGGATTACAATGTAACATATAGAACACGTGTATAAAAGGTTTTGGATTACGTTGCTGTAGCCACTGACGTTCCATTTGAAGCTTAAATCAGTAAATTATCAATAGAAAACTTATTTTCATAATTGGTTGAAGAAGAATAAAACACTCCAGTTTTCTTCTATGCTGTCTCCTTATCTAAAAGACCGCGTCTTCGTAGTTTCTAAGATTGATTTTATAATTTTGTGTCTCCAAAAGACAATCTTTGGTTTGCTGATCATGCCCTTATGTAATAAATGTACCTTCTTTTGTAGGCGTAGATGAAGGCAGGGAGTCTATTTCAGATAAGATGATTGTATCAATGGATGACTCTGACTCTACCGACTCATCATCTGAGAGTAACAATTCAGATGATGAATATTTTGATGTTGAAGAGGATTTTGACAAAGAGAACAGCCGTTCAGATGACTCCAGTTCTGACACAGATGAGGTTGATGAAGATTATAATGGTAATGGCGACTATGACGACTTGCAAGAGACTGGTCAAGATGGAAGGGATGATGATAACGCGGTTGTGATTGATGACGATGATGATGACATGCACGAGATTGATAAAAATGGCAGGGATGAGAATAAAAAGCTTAGTGCTTCAACGAGTACATACAGAAAGAAAGAAGAAAACAGGAAAAAGAGTAAGACGTTCAAGGGTTGATGAAATCTGCGATGATGGTGCTCGCAAAGAACAAAATGAGAAGAAGGTAAGAGGGCGAAAAAAGAACAAAAATATTGGCAAAAAAACCCCAAATGTGGTGAACATTCTTGTGGAAACTATTGCCCATGGTAGTTGTTAGGTTTGGTGTCTTGAATAAGTTGGCAAGTTTGGGTGAGGAGGTCAACTTGTTTCCTAATAAGTTTTTGGTAATGTGTGGTTAGCATAGGAAACTAATTAAGGGTTGTAGTGTTTGTAGTCAAAGTGACGTGAGCAATTTCTTTGGCAACAAGGTAATTGCTTTCACACAACTACAACACTAAGACCACCACGCCACTACATCTATATTTAAAGGTATGTAGCCTTCAGTTCTATGTGTGGTGTACTGGGTTTATCGGGTTGGCCGTCGTGGCCGTTGTGGCCACGGCGTGTACTAAAATCGGGTTCTCTTCTCAATAAAATATCTGGTTCTGGTCGTGGATTAGCTAGCGGGTTCGTTACGAATTCGTTAGTGAACCACGTTAAATATCTGTCTCATTCTTGTTTTGCTTTCGTCGTTCTTGCTCGAATACCCACACGTTACAACAAACTGGTAACGGAGCTCTGAAACAGGAGTTCTGTTACACCAAACTGGTATCAGAGCCAGGTCAGGGATTACCAGTTTTAACAAACTGGTATCAGAGCCAGGTCAAGTGGATCACCAGTTTTAACAAACTGGTATCAGAGCCGAGGTTCCAAGATCAGGGTGGAGCCTAGAGCTAGGGTTTCACGTTTTGGAGGAACTCAAAGTTAGGATTTCGCGATTCAGGCGGAGCAGGCTATCGGGAGTAGGGTTTCGAGATTCCGCCGAGAACGATGTCTGGTTTGGCGATCAAGATCGATCTGTTCGTGAGAGAGGAAGCAGGTACACCCACCATCTGAAGTCCCGTGGAGGGGGCTATCCGAGCTCCTTTCGGAGCAATCTGGCGCGCATCTGATTAGGCGTGCAAGGGATCTGGCAAATCCAGCACGCATTCAGTACTGGCGCGAATCTGGCGGTTCACGCGCATCTGGCGTTATGGCGACTGACGTTCAGGCGCAATCCGGCTCCCGGCGTGGAGCATCTGGCGTGTGAATTGAATCTGGTTCTGGCTCATGCGTTGCAGGAACTCGTTGGAGTTGGAGCAACGACATGGAGCATCTGGCGCGTGAGATTTCTGGCAAGCGCATCTGATTCTGGTTCTGGCGCGCATTATGCACGAGTTGGTTCTGGCGTGCATCTGGTTTTGCAGCGTGTACCATGACACGCTGAGCTCGCATCTGGCGCGATCTGTTTCTGGCGAGCATCTTGCGCATCTGAGGCATACGGGGCGCATCGGGCATGACAATTTGGGCACTCGTCATCGGTGCATCTGGTCTGGATGACATCTGGGCATTTTGTCATGGTGCATCTGTCTGGCGCAATTGGGCGCATCTGGAATACATTCGGTCCTGCTTTCTCAGTGAATGTATTCGAGTCTGGTTCTGGGTGGAGCACTTGTTTCAGTTTCCGAAAGTGCAACCACATCGGGCGCATTCGTTGCAGGAACGCATGGTAGTTGGAGCAACGATTTGGCGATTCGGGTTTCGCATACAGCTGCGGAACATCTGTCTGGGCAAGCGTGCTCGTTTCAGGTTTTAGGGAGACGCATCCGGTTCAGGTTTGGGAAGAGAAGCATCAGGTTCTCTAGTTTAGGTTGCTGAGATAATTCAAGACAAGGTGGAGACTTGTTAGGTTTGGTGTCTTGAATAAGTTGGCAAGTTTGGGTGAGGAGGTCAACTTGTTTCCTAATAAGTTTTTGGTAATGTGTGGTTAGCATATGAAACTAATTAAGGGTTGTAGTGTTTGTAGTCAAAGTGACGTGGGCAATTTCTTTGGCAACAAGGTAATTGCTTTCACACAACTACAACACTAAGACCACCACGCCACTACATCTATATTTAAAGGTATGTAGCCTTCAGTTCTATGTGTGGCGTACTGGGTTTATCGGGTTGGCCGGCGTGGCCGTTGTGGCCACGACGTGTATTAAAATCGGGTTCTCTTCTCAATAAAATATCTGGTTCTGGCTGTGAATTAGCTAGCGGGTTCGTTACGAATTCGTTAGTGAACCACGTTAAATATCTGTCTCGTTCTTGTTTTGCTTTCGTCGTTATTGCTCGAATACCCACACGTTACAACAAACTGGTAAAGGAGCTCTGAAACAAGAGTTCTGTTACAACAGTAGCAGTGATGCAGCTCAAGATGAGGCAACCAAACAAGACACGGCACACCCTTCAGTAAGCAGCACCACACTTCCTTTGAAGTTCAGATTTCCAGATAGTGAGGATGAAATCGAATCAGAGAAGGATGAAGGCGAGCTTGAATGTGAAAGATTGTTTGATGAGATGGAATTTCACTTGCAATATGAAGAAAAAGAAGCACACAATCACGAGGTAATAACGAACACTTTTTCTTTCTTAAAATGCTAAAATTTCTCGCTATGTGTAATAGTTTTCTGTTGTGGAAACATATCATTTGTTTTCGATTTCATTGTTAGGCAATAGTTTTCGTTTTGGATCTCAAGTATCCTTGTTTTTGCTTCAAATGCTAGAATTTCTCATCATTAGGGATCCTAGGTAATGAATCGCTAATCAAATGTTCTACTAACAAACCATCTGTCCCTTGGACTTAACAGATCTTTTAGCTGCTCTTTTGTTGTTGCTGGCATTTCATTTCTTCCTATCTTCTTTTTTCCCGGATAGTAAACTTTAAGTCAATTGCTGTTACTTTATCCAGAATTCATGGGTTAAAATTGATTCGCTGACTTCATTTTTCTTATAATGTGAAAGCAAGCACCTAATGTTGAAATGACCTACAGATTGAAGATGAAGCAGAGCATTATTCAAAAGCAAAGATAAATGCAGACTCCATTTGCTCTGAGGGGCACGACACTTACCTCAACGAAGAGATTGGTCTCATCTGCAAGCGCTGCAACAAAGTAGTGACCGAAATCAAAGACATCACGCCATCTTTTGTGAGTACCCCTCAAGTTGCTCTGTTCAAAAAAGAATTAAACCTTTTCTCTGAAAGCTTCACTGATATTATCATCTATATTTCGATATATCTCATTTTTTATTCTGTATGCTGGAGAATGATATATACCCGAAATTAGGCGTAAAGTGTCTTTTCCAAAACACAGGGTAGCGGAGTGGAATTAGTCCTAAAGTCAGGGGTGGTCAGTGTCTTTTACCCTTTAATTAAATTATGTATATAATTAAATATTATGCATAATGATTCAATAATTCGGTTCAAATTATGTACATTTATGCATAATATTTATTATTAAATATGTATATAATTAAGGGTAAAAGAAAAAAACCACCCCTCGAGTATGAGTTATATACAAAAACACCCTTCGTGTTTGAGGACTACAAAAAAAAGTGGGCAAATACGACAGCCAGAAAGCGTCGTTTATTGATAAAAACCGTCGTATATCTTAAAAACGACGGTAAAGTGACCGTCGTATTGTAAGGCGTCGTCGTATCAGATGATACGACGGCGGCTGACCGTCGTTTATGATCCTATACGACGGGTAGAGGAGAGGCGTCGTTATTGAGTGCCTAATACGACGGCCAGGGCTAATGCGTCGGGTACTTGTTCGACCGTCGTTTTTCTGGAAAAATACGACGGTCAACTTTCTTGCTGTCGTTTTGTAAATAATACGACGGTTCACCTACTGTCGTATATAAATTCATCTTCGTTAAAAAAAATATATACATATCAAAATTGAAGAAAGTATACAACGTTAAACCTATACAACATATTTTCTCATTAACGCATAATAATATTTGTTGATATTACAATTTACACGTGCTAATGAATATTCATTGTGAGATGGGATGAGATCAGATGAGATTCGGTAAAGTGAAAACAATGGGTATTTTTTTTCTTTTTTGTATTTTCAAAGTTAAGTAAAATAAAATTTGGTAGTTTTTCGCTATGAGTGAAACGTTGACGTTTGGTCCTACTAAATATGATGGTCACATTTGGAAACAACGTAATTAAACCTTAAATACGACGGTCGCTGTTGAAGCCGTAGTAATAGATACTAATACGACGGCCACTAATCGACCGTAGTAATTACATCATATACGACGGGAGACATGGCCGTCGTACTTTCTGGCCGTCGTATTTGTACACTTTTTTTGTAGTGTACAAAAACCACCCTTGTCACTAAAAGCAAACTAACGGAGAGGTACCATGACATATTTACCCTCATTTTGACAGAAAAATACCACACTATAAGTACTCTTTTTCCTTCTTGCTTCCTCACTTTCCCCTTCCCCACCTCTCTCTCTGCCCTCGACTATTCTTCCTCACTTTCCCCTTCCAAACTTCATCACCATATTCTCTCTCATACAGACCTCCACCACCATCAAACCCACCATCAGCTCGTCGCGGACATGGCGCAAGCCTCAGGGTGGACGGAGGAGTGGAGAAGCTCGGCGATTTGAGCGAGCTAGTACTGAGTCGGATCAGTGGATTCCCAGATCCAATCCCGCCGCCTCCTCGAAGACCCACCACCAACGGATCTCTCTCTTCCACTCGATATCGGCGACGAAGTTTCTATGGCTGTTTCGATCCAGAGGCTTCTTCGAATGGAGGAGTCCTTTTAGTTGCAGCGCCTCGAGAATTTGTTTCAGAGTCTCTAGATCTGTGGATGGCTCGTCGATTCCCCTCATCTTCAGTCTCTTCTCGATCTCGCCGTAGACGGATATTGTGATTTGGCTCCGGGAACGAGTCTTCTATATTAAAGAAGCTCTTCCTCTGTTGAACCTGGCTGCTGCTGTTGCAGTTGGGTTTTCCGGCTGTTGGGTCGTCGGTAGAGAGTGCGACGGTGAGAGAGGGGGTCGGTGGTGACTGTGGCTAATTGTGGTGATTGGCGGTGAAGTTGGGTGCTTGGTGAAACAGGGGCAGGTTTCGACGCTTTGCAGGTGGGTCTACTATTTTCTTAGACTAAAGAAGAAAGCTGAAATTGAGCCAGCTCTTTTCATTCAAATGTGAGAAAGACTTTTGGGGAGGATTATGCTCATCAGATTGAACCAGAGTTCTCATGGGTGGTTTATTGCAATGATCCAGATTTTTTTTTTTTTTTTTTTTTTTTTTTTTTTTTGAGAATTAAACCAAATAACTTTGATGTTCAGATTTCGAATTATCCCAATTATTATGTGAGGTGCACCAAGTATACAACATTGAATTTCTTCCCTAAGTCCTTGTTTGAGCATTTCAGAGGAGTTGCTAATGTTTGTTTTTGTTTTGTTTTTGTTTTTGGTGGTGGTGGTGGTGGTGGTGGTGGAGGTGGAGGTGGAGGTGGATGCGGATGTGGTGTTTAAGAACATCAAGAACATTAATAAAATAAACAAAAAATACAAATAGGGGAAAAATGATCATAAAAAAATAGATTGCACCCTCCTCTTAACTGAAAAATTGAAGGTAATCAACCCAATGAAAAATTGACATGTAATTACTTATTGCTTTGTCATATAATATGAAGGTTACTATTTTAGTTTGTAACTCATGAGCAATCAATACTCATTTCAATATTATAATGGTAAATTAGCATTGAATAATTATATTTGATTTGATGACTTGAATATAAATATATTTTACATATTAGTGCAAAATACATATGATAATAGCATAATAAATTCATAAATCATTTAAAAGTAGAACCACGTTTATGATTTTTCTGATATAACACATCTGTCCGATTAGAAAAATGATATTTTCATTTAATGTAATAATGTAAATTGTTTTTATGACTTGAGTATTAATATGTTTTAAATATTAGTACAAAATGTGTATGATAATAGCATAATTAACGTAAACAAAAACTATAGGTACACGAACTTCAGTAGTAAATTTTAGTATTATTTAAAATTATTATTCTTCAGTAAATGTTTGGTTGATGTATATTATATAGTTGAATCTTTACAAAATAAATTATGACGCTGTATTTACGTTAAATGTTTATGAAAATAAAATTGTAAGAATTGACGTCACAAAAACATATGTTGCATGCATTTATGCATCTACATGTATGTAAATGACATCACATTCTTTTTTTCTGAGAAATTTGCCTCACTTATTAATCCATAATAATTTTCTCAATTTTTATCCTGCTTAATTTTATGTTAGAAAATTCTCTTAAGATCTTATGATGTGAATATTAAATATATTTTATAATTATGTAAAGAGTGTATGATAATATTATAATAAGTTCAATAAATAAAAATAATATAGGCACACAAACTTTAGAAGCCATTCTGCTGATTATATAAAAATATTATTAGAATCTTCTTGAACTAATACGTTTATCATGCAAATTTGTTTGAAAAAAAAAGGATGAACAAACCCTGCATTAAAATAAGCCATTTGCATTAGAAGAATTCTATACAAATTTAAATGTGTACAAACTTTTCTTATTATTTCAGATAAGATTACTACAACATTCACTAAGGTCTATACATTTTTAGAAGAATTAAAATTTTATATCTTCAAATAAAAGAAGAAAAATGTAAAACATCTGGTCCAATTTCCCATTCCAAAGAAAGAATGTCGGCTTCGTGACATTATAATGGAGATGTACCAAACATAAAAATTTAGCACTCTATAAATTTTCATTTGATTTGAAATAAAGTTCATTTTATGCATCATTTGTATTAGTCGAAATTTAGTTAATAGGTGTTTATAATGTCTAAATTTTATATCAGGATATGGTACAAAGCCTCGCGCTTTAGCGCGGGTTATCGCCTAGTAATATATTAAAAGCCTAAATTTAGTATTTACTCTTCGACTCTTCAAATTTCAACAAAACCGAAATGATTTGGCCTATTGAATATAACTATTTAATTAAATTATGTATATAATTAAATATTATGCATAATGATTTTATAGTTCGGTTCAAATTATGTATATTTATGCATAATATTTATAATTAAATATGTATATAATTAAATACAATGCATGTATGGTAATATTTAATTATGTATATTTAATTAAATACTATGCATATATGGTAATATTTAATTATGTATAACTTCTTAATTAAATATTATATATCTATTTATTTTTTTGAGAAAATGTTTTTTTTTGTCGTCAACCGGATTTGAACCCGGGACCTCATGCAGGGGCTTCCAACGCTGTATAACTATTTAATTAAATTATGTATATACTTAAATATTAGGCATAAATGTTCCTCAAAAAAAAAATATTATGCATAAATATGAACAAAATATGTTATCTATGTATGAACAATTAATGTGTTCAGTTCAGTTTAACCTGTCTTGAAAAAACATAACCTAACTGTTTAAACATTTTAGGAATTAAACAAACCGTAACGAGTCATATGATTTTTTAACCGAGCCGAACCGAGCCGCTTACGGTTTAGTCGGTTTGAACTTGCGAGCCTAACTGTACCGATACCACAATATGTCGAACCATGATACAAATTTAAACACAGAAAGTGATAAAAACTATCCTGTTTGAATGCATACAAATGCTTGTAAAATGAAAAAGTGACCAGGAAGACTAAAAAAAGAAAATCCAAAACTGCGACAATGGAACCTAAAAGTGCCCTTTCAGGCTTTCACTGTTGTAGTAGAATGTTTTCCCGATTCCATCCAGGAAACAATAAATTCCTTAGAAAATCAGTAACCTTTGCATCTGGTGGTAATTGGAGCAAAATGCAAAACCTCTGTCTGGTCCATCTCGAGAAGCATACCCCAAGTGACTCCTCTAATGCAACATTCTCTAATGCTCATGCTCTAACTGATTCTCATCAAAGTGAGAAGGAATTGATCCTCTCCAACTCCAAGCATATGTAAGCAATAATATCAAACAACATTACGTATTTTGATAACACTTGGATTTGAATCTTCATAAGTTGTTGATTCTAAAATGAACTTTCACATAGAATACAGAATCAAGCAGGTATACTTGCATCGAACAGAGACCTGGTACATAATCATTCTCAAACAGGTCTCCAAATGCAGAAACATTCCAGCATCTGAACTAAATAGTCCTAAAACTATTCAAACAGTTCACAGAAGAACCGAAAGACCATCAGCAAGTTTACTAGTTTCTTATTCAAACCAAAAGCTCAGGAGTTTCCAATCCACCTCCCTCATAACAACTGCACTGGTGGTTATTCTGAAAGATTATTTTTCACAGACTACAGAACCAATCGGTGTTGTACTTATATCAAACTAGGCCTTGGTAAAAAAAAAAAAAAAAAAAAAAAAAAAAAAAACCCTAAACCCTAAACCCTAAAAAAAAAAAAAAAAAAACTAGGCCTTGGTACATAATCATTCTCAAACAGGTTTCCAAATACATAATCATTCTCCAGCATATATACCCCCAACAAAAACTTTTTAATCAGTTCACAGAAGAACCTAAAACCATCAGCAAGTTTACAGGAGTTTCATATTAAAATTCAACCAAGAAAATGTACTTTTTTACTTGAAAACCAAACAAGTATGCAGACATACAATCGAGACACAAACACTGACATTTCATACTGATATCCAGCATGCTTAAGCTACTACTTTGCTATCTGCACTCGAGGATTACGAAAAAATAAAGGCAATCTGGTCAGAAGGCATCTAAGCGATGCTCATCATTAGCAGTAACACAAAAACACTCCTACAGAGGCATCTCCAGGGTTCATAGCAATAAAAACTCTAAAACACGCTACCTAGAAGTAGCCCCCTGCCCCTACCTGGGGAGGCATGTCCACAGAACATCTTTAGGAGTGCAATGCAACTACTTTCCTTATCAACTTCCCTGCCATACTTCTTCTGGGTTTTCCTCACATACCAGCATTAACCAACTGCTTTGTCAGCATCATCATTCTAACCGAAGAAACCAAAACAATTAAATTTCCCATTCCGCATCCCTCGTAACAAAGGCATTGCTTATAGGTCTATATTCACCCAGAATACAGAATCAAGCAGGTATACTTATATCAAACTAAGTCCTGGTACAGAATCATTTAAAAAATGAACAGTTCACAGAAGAACCAAAAACCATCGGCAACAAGTTTACAGGAGTTTCATATTCAACAAAGAAAACATTTTTACATGAAAACCAAACAAGTACGCAAGCAGATAACCGAGACACAAGCATTGACATGATATCCAGAATGTTTAAGCTACTACTTTGCTATCTGCACTCGCATTGCGGAAAGAAAAGGCAATCTGCTAAGAAGTATATGCACATTCACTAGATGAGTTCATATACGGAGATTAAACAAACTCAGACACGCGACAGGTACATTTATTTACATACCAAAGGAGTGCTTATTATATCTGCTTGCAATACCTGTAGGTAAACAGGATTGTATTAACTTTTGAAAGGTACTATGTAGTACACCTGCTTGATGCCAGCTTTTCATATAGAAAGATAAAGGTTATAATGCATAAAAGGTGTGCAAGGACAAGTACCAAAACCTACTTTTGATAACCAAACAAATTTATAAGTTTTAAAACATCTTTGCCAAATAAGAAAACTGGGGTAATTTGTGAAGTTACATAAGAGAAACGACAGATTCAAATGCCTCCACCACACCCAATTTGGGCAAATCAAAGGAAACTCTTCTAGAACTATTGAGGATAGGAAGGTATGCCAAAGCATTCGAGCAATTTCTTCTCTTTAGGCTGGTGGATGATCTTCTGAAACATACCTTTGAGCTTCTCATTCTCCAGCATCTTCTCCAATATCACGTCATCGCTGATCTCCACCGGCCGCTTCCACCTCTTCTCGCTGTTCTTCTGAGCAAACACCAATTCAGAGAATCTGTCTTTCTCGACCTGTCTGCAGTACTTGTCAACCTCTGTGGTGCCTGAAGTCATTAGGTGGTAAGTGTAGACCACTCTGTTTTGCCCAATCCTAAATGCACGGCTTATGGCCTGGCTTTCCACAGAGGGGTTCCAAGCAACATCCAACAGAACAACTCTTGAAGCCCCAACAAGGCTTATTCCTTCAGAACAGCATTTTGTCGACGCCAGCATCACCTTGGCAGAACTGTTGGGATCATTAAATTTATCAATCATGTTTTTTCTTGATTTCTGGTCAATATGCCCTTGCATTTGCAGAACCTCATTACTTCCAAAACCAAGATGTTCACTCAGCTGGTCCCTAATCAAATCCAACGGGTCGATATATTGACTGAAGACAAGAACCTTCTCCTTCTCTGGTTTGCTGAGACTCAGATGGATAAGTGCCACAGTGAACCTAGTTTTGACCCCTTCATCGTAATCAAGCCTGAGCTTCTCCAGCTTGCTCTTTTCAGTGAGGGATGATCCTTTGTCCTTAGAGAGACACGGGTGAACTGAAAGCATAGCTTCATGATACTCAAACTCAAAAGTCCCCTGAAGATCTTTCTTCTGAAGTAGTTGATTTCCCTCAATCAGCTTCTTCTGCAGTTCTGATGGCTTCAAAAGAATAACAGCATCCCTCAAGCCAGGAAGACTCTCTTGAAGAATGCTACCTTTGTGGACATGAACGAACGGCGCCATGGCAGCTTTGAGCCTCTCGATCGCCACATCAGAAGAAGGTTCTTCATATCTCAGCCGTTTTCCGGAGAATTTACTAGCACTTTGTCTCGGCACATCAACAAACCTTAGTTTTTTATCTAGTGCTTTAGCCATGGAAGGCCTCACAAGCTCTAAGGTGTTAAACAGCTCATTGAAACTGTTCTGAAATGGGGTTCCTGAAAGGATGATTCGCCTTTCAGTTTGGAGCTCCAAGCATCTTTTCCAGATGCTGCTTTTTTTGTTCCGCGGCGTGTGACCTTCATCCAGAATCACCAACTTTGGCCGCTCAAGTAGCACTTTCCTCACCTGCTCGTCCTGATAACCAAGAACAGCCTTCATTTTCTTTGTCTTCCTGCCGTAAAGACTGTAGCTTATCCCAAGCACACTCTTTCCCTCACTCCACGACCCCAATTTCACCAGTCGTGCCACTTTCCTATCCTGGCACTTGTTTGAGGAGAGCAATCTGAGGAAACTATCACTTTCCTTGCCAGAAAACTCGGGGTTGTTTAGGTTATGGAAGGGGAACTCAAAGTTCCATTTCTTAAACTCCTCTTCCCAGGTTAGCAACATCCCAGCCGGAGCAATGATGACCGGATAACAATGGGGAAACATCTTGAGATATGTCTGGAGGAAAAGGATGGTCAGACGGGTTTTACCAGTTCCAGGAGCGTGCGATATAATACAGCCACCTCCCGCATTGTCATTTTCCTTCTTCAGCTCATCAAGGTTAATTGTTCCCGCCATGTTCTTCCACAGGAACTCGAAGCCCTCTTGTTGATGTGGGTACATGTTCACTCTTATGCCGGGTATGAGGCTCCAAACAGTACCGATGGTTTGACTGTGAAGGTTTTGCACATCATCTTCAGGGCGACGGAAGTCAAACTTGTCAAGGACAGAATCCTTGCCAGAAATGTACCTTCTCCTCTCTATTTCAATTCTCCTATCTTTAGCCTGCAGCATTGCGAAAAAAAATGAGATACATGGAAACATAGATGATGCATCAGTGAAGCTTGCAAGAAATGGTTTCAGTATGTTAAATGAGCAAATTGAGAGGTACTCACAAAAGATGGCATGACGTCTTTGATCTCCGTCACAACTCTGTTGCAGCGGTTGCAGATCAGACCAATCTCCTCATCGAGGTAAGTGTCGTGCCCCTCCTCAGAACAAATGGTGTCTGCATTTCGTTTTGCTTCTGGATAATACTCTGCTTCATCTTCGATCTGCAGGTCATTTCAACATCAGTTGGTCACTTTCACACTATAAGAACAATGGAGGAAGCAAATCAATTTAACCCATGAATCGGGATGAATTAACAGCAATTCACTGTTCAGTTTACTATCCGGAAGATGAAAATGTGTAGCCGAAACATCTGTTGTTAGGTTTAATGCACGGATGGTTTGCTAGTATAACATCTGATTAGCGATTCTTTACATGGTGAGAAATTTTAGTATGTTAGGAAGCAGAAAACAATTATATTTTTCCACAAAAGCGATAAAAAAGTAAACATTTATTTGCCAATTTGAAGAAAGATCAAGTATTCATTACCTTGCGATTGTGAGTGGCTGTTTCTTTATATTGCAAGTTAAAATACATCTCATCAAACAACCCTTCACATTCAAGCTCAAGTTCATCCTTTTCTGATTCGATGTCATCGTCACTATCTGGAAATCTGAACTTCAAAGGAAGTGTTGTGCTGCTTCCTGAAGGGGGTGCCGTATCTTGAGCTGCTGCATTGCTACCATGAACAATGTTTTCCACTAGAATGTTCATCACCCGACTGCTCTTTTTCTTCACATTTCTCCGCTCTTGTACCTTCGTCTCAACATGCCCTTTTTCTCCATCAGCAGCTTCCCTTTTTCCTTCACAATCGCTATCCTCTTCATTAAGGCTTTCTTTTGCCGGCCCTTTCCCAATTTTCAAAACTTCTCTGCCATCACGACGACCCTTGCGCTTCTTGCTACTTTTCCAGCTTTCTTCTTCCTTTCTGTATGCACTCGATGAAGCACCACGCTCTTTGATTCCATCCCTCCCTTCTTTATTAATCTTTTTCATGTCATCAGAATCAATCCCTATCACCTTACCATCATGATCATCATTTCCAATTTTACCAGTCACTGTCACATCATCCTCATCCGTCTCAGAACTGGACTCATCAGAGCTTGAATCACCTTCGTCAGAATCCTCATAAATGCTAAAATCCTCGTCATCTGAGTTTTCTGTCTCAGAACTAGATGAGTCGCTAGACATTTCCTCATCAGAATCATCTGATGATTCAATCATCTTGTCTGGAGCTGTCTCTCTGCCTTCATCAATGCCTGCATAAGACGGTACATATTATCATCTCGTGATGAAACAATCTGTGCTCGATGACTTCTAAAGATTTCAACTTTTCTCATCTATGCTTAATCACTTCACTAATAGTAGTTTCTTCTGACAACTAAGTTGATGTGCATAAGTTTCCTTTATTCCTGGAACAACAAAAAGAGAGCAGGAAACAAAATTCCTATTTGAGTAGGATATCGACATACTCCTAATAAATAACTCCATATTTACGTACGTTATGCAGACTTGATAAGCTGAAGATTAGGAAAGAATAAGGAAACAGAATGATTCTTGATACCTTTTATATTTGCATTTTCGGCATGTTCAGCAGTTACACCCTTGGCATGATTCTCCTCAACTTCATTTTGCTTATTATCTTGATTAGTATCTGGGAGAGCAGACAGAAGAAAAACAATTAAACCTGCGATAACTTCCATTTTCTTCTTGCGGGATGTCTTATAGCATCCAACAAGACCAGGAAACAAGAAAATTCAAGAAAGTTATAGGAACAAGAAAACAATGAGGAAGTATGATAAGCCAAGAAAACCCAAGTTTCTGCAATGAATGAGATGAAAACAAAGCTTTTCATTTGTCAAGTAAAGAAATGAAGCAAGAAGAACAGAAAACAAGAAAAATGCAAAACTCACAATCAATCAATCATAGTGCAGAAGAAGGTAACTAACAAATGCAGATACGAAGTTTAAAAAACCTAAGTATCTGGGAGCAAATAAGCAGCTTTTAAGTGATCTTCTTTTTTCACAACCATTAAAAGTAACAAGGCTTTTTTTTAGCTTATTTCAGTCTCACAAGCAAGGATCTGAACTTTTGATGAAACTCAAAATCATGAAATCAAGCTTACCAAGATCTTCTAAACCACAAGATGCAAAAAAAAAGGCTTTTATTGTTTGAAAACCAAGAAAAAGTGGGATTATTTTTTTAGCCTTTTCAGCCATTTTTGAGCTCTGTGTAGTTTCATGAATTCGGAATCGAACCCTTTTCTCAACTAGTTCACTAATTTCAGTCGACAAAGTAGGATCAGAAATTTAAAAATTAGTACTTTGAGACGAGCCCTCATCTGCTTCCTCGTCCAAAACCCAAATTGTGGGTTGTCCGTTCTTGGACCCAGAAGAAGAGGCCTCCTTGATCCTCCTCTGTTCTCGGTACATTTCCAAGAGCCGAACCCTCATCTACTTCCTCGTCCTACTCGCCACCGACGATGACATTTCCGATCAACAGAACAGAGAGGGGGGTGTTGCTCTGTTTCTTGGCTCTCACAGAGGTTTTGAATGAAGCAGGACACAGAGTAGACTGAGAGAGAAAGAGAGAGAAGCACAAGAAAGAAAGAAAAGACTTAATTTTTTTCTATAACAGGCGGGAGAGGCCAATTTGTCCGGAAGGTGAGGAGAGAAAAGACTTAATTTAAGGCTCTGTTTGTTTTGTTTTTTTTCTCAAAAAACATTTCTTTACCATAATGATTACGCATATTTGTCCGTCATCCACGGAACCAGATCGTCTAAACTAGAAACAGTTCACCCCGGAAACTGTTCAAGTCGGAAAACAAAAGTATGATTGCATATTCGATAATTCTAAGACGAATCGATGTCAACACAAAGTATCATATACCAAATGTAAACTTTAACTAAATGTAATACACAAAACCCTAATCACATAATATTGAAATTCAATTCGTCTCAAGAACATGCAAAACTGAAAAAAGAAATAAATATACCGTTCTCCATGGAATTGATCAGAGCGCAACCCTTAATCCTTTGTTTAACTGAACTCGATAACAACGAACCTCCTCCCTTGAATTGGAACTGTAGTTAACGGACTCTCCTTCTTCTCTCTCACGTTCAATAATCCTTAATCTTTTCGTTTACAAATGGAACTTATGTTGATTTCGTCAATTATGAGAGGAGGACTCATGTCTCTTTTTATTGACGAGAAAAATAGGGCCAAGTATAATGAATACATACTATCAGTAAATGCCAACCATTATGGCCCTTAATACGAATAGTGGATTATTACATTCTTTTTTCAAGAAATAATGGATTATTACATTAAAACATCAAATACTCAATTAGAGAATGCAATTTTTGGCAATTATGTTACTTAATGAAATCCAACTAAAACAATTGGGTTAGTGGGCCGTTAATAAAACGTAGGTTTACGTTCTCCCAATTAGTCAACTAAACCTATTGAGTAAAATACAGATAAATAAATTTGAAAACTATCTTCAAGAAAAGAACTTGACACATGATCACGATTTAGAAAATAGAATTAGCTTTAACCATTAATGTGAATCATAACTGTATATTTAGGGATGGCAATTTGGTTCGATCCGATCCGAAATCTGAGTGATTCGATCCGAATGGATCAAGTCTGAATCCGATCTATTTTAAAATGGGTAAAAGACAATTTGCACCCTCGTTAGATGGATTATATACAAAAACATCCATGCTGTTCGGGGATATACAAAAACCACCGTTGACAGTGGATGGAAGGTAAGGAATCATAACGTATGGATAAAAGACATATTTACCCTCATTTCGAAAAAAACTGCCACGTATAAATACTTTTTTTATTCTCCTTCTTTACTCTCAGGCACCTCCCTCCTTCCCCACCTCTCTCTCTCTCATCTTATTCTTCATTCAACTCAACCACCAACCATCACAAACTCCACCATCAACTGCCACCAAATCTTTGTCAATCCCAGACCTGCTGTGACTGGAGGGTCAGGCGAACCAAACCCCCAGGTCGATTTCAAGTTTCATTGCGAAGTGAGAGAGAAATCCAAAACAGAAGGGTAAGAACCCTAGCTTTGTTTGTAGCCAAATTCTTCACTCAATTGTATGGTTTTAGGGACGATTGGTCATTAATGGTGGAAACTCTTTCCACAAAGGTCGTGGAACTCTATTCCCCATTCACAGGTCAGTACTCTGGAGAGTGCACAGGCCACTCTTCCACAGTCAATCAAATGCCTATGTCTTCCGAACCAGAGGCGGTGGCCTTTCCGAACTAGCGACGGTGGTGAGGAAAGCTTCATCTTTATTCTTCGTCTGGTGGCGCTCTCTCTCGAGCGACGACAATCAGACGGATGCTTGAAGATCGGTTTTATGGTTTGCCGACACGTCCAGGGTTGGGTGTCTATTCTCTAGCACAGGGTTCATGGAAGCTCCGATCTGAACGTGGAGGCTCCGATCTGCTTCATCTGGTAAGTCTTTTTCTTCTTCTTCTCTCTCCCTCTCCTCTCTATTTTGCGATGGCGCTCGTTGTGGTGGCCGCCGATGGCGGTGTTGGTGGATGGGGCTGTTTTTCAGTTGATGGGTTGTTGTGTTTTGTTTGGTTTTGCAGATGGCTCACAACAAACATCAAAGGTATGATTGATATACGTCAGGAATCGGAGAGGAAGCTGTTTGAGGAGCTTCAGGAAGTTCATCTAGAAGGTGAAACTGTGAAGAAAAATCTGGGTTTTTTTTTCTCCAGAATTCAACACCTTTTGATTCAGTCTCATTCAAACAGTTCTTGCCCCTGCTAACAATTCTAGTAACTTGTAACTTTCTTGTGGAGCTACAGAAATCAATTTCTTATTTTGCCCTATTTTGTTAATTCCCGTGGTGGTGGTGGTTGTTGTTGTTGTTGGTGGTGGTGGTGGTGGTTGTGGTATTGTTCAAGAACACCAAGAACACAAAACAAAGTGAACACAAAAACAAAATAGGGGTAAAATAGTCATAAAAAATTTAGAATGTACCATTTATTAACTGACACTAACAGAAGGGTGGTATTTGTCCAACGTCGGGGTGGTTTTTGTATATCCCCGAAGAACAGGGATGTTTTTGTATATAATCCATCTAACGAGGGTGCAAATTGTCTTTTACCCTTTTAAAATGGATCGGAAATTGATATTAATAATCAAAATCCGATCCATATCCGAATTCGATCTGAATTTATTAAGATATCCGATGGATATCCGACCCGAAAGGATGCGAACACACATAATTTTACGAAAATACCCTTAGCGTTACAAAAATTATCTTTTACCTACATATATATAAATACATTACACAATTCACTACAAATCATGTTTTCAGGCCTAAAGAAAATATTCCATTATGGTTATGGACAATTTTAGTGGTGGTTTTGATTGAATTTGTAGATTATTTTAGACATCATTAGTGCCTTAAACCTTTGAATTACTTACTTATATTTCATGGTAGATTTACGTTTGTCATATTGGTTAAATATTTTTAGCATATTTTTACTTATTTATCCAGATTTTTATTTTGTGTGGTTACTTTTTTTTACGTATTTTTCTGAATTTGTTACGTATTTTTTATGAGAAGTAAAAAAAAACTGCTCAGGATCCGAATATGGATCCGAATAAGATTCGTTTCGGGTGATTCGGATTGTCGGATTGAATATGGATATTGAAAATTGAATCCGATCCGTATTTGATCTGAATCCGTTTTGGATCCGGTCGGATTTGGATCGAATTTGGATCCACTTATTTTGATCGGATTCGGATATTGATATGGGTCGATTGATCCGAATCCGATCCGTTGCCATCCCTAACTATATTACAACCTCGTCATATTTCCTCACACTGATGACTCCACCAATCTAGTCCGTAATACTTTATGGCCCCTTTAGTTTTGTCTTGTTAGGACAATTCATGTTAAAACAAACTCCAAATCTAATATGCGCAAACAGATAGCAATTATTTTTATGTGAATATCTCAATTCAAAAGTTTTATCAAATAAATTGAAGGCGGGAGATATATGAAAATAGATAGACTAATTTAATTTGTTGAGTCAAGATCCCTGAATGTGTTTTGGTTGGTAATTGTTTTGAGTGATGAAAGACAAAAGGCTAAGACATAAGCAGCAAAGCATTTCAGTTATATCATGGCCTTGAGATTGACTGAAATTCAAAACCTTGAGTTATTTTATTATGCTATATGTTCTAACATTCCTGTGTTGCAGAATTGGATATCTGATTATACAAATCAGTGGTTTATTGTATATACTTTTGGATTATACTATTTATATATCTAACACAATTGCAGATGATCAGAACAGGAAGAATCAAAGTTATCTGGGATTAACTTTGAAATTCTGTGAAGCAGGTTTAGAGCTCCAAGGCCTTGAGATGTGCCTTGAGCTGCTGACAGTTTTTACATAACTTAGTTGATTCTTTCTTGCAGGTTATGATTCTTAGTATTGTGATTATTTACTCACTTCTAAGTGTCTTAAACTTGTTTTTCATGATTCATTTGTTTTAGAAGATATACAGGTTATTGTTCTAAGTTTGTTCAAGAGTTTTATCAGAAACTGTATAACCAAACAGTCATAGTACTGTTAGCTTTCTGGATTTTGTTGTTGCTGTGTTTCAATGCTGTTGCAGGGTTGTTAAACGTGCAAGAGCAATCTCAACAAACTCCAACGGATATCCACTTGAATCTGTTTGAATTTCAGTTGAAAACATAAGGAGGATTTGTAGGAACTGAGATCCTAAAATCTCTCAATCAGTTGCAGCTGTGGATAAAAGATACTGGTTTGAATTTTGAAGGACAATTGAGGCTTGCAGAATACTCTGAGAGGTGTGACAAAATCATGGGAGATCATCCATTCAAACACAATCATTCAAGCTTCATTCCAGATTTCTGAAGATCAAATCAATCCAGTTTTCCAGAAGAACACTTCCAGGCTTAAAACAGCTTATCTTCATACTGTGTTCTTCACTTGTACTTCTATCTGTGTATCTCTGGATTATCTTAAACCTCACTAAACCTAGTGGTTGGTTATTCAAGTGAACAACAAGAGGTTCTTGTTAGCTCAACAGTTAGTAGCTGGAACTAGAGAGGTTTGGAACCACAAGCTGTATAGGTGTAATGGAAATCACTTAGGCTTGAAGATCTAGGGTTGTTTCTGTGTGATTAGTAAGAAGTATTTGCCCAATCCTGGAGGGATTAGATCCCTCAGGCAGAGATTAGGTCCATTGGGACTGAACTCTGTAAATTGCTTTGTGTTCTTTACTAGTCTGTTTGATTATTATCTGCTGCACACAACTCAAATCAAACTAGGGTTTAAAAGCTGCTTAGAATTGTCCACAACTCAAGGCCTTGAAACTTACTATTTTGCCTTTGTAAGTTTCAGACAGTTTGCTAAAATCTCAAGGCCTTGAGATTTGAGTTTCACACAAAGTCTTTCTGTTAAACTTTAAGTTTTGCAAAAAGTTTCCATACTCTATTCAACCCCCCTTCTAGAGTATTTAGGTCATGTATTTAGTCTTCATTACACACTTTCATAATTCACTGAATAAGACATTATATTAACTGAATTAAAAGGATCAGTCATTTGAACAACCAAAATGATAAGTAATTATAGAAGTGAAATGTTGATCAAATTTGAAAAAAAAAAAAATATTACTTTTATCGTTAGATGAACTGCATTGCGGATATTGACCCTAGAAAGTACTGTGAATTTAGACGAGAATTCCAATCGACCCCCTTCTGTATCATTATAATTGGAACAGGAAAATAGAAGCAGCTTAAACATCATAACAGTGTGGCGATACAAGACATAACGACCAGATACAAGTCATGCACTGCCCAAAATACCCATCCTAACATCATGTTCCTCATAAGTCTTGGGCAGCAATGCATTCGTTAACGGATCACCAACCATGAGATTTGTACTCAAATTCTCAATCGACACGTGTTGCTTCTGGACTCGGTCCTCGACTACAATCATAAGAATTGTTATAAAAAAATGTAACAATTCTTAATAGCACATCATAAAAATCCTCATAATAAGACACATTTTCATAATAAGATGAAC
Organism: Linanthus parryae; assembly: GCA_023055425.1. Taxonomy (NCBI): domain Eukaryota; kingdom Viridiplantae; phylum Streptophyta; class Magnoliopsida; order Ericales; family Polemoniaceae; genus Linanthus; species Linanthus parryae. The sequence continues at coordinate 814,697 of JALGPY010000006.1, forward strand.
CCACAACATGACTTCAATTTCTCCTAAAAGGAAAAAACATAACATATCCAGCGTTCACTCGCATAGGTGTAACCTTTATACTTGTGTAGGTCTAACAAAATTCAGATCACTTGAAAAACTATTCAAGTCACCTTTGGACATTCAATTCTATTTGTTTAATTACAAATATTATGTTACCCTAATAGAACGTAGGTCTACAACATATGCATGCGAGAAGAAATCCATGGTTTGCTTAGAAACTCCTTATTCCCATTCATCTCTGCTAGAGCAGGAGAAACTCTTGAGGAGTAGAAAATGCAACCAACCGTGAGGATCTTGGTTACGCCCATAAAGAGCCTCAATAACCTTCACATATTATTCTTTTCCCAAAGTAGTTATTACCTACTTTAGAGTAAATGATATTTCTGCACTCCAGTCCATATAGCACATGACACATAATAACTTCATACCATGTGTTATGTGCTGTATAAATTGGAGTACGGACACATCATTTCTTCATAATCCAACTATTTCCTTAGCACACTACTCAAAATTGATTCATGATTCAATGTCTCTCCCAGAATACTTCGGGGTTTTCACCACATAACAGACTTTCTCTGTTTCCCATAAATCTTCAAACCTTTAAGATGATCAACATCTTTGACAACATCATCAGTATTACCAAAGTTCACGAAACCAAAACAAATAGGATTTCCCGATTCACATATCTCATAACAACTACACTGGTTATAGGTTCGTATTCACCAAATATCTTCTTCAAATCTTCATTTGTTGTTGATTTCGAAAAGAACTTTCACACAGAATACAGAACCAAGCAGGTGTAATTATATCAAACTAAGTCCTGATACATAATCATTCTTAAACAGGTGTTCAACTTCAAATACATAACCATTTTAAAAAAGTTAACAAATGATCCAAAAATCCACATCTTTTCTCCAAAACCAAACAACCGGGATACCGGACGATAACCGAAACAAATACACTGACAAATCATTCTAACATCCAGAACGTCCATTGTCCGACGTACCCTTAAGGTAACTGAATATGCACTTCACCGTCTGCCAACGTCCCTTCCCTGTTGAGCCATAAAACGACTAACATCGAATGCTATGTCTAGTCGAGTTCAAACCATAGCATACATAAGGCTTCCAACTGCGGTAGCATATGGAACCTTGAACATGTATTGATTCAGCTCTCCTCAGTCTGAACGGTGTAAACTCATAGCTTGATGTTATTTTCCATAGGAGTATTTGTAGCTTTAGCTGTTTACATCCCAAATCAACTTAAGCTCTTCTTGATGTATCCCTGGTGTGACAAGAAAAACTTCTTCTTCTTCATCCTGTCTTGATAGATCTTAACTCCCAATATCTTCCGAGCAGCTCCCAGATCTTTCATGTCGAATTCCGCGCTAAGGGGCCTCTTCAGTTCTCTGATGTCTTTGATATTCTGATTTGCAATCAGAATGACATCCACATACAAAACACCACCATCCAAATTCTTGTGATACACGCACCAATCATACTCGCACTTGTGGTAACCAATCTTCAACATGAAGCTGTCAAACCTCTTGTACCCTTGCCTTGGTGACTGCTTGAGTCCGTAGAGAGTTCTCTTCATCTTGCACACGTAGTTCTCTCTTCCTGGAACTTGGAACCCCTCCGGTTGGCTAATGTATATCTCTCATTCCAACTCTCCATGTAGAAAAGTTGTATTGACATCCAATTTCTCAAGATCTAGGTCGTTATATGCCACTAAAGCTAATAGCACCCGGATAGAAGTATGTCTGACCACCGGTGAGAAGATCTCGTTGTAGTCAACTTCTTCTTTCTGACTGAACCATCTTGCAACTAGCCTTGCCTTATACTGACTATCTTCCTTCCTGCAGGCAATTTAACAAGCTCCCAAGTCGAGTTCTTGCTAAGAGACTCCATCGCCTCTCCCATCGCAGCAATCCATTGTGCTGACTTATAACTAGATATAGAAGCCTTGTAGGAGGATGGCTCATCCTCTACCTATTCCACTAAGTTTAATGCATATCCCACCATACCATCATCCTTGTATCACTCTGGAGGCTTTATGAATCTCCTTGGTATTCCTTCAACAATACTTTGATGAATTGGTTCCTCTAGTGTAGATGCATCCTCACTATCAGACTCTTCTGCTTCTTCCTCTTCGGCTCCCGGCTGCGGTGTAGAGATTTTGGCATCCTTAGGATCAATAGGATCCGACTCTCCCTCTACCTTATTCTCTGCATCTCAAAGCGTCACCTCCATTAAGTTCTTCAACATAGAAATTTCGTCAAATACTACACTTCTTCTAAGTATAATCTTGTTATTTGTCCATATATTGTATCCCTTTACACCTGTTCCGAAATCCATGAATACTCCCCTATTAGCTCTTGGTTCTAGTTTGTCGTCATCAACGTGATAATAGGCAACGCAAACCAAGACTCTCAAATATGATTAATCCACTACTATACCGGACCAGACTTCCATAGAAATCTTGCATCCTATACCTGTGTGCGGGATCCGATTTATGAGATAGCATGCCGTGGAAACTGCTTCTCCCCAAAAGCCTCTAGAAAGACTTGCATTCGAAAGCATGCACCTTGCTTTTGCTAAAAAGTTTCTGATTCATTATCTCGGCTACACCGTTTTGCTGCGGTGCGTGCATAACGGTGCGATGACGTGCAATACCCTGATCCTTGCAGAATCCATCACACTATGATGAACAAAACTATAAGCCGTTGTCCGTGCGCAGCCTCTTCGCCTTCTTTTCCACCTGATTCTCTACTAGCGTCTTCCACTCCTTGAATCTTGCGAAGGCTTCACTCTTGTGCTTCATTACGAATATCCAAGTCATCCTGGAGTAGTCGTCTATGATGCTGAGAAAGTACTTGTACCCGCCAATCGCCTCGACTTGAGATGGACCCCAGCTATCCGAATGGATATAATCAAGTACCTTTCGTTCTATGAACCGCTTTAGGGAACTTGCTACGTTGTAGCTTCCCATACACGCAATGCTCACAAAACCCTATGGTATTGGGCGTAAGCCCAGTGAGATACCCCTTCTTGTGAAGTTCCTACATTCCACGTTTACTCATATGAACGAGCCTCATATGCCACAGCTTAGTTAGATCGGTTTCCTTAATCTCGGCTGAGGTAACTCTGACAGACCATGTAATAGTCGAACCTTGTGACACATACAAAGTCCCATCCTTACCCCCTTCGGTAGCACATCCGAGTCCTTGTAAACGTATAATCCTCCACATTCACCCTTAAAACGGAAACCCTTGTTGTCAAGTAGACTCAAAGAAATCATATTATTTGTGACAAGCGTTACGTGTCTCACCTCCTTCAATGTGCATGTCTTCCCATCCACAATCTTGAACTTAACTGAGCTTTTTCCTATGACCTTGCAAACAACTAATTTTTCCATATGAACGGATCCTCCATCTGCACGGTTGTAGCTTGAAAATAGCTCCATTTAGAATAGATTTGATAAGAAGCCTCAGAGTCAAGAAACCACGCATCGGGTGAATGTGTGACATCATCCGCCAGTAGATCGAAATCATCCTCAGATGTACTCCCCTTATCTACCACGGTTGCAGAGCCATTCTGTCCAAGTTGACCTCGTTTCGGGAAATCCCTCTTCTAGTGCCCTTTCTCCTTGCAATAAGCACAGACATCCTTGGGTAACTTAGAACCCGAGAATCGCTTCTTCTTATTTTTCTTACCCTTCTTGCTTCCCCCCGTCGCCATCAACCCAGATGCATAGTCCTCTATACCTATGCATGCACCCTTATGGCGCAATTCCCTAGCATGGAGTACCGATCTGACATCCTCTAGAGATTAGTCATCCTTGTTCACAAGGAATGACTAAACAAAGTTATCGTATGATGGAGGTATCGAGATCAATAACAATAGTGCGACATCCTCATCATCCACCTTCTCGCCAATATTATGCAAATCTGAAAGAATTGTATTCAATTGATCAAGATGGTCCTTGAGAGTTGTACCTTCGAGCATCCGCAGGGTAAAGAGCCTCTGTTTTAGCATCAACTTGCTAGTGAGACTCTCCGTCATGTAGAGACTCTCCAACTTGAGCCAAAGCTTCCCTGCTTCCTTCTGATCTGCGATTTTGATGATCACGTTGTGAGACCCCGTATTCGTAACAAATAGTTGGAAATTTTTTATTTACGTAAAATGTAATTTAGTGGTTGATTGATATGTTATTTTTCAATTTTTTGAAGTGAAATATATGAAATTTCACTCTATGGTCTAGCTTAGCTTCAAGTGGCAAATATCTTGTGAGCATGAATTATTTCTTGTTATGCTATTAGAACAACATGAATTCATTTCTTGTAGTAAAAGAAATAAGAAGAGTTGTAAATTTGTATCTACTACTGATGGTAGCACGTGCATGGCTTGTATTACTTCTAAAGTGTGGTATTTACTAATTTTTAGATTTGTCTTTTCATTAAAAAATGACATGCTTATCTATTTCAAGCGGTGGTTCCATGTGTCCATTCTCTAGTTAATGACTTTTACGATACTTAGCAATTTGTATTGTTGACTCACCAATGTTTAGTGGGCTGTTGAAATGAAAGTCAGAAGGGTTGTCTCATTACTCCCGTCGAGAGAGAGAGAGAGAGAGAGAGAGAGAGAGAGAGAGAGAGAGAGAGAGAGAGAGAGAGAGAGAGAGAGAGAGAGAGAGAGAGAGAGAGAGAGAGAGAGAGAAAGAGAGTTTGACTTAATGAAATTGGGTTTAGCTTCAGCAATGGAAACCAAAAGTAGTAGTGTAGTTGTCTGATGGTTATTGGTTGAGAATGATACTAAGGATGAGTTGTGGTCATAAAAATTGCGTTGTCTTAGAGACAGCATAAGCAGGGAGTCGAATCGTACTAATATCGTTTAGCTCGAACTCATATCAGGTAGGGGAAATCTAACTTCTAAATTTCTGCAGTTACAGCCTATACCTGTTTATACTGCTGGTGTGAATTTTATAGCTTGCCACCTATGTGTTGACTAGTTGGTGATTGTATCACACTGTTTGTGTATTTTGTGCCGCATGCTGATGTGTAATAACTAGCTGTTGTGTTAAGTAGATTTTAGATTTCTACGCCAGTGGTTAGGCGGTACCTGCTGGGCTGTTTGGGTCACCCCTTTGTTTTACAGGTTGACATGGAGCCCGACTGGATCGCGGTGTTACTGCCAAAAAGTGTATTGTTTAGCTAAAATAGATGTATTTAGCGAATTGTTGTAAATTGCTGTTTTGGTCTAGAAATATATAAAAAATGTCATTTTTGACGAGCTGATGTAAGTTCTTATTAAATTCAGTCACGTACCATATTTTCAGAAAATACTATTAAAATGTGATTTCGGAGGACTGTGTGTCCTGCTGGTTGAGTTTTGGATGTCTGAATGTGTCAGACGGGTGGACAGAAAACGGTGATTTTATCGGAATAATCGATAACTTTAAAATAAACGTGTGACGGTTCGTCACACACGTCATCCGATAAGCACAACATAATCTTTGTATGTGTCTTCTCCTCCAATACTTTGAACTCCGATGTATTGACATCCATGCCTCCCTTATACATGGTCAAGGTGCCCACAATCCCTTCGATTCAAGCAAGGACTCCATCTTTATATTCCACGGATCGAAGTTGCTCCCTCCTATGAACCTGTCGATCTTCAACATCGATTCAGACATCGTTCTTGGTGGAGTAATCTTGACCTAAGCTCTGGTACCAGTTTTTATACCTCTCACGATTACTCACGCCTCACGAACAATAACGAAAGATCCAATCACACAAGATTTACGTGGTTCGCTAGCTCAAATCAAGCTAACTACGTCTATGGGGAAGAAAGACCTTTATTCAATGAGTAGGAACGACTAAAGATGTTTACACACCTTCATAGGACCACAAAGGATCCTTAGCACCCAAAACCGCCCCGATACAATAAGGAAACATTCCCATCCTTATTTGCCGCCTCCAGGATTCTCTTCGTTCGAAGGCCCGAAGTCTTCGTGCGAAGGTGTTCGTGCAAAGACATTCTAGTCTTGGTGTGAAGACCTCCTGGTTTGACACAGGAAGCTCTTCTGCGAAGACTCCCGAATTTCGGCTAACACTTGTCTTCGTACGAAGACTTCTTGCCTTCGTGCGAAGACATTGAGCTTTCACTTCTTCGCGCTCCCTTAAGTTTCTTCTAAGTCTTCAAGGCACATCCCAACACATCCAAACTCCTTTTTTACTTTACTAATCGTAACTAAAGGTACGAACTGCTCGGTTTAGAACCAAATAGTAAATGTTCAGCCAAAAACTTAACTAAACTGATCCTCTTTTTCAGAAAGACCAAACCGAACCTTTTATCAACAGTTCAGTTCACATTTATTCAATTTTCGTGGTTAAAACTACGATTAATATATTAAAAGCCTAAATTTAGTATTTACTCTTCGACTCTTCAAATTTCATCAAAACCCAAATTATTTGGCCTATTGAATATAACTATTTAATTAAATTATGTATATAATTAAATATAATGCATAATGATTTTATAGTTCGATTCAAATTAAGTATATTTATGCATAATATTTATAATTAAATATGTATATAATTATATACTATGCATATATGGTAATATTTAATTATGTATACATAATTAAATACTATGCATATATGGTAATATTTAATTATGTATAACTATTTAATTAAATAGTATATATCTATTTCTTTTTTTAAGAAATTGTATTTTTTTGTCGTCAACCGGATTTGAACCCGGGATCTCATGAGGGGCTTCCAATGCTGTATAACTATTTAATTAAATGATGTATATACTTAAATATTATGCATAAATATGAACAAAATATCGTATCTTTGTATGAACAATTAATGCGTTCAGTTCAGTTTAAACATAACCTAATTGTTTAACCCGAAACTCGGTCCTCCATAACGCTCGATTTCACCGCGTGGATCGCGGTTCTTTAGGATCTCGAACGCGGGCTTCGAGTCATGATCAAAAGTCTTGAAAATCTTGAAATCCCGCGCCGCCAAGCGTCGGGTTAGCTTCGCAACTTGTTTTCGCAAATCCCGCGGCGTCAGGCGCTGGGTTAACAACACAATCTGCCTCTGCTGATCTCGTTGTTGCCTCTGCAGATCTTTTTATCATCATAATGTCTTGGACGTTACGTACCCGTTGGGGGGCTTCCTCAGCCGGAACCTTCCTGCAGCCGCCTGAACGTCCACGCACCATCGTTGATGATGATCTTCCTCCCAAGTCGAACTTGCTCTGATACCAAACTGACGCCGAATTATACAACCAAGCGAGGGATCACAGCGGAATCAAAAATGAAAAGGCAAAGAAACTAGGGCACGAAGCTCTCTAGAATTCAGAATAAAAATAATATCAAAGTCTGACAAAAAATTACCCACAAGCCGCTATAAATAGCTGAAAATTATAAATTATTCCAAATAAAATAAAATTAATTCTATATAATAATTTTAGTAATTAAACAAACAATAACGAGCCATATGATTTCTGAAACGAGCCGAACCAAGCCTTTTGCGGTTTAGTCGGTTTGAACTTGCGAACCTAACTGTACCGATACCACAATATCCCCGAACAACAGGGATGTTTTTGCATGTAATCCAACTAACGAGGGTGTAAATTGTCTTTTAACCTTTTTAAAATGGATCGTATATTGATATTAATAATCAAGATCCGATCCATATCCGAATTCGATATGAATTTATTAGGATATCCGACCCGAAAGGATCCGAACACACATAGTTTTACGAAAATACCCTTAGAGTTACGAAAATTATCATTTTACCTACATATATATAAATACATTACACAATTCACTAAGAATCATGTTTTCAGGCCGAAATAAAATAATCCATTATGGTTATGGAAAATTTTGGTGGTGGTTTTGATTGAATTTGTAGACCATTTTAGACATCATTAGTGCCTTAAAACTTTGAATTACTAGCTTATATTTCATGGTAGATTTACGTTTGTCATATTGGTTAAATATTTTTAGGATATTTTTACTTTTTTATCCAAATTTTTATTTTGTGTGGTTACCTTTTTTACGTATTGTTCTGAATTTGTTACGTATTTTTTATGAGAAGTAAAAAAACTGCTCAGGATCCGAAAATGGATCCGAATAAGATTCGTATCTGGTGATTCGGATTGTCGGATCAAATATGGATATTGAAAATTAAATCCGATCCGTATTGGATCCAAATCCGTTTTGGATCCGGTCGGATATGGATCGAATATGAATCCACTTATTTTGATCGGATTCAGATATGGATATAGGTCGATTCGATTCGATCTGAATCCAATCTGTTGCCATCCCTAGTTATACTACTACTTCGTCATATTTCCTCACACTAATGACTCCACCAATCTAGTCCGTAATACCTTATGGCCCCTTTAGTTTTGTCTTGTTAGGACATTTCATGTTAAAACAAACTCCAAATCTAATATGCGCAAACAGATAACAATTTTTTTATGTGAATCTTGCAATTCAAAACTTTTATCAAATGGATTGAAGGCGGGAGATATATGAAAATAGAGAGACTAATTAATTCACTGAAAAAGACATTATATTAACTGGATTAAAAGGATCAGTCATTCGAACAACCAAAATGATTAGTAATTATAGAAGTGAAATCTTGATCAAATTTGAAAAAAAAAACATATTACTTTTATCGTTAGATGAACTGCATTGCGGATATTGACCCTAAAAAGTACTGTGAATTTAGACGGGAATTCTAATCGACCCCCTTCTGCATCATTATAATTGGAACAGGAAAATAGAAGCAACTTAAACATCATAACATTGTGGCAATACAAGACATAACGACCAGATACAAGTCATGCACTGCCCAAAATACCCATCCTAACATCATGTTCCTCATAAGTCTTTGGCGGCAATGCATTCGCTAACGGATCACCAACCATGAGAGTGGTACTCAAATTCTCAATCGACACGTGTTGCTTCTGGACTCGGTCCTCGACTACAATCATAAGAATTTTTATAATAAAATGTAACAATTCTTAATAACACATCATAAAAATCCTCATAATAAGATGGATTTTCATAGTAAGATGAACCCACAACATCACAACAATTTCTCCTAAAAGGCAAAAAACATAACATATCCAGCGTTCACTCGTATAGGTGTAACCTTTATACTTGTGTAGATCTAACAAAATTCAGATCACTTGAAAAACTATTCAAGTCACATTTGGGCATTCAATTTTATTTTTTTAATTACAGATATTATGTTACCCTAATAAAACGTAGGTCTACAACATCTGCATGCGAGAAGCAATCCATGGTTTGCTTAGAAACCCCTTATTCCCAATCATCTCCGCTATAGCAGGAGAAAGTCTTGAGGAGTTGAAAATGCAACCAACCGAGAGGTTCGTGGTTACGCCCATTAAGAGCCTAAATAACCTTGAAACAAGAAATTTCACATATTAGTCTTTTCTCAAATTAGTTATTACCTACTTTAGAGTAAATGACATTTATATACTCTAGTTCAATAAGCACATGACACGTAATAACTTCATACCATGTGTCATGTGTTGTATGAATTGGAGTACGGATACGTAATTTATTCATAATCCAACTATTTCCTTAGCACTCTAGTCAAAATTGATTCATGATTCAATGTGACCTCTCCCAGACAACTTCGGGTTTTTTCCTACATAACAGACTTTCTCTGTTTCTCATAAGTCTTCAAACCTTTAAGATGATCAACATCTTTGGAAACATCATTAGTATTACCAAATTTCACGAAACCAAAACAATTAGAATTTCCCAATCCGCATCCCTCATAACAAATGAGTTTGTTATAGGTTCATATTCACCAAATATCTTCTTCAAAACTTCACTAGTTGTTGATTTTGAAAAGAACTTTCACATAGAATACAGAACCAGCAGGTGTATTTATATCAAACTAAGTCTTGGTACATAATACTTTGATGAACTCGTTCCTATAGTGTAGACGCATCCTCACTATCAAACTCTTCTGCTTCTTCCTCTCCGGCCTCCGGCGGCGGTGTAGAGATTTCGGCATCCTTAGGATCAATAGAATCTGACTCTCCATTCACCTTCTTCTCCGCATCTACAAGCTCTACCTCCACTGATTTCTTCATCATAGGACTTTCATCAAAGACTATACTTCTTCTAAGTATAATCTTGTTATATGTCCATATCTTGTATCCCTTCAGACCTGTTCCGAAACCCATGAATACTCCCTTCTTAGCTCTTGGTTCTAGTTTGCCGTCATCAACGTGTTTAAAGCCAACGCAACCAAAGACTCTCAAATCTGAGTAATCCACTACTCTACCGGACCAGACTTTCATAGGAATCTTGCATCCTATACCTGTGTGCGGGCTCTGATTTATGAGATAGCATGCCATGGAAACTGCTTCTCCACAAAATCCTCTAGAAATAACTGCATTCGAAAGCATGCACCTTGCTTTTGCTAAAAAGTTTTTGATTCAATCTCTCGACTACACCGTTTTGCTGAGGTTTGTGCCCAACGGTGCGATGGCATGCAATACCCTGATCCCTATAGAATCCATCAAACTCTGATGAAAAAAGCGCTAAGTCGTTGTTCGTGCGCAACCTCTTCACCTTCTTTCCCACCTGGATTCTCTACTAACGTCTTCCACTCCTTGAATCTTGCGAAGGATTCACTCTTGTGCTTCATTAAAAATATCTACTTAATCCTGGAGTAATTGTCTATGATGCTGAGAAAGTACTTGTACCCATTAATCGCCTTGACTCGAGATGGACCCCAACAATCTGAATGGATATAATCAAGAGTACATTTTGTTCTATGAACCGCTTTAGGGAACTTGCTACATTTGTAGCTTCCCAAACATGCAGTGCTCACAAATCCCTAGGATCTTGGCGCAAGCCCAATGAGATACCCCTTCTTGTGAAGTTACTACATTCCACGTTCACTCATATGACCGAGACTCATATGCCACCGCTTAGTTAGATCAGCTTCCTTAGTCTCATTGAGGCAACTCCGACAGACCATATGATAGACGAACCTTGTGGAACATACAAAGTCCCATCTTTGATTCCCTTGAGTAGCACATCCGAGTTCTTGTAAACGCATAATCCTCCACCTTCACCCTTGAAACTGAAACTCTTGCTTTCAAGTAGACTCAAAGACATCAGATTCTTTGTGACAAGTGATAACTCTCTTTTAGGATTTATTATTATACTTCCATATTACTTGTAATAGGCTTATTTCACATGATTTATATGTTATATGTGCGTTAAAATGTGGAATTGACGATTTATAAGCCTAAGAGTGAAAAGTTGTGTTTCTAGCTTATTTGCGCATGTTTCTCTCATATTTGCGATGATAATTGCACGGTTAGTATTTTTTTGTGTTTCTCAGGTAAAAATAGGTGAAATGGAGCTTATGAGAGGCTCCGAGGTACTTGGTATGGAGCTAGATGAAGAGGAGAAAAGAAGACGCAAAAACGAAGCAAAGTTGGAAAAATCACACAGGACCAGCCTGCACTATTTTTGATGGTCAGAAAAATCTACAAAGAATTTTGGAGCAAGGACTGCGGCATTGGAAAGTAGACATCCGTAGCTTTCCAACGATATATGGTAGGCCCGAAGACGAGTCCGTATGAGGGAGATACAGCCTGCACAAGATCAGAAAATAATTCTGTCCGGGAATTACAAAGTAGAGGGGCTGAAGTGCAATTTCGGCCAGATTTCATTAAAATTCGTGCCCAGGCTTTGGGGAACGCATTCTTAGACCTAAAACAGAGAAGAAGCTGCTGGGGAACGAGGGAGGAAGGCTAGGAGAGACGAGGATCATGGAGAACAACGCCGGAGTCGCCGTAACGCGATTTTCGTCACGAGTTTGACTATCCCTCCTATCTTTTCTATCGTTTCTCAACACTATGAACTTGTTAGCTTATATTTTCAGATTATTTGAGTAGTTTTATTTTCTAGGATCTATGGAGAGCCTAGGGATTTGTTAGATAAGTTTTCCGGATATGTTGATTGATTCACGCTTATGGATTCATGTGATGGATTGATTTTATCTCGTTTGATGGATCGTTGAACTTGCACTATTGATACGTGCTTGGTAGGATATGAATGATCATATGAGATGTTTCAATACATATTGTGTTATCTTAGCTTAAAGTAATAGTGAATTTGCTTCTTCTAGTAATCTTGTTCTTAATTTTATGCTACCTTAGAGTCATGAACTAGGGTATCTACTTGGTGAAAGATTGATGGACTGACAGGTGAAGATTGATTAGCTTATGAATCTAGGATTGCTAGCAACCTCGTATCATGATGGACCGAAAGGAGAAGTGTTAGGGTTTGGATCAAAACGTAGGATTAAACTTAGTGCTTGTTAGGTGATATAGTTTATGGATCGACAGATGACAACTATTGAATCTAGCATAGGCTTACTTGACATCGACAGAAGATTGTGAGTACTGAAATGTGATCAAGAGCATATTCAATATTACATGTTTCAAAGCAATATCCGGAATTGTCTACTGCCCTAGGTGATCCATAGATCGCCTAGTCTTTCTTCTTATTTAATCAAGCCTTTATTTAGTCATAAAAATCAAAAAATATTGTAATTGAGTTATTTTAATATAGTCACTTGATTGGGGGTGACAACTGCTCAAATCAACAACTTTCCTCCTGTTATTTCACTTACACTCTTTAGATTTAATCTCTAATTAACAATAAACCTATTGTCTGTCCTCGTGGCCTGAGTTTCAATACTCACACTTTATTACTTCGACCGTGCACTTGCGTATACACGTAAAAAATCGTGTCAACAAGCGGTACGTGTCTTACCTCCTTCAATGTTCATGTACTCCCATCCACAGTCTTTAACCAAACTGAGCATTTTCCTATGACCTTGCAAACAACCATGTTTTTCAAATGAACGGATCCTCCATCTGCACGGTTGTAGCTTGAAAATAGCTCCTTTCTAGAACAGATATGATAAGAAGCCTCAGAGTCAAGAAACCATGCATCGGGTGAATGTGTGACATCATCTTCCAGTAGAATGAAATCATCCTCAGATGTACTCCCCTTCTCTACCACGGCTGCAGAGCCATTTTGTCCAAGTTGACCTCGTTTCTGGCAATCCCTCTTCCAGTGCCCTTTCTCCTTGCAATAAACACATACATCCTTGGGTAACTTAGAACCCGATAATTGCTTCTTCTTGTTCTTCTTACCCTTATTGCTTCACCCCCCCCTTCGCCATCAACCCAGAAGCATGGTCCTCTGTACCTATGCCTGTACCCTTATGGCGCAGTTTCCTAGCTTGGAGTACCGATCTGACCTCCTCTAGAGATTAATCATCCTTGTTCACAAGGAATGAGTGAACAAAGTTATCGTATGATGGAGGTATCGAGATCAATAACAAAATTACGACATCCTCATCATCCACCTTCTCGCCAATATTACGCAAATCTGAAAGAATTGTATTCAATTGATCAAGATGGTCCTTGAGAGTTTCGAGCATCCGCAGGGTAAAGTGACTTTGTTCTAGTGAGACTGTCCGTCATGTAGAGACTCTCCAACTTGAGCCAAAGCTTCGTTGCTTCCTTCTGATCTGCGATTTTGATGATCACGTCATCCGATAAGCACAACATAATCTTTGTATGTGTCTTCTCCCCAATACTTTGAAATCCGATGTATTGACATCCATGCCTACCTTGTACGTGGTCAAAGGTGCCCACAATCCCTTGGATTCAAGCAAGGACTCCATCTTTATCTTCCACGGACTGAAAAGTTGTTCCCTTCTGTGAACATGTCGATCTTCAACATCGATTCAAACATCGTTCATAGGACCCCAAAGGATCCTTAGCACCCAAAACCACCCCGATACAATAAGGAAACATTCCCATCCTTATTTGCCGCCTCCAGGATTCTCTTCGTTCGAAGGCTCGAAGTCTTCGTGCGAAGGTGTTCGTGCGAAGACATTCTGGTCTTCGTGCGAAGACCTCCTGGTTTGACACAGGGAGCTCTTCTACGAAGACTCTCGGATTTTGGCTAACACTTGTCTTCGTACGAAGACTTCTAGCCTTCGTGCAAAGGCACTGAGCTTTCACTTCTTCGCGCTCCTTTGAGTTTCTTCTAAGTCTTCAAGGAAGAAATCAAAGTAAATGTTCTACAAATGACTAGTGCGAAGACACTGAGCTTTCACTTCTTTTCAGAATTTCGATAAATGACACTGAGGGGTACTCACAAAACTATTCAAACGAATAGTCCAGCATACAGAATCAAAAATGAGATATATCGAAATTTTGATGAGATATATCGAAATATAGATGATAATATCATTCATCTATATTTCCCCTCTCAAGGTTCCTCAAAAGGTTCTTCAATTTACAAATTAGTAAACTCCTTTTTCAATTTACTAATCGTAACTAGAGGTATGAACTGTGGGTTTAGAACCAAATAGTAAATGTTTAGCCATAAACTTAACCAAACCGATCCTCTTTTTTAGAAAGACCAAACAGAACCTTTTATCAACAGTTCAGTTCACATTTATTCAATTTCCCTGGTTAAAACTACGATTAATATATTAAAATCCTAAATTTAGTATATACTCTTTGACTCTTTAAATTTCAACAAAACCCAAATGATTTGGCCTATTTAATATAACTATATAATTAAATTATGTATATAATTAAATATTATGCAAATGATTTTATAGTTCGGTTCAAATTATGTATATTTATGCATAATATTTATAATTAATTATGTACATAATAAAATACTAGGCCTATATGGTAATATTTCATTATGTATATATAATTAAATACTATGCATATATGGTAATATTTAATTATGTATAACTATTTAATTAAATATTATATATCTATTTTTATTTTGAGAAATTGTATTTTTTTTGTCGTCAACCGGATTTGAACCATGGACCTCATGCAGGGGCTTCCAACGCTGTATAACTATTTAATTAAATTATGTATATACTTAAATATTATGCATAAATGTTCCTCAAAAAAAATATTATGCATAAAATATGAACAAAATATGTTATCTTTTTATGAATAATTAATGCGTTCATTTCAGTTTAACCTATCTTGAAAAAACATAACCTAACTGTTTAATCCTTTCAGGAATTAAACAAACCATAACGAGCCATATAATTTCTGAACCGAGCCGAACCGAGCCGTTTACGGTTTCGTCGGTTTGAACTTGCGAACCCAACTGTAATGATAACACTGGGGAAACATCTTGAGATATGTCTGGAGAAAAAGGATAGTCAGACGGGTTTTACCAGTTCCAGGCGCGTGCGATATAATGCAGCCACCTCCCGCATTGTCATTTTCCTTCTTCAGCTCATCAAGGTTAATTGTTCCCGCCATGTTCTTCCACTGAAACTCAAATCCCTCTTGTTGATATGGGTACATGTTCATTCTTATGCCGGGTATGAGGCTCCAAACAATATCGATGCTGTGATTGTGAAGGTTTTCCTCATCATCTTCACGACTACGAAAGTCAAACTTGTCAAGAAACGGTTTCAGTACTATGTTAAATGAGCAAATTGAGAGGTACTCACAAAAGATGGCATGACGTCTTTGATATCGGTCACTACTTTGTGGCAACGATTGCAGATGAGACAAATCTCCTCGTCGAGGCAAGCATCGTGCCCCTCCTCAGAGCAAATGGTGTCTGCATTTCGTTCTGCTTCTGGATAATGCTCTGCTTCATCTTCGATCTGCAGGTCATTTCAACATCAGTTGGTCACTTTCACACTATAAGAACAATGGAGGAAGCAAATTAATTTAACCCATGAATCTGGATAAATTAACAGCAATTCACTGTTCAACGCACTGATGGTTTGCTAGTATGAAATATGATTAGCGATTATTAACATGGTGAGAAATTTTAGTATGTTAGGAAGAATAAATTAATTATATGTTTCCACAAAATCGATCGAAAAGTGAACATATATAGGGCAATTTGAAGAAAGATCAAGTATTCATTACCTTGTGATTGTGAGTGGCTGTTTCTTTATATTGCAAGTGAAAATTCATCTCATCAAACAACCCTTCACATTCAAGCTCAAGTTCAACTTCTTCTGGTTCGAATTCCTCATCACTATCTGGAAATCTGAACTTCAAAGGAAGTGTTGTGCTGCTTTCTGAAGGGGGCACCGTATCTTGAGCTGCATTGCTACCATGAACAATGCTTTCCACTAGAATGTTCACCACGTGACTGCTCTTTTTCTTCACATTTCTCCGTTCTTGTACCTTCATCTCAACATGCCCCTTTTCTCCATCAGCAACTTCCCTTTTTCCTTCACAATCGTTATCCTCTTCATTAAGGCTTTCTTTTGCCGACCCTTTCCCTACTTTCAACACTTTTCTGCCATCACGATGACCCTTGAGCTTGTTGTTACTTTTCATATTTTCTTCTTCCTTTCTGTATACACTCGATGAAGCACCACACTCTTTGATCTCATCCCTCCCATATTTATTGTCCTTGTCATCGTCATCAGAATCAATCTTGATCACCTTACCATCATAGTCATTATTTCCAATTTTATCAGTCACTATCACATCATCCTCATCCGTATCACAACTGGACTCATTAGAGCTTGAATCATTTGAATTTTTCAATGAATGGTTGTTGAAGAACTCAGTGGAGGTGGAGCATGGAGATGCAAAGAAGAAGGTGGAGGGAGAGTCGGATCCTATTGATCCTAAGGATGCTAAAATCTCTACACCGCCACCGGAAGCCGAAGAGGAAGAAGCAGAAGAGTCTGATTGTGAGGATGTGTCTACACTAGAGGAACCAGTTCATCAAAGTATTGTTGAAGGAATACCAAGGAGATTCATAAAGCCTCAACCGTGATACAGGTATGATGGTATGGTGGGATATGCATTACAGGTAGCGGAAGAGGTAGAGGATGAGTCATCCTCCTACTGTCCTATAAGGCCTATATATCTAGTTCTGAGTCAACTCAATAGATTGTCGCAATGGGAGAGGAGATTCAGTCTCTTAGAAAGAACTCGACTTGGGAGTTTGTTAAATTGCCTGCGGGAAGGAAGATAGTCAGTTGCAAGTGGGTTTTCAGAAGAAAGGAAGGAACTCCTTATGGAGAGGGCGCCAAGTATAAGGAAAGGCTAGTTGCAAGAGGGTTCAGTCAGAACGAGGGACTTGACTACAACGAGATCTTCTCACCGGTGGTCAGACATACTTCTATCCGGGTGCTACTAGCTTTAGTGGCATACCACGACTTCGATCTTGAGTAATTGGATGTCAAGACAACTTTTCTCCATGGAGAGTTGGAAGAAGAGATATACATGAGCCAACCGGAGGGGTTCCAAGTTCCCAGAATAGAGAACCACGTGCAAGTTGAAGATATCTCTCTACGGACTCAAGCAGTCACCAAGGCAATGGTACAAGAGGTTTGACAGCTTTATGTTGAAGATTGATTACCACAAGTGCGAGTATGATTGGTGCGTGTATCACAAGAATTTGAATGGTGGATCACGTATTTACCTGGTTCTGTATGTGGATGACATTCTGGTTACAACTTAGAATATCAAGGACATCAGAGAACTGAAGAAGTCCCTTAGCGCGGGATTCGACATGAAGGATCTGGGAGCTGCTCGAAAGATATTGGGAGTTGAGATCTATAGAGACGGGAAGAAGAAGAAGCTCTTCTTGTCACACGAGGGATACATCAAGAAGATCTTAAGTTGATTTGGGATGTTATCAGCTAAAGCTATAAATACTCCTATGGCAACTAACAACAAGCTAGGAATGTACACCGTTCAGACTGAGGAGGAGGAGAAAGAGTACATGTCCAAGGTTCCATATGCTAGCGCAGTTGGAAGCCTTAAGTGTGCTATGGTTTGTATTCGATCGGACATAGCATTCGATGTTAGTGTGGTTAGTCATTTTATGGCTCAACCATGGAAGAACCATTGGCAGGCGGTGAAGCGCATATTCAGGTACCTTAAGGGTACGTCAGGCATTGGATGTTCTGGATGTTAGAATGATTTTTCAGTGTTTGTGTCTCTATTATCGGCCGGTATCCTGGTTGTTTGGCTTTGGAGAAAAGA
Source organism: Linanthus parryae (assembly GCA_023055425.1). NCBI lineage: Eukaryota > Viridiplantae > Streptophyta > Magnoliopsida > Ericales > Polemoniaceae > Linanthus > Linanthus parryae. The sequence continues at coordinate 832,837 of JALGPY010000006.1, forward strand.
TGTGGATTTTTGGATCATCTGTTAACTTTTTTATAATGGTTATTTATTTGAAGTTGAACACCTATTTAAGAATGATTATGTACCATGGATTAGTTTGATATAAGTACACCTCCTTGGTTCTGTATTTTATGTGAAAGTTCTTTTCGAAATCAACAACTAATGAAGAATTGAAGAAGATATATGGTGAATACGAACCTATAACCAGTGCAGTTGTTACGAGGGATATGGATTGGGAAATCCTAATTGTTTTGGTTTCGTGAAATTTGGTAATACTGATGATGTTGCCAAAGATGTTGAAGACTTATGGGAAACAGAGAAAGTCTGTTATGTAGGGAAAACCCGAAGTAGTCTGGGAGAGACATTGAACCATGAATGAATTTTTAGTAGACTGCTAAGGAAATCGTTGGATTATTAAGAAATGATGTGTCCGTACTCCAATACAAACAACAAATGCCACATGGTATGAGTTATTACGTGTCATGTGCTATATGGACTGGAGTAAGGAACCGTCATTTACTCTAAAGTAGGTAATAACTACTTTGAGAAAAGACTAATATGAAATTTCTTATTTCAAGGTTATTCAGGCTCCTAATGGGCGTAACCAAGAGCCTCTCGGTTGGTTGCATTTTCAACTCCTTAAGACTTTCTCCCGCTCTAGCGAGATGATTGGGAATAAGGGGTTTCTATGCAAACCATGGATTGCTTCTCTCATGCAGATGTTGTAGACCTGCGTTTTATTAGGGTAACATAATATGTGTAATTAAAAAAATATAATGATACGGAAGGGGGTCGATTGAAATTCTCGTCTAAATTCACAACATTTTTTTAGGGTCAATATCCGCAATGCAGTTCATCCAACGATAAAACTAATATGCTTTTTTTTTTTTTCAAATTTGATCAAGATTTCACTTTTATAATTACTTATCATTTTGGTTGTTCGAATGACTGATCCTTTTAATCCAGCTAATATAATGTCTTTTTCGGTGAATTTAATTAGTCTCTCTATTTTCATATATCTACCGCTTTAAACCCATTTGATAAAAGCTTTGAATTGAGAGATTCATATAAAAAAATTTGCTATATGTTTGTGCATATTAGATTTGGAGTTTGTTTTAACAAGAACTGTCCTAACAAGACAAAATTAAAGGGGCCATAAGGTATTACGGACTGGATTGGTGGAGTCATTAGTGTGAGGAAATATGACAATGTAGTAATATAACAGTTATGATTCACATTAATGGTTAAAGCTAATTCTATTTTTCTAAATCGTGATCATGTGTCAAGTTCTTTTCTTGAAGATAGTTTTCAAATTTATTTATCTATATTTTACTCAATAGGTTTAGTTGACTAATTGGGAGAACGTAAACCTACGTTTTATTAACGGCCCACTAACCCAATTGTTTTAGTTGGATTTCATTAAGTAACATAATTGCCAAAAATTGCATTCTCTAATTGAGTATTTGATGTTTTAATGTAATAATCCATTATTTCTTGAAAAAAGAATGTAATAATCCACTATTCGTATTAAGGGCCATAATGGTTGGCATTTACTGATAGTATGTATTCATTATACTTGGCCCTATTTTTCTCGTCAATAAAAAGAGACATGAGTCCTCCTCTCATAATTGACGAAATCAACATAAGTTCCATTTGTAAACGAAAAGATTAAGGATTATTGAACGTGAGAGAGAAGAAGGAGAGTCCGTTAACTACAGTTCCAATTCAAGGGAGGAGGTTCGTTGTTATCGAGTTCAGTTAAACAAAGGATTAAGGGTTGCGCTCTGATCAATTCCATGGAGAACGGTATATTTATTTCTTTTTTCAGTTTTGCATGTTCTTGAGACGAATTGAATTTCAATATTATGTGATTAGAGTTTTGTGTATTACATTTAGTTAAAGTTTACATTTGGTATATGATACTTTGTATTGACATCGATTCGTCTTAGAATTATCGAATATGCAATCATACTTTTGTTTTCCGACTTGAACAGTTTCCGGGGTGAACTGTTTCTAGTTTAGACGATCTGGTTCCGTGGATGACGGACAAATATGCGTAATCATTGTGGTAAAGAAATGTTTTTTGAGAAAAAAAACAAACCAAACAGAGCCTTAAATTAAGTATTTTCTCTCCTCACCTTCCGGACAAATTGGCATGGCTGGCCTCTCCCGCCTGTTATAGAAAAAAATTAAGTCTTTTCTTTCTTTCTTTCTTGTGCTTCTCTCTCTTTCTCTCTCAGTCTACTCTGTGTCCTGCTTCATTCAAAACCTCTGTGAGAGCCAAGAAACAGAGCAACACCCCCCTCTCTGTTCTGTTGATCGGAAATGTCCTCGTCGGTGGCGAGTAGGACGAGGAAGCAGACGAGGGCTCGGCTCTTGCAGATGTACAGAGAACAGAGGAGGATCAAGGAGGCCTCTTCTTCTGGGTCCAAGAACGGAGAACCCACAATTTGGGTTTTGGACGAGGAAGCAGATGAGGGCTCGTCTCAAAGTACTAATTATTAAATTTCGATTCTGAATTCATGAAACTACACAGAGCTCAAAAATGGCTAAAAAAAATAATCCCACTTTTTCTTGGTTTTCAAACAATAAAAGCCTTTTCTTTTTTTTGCTGCATCTTGTGGTTTAGAAGATCTTGGTAAGCTTGATTTCATGATTTTGAGTTTCATCAAAAGTTCAGATCCTTGCTTGTGAGACTGAAATAAGCTAAAAAAAAGCCTAGTTACTTTTAATGGTTGTGAAACAAGAAGATTACTTAAAAGCTGCTTATTTGCTCCCAGATACTTAGCCTTATCATACTTCCTCATGTGAAGTATGATAAGAAGCTGAAATTGAAGGTTTTTTAAACTTTGAATCTGCATTTGTTAGTTACCTTCTTCTGCACTATGATTGATTGTGAGTTTTGCATTTTTCTTGTTTTCTGGTCTTCTTGCTTCATTTCTTTACTTGACAAATGAAAAGCTTTGTTTTCATCTCATTCATTGCAGAAACTTGGGTTTTCTTGAATTAATGTCCCTCAGTGTTTGGAAATTGTTTTCTTGTTCCTATAACTTTCTTGAATTTTCTTGTTTACTGGTCTTGTTGGATGCTATAAGACATCCCGCAAGAAGAAAATGGAAGTTATCGCAGGTTTAATTGTTTTTCTTCTGTCTGCTCTCCCAGATACTAATCAAGATAATAAGCAAAATGAAGTTGAGGAGAATCATGCCAAGGGTGTAACTGCTGAACATGCCGAAAATGCAAATATAAAAGGTATCAAGAATCTTTCTATTTCCTTGTTCTTTCCCAATCTTTAGTTTATCAAGTCTGCATTACTTAAATATGGAGTAGTTTATTAGAAGTATGTCGATATCCTACTCAAATAGGAATTGTTGTTCCGGTGATAAAGGAAACTTATGCACATCAACTTAGTTGTCAGAAGAAACTCCTATTAGTGAAGTGATTAAGCATAGATGAGAAAGTTGAAATCACACAGAACGCAAATCCTTTAATCATGGGATAATTATATGTACCGTCTTATGCAGGCTTTGATGAAGGCAGAGAGTCAGCTCCAGACAAGATGGTTGAATCATCAGATGATTCTGATGAGGAAATGTCTAGCAACTCGTCTGGTTCGGAGACTGAAAACTCAGATGACGAGGATTTTAGCATTTATGAGGATTCTGACGAAGGTGATTCAAGCTCTGATGAGTCCAGTTCTGAGACGGATGAGGATGATGTGACAGTGACTGGTAAAATTGGAAATGATGATCATGATGGTAAGGTGATAGGGATTGATTCTGATGACATGAAAGAGATTAATAAAGAAGGGAGGGATGGAATCAAAGAGCGTGGTGCTTCATCGAGTGCATACAGAAAGGAAGAAGAAAGCTGGAAAAGTAGCAAGAAGCGCAAGGGTCGTCGTGATGGCAGAGAAGTTTTGAAAATTGGGAAAGGGCCGGCAAAAGAAAGCCTTAATGAAGAGGATAGCGATTGTGAAGGAAAAAGGGAAGCTGCTGATAGAGAAAAAGGGCATGTTGAGACGAAGGTACAAGAGCGGAGAAATGTGAAGAAAAAGAGCAGTCGGGTGATGAACATTCTAGTGGAAAACATTGTTCATGGTAGCAATGCAGCAGCTCAAGATACGGCACCCCCTTCAGGAAGCAGCACAACACTTCCTTTGAAGTTCAGATTTCCAGATAGCGACGATGAAATCGAATCAGAAAAGGATGAACTTGAGCTTGAATGTGAAGGGTTGTTTGATGAGATGTATTTTAACTTGCAATATAAAGAAACAGCCACTCACAATCGCAAGGTAATGAATACTTGATCTTTCTTCAAATTGGCAAATAAATGTTTACTTTTTTATCGCTTTTGTGGAAACATATAATTGTTTTCTGCTTCCTAACATACTAAAATTTCTCACCATGTAAGGAATCGCTAATCAGATGTTATACTAGCAAACCATCCGTGCATTAAACCTAACAACAGATGTTTCGGCTACACATTTTCATCTTCCGGATAGTAAACTGAACAGTGAATTGCTGTTAATTTATCCCGATTCATGGGTTAAATTGATTTGCTTACTCCATTGTTCTTATAGTGTGAAAGTGACCAACTGATGTTGAAATGACCTGCAGATCGAAGATGAAGCAGAGTATTATCCAGAAGCAAAACAAAATGCAGACACCATTTGTTCTGAGGAGGGGCACGACACTTACCTCGATGAGGAGATTGGTCTGATCTGCAACCGCTGCAACAGAGTTGTGACGGAGATCAAAGACGTCATGCCATCTTTTGTGAGTACCTCTCAATTTGCTCATTTAACATACTGAAACCATTTCTTGCTAGCTTCACTGATGTATCATCTATATTTCCATGTATCTCATTTTTTTTCGCAATGCTGCAGGCTAAAGATAGGAGAATTGAAATAGAGAGGAGAAGGTACATTTCTGGCAAGGATTCTGTCCTTGACAAGTTTGACTTCCGTTGCCCTGAAGATGATGTGCAAAACCTTCACAGTCAAACCATCGGTACTGTTTGGAGCCTCATACCTGGCATAAGAGTGAACATGTACCCACATCAACAAGAGGGCTTCGAGTTCCTGTGGAAGAACATGGCGGGAACAATTAACCTTGATGAGCTAAAGAAGGAAAATGACAATGCGGGAGGTGGCTGTATTATATCGCACGCTCCTGGAACTGGTAAAACCCGTCTGACCATCCTTTTCCTCCAGACATATCTCAAGATGTTTCCCCAGTGTTATCCGGTCATCATTGCTCCGGCTGGGATGTTGCTAACCTGGGAAGAGGAGTTTAAGAAATGGAACTTTGAGTTCCCCTTCCATAACCTAAACAACCCCGAGTTTTCTGGCAAGGAAAGTGATAGTTTCCGTAGATTGATCTCCTCAAACAAGTGCCAGGATAGGAAAGTGGCACGACTGGTGAAATTGGGGTCGTGGAGCGAGGGCAAGAGTGTGCTTGGGATAAGCTACAGTCTTTACGGCAGGAAGACAAAGAAAATGAAGGCCGTTCTTGGTTATCAGGACGAACAGGTGAGGAAAGTGCTACTTGAGCGGCCAAAGTTGGTGATTCTGGATGAAGGTCACACGCCGCGGAACAAAAAGAGCAGCATATGGAAATGTTGCTTGGAGCTCCAAACTGAAAGGCGAATCATCCTTTCAGGAACCCCATTTCAGAACAGTTTTAATGAGCTGTTTAACACCTTAGAGCTTGTGAGGCCTTCCTTGGCTAAAGCACTAGATAAAAAACTAAGGTTTGTTGATGTGCCGCGACAAAGTGCTAGTAAACACTCCAGAAAACGGCTGAGATATGAAGAACCTTCTTCTGATGTGGCGATTGAGAGTCTCAAAGTTGCTATGGCGCCGTTTGTTCATGTCCACAGAGGTAGCATTCTTCAAGAGAGTCTTCCTGGCTTGAGGGATGCTGTTATTCTTTTGAAGCCATCAGAACTGCAGAAGAAGCTGATTGAGGGAAATCAACAACTTCAGAAGAAAGATCTTCAGGGGACTTTTGAGTTTGAGTATCATGAAGCTATGCTTTCAGTTCACCCGTGTCTCTCTAAGGACAAAGGATCATCCCTCATTGAAAAGAGCAAGCTGGAGAAGCTCAGGCTTGATTACGATGAAGGGGTCAAAACTAGGTTCACTGTGGCACTTATCCATCTGAGTCTCAGCAAACCAGAGAAGGAGAAGGTTCTTGTCTTCAGTCAGTATATCGATCCGTTGGATTTGATTAGGGACCAGCTGAGAGAACATCTTGGTTATGGAAGTAATGAGGTTCTGCAAATGCAAGGGCATATTGACCAGAAATCAAGAAAAAGCATGATTGATAAATTTAATGATCCCAACAGTTCTGCCAAGGTGATGCTGGCGTCGACAAAATGCTGTTCTGAGGGAATAAGCCTTGTTGGTGCTTCAAGGGTTGTTCTGTTGGATGTTGCTTGGAACCCCTCTGTGGAAAGCCAGGCCATAAGCCGTGCATTTAGGATTGGGCAAAACAGAGTGGTCTACACTTACCATTTGATGACTTCAGGCACCACAGAGGTTGACAAGTACTGTAGACAGGCCGAGAAAGACAGATTCTCTGAACTGGTGTTTGCTCAGAAGAACAGCGAGAAGAGGTTGAAGCGGCCGGTGGAGATCAGCGATGACATGATATTGGAGAAGATGCTGGAGAATGAGAAGCTCAAAGGTATGTTTCAGAAGATCATACACCAGCCTAAAGAGAAGAAATTGCTCGAATGCTTTGGCATACCTTCCTATCCTCAATAGTTCTAGAAGAGTTTCCTTTGATTTGCCCAAATTGGGTGTGGTGGAGGCATTTGAATCTGTCGTTTCTCTTATGTAACTTCACAAATTACCCCAGTTCTCTTATTTGGCAAAGATGTTTTAAAACTTATAAATTTGTTTGGTTATCAAAAGTAGGTTTTGGTACTTGTCCTTGCACACTATTTATCCATTATAATCTTTATCTTTCTATATGAAAAGCTGGCATCAAGCAGGTGTACTACATAGTACCTAAGTTACCACAATCCTGTTTAACTACAGGCATTGCAAGCAGGTATAATTTCATGGTAAGCATTCCTTTGGTATGTAAATAAGCGTACCTGTCGCGTGTCTGAGTTTGTTTAATCTCTGTGTATGAACTCACATAGTGAATCTGCATATACTTTTGAGCAGATTGCCTTTTTCTTCGCAATGCTCGAGTGCAGATAGCAAAGTACTTTTGATATCATGTCAATGCTTGTGTCTCGGTTATCTGCTTGCGTACTTGTTTGTTTTCAAGTAAAAATGTTTCCTTTGTTGAATATGAAACTCCCGTAAACTTGTTGCTGATGGTTTTTGGTTCTTCTGTGAACTGTTTTTTTGAACAATGATTCTGTACCAGTTTACAGAATGATTCTGTACCAGGACTGAGTTTTATATCGGTATGACATCAAACTCAGTGTTCGTGTCTCAGTTATCTTCTTGCTTACTTGTTGTTTGGTTTTCAGGAAAAAATGCACATTTTATTGGTTGAATATGAAACTAGGAAACTTGCTGATGGTCTTTTGGTTCTTCTGTGAACTGTTTCAATAGTTTTAGGACTGTTTGGTTCTCGTTCTGGAGAATGATTCTGCATTTGGAGACCTGTTTGAGATTGATTATGTACCAGGTCTCTGTTTGATGCAAGTATACCTGCTTGATTCGGTATTCTATGTGAAAGTTCATTTTAGAATCAACATCTTATGAAGATTCAAATCCAAGTGTTTTCAAAATACGTAATATTGTTTGATATTATTGCTTACAATTGCTTGGAGTTGCAGAGGATCAATTCCTTCTCACTTTGATGAGAATCAGTTAGAGCATGGGCATTTTGCATTAGAGGAGTAACTTGGGTTATGCTTCTGGAGATGGACCAGACCGAGGTTTTGCATTTTGCTCGAATTACCACCAGATACAAAGGTTGCTGATGTTCTGAGGAATTTTATTGTTTCCTGGATGGAATCGGGAAAACATTCTACTACAATAGTGAAAGCCTGAAAGGGTACTTTTAGGTTCCATTTTCACAGTTTTGAATTGTTTTTTTTTTTTTTTTTTTTTTTTTAGTCTTCCTGGTCACTTTCCATTTTACAAGCATTTTTATGCACTCAAACTGGATAGTTTCCATCACTTTCTGTGTTTAAATTTGAATTATGGTTCTGCATATTGTGGTATTGGTACAGTTAGGTTCGCAAGTTCAAACCGACTAAACCGTAAACGGCTCGGTTCGGCTCGGTTCAAAAATTATATGGCTCGTTACGGTTTGTTTAATTCCTAAAAGGGTTAAACATTTAGGTTATGGTTTTTAAGACAGGTTAAACTGAACTGAACGCTTTAATTGTTCATACAAAGATAACATATTTTGTTCATATTTTTGCATAATATTTAAGTGTATACATAATTTAATTAAATAGTTATACAGCTTCGGAAGCCCCTGCATGAGGTTCCGGGTTCAAATCCGGTTCACGACAAAAAAAAATCTCAAAAAAATAAAATAGATATATAATATTTAATTAAATAGTTATACGTAATTAAATATTACCATATATGAATAGTATTTAATTATATACATATTTAATTGTATATACATAATTCAATATTACCATATATGAATAGTATTTAATTATATACATATTTAATTGTAAATATAATGTATAAGTATACATAATTTGAACGGAACTATAAAATCATTATGCATAATATTTAATTATATACATAATTTAATTAAATAGTTATATTCAATAGGCCAAATCATTCGGGTTTTGTTGAAATTTGAAGAGTAAATACTAAATTTAGGATTTTAATATATTAATTGCAGTTTTAACCAGAGAAATTGAATAAATGTGAACCGAACTGTTGATAAAAGGTTCAGTTTGGTCTTTCAAAAAAAGGGATCGGTTTGGTTAAGTTTTTGGCTGAAGATTTACTATTTGTTTCTAAACCGAACAGTTCATACCTCTAGTTACGATTAGTAAAGTAAAAAAGGAGTTTAGACGTGTTGGGATGTGCCTTGAAGACTTAGAAGAAACTCAAAGGAGCGCGAAGAAGTGAAAACTCAGTGTCTTCGCACGAAGACACGAAGACAAGTGTTAGCCAAAGTCCGAGAGTCTTCGCAGAAGAGTTCCCTGTGTCAAACTAGGAAGGTCTTCGCGTGAAGACCAGAATGTCTTCGCACAAACACCTTCGTACGAAGACTTCGGGCCTTTGTATGAAGAGAATCCTGGAGGCGGCAAATAAGGATGGGAATGCTTCCTTATTGTATCGGGGAGATTTTGGGTGCTATAATAGGATCATTGGGGGGTCCTATGAACGTGTGTAAACATATTTGGTCGTTCATACTCATTGAATAAAGGTCTTTCTTCCCCTTGGACGTAGTTAGCTTGATTTGAGCTAGTGAACCACGTAAATCTTGTGTGATTGCATCTTTCGTTATCGTTCGTGAGGCGTGAGTGATCGTGAGAGGTGTAAAAAACTGGTATCAGAGCTTAGGTCAAGATTACTCCACCAAGAATGATGTTCGAATCGATGTTGAAGATCGACATGTTCACATGAGGGAACAACTTCGGTCTGTGGAAGATAAATATGGAGTCCTTGCTTAAATCGCAGGGATTGTGGACATCTTTGACCACGTACAAGGGAGGCATCGATGTCAATACATCGGGTTCAAGGTATTAGAGGATAAGGCACATGCAAAGATTATGCTGTGCTTATCGGATGACGTGATCATCGAAATCGCATATCAGAAGGAAGCAACAAAGATTTGGCTCAAGTTGGAGAGTCTCTACATGACGCAAAGTCTCACTAGCATGTTGATGCTAAAAAAAGGCTCTTCACCCTGCGGATGCTCGAGGTACTACTCTCAAGGACCATCTTGATCAATTGAACACAATTCTTTTAGATTTGCGTAATATTGGCGAGAAGGTGGATGACGAGGATGCCGCGCTTTGTTTTTGATCTTGTTACCTCCATCGTACGAGAACTTTGATCAGTCATTCCTTGTGATCAAGGATGACTTATCTCTAGAGGAGGTCAGATCGGCACTCCATGGTAGGGAATTGCGCCATAAGGATGCAGACATGGGTATAGAGGACCATGCTTCTGGGTTGATGGCAACCGGGGGGGGGGGGGGAGCAAGAAGGTTAAGAAGAACAAGAAGAAGAAATTATCGGTTCTCAGTTACCCAATGATGTCTATGCTTATTGCACAGAGAAAGGGCACTGGAAGATGGATTGCCCAAAACGATTCAACTTGGACAGAATGGCTCTGCAGCCGTGGTAGAGAAGGGGAATACACCTGAGGATGATTTCGTTCTATTGGCGGATGATGTCACACATTCACCCGATGCGTGGTTTCTTGACTCTGAGGCTTCTTATCATATCTATTCTAACATGGAGCTATTTTCAAGCTACAACCGTGCAGATGGAGGATCCGTTCATATGGAAAACTTAGCTGTTTGCAAGGTCATAGGAAAATGCTCAGTTAGTTTAAAGACTGTGGATGGGAATACATGCACATTGAAGGAGGTAAGACACGTACCGCTTGTCACAAAGAATCTGATGTCTTTAAGTCTACTTGACAACAAGTGTTTCAGTTTCAAGGGTGAAGGTGGAGGATTATGCGTTTACAAGGACTCGGATGTGCTACCGAAGGGGTCAAGGATGGGACTTTGTATGTGTCACAAGGTTCGGCTATCACATGGTCTGTCGGAGTTGCCTCAGCCGAGATTAAGGAAACTGATCTAACTAAGCTGTGGCATATGAGGCTCGTTCATATGAGTAAACGTGGAATGTAGGAACTTCACAGGAAGGGTTATCTCACTGGGCTTGCGCCCAAGAGCATAGGGTTTTGTGAGCATTGCGTGTATGGGAAGCTACATCGTAGCAAGTTCCCTAAAGCGGTTCATAGAACGAAAGGTACTTGATTATATCCATTCTGATAGTTGAGGTCCATCTCAAGTCGAGGCGATTGGCGGGTACAAGTACTGTCTCATCATCATAGACGACTACTCCAGCATGACTTGGATATTTGTAAAGAAGCACAAGAGTGAAATCTTCACAAGATTCAAGGAGTGGAAGACGCTAGTAGAGAATCAGGTGGAAAAGAAGGCGAAGAGGTTGCGCACGGACAACGGCTTATAGTTTTGTTCATCAGAGTGTGATGGATCCTGCAAGGATCAGGGTATTGCACATAATCGCACCGTTCGGCACACACCACAGCAAAACGGTGTAGCTGAGAGAATGAATCAGAATTTTTTTAGCAAAAGCAAGGTGCATGCTCTTGAATGCAGGTCTTTCTAGAGGCTTTTGGGGAGAATCAGTTTCCAAGGCATGCTATCTCATAAATCGAACCCCGCACACAGGTATAGGATGCAAGATTTTTATGGAAGTCTGGTCCGGTAGAGTAGTGGATTACTCAGGTTTGAGAGACTTGGTTTGAGTTGCCTATTATCACGTTGATGACAGAAAACTAGAACCAAGAGCTAAGAGGGGAGTATTCATGGGTTTCGGAACAGGTGTGAAGGGATACAAGAGATGGACAGATAAGAAGATTATACTTAGCAGAAGTGTAGTCTTTGACGAAAGTTCTATGTTGAAGAACTCAATGGAGGTGACGCTTGGAGATGCAGAGAAGAAGGTAGAGGGAGAGTCGGATCCTATTAATCATAAGGATGTTGAAATCTCTACACCGCAGCCGGGAGCCGAATAGGAAGAAGCAGAAGAGTCTGATAGTGAGGATGCGTCTACACTAGAGGAACCAGTTCATCAAAGTATTGTTGAAGGAATACCAAGGAGATTCATAAAGCCTCCAGCGTGATACAGGGATGATGGTATGGTGGGATATGCATTACACTTAGCGGAATAGGTAGAGGATGAGCCATCCTCCTACAAGGCTTCTATATCTAGTTCTAAGTCAGCACAATGGATTGCTGCGATGGGAGAGGCGATGGAGTCTCTTAGCTAGAACTCGACTTGGGAGCTTGTTAAATTTCTGCGGGACGGAAGATAGTCAGTATAAGGCAAGGCTAGTTGCAAGATGGTTCAGTTAGAAAGAGGGAGTTGACTACAACGAGATCTTCTCACCGGTTGTCAGACATACTTCTATTCGAGTGCTACTAGATTTAGTGGCATACCACGACCTAGATCTTGAGAAATTGGATGTCAATATAAATTTTCTACATGGAGAGTTGGAAGAAGAGATATACATTAACCGGAGGGGTTCCAAGTTCCCGGAAGAGAGAACTACGTGTGCAAGCTGAAGAGAACTCTCTATGGACTCAAGCAGTCACCAAGGAAATGGTACAAGAGGTTTGACAGCTTCATGTTGAAGATTAATTACCACAAGTGCGAGTATGATTGGTGAGTGTATCACAAGGATTTGGATGGTGGATCACGTATTTACCTAGTTCTGTATGTGGATGTCATTCTGATTGCAACTCAGAATATCAAAGACATCAGAGAACTGAAGAGGCCCCTTAGCGCGGAATTCGACATGAAAGATCTGGGAGCTGCTCGGAAGATATTGGGAGTTAAGATCTATCGAGACAGGAAGAAGAAGAAGTTTTTCTTGTCACACTAGGGATACATCAAGAAGAGCTTAAGTTGATTTGGGATGTAATCACCTAAAGCTATAAATACTCCTATGGCAACTAACAGCAAGCTAGGAGTTTACACCGTTCAGACTGAGGAGAGGAGAAGGAGTACATGTCCAAGGTTCCATATGCTACCGCAGTTGGAAGCCTTATGTATGCTATGGTTTGAACTCGACCAGACATAGCATTCGATGTTAGTCGTTTTATGGCTCAACCAGGGAAGGGCCATTGGCAGGCGGTGAAGTGCATATTCAGTTACCTTAAGGGTACGTCAGACATTGGATGTTCTGGATGTTAGAATGATTTGTCAGTGTTTTTGTCTCTGTTACTGTCCGGTATCCCGGTTGTTTGGTTTTGGAGAAAAGATGTGGATTTTTGGATAACCTGTTAACTTTTTTAAAATGGTTATGTATTTGAAGTTGAATACCTGTTTAAGAATGATTATGTACCAGAACTTAGTTTGATATAATTACGCCTGCTTGGTTCTGTATTCTATGTGAAATTTCTTTTCGAAATCAACAACTAATGAAGATTTGAAGAAGATATTTGGTGAATACGAACCTATAACTAGTGTAGTTGTTATGAGATATGTGCATTGGGAAATCCTAATTGTTTTGGTTTCGTGAACTGTTGTAATACTGATGATGTTGCCAAATATGTTGATCATCTTAAAGGTATGAAGACTGATGGGAAATAGAGAAAGTGTGTTATGTAGGGAAAAACCCGAAGTAGTCTGGGAGAGACATTGAATCATGAACCAAGTTTGAGTAGAGTGCTAAGGAAATAGTTGGATTATGAAGAAATGATGTGTCCGTACTCCAATTTATGCAACACATGACACATGGTATGAATTTATTACGTGTCATGTGCTATATGGACTGGAGTGCTGAAACATCATTTACTCTAAAGTAGGTAATAACTACTTTGGGGAAAGACTAATATGTGAAGGTTATTGAGGCTCTTAATGGGCGTAACCAAGACCCTCTCGGTTGGTTGCATTTTCAACTCCTCAAGACTTTCTCCTGATCTAGCGAAGATGAATGAGAATAAGGGGTTTCTAAGCAAACCATGGATTGTTTCTCGCATGCAGATTTTGTAGACCTACGTTTTATTAGGGTAACATAATTTGTGGAATTAAACAAATAGAATTGAATTCCCAAAGGTGGCTTGAATAGTTTTTCAGGTGATCTGAATTATGTTAGACCTACACAAGTATAAAGTTTACACCTATACGAGTGAACACTAGATATGTTGTTGTCTTTAGGAGAAATTGTAGTGATGTTGTTAGTTCATCTTATTATGAATATTGGTCATATTATGAGGATTTTTATGATGTGTTATTAAGAATTGTTACATTTTATTATAACAATTATTATGATTGTAGTCAAGGACCGAGTCCAGAAGCAACACGTGTTGATTGAGAATTTGAGTACCGCTCTCATGGTTGGTGATCTGTTAACGAATGCATTGTCGCCAAAGACTTATGAGGAACATGATCTAGGATGGGCATTTTGGGCAGTGCATGACTTGTATCTGGTCGTTATGTCTTGTATCGCCACAATGTTATGATGTTTAAGCTGCTTCTATTTTTCTGTTCGAATTATAATGATACGGAAGGGGGTCGATTGGAATTCCCATCTAAATTCACAGTGTTTTTTAGGGTCAATATCCGCAATGAAGTTCATCCAACGATAAAACTAATATGTTTTTTTTTTTAAATTTGATCAAGATTTCACTTCTATATTTATTTATCATTTTTTTCGAACGACTGATCACTTTAATCCAGTTAATATAATGTCTTTTTCAGTGAATTAAATTAGTCTCTCTATTTTTATATATCTACCGCTTTCAACCCATTTGATAAAGTTTTTGAATTGAGAGAATCACATAAAAAAATTGCTATCTGTTTGCACATATTAGATTTGGAGTTTGTTTTAACATGAATTGTCCAAGACAAAATTAAAGGGCCATAAGGTATTACGGATTAGATTGGTGGAGTCATTAGTGTGATAAGGAAATATGACAAGGTTGTAATATAACCGTTATAATTCCCATTAATGGTTAGAGCTAATTATATTTTTTTAAAATCGTGATCACGTGTCAATTTCTTTTCTTGAAGATAGTTTTTCAAATTTATTTATCTTTATTTTACTCAATAGGTTTAGTTGACTAATTGGGAGAACGTAAACCTACGTTTTATTAACGGCCCACTAACGATCCAAAAGAATCTCCCAGCCCCTAAATAAGTTTCGAAGTCTAGAAATAAAAAAAAAAAAAAAAAAAAAAAAACAGCCCACTAACACAATTGTTTTAGTTGGATTTCATTAAGTAACAAAATTGCCAATAATTACATTCTCTAATTGAGTATTTGCTGTTTTAATGTAATAATCCACTATTTCTATAAAAAATATATGTAATAATCCGCTACTTGTATTAAGGGCCATAATGGTTGGCATTTACTGATATTAACTATTCATTATACTTGGCCGTATTTTCTCGTCAATAAAAAGAGACATGACCTCCTCTGATAATTGGTGAAAATCAACATAAGCTCCATTAGTAAATGAAAACATTCTAAGTTATCGAACGTGAGAGAGAAGAAGGAGTGTCCGCGAACTACAATTCCAATCCAAGGGAGGAGGTTAGTTGTTATCGAGTTCAGTTTAAACAAAAGATCAAGGGTTGCGGATTTATACTGAAAATTTTCTCTGATCAATTCCATGGAGAACAGTATGTTTATTTATTTTTTTAGTTTTGAATGTTCTTGAGACGAATTGAATTTTAATATTATGTGATTACGGTTTTGTGTATTACAGTTAGTTAAAGTTTACATTTGGTATATGATACTTTGTATCGACATCGATTCGTCTTAGAATTACCGAACATGCAATCACACTTTTGTTCTCCGACTTGAACAGTTTTCAGGGTGAACCGTTTCTAGTTTCGACGATCTCGTTCAGTGGAAGAGTAATGTAGCCTCTGCATGAGGTCCTCTGATCTCACCCTTAATTAAAATCTAGCTTCTTGATTGGAATCCGCTAAACTGAGAAACTAGTGACCTGGTTCCATTTCACAATTTTTTACTTGGATTAAGAAAGAAAAAAATGGAGACATCCGATAGCATGAGGTCACGTACATCCGGCCTACACATAACGAATAACTGAGAGGAGGTTGGTATAATATACAAGGCTTTAGAAAGCAAGACGAGTATGACCATGGGTTGTTAGGGCATTAGGAACCAATTTACCCCGCCAACGTGTGCGGGGTGCACTACAGTCCAAAATAAAAATGCACGAAAATTATTTATTATGCTTGGCCCTATTTTCGCGTCAATAAAAAGATACATGAATCCCCCTCTGATAATTGGTGAAAATCAACATAAGTTCCATTAGTAAATGAAAACATTCAAGGATTACTGAACGAGAGAGAGAGAGAGAAGAAGGAGAGTCCGTGAACTACAGTCCAAATCCAAGGAAGGAGGTTCGTTGTTATCCAGTTCGTATTAAACAAAGGATCAAGGGTTGCGGATTTATACTGAAAATTTTCTCTGTCAATCCCATGAAGAACGGTATATTTATTATTTTCTTTTGCAGTTTTGCTTGTTCTTGAGACAAATTGGATCGCAATATTATGTGATTAGAGTTTTGCGTATTATAGTTCGTTAAAGTTTACATTTGGTAATGATACTTTGTATTGACATCGATTCGTCTTAAAATTACCGAATATGCAATCATACTTTTGTTTTCGGACTTGAGCAGTTTCCAGGTTGACCTGTTTCTGTTTCGACGATCTCGTTCAGTGGAAGAGTAATGTAGTCTCTGCATAAGGTCCTCTTACCCTTAATTAAAATCTAGCTTCTTGGAAACAAAAAGTCCTTATTCGTCCAAAGCTCCTAGTATATGGGTTAAGGGGGCTAGTGTCTGAAAGAAATGAATATGAGAGGAAAGACTTATATGACCCCACCGCAAAGAAAGCACACGAGGAAGATTGACGGGAAGAGAGTCAGGGGAACAATGTCTGAAAGGAACTCTAGACCCCCTTTAACTTAAGGGAGTTGCAACAACAACATTTCGGGACTACGATTATCCCAATGAAATAATTCGGTCAGCGGTCGGTATAGACCGATTAGCTAGTATATGTACCTAAACACCCATTTTTGTGGGGGGAGGTGAACTTCTTACTCATCAACTGAAAATAAATGCCAACACTACTAATATTATTGTGATTTTGACCCCTTTACAATTCCCACAAAAATCCTATATTTGTTGTGTAAAGAAACATATTTTGAACAAAAAACCAAACAGAGCCTTAAATGGGTAATGGGGAAAACGATCTTTGCTTCCAAACAGAGCCTCTCATCCCCTTCCCGCCTGTTATAGAAACAAATTGAGCCTTTTTTCTTTTCTTGTGCTTCTCTCTCCCTCTCTCCCTCTCTCTCTCTCTCTCTCTCTCTCTCTCTCTCTCTCTCCCATTGCTCTGTGTCCTGCATCATTCAAACCCTCTCGGAGAGCCAAGAAACAGAGCAACCCTCTCTGTTCTTTCCTAAATTTCACTCGACGGAGCTAGCTTAGCTGTTGATCGGAAATGTATTCGTCGGTGGCGAGTAGTACAAGGAAGCAGATGAGGGTTCGGCTCTTGGAGATGTACAGAGAGCAGAGGAGGATCAAGGAAGCCTCTTCTTCTGGGTCCAAGAACGGACAACCCACAACGTCTCAAAGTAAATTTTTCAATTTCTTCACAATTGGATAAGTGAATTTTACCATGTGGGTTTTAAGATCTGGGTTTTGGGTTATTTTTAAATTGGTAAGCTTGATTTTGGGTTTCATCAAAAGTTCGGATCTTGGGGTTAGTTAGTGAAGAAGCTATTCCTGAGAGAGAGACAGATTTGAAACAAGAAGATGATCACTTAGGCTTATCATTAGTTAAAAGCTGCTTATTTTCTCCCAGATACTTAAGGCTTATCATATTTCACATTTCATGAAGCTTGTCTTACTTGATTATTCAGCTTCTGAGACATACAAGAAGCTGAAATTGAAGGTTTTTGTACTTGGAATCTGCATTTGTTAGTTACCTTCTTCAACACAGACCCATTACCAAAAGCTGTGTTTTTATACGTGGGTTTCGACGTACGAGTTCTATAGCTTCCTGGTTCGCGTCATTCTGGGGATATGTTTTGCTTTTGTAATCTTGAGCAGTTTTAACTTGGTTAATGTGCTGGGAGTTGATGGAAATCATGAGGCTTTGTATGATAATCGTCACTAAATGCTCAGTTGTGATTGATTTGCTGGTTCCTTCGTTGGTAATGTTGTTTGTTCAGGTTGAGAAATATGTCGGGCTCTCTTTGTGTTTGTTGGGTTTTTGGTTAAATCAGGATTTATTTTATGTAGTTTGTGGGTTTCATTTCTGTTGGTAATCGTCACTCTGTTGGTGTTTTTTGTGTTGATGATTTGGTATCGAATCTGAGTCCCTATGTGAAGTCCATGTATCACTCTTGGTAGATTTCGTCTCTCGCCCTCTTATCCTGTAGCTTCTGCCTCAAAATCTTGAAATTTGACATTATAAGCAAGTGAAGAAACTTTTTCTGCTTCCAGTTGTATCCGACGTTGGAAATCATAGTTTGTTGCGACGCTCCCAGATACTATGATTGATTGTGAGCTTTGCATTTTCTTGTTTCCTGGTCTTCTTGCTTCCTTTGTTTACTTGACAAATGAAGAGCTTTGTTTTCATCTCATTCATAGCAGAAACTTTGGTTTTCTTGAATTAATGTCCCTCATTGTTTACTCTTTCCTATAATTTTCTTGAATTTTCTTGTTTCCTGGTCTTGTCGGATGCTATAAGACATCCCACAAGAAGAAAATGGAAGTTTCATCGCAGGTTTAATTGTTTTTCTTCTGTCTGCTCTCCCAGAATCTAATCAAGATAATAAGCAAAATGAAGTTGAGGAGGAGAATCATGCCAAGGGAAACAAGGGTGCAACCGCGGAACATGCTGAAAATGCAAATATAAAAGGTATCAAGAATCATTCTGTTTCCTTATTCTTTCGTAATCTTCAGTTTATCTAGTCGGCATTACTTAAATACGGAGTAATTTATTAGGAGTATGTCGATATCCTACTCAAATAGGAATTGTTGTTCCGGTGATAAAGGAAACTTATGCACATCAACTTAGTTGTCAGAAGAAACTCCTATATAGTGAAGTGATTAAGCATAGATGAGACAATTGAAATCTTTAGAAGTCATAGAACGCGAATTGTTTCAGCATGGGATAATTATATGTACCGTCTTATGCAGGCATTGATGAAGGCAGAGAGTCAACTCCTGACAAGATGGTTGAATCATCAGATGATTCTGATGAGGAAATGTCTAGCGACTCATCTGGTTCGGAGACAGAGAACTCAGATGACGAGGACTTTAGCCTTTATGAGGACTCTGACAAAGAGGACAGCGATTTATCGACCAATTCAGATGATTCAAACTCTGATGAGTCAAGTTCTGAGACGGACGAGGATGATGTGATTGTGACTGGTAAAATTGGAAATGATGATCATGATGGCAAGGTGGTAGGGATTGATTTTGATGACCTGAAAGAGATTGATAAAGAAGGGAGGGATGGAATCAAAGAGCGTGGTGCTTCATCGAGTGCATACAGAAAGGAAGAAGAAAGCTGGAAAAGTAGCAAGAAGCGCAAGGGTCGTCGTGATGGCAGAGAAGTTTTGAAAATAGGGAAAGGGCCGGCAAAAGAAAGCCTTAATATAGAGGATAGTGATTCTGATGCACGCAGTGGTAAAGGGTATGTTGAGACGAAGGTACAAGAGCGGAGAAATGTAAAGAAAAAGAGCAGTCAGGTGGTGAACATTCTAGTGGAAAGCATTGTTCATGGTAGCAATGCAGCTCAAGATACGGTGCCCCCTTCAGAAAGCAGCACAACACTTCCATTAAAGTTCAGATTTCCAGATAGTGACGATGAAATCGAATCAGAAAAGGATGAACTTGAGCTTGAATGTGAAGGGTTGTTTGATGAGATGTATTTTCAGTTGCAATATAAAGAAACAGCCACTCACAATCACAAGGTAATGAATACTTGATCTTTCTTCAAATTGCCAAATATATGTTTACTTTTTTATCGCTTTTGTGGAAACATATCATTGTTTTTTGCTTCCTAACATACTAAAATTTCTCACCATGTAAACAATCGCTAATCAGATGTTATACTAGCCAACCATCCGTGCATTGAACCTAACAGATGTTTTGGCTACACATTTTCATCTTCCGGATAGTAAACTGAACAGTGAATTGCTGTTAATTTATCCAGATTCATGGGTTAAATTGATTTGCATCCTCCGTTGTTCTTATAGTGTGAAAGTGACCAACTGATGTTGAAATGACCTGCAGATCGAAGATGAAGCAGAGTATTATCCAGAAGCAAAACGAAATGCAGACACCATTTGTTCTGAGGGGCACGACACTTACCTCGATGAGGAGATTGGTCTCATCTGCAACCGCTGCAACAGAGTTGTGACGGAGATCAAAGACGTCATGCCATCTTTTGTGAGTACCTCTCAATTTGCTCATTTAACATACTGAAACCATTTCTTGCAAGCTTCACTGATGCATCATCTATATTTCCATGTATCTCATTTTTTTTCGCAATGCTGCAGGCTAAAGATAGGAGAATTGAAATAGAGAGGAGAAGGTACATTTCTGGCAAGGATTCTGTCCTTGACAAGTTTGACTTCCGTTGCCCTGAAGATGATGTGCAAAACCTTCACAGTCACACCATCGGTACTGTTTGGAGCCTCATACCCGGCATAAGAGTGAACATGTACCCGCATCAACAAGAGGGCTTCGAGTTCCTGTGGAAGAACATGGCGGGAACAATTAACCTTGATGAGCTGAAGAAGGAAAATGACAATGCGGGAGGCGGCTGCATTATATCGCACGCTCCTGGAACTGGTAAAACCCGTCTGACCATCCTTTTTCTCCAGACATATCTCAAGATGTTTCCCCAGTGTTATCCGGTCATCATTGCTCCGGCTGGGATGTTGCTAACCTGGGAAGAGGAGTTTAAGAAATGGAACTTTGAGTTCCCATTCCATAACCTGAACAACCCCGAGTTTTCTGGCAAGGAAAGTGATAGTTTCCTCAGATTGCTCTCCTCAAACAAGTTCCAGGATAGGAAAGTGGCACGACTGGTGAAATTGGGGTCGTGGAGCGAGGGCAAGAGTGTGCTTGGGATAAGCTACAGTCTTTACGGCAGGAAGACAAAGAAAATGAAGGCTGTTCTTGGTTATCAGGACGAGCAGGTGAGGAAAGTGCTACTTGAGCGGCCAAAGTTGGTGATTCTGGATGAAGGTCACACGCCGCGGAACAAAAAGAGCAGCATCTGGAAATGTTGCTTGGAGCTCCAAACTGAAAGGCGAATCATCCTTTCAGGAACCCCATTTCAGAACAGTTTTAATGAGCTGTTTAACACCTTAGAGCTTGTGAGGCCTTCCTTGGCTAAAGCACTAGATAAAAAACTAAGGTTTGTTGATGTGCCGCGACAAAGTGCTAGTAAACACTCCAGAAAACGGATGAGATATGAAGAACCTTCTTCTGATGTGGCGATCGAGAGGCTCAAAGCTGCTATGGCGCCGTTTGTTCATGTCCACAGAGGTAGCATTCTTCAAGAGAGTCTTCCTGGCTTGAGGGATGCTGTTATTCTTTTGAAGCCATCAGAACTGCAGAAGAAGCTGATTGAGGGAAATCAACAACTTCAGAAGAAAGATCTTCAGGGGACTTTTGAGTTTGAGTATCATGAAGCTATGCTTTCAGTTCACCCGTGTCTCTCTAAGGACAAAGGATCTTCCCTCATTGAAAAGAGCAAGCTGGAGAAGCTCAGGCTTGATTACGATGAAGGGGTCAAAACTAAGTTCACTGTGGCACTTATCCATCTGAGTCTCAGCAAACCAGAGAAGGAGAAGGTTCTTGTCTTCAGTCAGTATATCGATCCGTTGGATTTGATTAGGGACCAGCTGAGAGAACATCTTGGTTATGGAAGTAATGAGGTTCTGCAAATGCAAGGGCATATTGACCAGAAATCAAGAAAAAGCATGATTGATAAATTTAATGATCCCAACAGTTCTGCCAAGGTGATGCTGGCGTCGACAAAATGCTGTTCTGAGGGAATAAGCCTTGTTGGGGCTTCAAGAGTTGTTCTGTTGGATGTTGCTTGGAACCCCTCTGTGGAAAGCCAGGCCATAAGCCGTGCATTTAGGATTGGGCAAAACAGAGTGGTCTACACTTACCATTTGATGACTTCAGGCACCACAGAGGTTGACAAGTACTGCAGACAGGTCGAGAAAGACAGATTCTCTGAACTGGTGTTTGCTCAGAAGAACAGCGAGAAGAGGTGGAAGCGGCCGGTGGAGATCAGCGACGACGTGATATTGGAGAAGATGATGGAGAATGAGAAGCTCAAAGGTATGTTTCAGAAGATCATCCACCAGCCTAAAGAGAAGAAATTGCTCGAATGCTTTGGCATACCTTCCTATCCTCAATAGTTCTAGAATAGTTTCCTTTGATTTTCCCAAATTGGGTGTGGTGGAGGCATTTGAATCTGTCGTTTCTCTTATGTACCTTCACAAATTACCCCAGTTCTCTTATTTGGCAAAGATGTTTTAAAACTTATAAATTTGGTTGGTTATCAAAAGTAGGTTTTGGTACTTGTCCTTGCACACTATTTATGCATTATAATCTTTATCTTTCTATATGAAAAGCTGGCATCAAGCAGGTGTACTACACAGTACCTTTGAACTACAATCCTACAGGCATTGCCAGCAGGTTTAATTTCGTGGTAAGCA
The DNA here is from genome assembly GCA_023055425.1 of Linanthus parryae. Classification (NCBI taxonomy): domain Eukaryota; kingdom Viridiplantae; phylum Streptophyta; class Magnoliopsida; order Ericales; family Polemoniaceae; genus Linanthus; species Linanthus parryae. The sequence goes on from JALGPY010000006.1 coordinate 855,286, forward strand.
TTCCTTTGGTATGTAAATAAATGTACCTGTCGCGTGTCTGAGTTTGTTTAATCTCTGTGTACGAACTCACATAGTGAATCTGCATATACTTTTGAGCAGATTGCCTTTTTTTCGCAATGATCGAGTGCAGATAGCAAAGTAGTAGCTTAAACATTCTGGATATCATGTCAATGCTTGTGTCTCGGTTATCTGCTTGCGTACTTGTTTGGTTTTCAAGTAAAAATGTTTTCTTGGTTGAATATGAAACTCCAGTAAACTTGTAGCTGATGGTTTTTGGTTCTTCTGTGAACTGTTTTTTTAAATGATTTTGTACCAGGACTGAGTTTGATATAAGTATACCTGCTTGATTCTGTATTCTATGTGAAAGTTCATTTTAGAATCAACAACTTATGAAGTTTCAAATCCAAGTGTCATCAAAATACTTAATGTTGTTTGATACTATTGCTTACATATGCTTGGAGTTGGAGAGGATCAATTCCTTCTCACTATTGCTTACATATTCTCTAACTTGGGGTATGCTTCTGGAGATGGACCAGACTGAGGTTTTGCATTTTGCTCGAATTACCACCAGATGCAAAGGTTGCTGATGTTATGAGGAATTTTATTGTTTCCTGGATGGAATAGGGAAAACATTCTACTACAACAGTGAAAGCCTAAAAGGGTACGTTTAGGTTCCATTTTCGCAGTTTTGAATTGGGTTTTTTTGAGTCTTCCTCGTCACTTTTCCATTTTACAAGCATTTTAATGCACTCAAACTGGATAGTTTTTATCACTTTCTGTGTTTAAATTTGAATCATGGTTCTACATATTGTGGTATCGGTACAGTTAGGTTCGCAAGTTCAAACCGATGAAACCGTAAACGGCTCGGTTCGGCTCGGTTCAGAAATTATATGGCTCGTTACGGTTTGTTTAATTCCTAAAAAGGTTAAACAGTTAGGTTATGTTTTTTCAAAACTGGTTAAACTGAATGCATTAATTGTTCATACAAAGATAACATATTTTGTTCATATTTATGCATAACTAGACGATACCCCGCGCTTACCTTCATTTTTATGAATCGATGTTTTGAATAAATTTTCTTTACCTAGTTAATAGATCAAATTAAATTATTACTAAAAAGTAAAAAAATGAAAAGTAAAATGTCTTTTGTCATGTCTTTTGCAACTTAAATGGCATAAGAAACCATCTACAACTACATGATTTCCTTAAGTACATACAAAAAAAAAACAAATAAATTAGGAGATACCATTGCATATTGATTTTACTTTCAAATTCAGAACATTTCTAGAACTATGTTGCCAAATGATTTAAGGAACTCAAGACGAAGTTTTCAGATTTTGTTCCTTTCCACACCTAAACGTGCGGAACGACCCTTTTTGGAACAAAACCGGAATGAATCCGGTTTGGAACATTGGAACGCCAAAACACTACATATCATGATGTTTTAGTTTTCATTTTTTTGATATCCTTGTAGGACTTTCATTTACGTTCGTTAATGTTTTGGCATACCTTCCTATCCTCAATAGTTCTAGAATAGTTTCCTTTGATTTTCCCAAATTGGGTGTGGTGGAGGCATTTGAATCAGTCGTTTCTCTTATGTAACTTCACAAATTACCCCAGTTCTCTTATTTGGCAAAGATGTTTTAAAACTTATAAATTTGGTTGGTTATCAAAAGTAGGTTTTGGTACTTGTCCTTGCACACTATTTATGCATTATAATCTTTATCTTTCTATATGAAAAGCTGGCATCAAGCAGGTGTACTACACAGTACCTTTCAGAAGTTACTACAATCCTGTTTACCTACAGGCATTGCAAGCAGGTTTAATTTCATGGTAAGCATTCCTTTGGTATGTAAACAACTGTACCTGTCGCGTGTCTGAGTTTGTTTAATCTCTGTGTATGAACTCACATAGTGAACCTGCATATACTTTTGAGCAGATTGCCTTTTTTTCCGCAATGCTCGAGTGCAAATAGCAAAGTAGTAGTTTAATCATTCTGGATATCAGCACAAAATGTCACTGTTTGTGTCTCGATTATATGGCTGCATACTTGTGTGGTTTTCGAGTATGAATGTACATTCTCTTGGTTTGTGGTTCTTCTGTGAACTGTTTGAATAGTTTTAGTTGGGGTATATATACTGGAGAATCATTATGTATTTGGAAACCTGTTTGAGAATGATTGTGTACCAAGGCCTAGTTTGATACAAGTAAAACACCGCTTGGTTATGTATTCTATTTGAAAGATCATCTTTCGGAATGAACAACAGACGAAGATTTGAAGAAGGTATTTGGTGCAGTTGTTATGAGGGAGGTGGACTGGGAACTCCCAAGTGTTTTGGTAATACTGGCGTTGCCGCAAAAGCTGTTGATGATTTTAATGGAAGGGAAAGCCCTTAAGAAGTCTGAGAGAAGCTGAGTTACACAGCAAAGTTGTAGCAGATTACTACTTGAGATAAACTTGGATGACACGGTATTGAGGATGAAAAACTGAAGGAAATGTTTTCTGGGTAGGGTGCAAAATTACTTCCTGCAAAGGTTTGCTGCATTTTCAACTCCAGAAGAAGCTTCTTGTGCTTCCTGCAAGGGTTTGCTGCAATTTAACCTCCTGAAGAAGCTTCTTATGCAGCGACCTGGTTGGAGACAAGGTACGGCTCCTCCTATGCAACAAGCAAGTACAGCAGCCCATCCCATTGGGGCAGGAGGTGCCAATGCCTAACAGCGATCAAATGTTATCAGAATACGCAGTTAATTGTTTGTTATTATTTGCTTACGCAGATGCTTGAAGAGAATTTGTACCAGGTTGTGCATCCGTTGGAGCATGAGAGCATCAGAGAATTAATGCCGGGGGTATGCTTCCGAGGAATTTAATGTTTCTGCCAAGTCAGGCTCATAAACTAGCTTCCTCAACGCCCCAAGTCGAGGAACTTAATGTGGATGGAACAAATTGGTCATAAACTAATTACCAAGGGTCTTCCTCGGCCATTGTTCCAGCGCTTTCGTTCCAGTCTCAGTGTTGGCACGCCTACAGTTTCGACTGCGGGGGCGACATAGTAGTAGGACTAATTTGTAATTAGTTTAGGACCAATTAGTACGTTTAGGTTCCCTTTTCGCTGTGTTGAAATGGTTTTTTGAGTCTTCCTGTCCATTTTCCATTTCGCAAGCAATTCTATGTCATGGTGTCAAACAACCAGGCGGTGTTCGATGCGGGTTGGGAGGGGGCGGGGGCAGGGCTGGCTTTTTTTTCAGGGGGGGGGGGGGAGGGGGGGGATGTATTATGGTAGAATACAAGAATACCTAGGATTTTAAAAAGAATAACCATTTTGGTAGGGGGCAGCACAGACCGGGACGGGTTTAACTGGTGCGGGTCCAAGTAGAGGGGACCACGCCGGGCCGGTTAGTACGTGGGGAAATCCTAACCGGGCGGTCCCATTCCTAGTGGAGGGGGTTGGGGCGGCCCGAACTGGGGCGGGTTTAACTGGTGCCAATCGAAGTAGAGGGGACAACGCCTGGCCGGTTCTTACGTGTGGAAATCCTACCCGGACCGTCCCAGTCCTAGTGGAGGGAGTTGGGGGCCAAGTTGGCTTATGGAGGAGCTGGGGGTAGTTTAGGGCGGGCTTAGGGGGTATGAGGGCTGGTGGGCCGGTTTGGACCGTGGGCTGACCCGGATGACACCATTATTTCTATGCGCTCAAAATGGACACTTTTATCACTTTTTGTGTCTTAAGTTTGAACCATAGTTCTAAATTTCTAAAGTATTGTGGTGTTGAAGGGCTCGATACCGCGACAACTAGGGATGCAAGTTCGAACCAGCTATATCGTAAGCTAGACTAGAGTTCTATCTCACTCATAATATAGTACGAATGATTCTCTTCTTTGTCATTGTTTTAATAACATGGGAACCCGCATCCATCGTTGCGAAACTCGTTCCGGTCGCCGCTCCGTTTTACCCCTGGGAACGGAACGATCCGGGATTCGGGTGGATTCACGATCCATTCCGGTCGCAATTCCGTCTCCTACATTATATACATACAATATACGTAACATACATAATATTAAGGATGTCCCGATGTCCCACAACATCAATTGCATCAATACTAATACATTAAAATTATATTATTTAATCTATGTAAGCACGTGATTCACTTAGTACAAATTACATTAAAATTATATTATTTAACCTACGTAAGCATGTTATTTTGAACTTTTAGAAACTATTTGATTTTAAATTTCAAATTTGATAACATAATACGTACAATTATACTCATGAAATCTATAATAGTTCAAATGCAAATTTTGGTTGTATTTTAATTTAGTAGCATTTTAGTTCAAAAGTCAAGATAACAAAAAAAAGAAAAAAAAAATCGGGTAAAATTCACTTACACCCCTTCAGTTTAGGTGAATCTTCACATACACCCCTTCTTGTTTGGAAATCTTCACATACACCCCTTCTTGCAAACAGAACTTATAGGAGAATAAGGATTTACTTAAGAAGACTGTTATGCCCTCAAAAATCAAATCCTTATCTCTTCTCAGCCAATTCTTTTGAACCTGTCCCATATCATCATCATCTCCTTCAACTTATCAAACCCTAGCCGCCACCTTCCAATACAATACCTCAGCGCCATCGATCTACACCACCACCACAACCGTGTACGTCCACCGCTAATCATCACCACCAATCTACTGCGGTTGTGGCACTAAAGTATGGTTGGAGCTACTAGAGCTTCTTGATGTTGGGAACTTGACGATCCAGCTCCGGTTAGGGAGTCATCGAAGGGTACTCTCCCCACCAAAATATGCATCTCATTCGTCTCCGACAAAGGAGTAATCGGATCTTCGGATACTCAGTTGGGCTGGGAACTTGAAGAGCTTGAACTTTCCTCGACTTGTCGGGTAATCGTTTCTCTGGATGGTGACGGAGGAAATAGGATCTTGCAAAGAGATTTAAATGGTGGATTTAATAAAGAACACATTAGAGGGTACTCTACTCAACACCATGTCTTCTTCTCAATTAATGAGATCGTCTTGAATAAAAGCAAGCAAAATCATGAAATATTTAAATTTCAGATTGTGTTTGTCTTTTCTTTATCAAGTGTTGAAGAAGAAGAAGATGATACCTTGAAGGTATGGAAATTATTGAAGAAGATGATGATGAAGAAGAGCAAGAGAGAACGAGCAAGAGAGGGTAAAATTGTCAAAAAAGTTGTTATTCAGTGTACCACGCCCATTAACTAACGGAATGAAACAGAGGGGGTGCAAGTGACATGTAGTTTGGGTTTCTGAGGGGGTGCATGTGAAGATTTCCAAACAAGAAGGGGTGTAAGTGAAGATTCATCTAAACTAAGGGGGTGTAAGTGAATTTTACCCAAAAAAATTGAACTCAATTAATGTAGACAACATATGTTTTCTTATAAGTCGTAGACAACATATGTTAAGTACACCGAAACATGTTATCTTTCACAAGCAAACATTTGGCCCAGCGTTCAGTTCCTTAAGCCGAACATGTGTTGGTCTCGGATTCAAACTTCCTCAGCTCTTAATTTTCTTAAAAAGTCTGGGTCTGTAACGAAATTGTCCGAATTTACTTGGAGCGACCCAAATATCACCAAAACGCCCGGATCGCCCCAGGACTGGCGGGATTTCTAACCGGCATGAAAATGCAGGAAATTTGGGTATGGGTACAGAATGGAATTGTCCGGATTTACTTGTAGTGGCCCGAATCTCACCGGAACGCCCGGATCGCCCTAGGACTGGCGGGATTTCAAACCGGTACGAAAATGCAGGTGATTTGTACCAGTTGTCCTATGGAACGGAAGGTTTCGGCCGGAACGAACGGATTTCACAAGTATGCTCGCAGTCGTTACTCTGCAAGTGTGCACTGGGTAAACATCCGCTCTAGTGAAAGGTGACGTTGGAGCGAAAGAGTGGGCAGAACAGAACGGAGTCGCAACCCCAAACAAGTGACCCTGCAAACCACACCAGAGAAGTAAACTAGCCTGATAAAACTCGGGCTAACACACTTGCAGTTCAGAAAACCAATAAACAGTCATTTGATTACCCCAATGTTTGAACTCATGACCTCTAAGCATATGTCGTAGCCTTAAGAATGCAAGTCCGGCCAACTTACCTACACTCTAATAATTGTTATCAGCAATGTAATTTTTTAGTAACTCTTTTATAGTATTGTAGAGATTTATATCATTGTGCTAACGAAAGTGACATACTTACAAATATAAAAGAAAAAATGAAAACCTTGAGGCGTAATTGTGCAAGTAATATAATGAGGTTCCATTGTTGACTAACCATCAACTTGTACTCCTCCTCCCTCACCTCTCCTCAATAACCACCGATCTCTCCCCCAACAAGAACCCATAACAACCCTTCAATTTCTCCGCTGAAGAAAACACACAGAAACGGCGTCGTCCCCATCTCTCTCCCCCTCTCTCATTCATCATTCTCATTCCAATTGATGAAGGCAGAGAGACAGCTCCAGACAAGATGGTTGAATCATCAGATGATTCTGATGAGGAAATGTCTAGCGACTCATCTAGTTCTGAGACAGAAAACTCAGATGACGAAGATTTTAGCATTTATGAGGATTCTGACGAAGGTGATTCAAGCTCTGATGAGTCCAGTTCTGAGACGGATGAGGATGATGTGACAGTGACTGGTAAAATTGGAAATGATGATCATGATGGTAAGGTGATAGGGATTGATTCTGATGACATGAAAGAGATTAATAAAGAAGGGAGGGATGGAATCAAAGAGCGTGGTGCTTCATCGAGTGCATACAGAAAGGAAGAAGAAAGCTGGAAAAGTAGCAAGAAGCGCAAGGGTCGTCGTGATGGCAGAGAAGTTTTGAAAATTGGGAAAGGGCCGGCAAAAGAAAGCCTTAATGAAGAGGATAGCGATTGTGAAGGAAAAAGGGAAGCTGCTGATGGAGAAAAAGGGCATGTTGAGACGAAGGTACAAGAGCGGAGAAATGTGAAGAAAAAGAGCAGTCAGGTGATGAACATTCTAGTGGAAAACATTGTTCATGGTAGCAATGCAGCAGCTCAAGATACGGCACCCCCTTCAGGAAGCAGCACAACACTTCCTTTGAAGTTCAGATTTCCAGATAGTGACGATGACATCGAATCAGAAAAGGATGAACTTGAGCTTGAATGTGAAGGGTTGAGATGTATTTTCAGTTGCAATATAAAGAAACAGCCACTCACAATCACAAGGTAATGAATACTTGATCTTTCTTCAAATTGCCAAATATATGTTTACTTTTTTATCGCTTTTGTGGAAACATATCATTGTTTTTTGCTTCCTAACATACTAAAATTTCTCACCATGTAAACAATCGCTAATCATATGATATACTAGCCAACCATCCGTGCATTGAACCTAACAGATGTTTTGGCTACACATTTTCATCTTCCGGATAGTAAACTGAACAGTGAATTGCTGTTAATTTATCCAGATTCATGGGTTAAATTGATTTGCTTCCTCCATTGTTCTTATAGTGTGAAAGTGACCAACTAATGCTGAAATGACCTGCAGATCGAAGATGAAGCAGAGCATTATCCAGAAGCAAAACGAAATGCAGACACCATTTGCTCTGAGGAGGGGCACGACACATACCTCGATGAGGAGATTGGTCTCATCTGCAATCGCTGCAACAGAGTTGTGACGGAGATCAAAGACGTCATGCCATCTTTTGTGAGTACCTCTCAATTTGCTCATATAACAAACTGAAACCATTTCTTGCAAGCTTCACTGATGCATCATCTATATTTCCATGTATCTCATTTTTATTTGCAATGCTGCAGGCTAAAGATAGGAGAGATGAAATAGAGAAGAGAAGGTACATTTCTGGCAAGGATTCTGTCCTTGACAAGTTTGACTTCCGTGGCCCTGAGGATGATGTGCAAAACCTTCACAGTCACACCATCGGTACTGTTTGGAGCCTCATACCCGGCATAAGAGTGAACATGTACCCGCATCAACAAGAGGGCTTCGAGTTCCTGTGGAAGAACATGGCGGGAACAATTAACCTTGATGAGCTGAAGAAGGAAAATGACAATGCGGGAGGCGGCTGCATTATATCGCACGCTCCTGGAACTGGTAAAACCCGTCTGACCATCCTTATCCTCCAGACATATCTCAAGATGTTTCCCCAGTGTTATCCGGTCATCATTGCTCCGGCTGGGATGTTGCTGACCTGGGAAGAGGAGTTTAAGAAATGGAACTTTGAGTTCCCCTTTCATAACCTAAACAACCCCGAGTTTTCTTGCAAGGAAAGTGATAGTTTCCGTAGATTGATCTCCTCAAACAAGTGCCAGGATAGGAAAGTGGCACGACTGGTGAAATTGGGGTCGTGGAGCGAGGGCAAGAGTGTGCTTGGGATAAGCTACAGTCTTTACGGCAGGAAGACAAAGAAAATGAAGGCTGTTCTTGGTTATCAGGACGAACAGGTGAGGAAAGTGCTACTCGAGCGGCCAAAGTTGGTGATTCTGGATGAAGGTCACACGCCGCGGAACAAAAAGAGCAGCATCTGGAAATGTTGCTTGGAGCTCCAAACTGAAAGGCGAATCATCCTTTCAGGAACCCCATTCCAGAACAGTTTTAATGAGCTGTTTAACACCTTAGAGCTTGTGAGGCCTTCCTTGGCTAAAGCACTAGATAAAAAACTAAGGTTTGTTGATGTGCCGCGACAAAGTGCTAGTAAACACTCCAGAAAACGGCTGAGATATGAAGAACCTTCTTCTGATGTGGCAATAGAGAGCCTCAAAGTTGCTATGGCGCCGTTTGTTCATGTCCACAGAGGTAGCATTCTTCAAGAGAGTCTTCCTGGCTTGAGGGATGCTGTTATTCTTTTGAAGCCATCAGAACTGCAGAAGAAGCTGATTGAGGGAAATCAACAACTTCAGAAGAAAGATCTTCAGGGGACTTTTGAGTTTGAGTATCATGAAGCTATGCTATCAGTTCACCCGTGTCTCTCTAAGGACAAAGGATCATCCCTCATTGAAAAGAGCAAGCTGGAGAAGCTCAGGCTTGATTATGATGAAGGGGTCAAAACTAAGTTCACTGTGGCTCTTATCCATCTGAGTCTCAGCAAACCAGAGAAGGAGAAGGTTCTTGTCTTCAGTCAATATATCGACCCGTTGGATTTGATTAGGGACCAGCTCAGTGAACATCTTGGTTATGGAAGTAGTGAGGTTCTGCAAATGCAAGGGCATATTGACCAGAAATCAAGAAAAGGCATGATTGATAAATTTAATGATCCAAACAGTTCTGCCAAGGTGATGCTGGCGTCGACAAAATGCTGTTCTGAGGGGATAAGCCTTGTTGGGGCTTCAAGGGTTGTTCTGCTGGATGTCGCTTGGAACCCCTCGGTGGAAAGCCAGGCCATAAGCCGTGCATTCAGGATTGGCCAAAACAGAGTGGTTTACACTTACCATCTGATGACTTCAGGCACCACAGAGGTTGACAAGTACTGTAGACAGGTCGAGAAAGACAGATTCTCTGAACTGGTGTTTGCTCAGAAGAACAGCGAGAAGAGGTGGAAGCGGCCGGTGGAGATCAGCGATGACGTGATATTGGAGAAGATGCTGGAGAATGAGAAGCTCAAAGGTATGTTTCAGAAGATCATACACCAGCCTAAAGAGAAGAAATTGCTCGAATGCTTTGGCATACCTTCCTATCCGCAGTAGCTCTAGAGCATTTTGCTTTGATTTTCCCAAACCAGGTCCGGTGGAGGCATTTGAATCTGTATGCTTGGCAAAGATGCTTTACAACTTATGAATTTATTGGTTAACAAAAGTAGGTTTTGGTAGTTTGCCTCATATGAATTCGTAAATTGCCATATTTATCGTGTTATAGGAGAAGCTGGTACCCAGATAGTGTACTAGTAGTACATGGTAACTGTCGGAAGTTACCACAATCTAGTTTCACTGCAGGCGTTGCAAGAAGGGAATTGTTTCACGTGCTGGAGTGTAGATAGTAAAGTAAAACAAGAGTTTGAACATTCTGGATGTCAGTATGATTTGTCGGTGTTTGTGACTCCGTTATCAGCTGGCATCCCAGTTATTTGGTTTCGAGAAAAAATGTGGACTGTTTTGTGAACTGTTTTGAAAATAGTTGTGTATTCAAAAAGCTGTATACTGATGATTCTGTACCAGGACTTAGTTTGATATAAGTACACCTGCTTGGTTCTGCATTCCATGTGGATTGGAAATCCAAGTGTTTTGGTTTTGGTAATGGTGATGATGCTACCGAAGCTGTTGACGATCTGATGAGAAGACTGGAATGTAGGGAAAGCCCAGAAGATTTTTGTTTAATTTCCGAGTTCCTGGGTTAGTTGCATGTATGAAGTCATATACTGGCGATGCTACCAAGCTTGTCGCGTGTCTGATTTTGCTTAATTTCCGTGTATGAACTCATATAGTGAATCTGCATATACGTCTGAGCAGATTGCCTTTTTATCGCAATGCTCGAGTGCAGATAGCAAAGCAGTAGCTTAAACATTCTGGATATCGGTATGACATTTCAGTGTTCATGTCTCAGTTATCTTCTTGCATACTTGTTGTTTGGTTTTCAGGTAAAAATGTACATTTTATTGGTTAAATATGAAACTAGTAAACTTGCTGATGGTCTTTTGGTTCTTCTGTGAACTGTTTGAATAGTTTTAGGACTATTTAGTTCGGGTGCTGGAGAATAATTCTGCATTAGGAGACCTGTTTGAGAATGATTATGTACCAGGTCTCTGTTGGATGCAAGTATACCTGCTTGATTCTGTATTCTATGTGAAAGTTCATTTTAGAATCAACAACTTATGAAGATTCAAATCCAAGGGTTATCAAAATACGCAATGTTGTTTGATATTATTGCTTACATTTGCTTGGAGTTGCAGAGGATCAATTCCTTCTGACTTTGATGAGAATCAGTTAGAGCATGAGCATAGAGAATGTTGCATTAGAGGAGTAACTTGGGGTATGCTTCTGGAGATGGACAGGTTTTGCATTTTGCTCGAATTACCACCAGATGCAAAGGTTGCTGATGTTCTGAGGAATTTTATTGTTTTCTGGACGGAATCGGGAAAACATTCTACTACAACAGTGAAAGCCTGAAAGGGCACTTTTAGGTTCCATTATCGCAGTTTTGAATTGGTTTTTTGAGTCTTCCTGGTCACTTTTCCATTTTACAAGCATTTTTATGCACTCAAACTAGATAGATTTTTTTCACTTTCCGTGTCTAAATTTGAATCATGGTTATACATATTGTGGTATCGGCACAGTTAGGTTCGAAGTTCAAACCGACTAAACCGTAAACGGCTCGGTTCGGCTCGATTCAGAAATTATATGGCTCGTTACGGTTTGTTTAATTCGTAACAGGGTTAAACAGTTAGGTTATGTTTTTTTCAAGACATGTTAAACTCAACTGAACCCATTAATTGTTCATACAAAGATAACATATTTTGTTCATACTTATGCATAATATTTTAGTATATACATAATTTAATTAAATAGTTATACAGCGTTGGAAGCCCTTGCATGAGGTCCCGGGTTCAAATCCGGTTGACGACAAAAAAATACAATTTCTCAAAAAAGAAATAGATATACAATATTTAATTAAGTAGTTATACATAATTAAATATTACCATATATGCATAGTATTTAGTTATATATACATAATTAAATATTACCAAAAATGCATCGTATTTAATTATATACATATTTAATTGTAAATATTATGCATAAATATACATATTACATATTTAATTATAAATATTATGCATAAATATACATAATTTGAACCGAACTATAAAGTCATTATGCATAATATTTAATTATATACACAATTTAATTAAATAGTTATATTCAATAGGCCAAATCATTTGGGTTTCGTTGAAATTTGAAGAATTGAAGAGTAAATACTAAATTTAGGCTTTTAATATATTGAATATTAATCGTAGTTTTAATATACATATTACATATTTAATTATAAATATTATGCATAAATATACATAATTTGAACCGAACTATAAAGTCATTATGCATAATATTTAATTATATACACAATTTAATTAAATAGTTATATTCAATAGGCCAAATCATTTGGGTTTCGTTGAAATTTGAAGAGTTGAAGAGTAAATACTAAATTTAGGCTTTTAATATATTAATCAAAGTTTTAACCAGGGAAATTGAATAAATGTGAATTGAACTGTTGATAAAAGGTACGGTTTGGTCTTTCTAAAAAGAGGATCGTTTTGGTTAAGTTTTTGGCTGAACATTTACTATTTGATTCTAAACCGAACAAACCATACCTCTAGTTACGATTAGTAAGTAAAAAAGGAGTTTGGATGTGTTGGGATGTGCCTTGAAGACTTAGAAGAAACTCAAAGGAGCGCGAAGAAGTGAAGCTCGGTGTCCTTGCACGAAGGCAAGAAGTCTTCGTACGAAGACAAGTGTTAGCCAAAATCCGAGAGTCTTCGTAGAATAGATCCCTGTGTCAAACTAGGAGGTCTTCGCACGAAGACCAGAATGTCTTCGCACGGAGACTTCGGGCCTTCGAACGAAGAGAATCATGGAGGCGACAAATAAGGATGGGAATGTTTCCTTATTGTATCGGGGCGGTTTTGGGTGAAAAGGATCATTTGGGGTCCTATGAACGTGTGTAAACATCTTTAGTCGTCCTACTCATTGAATAAAGGTTTTTCTTCCCCGTAGACGTAGTTAGCTTGATTTGAGCTAGCGAACCACGTAAGTCTTGTGTGATTGCATCTTTCGTTATCGTTCGTGAGGCGTGAGTGATCGTGAGAGGTATAAAAAACAGGTATCAGAGCTTAGGTCAAAATTACTCCACCGAGAACGATGTCTCAATCGATGTTGAAGATCGACAGGTTCAAAGGAGGGAACAACTTCGGTCCGTGGAAGAAAAATATGGAGTCCTTGCTTGAATCGAAGGGATTGTGGGCACCTTTGACCACGTACAAGGGAGGCATGGATGCCAATACATCAGAGTTCAAATTATTGGAGGAGAAGAAACATGCAAAGATTATGTTGTTCTTATCGGATGACGTGATCATCAAAATCGCAGATCAGAAGGAAGCAGCGAAGCTTTGGCTCAAGTTGGAGAGTCTCTACATGACGGAGAGTCTCACTAGCAAGTTGATGCTAAAACAAAGGCTCTTTACCCTGCGATGCTCGAAGGTACAACTCTCAAGGACCATCTTGATCAATTGAATACAATTCTTTTAGGTTGCCTAATATTGGCGAGAAGGTGGATGATGAGGATGCCGCACTTTTGTTATTGATCTCGATACCTCCATCATAGATAACTTTGTTCAGTCATTCCTTGTTAACAAGGATGACTAATAACTAGAGGAGGTCTGATCGGTACTCCATGCTAGGGAATTGCGCCATAAGTTTGCATGCATAGGTACAGAGGACCATGCTTCTGGGTTGATGGCGACGGGGGGAAGCAAGAAGGGTAAAAAGAACAAGAAGAAGCAATTCTCGGGTTCTATGTTACCCAAGGATATTTGTGCTTATTGCAAGGAAAAAGGGCACTGGAAGAGGGATTGCCCGAAACGAGGTCAACTTGGACAAAATGACTCTGCAGCCGTGGTAGAGAAGGGGAGTACATATGAGGACGATTTCACTCTACTGGCAGATGATGTCACATATTCACCCGATGCGTGGTGTCTTGACTCTCGGGCTTCTTATCATATCTGTTCTATCAAGGATCCGGTCATATGAAAAACTTAGCTGTTTGCAAGGTCATAAGAAAATGCTCAGTTAAGTTAAAGATTGTGGATGGGAATACATGCACATTGAAGGAGGTGAGACACGTACCGCTTGTCACAAATAATCTGATTTATTTGAGTCTACTTGACAGCAAGAGTTTAAGTTTCAAGGGTGAAGGTGGATGATTATGTGTTTACAAGGACTCGGATGCGCTACTCAAGGGGGCCAAGGATGGGACTTTGTATGTGCCACAAGGTTCGGCTATCACATGGTCTGTCGGAGTTGCCTCAGCCGAGATTAAGGAAGCTGATCTAACTAAGCTGTGGCATATGAGGCTCGGTCATATGAGTGAACGTGGCATGTAGGAACTTCACAAGAAGGGGTATCTCACTGGGCTTGCGCCCAAGAGCCTTGGGTGTTGTGAGCACTGCGTGTATGAGAAGCTACAACGTAGCAAGTGACCTAAAGAGGTTCATAGAACGAAAGGTACTCTTGATTATATCCATTCGGATTGCTGAGGTCCATCTCAAGTCGAGGCGATTGGCGGGTACAAGTACTTTCTCAGCATCATAGACGACTACTCCAGCATGACTTGGATATTCGTAATGAAGCACAAGAGTGAAGCCTTCACAAGATTCAAGGAGTGGAAGACGCTAGTAGAGAATCAGGTGGAAAAGAAGGCGAAGAGGTTGCGCACGGACAACGGCTTATAGTTTTGTTCATCAGAGTGTGATGGATCCTGCAAGGATCAGGGTATTGCACATAAGCGCACCGTTCGACACACACTGCAGCAAAACGGTGTAGCCGAGAGAATGAATCAGAATTTTTTTAGCAAAATCAAGGTGCATGCATTCGAATGCAGGTCTTTCTAGAGGATTTTGGGGAGAATCAGTTTCCATGACATGCTATCTCATAAATCGGAGCCCGCACACAGGTATAGGATGCAAGATTCCTATGAAAGTCTGGTTTGGTAGAGTAGTGAATTACTCAGATTTGAGATTCTTTGGTTGCGTTGCCTATTATCACATTGATGACGGAAAACTAGAACCAAGAGCTAAGAAGGGTGTATTCATGAGTTTCGGAACAGGTGTGAAGGGATACAAGATATGGACAGATAATAAGATTATACTTAGTAGAAGTGTAGTCTTTGATGAAAGTCATATGTTGAAAAACTCAGTGGAGGTGGAGCTTGGAGAGGCAGAGAAGAAGGTGGAAGGAGAGTCGGATCCTGTTGATCCTAAGGATGCCGAAATATCTACACCGTCGTCGGAAGCCGAAGAGGAAGAAGCAGAAGATTCTGATAGTGAGGATGCGTCTACACTACATGAACTAGTTCATCAATGTATTGCTGAAGGAATACCAATGAGATTCATAAAGCCTCCAACGTGATACAGGGATGATGGTATGGTGGGATATGCATTACAGGTAGCGGAAGAGGTAGATGATGAGCCATCCTCTTACAATGCCTCTATATCTAGTTCTGAGTCAGCACAATGGATTACCGCGATGGAGGGGAGATGGATTCTCTTAGCAAGAACTCGAATTGGGAGCTTGTTAAATTGCATGCGGGAAGGAAGATAGTCAGTTTCAAGTGGGTTTTCAGATGAAAGGAAGGAACTGCATCTAGCGAGGGCGTCAAGTATAAGGCAAGGCTAGTTGTAAGAGGGTTCAGTCAGAAAGAGGGAGCTAAATACAACAAGATCTTCTCACCGGTGGTCAGGCATACTTCTATCCGGGTACTACTAGCTTTAGTGGCATACCACGACCTAGATCTTGAGCAATTGGATGTGAAGACAGTTTTTCTACATGGAGAGTTTGAAAAATAGATATACATGAGCCAATCGGAGGGGTTTAAAGTTCTCATAAGAGAGAACTACGTGTGCAAGCTGAAGAGATATCCATACGCACTCAAGCAGTCGCCAAGGCAATGGTACAAGAGGTTTGGCAGCTTCATGTTGAAGATTAGTTATCACAAGTGCGAGTATGATTGGTGCGTGTATCACAAGGATTTGGATGGTGGATCACATATTTACCTAGTTCTGTATGCGGACGACATTATGATTGCAACTCAGAATATCAAGGACATCAGAGAACTGAAGAGGTCCCTTAGCGCGGAATTCGACATGAAGGATCTGGGAGCTGCTCGGAAGATGTTGGGAGTTGAGATCTATTGGGACAGGAAGAAGAAGAAGCTTTTCTTGTCACACCAGGGATACATCACGAAGATCTTAAGTTGATTTGAGATGTTATAAGGTAAAGCTATAAATACTCCTATGGCAACTAACAACAAGCTAGGAATGTACACCGTTCAGACTTTGGTCGAGGAGAAGGAGTACATGTCCAAGGTTCCATATTCTAGCGTAGTTGGAAGCCTTATGTATGTTATGGTTTGTACTCGACCGGGTATATCATTCGATGTTAGTGTGGTTAGTTGTTTTATGGCTCAACCAGGGAAGGACCATTGGCAGGCGTTGAAGCGCATATTCAGGTACCTTAAGGGTACGCCATACATTGGAGGTTCTTGATGTTAATATGATTTGACAGTGTTTGTGTCTCTGTTATCGGCCGGTATCACAATTGTTTGGTTTTGGAGAAAAGATGTGGATTTTTGGATCATCTGTTAACTTTTTTAAAATGGTTAAGTATTTGAAGTTGAACGCCTGTTTAAGAATGATTATGTACCAGGACTTAGTTTGATATAAGTACACCTGCTTGGTTCTGTATTCTATGTGAAAGTTCTTTTTCGAAATCAACAACCAATGAAGATTTGAAGAAGATATTTTGTGAATACGAACCTATAACCAGTGCAGTTGTTATGAGGGATGTGGATTGGGAAATCCTAATTGTTTTGGTTTCGTGAACTTTGGTAATACGGATGATGTTGCCAAAGATGTTGATCACCTTAAAGTTCTGAAGACTTATGGGAAACAGAGAAAGTTTGTTATGTAGGGAAAAACCCGAAGTAGTATGGGAGAGACATTGAATCATGAATCAAGTTTGAGTAGACTGCTAAGGAAATAGTTGGATTATGAAGAAATGATGTGTCCGTACTCCAATTCATACAACACATGACACATTGTATGAAGTTATTACGTGTCATGTGCTGTATGGACTGGGTACGAAAACGTCATTTACTCTAAAGTAGGCAATAACTACTTTGAGAAAAGACTAATATGTGAAATTTCTTGTTTCAAGGTTATTCAAGCTCTTAATGGGCGTAACCAAGAACCTCTCGGTTGGTTGCATTTTCAACTCCTCAAGACTTTCTCATGCGCTAACGGAATGATTGGGAATAAGGGGTTTCAATTGCAAACCATAGATTGCTTCTCGCATGCAGATGTTGTAGACCTACGTTTTATTAGGGTAACATAATTTGTGTAATTAAACAAATAGAATCGAATGCCCAAAGGTGACTTGAATAGTTTTTCAAGTGATTTAAATTATGTTAGACCTACACAAATATAAAGGTTACACCTATACGAGCGAACACTAGATCTGTTATGTTTTTGCCTTTAGGAAAAATTGTAGTGATGTTGTTGGTTCATCTTATTATGAATATTGGTCATATTATGAGGATTTTTATGATGTGTTATTAAGAATTGTTATATTTTACTATAACAATTCTTGTGATTGTAGTCAAGGACCGAGTCCAGAAGCAACACATGTCGATTGAGAATTTGAGTACCACTTTCATGATTGGTGATCCGGTAACGAATGAAATGCCGCCAAAGACTTATGAGGATGTTAGGATGGGTATTTTGGGCAGTGCATGACTTGTATCTGGTCGTTATGTCTTGTATCGCCACAATGTTATGATGTTTAAGCTGCTTCCGTTTTCCTGTTCCAAATATAATGGTACGGAATGGGGTTGATTGGAATTATGTCTAAATTCACAGTATATTTTTAGGGTCAATATCCGCAATGCAGTTCTTCCAACGATAAAACTAATATGTTCTTTTTTTTTCAAATTCGATCAAGGTTTCACTTCTATAATTACTTATCATTTTGGTTGTTTGAATGACTGATCCTTTTAATACAGTTAATATAATGTCTTTTTCAGTGAATTAAATTAGTCTATCTATTTTCATATATCTACCACTTTCAACCCATTTGATAAAAGTTTTGAATTGAGAGATTCACATAAAAAAGTTTGCTATCTGTTTGCGCATATTAGATTTGGAGTTTGTTTTAACATGAATTTTCCTAACAAGACAAAATTAAAGGGGCCATAAGGTATTACGGACTAGATTGGTGGAGTCATTAGTGTGAGGAAATATGACAAGCTAGTAGTATAACCGTTATGATTCACATTAATGGTTAAAGCTAATTCTATTTTACTAAATTGTGATCACGTGTCAAGTTCTTTTCTTGAAGATAGTTTTCAAATTTATTTATCTTTATTTTACTCAATAGGTTTAGTTGACTAATTGGGAGAACTTATGGCTAGTTTGGGAATGTTGTGACGGTGATAGAAAGCTGCTGTGTGGTAACACGGTGGAAAAGCTGCTCTGAATTCTTGATAAAATGTTGTTTGGTAAATATCACGTAAAAGCTGCTGTGAAATATTGATATAGTAATTTTGTGTTTGGAAAAATTAACTGTGAAGGTGCTGTGAGAGGGTAAAATGACAAAAATATATGACACATGTCATTTTCGTAAAGATGACGATTGATATTTTTAAACATTGTAAGGTTAAAATCGGTTGTTAATAAATTAATCAAAAGCACTTTCAGGAAAAGCATCTCCCTCCTTGCTTCCTGAAAACTGTTGCGGGACAGCAGAAACTGTCCGGAATAGCAGAACTTTTATTTTTACCAAACACGCTAAAACTGCTTCTGCTGTCGGAAAGCAGTTGTGCTGGCAGCAGAAGCATTCCCAAAATCACCCTTAAACCTACGTTTTATTAACGGCCCACTAATGATCCAAAAGAATCTCCCAGCCCCTAAATAAGTTTCGAAGTCTAGAAATAAAAAAAAAGGCCCACTAACCCAATTGTTTTAGTTGGATTTCATTAGGTAACAAAATTGCCAATAATTACATTCTCTAATTGAGTATTTGGTGTTTTAATGTAATAATCCACTATTTCTATAAAAAATATATGTAATAATCCACTACTTGTATTAAGAGCCATAATGGTTGTCATTTACTGATATTAACTATTCATTATACTTGGCCGTATTTTCTCGTCAATATAAAGAGACATGAACCCTCCTCTGATAATTGGTGAAAATCAACATAAGTTCCATTAATAAATGAAAACATTCAAGAATTATTGAACGTGAGAGAAGAAGGAGAGTCCGTGAACTACAGTTCCAATCCAAGGGAGGAGGTTCGTTGTTATCGAGTTCAGTTTAAACAAAGGATCAAGGGTTGCGGATTTATACATAAAATTTTCTCTGGACAATTTCATGGAGAACGGTATATTTATTTCTTTTTCCAGATTTGCATGTTCTTGAGACGAACTGAATTTCAATATTATGTGATTAGGGTTTTGTGTATTACAATTATCTAAAGTTTACATTTGGTATATGATAATTTAGTCGTTCCTACTCGTTGAATAAAGGTCTTTCTTCCCCGTGGATCGTGAGAGGTATAAGAAACTGTTATTAGAGATTAGGTCAAGATTACTCCACCAAGTACGATGTCCGAATCGATGTTGAAGATCGACAGGTTCACAGGAGGGACCAACTTCGGTCTGTGGAAAATTAAGATGGATTCCTTGCTTGAATTGCAGGGATTGTGGGAACCTTTGACCTCGTACGAGGGAGGCATGGATGTCTATAAATCGGAGTTGAAGGTATTGGAGGAGAAGGCACATAAAAATATTATACTATGCTTATTGGATGACATGATCATCAAAATTGCAGATCAGAAGGAAGCAGCGAAACTTTGGCTCAAGTTGGAGAGTCTCTACATGACGGAGAGTCTCAATAGCAAGTTGATGCTAAAACGATGGCTCTTCACCCTGTGGATGCTCAAAGGTACGGGTCTCAAGGACCATCTTGATCAATTGAGTATAATTCTTTTAGATTTGCGTGATATTGGCGAGAAGATGGATGATGAGGATGCCACACTTTTGTTATTGATCTCGATACCTCCATCATACGATAACTTTCTTCAGTCATTCCTTGTGAAAAAGGATGACTAATCTCTAGAGTAGGTCAGATCGGTACTCCATGCTAGGGAATTGCGCCATAAGGGTGCATGCATAGGTACAAAGGACATGCTTCTGGGTTGATGGCGACGGGGGAAGCAATAAGGGTAAGAAGAATAATAAGAAGCAATTCTTGGGTTCTAAGTTACCCAAGGATGTTTGTGCTTATTGCAAGGAGCAAGGGCACTGGAAGAGGGATTGCCCGAAACGAGGTCAACTTGGACAAAATGGCTCTGCAGCCGTGTAGAGAAGGGGAATACATCTGAGGATGATTTCATTCTACTGGCGGATGATGTCAACACATTCACCCGATGCGTGGTTTCTTGACTCCGGGGCTTGTTATCATATCTGTTCTAACAGGGAGCTATTTTCAAGCTACAACCGTGCATATGGAGGATCTGCCATATGGAAAACTTAGTTGTTTGCAAGGTCATAGGAAAAGGCTCAGTTAGGTTCAAGACTGTGGATGGGAAGATATTCACATTGAAGGAGGTGAGACACGTACCGATTGTCACAAAGAATCTGATTTCTTTGAGTGTACTTGACAGCAAGGGTTTCAGTTTCAAGGGTGAAGGTCGATGATTATGCGTTTACAAGGACTCAAATGTGCTACTCAAGGGGGTCAAGAATGGGAATTTGTATGTTCCACAAGGTTCGGCTATCACATGCTCTGTCGGATTTGCCTCAGCCAAGACTAAGGAAGCTGATCTAACTAAGCTGTGGCATATGAGGCTCGGTCATAAAGCTAATTCTATTTTTCTATGTCTCAAAAAAAATTATATTTTTCTAAATCGTGATCACGCGTCAAATTCTATTCTTGAAGGCGGTTTTCAAATTTATTTATCTGTATTTTAATCAATAGGTTTAGTTGACTAATTGGGAGAACGTAAACCTACGTTTATTAACGGCCCAGTTTTGTTGGATTTTATTAAGTAACATAATTGCCAATGATTACATTCTCTAATTGAGTATTTGCTGTTTTAATGTAATAATCCTTTATTTATTTAAAAAAATATAATAATCCACTATTTATATTAAGGCCATAATGGTTGGCGTTTACTGATATTAACTACTCATTATACTTGGCCGTATTATCTCGTCAATAAAAAGAGACATGAACCCTCCTCTGATAATTGGTGAAAATCAACATAAGTTCCATTAGTAAATGAAAACATTCAAGGATTATTGAACGTGAGAGAAGAAGGAGAGTCCGTGAACTACAGTTCCAATCCAAAGGAGGAGGTTCGTTGTTACCGCGTTCAGTTTAAACAAAGGATCAAGGGTTGCAGATTTATACAGAAAATTTTCTCTGATCAATTCCATGGAGAACGGTATATTTATTTCTTTTTCCAGATTTGCATGTTCTTGAGACGAACTGAATTTCAATATTATGTGATTAGGGTTTTGTGTATTACACTTATTTAAAGTTTACATTTGGTATATGATAATTTGTATTGACATCGATTCGTCTTAGAACTACTGAATATGCAAGCATACTTTTGTTTTCCGACTTGAACTATTTCCAGGGTGAACCGTTTCTAGTTTCGATGATCTCGTTTCGCTGAAGAGTAATGTAGCCTCTGCATGAGGTTCTCTCACTCTTAATTAAAATCTAGCTTCTTGACTGGAATCCGCTAAACTGAGAAATTAGTGACGTGGGTTCCATTTCACAATTTTTTAATTGGATTAAAAAAAATAAAAAAAATGGGAGACATCCGATAGCATGAGGTCAAATACATCCTTCTTACACACATAACAAATAACTGAGAGGAGGTTGATATAATACACAAGGCTTTAGAAAGCAAGACGAGTATGACAATGGGTTGCTAGGGCATCAGGAACCAACTTACTCCGCCAATGTGTGCGGGTGCACCACAGCC
Organism: Linanthus parryae; assembly: GCA_023055425.1. Taxonomy (NCBI): domain Eukaryota; kingdom Viridiplantae; phylum Streptophyta; class Magnoliopsida; order Ericales; family Polemoniaceae; genus Linanthus; species Linanthus parryae. The sequence continues at coordinate 877,056 of JALGPY010000006.1, forward strand.
CAAAATAAAAGTGCACGAAAATTATTTATTATACTTGGCCCTATTTTCTCGTCAATAAGAAGAGACATGAATCCTCCTCTGATAATTGGTGAAAATCAACATAAGTTCCATTAGTAAATGAAAACATTCAACCAAACAGAGCCTTAAATGGGTAATAGGGAAAACGATCTTTGCTTCGGGACAAATTGGCATGGCTGGCCTCTCCCGCCTGTTATAGAAAAAAATTAAGTCTTTCCTCAGTCTCTCCCATTACTCTGTGTCCTGCTTCATTCAAAACCTCACTGAGAGCCAAGAAACAGAGCAACCCATCTCTCTCCTTCTCTGTTCTCTCCTAATTTCACTCGACGGAGCTAGCTTAGCTGTTGATCGGAAATGTACTCTTCGGTGGCGAGTAGGACGAGGAAGCAGACGAGGGCTCGCCTCTTGCAGATGTACAGAGAGCAGAGGAGGATCAAGGAGGCCTCTTCTTCTGGGTCCAAGAACGGAGAACCCACAATTTGGGTTTTGGACGAGGAAGCAGATGACGGCTCGTCTCAAAGTAAATTTTTAAATTTCGATTCTGAATTCATGAAACTACACAGAGCTCAAACATGGCTAAAAAAAATAATCCCACTTTTTCTTGGTTTTCAAACAATAAAAGCCTTTTTTTTTTTGCTGCATCTTGTGGTTTAGAAGATCTTGGTAAGCTTGATTTCATGATTTTGAGTTTCATCAAAAGTTCAGATCCTTGCTTGTGAGACTGAAATAAGCTAAAAAAAAAGCCTAGTTACTTTTAACGGTTGTGAAACAAGAAGATCACTTAAAAGCTGCTTATTTGCTCCCAGATACTTAGGCTTATCATACTTCCTCATGTGAAGTATGATAAGAAGCTGAAATTGAAGGTTTTTTAAACTTTGAATCTGCATTTGTTGGTTACCTTCTTCTGCACTATGATTGATTGTGAGTTTTGCATTTTTCTTGTTTTCTGTTCTTCTTGCTTCATTTCTTTACTTGACAAATGAAAAGCTTTGTTTTCATCTCATTCATTGCAGAAACTTGGGTTTTCTTGGCTTATCATACTTCCTCATTGTTTTCTTGTTCCTATAACTTTCTTGAATTTTCTTGTTTCCTGGTCTTGTTGGATGCTATAAGACATCCCGCAAGAAGAAAATGGAAGTTATCGCAGGTTTAATTGTTTTTCTTCTGTCTGCTCTCCCAGATACTAATCAAGATAATAAGCAAAATGAAGTTGAGGAGAATCATGCCAAGGGTGTAACTGCTGAACATGCCGAAAATGCAAATATAAAAGGTATCAAGAATCATTCTGTTTCCTTATTCTTTCCTAATCTTCAGCTTATCAAGTCTGCATAACGTACGTAAATATGGAGTTATTTATTAGGAGTATGTCGATATCCTACTCAAATAGGAATTTTGTTTCCTGCTCTCTTTTTGTTGTTCCGGGAATAAAGGAAACTTATGCACATCAACTTAGTTGTCAGAAGAAACTACTATTAGTGAAGTGATTAAGCATAGATGAGAAAAGTTGAAATCTTTAGAAGTCATCGAGCACAGATTGTTTCATCACGAGATGATAATATGTACCGTCTTATGCAGGCATTGATGAAGGCAGAGAGACAGCTCCAGACAAGATGATTGAATCATCAGATGATTCTGATGAGGAAATGTCTAGCGACTCATCTAGTTCTGAGACAGAAAACTCAGATGACGAGGATTTTAGCATTTATGAGGATTCTGACGAAGGTGATTCAAGCTCTGATGAGTCCAGTTCTGAGACGGATGAGGATGATGTGACAGTGACTGGTAAAATTGGAAATGATGATCATGATGGTAAGGTGATAGGGATTGATTCTGATGACATGAAAAAGATTAATAAGGAAGGGAGGGATGGAATCAAAGAGCGTGGTGCTTCATCGAGTGCATACAGAAAGGAAGAAGAAAGCTGGAAAAGTAGCAAGAAGCGCAAGGGTCGTAGTGATGGCAGAGAAGTTTTGAAAATTGGGAAAGGGCCGGCAAAAGAAAGCCTTAATGAAGAGGATAGCGATTGTGAAGGAAAAAGGGAAGCTGCTGATGGAGAAAAAGGGCATGTTGAGACGAAGGTACAAGAGCGGAGAAATGTGAAGAAAAAGAGCAGTCAGGTGATGAACATTCTAGTGGAAAACATTGTTCATGGTAGCAATGCAGCAGCTCAAGATACGGCACCCCCTTCAGGAAGCAGCACAACACTTCCTTTGAAGTTCAGATTTCCAGATAGTGACGATGACATCGAATCAGAAAAGGATGAACTTGAGCTTGAATGTGAAGGGTTGTTTGATGAGATGTATTTTAACTTGCAATATAAAGAAACAGCCACTCACAATCGCAAGGTAATAAATACTTTATCTTTCTTCAAATTGGCAAATAAATGTTTACTTTTTTATCGCTTTTGTGGAAACATATAATTGTTTTCTGCTTCCTAACATACTAAAATTTCTCACCATGTAAAGAATCGCTAATCAGATGTTATACTAGCAAACCATCCGTGCATTAAACCTAACAACAGATGTTTCGGCTACACATTTTCATCTTCCGGATAGTAAACTGAACAGTGAATTGCTGTTAATTCATCCCGATTCATGGGTTAAATTGATTTGCTTCCTCCATTGTTCTTATAGTGTGAAAGTGACCAACTGATGTTGAAATGACCTGCAGATCGAAGATGAAGCAGAGTATTATCCAGAAGCAAAACGAAATGCAGACACCATTTGTTCTGAGGAGGGGCACGACACTTACCTCGATGAGGAGATTGGTCTGATCTGCAACCGCTGCAACAGAGTTGTGACGGAGATCAAAGACGTCATGCCATCTTTTGTGAGTACCTCTCAATTTGCTCATTTAACATACTGAAACCATTTCTTGCAAGCTTCAATGATGCATCATCTATATTTCCATGTATCTCATTTTTTTTCGCAATGCTGCAGGCTAAAGATAGGAGAATTGAAATAGAGAGGAGAAGGTACATTTCTGGCAAGGATTCTGTCCTTGACAAGTTTGACTTCCGTTGCCCTGAAGATGATGTGCAAAACCTTCACAGTCAAACCATCGGTACTGTTTGGAGCCTCATACCTGGCATAAGAGTGAACATGTACCCGCATCAACAAGAGGGCTTTGAGTTCCTGTGGAAGAACATGGCGGGAACAATTAACCTTGATGAGCTAAAGAAGGAAAATGACAATGCGGGAGGTGGCTGTATTATATCGCACGCTCCTGGAACTGGTAAAACCCGTCTGACCATCCTTTTCCTCCAGACATATCTCAAGATGTTTCCCCAGTGTTATCCGGTCATCATTGCTCCGGCTGGGATGTTGCTGACCTGGGAAGAGGAGTTTAAGAAATGGAACTGAAGGGCAGGAAGGATCTAACATGTTCAGATCTACAACATGAATTAAAGCGGAATATTCATGTGTTTACCTTGTCTTCCTTAGCTCCTTAATGCAGCGGATGATCGTTGTGTTGCTTGCTTTCACGCGCCTCCTCTTTGATCTTGCTCCCACCAATCTAGTGTGAATCTCGAGGACGAACACTGATTTCCACACCACGTTCCACCTCCTTGGATGAAGTTGGAGAGAGACTAGGGTTCTCTACAACTAGTATGAATCTAGACCGAGAGACTTTACTGTATGGAATAGCCAATATAATATGTAGGAGGCTGCCTCCTTATATAGGCAAAACTTCTCCTAAGTTTGCACATAAACCCCTAGGGTTTGAGCCTTAGCTACTAACCCCTCTAGTTTATGTATTAGTGCAACTAACCCCATAAGGTTATGTTAATTGCATTGGGCACCCCACATGGGCGCACCAATTGCATGGGCGCACCAATTGCTAACATCTCCCACTCGCACAGTGGGGTTGCACAATTCATCTAGTCTCCATCAATCTCCAACTTTCTATCATCTACAAAAGAGTATTGTGTGGCCGTGGCGTGTGACCGGTGAGAGTACCTGCATTTCGGGAGATCCGTACACCAAACTCGTATAGCCAGCATGGGAAGGCACCCTCTCGGGAGATCCACATACCAAACTCGTATAGCCAGCGCAGGAAGGCACCCTTTAAAACATAAAACAGTGATAATGCTCTCCGTAACTCTCGTATCCCCCAGATTCCTCCGATTGTCATCTCGTGGATCATGAGCACCTGCCTTGTCCCGAAGGCCATGCTCCAATGAGTCCACATCTCCTTTATATTTTCATATCCTACATGATCCCATAAGATCTTGCAGGTGGGCCCAATGAAAGATAATAAAGAGCGATGCAACGAGAATCTTTCCTTCCATACATGTGTCACTCAGATTCGGCTCAGCTGCTTTCCCAGCAGTGTCCGGAAGGCCGAATCATCCATAGCCGTAAGGTGTCACGCCAAAGTAGCACCACCGACCCGTCTCCTCATGACACAGATGTAAGTACAAAGGGTATACCGTGTCAATCATCCTTATACGATCGACGAGGCTCACACGATGAGGAATCCCAGGGACTAATTCTACTCATCACCTCATGGTCACTCATAAGCGCGCGTTATTCAAGGGGGAATATGCGCCATAGTGTTTAGACTCTGATCAGAGCGCATGTCTTATCCTTGCAAAAGGACCACTATGCAGATGTCTATCCGGTAGCCCCAGTGCTGCCATGTCACACTATTGTGATCAATTATCAGCTCTCGCATCTGGCTTCTTCTACACAGACTATACATGGTTCGGGGTAGCAACCATGTTCGATTGGCCATAACCAACCTCACCTTGGAACTTATTTCCAATGCGACAGTTGAATCCGTCTGACAGGCTCCTAGCTCTACTGATAGACTTCAAGCTCTTATCATAGGCCATATGCTCATATGAAGAAGGCATCTCATATCATATCGCAGGCTTTCAGCGCTTATCTGGATTCCGTCTCATCTTCCGCCACACCCAGACATATCCAGGATATTGCGAAGGCGGTCGCTCGTGTGAGTGAGCCGACCTAGTGTCTGCGTGACATGCTCTATGCTAGTACTGGAAATGTAACATATCATACATGTATCAAAAATAACATGCTGCTTAAAAACAAATCCAATTAAAATCCAGTCAATCAATGTCTCGTGTTCTCATCAATCATATTGCTAGTTATCGACTACTAAGTCCCAATTCTCTAAAGCAGTCCACAAAGACAATTCCTAAGTGGTTTAGGAATGGGATGAGCCAACATTCTGGCCCATAGTCGATCCACTCCAGGATTACTCTCTAGGTAGTTATTTCACCTTTTGCGAAATAGTACCCTCGACTATGTGTTTGTCTTTACCGCAATGTTATAGCCATGTGCTAGCACTACTCATGGTAATGGGTTTGTTGATAGCTCATAAGCTTACAAGAAACCTTCTTAGTTAAACACATTTCTGCCCTATGGCAGAACAGGCAATCGTGCTTCGCTTCCATGATCAATGGAGCGGTCCAATACAATCATGCAACACTTATATTGCATTTGTTCCATGCGAGTCTATCATCTAGCATGGACGATAGCCTGAGTCGGATCCAAGTGCATCTAGGTCCCCACCCTAGTTAGCATATGCGGCTAACTAGTCGAAGCATCTTCTTCGATAGTCATGGCACGTGATCCATCATATAGAGTATCCTGGTTACAATCTTGTGTCCTAAATTGGAATATCCTGAAATCCAATCCTTCCGATCGCATAGCGTTCGCTAGGTCTGAGTATACACCATAGTGCATATAAGACTCATACTGCATCAGGCACTCTGGTTGTCTGGTCAATTTTGTTTGGTGTCTCTTAGGGCACATGTCTAGGCTCGTAAAGTCTTGCGCTGAGCTACAGGAGTACAATTACTCCTTAGGGGACTCGAACAATCCCTAAGCTCCACTAGCCAATAGTGTGTCATCGATATTAAGTGACGTGATATTCAACTCTCTACTAGTAAGAGTGATACACAGCGGTTTCCATTTGTTATCGTAAACATATAGTAAACGATCCCTGATGAAATACCACTGTCCAGAGGACTAGCTAAGATCCCATATGGACTTAGTTAGCTTGCACTCATTCTGTGCATTTGACCTTAGTCACCTCTAGGATTTCTCCATTGAGAAATTCAGTCGTCACGTCTATCGAGAATGGATCCACAACTATTGATGCTACCAAGCGAATCAACGTAATCCTTACCACCCAAAAGCCTTGGGAAGGATACTTTGTTGTACCAACGCAAATTCGTCGGATCGACTCAAAACCGTCGATGTCTACTCTCAAAATGAGTGTAGACTTATTCGCTTCTACGCAAGTCGTATGCCTTACCACGCTTCCGTCTGGGTCTCTGATTGACCTTGGAAATCCATTAATCTCCAATAGTCTTCCATCCAGTTGGAAATCCAACCTAGCCTTAAACTCGGTTAGCCCTTTATAGACTCTAATTCATCCTGTAAAGCTCACTATTCATTCTTCATAATTAGGGAACGATAAGGCCTAGGATTCTATCCTATCGTATATGCAAGGTGATCCTTAAGATCATCCCTTCGATCTCAAGTAGTCGATGGGGTATGCTCCTATGAGCAATTCCTTTGCATAGGAGGATCATCATTTGCTCTCATCCCTTATGGATGGGGCACCCAGCCTGGAAAGTCACTCCCACTGTCCGAATGATCCTTGAGGAACTAATTCCTTATAATCAACTAAGGAACAGGGTATCTTCCAGCGGTTCCTCCATGCTCGTGGAGATCATCATCTCTACGAACACATCCCTTAATTATGGACATCTCCTATGGGAAATCATATATCTCGTGAATCCATTTATGTTACACTACTTATCGGCTATTGCGTTTCAAATACGCAACCCCTAGAGTGCTCCGAATAGCATAAGAAGGTACGTTACTCCATGAAGATACGTTTCTTCCGTCTAGGGTCTAACTTCAAATTCTTTCTTGTCAGGTGATGAAAAATCCTGGGACAATATCCTAGGTTTATCATTCTCTTGCGTGATGACCCTTATGGTCTTCCTTTCGATGTCAGTTCATCGACGGGGTACGCTCCAAAGGACGTTCCTACGCAAAGAGGGTTCCTCCTCATAGTCATAATCTATGATGGGCTTGTTCACTAGGCAAGTTACTCCCACTGTCCTGAAGATCCGTAGGAACTATTTCCTGTTGATCATTCAGGGATGGGGTGTCATCTAGTGAAACCTTTGTTTCGTAGAGACTTATTTCTCAACGAACCTCTTCCTGACTTGAATTTTAGTTAGTACATAATCTGCCGATCCCCATGGCCTAAGGTGACCTCATTCAGGTTGCCTTTTTGGTCCACATGTCGTAGGGTGTAGTGGCTACAGACTTGGTGGACTTATGGTTGCGTATATGGATAGTCGTTTAGCAAAGTGTCTCCTCCGAATAGGGAACTTGTACTTTGCACGCTCTATCATACTTCAGACCATCTCTTACAGTAACCTATTCCTCTTATTCTCTACAGCACCCTGCTGAGTGACAGCTTGAAAATGTATTAGTTTGGGACATCTTTTTACCATTGGTTTTAACCCTATGAGAGTTGAGTTTGGCCATTTTCAGCTTGTTTTCCACCTGATACGAGGCAGAGATTTATAGATCATGATTGTAAAATTTGAGTAATTTTATGCATACTTTTGTTTGTTGGATATGATCGCGGGTGCGTGTTATGATGTGCAGGTAACAGGTGTCGAAAAATGCATGAGATTAACTTGGATGGGAGGCAGCGTGTCAGGAAAGCTGAGCAGAAAAAGAGGAAAAAAATGCTAAGTGGTGCGTTCAAACGCAGGAGCTGCGTTCAAACGCACAAGACAGGAGCAGCAGGAAAAATGGCAGAAATTTGGCTAAGTCCTGCGTTCAAACGCAGGCAGTCTGCGTTCAAACGCAGGAGTCAGAGACCAAAGTGCAGAAAAGCTAAGTCCTGCGTTCAAACGCATGCGTTCAAACGCAAGACTCAACACTCAAGAGAAGAAAAGCCAAGGGGTGCGTTCAAACGCAGAAGGTGTGCGTTCAGACGCACTGCGTTTGAACGCAGGAGAGTTGCGTTCAAACGCACAACACAGTGCAGACAGGGAAAACAGGACGGAAAAATGACTAAGTATGTGCGTTCAAACGCACATCCTGCGTTCAAACGCAGGAAACTTCAAATTTCAGAAAGGTCAGAATCAGGCAGAAATCAACCAGAAGACTAAGTATGTGCGTTCAAACGCACATTGTGCGTTCAAACGCACACCCAAAAAGTCAACGGAAGTCAAAGTCAAAAATTCAACTCTCAAAATGTGCGTTCAAACGCAGCCTTTGTGCGTTCAAACGCAGGTCAAGATTTTCAGAATTTCTGAAGACGGTGGAAAAAGTCAAACTTCGTCAGAAAAGTCAAAGTCAGCAGATGTGCGTTCAAACACAGGACAGGATTTCCAGAAGCTTCCCAGGGCGGTTTAGACAGGGGCAGAATAGGAATTTCAGCACAGGATTAGGGAAACTTCAGCAGTATATAAAGCAGCTCTGCCCACCAGTTTCAGGATACAGAATATACAGGATACACAGCACAGACAGACACAGCCACAGGATCAGAGTTAGACACAGCAGAGACAGGGAGCACCGGAGCAGTCCCGGAAATCGCCAGATTTCCGTCACCTGTTTGATTCTCTTCTCTTCTTTATGTTAGTTTTTATTAGCTAGACTTTTGACCTAGGTTCTCGGTGAACCTAGGGTTTATGATTTCAGCAAATTAGTTTATCTCGACTTTGGATTCATGATTGTTTAAGTCTTAATACAGTAGAGGTTTTGTTTATTATTCTGTCTTTGGTTTTTACTGTTTATGCATGAACGGAGTCGCGAACCTGGAGTGCTACAGACAGGATCTGGTGCGCGAGAGTGGCCAGTGAGAGTTAGGAAGAGAAGACAGGATTTAGTACTCTGCCTTGATGGACCGAGAGGTGAAGAGAATCAGGGGACTAGCCCAGAAGCATTAGACCAACTGCTAGACGTTTAGGGGGAGACCGAGAGGAGAACCTGTAACCCTAGCAGACTTAGAACAAACCTGCAGATCTAGGTGGACCGAGAGGACCCGAAATCTGTAGGAGAGTGATAGATGCATGAGACCGAGAGGAGATTGTATCATTGGTATGCTGGCATAAACAAAATTGCTGTGTGTTTCTGAATTGGAAAAACTGAAAAGTTGAATAGTAACCCTAGGGGATCCAGGAATCTAGGAACCCAAAACCCTAGTTTTTACAGTCAGACTTTATTACCAGAAAATTACCAAAAATACTGTTTAATTCTGTTTTTACTCCTTTTACTTTTTACGTCTTCACTCTTTAAACTCAGTTTCTGATTAAGCAGTAACACTGTCCTCGTGGGATCGATAACTCGGGGTTGAAATACCAGCCCTATATTACTTGAACCGTGCACTTGCGGTAACACGTAAGAAATCGTGTCAAGTTTTTGGCGCCGTTGCCGGGGACAGATTTATTGTTACTCAGGAACTAGATTAGGGAGTTATAAAAAAAAAAAAAAAAAAAAAAAAAAAAAAAAAAAATCTGAAAAAAAAAAATCGAAAAAAAAATTATATATTTTTATACCTAGTTACGTCACGGGTATTTCTAGAGCTTTGTTTTCTCAGGAACATAAGGAGCCAGAGAAATTGTAGGCATGTGGAGCGACAATCTTGAGTCGGGGGCAACTCAGTTCCTGAGTCCTCCCTACTGTGAATACTACCACAATTGGCACAGAAAAGAGGATGCACACCGTCCGGTTTATTGCTTTCTGTGCAAGAAGTATCATGTGTATGAAGAGGCGTGCATATTGCACTCACCCCAGCTTTATCAACACTATTACCCCTACTGCATCCAGTGTGGGGGTGGTTGCGGGGCTGGGGCATGCAGAACTTATCAACCCTGGAGCTTTCAGCACTGCCAAGCAGGGGCGCATCTTGAGACTGCTCTGTACTATCCAGATCCACCTCAATTTGTACCTCTGCCACCTTTTGAACCGCTCACTCAAGAAGTTTTCTTCTCATGGATGTCTAAATTGGAGTGCATGCTGGAGAAATTTTTTTCAGCACGCCTTGACCAGATTGCAGAGGAGATTAGAGAACTCAACAGTGACATATTGCGATTGGCAAACAAGTATTACGAACTTTCTCAGTCATGGATCTCAGCAGATACGCCAGAACCAGAAATAGAGTTCATGCCACCAGAAATTGAAGAAGTGCAGACAGTGACATCATCAGGTCCAGTTGAGCCAGAAATTGATCCAGTACCCGCACCACAGGAAACAGACTCATATATTCCTCACTGGCTTCCAGCAGTGCTGGAGATGCAGAAGGGCTTCTTTGCAAAGATGGCGCAGGAACAACAAGAAACTGCATCACAGGTTGCTGTCATGGAAGAAGAGGTGCCCGAGCCAAGAGAAGTGTGCACTAATCAAGAGCCATCTCAGGTATTTCATTATTATGAGGACTCAGATTCTGAATCAGATTTGGAAGAAACAGTGCCTGCATGGATGGAACCACAACTAATTTCAAATTCTAGGCATGATTTAAAAGACACTGATATTGAGCAATGGGGGTGTACTGAGGAGGAAACTCTGTTCGAGAATGTGTCCACTGATATGGATGAGCTTGAGGTAGGAATACCAACTCATCCTGCAGAAGAAATCACCATGTCGTATGTTTATCAAGTATGTGAGGAGTTGGAAAGACGGCTGTGTGAGGACTCTGACACGGAAGCTGATCATGACCATTCCCCTGATCCTTGCTCTATGGACTGTTCTAGTGACGTTGCACAGGACATAGAAAAGGGATTGGAAATCACTCAGTGTGGGGGTACTGATAAGCTGCCTGCACGGGTTTTTCAGCATCATGAGTCAGCTGGATATGAGCTGAAGTTCCAGAGTCCACATCAACCATCCAGGGATGAAGTTCATCGGCAGGATTTCATAGAAATATTCGCAGACAAGCCGGTTAATAATGAGTGGAAGCTGATCAAGAGGAAAAATTGCAAGATCAAAGAAATCATCTTCCACAACTTTCCACCTTGTGAAAAGAATGAGTGTGCACGTGAGATGAGGATCATTGAGAAGAGATGGTGGAAGAAGAAGAAGTGGAGAGATAAAGAAGCCTCCAAATTTCTCAAATGTTGAGAAAGTTTCAGGAAACAGGTTACAGGGAGCTGAAGTACAGAAACTGGCTCGCTGTCAGCATCCAGATGCATACTGGCGTCCAAGTGGCAGCCTGCCAGAAAAAGGCAGATTGGAAAAATCCTGAAGAATCGACCCCGGTGCACAGGATGCACTCGACCTTCGCAGGGACTCGTATGAGTTGGGGATTTTTCAGGAACAATTTTCAGCAGGAAAGGAGCAATCGACCCCGGTGTACGAAAATACACTCGACCATATGGGAGCACATTGTCACATACAATGGTGCTTGGGGATTGCACACTTTAAGAGCGCAACAGAGCCCGGAAGGTTGACAACTTCCGTTGAGAAATTTTCCGGCGACCGGTCAACGGTCCTTCTCTGCCGGAATCTGCAGAAAAGTCAACACCTGTACGAACTGACTCCGGGTGAACAGGTTTAATTTCTGTCTCTTGCTTTCTTTTTCTGAATATATTACCAGCCGGTTGACTGACGGCCAGTCTCGAGCCAGCAAGCCAGTGGCTCTACCAGGCCATAAGTCAGTCGGTCAGTCTAGCATTAGGTCGTCCCAATCCCAGTAGATGAGTCACGCCAGCTCATCAATCCAGATTATATGCCTGATGATTAGTACCATGAGGGCATGGCACCATCCAGTGTGGGGGTGGTGGCGTTGTAATCTAGGAGAGAGCATGCAGACCCAGGGGAGAGAGCAAGCAGACCCAGGTACCCAGTACCCACCTAGGAGAGAGCATGCAGACCCAGGGGCCAGCAGTGCCCATCCCGGTGCCAGCCATGCTGGTACCGCTGCTGCAGCACGCCATGCTGCGAGGAAACGCGCCAGAGGGCGAACCCCTTCACCATCTCCCGAGCCGACTGACCAGTCTACTCCGGAGAACACAGATTCTAGTTACAGACCAGATCAGTAGAGTCGCGAGGACGCGCCACCTCTAGTGTGGGGGTGGGGAATTGTGTCCTCCTGCATAGCCATGTCAGCATATTTTTGTCAATTTTATTTTTCATTTTATTTTCATTTTTGAGTCAGCACGTTTTTATGTTGAGTCGACCCACCAAACTTTCTGACCTTGCATGATATATTAAAAAAAATATATAATAATAATAAAAAAATATATATATAAAAATAATAAATAAATAATTCAAAAAAAAAGTTTTTTGAGAAAGGGCAACTTAGGACCTAGAAACTGAAGAGGATCCAATGAAGGAGCTTATGAGAGTAGGAAGCACCGTAGCAGGGATACCTCAAATTTTAGTATTTTGTGCACAATTTTCACGACAGGCTATCCCGGGTATTCAGGAATGTGGAAAGTAGATATAGGCATACTTTTGACTTCTCTAGTGTGCTAGGCAGATTTGGTCTTTAGATAATTGAATATTCTGTTTCCCGTGGAAACTGGTGGACTCTTGGAATCTGGGGTGGACCTTCGTGTAGAGTCGGTTTTATGTGGTACAAATCTGTAGCCTAAGCGAAGTTGGAGAATGTACACCACCATCCCTTAAGGTGGTTCCAAGAGAAAATCCTAAAAAGCCCGCACTCTTAACGCTCTACAGCACAGTTGTAAAAACAGAGGGGATTATGGAAAAAAAAAGAAAAAAAAATAATAAATAAAAAAATAAATAAATAATAATTTGCGCTTAAAGGAGAAACAACATAATGTGCTTCCATTCACATGGAAAATTTGGATTCAATCCAATTTAGAGCTTAAGAGGGAAATTAAAGTCAAGCCGTATTACACAGGAGTTGTGTCTCCCAGCAATGGGACAATTTGCAAATCAAACGCAATAACGGCTAAGAGGGTCTGAAAACCTCAAATGACTTGGCGAAGAAAAATTATCTGTTGACTATAGATGCCTGGACCCTCAAAGTCAAAAGACGTGCCTTATCTTGGTTGGTTTGGTGGATGTTTGGGGATACCTTAGTGAGTTTGTGCATGGGATCAGTTTATATCATTTCTTGCTGCGTGTTGTGGAATTTCGAAATAAGCTTGTGAGGATTTGATGATTTCAGTTTATGATAGAGAGGTTGCCCAATTTCAGAAAAAAAATTTAGCTGTGTCTTGAGTCAGTTTGTGTATATTCTGTATCAGAGTCAGTCGTCTATTGAGTGATTTGGTCTGTGTCTTGAATCTGTGAAAAAGGGGAAGTATGCAATTAAAGTATGCAAAAATGGGTCTGCAAGGCAGTATGCAAGGGTCTGCTCGGGACGAGCAGAGGTTAGTGTGGGGGTATTTTGACAGCTTGAAAATGTATTAGTTTGGGACATCTTTTTACCATTGGTTTTAACCCTATGAGAGTTGAGTTTGGCCATTTTCAGCTTGTTTTCCACCTGATACGAGGCAGAGATTTATAGATCATGATTGTAAAATTTGAGTAATTTTATGCATACTTTTGTTTGTTGGATATGATCGCGGGTGCGTGTTATGATGTGCAGGTAACAGGTGCCGAAAAATGCATGAGATTAACTTGGATGGGAGGCAGCGTGTCAGGAAAGCTGAGCAGAAAAAGAGGAAAAAAATGCTAAGTGGTGCGTTCAAACGCAGGAGCTGCGTTCAAACGCACAAGACAGGAGCAGCAGGAAAAATGGCAGAAATTTGGCTAAGTCCTGCGTTCAAACGCAGGCAGTCTGCGTTCAAACGCAGGAGTCAGAGACCAAAGTGCAGAAAAGCTAAGTCCTGCGTTCAAACGCAGGCGGTGTGCGTTCAAACGCAAGACTCAACACTCAAGAGAAGAAAAGCCAAGGGGTGCGTTCAAACGCAGAAGGTGTGCGTTCAGACGCACTGCGTTTGAACGCAGGAGAGTTGCGTTCAAACGCACAACACAGTGCAGACAGGGAAAACAGGACGGAAAAATGACTAAGTATGTGCGTTCAAACGCACATCCTGCGTTCAAACGCAGGAAACTTCAAATTTCAGAAAGGTCAGAATCAGGCAGAAATCAACCAGAAGACTAAGTATGTGCGTTCAAACGCACATTGTGCGTTCAAACGCACACCCAAAAAGTCAACGGAAGTCAAATTCAAAAATTCAACTCTCAAAATGTGCGTTCAAACGCAGCCTTTGTGCGTTCAAACGCAGGTCAAGATTTTCAGAATTTCTGAAGACGGTGGAAAAAGTCAAACTTCGCCAGAAAAGTCAAAGTCAGCAGATGTGCGTTCAAACACAGGACAGGATTTCCAGAAGCTTCCCAGGGCGGTTTAGACAGGGGCAGAATAGGAATTTCAGCACAGGATTAGGGAAACTTCAGCAGTATATAAAGCAGCTCTGCCCACCAGTTTCAGGATACAGAATATACAGGATACACAGCACAGACAGACACAGCCACAGGATCAGAGTTAGACACAGCAGAGACAGGGAGCACCGGAGCAGTCCCGGAAATCGCCAGATTTCCGTCACCTGTTTGATTCTCTTCTCTTCTTTATGTTAGTTTTTATTAGCTAGACTTTTGACCTAGGTTCTCGGTGAACCTAGGGTTTATGATTTCAGCAAATTAGTTTATCTCGACTTTGGATTCATGATTGTTTAAGTCTTAATACAGTAGAGGTTTTGTTTATTATTCTGTCTTTGGTTTTTACTGTTTATGCATGAACGGAGTCGCGAACCTGGAGTGCTACAGACAGGATCTGGTGCGCGAGAGTGGCCAGTGAGAGTTAGGAAGAGAAGACAGGATTTAGTACTCTGCCTTGATGGACCGAGAGGTGAAGAGAATCAGGGGACTAGCCCAGAAGCATTAGACCAACTGCTAGACGTTTAGGGGGAGACCGAGAGGAGAACCTGTAACCCTAGCAGACTTAGAACAAACCTGCAGATCTAGGTGGACCGAGAGGACCCGAAATCTGTAGGAGAGTGATAGATGCATGAGACCGAGAGGAGATTGTATCATTGGTATGCTGGCATAAACAAAATTGCTGTGTGTTTCTGAATTGGAAAAACTGAAAAGTTGAATAGTAACCCTAGGGGATCCAGGAATCTAGGAACCCAAAACCCTAGTTTTTACAGTCAGACTTTATTACCAGAAAATTACCAAAAATACTGTTTAATTCTGTTTTTACTCCTTTTACTTTTTACGTCTTCACTCTTTAAACTCAGTTTCTGATTAAGCAGTAACACTGTCCTCGTGGGATCGATAACTCGGGGTTGAAATACCAGCCCTATATTACTTGAACCGTGCACTTGCGGTAACACGTAAGAAATCGTGTCACTGAGGCGTGGGAATAGCCAACTGCCTTACTATTTCTCCATCACATAGCTCTTGCTAAGATAGATACTTCCAGTCTCATTCTGGCCAAGGACATATCCTTTTATCCAGACGGTTGTTCTACCTTTTGTAGAGACCTGTCTGAAGCACCCTTGTGCCTCAGACTTATGTGGCCCAAGCACACATAGTTGAGACGTGGACAATAATCTACGAATGTGATGGAACAGTAAGCACCATGTCTTTAGCTTTAACAATTTAATGGAACACAAAAACAGAATGAATAATATACAAAAGACTCAGTAGTCCTAAATGCTCTACTGGATGATTTTGCGCTTTTGCCTTTCATGTCCGGCAAGAACTACACATAGGTAAGGGTACCTTGGGCAAAATCCAAGCAGGCCTGCCCTAGCTAGCCTGAACATCCTTTCCTGTCATCGTGTGTCTTAATCTAGCGCGCCACTTATCAGAATCTTGAGTCATACTCATAAGTTGACATCCAAGAATTCTGAGGCGTCATTCATGCTAGAATCTTAAGAACGCAAACCCCATGATATAACCATATCCAAAGTTAAAACTGTTACCAAAACAAATTTTGGTGGCTACTCCCTCAAAGACAATTCTTTGGATCCTTAGACGAGAAGTTAGTGCCAGGTCTGGCCTTTTCTCTTAGTCTTAGGAAGACTCCTTAGCTCCCTTTTGCGTTTGTCAGTGTTGGGTAATATTAGTCTTATACCAACATTTCCCTTATATTCATTTATCCTTGCCCCACCTGTTGCCTTGGTCCTAATACCGGGCTAGGGACTATATCTGCCTATCATACTTCACTAAGTATGATCATACTTCACCAACAGTCTTTAGCAATCATTTATCGCTTAGATATCCGAAGTATGCTGGACTAGTATTCTTAGCAAACCCTTTTTGCTTAGATACTAGTCCAGGGTGATGTTTGGTCTAATCCAAACATCCTGACATGTTTTGGTCTTTATCTAAACATCCTGACACGTCCAAGGTGTGTCATGTGACGTTCCATGAAAGTTCCATGAAAACGTGGCAGCGATTGCATCAAATTGCAAATCGGATAACTTGTACCTGACAACCCTTAACTCTATCATCATACATGGCATCAATCTCAGACTTTAAAGTCGAGCGCTCAATATTATGACATGAGCCATAACTCATAGTAGAGGTAGGATTATTATGAGCCAATGCTCAGAATTTATGTACGCAAATGGCTAAGATGGATCCAAGATTCTTCTTTGGCTTCCTACAAAGTGGTCTAGAACATGTTGATGAGGTCATTTCCCCACCTTTTCATAGCATGCTCTATGATATTATCTTGATTGCTACCTCCCACGATAGGGTGAGCCTAAAGATAATGTCCATGTGCTGCTGTGACAACTTATTCATCACAGGTTTGACCATGTTTGTAGGTGGTTGACAACCTATGTCCAACGGATGGTTACATAGTACGACAGCTTATCATGCCGTTGTTGTCACCATTTAGCCTTTACAGTTTTTTGACTTAGACACGATTGATAGAGACATTGTGGAAGTTAATCACTAGCATTTACTTAGCTCCAAAGTAACATGTGACATTGATTAAACTTAATAGTTCCTCACAAGGACTCCACCAAAACCTAGCGTATATCCTAGGAATCAAATCTCATCACTTGTGATTTCCTATCAATTTTAATCATGTCATCATGTGAGCTCTTTTGTTTTAGTTCTTTAGCATGCGAGGTTAAACATATATATCCAATCACACGCAGTTATAACATAAAACAAGCACAAGCATAAATAAATATGCAATGGATGTGGCCCCTAAGGTGCACTCCCACTATTGAGAGCACTTCTTGAGCAAGTCCTGAACTCCATCTCACGCCATCTCGCCTACTTGAGGACTCCAAGCTTGAGGCTCCATTAGACCGTCTAATTGCTCCATGCACCTTGCGCCATAGCTTTTGGTTTGGCCACCTCTCTTGAAGCTTCAATCTTCAATCTCTACTAACTATCTTATTTCTAATAAGAAGTAACCTCATGGAGGCGAGTGGATGAGAAGAGAAGACACTAGAGTATAGAGAGGCACGACTCGCAGGCCGTATTTTGATTACATATTCAAAAACCAAAACCAAAACCAAAATATAAAACATCTATGCCACATCCATGCACCAAACACATCCATTCAACCCACAACAGCATGTATAACAATATAATAAACATACTGTAATTTTCTGAAAATTTCCGGAATTAAGCAATAATTACTGGAAATTAATAAGCAATAATCTAATCAACTAAAAAGATCAAAAATTGCTCCCTAGCACTTAGGGTCTCACCACCTATGGCAAAACGTAGGGAAAATTGACCTAAGTCTCCAGGAAAAATTTGGGCTCAAAAAAGTGTGTTTAAGGTCGTCAAACTGCCTCGGGAAGTGTGCTAAACACTGATTAATTAATCTGGAAATTACTAAAATTTTCCGTCGCTCCAAAAATTATGAAAAAATACCCACAAAATAGGAAATTTAATTTGGAGTCCCTAGGAAAAAACCGGACGAAAAATGACGGCGGGAGGAGGCCGCACGCGACCTCACGCGCCGCCGCGCGTGGGCGCGTCCGCCTCCGCCACGCGCTGACGTCGGCCCATGTGCCACGTCAGCATGCCACGTCAGCACCTATGCTGACGTCAACTGCCACGTCAGCCCGCCACGTCAGCTGCCACGTCAGCTGACACGTGGCTGCCACGTCATCGCACGTCAGCCACTTGCTGACGTGGCACCGCCACGTCATCTGCCACGCCAGCCCTAGGGCCACGTCAGCAGCCGCCGCCAGCCCTTGGGCGCGTGCGGCGCGTGGCGGCGCGTGGCGGCGCGTGGCGGCGCGTGGGGGCGGCGTCGGTGGCGCGTGAAGCCCACGCGCCGCCTTCCCGTGCTCCGATCGCGACGAAAAAATTTTTCCCGTGATCGTCTCTTCGTCCTGGTCCCGATTATGTGGTCAAAATCCAATTTTAACAAGTTTTTGAAAAACGTGTTATAATTATTGGATCTAGCAGTCCAGATTAATACTGTTCCGAAACTTTGAAAATTCATAACTAATTCATCGTAAATCCAAAAAATATAAAATTTATATATCTGGAATCCTCGTGAAAAACCCTACCTAACCATATAGGTTTTGTCTACTGGTTATGAAATTTCAGAAACGCGATTTTTAATAACAGGTTCGGGAACGCTTATCGAGGCACGAAAAGTAAGCCTATGGCTCTGATACCAATGAAGGGCAGGAAGGATCTAACATGTTCAGATCTACAACATGAATTAAAGCGGAATATTCATGTGTTTACCTTGTCTTCCTTAGCTCCTTAATGCAGCGGATGATCGTTGTGTTGCTTGCTTTCACGCGCCTCCTCTTTGATCTTGCTCCCACCAATCTAGTGTGAATCTCGAGGACGAACACTGATTTCCACACCACGTTCCACCTCCTTGGATGAAGTTGGAGAGAGACTAGGGTTCTCTACAACTAGTATGAATCTAGACAGAGAGACTTTACTGTATGGAATAGCCAATATAATATGTAGGAGGCTGCCTCCTTATATAGGCAAAACTTCTCCTAAGTTTGCACATAAACCCCTAGGGTTTGAGCCTTAGCTACTAACCCCTCTAGTTTATGTATTAGTGCAACTAACCCCATAAGGTTATGTTAATTGCATTGGGCACCCCACATGGGCGCACCAATTGCATGGGCGCACCAATTGCTAACAGGAACTTTGAGTTCCCCTTCCATAACCTAAACAACCCCGAGTTTTCTGGCAAGGAAAGTGATAGTTTCCGTAGATTGATCTCCTCAAACAAGTGCCAGGATAGGAAAGTGGCACGACTGGTGAAATTGGGGTCGTGGAGCGAGGGCAAGAGTGTGCTTGGGATAAGCTACAGTCTTTACGACAGGAAGACAAAGAAAATGAAGGCTGTTCTTGGTTATCAGGACGAACAGGTGAGGAAAGTGCTACTCCAGCGGCCAAAGTTGGTGATTCTGGATGAAGGTCACACGCCGCGGAACAAAAAGAGCAGCATCTGGAAATGTTGCTTGGAGCTCCAAACTAAAAGGCGAATCATCCTTTCAGGAACCCCATTCCAGAACAGTTTTAATGAGTTGTTTAACACCTTAGAGCTTGTGAGGCCTTCCTTGGCTAAAGCCCTAGATAAAAAACTAAGGTTTGTTGATGTGCCGCGACAAAGTGCTAGTAAACACTCCAGAAAACGGCTGAGATATGAAGAACCTTCTTCTGATGTGGCAATTGAGAGTCTCAAAGTTGCTATGGCGCCGTTTGTTCATGTCCACAGAGGTAGCATTCTTCAAGAGAGTCTTCCTGGCTTGAGGGATGCTGTTATTCTTTTAAAGCCATCGGAACTGCAGAAGAAGCTGATTGAGGGAAATCAACAACTTCAGAAGAAAGATCTTCAGGGGACTTTTGAGTTTGAGTATCATGAAGCTATGCTTTCAGTTCACCCGTGTCTCTCTAAGGACAAAGGAACATCCCTCATTGAAAAGAGCAAGATGGAGAAGCTCAGGCTTGATTACGATGAAGGGGTGAAAACTAAGTTCACTGTGGCACTTATCCATCTGAGTCTCAGCAAACCAGAGAAGGAGAAGGTTCTTGTCTTCAGTCAATATATCGACCCGTTGGATTTGATTAGGGACCAGCTCAGTGAACATCTTGGTTATGGAAGTAATGAGGTTCTGCAAATGCAAGGGCATATTGACCAGAAATCACGAAAAAGCATGATTGATAAGTTTAATGATCCCAACAGTTCTGCCAAGGTGTTGCTGGCGTCAACAAAATGCTGTTCTGAGGGGATAAGCCTTGTTGGGGCTTCAAGGGTTGTTCTGTTGGATGTCGCTTGGAACCCCTCTGTGGAAAGCCAGGCTATAAGTCGTGCATTTAGGATTGGCCAAAACAGAGTGGTCTACACTTACCACCTAATGACTTCAGGCACCACAGAGGTTGACAAGTACTGCAGACAGGTCGAGAAAGACAGATTCTCTGAACTGGTGTTTGCTCAGAAGAACAGCGAGAAGAGGTGGAAGCGGCCGGTGGAGATCAGCGATGACGTGATATTGGAGAAGATGCTGGAGAATGAGAAGCTCAAAGGTATGTTTCAGAAGATCATCCACCAGCCTAAAGAGAAGAAATTGCTCGAATGCTTTGGCATACCTTCCTATCCTCAGTAGTTCTAGAATAGTTCGCTTTGATTTGCCCAAATTGGGTGTGGTGGATGTTTTAAAACTTATAAATTTGTTTGGTTATCAAAAGTAGGTTTTGGTACTTGTCCTTGCACACTATTTATGCATTATAATCCTTATCTTTCTATAAATTTGTTTGGTTATCAAAAGCAGTTGGTTAATGCTGGTATGTGAGGAAAACTCAGAAGAAGTATGGCAGAGAAGTTGAATCATGAAGCAAGTTTGTGGAGACTGATAAGGAAAGTAGTTGGATTATGAAGAAAGACTGGTTATGCAGGATATTAATGGGGGATAGCTGAGGTTCTGGGTTTGTTGCATTGCACTCCTAAAGATGTTCTGTGGACATGCCTCCCAGGTAGGGGGTTACTTCTAGGTAGCGTGATTTAGAGTTTTTATTGCTATGAACCTTGGAGATGCCTCTGTAGGAGTGTTTTTGTGTTACTGCTAATGATGAGCGTCCCTTAGATGACTTCTGACCAGATTGCCTTTATTTTTTTGCGATCCTCGAGTGCAGATAGCAAAGTAGTAGCTTAAGCATTCTGGCTATCAGTACGAAATGTCAGTGTTTGTGTCTCGATTGTATGCCTGCATACTTGTAAGTAGTAGCTTCAAGTAAAAATGTACATTTTCTTGGTTGAATTTGAATATGAAACTCCTGTAAACTTGCTGATGGTTTTAGGTTCTTCTGTGAACTGTTTAAAAAGTTTTTGTTGGGGTATATATGTTGGAGAACAATCGAAACTGGACCGGAAGAAGGGAAGAAGAAGAGAATGAAACAGAAACGAAACTGTAAAAAAATGCAGAAAATAAATACTTACAGAGTATAGAGAATCTGCTGATTAAGTCGGAGACGATCTCGAGCATAGACTCGATGTCCTTAAGGCTTATTTGCCCCTTACGGTACTGCTTGTTATGGAGCAAACGCCTCGCAGGATAATCGCCTGACCGTGCAGTTTGTCAGTACACTCGCTGCACCCTACGAACCGCAATGGTATGGGAACTCTCTCTGGAAAAGGCTACGGGTTTGTTGGGTAAGTGTTTTTGGTTTCTGGAATCTGGTAAGTAAGTAAAAACTGTTGGGGACGCCTGCTATTTATAGCAGTGTTGGAAGAGCGGTTGTAACCGTTTGTGACAGTTCAATAACGGTTGCAACTGTTCAGTTTTGAATTTGAAAATTCGTTCCGGTTTGAATAACAAAAATTCGTTATGTGTCTGGACTGAAAATTTAATTCCAAAGATGGTTTTGGGCCCAAAAAGTTAAGTATGGGCTTGACTAACAAATCAGCCCACACCACACCTCGCCACGTCACGGCCCGTGCCCGAACCCGAACCCGAGCCGAGCCGAGCCGGACGGACGGCGGCGGCGGCGCGCGCGCGCGTGTGGTGGTTCAACCTTTGTCTAGGTCCTCCCTCCTACACAAAATGTGTATCACCCAAAGGGCGTGCCCTTAAGGTGCAACCTTGAATTATTTATGCAACACTTTGTTGTTCTATATGAAGATGTGGGACACTTTTCTTCAAGTGTTTCCAACATCTCTACATCCCACTTTCACACATGAATTTTTCATTCATCCGAACACTATTTTGGGCGAAACAAAGTGGTAGGATTATCTCCTATTCGCAAGGATTCCATAGCCACTTTCGGTTTCCCAAACCGTTAACCCGACTTGTCGTAAACCGGGTTAAAAGTCGACCCAAAATATTGTTTTTCCAACAATCCCCCACATGAATGATAAAATTGGCTTAGGAGCCGGATTATTAGGGAAGAGAGAGAGAGCTACCAAGCGAACGATAATCGCATGAGAAAGGTAGTCAAAGACTTTGAACCTCTCCTAGTGGAATACTATCGGATATACTGGATTGTCAGTGGTGAAGCACCTTGAAATGCTTTCCGTATTGTATACCTAGACAATAGTACCCACACGGTTATCATCCTTCCATATTAGGTTCTCATTGTTGTGTCCATTTTGGCCCTGGAACACTTATTCCTGCTTTCGTGAGTGGTCTTAGAGAATTTAGCCTCGTCATTCTCCTAGAACCGGCCGCCAGTTCCCACTCGTATAGGTGAGTCTCATAAAGAGTATCTTGCCATACCCCACTTGGTTTTATCCCCCAAGGTATGAGCTCATTAAAAGCTAATCGCTTATCCTTACCAATGCAAGCGTCACTCGGTGTCGTCCTAAGAATGGGTTTGGAAATAAAATTTCCTACAGTGACTATATTTGCACAGTAATTAGGTTGTCCCTTTTGAACCTAGTTCTTGGGATCTCCAGTCATCTAGGTTGGGTTTTCCGTTACGTGCAACTCAGAGAGATAGGCTTCAATCCCATTCCCCTTGACGAACTAAAAACTTGCTCTCTGCTTAACCCTTTGGTTAGCGGGTCTACTAAGTTTTCCTTACTTTTTACGTAATCGATCGATATAATTCCGTTTGAGAGCAATTGTTTAATGGAATTATGTCTACGACGTATATGTCTAGACTTACCATTGTAAATGGTGCTTTGGGCCCTTCCAATTGCCGATTGACTATCGCAATGAATGCAGATAGCTGGCACCGGTTTTGGCCACATAGGAAAACAAAATCCGGTTGACGACAAAAAAAAAAATCTCAAAAAAATAAAATAGATATATAATATTTTATTAAATAGTTATACATAATTAAATATTACCGTATATGAATAGTATTTAATTATATACACATTTAATTGTATTACCATATATGCATAGTACTTATTATATACATATTTAATTGTAAATAATATGCATAAATATACACAATTTGAACGGAAGTATAAAATCATTATGCATGATATTTAATTATATACATAATTTAATTAAATAGTTATATTCAATAGGCCGAATCATTTGGGTTTTGTTGAAATTTGAAGAGTCGAAGAGTAAATACTAAATTTAGGCTTTTAATATATTAATCGTAGTTTTAACCAGGGCAGTTGAATAAATGTGAACCGAACTGATGATAAATGGTTCGGTTTGGTCTTTCAAAAAAAGGGATCGGTTTGGTTAAGTTCTTGGCTGAACATTTACTATTTGGGTCTAAACCGAACAGTTCATACCTCTAGTTACGATTACTAAAGTAAAAAAGGAGTTTGGACGTGTTATGATATGCCTTGAAAACTTAGAAGAAACTCAAAGGAGCGCGAAGAAGTGAAAGCTCAGTGTCACAAGAAGTCTTCGTACGAAGACAAGTGTTAGCCAAAATCCGAGAGTCTTCGCAGAAGAGTTCCTTGTGTCAAACCAGGAAGGTCTTCGCACAAAGACCAGAATGTCTACGCACAAACACCTTTGCACGAAGACTTCAGGCCTTCGAACGAAGAGAATCCTGGAGGCGGCAAATAAGGATGGGAATGTTTCGTTATTGTATCAGGGCGATTTTGGGTGCTAAGGATCCTTTGGGGTCCTATGAACGTGTGTAAACATCTTTAGTCGTTCCTACTCATTGAATAAAGGTCTTTTTACCCCGTAGACGTAGTCAGCTTGATTTGAGCTAGCGAACCACGTAAATCTTGTCTGATTGCATCTTTCGTAATCGTACGTGAGGCGTGAGTGATCGTGAGAGGTATAAAAACTGGTATCAGAGCTTAGGTCAAGATTACTCTACCATGAACGATGTACGAATCAATGTTGAAGATCGACAGGTTCACAGGAGGAAACAACTTTGGTCTGTGGAAGATAAAGATGGAGTCCTTGCTTAAATCGCAGGGATTGTGGGAACATTTGACCACGTACAAGGGAGGCATCAATGTCACAACATCGGAGTTCAAGGTATTGGAGGAGAAGGAACATGCAAAGATTATGCTGTGCTTATCGGATGACGTGATCATCAAAATCGCAGATCAGAAGGAAGCAGCGAAGCTTTGGCTCAAGTTTGAGAGTCTCTACATGACGGAGAATCTCACTAGAAAGTTGATGCTAAAACAAAGGCTCTTCACCCTGCGGATGCTCGAAGGTACGACTCTCAAGGACCATCTTGATCAACTGAATACAATTCTTTTAGATTTGCGTAATATTGGTGAAAAGGTGGATGATGAGGATGCCACACTTTTGTTATTGATCTCGATACCTCCATCATACGATAACTTTGTTAAGTCATTCCTTGTGAACAAGGATGATTAATCTCTAGAGGAGGTCAAATCGGTACTCCATGATAGGGAATTGCGCGATAAGGGTGCATGCATAGGTACTGAGGACCATGCTTCTGGGTTGATGGCGACGGGGGGAAGCAAGAAGCGTAAGAAGAACAAGAAAAAGCAATTCGCGGGTTCTAAGTTACCCAAGAATGTATGTGCTTATTGCAAGGAGAAAGGGCAATGGAAGAGGGATTGCCTGAAACGAGGTCAACTTGGACAGAATGGCTCTGCAGCCGTGGTAGAGAAGGGGAGTACATATGAGGATGATATCATTCTACTTGCGGATGATGTCACACATTCACCCGATGCGTGGTTTCTTGACTCTGAGGCTTCTTATCATATATGTTCTAGCAGGGATCTATTTTCAAGCTACAACTGTGTATATGGAGGATCCGTTCATATGGAAAACTTAACTGTTTGCAAGGTCATAGGAACATGCTCATTTAGGTTCAAGACTGTGGATGGGAATACATGCACATTGAAGGAGGTGAGACACGTACCGCTTGTCACAAAGAATATGATTTCTTTGAGTATACTTGAAAGCAAGGGTTTCAATTTCAAGGGTGAAGGTGGAGGATTATGAGTTTACAAGGACTCAGATGTGCTACTCAAGGGGGTCAAGGATGGGACTTTGAATGTGCCACAAGGTCCGGCTATCACATGGTCTGTCGGAGTTGCCTCAGCCGGGATTAAGGAAATTGATCTAACTAAGTTGTGGCATATGAGGCTCGGTCATATGAGTGAACGTGGAATGTAGGAACTTCACAAGAAGGGGTATCTCACTGGGCTTGTGCCCAAGATCCTAGGGTTTTGTGAGCACTGCGTGTATGGGAAACTACAACGTAGTAAGTTCCCTAAAGCGGTTCATAGAACAAAAGGTACTCTTGATTATATCCATTAGGATTGCTGGGGTCCATCTCGAGTCGAGGCGATTGGTGGGTACAAGTACTTTCTCAGCATCATATACGACTACTCCAGGATTACTTGGATATTCTTAACGAAGCTCAAGAGTGAATCCTTCGCAAGATTTAAGGAGTGGAAGACGCTAGTTGAGAATCCAGGTGGGAAAGAAGGTGAAGAGGTTGCGCACGAAAAACGACTTAGAGTTTTGTTCATCAGAGTTTGATGGATTCTGCAAGGGTCAGGGTATTGCATGTCATTGTACCGTTGGGCACAAACCGCAGCAAAACGGTGTAGCCCAGAGAATGAATCAGAAACTTTTTAGAAAAATCAAGGTGCATGCTTTCGAATGCAGGCCTTTCTAGAGGCTTTTGGGGAGAAGCAGTTTCCATGGCATGCTATCTCATAAACCGGAGCCCGCACACAGGCATATGATGCTATATTCCTATGGAAGTCTGGTCCGGTGGAGTAGTGGATTAATTAGATTTGAGAGTCTTTGATTGCGTTGCCTATTATCACGTTGATGACGACAAACTAGAACCAAGAGCTAAGAAGTGAGTATTCATGGGTTTCGGAACATGTAAGAAGGGATACAAGATATGAACAGATAACAAGATTATAATTAGCAGAAGTGTAGTCTTTGATGAAAGTCCTATGTTGAAGAACTCAGTGGAGGTGGAGCGTGGAGATGAAGAGAAGAAGGTGGAGGGAGAGTCGGATCCTATTGATCCTAAGGATGCCGAAATCTCTACACCGCCGCCGGAAGTCGAAGAGGAAGAAGCAGAAGAGTTTGATAGCGAGGATGCGTCTACACTAGAGGAACGAGTTCATCAAAGCATTGAAAGGACTACCGAGGATATTCATAAATCCTTCAACGTGATACATGGATGATGGTATGGTGAGATATGAATTACAGGTAGCAGAAGAGGTAGAGGATGAGCCATCATCCTACAAGGCCTCTATATCTAGTTCTGAGTCAGAAAAATGGATTGCCGCGATGGGAGAGGAGATGGAGTCTCTTAGCAAGAACTCGACTTGGGAGCTTGTTAAATTGCATGTGGGAAGGAAGAAAGTCAGTTGCAAGTGGGTTTTCAGAAGAAAGGAAGGAACTGCATCTGGAAGGGCGTCAAGTATAAGGCAAGGCTAATTGTAAAATGGTTTAGTCATAAAGAGGGAGTTGACTACAACGAGATCTTCTCACCAGTGGTCAGACATACTTCTATCCTGGTGCTACTAGATTTAGTGGCATACCACAACCTAGATCTTGAGCAACTGGATGTCAAGACAGCTTTTCTACATGGAGAGTTGAAGAAGAGATATAAATGAGCAAACCGGAGGGGTTTGCGGAAGAGAGAACCACGTGTGCAATCTGAAGAGACCTCTCTACGGACTCAAGCAGTTACCAAGGAAATGGTACAAGAGGTTTGACAATTTCATGTTGAAGATTGGTTACCACAAGTGCAAGTATGATTGGTGCGTGTATCCCAAGGATCTGGATGGTGGATCACGTATTTACCTAGTTATGTATGTGGATGACATTCTGATTGAAACTCATAATATCAAGGACATCAGATAACTAAAGAGGTCCCTTAGCGCGGAATTCGGCATGAAGTATCTGGGAGCTGCTCGGAAGATATTGAGAGTTGAGATCTATGGAGACAGGAAGAAGAACAAGTTTTTCTTGTCACACCAGGGATACATCAAGAAGATCTAAGTTGATTTGGGATGTTATCAGCTAAAGCTATAAATACTCCTACACCATTCAGATTGAGGAGGGAGAAGGAGTACATGTCCAAGAATCCATATGCTAGAGCAGTTGGAAGCCTTATGTATGTTATGGTTTGTACTCGGCCGAACATAGCATTCGATGTTAGTGTGGTTAGTCATTTTATGGCTCAACGAGGGAAGAACCATTGACAGGAGGTGAAGCGCATATTCAGGTACCTTAAGTGCAGAAATTGGACGTTCTGGATGTCAGAATGATTTGTCAGTTTTTGTGTCTCTGTTATCGGCCGGTATCCCGGTTGTTTGGTTTTTAGAAAAGATGTGGATTTTTGGATCATCTGTTAACTTTTTTAAAATGGTTATGTATTTGAATTTGAACACCTGCTTAGGAATGATTATGTACCAAGACTTAGTTTGATATAAGTACACCAGCTTGGTTCTGTATTCTATGTGAGATTTCTTTTCGAAATCAACAACTAATGAAGTTTCGAAGAATATATTTGGTGAATACGAACCTATAACTAGTGTTGTTGTTATGAGGGATGCGGATTGAGAAATCCTAATTGTTTTGGTTTCGTGAAATTTGTTAATACTAATGATGTTGCCAAAGATGTTGATCATCTTAAAGATCTAAAGACTTATGGGAAACAGAGAAATTATGTTATGTAGGGAAAAACCCGAAGTAGTATGGGAGAGACATCGAATCATGAATCAAGTTTGAGTAGACTGCTAAGGAAATAGTTGGATTATGATGAAATGATGTGTCCGTACTCCAATTCATACAACACATGAAACATGGTATGAAGTTATTACGTGTCATGTGCTGTATGGACTGGAGTACAGAAACGTCATTTACTCTAGAGTAGGTAATAACTACTTTGAGAAAAGACTAATACGTGATATTCTAGTTTCAAGGTTATTCCGGCTCTTGATGGGCGTAATCAAGAACCTCTCGGTTGGTGCGTTTTCAACTCCTTAAGACTTTCTCCAGCTCTAGCAAAGATGAATGGGAATAAGGGGTTTCTAAGTAAACCATGGACGGCTTCTCGCATGCAGATGTTGTAGACCTACGTTTTATTAGGGTAACATAAATTGTGTAATTAAACAAATAGATTTGAATGTTCAAAGGTGACTTGAATAGTTTTTCAAGTGATCTAAATTATGTTAGACCTACACAAGTATAAAGGTTACACCTATACGAGTGAACACTACATTTTATTATAACAATTCTTATGATTGTAGTCAAGGACCGAGTCCAGAAGCAACACGTGTCGATTGAGAATTTGAGTACCACTCTCATGGTTGGTGATCCATTAACGAATGCATTGCCGCCAAAGACTTATGAGGAACATGATGTAAGGATGGGTATTTTGGGAAGTGGATGACTTGTATCTAGTCGTTATGTCTTGTATCGCCACAATGTTATGATGTTTAAGCTGCTTCTATTTTCCTGTTACAATTATAATGATACGGAAGGAGGTCGATTGGAATTCCCGTCTAAATTCAAAGTATTTTTTAGGGTCAGTATCCCCAATGCAGTTCATCCAACGATAAAACTAACGTTTTCTTTTTTTCAAATTTGATCAAGTTTTCACTTCTATAATTACTTATCATTTTGGTTGTTCGAATGACTGATCCTTTTAATCCAGTTAATATAATGTCTTTTTCAGTGAATTAAATTAGGCTCTCTATTTTCATATATCTCCCGCCTTCAACCCATTTGATAAAAGTTTTGAATTGAGAGATTCACATAAAAAAAATTTGCTGTCTGTTGCGCATACGAGATTGGAGTTTTTTTTTAACATGAATTGTCCTAACAAGACAAAACTAAAGGGGCCATAAGCTATTACGGACTTATTGGTGGAGTCATTAGTGCAAGGAAATATGACGAGGTAGTAATATAACCGTTATGATTCACATTAATGGTTAAAGCTAATTCTATTTTTCTAAATCGTGATCACGTGTCAAGTTCTTTTCTTGAAGATAGTTTTCAAATTTATTTATCTTTATTTTACTCAATAGGTTTAGTTGACTAATTGGGAGAACGTAAACCTACGTTTTATTAACGGCCCACTAACCCAATTGTTTTAGTTGGATTTCATTAAGTAACATAATTGCCAATAATAACATTCTCTAATTGAGTATTTTCTGTTTTAATGTAAAAATCCACTATTTCTTAAAAAAATAATATAATAATCCACTATTTGTATTAAGGGCCATAATGGTTGGCATTTACTGATAGTATATATTTATTATACTTGGCCCTATTTTTCTCGTCAATAAAAAGAGGCATGAATCCTCCTCTCATAATTGGCGAAAATCAACATAAGTTCCATAAGTAAACGAAAAGATTCAAGGATTATTGAACGTGAGAGAGAAGAAGGAGAGTCCGTGAACTACAGTTCCAATTCAAGGGAGGAGGTCGTTGTCGAGTTCAGTTTAAACAAAGGATCAAGGATTGCGGATTTGTACTGAAAATTTTCTCTGATCAATTCCATGGAGAACGGTATGTTTATTTTCTTTTTCAGTTTTGCATGTTCTTGAGACGAACTGGATTGCAATATTATGTAATTAGGGTTTTGCATATTATAGTTAGTTAAAGTTTACATTTGGTATATGACACTTTGTATTGACATCGATTTGTCTTAGAATTACCGAATATGCAATCATGCTTTGTTTTCCGACTTGAGCAGTTTCCAGGGTGAACCGTTTCTAGTTTCGACGATCTCGTTCAGTGGAAGAGTAATGTAGCCTTTGCATGAGGTCCTCTCACCCTTAATTAAAATCTAACTTCTTAACTGGAATTCACTAAGCTGAGAAACTAGTGACGTAGGTTCCATTTCACAATTTATTAATTGTATTAAAAAAAAAAAGGGAGACATCATAGAGGCCAATAGCATGAGGTCTAATACATTCTGCCTACACACATAACAGATAACTGAGAGGAGGTTGATATAATACACAATGTGTTAGAAAGCAAGACGACTATGACCATGGGTTGCTAGGGCATCAGGAACCAACTTATCCCACCAATGTGTGCGGGGTGCAACCCAAAATAAAAGTGCATGAAAAATTATGATGACGGAAACATATGCGTAATCATTGTGGTAACTAAAACTACATGGACCACCAATATATATTAGAATCTCTAAAAAATTGGTTCATGGGGAGGCCATGAGTGTAAGGAAAAAGTACGAGGAGTAGGGACGGCGAGCGCACAGGTCTCAGCCTCAATCAAGAAAGTAAGGCCGACGTTACAAGCAAACACAACAACCGCAACTGTCTAGAAGATGTCTCCACCACCTCGGAACCTAAGAGCTCCTCATCACCGGTGTAGAAAGAGAAGGTAGCATCAAGTGCTATATGTTCAACTAGTCTAGTAGTCACATATCTCTCAACGGGTAGGTATCAAACAGAGCCTCTCATCCCCTTCCCGCCTGTTATAGAAACAAACAAATTGAGTCTTTTTTCTTTTCTTGTGCTTCTCTCTCTCTCTCTCTCTCTCTCTCTCTCTCTCTCTCTCTCTCTCTCTCTCTCTCTCATTGCTCCGTGTCCTGCATCATTCAAAACCTCTCGGAGAGCCAAGAAACAGAGCAACCCTCTCTGTTCTCTCCTAAATTTCACTCGACGGAGCTAGCTTAGCTGTTGATCGGAAATGTGGTCGGTGGCGAGTAGGAAGAGGAAGCAGACGAGGGCTGGCCTCTTGGAGATGTACAGAGAGCAGAGGAGGATCAAGGAAGCCTCTTCTTCTGGGTCCAAGAACCGACAACCCACAACGTCTCAAAGTAAATTTTTCAATTTCTTCACAATTGGATAAGTGAATTTTACCATGTGGGTTTTAAGTTTTAATCTTTAGGGTTGATTAGTGAACTGGGTGAGGGAAGGGTTCAAAAATGGATGAAAAGTTCAGATCTTGGTTGTCAAACAATAAATACTTTTTTTTTTTTTTTTTTTGCTGTCTTGTGGTTAATTTGGAAGATCTGGGTTTTGGGTTTTTTAAATTGGTAAGCTTGATTTTGGGTTTCATCAAAAGTTCGGATCTTGGGGTTAGTTAGTGAAGAAGCTATTCCTGAGAGAGAGACAGATTTGAAACAAGAAGATGATCACTTAGGCTTATCATTAGTTAAAAGCTGCTTATTTTCTCCCAGATACTTAAGGCTTATCATATTTCACATTTCATGAAGCTTGTCTTACTTGATTATTCAGCTTCTGAGACATACAAGAAGCTGAAATTGAAGGTTTTTGTACTTGGAATCTGCATTTGTTAGTTACCTTCTTCAACACAGACCCATTACCAAAAGCTGTGTTTTTATACGTGGGTTTCGACGTACGAGTTCTATAGCTTCCTGGTTCGCGTCATTCTGGGGATATGTTTTGCTTTTGTAATCTTGAGCAGTTTTAACTTGGTTAATGTGCTGGGAGTTGATGGAAATCATGAGGCTTTGTATGATAATCGTCACTAAATGCTCAGTTGTGATTGATTTGCTGGTTCCTTCGTTGGTAATGTTGTTTGTTCAGGTTGAGAAATATGTCGGGCTCTCTTTGTGTTTGTTGGGTTTTTGGTTAAATCAGGTTTTATTTTATGTAGTTTGTGGGTTTCATTTCAATTTCTTGCTTGTTTTGTTAGGGTTACAGTTTGGATTTGGAAATGGGGATGGATATGGTTACCACTCTGTTGGTGTTTTTTGTGTTGATGATTTGGTATCGAATCTGAGTCTTTATGTGAAGTTTATGCCTTTGTTTTGTTGTATCCATGTATCACTCTTGGTAGATTTCTTCTCTCGCCCTCTTATCCTCAAAATCTTGAAATTTGACATTATAAGCAAGTGAAGAAACTTTTTCTGCTTCCAGTTGTATCCGACGTTGGAAATCATAGTTTGTTGCGACGCTCCCAGATACTATGATTGATTGTGAGCTTTGCATTTTCTTGTTTCCTGGTCTTCTTGCTTCCTTTGTTTACTTGACAAATGAAGAGCTTTGTTTTCATCTCATTCATAGCAGAAACTTTGGTTTTCTTGAATTAATGTCCCTCATTGTTTACTTTTTCCTATAATTTTCTTGAATTTTCTTGTTTCCTGGTCTTGTCGGATGCTATAAGACATCCCACAAGAAGAAAATGGAAGTTTCATCGCAGGTTTAATTGTTTTTCTTCTGTCTGCTCTCCCAGAATCTAATCAAGATAATAAGCAAAATGAAGTTGAGGAGGAGAATCATGCCAAGGGAAACAAGGGTGTAACCGCGGAACATGCCGAAAATGCAAATATAAAAGGTATCAAGAATCATTCTGTTTCCTTATTCTTTCGTAATCTTCAGTTTATCTAGTCTGCATTACTTAAATACGGAGTAATTTATTAGGAGTGTGTCGATATCCTACTCAAATAGGAATTGTTGTTCCGGTGATAAAGGAAACTTATGCACATCAACTTAGTTGTCAGAGGAAACTCCTATTAGTGAAGTGATTAAGCATAGATGAGACAGTTGAAATCTTTAGAAGTCATAGAACGCGAATTGTTTCAGCATGGGATAATTATATGTACCGTCTTATGCAGGCATTGATGAAGGCAGAGAGTCAGCTCCAGACAAGATGGTTGAATCATCAGATGATTCTGATGAGGAAATGTCTAGCGACTCATCTGGTTCGGAGACAGAGAACTCAGATGACGAGGACTTTAGCCTTTATGAGGACTCTGACAAAGAGGACAGCGATTTATCGACCAATTCAGATGATTCAAACTCTGATGAGTCAAGTTCTGAGACGGACGAGGATGATGTGATTGTGACTGGTAAAATTGGAAATGATGATCATGATGGCAAGGTGATAGGGATTGATTTTGATGACATGAAAGAGATTGATAAAGAAGGGAGGGATGGAATCAAAGAGCGGGGTGCTTCATCGAGTGCATACAGAAAGGAAGAAGAAAGCTGGAAAAGTAGCAAGAAGCACAAGGGTCATGTTGAGACGAAGGTACGAGAGCGGAGAAATGTGAAGAAAAAGAGCAGTCAGGTGATGAACATTCTAGTGGAAAACATTGTTCATGGTAGCAATGCAGCTCAAGATACGGTGCCCCCTTCAGAAAGCAGCACAACACTTCCATTGAAGTTCAGATTTCCAGATAGTGACGATGAAATCGAATCAGAAAAGGATGAACTTGAGCTTGAATGTGAAGGGTTGTTTGATGAGATGTATTTTAACTTGCAATATAAAGAAACAGCCACTCACAATCGCAAGGTAATGAATACTTGATCTTTCTTCAAATTGCCAAATATATGTTTACTTTTTTATCGCTTCTGTGGAAACATATCATTGTTTTTTGCTTCCTATCATACTAAAATTTATCACCATGTAAAGAATCGCTAATCAGGTGTTATACTAGCAAACCATCCGTGCATTGAACCTAACAGATGTTTTAGCTGCACACTTTCATCTTCCGGATGGTAAACTGAACAGTGAATTGCTGTTAATTTATCCAGATTCATGGGTTAAATTGATTTGCTTCCTCCGTTGTTCTTATAGTGTGAAAGTGACCAACTAATGTTGAAATGACCTGCAGATCGAAGATGAAGCAGAGCATTATGCAGAAGCAAAACGAAATGCAGACACCATTTGCTCTGAGGAGGGGCAGGACACATACCTCGATGAGGAGATTGGTCTTATCTGCAACCGCTGCAACAGAGTTGTGACGGAAATCAAAGACGTCATGCCATCTTTTGTGAGTACCTCTCAATTTGCTCATTTAACATACTGAAACCATTTCTTGCAAGCTTCACTGATGCATCATCAATATTTCCATGTATCTTATTTTTTTTCGCAATGCTACAGGCTAAAGATAGGAGAGATGAAATAGAGAGGAGAAGGTACATTTCTGGCAAGGATTCTGTCCTTGACAAGTTTGACTTCCGTGGCCCTGAAGATGATGTGCAAAACCTTCACAGTCACACCATCGGTACTGTTTGGAGCCTCATACCCCGCATAAGAGTTAACATGTACCCGCATCAACAAGAGGGCTTCGAGTTCCTGTGGAAGAACATGGCGGGAACAATTAACCTTGATGAGCTGAAGAAGGAAAATGACAATGCAGGAGGCGGCTGCATTATATCGCACGCTCCTGGAACTGGTAAAACCCGTCTGACCATCCTTTTTCTCCAGACATATCTCAAGATGTTTCCCTAGTGTTATCCGGTCATCATTGCTCCGGCTGGGATGTTGCTAACCTGGGAAGAGGAGTTTAAGAAATGGAACTTTGAGTTCCCATTCCATAACCTGAACAACCCCGAGTTTTCTGGCAAGGAAAGTGATAGTTTCCTCAGATTGCTCTCCTCAAACAAGTGCCAGGATAGGAAAGTGGCACGACTGGTGAAATTGGGGTCGTGGAGCGAGGGCAAGAGTGTGCTTGGGATAAGCTACAGTTTGTATGGAAAGAAGACAAAGAAAATGAAGGCTGTTCTTGGTTATCAGGACGAGCAGGTGAGGAAAGTGCTACTTGAGCGGCCAAAGTTGGTGATTCTGGATGAAGGTCACACGCCGCGGAACAAAAAGAGCAGCATCTGGAAATGTTGCTTGGAGCTCCAAACTGAAAGGCGAATCATCCTTTCAGGAACCCCATTTCAGAACAGTTTTAATGAGCTGTTTAACACCTTAGAGCTTGTGAGGCCTTCCTTGGCTAAAGCACTAGATAAAAAACT
Source organism: Linanthus parryae (assembly GCA_023055425.1). Taxonomy (NCBI): domain Eukaryota; kingdom Viridiplantae; phylum Streptophyta; class Magnoliopsida; order Ericales; family Polemoniaceae; genus Linanthus; species Linanthus parryae. The sequence goes on from JALGPY010000006.1 coordinate 912,090, forward strand.
AAGGTTTGTTGATGTACCGCGACAAAGTGCTAGTAAACACTCCAGAAAACGGATGAGATATGAAGAACCTTCTTCTGATGTGGCAATTGAGAGCCTCAAAGTTGCTATGGCGCCGTTTGTTCATGTCCACAGAGGTAGCATTCTTCAAGAGAGTCTTCCTGGCTTGAGGGATGCTGTTATTCTTTTGAAGCCATCAGAACTGCAGAAGAAGCTGATTGAGGGAAATCAACTATTTCAGAAGAAAGATCTACAGGGGACTTTTGAGTTTGAGTATCATGAAGCTATGCTTTCAGTTCACCCGTGTCTCTCTAAGGACAAAGGATCATCACTCATTGAAAAGAGCAAGCTGGAGAAGCTCAGGCTTGATTACGATGAAGGGGTCAAAACTAAGTTCACTGTGGCTCTTATCCATCTGAGTCTCAGCAAACCAGAGAAGGAGAAGGTTCTTGTCTTCAGTCAATATATCGACCCGTTGGATTTGATTAGGGACCAGCTCAGTGAACATCTTGGTTATGGAAGTAATGAGGTTCTGCAAATGCAAGGGCATATTGACCAGAAATCACGAAAAAGCATGATTGATAAGTTTAATGATCCCAACAGTTCTGCCAAGGTGTTGCTGGCGTCAACAAAATGCTGTTCTGAGGGGATAAGCCTTGTTGGGGCTTCAAGGGTTGTTCTTTTGGATGTCGCTTGGAACCCCTCTGTGGAAAGCCAGGCCATAAGCCGTGCATTTAGGATTGGCCAAAACAGAGTGGTCTACACCTACCATCTCATGACTGCAGGTACCACAGAGGTTGACAAGTACTGCAGACAGGTCGAGAAAGACAGATTCTCTGAACTGGTGTTTGCTCAGAAGAACAGCGATAAGAGGTGGAAGCGGCCGGTGGAGATCAGCGATGACGTGATATTGGAGAAGATGCTGGAGAATGAGAAGCTCAAAGGTATGTTTCAGAAGATCATCCACCAGCCTAAAGAGAAGAAATTGCTCGAATGCTTTGGCATACCTTCCTATCCTCAGTAGCTCTAGAGCATTTTGCTTTGATTTTCCCAAATCAGGTCTGGTGGAGGCATTTGAATCAGTCGTTTCTCTTATGTAACTTCACAAATTACCCCAGTTCTCTTATTTGGCAAAGATGTTTTAAAACTTATAAATTTGTTTGGTTATCAAAAGTAGGTTTTGGTACTTGTCCTTGCACACTATTTATGCATTATAATCTTTATCTTTCTATATGAAAATCTGGCATCAAGCAGGTGTACTACACAGTACCTTTCAGAAGTTACTACAATCCTGTTTACCTACAGGCATTGCAAGCAGGTTTAATTTCATGGTAAGCATTCCTTTGGTATGTAAACAACTGTACCTGTCGCGTGTCTGAGTTTGTTTAATCTCTGTGTATGAACTCACATAGTGAACCTGCATATACTTTTGAGCAGATTGCCTTTTTTTCCGCAATGCTCGAGTGCAGATAGCAAAGTAGTAGTTTAATCATTCTGGATATCAGCACAAAATGTCACTGTTTGTGTCTCGATTATATGGCTGCATACTTGTGTGGTTTTCGAGTATGAATGTACATTCTCTTGGTTTGTGGTTCTTCTGTGAACTGTTTGAATAGTTTTAGTTGGGGTATATATACTGGAGAATCATTATGTATTTGGAAACCTGTTTGAGAATGATTATGTACCAAGGCCTAGTTTGATACAAGTAAAACACCGCTTGGTTATGTATTCTATTTGAAAGATCTAATAGTAGTAGGACTAATTTGTAATTAGTTTAGGACCAATTTGTAATTGGTGTTGTAAATTACAAATTAGTCCTACTACTATTAAAGCGGCCATGGATGATGAGTTTGGAGCTATGGTTCGGAACCACACGTGGGATCTGGTTCCTCGCCCGGCAGGGGCTAATGTTCTGCGATCTATGTGGCTCTTTCGCCACAAGTTTCGCGCTGATGGCAGTCTGCAGCGCTATAAGGCGCGATTGGTAGCCAATGGGAAGTCCCAGATGGTTGGGATTGATTGTGAGGAGACTTTCAGCTCGGTTGTCAAACCGACCACCATCCGTACAGTTCTCAGCATTGCCGTCACGCGCTCTTGGCCTATCCGTCAGCTGGATGTCAAGAACGCTTTTCTACATGGTGATCTCTCTGAGACGGTCTACATGCATCAGCCCCCTGGCTACCGCGACACACGCCATCCTGACTTCATTTGCCGGTTGCGCAAATCCTTATATGGTCTGAAGCAGGCTCCTCGTGCTTGGTTTCAGCGATTTGCCACCGTCCTCACACAGACTATCGGTTTCTCTGGTTGCTCCTGTGATGAGTCTCTCTTCATCTACAGTCGTGGCTCGGACATCATCTATCTCCTGCTATATGTGGATGACATCGTCATCACTGGGTCGTCTCCGGTTGTTTTGGATCAGATTGTCTCCCAGCTCTCTGGAGAGTTTGCTATGACTGACCTGGGTCATCTGCATCATTTTTTGGGCATCGCTGTCACTCGTGATTCGTCTGGCCTATTCCTGTCTCAGCATCAGTATGCGACCGACATTCTTCGTCGTGCCTCCATGTCGACCTGTAAGCCTACTACCACCCCTGTCGAGGTAGGGAGTAAACTTACAGCCACATCTGGCCCACCGGTTGCTGATCCTACCTTATACCGCAGCCTTGCTGGGGCCTTACAGTACCTCACGTTCACTCGACCAGACATCCAGTTTGCTGTTCAGCAGATTTGTCTCTTCATGCATGACCCCCGTGAGCCGCACTTTCATGCCCTGAAGCGCATCCTGCGCTACATCAGTGGGACACTTGAGTATGGTCTTCGGCTCTCTGCCTCTTCCGCTGATTCCCTCACCGCTTACACTGACGCCGATTGGGCTGGTTGTCCGGACACGCGCCGCTCCACTTCTGGTTACTGTGTCTTCTATGGAGACAATCTTCTGAGTTGGTCGTCCAAGCGACAGGCCACGGTATCTCGTTCTAGTGCTGAGGCTGAGTACCGCGGTGTTGCTAACGCCGTCTCCGAACTCTGCTGGGTCCGGAATTTACTTCTTCAGCTCCGTGTCCCCCCGCCTCGAGCTACAGTCGTGTATTGCGACAATGTGAGTGCTGTCTATCTCTCTGGTAATCCTGTTCAGCATCAGCGCACTAAGCATGTTGAGATTGATCTACACTTCGTTCGTGAGAAGGTTCGTTTGGGTCAGCTTCGCGTGTTGCACATTCCAGCCGATTTCCAGTACGCCGACATCTTCACCAAGGGTCTTCCTCGGCCCTTGTTCCAGCGCTTCCGTTCCAGTCTCAGTGTTGGCACGCCTACAGTTTCGACTGCGGGGGCGTAATAGTAGTAGGACTAATTTGTAATTAGTTTAGGACCAATTTGTAATTGGTGTTGTAAATTACATATTTAAAGGTCACTAATCAATAAAGAAGGCACGGAAAGATTTCACCAACCTTCAAGATCATCTTTCGGAATGAACAACAGACGAAGATTTGAAGAAGGTATTTGGTGCAGTTGTTATGAGGGAGGTGGACTGGGAACTCCCAAGTGTTTTGGTAATACTGACGTTGCCGCAAAAGCTGTTGATGATTTTAATGGAAGGGAAAGCCCTTAAGAAGTCTGAGAGAAGCTGAGTTACACAGCAAAGTTGTAGCAGATTACTACTTGAGATAAACTTGGATGACACGGTATTGAGGATGAAAAACTGAAGGAAATGTTTTCTGGGTAGGGTGCAAAATTACTTCCTGCAAAGGTTTGCTGCATTTTCAACTCCAGAAGAAGCTTCTTGTGCTTCCTGCAAGGGTTTGCTGCAATTTAACCTCCTGAAGAAGCTTCTTATGCAGCGACCTGGTTGGAGACAAGGTACGGCTCCTCCTATGCAACAAGCAAGTACAGCAGCCCATCCCATTGGGGCAGGAGGTGCCAATGCCTAACAGCGATCAAATGTTATCAGAATACGCAGTTAATTGTTTGTTATTATTTGCTTACGCAGATGCTTGAAGAGAATTTGTACCAGGTTGTGCATCCGTTGGAGCATGAGAGCATCAGAGAATTAATGCCGGGGGTATGCTTCCGAGGAATTTAATGTTTCTGCCAAGTCAGGCTCATAAACTAGCTTCCTCAACGCCCCAAGTCGAGGAACTTAATGTGGATGGAACAAATTGGTCCTAAACTAATTACCAAGGGTCTTCCTCGGCCCTTGTTCCAGCGCTTCCGTTCCAGTCTCAGTGTTGGCACGCCTACAGTTTCGACTGCGGGGGCGAAATAGTAGTAGGACTAATTTGTAATTAGTTTAGGACCAATTAGTACGTTTAGGTTCCCTTTTCGCTGTGTTGAAATGGTTTTTTGAGTCTTCCTGTCCATTTTCCATTTCGCAAGCAATTCTATGTCATGGTGTCAAACAACCAGGCTGTGTTCGATGCGGGTTGGGAGGGGGCGGGGGCAGGGCTGGCTTTTTTTTTTCGGGGGTGGGGGGGATGTATTATGGTAGAATACTAGAATACCTAGGATTTTAAAAAGAATAACCATTTTGGTAGGGGGCAGCACAGACCGGGACGAGTTTAACTGGTGCGGGTCCAAGAAGAGGGGACCACGCCGGGCCGGTTAGTACGTGGGGAAATCCTACCCGGGCGGTCCAATTCCTAGTGGAGGGGGTTGGGGCGGCCCGAACTGGGGCGGGTTTAACTGGTGCCGATCGAAGTAGAGGGGACAACGCCTGCCCGGTTCTTACGTGTGGAAATCCTACCCGGACCGTCCCAGTCCTAGTGGAGGGAGTTGGGGGCCAAGTTGGCTTATGGAGGAGCTGGGGGTAGTTTAGGGCGGGCTTAGGGGGTATGAGGGTTGGTGGGCCGGTTTGGACCGTGGGCTGACCCGGATGACACCATTATTTCTATGCGCTCAAAATGGACAGTTTTATCACTTTTTGTGTCTTAAGTTTGAACCATAGTTCTAAATTTCTAAAGTATTGTGGTGTTGAAGGGCTCGATACCGCGACAACTAGGGATGCAAGTTCGAACCAGCTATATCGTAAGCTAGACTAGAGTTCTATCTCACTCATAATATAGTACGAATGATTCTCTTCTTTCTATTTTTTTAATAACATGGGAACCCGCATCCATAGTTGCGAAACTCGTTCCGGTCGCCGCTCCGTTTTACCCCTGGGAACGGAACGATCCGGGATTCGGGTGGATTCACGATCCATTCCGGTCGCAATTCCGTCTCCTACATTATATACGTACAATATACGTAACATACATAATATTAAGGATGTCCCGATGTCCCACAACATCAATTGCATCAATACTAATACATTAAAATTATATTCTTTAATCTATGTAAGCACGTGATTCACTTAGTACAAATTACATTAAAATTATATTATTTAACCTACGTAAGCATGTTATTTTGAACTTTTAGAAACTATTTGATTTTAAATTTCAAATTTGATAACATAATACGTACAATTAAACTCATGAAATCTATAATAGTTCAAATGCAAATTTTGGTTGTATTTTAATTTAGTAGCATTTTAGTTCAAAAGTCAAGATAACAAAAAAAAAAGAAAAAAAATGAACTCAATTAATGTAGACAACATATGTTTTTTTGATAAGTTGTAGACAACATATGCTAAGTACACCGAAACATGTTATCTTTCACAAGCAAACATTTGGCCCAGCGTTCAGTTCCTTAAGCTGAACATGTGTTGGTCTCGGATTCAAACTTCCTCAGCTCTTAATTTTCTTAAAAAGTCTGGGTCTGTAACGAAATTGTCCGAATTTACTTGGAGCGGCCCAAATCTCACCAAAATGCCCGGATCGCCCCAGGACTGGCGGGATTTCTAACCGGCATGAAAATGCAGGAAATTTGGGTATGGGTACAGAATGGAATTGTCTGGATTTACTTGTAGTGGCCCGAATCTCACCGGAACGCCCGGATCGCCCCAGGACTGGCGGGATTTCAAACCGGTACGAAAATGCAGGTGATTTGTACCAGTTGTCCTATGGAACGGAAGGTTTCGGCCGGAACGAACGGATTTCACAAATATGCCCGCAGCCGTTACCCTGCAAGTGTGCACTGGGTAAACATCCGTTCTAGTGAAAGGTGGCGTTGGAGCGAAAGAGTGGGCAGAACAGAACGGAGTCGCAACCACAAACAAGTGATCCTGAAAACCACACCAGAGAAGTAAACTAGCCTGATAAAACTCGGGCTAACACACTTGCAGTTCAGAAGACCAATAAACAGTCATTTGATTACCCCAATGTTTGAACTCATGACCTCTAAACGTATGTCATAGCTTTAAGAATGCAAGTCCGGCCAACTTAACTACACTCTAATAATTGTTATCAGCAATGTAATTTTTTAAAGTGACATACTTACAAATATAAAAGAAAAAATGAAAACCTTGAGGCGTAATTGTGCAAGTAATATAATGAGGTTCCATTGTTGACTAACCATCAACTTGTACTCCTCTCCTCTCCTCAATAACCACCGATCTCTCCCCCAATAAGACCCCCCATAAATACCCTCCAATTTCTCCGCTGAAGAAAACACACAGAAACCGCGTCCTCTCTCTCTCTCTCTCATTCAACATTTATCATTCCAATTTTACCCTCCACCCCCCTCCGAATTCTCCATTCCCACCATGTTAATGCTCGTCAACTGCTCCGGCTGCCGTACGCCCCTCCAGCTCCCGCCGGGGGCTCTCTCCATCCGATGCGCCATCTGCCAAGCCATCACCCACATCGCCGCCGATCCTCGCGCCGTCCCTCCTCCCTCCTCCGCCGCGTCGCCGTCGCATGCGGTGGCTCCGCCTCCGCCGGCTCCGTCGCCGTACAACCACGCCCCTCCCGGACCTCCTCCGTCGCCTCACGGCCGGAAGAAGGCCGTGATCTGCGGGATCTCGTATAAGTACTCGAGGCATGAGCTCAAGGGTTGTATTAATGATGCGAAATGTATGAAGTATATGTTGATGCAGAGGTTTAAGTTTCCTGAAGCTTCCATTATCATGCTCACCGGTATGGGTTTCTTCTCATTTCAGATACCCACCTGTTTTTTTTTATACTCCAATTGATCATGAGATGATAAATTGGGTAGGTTTGGATTCAAATTGTTTATGGGTTTGAGAGAGTTTTGTGATGGGAATTGGGTTCAATTCTTGAAATTGATCTTCATTTTGATCAGACGATGAAGTGGGTAGGTCTGAATTCTTGTTTTTCTTTCTGGGTTTCAGAGAATTAAGAAGTGGGTAGGTCTGAATTCTTGTTTTTCTTTCTGGGTTTCAGAAAGTTATGTGATGGGAATTGGAATCAAATCTTGCAATTGACCTTCATTTTGATTAGATGATGGGTGGGTAGGTCTGAATTCTTGTTTTCCTTTCTGGGTTTCAGAAAGTTATGTGATAGGAATAGGATTCAAATTTTGCAATTGACCTCCATTTTGATTAGATGATGAAGTGGGCAGCTCTGAATTATTATTTTTCTTTATGGGTTTCAGAGAGTTATGTGATAGGAATTGAAATAGATTCTTGCAATTTGATCTCCAATTGGAAACTTGGAATAGTTTTGAATTCCACTATTGTAAGCAAAATCCCCAATTCCGATGAGAGATTTCGGGCAAATCTGAGGCTTTTGAGAATTTTTGACGAATCATGGTCCATCTTTTATGTTGGTGTGTTCATTGGAGTTGCGTGTTAAATTGCTGTGATTAATGGAGAAAATAAGAGAATTTCACAACTGCTGAAAGTAACCTGATGAGTTTAGTTTGTTTCTTTACATAGGCAGATTTAAGTAATTCATTCGTCCATTTGGCCTCTTTGGGATAGCATTGCATTTTGCTATCCTCACGGAGAAGGAAGTAGCCATAAAGTATAAATGGTAATATATTGTTCATTAGCAATTCACACAGTTTGACTTGATATACTAGTTGAAGACGATTTTTTGCATCAGTGTGATGGAATAGAGCCAGCCTTCGGAGTTTTAGGTCCATCCCTTGGGTTTTTGAGTTTCTTACCTGAAGAGTAAGAGTTGGGGTGCAAATTTCTGATTGTGGAGGAAGAAAGTGCCCTTTGTCTTCTAGGAACTGTACACATATCTCGTTAACAACTTGGTTTGGGCTTTTTCTGAATTGTTAAGTCTCGGGGCAAGTTTAGGGAGAGAGATTGAAGATCATCATTTGTCATCATCATCATCATCATCATCATCATCATCATCATCATCAGAGAGAGTCATCGTAGTCATCCTTTTTTTGATGCACATCATCTTGATCCTTTGAGCACCAAGGCTTTTCATTTGTTTTTGTTAAAATGCAATTACCAATTTCTGATTATGGAATGGCTTATAGTGGTGTCATGACAATGAAAATCATTTGTGGAGTATTAGATGGCGTATTGTTCTCACATTACCTTGGCCACTGGCCATGTTTGTATTTTCTTTTGAATCAAACACTTATTTATGAGTATGCCTGTCTGGATAAATATGCGTTTGAATTTAATGAACAAATGATTTGTAGGAAACATCAAACATGGACAGTTCTAAGAATATCTCTTCCCCGTGTCTGATATCAAATCTTTTTTTTTTTTTCCTTAGGAGTCTTAAACTTTGAAATGTTCCCTCTTTTGTACGCAGAAATTAAACTTTCAAATCTGACTCATGTAATCACTCGATGTTAATCATATCAAGGCTGGACCATGACCTGCTGCCTGGTTTCTTGAATAAATACCATTGACATTAATGTTTCCTCATGACTAGAGATATACTACCGCATGCTTAAGTCTTCATATTGCAATTTGCAAGTTTGACAATCTTATGCCACATGGTACATTCATTTTTCTTACATTTTATTTGTTACTCATGGTTTAATGAAGCTGACAAAGTCATGACCTTTTTTTCCTGCAGAGGAAGAAACTGATCCCTACAAGCTTCCAACGAAACATAATCTTCGGATGGCTTTGTTTTGGCTTGTACAAGGCTGCCAACCAGGAGACTCCCTGCTGTTTCACTATTCTGGACATGGCTCAAGACAAAGGAACTATAATGGCGATGAAGTTGATGGTTATGATGAAACACTGTGTCCTCTCGACTTTGAAACACAGGGCATGATTGTTGATGATGAGATAAATGCAGCAATTGTCCGACCTCTTCCTCCTGGTGTTAAACTTCATGCTATTATAGATGCTTGCCATAGTGGCACCGTGCTTGATTTACCATTCCTTTGCAGGATGAGTAGGTAAGTTTTACTTTTATGTTAACAGTCTGTGTTGCAGCGGTTTTTCATTTTCCCAATAACGTTATGTTTCTCACTTACAAAACTAGTCTTATTTTGGTGTTTGGGCTGAGGGCAGGGTGGCAACAAAAGTTTAGTATATCAGCATTAAGAAGAACAAAGAAAAATGATTTTCTGGATTTGCCAATGCATTCACTTAAATATCCACCATGTATAATAGTTGCAAAGTATGTAGTTCTTGCAGAAGTAGACAAGTACATGTCCCATCCTAAGATGAAAAGAACTGAATTGATTTGGGATAGTAATTTCTCTTGGGGGAGACTTTGAGAAACTGCAGTTATGAAAACTAAAACTCGGAAAAGAAATTAAGGATGCGACTTCCAAAGTTTCAATAGATTCTCAAAGATTGGTTCATGTTGTTTCAGTATTAAGGCCTTGAATTCCTACAGTCCCTTTCTCAGAGTCTCATTCGTAGGTTTTAGGAGGTCTAACAACTCCAAGAAGCTCGTAATACTGCGCATAGATGTGTTTTGATCCTAGAAACTGTGGCCTCTCCTTTTTTTTTTTTTTTTTTGACAGAACCACATAATGGAAAGTAGTGCAGGATGCTTGGACTTTCTTCCTATTCTTCTATCATTAGCATGTGAAATCCCAGCACTTGATCACCTTTAACTCCGGCTATTTTGCTCCAAAGAGTAAAGAACATCTAATTTCTCTCTTTTTGATTACCTCCTACAATTACCTAGCAATTGGGGCACACGCGATGCGTCTGCAATTCGTATTCTTTTTAAGAAACTGCATCTGATTCAAAACACAATAGATTTATTTCCTAGTAAAAGCTTTATTCAAAGTAAGAACATATGTAAATGAAGCACATAAATCAGATATCAAATGTACTGCAATGTGGCACTCAGATATTAATTTCCGGGGAGAGGAAGACAATGAGTAAAATTACCTTGGAACTTTAGCAGCAACTGAGTTGGTAACAGAAGTAGGTCCATCCTTGAATTTAAATCGCTCACTTCTCTTCGAGTCTGCAGTTTTAATTTGGAGGCAAACGATGAAGTTGATAATGATGGAGATGAGGAGAGTTTGAAGTAAATAGGAGTTTTTGGAAGTTGTGGATTGGGAAGTTTGCATGGAGTGGAGCTGTGAGTGGAGTAGTGGGGTTGAGCAAGTGCACCTGGAATTCACGGTTTCTGCAACTAGTTGTTAATTTAATAATGACTCAATTAACCTTCAAATAATGTCATTAAACATTTACAAATCTGCCTTAAACGGGAAAACTGAACATATGACAGGCTTCGCTTGTTGATTTTACCAAACTCGGCGTTGGCTTTTCATATTAGTACTAGAAAATTGCCTGTGCCCGAGGGCACTACCCAAAAATAAGAAACTAAAAATGAAGTACCGAATGTAATTTGTGTTTGATTGCAACACAAAAATTTAACGTAGAACATAAATGAAAAAGAATTTAGTTTCCTGTCTTCGTAGTAGTCAGTAATATGTGTAATGTGGCAAACATGATGACAAAAGAATATTTTAGAGATTTACACATCCTTAAGCATTTCGTAAAATGTTGTGTGAGATCATTGGATGGTTTAGCTTTTAATAATAGTCACAAAAATATTTTATATTCAATCCTACCGTGGTCCGCAATTTTGCAGAAACATGCAATATCAAATTTCAAAAGCTTTCCATAATGGAATTAATTTAATGGTTGAGATCAAAATAATCTTATGGTATACTTCAGATTCTTGATAATCCCACTGTCCTAATTTGTTATATAGATTAGTATTAGTGTAGATGGTTCCTAGGTTGGTCCTTTGATTTTCAACAGTGTGGATTATGTACTTATAATTATAAACCTTTATAGATTCAGATTATTCATGTTGGCACTGGAATTGGCATCTAAAACTATTCAGTCTCAGAACTTTTCCCCTCCTCTTGGGACACATTGTGCTCATCCCGTATTTACAGTGATAAATGAATTATTTGCCAGCCTTATCCTATGGTTCTTTCATGTTTGTTATAATTGCTTCATTCTTGCAAAACAGGAGCGGGCAATATGTTTGGGAAGACCATCGCCCTCAATCAGGCATGTGGAAAGGAACGAGTGGCGGTGAAGTTGTCTCCTTCAGTGGCTGTGATGACGATCAGACTTCTGCTGATACAGCTGTACGTTCCAAATAACCAATTGCACCTTTACAGCATGTTGTTTAATTGAGAGAGAGAGAGATGGTTCGAGCTAACCGGTGTTGAATGATTCAATGTAACAGGCTCTATCTAAAATCACCTCAACGGGAGCCATGACTTTCTGTTTCATCCAAGCTATTGAGCGTGGGCATGCAACTACATACGGGGGCGTGCTGAATGCCATGCGTAGTGCTATCAGAAGTGCTGGAGACAGTGGTGGTGCTGGTGCTATTGCCGGTGGTGGTGCAGTTACAACCCTCCTCACCATGCTTCTGACAGGAGGTAGCGGCATCGGTGGTGGATTAAGACAGGTATGTTAATTGTATTATGCTGTGATGGCAAGTTTAATGTGTTGTTATAGGGCATGATAGTGACGGTCTGGCTTACTCAAGCTCGCTCTTATGGTAAAATTTGATACGACTTTGCAGCTAGTTTAGTGGCTTGAAAGCTGGGTAGCTAGCTTGTTTGGGCCCCATAGATAAGCAAGGTCCAAATCTATAGGTGCACTTGTGCTATGTCACTCTTTATTCATCAAACACATTTGGGTACCGGTTTGAACCGGACCAGAACCGGACCAGATGGGGTGGTCCTGGACTCAGCCAGAGCCGGCCCCGATTCGGTTCAGAAATTCGATATTCTGTAACCGGCCCGGTCCTCGGGACCAGATATAACCGGGCTGGTTCAGTTGTGCTGGTCATGAACCGTTTTTTTTAATATATTTATAGTCTTGTATTTATATATACATATATATATATATATATGTGTGTATACAAAAATTTCTAGCGCTTTTACTAAATGGCTGAAAACTTGTACAAATTGATAATTTATTTCCTATTAACTTCTTTATCAACTTGTAAAAATTGATAAAAACTTGTTAAAAACTTGAGAAGCTCGTAAAAAGCTTCTAAAACTTGTAAGTTGTAACATTTATATATAATTATATACATATATAATGTGGTCCGGTCCTGGTCCTGGTCCTGGGCCGGTTACGGGCTGGTCTTGGTCCTTACATAGGTCAGTTCGGACCGGTCTCACAGTCCATAAAACTCAAACCGGCCCGGAACACTAAATACTCTGTCCTGGGCTTGTTCTGAACCACACTGGTCCTGGTTCGGTCCGGTTCATTGCTCACACGGGCTGGTTTGGTCCAGTTTGGTGGTCAGCCGGCCCACTTGAGAGCTCTAGGTGTAGGCTCAGTTTGGCAGTGTGCACACACGTATTGACCACTTAAGAAGTCCAAACAGAGAGCAGAGGAATATGCAAGTATGGTACGAGAATCGCATTTCCTAGACGTACGTATGTGTCATATGAAGCGGCCAGTCTATTAGGCGAAAGTATAACTGGACTCCAGTTGAAGTCGAAGTGTATATCACCAGTGTGGTCACATGTATGGTGTCCCTCTGAAGGTAACCAGAGTCCTTAGTTAGCACATATCATAAATCCCAAAGTTCGGTTCCTTCCAACAACACCACCACCTCGTTCCATTTTCGTATCTACCAAGGCTACATTTGGTAATTGGTACTATTATGAATTAAGTAGAAAATGCAGTCAAAAGTGTGAGCTAAATAAGGTTGAGGTCTCTCAGTAGTTGCATCTACATAAAAGCCTCGTAAGGTATGAAAATTCCATCAAATATGTTAATGTCATGCGATGGAATGAGAAATTCTCGATAGTTAGGTGAAAATGTGTGATTTTTCGTGTCCCATTCCATAGTACCAAATACTATTTAATCTTGAAGGCTTATTTCTGCTTGGTTTGAAGTTTCTTAAGGCTTATTTCTGATTGGTTTGATATTTTGACTTTTGGCACCGTTTCTGATAATTCTGTTTTATTTTGTTTGCAAACAGGAGCCGCAGCTGACTTCATGCCAGCCGTTTGATGTTTATACAAAGCCGTTTACCTTGTGAATTCTCTCTCTGTGCGCAGTTTATAAATATGCCGTTCTCCTTGGCTGTCGCTGATAATTGAGGAATTTGCTTTTGTTCCTTAATAGTATTTGTTATTGAATTGATTGGAGAATGCGAAGCAAAATGTGTAACGATGATGATGATGTGTGTGGTAGTAGCAGCGGTTGGTTTGTTGAACAGAGATTTTGCAAATAGATAGTTCATATTTACCCTTGTGTTTCCTCCAGTGCATAGCAGATAGATAATTCTACTAATTTCACAAGTTTTCCGTGAAGAACAACAATATTTTCAGCAAATCTGATGCAAATATTTGATGCACTGACACCGTGGGGAGTTTGAAGACACAACCGATGGAACATGTAAACCTTAATGTCAATGTCATACCAGGGGTTGCTAAAAATGCAGCTCCAAATAATCAAAGAGGGGTCTGAATCAACTTTCACAGCCAGTAATTAGAGATTGAGAATGAGAACCATAATCAATAAAACAAGACCTCAGTTTCAAAGAGCTTTCTGCCCATAGGAAACGGAAAGAAACAAGTACTCGTATGGATCAAGAACCAATTACTAATATAAACTGATCAACTGAAACCTTTCACGGTTGATTCAAGAAGAAAGAAAATAGTAAGAACAACCCCATATAAATTATAATATAAATCACTACCCGCCCAAGGACAAAATATCGCCTTTCTTTTATCAAAATTAGAACCAGTGTGTCCTGAAAGCACAAGGTTATAAAAATTTCACCAAGCAGAAATCTAAATGAACTTGTCTAGTCTCAATGGTTTCCTAGAATTAGGAGGCCGGAAATCTGCTAATCTGGAGCTTGTTCGGATCTGATTTACAACAGATTCGCCGTTTGCTTCTGCTTTGATAGTCTCGAGGATGGTCCCCACAACTTCGGCTGCAAGCCCAGACTCAACCAGACTCCCTTGCTCCTCCCCACCGACAGATATTATTTCTCCAATTTCAGCAAATGGAGCCACATTTTCAAGTATGACCCTAGCAAAGATCCGGCCGAGAAATTCTCCTGCTCTTGGTGCGTCATTCACAGCATCCTCCAAAGTAGCAAGTGCAGTCTCGAATCTGAAGCAAAAATGAATAGAATGCAACGATGTGAGTTCATTTCGATTGGAAAGAAGTTATTATTGACTCCATAATAATTTAACACTTGTTTTACCCCTTGAGAAGATGATCTTGATTCAGTATTGTATCTTGAGATCTTGAAAGGTTGACGAGTAGCTTAGCCAGAAGATCCCTCTCCAAATCCTTCCTTTCAAAGGAGTCGGTGATCCAGATAGATACCATCATGGGGTAAAAACTGGGCTTGTTCAATTCTTTTACGCAGAGAGCAACTTCCTTCTCATCTTTGGCACTGAAAACAAATTAGTACTTATGTGCATCAGTAATCAACAAAACCAAAAGCTCAATCCACAACAGTGAACACACATATAGGCTGAGTAGAGAGGAAAAAAAGTGTTCACTAAACAGTGAATTTGCAAATTAGAATCACAATGTTGAGTAAGAGCACCATGATTTTACTCAAAAAGATTTGTGCAACTCTTGTGCATTTCGATCTTTCCTAAGAATTGTTGCCCACACGTAATCATTGTTGCTATCTAGTATATTTACTGGGCTTCAAGATGATGATCTCTCGAACACCAAAAACTTCATGGTCAATATGCATGCAAGGGAAGCCAGCTACTACAAAAAGGGAAAGAATGCGAACTTTTCATTGGACAAAAGCGTGTCAAAAGAGGATGGATCCGGTTCTGTTGCGAATCCTGGGTCCCAAATTCAGGCACCTAGCGTTTTGACTAATTCGACTGAAGCCTGAAGGTGTCAACTAAAACAACAAGCCTTTTCCCAGTTTCGGTCGGCACACACACACACACATATATTATAACATATCAGGTTTCTTGTAGACTCCAATCCTTCTATAGTTAGTTGCTTTTGGACTCCCTCTAACGCTCCCAATTTAAGTGACTCAAGTGTGCACCAGTTACTCACTGACTGGAGACCTTCACCCATTTGACGCGAGCATTAAGATGTGGTCCAATCGCCCAATAAAACAGTGAGGTAATTCAATGCCTGAAATTTATGATGTTCAAACACAGGAAACACAGATCTTCCCTTGGGATTGCCAAAAAAATGAATTCCGTCGGACAAAGGTTGTCCATCTTGCCATTTTAGTTTGTCCCAAATTGGTTGTCCACTTTCTTTTTAACTTCTAAAAGATGGCTAAGCTCCAAAAATACCCACAACTATGCATTGAAGTTAATCTTCAAAAAATGAAAAAGATAAGACAATGTAGGAAATAGCATCCAAATACTGAATTCAATCATGCTCATAAGGTCAAGCTAGTTGGAATAGTACGGTTTGCTTTTGAGAGCTGATAGAGCTTTACACTGAGTGATAATATACATACTACAAAGAGTAAAGATTACTCTCACAAAATTCCATTAATACCCGTGTTCTATTTTGAATACATGTGGCCCCTCATCTGCTGATGGCCTTAAGCAGCAGCATCAACTTCCTAAGGTCATGACTGGACATGCTTCCGCCAATTTCTAAGGCATGCATATTTGCCCCCTTTTCCATATTTAACGCTCAATGTCCTAGCACTTCCCAAAGCAGATTGCTTCCTATAAGTTGGTCACCGTTTGGGAAAAAACCACACTGAAATAGTCATTTTGCTTAACATATTGGCTTTACCATTAAATAGAAAGTGATGTTCCAATGCAACTGTTACAAGACAATAAGCTAATATGGAAGGATTAAATCTCCGCATTTTGAAATTATTCGGCTTTCCCCTGGTGTAGATAAACCACTTCATGCAGTAACAGTTACTGCCAGCACAAAGCAAAGAAGCAAAGATTGAGCAGGGAGACATATTAAACAACTTTACTACAGTATGTGTACTAATATTCTGCAAAATGATAATCTAGTTACTCCTTCCGTCCCGCAAAGGTTGTTCATTATCCCTTTTTGAAATGTCCCAAAAAGATTGTCAACTTTCTTATTAGAAGTGTGAAATAAAATGAAATTCCGACGTTACCTATGAATATATAACAATGCCAATCTCCGAACAAGAAAATGAGAGGATAGTTATGGAAATAATATGTTAAAACTCAAATTATAGTGCATTTAACTGCACGTCCCCTTAAAATTTGGGGTTCCAAAGATGGGCAACCTTTGCGGCATGGAGAGATCAATTCGTCTCATACATTTTTATGAAGATCAATCTCATTGAAGAGTGTTATAAAGTGGTACGTTGCATCGGGTATCTTGAAGGTGGTACTGACTATTGCGATGGTCTATTACGATTCCTTTCATATTCTTTGCAGGATTCTTACAAAGCTCTTAAGGGGTTGAAAGTTGAAACCACACTATTTGCTACATAAACACTTTTCTCAGGGTTTTTCAGTGAGGAAGTGGATGATATCACTGTTTAGGTGACACAGCTTTTGCTTGCAGAAGACACAAACCTTATCGGATATGAATATTTGTAGCATTCTCTATAGTCTATGAATATGCTTTGAGATAGTGGCTACATGTGCTTACAGGACATGTACTTTTTTATCCCTAAGTTTCCAGCCCCCTACATCAAGTTTGATACAAGGTTACCATGATCAACACCAAGATCGTTGATCATTGTAATTCACAGTCCGCAACCCTACGTGGAACTAGCTGTAGCCTTAATCGAATCGCTTATTTGGATATAAATTAACGGTAGAGTTTTTGGGGATTTCGATTAGATATAACATATAGTTTAATCCAAATCGGCAATCGTCAGGTAGGGAGCAAATTTTGACAATCCTGGTTTAATATTCAGGAGGTAGTTGGATTTTAACGGACTGTTGAGAAAATCCAAATTTATGAAGCAGGTCTGTAGAGAAATTATTAGTGTAGCTTGGGCTGGCTATTAGACCTGTCAAAATGGTCTTTTATCCAATGGGCTTAACCATTTAACCTGCTTACAAATGGTTTGGGACCTGTATATTTAATATATATGTAATAATTGGACTAGACCACATAAACCAATTACTTGGATGCAAGGAAGCATGGACACTCCAAAACCGGGGTCGTATGTGTCGGACACTTGGGACACTTGGACACCTGTACAACACTCCAAAATACGTGTCAGACACTCCAGCTGGCTGGCGTGTCCAAGTGTTTTAGAGAATTTTATTAGATTGGACACTTGGAGGACACCTGGGAAACACATTAGGGATACTTCATGAGACAGTCGCCCATTTGTGTTTATCAGACCTCCATACAGGTCGTTTTATGAAATATTTCAATTTTAATTGGGGTAAAATACAATTAAACTAAAGTAGATACAATATACAAATGATTTATTGCGGGCTCAACATATGAAATGGTTGCCCTTTTGAACAAAAACCAAGGTTTTATGTTCTCAAATGCGACAACTTCAAAGATTTTCACAGACGCAACTCGTCAAACTCGAACCCAAGCAACTCCGCTTTCTCTTCTCATTCCTATACTTAATCTATTCTTTTCCGTGATATTTAAGCTATAAATATTAAATAAGTTGGAACCAGTACTTTATCATCAATCAGTATTAAAACTCAAATACACACACACACATATATCCATGCCGTGACGTATCCTCATTAATTTAGACAATGATGTATCCCATTTCCATTTCCGTTCCCATATCGTATTCGACACCCGTATCCGTATCTGTGATTCTTAGGTTGGATGAGTTGGATTTTATCTAATAACTTAATGGGACTGAATTAAAAAACTCACATCCCTACTTCTCAACACAATCTAAAATTAATATATGTAATTTACCGTATTACCCTTAGTAGAATAATAAATAAAATAATTAAAGAAGACAAAACAAAGATAAGGAAAACAGATCCTTTCTTATCAATAAAACAGACATATTTGTAAGCAGATCCTTAAAGAGATTGATAAACAAAACGAAAAACAAAAAAAAATCTAACAAAACAAATGGTAAAGAACGAGAAGAAGACACATGCAGAAGAGGGGATCTCCCTCTCTCCCTCCCTCTCTCTCTCTCTCTCTCTGTGCCGTCCAATGCAGGCGGCGAGGACAACACAAATGAATTGATGGCGGTGGTTGATATCGGTCAGCGAGTGTACGAATACTGAGTTGCTGAGTAGTTCGAATCGAAAGGTAAGTTATTTGCTAGTTCTACGATATGTATTTGTAATGCTTGATCTATGTTTCTTCTTCATCGATAGAACGCAGTTAACTCAGTTCTGGATCTCCGGTGACCCGCGATTGGGATCATACGATCCAGATCGGAGTCCGCCAATCCCGTGAATTATGGTAACTCTGCTCTTATCTTATGGGGTAACATCATGGTGTATCTCTCCATCACTACCTGGAATCAAACCAAGATATCTAAATATCCTTCTTTGAAACCTCTTGCCCACCAATTGTTATTGCCTCTTCTTCCACTATCTGATGG
Organism: Linanthus parryae; assembly: GCA_023055425.1. Classification (NCBI taxonomy): domain Eukaryota; kingdom Viridiplantae; phylum Streptophyta; class Magnoliopsida; order Ericales; family Polemoniaceae; genus Linanthus; species Linanthus parryae. The sequence goes on from JALGPY010000006.1 coordinate 930,872, forward strand.
CCACTAAAGTTACACTCTACACTTATATACTCTGTCTCGGTTCGACTAGTTCTAAATGGTTTAGATTCTAAATTATCCGTCCATAATTCTAACTTACCCTCACTCTGTGTTTAATCAATAAAAACTTATACCGTCTGCAAAGTAGATGCACCACATTCCTTAAAGCTGACCCTACCTTGGTGCAAACCTAATGTTTTAGGATTTCTCGTCTCTCCTCCTTTTACCTCGCACTTATAACTGCTCCCTCATACATGTCTTTACTCAGCTTTATATATTAAATGTGTACCCTCTTTTTCTCCAAGACATTCCATATTAGTTCTCAAGGCACCCTATCACACGCCTTTTCCACATCTATGAACACTAAAAGGAGGTCGTTCTTATTATCTATGTCCTTCAACAATAAGCGCCTAAGTATTGAATATGAACTCCATAGTTGATCTCCCTAGGCATAAAACCAAACTAATGTTGGGTGACTATTGTCTCACATCTTAATCTCCTCTCAATAACATGCTCCCAAAGATTCATTGAGTAACTCCTAAGTTTTATACCTTGATAGTTAAAGCAAAGAGTATCTCCATTGTTCTTAGACAGAAGCACCAATGTACTTTATCCACTCGCGTGGCATTTTCTTGCACTTCAAGACTTTATTGAACAGTTGAACAGACTAGTACACCATACTACCCTTTTGTCACCCAATGACCGCCACACTTCGAAAGGAATCCCATCAGGTCCAACATCCTTCCTCACTTTCATCATCTTCAATGCTTCTTTTACCTATATTGCTATCGCTGATCTTACAATTTGAGTTTTAAGTTTAAGCACAAACTAGAGACCCCAAGATCCCCTAACCAAGTCATTGGAATGTGTTTTATTAAAGTTTTTCTCAAAATAAGTTTTCCACCTTTCCTTGAGCTCATCATCCTTAACTAAAGCTCTATCATCACCATCCTTAATACACTTAAGGTAACTCAAGTCCTTTTCTTCCCTCTAATCAGTTCTTGCAATTATATATATAATTATATATATATGTGTGTGTGTGTGTGTGTATAGAGAGAGAGAGAGAGAAAGAGAGAACTTTTGACAGAAAACCCCCCTGCAGTATCGTCTCGCTGAGACTTAGCTACCAGCAGTATTGATTTTGTCAGAAAACCTCCTGCAGTTTCACTTTTACCGACACATAGCTACCCGATGTATTTCTAAAATGGTGCGCGATGTCGGTAAAAGTGACACTGCAGGGGGGGGGGGGGGGTTCAGACAAAATCACTACTCCTGGAAGTGAAGTGTCAGCGAGACGATACTGCAGGGGGGTTTTCTGTCAAAAGTTCATATATATATATATATATATATATATATATATATATATATATATATATATATATATATATATATATATATATATATATATATATATATATATATATATATATATATATATATATATAGAGAGAGAGAGAGAGGGAGGGAGAGAGAGACACATAGGGCTGTCAAAATTAACCCAGCCCGTTTGCCCGCCCGTGCCCGTAATCTTTAAATGGGCTCAAATCCGCCTGTTTAAATAAATGGGCAATGAAACCGTGCCCGTTTAAACCCGCGTATAAACGGGCGGGCATGGGCGTTTTAACGGGCCCCGCTAAACCCATGCTCAAAAATCATTTATTCTTCTAAAAAAGGAAAACGGTTATTGACTTTCTATTTTGTTTTTCCATTACTTCTAAAAAAAGAAAATTATTTTCCATTTTTAATTATTTATTTTATAGTGATAAATATATGATCACTATAAATATAGAACTGTCTGTGTATCATCTCAGAAAGGTTTACCCAAAAAAATTGAAACACGAAGGGGATGATATCTCCTCTGTCGCTACTCTTCCCTCTCTGTGGCCATCTCTTCTCCCACCATCATCGCGCCGCCGTTCCTTCTTTCGGTCTCCCTCCCTTTCGCAGGTCGCCGCCACACAGCCACCACCTCCACCAATCAGATCTAAACCCCACCAAATCCACTCTGTCTCACACAGCCGCTCCGTCTCTCTGTCTCCCTCTCTTTCAGCTACTACCAACCGCCGCCTCCGCCTCTAGAGAAACTTTTGGAAGAGTTCTCAAAGAAGTACGGTGTTTGGGAGATCCCGGAGACGATACGTCGAGACTCGTCTAGTCAAAATCGAACTTGGTACAGATTATATCTCAGGGTTTAGATCTAAGTTATCAAAAAATACTGGATAAGGTCGAATAGTTGGAACGATTCTATGAAATTACAGAAGATGATTATGAAGGTGATCGACTGATTTTGGGTTCCTCTCTTGAAATTTATGATGATGTTGACGATGATAATAAAATGTGTTCAAGAGAGTTTCAACTCCAGATTAGTGATGGGTTAATTTGTGTATTGAGCAATCTGATGGTAGTTGTGTTCTGGCGGTGGAACGGTAGAGGGTTGTTTTTGTTGGATACAGTGAGCAAGTGTTAAACGGGCTACACGGGCGGGTTCCGGTTTCTATTGACCCATTATAACCCGCCCAATTAACAAGTGTATACTAAACGGGTTGGGCGGGCTGGGCTCACTTTTGCTCGCGCCCGTATGTAAACGGGCTCAACCCGCCCAACCCGCCCGTTTGACAGGTCTAGACACACATACATATACACACACATATATATAGACACACACACACACCCATCTTAGACTCACTGACCAAAGTGTTACCGACGTTATATCTCTCTAATGTCTCATTATTCCTACAAGTCGACAAGCTTTGTGACACTCTCGTTTCGTATTAACGGCTTTTTAGGGTCCGTCAGTTACGGAGGTATTCAGTGTCTTGTCAATTAGTGGGGCTGTTGGGAAGTGTAGTGTGTCATTCCATGGGTCTATCAAGCGTTAACCCAAATATTGAAGCTAGCTTGCAATTATATATATAATTATATCCTTAGAATTTAGTCTTTCATGAAAATCATTAAATGCTCTCATCTTAGCCTCACTAACCGAAGGTTTACAGACTTTATATCTCTCTAATGTCTCATAATTCCTACAAGTCGACAAGGCTTTGTGACACTCTATTTTCGTATAAATGACTTTTTAGGGTCCATCAGTTACGGAGGTATTCAGGGTCATGTCAATAATGGGTCGGTTGGGTAGTGTGTCATTCTAAGGGTCTAGCGACCGTTTACCCAAAAAAGAGAATAGAGTGAAGGGAAAAGTAGCAGTCAGAGTTCTGTTGCGGAAACTAAATATGGGGTACGCAAACCATATTCAATGACACCCATGCCCCGCCTCTACCTTTTACTTGCGTTTCCTGATTGAAGCTTGATTTTGAAGGATCTTGGCGTGCACTCGGGTTACGGGGTAATGTTGATTTCGTTGTACGAGGTATTTGGATTCATGAAAGGAAACAAACATAACAGAACGGAGGGGCAGGTAGAAGGCCCTACTTTCTACCCCAAAGACCAATTTTGGCGAAAAGTACGTCACTTAGCTGTATTCTCGTGTGGTTTTCATGGGCAAGTGGTATAGTCTCATGCTAGAAGTGGTAGCTAATTCTCACTCTTTTTTTGCTTTAGTTAATGCTTCCTTGCAGCAGTGTGTTTCGCTACATACTAGGTTAAGGTTTTTGGTTCCATAATAATTGCTCAACAACTTCGAGGTTATCGCGGTTGAACCTATACCTAATTTTGTTCTATCAATAAATCTACAGGGTCTCAGGAAACCCATTTTCTGTTAGTAAACGACTAAAACTTTCATCCTCTAACTAGACTCTTAATTTATGAATCCAGACTAAAGTTGTTGTCCTAATTACAAATTTGACTCAATGCACCATAAAGGGTACAGAGTAATGCAAAAGATGGGATTCCGATTCAACAGACAAGCATTTACCATAAACAAATCACTTGGATCGAACGAAAATGCAGCTAACCAACAGAACATGAGGAGACAAAAAATAGCCACAAGCAATCATCACAGTAGTCAGGATTCCAAGGGAGTCCACCGAATTTGGGAAACCTTTAGTCTCCGAGATACTTACAACATTATTCAAGTTTACCCATCAATATGTTCACTTTTTCCACAGCCATTGTAATTAATGACCTATAACAAGATCCATACTAGAGGAGAAGTCACACTTTGGTTTCCCAATTGCTCAATCATGAGAAATGATCTTAGAAATTACATACTGTAAGCAGTAAGAACAGCAGGATCTGAAGAAGTTTACAGAGCCAGAGAGTTGAACATAAGTCAGAACACTAAGTTACTCCAGCAGTGATGAAGTTCTAAAGATCTGGCACCAGTCTTCTTCAGCTATCTGAATATACTACTTTTGCAATATTTTTAACCCCCCATGCTTAAAATCTTGCATTTACCAATGATACCAATTAAGTTATCCTGCTTCAAATAGAAAGTTGTACATCTCATTTACCCTCTCAAAATTAGACCCCAAAATATGGCTGTCAGGGAATTATCTCCATCAGCTATTGTATCCGTATAATTTCAATCTAAATCTTACATACGTTCCTAGAAATTTGTTGTAGCTAAAAACTAATAATAATGGATTACAGAACCGCATATGAATGCAATTGCTTAATTGATATGGTGTAGTTTTTTGAAAAACGTCAATCACAGATTAAGAACATGGAAGAAGTGCACTAAAAAAACTAAAGGTTCCTTTCTCCGAAGTTCCTAATGGATTTGTAGATCGGAACATAGGGAAGCTTAGACCTTATCCAAGAGCTGCCTATTTGGTGTGTTCCATTACAGTAGTCCCCTTTTATTCATAGAAGAAATGCTTATTAGATACTGGGAGTGAGTAAATTGGAGAGAGAACTATGCAAGCATATTTGACTAGTGAAAACACAATGAAATTCAAGCATGAGATGGATATTTACCTGTAATATTCTTTAATGGCTGAGATGGACATGTCTCGCAAGCGGTCTTCAGGCCACACCTTATCTGAAGACTCATCATGCGCCAGAACAGAGCCTCGTCCACGAATTGTTGGCGACGTAGGAAGTGGTCTATCACTGCTACGATCAGTAACCCTTGCATCCCTATTTCCATGTATTACACTTCGATCTTGTATAGATGACTGGTCATAAGATTGACCTACAGACCTATCTGACATGTATCTTGGCATCGAATCCTCTCTTTGAACGTAACCTGTCCGATCTGATACGGAGCTGTAACCATTCGGATTAGCCATTCTTCTGGAATCACCAGGACCAGGTGCTTCAGTTGGCATAGAAGGTTGCCCTCTCATAGACATTCCCCTGGCAAGACCACCTTGGGGACCAAGGGTAATAGAATCCTCAGCCATTGGTCTCTGGGACAAAGGAACCGACAGAGTCCTACTCTCAAATGAATGTTGCCGTTCAGCCATGCGGGCATCCTGATTGCCAAAACCACGATGCTGTGTTGGTAAACCACGGTAACCACCCATCTGATTATTTGGAGAAGACAGTACGGCTGAACCTCCTCTAGGACCAAAATCCACGGGTTGACGATTCCTGGTTGAAGAGTTCATGCTTGGACCACGAGCGAGCCTACTAGCTTGCACGTGTCTTTCTTGGGCAGCATCCCTGTGCACTTCATCAATCTTTTTCGGCCCTTCAACTTTCCTCCTCTGCTGCCATTTGTTCTTTCTCAAATCAATAGCATCCTTCAGCATAAATCTTACCCTAGAAGATAGTGTCATATTGTTTGACATGCCTGTCATCATTTCAAAATATGCATCCATGTGCTCCTTAGCTTTGGGGTGGTCAATAATCTCTCCAATTGTGCTCATTAATTTGCACAAAGCTTCAATATTTTCCTCGTCTGGATTTTGATACTCGCCCAATAATTTCTTTATACATTCATGCATTATTCTCTCAGTCAACATTTTCTTCTTATACAATTCACCAATCAACCTAATGTTACCCAGCATCCGTCTCCTCACCGTGATTCTCTTCTCCTCTCTTTCCTCGGCAGTTAGCTTAACTTCACCTTCCTCGTCAGCTCTATCCGCCTCCTCCTGCTCTCTTTCACCTCTCTCAAATTCCTCCTGACATTTGTTCAGAAGCAATCTCTTGAAAGTGATTCTTTCATTGTCTGCACTAAAATCAGGCAATTCTCCAGCAAGGTGAAAGCAGAAATTAGCATACATTTCACAGAAAGTCGGTTCCATCAGAGCTTTATCAAATATCTGGGCAATTACGCCACTGAGAGTGCCAGGATTGTCAATGTTAACAGCTTTGACTTGCTCGAAAAGTTTCTCAAAGTTCTGAGGCGTCAACTTATTTAGAATACCTTTCAGCTGCCTCTGCTTTGCCTGTTCTTCATCTGTTATTTTTCCCACTTCGTACTTCTTCTCAGCTTTGTGCATTACCTGTGATGGCATATGAGGTGGAGGAAACAGACCCTTCTGAAAACCCGTCGCACGCTGCCACCTGTCACCTCCCTGGGAACCCATTGATTGTGTCGGCCCGGACAGGATTCCTACTGAATATTGGGATGGCGCCTGACCACGAGGATTCCTCAAAACACCGAAATTGGGACCTTGGCCAGGTCGGAAGTTATTCCCATGACCATCCATACGGGGATCCCTACCTACAATTGCACCGTGTAATTTACTCCACTTGTCATCATCGCCCACACTCCCACGGCGGTCTGACCGTGATGATGAGCGGTCAATTCTTCCAGGACCAGGGTATGACTCTCTGGGGACATGGATGTTTGAAGCCATCAAAGCCTCCGCAATATCTGCTGTAATTGTGAAACCCGCTGGTAGGTCAGAATACTGCTCAGAGAATTTCAGAAGGAAATCCCTAGAATACCGTTTGGCCAGTTGCTCATTATGATCTTCACCCTGCTGCTTCACTCTATGAAGATGCTTTACTTCACCCATGGTCTCCAACTTTGGCGTAGAACTATCTGCCGCATCTTCCCAGTCATCTGGTTCTGCTTTGCTCTGGCCATCTTGTCCACTTGACTCAATATCTTGCTTTGTGTCAACCTGCTTTGCATTAGAGCTAGACACGTTGGCTGTGCTTTCTGTAGCAGTACCGGTTTCTTTCTTTTCATCCGGACCCTTGTATGCCATGTAGAGATCAGAGGATGAACCGGCAGCATCTGCTTTTTGTAGAATCTCTTTCCGTTTCTTCTTTCCTCTACCCACATTACTTTTCGTCCGGCTCAATAGAGTTTTATCCTTTGGAACAGAAACCACGTCGGAACTTACATCGTCAGTACTTTCGGCTCCACGTTGTGCACTTGTGTCTGAAACAGATGGAGTAACTTTAGTAGAAGATGGTCCCTCATCTTGCAGATTGGACTTTCCAGTTGTAGTTTGTTGGTTACCTAAACTATCACTTTTACTAAAAGATGCTTCTGAAGTTGAGGCCTTTCCATCCCGTGTGCCTGTTGATAAAATAGGGCTAGGAGAGGGGATTTCAGTAACCGCAGCATTCTGGGACAGGGAGGTTGATATCTCGGAGTTGAGAGCTGATGCATCATCTTTCTTGCTATGATCAACCGCTTCTAAAACATCTTTCCTCACAGTTCCCAATGAACCAACCTCACGGGAGTCAGCTGCTGCCTTCCTTGCAAGGTTCCGTTCAGTTTGGTTAACCACTTCAGAAAATTTCAAGGGCACAGATTTTGTTGACATCTCAGAACTCTTTTCGTGAGTTGTAAGCCCTTCCTTTGACATACTTCCTTCAGGCTCTTTTGTTCCTGCAGTTCCAGGCTTTAATGGTTCATATAGCTGTAAAGGATCTCTCTGCCTAGAATGGTGACCAGCAACTGTACCATTGATAGAGCTAAGTGTACCAAATGTTCTAGATGGCTCCGACATTGGGACCTGTCCCTCACTATCAGTTTTACTTTCAATACCATCAGCAGTGGCAGCACTATGGGACGATGGTTGGTTTCTGCTAGCTTCAACAATACCCTCAGTAGGGGTACGTTTATCAGTAACAGACCCGGTAGTTCCACTGATCAAAGAATTGGAATGTTCAGAAGGAGGCGGCAAGCTTGAACTGGAAGTAGATTTCCCAGACACCTGAAGAAGACAATGCAATTCGATTTCCACAGATATAGTATGAGAAACCAAAGTGAACAAAAATAATGCATATCAGACCAACACAACGTAACTAGTACCTGACGTTGGGGTTGAGATGATCCTTTTCTTATATTCTTTTTCTGTTGATCGCTGATGGAGTCAGACCTACTCAGCGTCTGTCCTTTCCTATTCTCAACGCGTTTGGCAATGTCCACTGCAGAATCTTCAGGCACAGAACTGGGAAGCATTCCCTCAGCAGGGAAAGATGAACCTGCAGTAGACTGCTTGTTTTCAACAGGTAATGAAGATGAATTTGTTTCAACATTTGGCTTCAGATCATGTGGAGAGATCAATGGCCAAGTCCCTGAATCCTTCTGGAGACGAGGGGAATTAGCTTCTCCATGTTGCCGAAATAGTCTAGGTGATTCACTATTTCCAACGGAGAGTGAGCTGATTCCTGCTGCTAAATCAGTGATCTTGTCTACAGGCAACCCACTAGCTGTTTTGATTGTTACCGGTACAGAGGGTAAGGGTGCTGAAGAAATTGTGTTGTGAACATCGCGAGAATGGTCACCAATACTATGAACAAATGAGTTATTTTTACTAGGATACGGTGTATTCATAAAAGATATAGATTGTGGGCCCTGGCTAACTGGGTAAGTAAATCTTGGTGCCTGAGATGAAGGGGGAATCTGAGAACTAGCTAAAGGAAGAGAGCTTGGCGCAGGAAAAAAGCCGGCACTTGGATTGAAAGAGTTGGAGAAGTAGTTAATAGGATGAGCAGGCTGAACTGACGGCATTGGCAGGGGCTGGGACATGTTTGAATGTGTCCTCGGGCCTGAAGGCCCACCATCAACATAAGCATCATTTTTCTTATCAAGCCTCAATTCTTCGTGCGTATCTGGATGTGTGATCTTGACAGGCTTCCGGGAACCTCCAGCTTTTCCTGCAGGCTGTTGTGGGAACTGAGAACCCATACTGATCCCCATGTTTCCTATCTGAGGTGGAAGTTGAGGACTCATTTGAGGAGTAAAGTTTATGCTCTGACCCTGATGCAATATTCCCTGGGGCGGCATGGCATGGGGTTGTAGACTAGGAACAAACTGCTGCATTTGTGGATTCCCCATGGGCAATGGCATCGACATGGGCATAGGCAATGATGCAGCGGCCATGCTCTGGGGCAGAATCTGTGGGTTGGGGGCTCCAAATTGAACATGGACCGGTGGCTGGTGGAAAGACATAGGCATAGAAACCCCAGACAAAGGATGAATAGGAGTCTTCTGAGTTTGAGCAACAGGAGTTGCAGATGAAACTTGGACATGCCTTTTGGCCTTCGATATCTGTTGGGCCTCACCAGTACCAGTTTGATTTTCGGCACCTCCATCCTTCCCTGGCACGTGCTGTTGTTTAGGAACAGAGGGAACTGGAAACGCTGGAGCTGATCGTAAAGAATCATGGCGCGCCTGTCGGAAAAGGGTAAAAGACAACTAATGGGATATTAATTCACAAGAGGAAAAAGAAGATAAAAAGATTGGTTTTTTTAAGCTGCATGTTTCCCCTTTGAGAGACAGATATGGGGAAGAGTAAGACCAACCTGATTTCTTTGCTGCTCATCCAAATTTGGTGGTGCTGAGTTCGTACGAGCAGGTATCTATATACAAGACATGAGGATTCAATATTTAGGACTTCTCCTCGATAAGAAGCATGGAAAAGTACAATAGATCCGAAGAAATGACCTGCATTCCATTCATAAAGCCGGGACTGATGGATCCAAACTGAAGAGGGAACGACGACTTAGCTGTGTCTCTCGGAGCTAAACCAATCAGGGGAAAGGAATGAGTACACATCAGCATTCAAAGTTTCAAAAATTGAAGTCAAAACAAGAATAGTGAAGGAAATAAGTTGAATCAAAGTTTCCAATTTTCTTAACGCGAAAAAAGAGCAACCAGAGATTCATGTTATATCAAGCAATGCATGAGGATAGTGAAGAAAATAAGTTAAATAAAGATACCAAAAGTAAGAACACACACATCCAAAATTTCCAATTTTGCTTATACAAAAAAACAGTAACCAGAGCTCATGTTATATCAAGTAATACATGAGGGCAGTGAACAAAATAAGTTAAATCAAGGTACGAAAAGTAAGAACACACATTCAAAGTTTCCTAATCCAAGAAAACAGTAACCAGAGCTTCATGGTATATCAAGCAATAGAAAATGTACCTTTTGCAGGGGTAGCAGGAGCAGTGGACTCTGAACTAGAGGCAGCAGATTGAGAAGCTTGAGGCTTTGGAACCGCTGGGGTGCTTTTCTGAGTGGATACATTAGTAGACTGGTCGGGAACACCTGTTGCCACCGACTCATTAGCTGACCCTACAGCAAGACCAACAAAATATACATGAAAACATTTCAGAAATCTATCTATACTAATATAAAAAGCCAACGCCGAGTTTGGTGAAATCAAAAATTGAAGCCTGTCATATTTTTGAACTACCGAAAGTACCCATTAAACTAAACAAAAAGGAATTACGAGATGATGGTTAAAATCGTAATTGCATCAGATCCCACATCTTGGAAACTTCTCCTCCACAATTTCTCACGTCTCTGACCCTTCCCCATGTCTCTAACCCACTACTCCTTCCATTACACTGTGATAGAAAGTGGGAAGCGTGGAAATAGTGAAAGAAGGGGTCATGGACTCATGGGTCCTCCTACAATCTATGAAACAAAAAAAGTTGTATTTGCATGCCCAGGTGAGTCTATGAAATAGTGAAATAAGGAGTAGTTTGGATTATTTCCAACTTCCGTTGTTCTAATAGAATTATGGGTATGGTTTTCTCTGAAGCATTCATACTTTTTCATTTTGAGGATGGGTGTTCTTTCATGTAAACTGGTATATGGATGATTGAGATGTAAAATTATTTTCATATTTGGTACTTTAAATTGCACACGCATCGCGTGTGCCCCAATTGCTAGTAATCATAAATGCCAATAGAGAATAACATTTTCCGTTTTACCAATTGATAAAACACAACACTGCTTCTTATTTAGTTAAATTCCCCGACAACACTTCCACGAGATTTAACAATGCAAAGGTACTAATACTATAAGTTTGCCATTCAACTTCATATTCTGAACCAGAAAACTAAAGAAAGTAATGCAAGCAAACTATAGCCTTCAGACTTACCACGCACAGGTGGTTGCGAATTGGAGTCGTTCCGTGGACTCTGGGCAGCAAGAGCATTACTAGAATCAGAATTCACAGAGCTGCCACTAGCCCTAGCTTGTTGTCCTCCTTGTGCATTGTTAGGTCTTTTGAAGCTAACAAAATTCAAAAAAGCCATAATCACAAAATTTGAAAAAAATCACAAATAAACAAAAAAAGCCCTAAAATTTTGCAGAAAAGAAACAAGCCCTAGGAAATTGAATTAACCTCTGGCTTGAAGACAATGAGGAGGGATTGACGGCGACACCGCCCTTCCCTCTACCGCCGGAGAAGTTGCCTCTACCGCCGGAGAAGCTACCGGATCGAGCAGGTCTCCTGTACTGTGACGACGACGACGACGACTCGGTCCTTGATTGATTGACGGACATAAATCCAAACTCTGAAGATCACAACACTCCGATTGTCCTCTCTCTTTTATCTGTAATCACCACCGTAGATCCAACGATCGATCGATCAATCAATCAACAAAATCAGAAATTGAAACCACCAACATTCAAAACACGAAATCAACAACGGAGAAACTACTAATCGTTCCGTTTCTATTCTTCACCCTTGTTGTGTAATGTGCGTAAGCTAGGGTTTTCAGCGATTGGAGAGAATGGCGGGAACCATGACGAACGAGAGAGACTGAGAGAGAGATGGAGAGAATCACAATGTATTTTTCAGGGAGAGACAGAGAGAGATAAAATTACAGCGAGAGAGGAAAAGGAAAAAATGAAAAAAACATGTGTAAAAGATGGTAACAAACTGACCTTGGGCAGCAATGGAGTGGGGGGTAAAAAGGGTAGGTTTTTTAGGAGATCGAAATCAGAGCTCTTCTTCTTCCTTCTGTATTTCACCGAGACCTTTCACTCTTCTCTCAACTTTAATATTCCAATTGGACGCGCCTCCTTGATTTGCTCACGCGCCGCTAGCAGACCTTAGCGGTTGAAGTCGTCGTGGCCCGCTGATCTCCCCGAATATATAGAATCACGGGCAAAAACGGATTTAGTGTGGTAAAATAATTTTTGGGTAAAAGACAAAAACCACCCCTCGAGTATGGATTATATATAAAAACACCCCTCGTGTTCGGGGATATACAAAAACCACCTATGTCACTAACAGCAAACCAACAGAGGGGCAAGAAGACATATTTACCCTCATTTTGACAAAACAATACCACGCCATAAATATCTTTTTTCCTTCTTTCTTCTTCACTTTCCCCTTCCCCATCTCTCTCTGCCCTCCATCACCATTGCCTCTCTCTCTCTCTCTCTCTCTCTCTCTCTCTCTCTCTCTCACTCTCTCTCTCTCTCTCTCTCTCTCTCTCTCTCTCTCTCTCTCTCTCAGCCCTCCATCAACGCTGCCAATCACCAGCCACAGTCACCGCCACCACTCTCTCTCCCCACCGCCTGAAATCCCCGACGACCCAGAAGACAAAAGCAGCAGCAACAATTCGGAGTCGCCGGTGGTGAATGGGGAAAGTGGGGACGCATTTGGACTTGGTGGGTTCGTTTAAGGTGATGCGGGAGGGTGTTTGTGACTTGGTGTGATGATGAGGCGATGAGGAGGGGGAGGGTGTGTGTGGATGGGGAGGCGGCGGTGGAGGCCGGAGAGGTGGTGGGTGCGGTGGAGAGATGAGATTGCCAGAGATTTGGTGGAGCTGATTAAGGGAGAGAAAGAGGGGAGGAGGAATTGGGAGGAGAGCATTGCCCATACACAACGATGAAAACATCCGACCCATGGATCCAAACATTGCAGTCCCAGTATCGTCTTCTTTTCTCAACAAGCAATTGCTGCCTAAACCCTCAATTCCCCGAACAGAAATCGCCGCACAAGATGAGAACCCATGCCACCACCTTCAGATCCGCCAGTGAAGGTTCAAATTTCGGCACTCTAGTACTGTTTAAACCATCGATTGGGTTTTATTGGGGTTTGCCCTAATTTTTCTGCGTATTCTTTGGAACTTTTAGGTTTTTGCGAGGATCAGACCTTCTCATGGCCACGAATTGGGAGATCTAGATTCAGTAAGGAAGGTCTCGAAAGATTCAGTGGCTATTGGGGACAGGAAGTTCACTTTCAATACCTCCTTCCCAGTTCTGTATCAAATCTGTTGAATAAGCTTCGATTTGCTCTTCCTGTTTGGGTTGAGATCTGGTTTTGATTTGCTTTATAATATTGAACCATCTTCCTACTCAATTCTTGCAGGGTACAATCCATGGTGTTGGGGTATTTTTTATTTTCGACTGTAAAGGTGTTAACTATATGGTGTTTGTGTTAGGAGGTTTTGATAATTCTGGAGTGGGTTTGATTGGTGTTTTTGGTTGTTTGTGTAGGTGTAGGGGAAGGTGGTAGCGTTGGTGGTGAATCAGTGGTGGTGGCGGTGGAGATGTGGGGGTGGTGGCAAAGAATACCAAGAACATCAAGAACATTAACAAAAAAAATACAAATATGGACAAAATGGTCATAAAAAAGTCAGATTGCACACACCTCTTAACTAAGATTAACAGAAGAGTGGTATTTGTCCAACATCCGTTAGTGACATGGGTCGTTTTTGTATATCCCCGAACACGAGGAGTGTTTTTGTATATAACCCATACTCGATGAGTGATTTTTTGTCTTTTACCAATGATATTTTGATTGAATCATATACGTACATTTTCATCACTAGTGCATAACTCGTGCCCGAGACACGATCCCAAAGAAAAAGATTTATTTTCAAAATGTTTTAGATTTTTTTTTTATTTTTATATAGTGTTTGGTCTTTAGTATATGGCAGGGATAAGCTATTCCACATTTCACATTTTAGGGGATAACTTATTCCCCATAGCAGCTTATTGTGTAGATTATATGCTGAAAATCTTGGATTTTCACTCAATTTTTTTTAATGATAATCATAAAGCTTTGAATTATAATTTGCTGATATTAACAGTATCTCAAATAAAACATTGAATTGGCGATTAATTTAAAATAGATAATAAAGTGTGAACATGTTGTCTGTAATTGTCTACTCTGTTCTTTTTGTAGCGTATAAATATATCGCTCTCAACATTTAAGAGAGCTGAAAATAAATTGGTTTTTTTGCTGAAAATAAATAGTTACGCATTGCGTGTTCACATTTTAGCAAACGTTTACATCATAGCATTGGAGATCATCTTTTGTACTAAAGTTAAAATGAACTACAAAAATCTTAAAGTGTACACATATTATAATTAGTAGCATTGGAGATGTCTTAACCAATGGTCACTGGTAGAATCTCGCAATTTGTTGTTAAAACGAAGAAAAATATTTTCTATGTCCCACAAAGAGAGTATAAATTTACTCCATAATAATGTGGTTCATTTTAATTTTAAGAGACTTGGCACGTTTCATTACGAGCATTGAGGTCGATGTGATTGTACAAACATGTTTGCTGAAATGATAATTAATTATTATTATTTTTTGTTAATCTAAATTATTAATTTTGATTAATGAGCTACTTGGCCCAAATAATCAAGATCGAATATATTTGTCGCCCAATTGGCCTTTTGGGTAAAACTACTGAGTTCTTGATTTGGAGGAACCATTCAACAAATACTTGTGCCCCCTCCATTTCCAGTGCGCCTCATATGTGTCTTATGCTTAGTCACCTAAAACCTCTCGAAGGGGCATCGCTCCCGCTCCCAAACCTCGCTCTGGCGCTTTCGAGACCAAATCTCGCTCTAAAGGCGCTCCGGAATATAGAGAGCTCGTTTTCGTAGGCGAATTACTTTTTAAAGTCAATTTACCATTAGTTTGGACTATACTTGATGATTAATATCAACTTATTATGTGTCAGTTTGATAATTCAACTATTTAAACATTATTCTTCCTTATTGAAGCAAGCTATTTGACAAATGAATACTGACAACCCCTTTAATAAAAAATATTCTCATGTGTAAAATCACATTATCATATGTAAATATTAGTTGTAACACTCCGCTGTTCCGGCTCGGTAGAGACCGGGAGAGTGCTACTCGAATAGCGGAAATCGAGAACATTACATCCCATAAAAGTTAAATAACAAGTTATTACATTATCGTATTTAGGCTACAATACATGCTACAACATTAATATACTGATGTTAAACTAGTGTTCTCATCGTAAAGTTATGATGTGTGACAATCTACGTGTGTCTCGAATCCCGCTACTCCAAAATCCTAGCTCCTAGACCTGCGGGGGAATGAAACAAAGACCGCAGTTTTTCGAAAGTCAGCAAAAACGCTGAGTGAGTTACACCTTAGCATGTAAAAACAGGAAGGTTACGAAAGGCTGTAGGGTCACGTGTTAAATAAACAAGAGTAACGGAGTATAAGTAAAACGTTATCAGAGTGCACAACAGTAAAACAACGATGTTAAATAATGAAACAAAATCAAAATAGAATCCAATAATCCAACCGTTAAGCACAGTAGCCGTATATAATAATGCCGACAAAGGCCTGCCAACTAATAATGCCAACAAAGACGTCGAGTTATCAATTAACAAGTGTCGATTGGTTTTCCCACAACAAATCCGTTTGCCACGATGTCTCAATAACATTTATGATACGTCAAAAGTTTCCCGATTAATTCTTTCAGGTATGGTATGACTGTTCGTAACACGACTTACAAATAACTGTTTCCAATCGTATTATTATTGATCTCACAGTACCCGGGTAGACCAGTGACCACAATCAGACATTCTAGACCTTAAGTGTTGCAACACACCCCTAAGAGCGTCAATCAAAGGAGTGGTATCTAGAAGCAGTACTCCAGCCTACGGCGAAGGAGTCGGGGTGCACGTAGTGCCATATCTTTAGGGACCGAATCCCAGGGAATCATCACCCGTAATAAGTAATAGAACTGGTTCCGGTACATGCTAATCATCTTATTTCGGGGATCGAACCCGAATATCTCTTTAGGGACTAAGCCCAGGGAATCATCACCCAAATACAAGTAACTCCGGGGATCGAACCCGATTATCTCTTTAGGGACTAAGCCCAGGGAATCATCACCCAACTATAAGTAACTCCGGGGATCGAACCCGATTATCTCTTTAGGGACTAAGCCCAGGGAATCATCACCCAATACAAGTAACATCACTGGTTCGTATAGATTATGTGATTACTGATTTATGATAAAGTGTGACAAGTATTCTCAACACAAATAATTTTTTCAAAGATTCGAAAACGAACAAAACACATTATCTAGTAGGGGATGAAACACGACAACCATTTTCAATCAAATGAGAAGTGGACACGAAATAAGCTGTCACGCAAGGCTAAGCTCGTAAAACTCACAAGTATATTTTGAGACAGAAAATATAAATCACGTTTGACACGAAGGGAGCTAGGCAATCAAGGCTAAGCATATAACTCACCTGATCAAATAGCAATTATCACAATAAACCTCATACGGACGGTTGTAGTCCTCGTTTGTGAACCCGTCGCCTACAATTACCAATTTTCTAATTACAACAACAATACTTCTAAATAAATGATAGCGCTAGCTCTATACGCGGCTAGGTCGATACTAAGTCCAACTCTAGCGATTCCCTCAATGTAACCCGTCTCAATTCATATACTTATAAATAAAAGAATAATTGGAATAATTCTTACAAATACTTATTTAAGTAAAACAAGTTAATAAAATTTACTAGTAATAAGAAAAGAGCATTTGTAATTTAATAAAGAGTTGTTTTAGCTAGAACATCTATTTTTGGATGCAACACTATTTAAACAAATATTCATGACTTATTTGAAACTCACTATTTATTTGAATATCACAAAGGAGACATTTGGTAAATAATTAGAACAACATTTAAATATACTTGAAAATATTTCTAATAGCTTGTTTTCCCAAAAATATTTATTAAAACACATCATTTTTGTTCATTCTATTTTGTATTTATATGAAACACAATTTAAATGACAAATTAAAGTTAAAAAAAATGTAGGTATATAAAACAGATTAATTAAATACACCAAGTCCCCTAAGATTTAAAGAAAACAACAACTAGCTGCCCTCAATAATAAATGACAGTTCTATACTTGATAGAACATACCCCCAGGATTTTGGAAACTACAAAACAACACCCCCTGAACATGTTTTACGGTAGGGGTGTTCATAAACCGACCGCACCGGCAAAACCGGACCGCACCAAACCGAACCGTACCTAAACCGATGGTTCAACAATTTTTTTTCTTAAAGAACGGTTTTATTATTTTGAAAACCGAACCGGGTACCAACCGAACCGAGACCGAACCGACAAAACCGAAATAAACCGCACCACATCGAGAAAAGTTTTTAATACAAATTTTAGTATTTTTCTTACTACCTCCCATGTTGTGACTCACTCCTCACAGTTTGAGTTTAACACTTTTAAGTCGTGAAACCGCAACATAGTTCTAATTTACTAAACAAAAAATTATTTTCTCTCCATAATGAGATAAAAGCGAAGTAGGGAACCACTTTCTTCTTTAAATAATGAGTTTATCTTAGTTTTTTTAGTTGTATTCGGTAAATAGCAAAGATATAAGTAAACCGGTATTTTTGTTATAGTTAGTTTACTTTTGCGTCGAAAATAAGAATTAATACATAATATAATGGGTTCCAAACCGAATGGTTTAACCGGACCGAACCGGAATTTTCGGTGCGGTTTTTAAAATTCTAAGTTTCAAACCGAAACTATGTCGGTTTCGAAAATATTGAAACCGAACATTTCGGTTTAGGTGTCTCATATCCTCTAAAACCGACCGAACCGGACCGTGAACACCCCTATTTTACGGCAAAACATGTAATCCAACATACCCACTCTTTCCAATCTCTATTTCAAGCAACCAATACCCAAATTTGACAATCATGTACGACTTAGTGAAGGATTTAGAGCATACCCCATCCGAAAATTACGAGAAACGGACAAGAAACGAGTCGTGCCGAGTTCGCCGTCGATAGCGTCGGCGATGGTGCTCGACTCCGTCAAGAACAGCCACCTTGGCTGCGATTAAGCTTGATAGGAGTCTCCTCGGACCTCCTGGAAGCGATTGGAAGAAAAATTATGGTCTGGGTGTCGCTAATTTCTCCGGTAAAAATGGAAGCTCGGTGGCGGCGACGCTTTCTGCTACCACTGCAGCTACTGCTGCTGTTTCTTTTTCTCCGTTTGGTGGCCTGAGCAGAGAGGGGAGAGAGAGGAGAGTTCGAGCAAGAGAGGGCTATGGCAGTGGTGGTGGCGGTTGTGCCTCGTCGGGGTTGTTGCCGGCGATTCACGCCGGTGGTTCCGGCGGTGGCAGCTGCTGCTGCTTCTGCTCCTTGTCTGACTGAGAGAGAGAGCGGAGACAGAGAGATGGACGGTGGTTGTGGCGGCTGGTGGTGGTCGTGGGTCTCGTCCGTCGGGGAGGGCAGCGGCTTCACTGCCGCCGCTGCTCCTGCTTCTCTTCGTCGGGCGGGAACTGAGGAGGGGAGAGAGAGAGAGAGAGCTAGCTGGAGGTGTTGGTGGTCGCTGTTGGGGTGTTCTCGGTGGTGGTGGGTCGCCGGAGATGGTAGCGGCCGCTGCTGCTGCTTGCTCGGGGCAGAGAGGGAGATAGGTGGAGGAGGATATGAGATGAGAGGGGGATGATGGTGGTGCGGTGGTGTGTGGCCGAAGGTGATGGTGGTGGCTTGGAGGATTCAGCCGAAGAAGAAAGAGGGAGAAGATGGTGTTGGTGATGGTGAAGAAAAGAAGGAGAAGATGTTAATTTAAATAGGGGGAGAAGGGGATGTGCAGCGTGTTGGGGAATGGGAGAAAACTTTTTTTTTTCTTTTTCTTTTTCTTTTTTTTTTTGTTTTTTTTTTTGTATATAAAGTATAAAATACCGTATTAAGTACATAGTATGTATACGGTGTGAATACATATAGGTAGAAGGATAGAAATCTGTATAGTATAAGTACAAATACAAGTATTTACATACTAAAAGTTTTGTAAAAGACAAATAGTACCCCCTAGTTTGCATAAACTCAAGATTCACCCCCAACACTAATGTAAAAACGCACAAAATAGTTTTATAAGTCAAATAATAAACCCCCAATGATAGTCAAAATACACAATTGACCCTATTTTCTCAAACGGGATATTACATTAGTTTTCTTCATAAAATTATAGTAAATAAACATTATATATAGACGCTCTCGTGGCGCTCTCAAATGCAATCCTTCTGAAATTAGACGTTTTCCCGCTCCCGCTCCAGTTCGCGCTCCCGCTTCACTCCCGTTGTAGGTGACTTAGGTCTTATGTACCGAATCAAATTCTTTCATGAATATAGCACAGATATCCACTCCCCTTCCCATTTCGAGACAACAAGGTATGTTCTTCTTACACCTTTCTCGAACCATCTCCTTTGCACAGCCATCAATCCATGTAAAGAATATGTTTATATGAAGATAGGTCGGAGTTCCATTGATTTTGCTAACTCCATACGCTCTCTAATTGCTTCCAACTCTAACATCAACATTGTTTTTACTTGTTCAATCTTCTTCGCTACTCCGACAATGAATTCCCCTGTTTCACTTCGAATAATACATATGATGCCAGTCGTTTGCTCGTCTGTCATCATTGCAGCGTCACAATTGACCTTGTAGAAACATGGTGGTGGACTTAACCATCTATCATTGTCCAACTTTGGACACGCAAGCGATGGGAATTGGAATTTGGAGTCTCCCAATCCCAAATTTAAATGACACCAAAATAGGAGTTACTTCCGAAAATCCAAGTTTAGTGTCTCTATTTCAAATACGAGGAAAAAAGAAAAGAAAAAACAAATGATTATATGTTTTCGGGAGAACAAAAGTCCTGACCGCCACCCAGGACGCCACCTCTATTACTGACCACCACCACCCCATCACCACAACCACTACCACCACCGACCTCAACCTCACTACCACCCCAGTACCATCCCAAATCTAAATGACATCATTTTGAAAGCCTAAGCTTTTCCTCCATCCAAACACAATGTTAAGGAATTATGAAAACTGTAACCGACCCGTATAACTACTGAGCAGAACCGAACCAAGTCTATCAGCACAGCTCGGAACAGTAACACCAGTTTACGATTTAGCTGGTTTTGGTTGCAGCCCTAATTGTAGCGGTATATGAGCCCTTTTGACACCATAATATATAGGACCATGGTTCATATTTAGACCCAGGAAGTGATAAAACTACACATTTTCATTTTCAGTGCATACAGATGCTGGCAAGGTGGAAAAGTGACCAGGAAGACTCAAAAATACAAATTCTAAATGCAAACATGGAACCTAAAAGATACCCCTTTCGCTGCAGTAGTCGAAGCTTTTTCCAACCCATAGCACTACTTTCCCAACTTGGCTCATTCAGCAAAGCTAGATTTGAGCCTGCTTGGCAGAAACATTAAATTCCATCCGCAACCTTTGTTTTTAAGAGGCATCTGGTAGTTACTACTGCGGTATGGCTACAGATTCTCTCCAAGCATAATAACAATCAATTAACAGCGTATTGGAATAACATTTGATCGCTGTTAGGCATTGGCACCTCCTGGACCAATGGGATGGGCTGCTGTACTTGCTTGTTATCTCCAACCAGGTCGCTGCCCCTGTCCTGCTGCACAAGAAGCTTCTTAAGGAACTTAAAATGCAGCAAACCTTGCAGGAACCACAAGAAGCTTCTTCAGGAGTTGAAAATGCAGCAAACCCTCGCAGGAAGTAATTTTGCACCATACCCAGAAAACAATTCCTTCAGTTTTTCATCCTCAGATCCGTCATCCAAGTTGATCTCAAGTAGTAGTCTACTAGAACTTACTGTGTGAGATTCGGCTCCTCTCAGACTTCTTCTGGTCTTTCTGTAAGCACGTGGGCGGTGGCTCACAATCTTTGACAAATTGGCCGGTGTCGAAAGTCAAGTATCTCGAGCACGCGAGATTTTCCCCCGAAGTAAATCGCGGCGCCGAGATTGTTGTCGGAAGAAAACAAATGGAAGACTACTACTCATCTCTATATATTTGACAGTTGTTGTACAGAATGAATCAAGCAACCACTTGTAGTTGTAGCAATTACAAGAGAGGAGAGAAAACAGTGAAAATCACATAGAGTGAGTCGCAGTGTGTAACACTGCCTGAATTGTAATCTTTCTCTGAGTGAAGTATACTGATTTGTGGTTGCTCCGTGGACGTAGGCTTTCAGCCGAATCACATAAATCTCTGTGTTCAACCTTTTCTTTCTGTGAGTTGTGTCTAAGCTTGGTTTCACCGGTGCACGGGTGATTCTGGCATGAAGCGGATATCGCCGGGTTCCGCAACACTTTCCCTACCATTAAGATCATCAACAGCTTTGGCAGCATCATCAATCAGTATTACCAAAGTTCAAGAAACCAAAACACTTGGGAGTTCTCAGTCCACCTCCCTCATAACAACTGCACTGGTGCTTATAGGTTCATATTTTCGTCAGTTGTTCATTCCGAAAGACGACTTTTCACATAGAATACAGATTCAAGGAGGTGTTGTACTTTTATCAAACTAGGCCCTGGTACATAATCACTCTCAAACAGGTATCCAAATACATAATCATTCTCCCAACTAAAAATATTCAAACAGTTCACAGAAGAACCAAAAACATCAGCAAGTTTATAGGAGTTTACATTCAACCAAGAAAATGTAATTTTTTACTTGAAAACCAAACAACAAATACGCAATTAGATAACCGAGACACAAACACTGACATGTCGTACTGATATCCAGAATATTTAAGCTACTACTTTGCTATCTGCACTCGAGCATTGCGGAAAAAAAAGGCAATCTGCTCAGAAGTATATGCTGCCTCAGGTACATGTATCTAAGAGGACCAGGAAGGCATCTAAGGGACTCTCATCATTAGCAGTAACACAAAAACACTCCTACAGAGGCATGTCCACAGAACATCTTTAGGAGTGCAATGCAACAAACCCAGAACCTCAGCTATCCCCCATTAAGATCCTGCATAACCAGTCTTTCTTCATAATCCAACTACTTTCCTTATCAACTTCTCTGCCATACTTCTTCTGGGTTTTCCTCACATACCAGCATTAACCAACTGCTTTGTCAGCATCATCATTAAAACCGAAGAAACCAAAACAATTAATTTTCCCATTCCGCATCCCTCGTAACAAAGGCATTGCTTATAGGTCTATATTCACCCAGAATACAGAATCAAGCAGGTATACTTATATCAAACTAAGTCCTGGTATAGAATCATTCTTAAACAGGTTTTCAAACACAGAATCATTTAAAAAATTAAAACAGTTCACAGAAGGACCAAAAACCATAAGCAACAAGTTTACAGGAGTTTCATATTCCACCAAGAAAACATTTTTACTTGAAAACCAAACAAGTAAGCAAGCAGATAAAGCGAAATGCTCTAGAACTCTTGAGGATGGGAAGGTATGCCAAAGCATTCGAGCAATTGCTTTTCTTTAGGCTGGTGTATGATCTCCTGAAACATACCTTTGAGCCTCTCATTCTCCAGCATCTTCTCCAAGATCACATCGTCGCTGATCTCCACCGGGCGCTTCCACCTCTTCTCACTGTTGTTCTGAGCAAACACCAGTTCAGACAATCTATCTTTCTCAACCTGTCTGCAGTACTTGTCAACCTCTGTGGTGCCCGAAGTCATGAGATGGTAAGTGTATACCACTCTGTTTTGCCCAATCCTAAACGCCCGGCTTATGGCTTGGCTTTCCACAGAAGGATTCCAAGCAACATCCAACAGAACAACCCTTGAAGCCCCAACAAGGCTTATCCCCTCAGAGCAGCATTTTGTCGATGCCAGCATCACCTTGGCAGAACTGTTGGGATCATTAAATTTATCGATCATGTTCTTTCTTGATTTCTGGTCAATATCCCCTTGCAATTGCAGAACCTCACTACTGCCATAGCCAAGATGTTCACTCAGCTGGTCCTTGATCAAATCCAACGGGTCGATATACTGACTGAAGACAAGAACTTTCTCCTTCTCAGGTTTACTGAGACTCAAATTGATAAGTGCCACAGTGAACTTAGTTTTGACCCCTTCGTCGTAATCAAGCCTGATCTTCTCTAGCTTGTTCTTTTCAATGAGGGACGATCCTTTGTCCTTAGAGAGACACGGGTGAACTGAAACCATAGCTTCATGATACTCAAACTCAAAAGTCCCCTGAAGCTCTTTCTTCTGAAGAAGTTGATTTCCCTCAATCAGCTTCTTCTGCAGTTCTGATGGCTTCAAAAGGATAACAGCATCCCTCAACCCAGGAAGACTCTCTTGAAGAATGCTACCTTTGTGTACATGAACAAACGGCGCCATAGCAACTTTGAGCCTCTCAATCGCCAAATCAGAAGAAGGTTCTTCATATCTCAACCGCTTTCTGGAGTATTTACTAGCACTTTGTCGCGGCACATCAGCAAACCTTAGCTTTTTGTCAAGTGCTTTAGCCAAAGAAGGCCTCACAAGCTCTAAGGTATTAAACAGCTCATCAAAGCTGTTCTGGAATGGGGTTCCTGAAAGAATGATTCGCCTTTCAGTTTGGAGCTCCAAGCAACTTTTCCAGATGCTACTCTTTTTGTTCCGCGGCGTGTGACCTTCATCCAGAATCACCAACTTTGGCCTCTCAAGTAGTACCTTCCTCACCTGTTCATCCTGATAGCCAAGACCAGCCTTCTCTTTCTTTGTCTTCTTTCCATACAAACTGTAGCTTATCCCAAGAACACTCTTGCCCTCGCTCCAGGACCCCAATTTCACAAGTCGTGCCACTTTCATATCCTGGCACTTGTTTGAGGAGACCAACTTGAGGAAACTATCACATTCCTTTCCTGAAAACTCGGGGTTGTTTAGGTTATGGAAGGGGAATTCAAAGTTCCATTTCTTGAATTCCTCTTCCCAGGTCAGCAACATCCCAGCCGGAGCAATGATGACCGGATAACACTGGGGGAACATCTTAAGATATGTCTGGAGAAAAATGATGGTCAGACGGGTTTTACCTGTTCCAGGGGCGTGCGATATAATGCAGCCACCTCCCACCTTATCATTATCCTTCTTCAGCTCATCGAGGTTAATTGTTCCCGCCATGTTCTTCCACAGGAACTCAAAACCCTCTTGTTGATGCGGGTACATGTTCTTTTTTATGCCAGGTATGAGGCTCCAAACGGTACCAATGGTGTGACTGTCAAGGTTTTGCTCATCATCTTCAGGGCCACGGAAGTCAAACTTGTCATGGGAAGATTCCTGGCCATAAATGTACCTTCTCCTCTCAAATGCATCTCTAGTATCTTTGGCCTGCAGCGTCCAGAATTAAAAAAGAAAAATGAGATATAGATGAATACATAAGTGAAGCTTGCACGAAATGGTTTCAATTTTTTTAACAAGAGATGGTACTTACAAAAGATGGCATGACATCTTTGATCTCAGTCACTACTTTGTTGCATCGGTTGCAGATGACACCAATCTCCTCATCGAGGTAAGTGTCGTGCCCCTCCTCAGAGCAAACTGTTTCTGCACTTCGTTTTGCTTCTGGATAATGTTCTACTTCATCTTCAATCTGTAGGTCATTTGAATAAAGTAACAGAAACTGACTGTTGAGTTTACTATCCGGAAGATAAGATCACAAGAAATGAAAATGCCACCAACAAGGATGTTCCTATTATTGGAAGGAAATTAAACATGAAAGTGGGATGCAGAGCACAGATTTCCAAAACATAGCTTCTTATGTCATAGGATTTTAAATAAACTTTTATCAAAGAAACGGTTTTACTTATTTAACAAACGTCAGTAATTATTTATATTCAGAGACAAAAATAAAGCCAGACATGGCATTTTTGTTCTGAAAAGTGTGATATTCAAGTTCCGGTCACATAGAAACAGTAGTTATCCTCATCTCATCTGCTCTGTGTCTGTACTTGTTATTGGGTCTCATCAAGATCATCAAGAAAACATGGTTTACTCCAATTCACATCCAACATCTATTCAATTCACAAGGGGTCAGGGGTCCTCCTTACAGATTCATCCTTAATGGTAATAAATTTTAGTATTTGAAGCAAAAACAAGGATACTTAACATCCCAAAAGAAAATTATTTTCTAACAGTAAAATCGAAAACAATGATATGTTTCCACAAAAGCGATAAAAAAGAAAACAATTTGAAGAAAGAACAAGTATTCATTACCTCGTGATTGTGAGTGTCTGCTGTTTTTTCATATTTCAAGTGAAAATACATCTCATCAAACAATCTTTCACATTCAAGCTCGCCTTCATCCTTCTCTGGTTCGATTTCATCATCACTATCTGGAAATCTGAACTTCAATGGAAGTGTTGTGCTGCTTTCTGAAGGGGGTTCCGTATCTTGAGCTGCATCTCTACTACCATGAACAATGCTTTCCACTAGAATGTTCACCGCCTGACTGCTCTTTTTCTGCCGTCTTACCTTCTTCTCACTATCCTGTTTGCCAGCACCATCAGCAGCAGCATCTTTTTTACCTTCACACTCACTATCCTCTTTGTTAAGGCTTTTTTTCAGTGGCCCTTTCTCTACTTTCAATACTTCTCTATCATTGCGATGACCCTTGAACTTCTTACTACTTTTCCAGCTTTCTTCTTCCTTTCTGTATGTGCTCGATGAAGCACCACGCTCTTTGATTTCATCCCTGCCATCTTTACCAATCTCTTCACTTAGGCTTTCTTTTGCTGCGCCTTTCCCTTCATCGTGATGACCCTTAGACTTCTTACTACTCCAGCTTTCTTCTTCCTTTCTATATTTACTCTTTGAAGCACCACGCTCTTTGATTGCATCCCTGCCATCTTTATCAATCTCGTCATTAAGGCCTTCTTTTGCTGCCCCTTTCCCTTCTTCTATTACTTGTCTATCGTCATGATGAACCTTGAACTTCTTACTACTTCTCCAGCTTTCTTCTTCCTTTCTGTATGCACTCGATGAAGCACCAGGCTTTTTTATTTCATCCTTGTCATCGTCATCAGAATCAATCTCTATCACCTTACCATCACAACTATCACTTCCAGTTTTACCAAGTACAGCATCTTCATCATCATCGTCTGTCTCAGAACTGGACTCATCAGAGCTTGAATCGTCTGAACTAGTACAGCGTCTTCTTACATTTATGCTATTTCTCCGCTCTTGTACCTTCGTCTTACCATGCTCTTTTTCTCCATCAGCAGCTTCCCTTTTTCCTTCACAATCACTATCCTCTTCATTGAGGCTTTCTTTTGCCAGCCTTTTCCCTACTTTCAGTACTTCTCTGCCATCACGATGACCCTTGAGCTTCTTGCTACTTTTCAAGTTTTCTTCTTCCTTTCTGTATGCACTTGATGAAGCACCACGCGCATTGATTTCATCCCTCCCATCTTTATCATCCTTGTCATCCTCATCAGAATCTAGCTCTATCACCTTACCATCGTAATCATCATTTCGAATTTTACCAGGCACTAGCACATCATCCTCGTCCGTCTCAGAACTTGACTCATCAGAGCTTGAATAATCTGAATTGGTCGATAAATCGCTGTCCTCTTTGTCAGAGTCCTCATGAATGTTAAAATCCTCGTCATCTGAGTTTTCGGTCTCAGAACCAGATGAGTCGCTAGACATTTCCTCATCAGAATCATCAACCTTCTTATCTGGAGCTGTCTCTTTGCCTTTATCAATGCCTACATAAGACGGTACATATAATTATCCCAAAATGAACAGAAGAAAAGTATACAATTTGCAGCATATAACCTCTAGAGATTTCAACTTTCTCATCTATCCTTAATCACTTCACTAATTGGAGTTTCTTCTGACAACTAAGTTGATGTGCATAAGTTTCGTACAAAAAGAGAGCAGAAAACAAAATTCATAGTTGAAGATTAGGAAATAACAAGAAAACAGAATGATTCTCCATACCATTTAAATTTCCATTTCTGACATGTTCCGCGGTTACACCCTTGTTTTCCTTGGCATGATTCTCCTCAACTTCATTTTGCTTATGTTGATTAAAACCTGGAAGAGCATACAGAAGAAAAATAATTAAACCTATGACAACTTCAATTTCTTCTTGTCGGATATCTTATGTAGCATCCTAGGTGTATTTTGCAAACAAGAAAACCATCACACTGAAGGACATTAAGTCAAAGTTTCTGCTACGAACGATGGATGCAAAACAAAGCTTTTCATTTCAATCATAGTGAACAACTGAAACAAGAAGACTAACAAATCACTCAAGTGATTGTGAAAAAGCAAAGCTCACAATCACTCAAGTGCAGATTAAGATAACTAAGCAAGTCCCAGATGACTAACAAATGCAGATTCAAAATTCAAATATATATATATATAAAAAAAAAAGCTTCAATTTCAGCTTCTTGAAATGTGAGTATGATTAAACCTAAATATCTAGGTGCAAATAAACAGCTCTTACCTTTCTCCAAAAAACAATAAGCTGCTTTTAACAGATGATATACTCCATCTTTCCTTATTAAGTGTTCATCTTCTTGTTTGACAACCAGAAAAAAAGTAGATAGGCTTTTTTAGCTTTTTCCAGTCTCACAAGCAAGGATTTTGAGCTTGTACAGTCCCATCAGACTTAAATCTGAGTCCCTTTCATGAAAATGGTTTTCAACTTTGAACTCTTGATGAAACCAAAAGCTAACAAAATTTAAAACCCAAAACCCAGATCTGTCAAACCATAAGATGCAGCAAAAAAAAGGTTTTCAACTTTGAACTTTGAAGCTGCATAAGAGTGATTAAGCTACCATATTGTTTGACAAAAAATGAGCTTTTTTAGCCTTTTCAGCCATTTTTGAGCTCTCTGTGTAGTTTCATCTTTAGGGTTCACTAATCAAACCCTAAAGATGAGAACTTTTAGACGACCCAGAACCCAAAACTGGGAAGAAATGAAAAACCCAGCATAAAAATGTGTACTTTGAGAGGTTTTGGGTTGTCCGTTCTTGATCTTGCTCTGTTCTTGGTACATCTCCAAGAATCGAGCTTTCATCTGATTCCTGGTCCTCCCGGCCACCGACGAGTACATCTTCCGATCAACAGATCGAAAAGATAGAGAAACACAAGAAAAGAGAGAGAGAAGTACAAGAAAAAAGACTCAATTTTTCTTGGCTCTGTTTCTTGGGGGAAGAGTGAGAGAAAGAGACGTTGAGAGAGAGAGAGAGAGAAAAGACTCAATTTTTTTTCTATAAATGGCGGGAAGGTGATGCAAGGCCAGCCATGATAATTTGTCATCAGGCAGAGATCATTTTCTTTATTACCCTTTTAAGGCCCTGTTTGGTTTATTACTAAAAAATATTTCTTTACACAAATATGGAATTTGTTGGAATGGTAAATATGGTCAAATTCACAGTAACAGTAGTTGTATTTGTATTGGCATTTATTTCTTTCCGACTAAGACACAACAGAGTTGATGTGTACCTGTAATGCAATAAAAAAAAAAAGGGGTTAGTAAGAAGTTAATCTATGACCGAATCCGAATGGGTGTTTAGGTACATATGCTAGCTAATTGGTCTATCTCAACCTAGGACCGAATTGTTTCATTGGGATGCTCGTAGTCTCGAAATGTTCGTGTTGCTCCGCCTCTTAAGATGAGGATGCAGGGCCGTCTCTACCATTAGACCAACTTACGGTTTGCCTAGGGCCCCAATAACGGGAGGGACCCATTTTTCAATAAGAATGAGAGTTATAAAAGTAAATTCACATATACATAGCATGATTCACACGTTTATCTGACAAATACATTGAATAATAGTCAAATGTATTCTTTAGATAACAAAATTGATTTCTTTTAATTTTTTAAAATAATATGTAATTCGGCAATACATATTTTTCTTTCACAAAGAGGCCTGAGGAGTTGGAATAGCCTAGGGCCTCCGAAAACCTAGAGACGGCCCTAAGATGAGGGGGTCTAGAGTTCGTTTTCCGTCAATCTTTATCGCGTTTTTTCTTTGTCGTGGGGAGCATTTCTTTCCCGACAAGGGTGAAGGATACTAAGAGCTTTGGACATAAAAGGATTTATGTTTCCAAGCAAACTCTGATGCCCTTGCCTTCGGTCATCATGCATGATCGTTATTGTGTGTTCAGAGAATTACTTCCAAAGTTCCAATAGCTACTCCGTTCAGAGACATGTGACTACTAGGTTGGCTTACCATAGCGCAGTTGACGTTACCTTCTCTTTTTATATTGGTGAGTAGGAGCTCGTAGGTTCCGAGGTGGAGGAGAGATCATCCTAGGCGATTATAGTAGTTGTATTGTCGTGTTGCCAGTAATGTTCCGGCCTTACTTTCTCGATTGAGGGTGAAACCAGTGCCCTCGTCGTCCCTGCTCCTCTGATTTTTTGTTGCACCCATGGCTTCCATGTGAATTAATTTTTAGGGATTCTAATAGTGGTGTAGTCAATTCAGTTTGGTGTGTATTGTGTTGAAATCATAAATCAAACTGATTACATCGGTTTACAAATTATGTAACCAAACCAATCCATTTGAAACTATAAACCAAACCAAATTAAACCGAAAAATATCGATTTTGTTTGGTTTGGTTTGGTTGTGTTTGGTTCAATCGATTTGTCTAAATATACTTGTGCGGATATTAACATACTAGTATGTCTACGAATTTCAATACATACTGAGTGTTTACACGATTATCGTTATAAACAACATATGATCGAACGCCAGAGAATAGAAAAGAATAAAACAAATAAGATCACATTAGTTGGATCTATCAATTTAAATACACTTTTCTTAATTATTTCATATACTTTAAATAAATAAATAAAATAGAATATCGGATCATTGTCATGTGATCTCTTACAAACCAAAACTGAACGATAAAATAAATTTATTAAAATTGAACCGTAAATCGAACATCCATAAAAATCATACAGAACAAGACATTCAGTTTGGTTATTCAGTTTGACCGACTTATTTGATTTTCCGTACACCCCTAGGTTTTATATTGGTGCTCCAAGTAGTTTTAGGTGCTATAATGATTACTTAGCATATCTTTCTGTTACCGTAATTTTCTTGTGCACTTTATTTTGGGCTCTAGTGCACCACACACACATAGGCAGGTAAGTTAGTTCCATGGTTTCTGATTCCCTAGCCACCCATTGTCATATGTCTTGCTTTTCAAAAGTCTCATGTATCATATCAATCTCCTCTCAACTGTCCGTTGTGTGTAGGCAGAATGTATTTGACCTAATGTGCTATCGACCTCTATGATGTCTCTCAATTTTTTTTCTTAATCCAATTCAAAAATTGTGAAATGGAACCAACGTCACTAGCTTCTCAGTTGAGCAGAGGCTATGTAGGAAGCTAAATTTTAATTAAGGACGAGAGGACCTCATGCATGGGATATAGTGTTCTGAAAAACGAATATGCAGAAAGAAAGAACCACACACAGATTTACGTGGTTCGGCAAAATAGCCTACGTCCACGGAGTTGCAGAGATTTTACTGAAACAGACGAATCGTCTCAGAGAGAATTACAAGCGAAATAAGAACGCTCAACATAACATGCTACGAACCCTAAGAACTCTATAAATAGACGACCTATTAAACCGGGCCGGGTCCAAGCCCAAACGGGTCAAAACGGGTCTTGGGCCTACCGGCCCAAGCCTTCGCTCCACGAACCGTGTCTCCCTTTTCGGGTCGTAGCAAAACATGAACCGGGTCGCCCATGAAGCAGGGCTCCAACCCAACATATAGTGATTTTCAACTGAACGAGATTGTCGAAATTAGAATCGGTTCATCCTAGAAACAGTCCAAGTCGTAAAACATAAGGGTGATTGCTTATCCGGTAATTCTAAGACACATTGATTAAAATACAAAAGATCCGATAGCAAATGTAAACTCTAACTAACTGTAACACGCAAAACCCTAATCACCGGATTATAAATCCATTTCTTCTCATGAACCCATAAAATCAAAAAAAGAAAATAATAAACGTACCGTTCGCCATGGAATTGATCAGAGAATTTTTCTGGAGAAACCTGCAAGTCTTGATTCTTTGTTTAAACTGAAATCAACAACAACGAACCTTCCCCCTTGGATTAGAGTTGTAATTCACGAACTCTTCGTCCTCTCTCTCTCATTCAATAATCCATGAGTATTTTCATTTATTGATGGAACTTATGTCGATTTTCATCAATTATTAAAGGATGATTCATGGCTCTCTTTATGGAGGAGAAAATAGGGTCAAGTACAATTAATACCTACTATCAGTAAATGCCAACAATTACTAGTGGATTATTACATTAAAGCTCGATCATGGCTATTGATAGTGCCAATATCCCGTAGTGCATATGTAACAAATTGGGAAAAAAAGAAAGGGTCAATTAGAAAGGGTCAATTACATATTCACCATCTCTAGTATTGTGTAATAATCACAACATACGCACCTCCAGTTGTCAATTGAAAATAATTAAAACTTGAGTGAGTTTTTGTTAAAAACTTAACCTCGTTAGGGGTATTCTCGTCTATGAAAAATATAATTTCATAAAAATAAGAAAATATCTATAGAATTAAAAAAAATGAATTAAAATATGATGATGAAGAACAATAAGAAGGAATTGGAAGAACTGAAGAAAGAAGGAGAGGAAAATGTATAGACTCTCTCTCTCTCGACATGTTCCCTCTCTCGTCTCTCGGCCTTTATTTCAATTTGCTCCCTCCCGTTCGTTATGTGATTGTTGGTGTTGTTGGGGTGAGCTTGCCACGGGAAATCATGGTGGGCAGGTGGTGGTGCATTGCGCATTAGGCCACAATCCAACATGGCAGCACGGGTCGACCTGCGTGCCAAAATGGCCCGGCCCATGCCCAAGAGGGGACAACAAGGCCCATGCACGGCCCCCTTCACCTCTGACCGTACCATGCGTGCTCAAACATGAATATAGCCCGTGCACGCACGGGTCGTGTTCCTCCACAACAGACCACGGCACAGCCCGCACCCCTGGGTCAACCCGTGCACGGCCCGCCCCCATCACACCCAAATCGTGGCACGCACAAGTCTATTTTCTCCACCCTTCGACACGGCCCGCCCCCAGCCTGCTCTCCTTCAGCCCGCCCTTAACCAGAAACGGCACGACCCGCTCTCACCTTGAGCCGCAATGCTCCTACTCCTTCTCAATCTTTGTTCCTCTCTCAATTGATCGATGTACAACCCAGAATCCAAGACTCAGGAAGCACATATCGAATTCTAACAGATTTGGGTTCTGGGTTGTGGGTTGTGCTACAGTTCAAATGGAGCTTTGCAGTGATCTCTCTGGGTGTGCTCCAACTCAAACGGAAGTTGCGGATGCGACTGCGTTTAATGGTGTCTAGGGTTCTTAGGTCTGATTTTTGGTGCTTCGAGCGTAGGTGGAACAAAGGGGTTTTGGGTCGGGAGGGTTAGTGGTCCCGTCGCCGGAATCTAGACCCCCATTACTTCCGGCAGTCTTCTTCTCTCTCTGTCGGAATCTGGGCTCAGTTGTGGTGATTATTGCCGGAATTGGGCTCGTTGGTGGTGTGTTCATCTTGTTCACTTTATTTTTTATTTGACAACTTTACCCCTCATAAACATTAACTAACAGAAAATATTGGATGAATATTGGCCCAGTTATTGATTGCTAGCATTCATAGACTGAAGTGGTAAACAGATAATTTTCAAACTGGGGTGGTAAGTCGATTATTATCCCATATTGAAAGTGGTTAATGTGTATTTGGAAAGAAGAAGACTTGTTGACAAAACAAGAATTCATTTACTGAAAGTTGCGAGTATTAATCTTCAATTAAATTGATACTGAAAAGTAAAAAAGTGTCATTTGAAATTAAACAATAATTAGCGAGGCTTTGGAATTCTAAAATATTAATGCTAGGCAACGTGATGATGAAAGGGTAAATTTGTCATTTGTGGTATAAAATTTGTTAGTGGCTTTGTAAGTATCAATTTGTGCTTTGTAAGAATATGCTCCCTTCATTAAAATTAAAATGATTTGGCCTATTCAATATAACTATTTAATTAAATTGTGCATATAATTAAATATGGATTATAAATATTTAATTAAATTATATATATAATTATATGTTATGCATAATTATGAATACTTAATGTGTTCAGCTCAGTTTAACATGTCTTGAAAAACTATAAACATGACTATTTAACCCTTTTAGGAATTAAACAAACCATAACGAGCCATATAACTTTTGAACCGAGCCGAACCGAACATATTAGCACAGTTCGATCCGGTTTAGTCGGTTTGAACTTGCGACCCTAACTGTACCGATACCACAATATCTAGAACCATGATTCAAAATTAAACACATAAAGTGATAAAACTATCCATTTTGAGTGCATAAAAATGCTTGTAAAATGGAAAAGTGACCAGGATGACTGAAAAAACCAATTCAAAATTGTGAAAATGGAACCTAAAAGTACCCTTTCACTGTGGTAGTAGAATGTTTTCCCGGTTCCATCCACGTAACAATAAGTTCCTCAGAACATCAGCAACCTTTGCATCTGGTGGTAATTCGAGCAAAATGCAAAACCTCAGTCTGGTCCGTGTCCAGAAGCATACCCCAGTTACTCCTCTACCAGCATTAATTTTCTAATGCTCATGCTCTAACTGATTCTCATCAAAGCGAGTAGGAATTGATCCTCTCCGACACAGCGTATTTTGATGACATTTGATCGCTGTTAGGCTTGGGTAACTTCATAAGTTATTGCTAGTAGCCAGGTCCGTGCTGCACCTCCTGGACTCATTCCAGGCATAAATTGCTGCCTGGGGAGGAATCGCCAGTATTACCAAAAGTCAGCAGATTCAAAACACTTGGATTTGAATCTTCATCAGTTGTTGATTCCAAAATGAACTTTCACGGAGTAGAATACAGAATCAAGGAGGTATACTAAAATCAAACAAAGTCCTGGTACACATAATCATTCTCAAATAGGTTTCCAAATGCAGAATCATTCTCGAGAACCCGAACTAAATAGTCCTAAAACTATACAAACAGTTCACAGAATCACCAGAAGACCATCAGCAAGTTTACAATTTCATATTCAACCAATAAAATGTACGTTTTTACCTGAAAATAACCAAACAACAAGTACGCAAGCTGATAACCGAGACGCAAACACTGACATGTCATACTGATATCCAGAATTTTTAAGCAACTACTTTGCTATCTGCATTCGAACAAAGGTCAACTTCAAATCCACGCCCCCAAAGAAGCACATATCACTATAACTGGAAGAGGTATATTGTATTCTGTCTTGCCTTGAACTTGCATTAGACCCAAGGTAACAAGAACGAAGTAGAGTAAGTAGTGTTCGTCGTAAGACAACCAACACAAGTATAGTTATAGAAGTGCTAAGGCTGGTGACGAGTTGTTCAGGTTGGTTGTTTATTTGGTACTTACGCTATTTAGTGCCCTGTTGTACTCATTGTTGACTGTAGTGGGGAAAAAAAGGGAATCTGCTCATAAATATATGCAGATTCACTATATGAGTTCATACACGGCGATTAAACAAACTGAGACACACGACTTCATACCTTTCAGCTGGAAATTGTACATACCAGTCTTTCTTCATAATCCAACTACTTCACTAGCAGTCTCCTCAAACTTGCTTCATGATTCAACTTCTCTCCCATACTTCTTCTTGGTTTTCCCTACATACAAGCCTTTCTCATCAATTTTCTTACCATTGAGATCGTCAACAGCTTCGGTAGCATCATCAGTACCACCATAGTTCACAAAACCAAAACACTTTGATTTACCAATCTGCATCCCTCATAACATAGGTCTATATTCACCAAATATTTGTTTTTCAAATCTTCATCATTTTGTTGATTCCAAAAGAAATTTCACATGGAATACAGACCCAAAGGAAGTGTACTTATTTTAAACTAAGTCCTGGTACAGAATCATCCTTAAACAGCTTTTCAAATAACAACCAATTTCAAAACAGCTCACAGAAGAACCAAAAATCCACAAACCAAACTGGAATACCAGCCGACAACGGAGTCACAAACACCGACAAATCATACTGATAGCCAGCAAGTTCAAACTCCTGTTTTACTTTACTATCTACACTCCGGCGTTGTGAACGATACCTTCTTGCAACGCCTGCAGCGAAACAAGATTGTGGTAACTTCCAAAAGTTACCATGTGGTACACCAGCTGGGTACCAGCTTCTCATAAAACACGATAAACATATCTTTATGCATACAGAATGCACATGGATATAGGTACCAAGGAATAGTTTGATAACCATAAAACTTCAGAATTTGTATTACATCATTTGCCATGTAAGAGAACTTGGGAAATTCAAGAAGTCACATGAGAAACAATAGATTCAAATGGACTACAGCTGACTAGGATAGTAGGAAAGTAAGCCAAAAAATTCTCATATTCTGTTCTTTCGGCTGGTGTATGGTCTTCGCAAGCATACCTTTGAGCTTCTCAATCTCCAGCATCTTCTCCAAGATCACGTCATCGCTGATCTCCGCTGGGCGTTTCCACCTCTTCTTGCTGTCTGTTGGAGTAAATACCAGCTCAGACAATCTGTCTTTCCCAACCTGTCTACAATACTTGTCAACCTCTGAGGTACATGAAGTCATCAGATGGTAAGTGTACACCACTCGGTTTTGCCCAAGCCTAAATGCTCGGCTTATGGCTTGGCTTTCATAGAAGGATTCCAAGCAACATCCCACAGAACAACCCTTGACGCCCCAACCAGACTTATCCCCTTAGGGCAGCATTTTGTTAACGCAAGCATCACCTTGGCTGAACTGTCAGGATCGTTGAACTTATTAATCATGGTTTTTCTCAACTTCTGGTTGATATATCCTCGTATTAGGAAAACCTCGGATCTTCCGTACCCATGTTCACTGAGCTGGTCTCTGATCAAGTTCAATGGATCGAGGAATTGACTGAACACAATTACTTTCTCCTGCTCAGGTTAACTGAGGCATAAACGGATGAGCGCCATATTGGAATTGGTTTTCGCCCCTTCATCATACTCAAGCCTCAGCTTCTGTAGCTTGTCCTTCTCCATGAGGGAGCTATTTACTTGAGAGAGAGATGGGTGAACCGAAACCATAGCCTCCTTACGGTCCAAATCAAAAGTCCCCTGAACATACTCCTTCTGAAGTTGTTAATGTTCCTCAGTCAGTTTCTTCTGAAGTTCAGTCGGGTTCAGAAGAAGGACACAATCCCTCGGGCCAGGAGGGCTATCTTGAAGGATACTTCCTCTGTGAACATGAACAAATGGCTCAATAGAAGCTTTGAGCCTCTCAATCGCTTTACCAGAAGCTTCTTCTTCATCTCTCAACCTCTTTCTGCTAGCACTTGGTCGCTACACATCAGCAAACCTTAGTTTCTTATCAATTGCTAGAGCTAAGGAAGGCCTCACAATTTTCAACGTATTAAAGAGCTGGTCAAAGTTGTTCTGGAATGGTGTACCTGAAAGGATATCCGCCTTTTTGTTAGGAGATCCACAACTATCCCAGATCCGACTATTTTTGTTCCGCGGTGTGTGCCCTTCATCCATAACCACCAGTTCCGGTGGCTCAAGTAGTAACCTCCTCATCTGTGTCTCCTGATAGCCAAGAACAGGTGAGGAAGGTACTACTTGAGCGGCCGGATTTGGTGATTCTGGATGAAGGTCACACGCCGAGAAACAAAAAGAGTAGCATCTGGAAAAGTTGCTTGGAGCTCCAAACTAAAAGGTGGATCATCCTTTCAGGAACCCATTCCAGAACAGCTTTGATGAGCTGTTTAACACCTTAGAACTTGCAAGGCCTTCTTTAGCTAGAGCACTTGATAAAAAATTAAGATTTGCTGATGTGCCGCGACAAAGTGCTGGTAAATACTCCAGAAAAGGTTGAGATATGAAGAACCTTCTGATATGGCGATTGAGAGGCTTAAAGCTGCTATGGCGCTATTTGTTCATGTTTACAAAGGTAGCATTCTTCAAGAGTCTTCAGTTCCTGGCTTGAGGGATGCTGTCATTCTTTTGAACCCATCAGAACTGCAGAAGAAACTTATATGAGGAAATCAACTACTTCAGAAGAAAGAGCTTCGGGGGCGCATGACATCTTTCCCACGCATGACATCTTCGACGACGCCAATCAAGTTCAGGAAGGCTGCAATCCAAACATTCACAAAATTATAAATTTTAACTACAAATTTTAAAAATATTTTTTTTAATTTAAATATTTAATTATATATGAATATAATATCTTATATTTTCAAATAATATTTTCACTTTTATATTACTTTTATATTACAAAGTACAAGTTATCACGATAAATGTTTCGTTCGATGAAAGAAGTTATGATAAATTGAATAATTATTACTATGACAAGGAAATTATTAAATTAAATATAATTAAAATTTTCTAATATTAGCCTTGTGAGTAAAAATAATTAACATTTTAATTATTACGGTGACAAGTAGTTTGTTTACATATACAAATATATATGTGTGTGTAAATTAATAAATAAATTAATCAATTCAATATTCTATAAAAACCATTTACAAAATTATAAGGGTAAGAATTAGGGGCGCACTAGTCTTTTTATATGTTTCCATCCAACATACATATGGAAAGTTAACGGTGGGTACCACGGTTGCAACAAATCAAAAATATGGGTACCACGGATGCTGCAATTGAAACTATGGATACCAAATTCACACAAAAACCAAACTAAGGGTACCACCGGTACAAGTTAGCCTAAATAAAATAAAATTGCTTCACATATTCCTCTGGCACTTGATAATAAATCTGCAGTAACCAAGCTCTTCTAAAAAATTGTGATCACCTTCCAATCTCCCATAGCTGGAGTTTAGATGTTACATTTAGTTATTAAATTTTTTTGTAATCAATTTTCCGTTTTGCAACTAATTTATTTTGTACAAAAGAGTAGGCCCATGGGTTGGGGTTGGGCTGAGAGATTTCATAATATTTAGAAATTCGGTTTGATAGTCCCATATATGGATTGGGCTAGGGTTGGGCTTACCCGAAAGAGTATCAAGCCCGACCGTGTTGGCCCAAACCCGCACCCGCCCACAGCCACCTCCAAGGCTGTCATATGAACTAGATTCATGGATGTAATCCTGTAAAATTGACTCCTAAAGATAGCGATTGCTGCGATTCATCAACCCCATCCACAGTAGTAATTTATAACGGTAGAGAACTGGATGCAAACAGGTATAAAAACTATAGATAACCGGCCCGTGTCAGTGGATTCTTGTGTGAACTTGGTTCATACCATAGATGTCGGTTGTAACCGTTTCAGAGCGCTCCGGTACCGTCACGTAACCGGTACATGATTCCCACTTAAACATAAGAACTGATAAAACTATCATCCATTCTCAGTGCATAAATATTTGCTGGAAAATTGGAAAGGTGAACACAGAAAGCCTCAAAAACTTGTCCCAGGTAGAGTAGAGATGACCAAAACAGGTCCTAGTTCACATTCACAGAAGAACCCTTCTCCAGCATAACTGAGTTAAATAAAACAACAGTCTCAAAGCTACTCAAAGAAGAACTAAACAACAACCATCCACCAAATTTACTGGAGCTAACCTAGAAAATGTGCATTTCTTTTATACCCCAGAAAACCAAACTACTGGTATGCATGCAGGCAGATCATTTAAGAGAAACTTCAGAGAGATTTTACCAAACAACAGATTCAAATACCTCCTGCAAATCTGCGCAATTTACTACTATAGGTGGTCTCGAACTTCTTCCTGGTATAATTACCTGCATTTTTTTAGCCAAAGCATAAATGCTCGATTCGAATCTCCAAACACATAGGAGGAGTATATAGAAAGAGCTGGAGCAAAGCAACTTAGGAGACAAATGCCGAATTCTCACCTTCATTTTCCTTCCTTGGTCAGATCCTGAGGGTACAGACAAAAAAACACAACTAAATCCAGGATAACTATATGTTTTTCATGTTGTTGGATAGAAAATAATTACTGGAGGATTGTCATTCCCCCCATACCGTTAAAGAAACAGAATGTAGTAAATTAGCCCATCCAAGCTAGGAAGCATGGACATTCCAAACTCGGGGCTGTATCCGTGGGACACTTGGACACTCTAAAATACGTGTCAGACACTCCAACTGGCGTGTCAGAGTATTTTAGAGAATTTTATTAGACTGGACACTTGTGGGATGCTTAGGGGACACAACAGGACACTAATGAGACAGGACAGTCACCCATTTGTGTTTGTTGGACTTTCACACGGGTTTTATCTAAGAAATATTATAACTTCAAATGGTTGATATAAAATTAGGCTAAAGTAGGTATGATTATAGGCAAAGGCTACCCTTTTGAACAAAAAGTTCTAGCGAGGTTTTAAGTTCTAGCATGCGACAACACCAAGGGTTTTCACTGGCACAATTTGTAAAACTCGAACCCGTGGAAGCTACACTACTCTTTCTATGCTCACTCTTATACTTGATTTATGCTTTTCTGTGATATATAACCTATATATGTGAGAACCGGAACCAATTTTCTCTCATCCATCAGTATAACAATTCAAACATATAATACACACACATACACATACACACACATATATATACTATAATGTTGACAAATGCCTGCCATGTCCGTATCCACAATCTTTTTAGAACGTGACGTATCCCGGTGTTTGTTTCGGACACCGGTATCCGTATCCGTGCTTCTTAGCATTCAAGTGACAATGTTCAAGTTAGGACTTAGGACACATGTTTCACTGGCTTCCATTTATTCGATCCTCAGTAGACTTTTGCAATTACAGAACTTATAGGATGCAATACTATCTACATAATAACCCATTCGATCCACGTAAAGCTGATGATATTTAGCACATAATGAAAAATATCTGAAGCATTACTAAACCAAGCAAACAAGGGAGGGAGCAGGAGTAGGAGAAAGGCAAGAGCAGAAAGAGTCGGATAACAAATTACCTGCTTCACACATGCTGGCGAGGTTTGGATCTGGTGATCCCCTTGCCGGCGTCAGATTTGAGCACCATCTCACTGATCTGGTTCATACAGAGAACACATGAGACAAGCAGTGTGAAGAAGACAAAGTGGGAGATTTGAATTTCAAGATTCAGAAGCTACCTATGAACCCTGCAATTGTTCCTTCATACAGCCCTGTCGTCTGGGATGTTAAGGAGTTTCAGGTCACGCTGATATAAGGCTGAGGCCTCTTGAGTCGGACGTTTCAGAATGCATTTCAGGTTCAAACCCAATGCTAGTTTGTAATCCAGATAACCAACCAAAACCATGAAGCTTGTAAAACCCAAGTAAAAATGAAACTACACAGAATTGGGTGCAAAGGTACGAAAACCATAAATAGTCGGCAACTATCAGCCGATGATGCTTGTGTGAATGTGATTCACACCATGGGGTATCAGTTGTAAGTTGTAACGGTATCGGCGGGATCTGGATCTGATACCATCAAACCGGTACCGGAGCGATATCTGGAGCCATGATTCCAACTTACACATAAAAAAGAAGAGATAATACTATCCCTCCCCAGGGCATAGATTTTAGCTTGCCAAAGATAAAAATGCCCAGATAGACTAGTCCCAGTTATATTATTGATGACCAAAACAGGTTCTTCACATTCACAGAACCAATCTCCAGCATTATTAACTGAGCTAAAAAAAGAGTCTCAAAACTATTCAAAAAGTTAACAGAAGAACCCAACCAAAAAAAAACATCAGGAAATTTACTGCAGTTTCATATTCATCCTAGAAAATGTACATTTTTACTCAAAAACCAAAGCTGGTATGAAGGCATATAATCTAGAGACATGCCGTACCAATCACCAGCACTTTTAAACCGTTGCGATTTACTAAACAAAGGATTCGAGTGCCTCCACCAAAGCGTGATTTAACCAAAAATTCTATAGACATCCCAGAATAAGAAGGTATGCTTCTCTCAGAAAAAAGAAGGTATGCCAAAACACTGGAGAAAATTCTTCTCTTTAGGCTGGTGTATGATCTTCGCAAACATACCTTTGAGCATCTCATTCTCCCGCATCTGCTCCAGTATAACATCATCGCTGATCTGCTCAGGGAGCTTACACCTCTTCTCGCTGTTTTCGGGAGCAAACATCACCTCTGACAACCTGTCTTTCTCAGCCTGTGTCCTATACTTTCTCAGCTCCGTGGTGCCCAAAGTCATTAAATGGTATGTGTACACCATTCTATTTTGGCCAAGCCTAAATGCTCGGCTTATGGCTTGGCTTTCCACAGATGGATTCCAAGCAACATCCAATAAAACAACTCTTGAAGCCCCAACCAAACTTATCCCTTCAGAGCAGCATTTTGTTGACGCAAGCATAACCTTGGCTGCGCTATCACGATCGTTGAATCTATCAATCATGATTGTTCTTGATTTCTGGTCGATATCTCCTTGTATCTGCAAAACCACGTTGCTGTCATAACCAAAGTGTTCTCTGAGCTGATCCCTAATCAAGTTCAATGGCTCGATGAATTGACTAAAAACCAGAACTTTCTCCTTTTCCGGTTTACTGAGGCTCAGTCGGATGAGCGCCATAGTAAACTTAGTTTTCACCCCTTGGTCATAATCAAGTCTGAGTTTTCCTAGGGCATCCTTTTCATGGAATCCGATATCTTTACAGAGACACGGGTGAACAGAAACCATGGCTTCCTTGTACTTGGAATCAAGAGTCCCTTTAAGTCTTCTGATTCCTGCAATGAGTTTCTTCTGAAGCTCTGGTGGGTTTAAGACAATGACACAATCTGTCAACCCAGGAAGTTCTTGAAGAATACTACCCTTGTGAACATGAACGAAATCCGAAATGACAGCTTTTAGTCTGTTGATTTTCTCATCAGAAGCATAAGTGGATGGATTTCCAAGAGACGCAGCCAAGGAAGGTCGCACGAGTTCCAAGGTACTAAAGAGCTCGTCGAAATTGTTCTGGAATGGTGTTCCTGAAAGGATGATCCGCCTTTCAGTTTTCAGCTTCAAGCAACTCTTATAGATACGACCTCTCTTATTCCTTGGCGTGTGTCCTTCATCCAGAACTACCAAACCTGCTCGCAGTAGTACATTTCTTAGCTGCACATCCTGATCTCTTAAGCCAGCTTTCTCTTTCCCATCATTCTTCACAATCTTTTCGTACAAATTATAACTTATCCCAAGCACAGATTTTCCCTTGCTCCATGAACCCAACTTCACCAAACGCGCAACTTTCGCATCTTGGCACTTGTTTGAGGGGACAGCTGTCAGAAAATCGTCACTTTCCATGCCTGAAAACTCGGGGTTGTTCAGGTTATGGAAGGGGAACTCGCAATTCCATTTCTTGAACTCGTATTCCCAGGTAGGTAATATCCTGTAAGGAGCGATAATGACTGGGAGGCAATATGGAAACAGCTTGAGATAAGCCTGGAGAAAAATGATGGTCAGTCTGGTTTTCCCAGTTCCTGGTCTGTGTGATATAATGCATCCGCCTCTTGCTTTTATGTTATCACCCTTCAGCTCGTCGAGGTTAATTGTTCCTGCCATGTTCTTCCACAAGAACTCAAACCCTTCTCTTTGGTGGGGGTACATGCTCTTTCTTATCCCGGGTATGAGGCTCCAAACAGTACCTATGCTGGGACTGTGAACATCTTTCCCATCTTCCTCTGAGCCTCGGAAGTCAAACTTGTCAAGGACTGAATCTTCACCAGCAATGTACCGTCTTCTCTCCCATGCATCTTTGGGATCTTCTTTACCCTGAAGCATCCAGATAAAAAAATTAGTTAAATGGTGAAATTGTTTCAATATTTTCACTGAGCAAACTTGAGAAGCACTCACAAAATCAGGCGTGATGTCTTTGATCTCGGTCACTACTTTGTTGCATATTAGGCATATGAGTCCAATCTCCTCGTTGAGGTAAGTATTGTGCTCCTCCTCGGAGCAAATTTTGCTATCGGTTGTTTTGGCATCCAACTGTAGGTCATTGCAACATCAAGAGGTGTTCAGTTTAACATTTATCAGAATAAGATGAAAGGAAGTGAAATCTGTAATATGCTACTTCACTTACAAATAAAGTACCTGAGAATCAAGTATTTTCTCAGTCATCAAGAGAACAGAAAAGAGGGAAAGAGAAAGTTACCACATGACTATGAGGACCAAAATCCAGGGAATTGAGAATCATCTCATTAAAGAGTTCTTCAGCCTCGTGATCAATCTCAGACTTTTCTGGTTCAGTTTCGTCCTTATCCTCAAATCTAAACTTCAAAGGTAGGGAGATATTAACAGAAGGGAACACCATGCTTTGTTTGGTCACTTGTTTGGTTGCCTCGTCAATTCTATCCTTG
Organism: Linanthus parryae; assembly: GCA_023055425.1. Classification (NCBI taxonomy): domain Eukaryota; kingdom Viridiplantae; phylum Streptophyta; class Magnoliopsida; order Ericales; family Polemoniaceae; genus Linanthus; species Linanthus parryae. The sequence goes on from JALGPY010000006.1 coordinate 974,400, forward strand.
AGAATTTTCAGTACATGGTCCCTATTCGCGCGCTTACTCTTTTTCCTTCCTCGTACCTTCTTCCCTATATGTCCTTTGCTAACACCATTATCGCGGATTCTACTACTGCGTGCATCAACTTGCCTTCTACCTTCACAACCACTATCCTCTTCATGGATGCGCTTTTTTGCAGGTCCCTTCCCTACTTTCACTACTTCCCAATCAAAATGATTACTCTTGAACTTCTTACTACTTCTAACTTTTTCTTCTTCTTCTTTGTTTCCATATTTACTGTTTGAAGCACCACGCTTCCTGGTTTCCTTTCTGCTATCTTTAACAATGACTGGCACGTCATCGCCTGTGTCATCATCGCCAATCACAATCACATCATCATCATCTTCCTCAAGTTCTTGCACACCATTTCCATCATCTCTGCCAATTTTGCCAGTCACTTGCACGTCATCTTCATCATCCTCGTCCGTCTCAGAACTTGATGAATCTGTATTGGTCAATGAATGGCTGTTCTCTTCTTCAGACTCCTCCTCATGAAGGTTAAAATCCTTGTCACTGGAATTGTCCGTCTCGGAATCAGACGAGTCACTAGACATTTCCTCGTCCGAATCGTCTGACGATACAACCATCTTATCAGAAATTGACTCGCTGCCTTCATCAATCCCTACATAAGAGGGTATAATTATCCCATATCGAATAGAAGAAAATCATACAATTTGCAACCTAGAAACTTCTAGAGAAACACAGCGAAGCTATATGAATGAGATAAACTAAGGATTGGGAAATAAAAAGAACCAGAAAACCATAGTCATCCCTCTCAGAAAAATAAAGTTAGGCCTATTAAGGCAACCGTTCGATGAAAGCAATGGCTTTGATGGATTATTTTCTAACTTGTATCCAGACATGTGTCAACAGAAGAGTCGTGCTTCAAGATCCTAAAATGTTGTGAAATGAATCTTCCTACCCGAGTTGCTTTGAAACCATAGATATAGAAAGACCGGCAGCAAGCAACTTAGGAAACAAAATGCCAAATTCTATCCTAACCAGGAAACAAAAGTATGACAAAAACTCAATACTTACCATTTGTATCTTTGTCTTCTGCACGAATATCACCATTTTCATTTTTGGCATGTTGCGCCACAACTCCCTTGTTTCCGTTGGCATTATTCTCCTCTACTTCATTTTCCTTATCTTGATTAGAACCTGGGGGAGCAGAAAAGGAAAACAATTAAACCTTGGATAACTTCGTCTTTTTGTTGTGGGATAACTTATAATGACAGTTGGAATGTCGACCAGCATCCTAGGTGGATTTTGCAACATTCTAGGAACAAGAAACCCGTCTCTCCCTGCTTGCATGGTAACAGAATACTGAAAAACATAGGGGGGGCGAAAGCAAAATAGGACACAATCAATCGTAGTGCACATGAACATAAGCATCAGCTTACTGAGGGACATTAAGTAAAAAAATCCTGCTACGAATGAGATGTAAGCAAAAAACAAAGCTTTTCATCTTTTAGGGAAAACCTCTGTTGCACAGAAACGGGGACGGGTACGGCAAGACACGGAAACGCCAAAACGCCAAGTTTTGGAAAATCAGGAAATGCCGACACGGGATATATACATTTTTTTATCAGTTTTATGGCATTTCGCACACACCTCATCAAGGTAAATGTCTAAATGAAAATAACACTAATATACTAAATCAGGCAATACAATGTCAGAGTTGACAAACTTAGAGTAGCAAGTTGCAACTTAGCAGCCAAAAGAAAGTCATAATGCATTACAAAGTAGACATTAAAGCATTAAAAAGTTAGGTCACTAAAAACACATCAAATCATAAATAGGTTCAGATACTACAAATCTCCGATTTAAGACACTTCTAAAAACACATCAGATCAGAATTTCCAAAGGTGTCCAACGCCTTCTCCGATTTAAGACACACGTGTCTCCCACGTGTCCAGTGGTGTGTCTGGCCAATTTTTTCTGCTTTTTCTAATCGACACGCCACCTGGAGTGTTGGATACGTCCAGCGGAGTGTCGGAGACGTTTTCGTGTGTCTCGAGTGTCTGAAACGCAAATGTGGCCATATTTGGAGTGTCGGTGCAACATAGGGGGAAAAATTCAATTTCACTGTCTCGTATACTTAAAAAGCCTAATAACCCAGAAAAACAAGCTTTGCCAAAATTAAACTATGAGAAGCCTAAATATCTCTACTTTCCTGGTGTCAAATAAGCTGCTTTTCAGCACAAAAAAAAAAATCAGTGTAATAAATTGAAGTGTTATTAGGTTTAAGCTTCCAAGATTGAGAAAGGAAGTTGTAACGGGACATAAATCTGAAACAACCAGCATCGCATGAATCTATGCTGTAACCCCCTCGTTTCCCTTGATTCTCCTGATTTTTTTTCCTTATCGTGATTAGATCCTGGGTGAACAGACAAAAGAAAATAACTAGACCTAGGATAATTTCAATTTTATTGTTATCGGAATTATCGGAATGTCGAAGAACATTCTAGGCGTATCTGGAAACATTTTAGGAACACACACAAAAAGAATATCCACTTTCCTGGTAGCAAATAAGCTGCTTTCCAACACACACACACACACACAAAAAGAATCCAGTCTAATAAAATGAACCATTATAAGATTTAAGTCTCCAAGAGTAAGAGAATCATGTAACAAATAAAATCAATGGCTATACTGAGCTTCACTTTTTAGTAACTTTTAAGCACAAGAGTAATTTAAGCAGCCACATTGTTTAACAACCACAAAGGTAGGCACTTTAGATGTTGCAGTCTCACAATCACTGATTTCACAGAGGTGATTCCCCTTGAGAAAGCTACTTTTTGAGCTCCTAAATCTAATGCAAGCTCCTCTCCCAAGTACTTCAATAATTAACCCTAAGATAAGAACTTTTGGATGACACTGTCAAAAACCCACAAATATCTTTTCAAGACTACAAAATCAAGAAAAAAATAAGGAAATTTCAAAACCCACCATTTTCCTTTCAAGACTACAAAATCATGAAAATAAAGAAGGAAATTTAAAAAACCCGCATGGAAAAAAATCCAGATCTTTAACATTATAAGATGCAGAAAACCCCCATAGAACCCAGAAGTGGGTTTTAACTTTTGACTTTTAAGCAAAAGAGTGATTAAGCTGCCACATTATTTGACAACAAAGAAAAGTCACCTTTTTGAGCCAGCTCAGCTCACGTGGTTAGAGCATTGATAGTCACTGCACGAGCTCTAGGTTCGAGACCCCAGTAGACATACCATGTAGGATATTAACCCTAAGAACCACTTCACACTAATTAACCCTAAAAATCAAAATTAACCCTAAAGATCACAACTTTTGGATGAAAAATTACTATCAGACCCCAAAATTCCACTTCATACTAATTAACCCTAGAGATCAAAATTAACCCTAGAGATCAAAACTTTAGGATGAAAAAATACGATCAGACCCCAAAATTGTCTAACCCAGACAACAAAATCAAGAAATCAACACGAAAATCCTAACCCCACATGGAAAGATCACCACCCAGAAACCCAAAATTGATCTTTTTGACTGACAAAATCATGAAATCGAGACAAAACCCTCAACACCCACATGGCAAGAACCAAAACCCACATGGTAAAAATCAAAACCCACTTGTAAAAAGAAGCGATTTAGATAGAATGATTACTCTGAGACGTTTCTGGTTTCGTGGGTTCTCCGTTCTTGGTCTTCATCTCTCGATACATCTCCAAGAGGCGTTCATTCCTCTGATTCCTCGTCCTCTTCGCCACGCATGACATTCTTGACGCTGATCGAGGTCTAAAGTTCAAGACTTTCGATTGACTAGGTCGGAGTTGCTCTGTTTCTTGGGCTATCAGAGCTTTGAATGCAGTGACAGAGCAATGGGGGGGTTTAAGTTTTAGAGAGAGAATGAGAGGCTGAGCAACTGAATCGACAGTAGAGAGAGAAACACAGCTAAAGACTCCATCTTTTTCTGTATAGGAACTGGCGGGAAGGTAATGCTAAGTTAAGGCCTATCTATGCCAAAGAAATTCCCAATAATGGTTAATAATTTGTTTGTAAACACAAGTAACCCACAATAGTATGGTTTGCTTCCTTTCATATTTAGGGATCTGTTTGGTTCAGGTCCAAAAAAATATTACCTTTTCACTATTATAGGACTTTCTTGAAATTGTGAGTAAAGTCAAGATTGCAAGTAGTGAATGGCATTTATTTCTTACCTCACTTGTCCAACTGCAACATTATACTACCAATGTATTTCAAGAAGAAGAACAAGGAAAAAATAAACAAAACTACAACATTATGTGATAAAATAAAATAAAATAAAAAACAGTGAGATATCACACACAAAAAGGATAGGATGCATAGAAAGTAAAAAGTGGAATGGAATTCGAAAAGGAAATACAAAAAAGGAGGGATGATATGTCTCTTCAAAAAGGAAATACAACATGTATGAAAAGCAAAAGGATTGAATACAAATGTCTTGAACGGTCATGTAGACATCGGCATTCGACAAAAAAAAATGTAGACATCGGCATGCGTTGTCCGTTTGTGAAGAAGATTGGCAAGTACTTGACTGTCCATCAGAAGTTCAATGTATGTATATCCATGAGATAAAATCAATTTCAGTGCCTCCGCTTGAAGAGGATAGGATGCATAGAAAGTAAAAAGTGGAATGGAATTCGATGTTCGTGTTGTCTTTGCAAACCCAAGCAGATGCTGATGCTTTTCTAGATGACCATGTGGCATCAACCAAGAAGGTCGTAACGTTATGGTTGCTTTCTCGCTAGTGATGTCTCCCATAGCTTGTAAATCGTGTTGTTTTCGCTGAAGCGACCATTTGTTGTGTCGTGTCGATTGCAGAAGGCCTGATGTCTTGGTGAGGAAGGTGAATTCAGTTGTAGTGACCTTTCTCCGAGAGACTGATGGCTACGAAGGATTGACGCAGCGAGATAAACTATAGATTCATCATCACTGCGTTTCTTGAGAGCCATATGTTTAACGACCCGGGATCTCGGTTCAGGGTTAACTCGACATTCGATAACCAAAAGTAGATTATTAACTATTAAGTTTACATTTCGGTTAAAGTACATAACAAAATTTCGATAATAAGTACAATATAAAACAAATCGTGTGTGATGTACTAAGTGATCTGACTTAAGATAAACTTCTTCGTCTCGTTCCGCGCTCCCATTCCCCGAACTTGATTGACGACCTGCGGTTTTAAAATGGCAAAAGCCGACGCAGTTTTGAAGAAATTGATCAGTAAAAACTGAGTAAGTACACACTACGACATGTAAAGCAACGAGTGGCACGGAAGCATGAGTTGAAACAAATCAGAAGATTTAAACAGTAAAACTATCATATTGGAGAATTTGGATCAACTTGAAGTAACCGAGTAACAAAACCTCTCAACTTAATAACATTGAGAAACCGCGAGTAGTTGGTAAAATATCCAGAGTAAACAAGTTCATTTGAACTGATAACGATAGTAGTTCGTGAGTAGCCAAGATTTACAATTCATTTCAATCGATTTGGGAATATCAAGAGCCACAAACAACATTAATAAGTAGTCAATTTTTAATTTCGACTTCAATCAACAGTTTAATTTAGCTGAGGCGTGTCAAGAGCCACCAGCAGGATCGATGTAAACAGAGGGATCACGAAATAATCACTAAGGGTTCCTTCTAGGGTCTATCAAACCCTATTTCACCCGAGCGTTAAGGGAGCCCATTCGTCAACCCCGCTCACAACATTAGCTAAAAGGCCTTAAGTGTCGACACCCCTATACCGTAGTGACCTTTACAAGTATAAGTAGCACTCTATAGCTCTATAAAACCCTTGGCCTCAATAACTTGGTACATTTTGGCTCATCGGGGCGGATTTTTGAACATTGACGTTCTATCAAATAATAAGAAGCATTGCTTCAATGGTCTTAGCCATAAGAAAATGGAGGATCGCTTGACGCCTCCCATTAATAACAGTACTCTGTACATCGTCCTAAATCTATTAGAGGTATTTTATTTCTTCTCTTTCACATAACTAGAATCAGAATATCGAAATTTCACAAGTAATTTCCGAGAGTTCTCAAAGGAGATGAATAAAATACTTTAACAACTTTTGAGTGGAAAACATGCATTCTCATACTATTTCATATAACAAACATTCATTTGAAATATCAAGCACAAACGCACATTTTGATATAAAAAGGACGTACATATGTACTTACCAATGCGCCAAGAACGAGGAAAATCAAAGCTAGCACTCCGGCTATAACGCTCATCTCATATAAATCCGGGTCTCACGGTCAATGCAGCAGCACGAAATAATACGCCTACTTGGTACGAGCACAACGGCTGGATACAAACAAGTCAAGTATACATTTTATTAGCATTTAACCTCTACATGAGGTTTTATGCAAGAATGCAATGGAAATGCGGGTCATGCAAGCTAACTTGACCAAAATGCCCCGATACTTTGAAACTGTCCTGTACAGTCCCTGACTGTGCCTGGACCCCAAATTACACCCATACTGGCCTAAAAACATCTAAGAATGACTCTTAACTCTCCCATATGAACTTAGCATCGAAATCTACAACTTTCAGTAAATTACACTTAGGCCCCTAAAGTTTGCTACAGAAAGACCCCCCACCATTGATTTGATAACTCCCGAGTCAAATACTTCCTTCTTAAGGCTCCAAATATCCTTCTAAGTCAGGTAGTAGGTCTCAAAACATTAACTTAGTCTCAAGTAGTTCAAGTGTGAAGTTTTAATTAAATGCACATAGGCCCCCGAAGTTTAGTAAAACTGCAAAAAGACCCCAACATTTGACTTGGTCAACACTAGCCTTGAATTACATACGAGTACTCCAAATACGCATACACACATGGTTACGAACTCCAAGTTACTTAACTAATCTCAATTCAAAGTTTAAGTGAAATTACTATTTTGCCCCTCCTATACAGTTCAGTCAAACTAGGGTTTTCGAAAAGTCAAACTTGGTCAAACTTGATATTTAGACTCAGAATATGAATACGAACAAGTTTCGTGAAGAACGCTAAGGCCAGAAACGTCATTCAAATGCTCAAAACCGAATATCAAAGATAGCGAAAAGTCGTTTCAAGTAGTCAACTTTGCGGCTGATTTCTGATCAATTGAGAAGGAGTTTTAAGAAACTGGAAATAGGGTTTTGAAGATGACAGTGCAAGGATTCCAGAACATATTTGAACTCCTAAAAACTCCAAGTATTGAAAGAAATATCGTTAGCCAAAGTTGGATGAAAATTACGATTCAATACTTTGAAAAATTCGATAGTGCTTCGCGAGTTCAAACTAGCAACTTTAGGCTCGCTTTGTGAGAAATCCGTTATAAATTTGAAGATGACCCAGAGACGATGAAATGAAGTATGATGTGTCAGCTTTACACAGGAGAAAACAAATCTAAATTTCATCAAGTTTTGAAGAAGATACAATGGTTAGAAAATGGGTGTTTCACCATGACTTTTCATACTTAGAATTTTTTGGCACTTGGCAGCGAAGAACACATCAACCACTTCGCTAACGAGCCATGTTCAAGCCCAATTTCAGAGGGTTTAGAGATGAAATTGGACCACGAAATTCAAACGAAACGTGTAGCTAGCATACCCAGGATTACACAGGAAGAAACCGTGCATGATTTGGACAAGAAATGAAGGAGTTACAAGCATTTAAACAGGGGCAGTTTGTGAACCGAAAACACATGAACTCCAAGAATCTAACATCTGCAATTTGTTGTTACAGTCATGATTCGACGATGCGAACGAGTTCATGAGATGATTAGGAGCATGACCAAGCTTTTAAACGATAAAAAAGAGCAAGAATTGGAGGCGTACCAAGCTCAAAGCTTTTCCGGCGGCCATGGAGGATTCCGGCGATTTGGCCGACCGGTTTCAGGCGATTCGACATGTTCCCAGCAGATTTTGGGTTCCCCAGAGTCATCCACGACACTAAGAGGCCTCAGAGCAACCGTCGGGAGGGAAGAAATTGGCCAAGGACGGAGCAAACGACGAGCTCGCAGTTTGCCGGCGGTTTCCGTCGTGCTCTCCAACCCAGAATCCGGCGGGGTCAATTCCGGCGAATTGGGTTGAAGAAAAAGGTGCTCTAGGTCCGCCTCACCTCGCGAATCCAGTGGAATAAGCTAGGGTCTCTGATTCGTAACACCCACGACGAATTTTGACACAATCCGAGCTAGGGTTCATAGCTTTGAAACCCGATATCTCTCTCGGTTTTGAATGAAAGAACAAATTGTTTTGGGGGTTTTGATCTGTGGACTGAGTAGGTGCTACAGTAGCAGCAGCTCTTGGTTTGGAAAAGGAATTGGATGGTTGCCTTGGTGGTGGTGGTGGTTGCATGGTGGAGAGAGTGCTGGTTGGTGGTTCTAGAGGGAAAGAAGAAAAATTTCATGGTGTTGGTAATGAAAATGGTCATTCTCTCAGCAGCAACTGGTAGGGGAGAGGGAGGAGATGATGCCACCTTCCTAATGAGGTGTCAAAACTCTTTTGACAAGTGTCTCACATGCATAGGGGTCAAAGTGTAGTTTTCTAAACTTTTGGGTACAACTAGAATTAGAGCTTCTACTTACTTTTAAATAATTCCACTACCACCCCGAACACTTCAAGTGCTTCAAAATCATCTTAACGACGTCCAAATGTCGCCAACTCTCCAAAATGCCCACATTAAAGCCGTGACAGAATATTTACAAATTCGCCCCCAAAGTCTTGATATTGCACTAAGAACTCTCTCGGGAATTAGGGGTGTTACAATATGTGCCATAGAATTACAACTATTGTAATTTGTTCACATGTGATGGGAGCTTGCTCAAACATGTGAAGAATGTGGTGACGTATTGAATTTGGCGTGCCAGAGGAGGTCGATAACCGATGTAGGACCCAAACCAGATCACCCTTGTGTGATCACAGTCGAAAAGGAAGTGGCAAAGAGTTTCTTCGTCGTGATGACATAGGTCACCAGTAACATTTGCAATTTTTACCTTGCGCCGTTGAAGATTGACTTTTGCCGGTATGGCATGATTGATGCATTTCCAGATAAAGAAGAGGAGTTTTGACTGAACCAAAAGGCATTGAAGTTCACGTAAGACCTGACCTTTGACAGTGAGTGGTTAGGCGATGCTTGAGTTGTTGGTTGAACATACCAGTCGGTATGCATACTTGACGGAGAACTGTCCGAATTGGTCTGCTCCCCAGAGTACAATATCCTACGGAGAAATAGGGAGCTGAATTGTCTGAATCCTACAAATTTGTTCATTTGTGAAGAACGAATGCAGAAGCCCTGCCCGACAATAGTGTGTTGAAGGATCCCATAAATGAGCCAATTGTAAGGACGGATAGTGTGGAAGTAGAATCTGTGCTGGTTGGGCAGGCCACTCCCACCCGGAATCCAGTTCTGAGTGAGGGGATGAATAGACGCACCATTGAAACTACCAATTGAATGCCTAAATTCACTGGTTGTCCGCCTCAACAAATATTTTTCCACCCCCAAGAAGAGATTGCTAGACATTTGGACTCTAGGAAGTTTGAGTGTTGAAAGTAGTAGCCTTTAAGAACCTGATAAAGTGGACCGCCAATCGCTAACCCGTCTTTGTGAGAAGAGCTTTGTTGTGTGTGTCAATGCCACGGTGTACCAGACCCCCAACTGTTCTACTCTGATAGAGGAAACCCCATTTCTACCAGTGCATACCTTTTTTGGCACTTTGAAAACCGGAAGCAGATAAGTGGGGATGGAGAGAAGAGTAGCTTTAATCAGCGTTACTCACCCTGTAAAAGATAATTAATTTTGTTTTTCTGCTTATCCCTAGTAATAATAAAAAAAAACTAACAATTGACACTGATTGTGCTTTCATTATTTCACTTTTTTCGGAACAGAAGTAACCTCTATGACCTGTTGTTTTGAAAGAATTAATGAAGTAGCATTCGGATTCGTCAGTCATTGAAAAGGCTTGCAAAGTCACCGCAAATTACTCGAGCATAGCTGATTTAGTTTCCCTCTGCGAAACGAAGTCACGACAATATTACAATGGAAAAATTTGTATTGAAGTACACACAAAGTGTCAAAGGAGCCCACATGTTATGAAATATGAATTGTGCTTACAGTGAATATCTACCATGTATTGTTAGGCTCGACATTGTATTTAATTATTGGCTTGCAATCCGATCATGGTGTATATATAAATGAGCTTAGAATTGGAGACATAATATACATCTCAATAGTATTATTTCTTGATTTTATGTCTACGAAACGTCCATATTCACAATTGATACTGATTATTCTTTCATTATTTCACTTTTTTTTAACAGAATTAACCTCTATGACCCGAATTCTACTGAAAACAAATTGTTTTATCATAGCTTATTTAGTTTCCCTCTGTAAAACAAAGTCACAACAACTTTACAATGGGAAAATTTTGTATTGAATTACACCAGAAATTAGGATTACAATAAGGCGACCCCCTCTCCCCTTACCTTTTTATTATATAGCTGGAGGCTCTATCGGGATATTTACAGCACCTTGATTGCTTTGGAAGCGTTATTGGTATCTCCATGGACCAGAGCTCGCCGACTCTTTCTCATCTATTATTTGCGGGCGACTGCATCCTTTTCTTTCGACCTACACTCCCATCTAATACATTATCCCGTTACCTAACTACTTCCGGTCATGTCTTAGAGAGGCAATGTGGGAGCTTTTTGGTTGATTCCAACATAGCAAGGTTTGGTGCGTGAGAACTAGAGAATAATTTTCCGTTTTTTTTTTATGGTTGGGTCCGCAGGTTGTTGGTCAAAGGAATCTTCACTTTGGAAACATCGGTTAAGGCTGATTTATTTCTAATTAGGTTTAGGAAGGTTCTTTGTGTTTCTTGGTCGCCAAGTTAGTCTCTAGTAGCATATATAGGCACATGTTTTGGTGTTATGTGTAGCAATGGAATTGTGAGCCTTTTTTAGTGTGTGTGTGTGTGACACAATTGAGTGCTCTTGGGTGCGTGTGTGTTGTTTTGGGTGGGCGTTGTGGTCGTTGTGGCCACGACGTGCATTATAATCGGGTTTCTCTCATGAATAAATTGGTTTGGTTTGGCCGTGGACGTAGCTAGCCTCAAAACTAGTGAACCACATAATTCTTGTGTTCTTAATCTTACTCTTGTTGTTCTTGCTTTCTCACGTATTGGAATCCTAACAAGTGGTATCAGAGCCTGGTTTGTTGAGTCTCAAGAGGAGCTATGGTGAGTTCTTGATCAAGATCTGTCGGGTTTGATGAGATGATTGGGTTTCCGCTGGTTGGCCTCTGAAACAGGGGGTGCAAGTACACCGAGCCTTTGTTTGGAGGTTATCGGGTTACTTGTTGGGGGAGCTATCAGGCTCTTGTCGTGGAGCATCAAAATTGTGGATCTGGTTTTAGTACACCCGACACGCTTTCGGTTCCGGCATACGTCAATCGATATGGCGTGCTCAATCCGGCGAGTGATATGGATCTTTATCTGGATTTAGCGGCTAGGAGGATTCAAGCCTAGGTGGAGGCAACTCAAATCAACTAGCGAGTTGAGGGAGAAACGTCATTGGAAGAGGGAGTGTCTCAAGAATCGTCCACCTGTAGATCTCGCTTCAGGGGAAGGAGGAGGGAAAACATCCGAGGACGATGAAACTCTCTAGGCCCCTTGAGGGCGGTTCGGTCTCCACACATGGAGCATGGGTACGTGTTATTGGGCACGCGGATTGGTAACTAGTTATTGTGCACGCATCAGTTGGTGGCGCGATTGGATCTTGGATTAGCGCGCTTCAGTTATTGGTTTTGCACATCGGTGCGAGTGGCGGTGCAAGGCATGACATTGTTTGATAGGAACTTTTATCGCTAAGTGTCATTGGAGTGACGTTGGGGTATGCATTAGTCATGGTGCATTGAAGAGGCGTTTGTTGGGACGCATTGAGAGTGTATGCAATTCCGAAAATTAGGAATACACTCGGATTGGTTTTGTTGGATTGATGAGAAGAATTGGTTCAGTAGCAATGGGGTTTGAATCAAGGGGAGATTGTTGGAGTTATTTTGGTTGATCAAACATAGCAAGGTTTGGTGCATGAGAATGAGGGAATAATTTCCCGTTATCTTGGATGGTTGGGACGGCAGGTTGCTGGTCAAAGGAATCTTCACTTTGGGAACATTATTTGGGGCAGATTTGTTTCCAAATAGTTTTAGGAAGGTTCTTTGAGTTTCTTGGTGGCCAAATTAGTCTCTAGTACTACATAGGCACATGTTTTGGTGTTATTTGTAGCAATACACACGGTTGGAATTGTGAGCCTTTGTTTGTGTGTGTGTGAGAGAGAGACACAATTGAGTGATCTTGGGTGCGTGTGTGTTGTTTTGGGTGGCTGTCGTGGTCGTTGTGGCCACGACATGCATTGTAAACGAGTTTATTTCATCAATAGATTTGTTTGGTTTGGCTGTGGACGTAGCTAGTCTCAAAACTAGTGAACCACATAATTCTTGTGTTCTTGATCTTAATCTTGTTGTTCTTGCTTTCTCACGTATTGGAATCATAACACGCAAGTTAACACTGCAAAGTCCACTCTACATTTCAGTCCATCTCCACTGGATGATCTCCATCACAGTTTTAGCACTCAGTTTGGAATCAATTCCTTCCTCTTGCGGACAACTTATCTGGTTTGCCGATAAGTTCAAATCAAAGGAAGATGCATGCTTTTTCTTTCGTAACTGAAAAGATTCACAATAAGCTGGTCGGGTGGCAGGCCAATTTTCTCAATAATGCTCTTTCAAAATCAGTCATATCATCCCTCCTCACCTATACTGGGACTGTTTTAAAACTACCCCAAGTAGGCCACGATGAAATAAGTTGCTCCCTCATTTAATTCTGGTGGAACACACGCACATCGCACTCTTTGAGATTTATCCATAATTCTTTGGTTTGGAAGGCTAAATAGGAAGACGGTTTGGGGCTCCGTAGCTCTCAATCGTGAAGTGTTGGCACCTTTTTACTCACGCATATTCCCTAACTTCCCGGATCCTCCTATCTCGGTACTCTACTCCAACAACTCAATGACCTTTTACCTTACCATTTGTGCATACATCCTCCTGGACATGGAAGAGTTTATCTTCGGCATCTACTCTTCTTGCACAAGCCCAGCCATGTCAAAACGGGATGGCCGTTCCATCAGCTTTGGTTCCCAACTCTGAATTCCACCTATGACAGTACCGCTATCTGCCTTTCTCGGACGCTTGATATAAATACATTCCTCGTGGCGGGCTTCATTATCTTCAATGGTACATACTAAGCCTGGGAAATATGTAAATTTACTGCTAGTCGATATCGGGCTTTGGCTCCAAGACGCTTAGGGAGTCTCTCTATCTTTTTGTGCTTGACAAAGAGCATCTTCCCCCTTACAAGCCAAGTTCTTAACTATTCTTGCTGGCATTACTTTAGCATCCACTATAAATTACACGTATGTACTTATAGCCACTGACTGCCTCACTGCTCTTGTTCAACTACAGAAACGTAAAGGCTTCGCTTCCGGAGATGAGCCCTTAGATGTGCACATTTTCACTAAGGCAGCTAAACTTGATTTTTGTCAGCTTAAGAAGGTGCCCCATGCAGAAGTGGAGACCAATCACCACCTTGCCAAGGAAGCCTTATCTGAGCCCCTCTTGGTCCTTGTTGATAGATGGGTTCTGTTTTTTGGTGTTTGTATATATTCTATATAGTAGTCGAGGGTGGTCATGCTCCTCTAAGTATGTATTTTGGGGTTTGCAGTTTGGGGGCTGGTGTATAGAAGTTAGGAAGTACGCTTGTAGTTGTTTGGTTGTCGCTCTTTTACCGTGGCTTTTTTTCGGATCTTTCTCTCAATGAAAGTATGCATGTTTCTATAAAAAAAGTGTCTACTACTATGAGTGGGATCGGTGTGAACTTTTTGGATTTTAAGATGTCTTTTAAGATAATATGAAAAAAGTCTGTGACACAAAAGTTCAAGAAACAAATGTATGAATTTGATAGAAAAAGTTGGTGCTGTTAAAAATTCAGTGATGTGACAGTTTTGTTATTTAGTAGTAAAAGTTACCATTATCATTTTTAGTCTATTTACTATTTATCTTAATGAAAGTCAATGTCGTGATAATTTTGTTGTTTAATGAGGACATTCTTGTCATTTTCATAAAAAAAGTTACTAAAAATTCACTCAAACTCAACTTTTTTCTTCCGCCAATTCTACACTACAACTTCAAAATTCAAAATCTAAAAGGTAAATTTTGAATTAAAATCTAGAACAAGAAGTCCACACAAACATACCATATTATTCACACTTTGGGCAGTGTGAGAGAAAAATATTCACTCTCTTTTGTCTTTTTGGTAGTACGACACTTTTCATGATCTAGACTACACACAAATAAGGGTTTTGTGTAGTGATTTGTCTTTTTCTTATGACATCTGAACACCAAATAGCTAATTTACGAACGAAGTATATTAGTAATACTTTGCAAATTAGACTGTAGAAGTAAATTAATCTGGAAAAAACTGAACTGTGAGACTCGCAATTGCGGAAACCAACATGTAACCTTTGGTTGTGTGACTTGTGTCATCCCTCATTTGGGTGGGAGGCTTCACTTCTCAACACTGACTAAACTACATTCTCTTACTGCAGCAGCGTTTTTTTCAATTTTAGTACATAATTCAAATATATAATAAGTCGTATTTTCATCATTTTTGCTAGTGAAATCATATTTTTAGGGTGATAACAAAAAAAAGTCAAACTTGACTAACAATTTTAAACCAATTGAGCATTGTATATGGTCTTCAAAATTGCACTTCAGGCACCCATCTTTTAGTTTTATTTACGCCTTGGTACCTATATGTGAATATTGTCAGGGTAGTACTCAAATTTTAAGTTTGCTGGAACGGTGGTACCTATGACTAACAAAATGACCATAATATACTCTAAGTCCCTCCTAATCAACCCATAATTATCTTCTAACATTTTCTACCCTCACAATATTATTATGTAACTTACAGTGTATGCACAAATCCGTAGTCACATGCTCTTTGCGTGAATTGACGTTTAAATTTTGGAAACCTAAAAGCAGCAAAGAAAATAAAAACTATCATAGGCTGAATTGCCCGCGACTAAGCTCTCTAATGGTTAAATTATTGACCGTCAAAAGGAGAAACCAAATACAAAGAAAATAGAGTGTAATCACCCTAACCCTTCGGTGAATTTGGATTGATAGTCCGATTCGCGCAGAAGCCAAAAGCATTTCAGAAGCCCTGGCTTGTTAATGTCTCGTGGCTACTCGAACATTGAATTGCATATTGATATCCTTCAAACGGTTCAGCATAAGCACCATCAGAGTAGAAATTAAAAGTTTGTTTATAATTCTTGAGACGAGTCTCGACTCATTTTGTATGTCATATAGTTGAATTTGAGAACCTGTATTCGTTCTAGTTACTATGTAACATATTTTAATTTGTGAAATGAAAGTCTGAGTTGTTCAGCCCACTTTAAATCGCTCCGTACACGATGGTGGTGGTAGGGAGGGAGGCATGTGCGCCCTAAAATTGGTATATTGACCCAATTATTTCTTGATAGTGCCCCGAAGTCATTATAATTGCATCTTGAACCTACTTTCACGTAATTGATAAAAAAAAAAACACATAAAAGATTTTATACACCAAAATAATACACAAACTAAACCCTCTCGCAAGCTAAACGGATGTCACTTACAGAAAACATTCCTTGGAAATATAAAGATTGAAATGATATACAAACCATGCTTGTAAACCCTGTTCCGAAGACAAAAGGTGCGAACCCCGGCCTGTTACGCGGTGTTCTGGACGTTTCGGCCAAATCCGGGATGTTCCGGTGAATTCCGTTTCG
The DNA here is from genome assembly GCA_023055425.1 of Linanthus parryae. Taxonomy (NCBI): domain Eukaryota; kingdom Viridiplantae; phylum Streptophyta; class Magnoliopsida; order Ericales; family Polemoniaceae; genus Linanthus; species Linanthus parryae. Next base: position 990,329 of record JALGPY010000006.1, read on the forward strand.
GTTATTGATATAATTACCGAAAAAATGAAGTATTGCTGCCCGTGAGAATCGAGCTTTCCGCTAGGCCAAAGGTCTATTGTGTACTTATTTCAGCTATATATGTATATATACACACACATTTCAGATGACTTTACTAACAATCGAAACCCTTTCATTATATTGATTCAAATTTAGTTCTATCAAAATATCAAATGCTATTATAAACTCAATAAATTACTAATTAAATGTTCAAAATGATGTTTTGCTAGCAAATAAAGTGTAATATTAAAGAAAACTAATGAATAGAATTATTTATATGTGTTCTTTAACCAAATTAAAATCTGAACTTTTATTAAAATCACATGTTGGCACAATTTAGATGATATCATTTCTTGTATTTATATTGTATATTATATAATACGTATAACAAAACGTACTGTAAAACCGAACTCGTTCCGTCCGAATTCCAGACCGTTCCGATTCACTAGAGCAAAACAGAACGGGGACCAGAACAAAATTTATAACCATGATACAAAGATGAAAACAAGTTACTATCACAATTTGAAAATGACACCAAATAGTTATAAATGCAAGTATTTTTACTTTCTGTAAAGAAAAAAGTATATCTACTTTTCAAGAACAACTTTTTGAAAATTGAGGACATAAATTACAGTAAAATAATTATTGGGCCCTTTATTCACCTAGCCAAACAAGGCTCTACCCGTACCCAATTACACATGAGACGAAGTATGGGCTTCAATCAAGTTAGATTCTCTAGTAGTACCACTAGATAGAAGGAATCGGATTCCATTCGTATGAAAGTGACCAACTTGAAAGCAATGTCTGAAGGGTAAAAGACAGTATGCCCACCCTCAAGTGTGATGCAAAGACACTTTCAATTTTGAGAAAGATAACTGTCGCCTCTTCAGTGTGGAAAGTTCCAGAACATCTGCACTCCTTTATTGAGACCCCATTAATTTGGGGTAAAGGTCCGTCGCTGATATTAGTTTTCAAGATAAATTTGCCTTGTGTTAAAGTATCGAATGGCTAAAGGATATATAGAGTTTATTAGCTGAAAACCAAAAGGAGAAGTCCATGTAGATTAAATAAGTTACTAAATCTGAACTTTTAGATTATTTTCCTTTTAACATGATCACATTGTGATATTACAGTTTACACGTCCACACGTGCAACTACTCGCTCTTATATTTCGCAAATATATCATTTTTACAGTCTAAAAACTTCCGTTAATGTTCGCCCTTATTATGTTTTTGACCATAGTTTTCGTTTGCTCAAGGATGCGAAATGGTAGATAATAAGCTTCATAATACAAATATTTGGACTAACAAAGTAACGAAATAAAGTTGAATAATTGAACCAACAAATCCTCCAAAAACAAAGCAAAACATAGTAATCTTGTATAATCTTCAGGATTAGGTCAAATGATAGTATCTTCCTATCACATCTAATTCCAAAAGGTGGTAACGATGCGTACTTATTATTCTTTTCTTAGGTTGTTTGGTTTAAGATGTGAATGCAGGTGTAGCAAATAATTATGGTTTTCACTTTCACTATACGAAATGGGTAAAAGACACTTTAACCCCCTAAGGAATGACATAAAGACACTTACACCCCTTTTAGTTTTGGGAATGACACTTTCACTCCTTTATAATATCAAATTCGGGTACACTTACACCTCCGAATAAGAAACGAGTATATGATATAGTATCACCTCCGTATCATATCACGTTTTTTTGGATATAAGATACTATATCATATCCGCCTTATCCCTTCTCTCCATTTTTGCCTTGGAACATATACCACCTCCCCCATCTGATTGGAAATGTTAATGCCATACCACCTTCCCCATGGTATAAGCCGGATATGATTTGAGTAGATATTTTTAAATGAAATGCCCTCATCAAACAATCAAAATTACAACCTAAAGCATGTCAATTAATGTAAATACCAGTTAAACATTAAATTAATGCGATTATCTATTTTTTTTCTTCTAATAACATATTTTAATAGTACGATTTAATGATAAAAGACAATTAACTAATGTAAATAACATGTTAATTTGTTTTTACTTTTTTCTTCTAATTACATATTTCAATATAATTTAAGGAAAATACAATAATTAATGTAAATAACACTTAAACATGTTGATTTGTTTCTATTTTTTTCTTCTAATCACAGATTTCAATATAATATAATGATAAAAGACTTCAAATAATATAAATAACACTTAACACGTTAATTTGTTTCTACTTTTCCTCCTCATTACATATTTCAATATAATTTAATGATAAATATATAATTTAATGATAAAGATAAATTAATGTAACGTGGCCAGAGGAAGAGGCAAAGTTGGTGAACGCGACACAGAGAGCTTTGTGGAATTGAACCCTAATTCGTCCTTTACCATGAGAGAAGGTAGTAATATCGCGTTTCCATTAGTCTTAAACTAGTACAAGTCATTTTTCTTAATGTTGTTATGTCTATATCACAGATAGCGAGGATTCTGTGGAGGAAGTCGGAGGCCTTACTGAAGAAGAGGCGATTGCAGAGTCGAAAGTTATGGCAGAAGAAAGAGCCAGAAACGAAAAACTAGAAGAGGATCGCCAACTTCGGACGGCTTTGCAGAAGAGTTTTGAAGATCAAGAACAGAGCTCACGCTCGACCTTTGGTCAGATGCAGCAGGCACAAGAGGACTTCCAGGAGATCATTGGTGATGAGGAGGCCAACCTCGTGGGGGTTGCTTGGGGGATGTTATAGGAAGCCAGTGGCTTCTTGTGGCATTCATAAAAACCTCCAAGGTGGGCTAGATCGTTCCTCACGTGGTCTCCCCTCTCGAGGCCCGGATGAAGGAACGGTCAGGGAGAAGCTTGGCAGCCCTTGACCAAGCTCGTGGGGATTGCTTGGGGATGCCATGATAACACTTTAACATGATAATTCGTTAATGAAAACGAAAAAATAATTTAGAAGACAAGCACATACGGATCCGAATTCACAACATTGCAGGGTAATGTTGTCATTTTCACATCAACCCTTCATCGTATCATACCTCATATCCCACAACACAAGACACGATCATACCATAATGCTATTTTAGTCACGAACTCCTAAATTTAACCTAATGTTACTTACGAGTCTCGAGTAGTCTCAAAGCCGAGACCTGATACAAGAGCCAATGGCACACTAACCACGCGAGCTAACACCAATTTGCACCAGAACTATTGGCTAAAACATAAGTAACACAAAGGTCAATTTTGATAGACAAATGGATCTTCATTTCTCAAGAAATGTAAAGTGAGGGTGGATATGACATTGGTTATTGGGAACAAAAGATATGGGAATCAAGATTGGAAATGATCATATTATTAGTGGGGGTGAAACCCTATGTCCCCAATTGTGCGAGATGTTCAACACCAACATCAACTGTGCAATGACAGCAAGTGGTCCATATATGGTGCCAAGAAGTAAGCATCATGGTATGGGGTTCAAAGATTTAAAAGGGAAAAAAAATATTGGGAATACTAGAATGTTTTGGGATCCCAAAGATATAGGAGTTTGAGAATGGTGAATCTCTAAACTATTAGTCATAGTCCCCTTGGCATTGGTGTTAAGTCAAACATAGTCATCATCTGACAAGTGGTTTATGTTTGTATTGATCTATGCTTGGAAATACCAGGAATATTTGTTACTAAAACACATTCCCAAAAACCTTTATCGACACCGGTAAGTATACTCTCACAATGTTCTAGTTATAACTCTATATGACAGAAGAAAATGTATGAAATGAACCCTTCTTCGAATGGTATCTATACTTACTATGGTGCCACTCTAAGAGTCTGGTTGTGTACCATAAGGAAAGACAATTAAAAAGAAAATACCAAAATCAATGTTTCTAGATATGACTTTGCTTTTCTCCGGGACAATTGAACAGAATAAGACCATTTGTCTAATGTAGTACCAAACACCACCTCTCTCTAACAACAATGGGAATAACAGATGTTAATATCAATCTAAGATACCAGTACCTAGGAAAAGGGAATCAAATAGCTCAATCTTCAAGAAAAAAAGAATGAGAGAGAGACAACCCAGCAGCTAGCAATTTCATCAGATTTGCTCATGTTCTTCAATAGTATTCTAATTAGTGAGTAATTTTGTGGGAGGACATTAAAACACAGCTGGTCCATAAAAGAAGGCGAAAAAATAAAATAAAATAAAATAAAAATGAAGTTATGAGGCTAATACTGATCTTGACATTTGAAAGCAAGCCATAGACTTCTTGTGGAGTGGTAAGCATATATAATTTTCTCATCTCTTGGAATATCATGGCCTCAATAGTCAGTTTGGTACTAACTGAAAATCTAGAAACTGATTGCTATGAGCAAGGGAGGAGCTACGTGCAAGCAAGGGTGGCACTTGACTTTCTAAATTTCTACTATAACTCCTAATATTATGAGTATCCAACAACAATACTAATAGTGCCAGAGGGCCGGACCGGACTGGCATGGGGATATCGGGCTAGTGGGGGCCGGGCCAAGCTATTGGGGGAGGAAAGTGATCCGGACCGGTTAGGGGCTAAAAGCCCTTCGGTTCGGGGGCGATTCAGACTAGATCAAAATGGTCAACGGGGCTAATCCGAAGAGGGCTTTTGCTTAGAGGGGGGCGTGCTGGGCCGTTGGAGATTACAGGCAACAGGGACCGGTTTCGGGGCCTGGCTGGGGCCCAGGATGGTAGGGTGCCGGGCCGGTTTTGCCCGTGGGCCGGCCATCTTGACACCATGAAACAATACCCTTACAATAAGTACATAAGCATCGGATGAATTCATATATTTTCACTGACACCCTTTAAATAATTATGGATCTTTTTGCCCTGACTCGTCCGGATTTCTCTCCGCCATTGTGTATGAGCTTAAAAAATCTATTATACAATGTGAAATAAATTTCCATTTCCAAAATGTATATAGTCCACTGGGGGGCACTGAATTAGACCCTTCCTATGTTCAAGACAGCCAAATACTAGCAGACTTCAGTCTCCATTCAAAGGAGGGAGAGAGAGAGAGGGGGGACAGGAGAATTGAATATAGATTCAACCAAAATCAGTTACAAATAAATATGGGTAGAAGCCAATCCATTGTTGTCCTCTCTGTAAAGCTTACCTCATGAGTCAATCTAACACCTGTGTACCCATCTCTCTCTCTCTCCATTACTTTCTGCAACAATCTTCTCTTATCTCCCTCTGAATCCCATTCTGGTATGTCAGTTTTAGTCTTCTTCCTCATGTTTGAGTCAAAACCCACATGGGTTCCCACCTCTGTTTCATCATCTTCTTGATGTCACTTGTTTGTTTCCTTTCTTTAACCTACCCTTTCCATTTTCTTCTGTAGCAAATCTCTCTCTCTCCCTCTCTCTCTCTGTGAGCAAACATGAAGTGTTTCCATTACTTCAAGGACAGAAACCCCAGGTCTAGAGAACAAAGATCAGCCCCAATACTGAACTACCATTGCAACTCAGATGTTTCAGCAGATGAACAGCAAAGGGTAACTAAATCGTCGTCATGTTCAGCAACTTCACCGTGTAGAATACCAAAACTGTACGAAGAGAAAGGACAGAACCTTAGAGTATTCCAATTCTCCGAGCTCAAACAAGCCACAAATGGTTTCAGTAGGCAACTCAAGATTGGGGAAGGCGGGTTTGGATGCGTCTACAAAGGCTCAATCAAGCCTGTTGGTGGCAAGGGTGAATCAACCGTGGTCGCTATCAAAATGCTCAACCGAGACAGCTTTCAGGTATCCGGTTAAGGCTGTGTTCTATCCTTACACATTTACCAAAGTAAGATGGCAAAAACAGCACTTGCTAAAATAGTGATTGTCAAAAGGTCTTGTGCTATCTTCATAACTACCTCCGTTTCTTCTAGTACATTATTCACGGGTCACTTTGACCAATTCTTGCATCGTTTTGCTAACCAAATCACCATCAAAATGACCTCAAAAAGTCTACTGGAAAGATTCAGACGAAACATAGCAAGTACAAAACATAGGGTCGTATGGCCCCACCATTTTGAACCGCATAATATGTCTGATTCGGTGTTGCCTATTTGTATAGGGTCATAAGCAATGGTTGGCAGAAGTACAGTTTCTTGGCATAGTAGAGCACCCAAATCTGGTAAAACTTATCGGGTACTGTGGTGTGGACGGAGAAAGAGGTATCCAGAGACTACTCGTGTACGAGTTCATGTCGAACCAGAGCTTGGAAGATCATCTTTTCAACATAGCTTTCCCAACACTAGCTTGGAATACCAGACTAGAGATAGCAATCGGAGCAGCTCAAGGACTCACCTACTTGCACGAGGAGTTAGATATCCAGGTTTCATTCAAAAACATGTTCAATTTCTGTCATTTGGAAGAATTATATATACATGTCTTACACAGTTTTATCTGCCATTGAAGGTTATATATCGGGACTTCAAGTCATCGAATGTGCTTCTGGATGTGGATTTCAAGCCAAAACTTTCAGACTTCGGACTTGCCAGGGAGGGACCAACAGCTGGGCATACTCATGTTTCCACAGCAGTAAGTACACAAACTTGAAACTATCCAATTCCTGTAACTTTGAGCTGTAAGAAAACTGCTATTATTCTATTGGACAAATGACACTAAACCTATAATCAATTTGACACTAAACCTCCAGCACTTTTAATTTCATAGAAAACCCCCTTGCACTTTTAATTTTGAGACAAGTAGCCTCCAATCATCAAAAGGGTTTATATTGAATCAGCGAAATTTACTGCAATACCCATCACGAGATGGGTATTACAGCCATCACGTGACCTCACGTGATGGGTATTGCAGTAAATTTTGCTGATTTAATCTAACCCTTTTAACAATTGGAGGCTACTTGTCTCAAAACGGAAAGTGCAGGTCTATGAAATTGAAAGGGCTGGAGGTTTAGTGTCAAGAGTCAAACTGCATATAGGTTTCGCGTCATTTGCCCCTATTCTATTGGAGTTCTAAGAATTTATATTCTGTGTCAAGGTTATGGGGACATTTGGTTATGCTGCTCCAGATTACATTGAAACAGGACACCTAACGTCTAAGAGCGATGTGTGGAGTTTTGGGGTGGTACTCTATGAGATTCTGACTGGAAGACGCTCGCTGGAAAGAAACCGGCCAAAACCAGAGCAGAGGCTTTTGGAGTGGGTGAGGCATTACCCTCCAGACAGCAAGAAATTTGGGATGTTAATGGACCCAAGGCTCGAAAGCAAGTATTCCCTCACTGCAGCTAAGAGAACAGCCAAACTAGCAGAAATTTGCTTGTCAAGGAACTCAAAAGACCGGCCAAAGATGAGCGAAGTGGTGGAGAGTTTGAGGCAGATACTCGAAATTTCAGAGGTCGAAAGCCCAACTCGTGACAAGCCTATGAATTGTAAGAACGAGACAGCTGAGTTAGAGAAGAAGGTTAACCAGACAAAGGCTTGTGAATCAGCGAAGAAAAGGATTGCGCATTTGGCTAAACTGAGTGAGCATGTTGGAGGAGTTAGCATGAGGAGGTTTATGATCATGCAGAGAGGAAAAGTGCCAGTGCCATGAGAAACAGAGGAATTGGTGAAAAGAACAGAGCATATAAAGCAAATCTGTTGAACTAGCTAGCTTTTCCTTTCTGTATATTTCTCTTTTGGTCTGTTGCGAGGATAACCTATAACTCTTATGCGAATGATGGTTTTAGATATCTGTAACCTGAGGTACAAAAATTGATTGCGGTCTCTGGGATCAAATATGAAAATCTCTAAGCAATTTTATTCCAACTGAAATAGTTATCTACATAATGAGAAAAAAGAAAAAAACCGAACAAAAGAATTAACATGTAGATTTGTTATCTACCTCGTGGACTGGTGAATGAACGACAGAGATGACTCTCTTCAAACTTCAAAGCCAGGCTTCTTTATCCAGCATATTCCGGAAACAAGACGACGAACTCGACCACAGTAGGCAAGAAAGTATAAAATTCCAGGAGATAGCTCAATGCCAACGTTGCATCCAAAAGGATTTCTCCGGGATAACTTAATGCCAAGTTTGCATCCAAAAGGATTTCTAGAAGAAATATGAGGGGTTCTGCTTCTGGCGGCTACATGCTATTAGGTGGTCACTGCTTTTCATTTCCCATTAATAAAATCTTCCTTAACTGTCCAGCGCCGGGCAGCCGTCAGCCCCCATCCATGGTCTTCCGTTCTGACTGCAGAAACCATGTTTGAAACAGAAAAATGCATAAGCAGCTCATCCACATATCAAGCAATGAAGGAAAATATATGAACAATTGGCTGTAGCACGGGTTGTTACAAGTCACAACCATCAAGTTACATAATATGGTTGTTAAAAGCATCATCAAAAGAAAAACCACCCAGTGGAATCAAAGCTCCAACATTGTTACGCAATATAGTTTACACCACGGGTTGTCAAAATCCCGATCCAGATCTTACCATCCTACGATTCTATGATCTTTCAACGCACTCGATCTGATGTAAACTCCCAAACTCATAGAATCTCATGTAGAATCCTGGTTCTACTCAAGGAATCCTAGAAAATCTCATCCGATTTTACGACTCAAGCGTCTCTCAAAATTGACCTTTTGAATATTTCAAAGTGGATAATGGGCTTATGGGCCCAAAGTTTATTTGGCTCTAGCTCCGAGCTGCTTTTATCCAATGTACTCAATACTCATAGGTTCATGGTTTACATTATATATTATCACTTTCTACGAGAAACGAGGAACGAAAATTGCTTTAGTCAGTTTTCAAGTCAACTGGAGTGGGAGCGCGAAAGCGATAAAAAAAAAAATTAAAAAAAAAAAGTTTTATTTGGGACCGGCACGAGAGCGCGTATAGAGAACATATTTTTAATATAATTTTAGATATAAAAATGTCATGAATAGAACTTTTGAGTACTCTTAAAATCACGGCAATAACTACAAATCTTATGTATGAGACTAGAGCTTCCCTATAATGAAGAATGGAATCAAACTTCAACTTGACTGAGTGTTAGCAATGAGAACTTAACATAGAGTTAGGTAGCGGGCTACCTCGGTAAGGGGCTGGTTAGGTCATTTAGTTGTGTTTATTTTTAATTTTTTTTTTTTTTTTTTGGGCGGGCTTAGCTACAAATAGGCATGGTAACTTAGTACTGAGATCAATTGCTAAGAAAGTACAGAGCATTGGTAAGAACGCACTCTAGAAATTTGGAGCGCGAATTATTAGCAAATTCGAGCCAAAAGCGCCGGAGTGAGGATTGGGAGCGGAGCGAAGCCCCTCCCAGGCGTTTTAGGTGATCTCAGTTTTTCCTCACGTTTAGATCATGCCAACAGTCTCAAACCTTTTCTCTTATTACTATCGAGATTGCGGTACTCAACTTCGATCGAACACATCCATTATTGTGTGATTTACACTTTTAGCCTCTCATATATCAATTAAAATGAAATATGAGGTTCTACGTAAATGAATACACAGTTCCCTCGTGTAGAAATTTAATTGATAAACAATATATAGGGTAATTGACACTTAATCTACACGCATTATGCACTGTGTGACACAACACCCCCCCCCCCCCTCCCCGCAGTTTTGATTTACCGCTACAACCCCTGCACTATTGTTTTCGGTGACAAATAACCCCAATTGAGTAACACCGCCTAAAAAGTTAACAGAATCAGGGATTTTCTCGTAATTTCTCACTAACTCACCTAATTAATTATTAACTAATTAAAGATGGAAAGCCAAAAAGATTGAGGAATAAGAATAAGATGAACTGCAGCAGGGCTTTATCTGTTCCTATTTCTGGGCAAGATAGGGTTCTTGGGACTTGGGAGTATAGGTAGTGCCTATGCCAAGGGGACTGATTTGTGGGGTTGTTATTATGTTGGGTCAGATTCAGTTACAATTTTTCTGTTTTACATCTGCTGGGGTTGTGTTTGTGGTGGGCTCGAAACTGGAGAGGCAGAGACATGGTGGTGTGCTAGTAGCTGTAATTTTAGTTGTGAAGACAGTGGGATTTGGTGGAGGTGGCGGTAATGGTGGGTTTGTGATGTCGACGTAATTTGGGTAATTCTTGTTCCTCTTCCTCCTATTCTTGTTATTCTTTGAACCTCATTCTTCTTCTCCTTCTTCCTCAATAATTTTTATTTTATTTGGTGTATTTATTACTAGTTTAGTAGATAATGATAATTTAATTAATTGAGTTACATAGAAAGTACGAGAAAGCCCCTAATTCCGTTACTTAATTAGACGGTGTTACTTGATTGGGGTTATTTGTCACCGGAAAAAATAGTGTGGGGGTAGTAGCGCTAAATCAAAACTGTGGGGGGTTTTGTCTCACAAAGTGTGTACTGTGTGTAGGTTTAGTGCCATTGACCCAATATTTATATAGTTAGGGCAGTAAATTTACTTATTCTGAGAGAATTGTAGAATCATATGATTAATGATACTATTAAACGATTCTGATCCTGCAGGACATGCCACGGCCTTAGGTCGGATCTAGATTTTTAAAACCTTACTTAACACATAATCTAGCTTGGGTTTTACTATAGTAATTCATTTATACACAGCTACACGCATGCGGGCATAATAGTGGTAAAATTATAGGAAAGAAATATTCACTAATCTCACCCATTCCAAACTAATAGGAAAGTGAGAGATCATGTGTACAACAATGGACAATATATTCCTGTAATTATCTTCCTGCACATAACAAAATGGAGAGAATTGAGAGAGTGGGCTAAGCCTTTCCAACAAAGAAGGTACTGGGTAAAAGGAAATTACTATGTTTTTATCCTTTAGTTGGTAAATGCTAAGAGTAGAGATTTTGAAATGGTGCAAGTAAGAGTTTGACAGGGCATCGAGATTTTTACAAGGTTGGGGAATTACTGACATCAATTGGGCAGCATTGTCCCAATTTAAGATATTGTATATTTAAGTGTCTAAATCTATACTGTGTATCTAAGTGGCATTAGAGTAAAACTGTTGTATTGTTGATATTATCATTATGCAATTTTCTCAAGTTTAAGATAATCATTTGAAGATTTATTGACATAAATTGTACTATTTAATTACAATTTTGTATTCTTTCACAGATGACTTATATAATACTGACAATTTCACATGTTTGATTCTTTAATTTCAATTAATTTGCAAATTCTTTTTTGTCGCAACAGATGCTTGAGAGCCGCTCGGTCGAAAGCTGGGCTCGTTGAAGGCTCAGCTCGTATTGTAAAGGGCCCGAGACTGAAGGCTCGCTTTGCTTAAAGAGCCAGAGCACTATAAGTTTGACTTGTTCACACCCTAGTTTATGCCCCTTTATGTTTTCAATATGTACCATATTGGATCATGAAATTTCGATCGTAACAATTTTAACCATGATATTTTTAATCATTAGCAATTGAGACATCCCACCCAAATCTTGTGAACTTAAAGTTTAAAAGCCGGTTTAAATGTCGTAAATACCCTTGCATATATCTCATTTCATTTCCGCCCTCTTGTTAATACAATCTTCTTACCACTTTACCAAAGCTATTATCTCATATTAATCAACAAAGAAAGAAAATTTTCGCAAAGAAGGCAACAATTTCAAACCATTCTCCACATCCATTACAACACAACCCCTCGTTCACGGGGGTTGCAGATCAGGAAAGCGGGGTATTGCATTATACTATAAGTTATAATCTCAATAATCCTTATTTATTTTGAGTTTTTAATATTAGATAAGATATAAGGCTGGTACCCAATGGGGTGGTGGGTTGGGTACCTGGCTTTGGTGTAGGGTTCCCATCCATTATCCTTGTATTATTATTAAACCTTCAGCTACGTGCACTAAGCTTTTGCCACTTCTCCCTTTCTTGCGGACCTGACCTTGACATATAGGAACCGTTCGTACATTTCAACCAATGTCAATGTGACACGTACTTTTTATTCTAATAAACCAAACCCTAAAAAATGGATAATTGGCTTATAATTTTAGCTTATAATCGGGCAATCCAAATGGGGCCACCCAGCTTGTAAATCTCCAGTATTTTTCTTAAAATTAAACCAATGCTTTAATCACCAAATAAACTCTGCCTCGTTAATTAAGATTCTCTCTTTGTTAGAGTTATACTGAAGGAGGGTTAATTAAAGAAATACTCTACAACCACCGAACATCGTTGTCTGTGAGAAACAGTCCTGATGGGGAGGATGATTTAACGTTGTCGGGTGTTGGAAGAAGAAGAAGAAGAAGAAGAAGCTTCATAGAAATTGGGTTTGCTTTCTTTAAGAAGCTGCAAGGCTGACTAAGAAATGGGTTTTTCGTCTTTGATTTGATTAACACGCTAGTTCTCTGGTAGCTTTAGTTTGCTCACATAAACCACTCACCCCCCACCCACCAAACAATAACATATATAGATAATAGGTCAGCCATGGAAGAAAGTAACCACAAGGAGAAGGAACTTAGTAAAGATATAGGGTAAAAAGAGATGAGATTCCTTTTAGGGTATTTCCGGCACTTAAAACACCATTCTAAACTAGCATAATTGGATGGACTGGGCCAAGTGTTAAAGATTGAAAACTTTATGGTCCCAACTGAAACATCACAGTCCAATATGATACGTATTCAAACATTAATTGACCAAAACGATTATATGCCTAAATATTAGGATATATTTACATGTTGGATATTGGGGGTAGGTTGGGGTGGGGGTGAATCGTAGTGTTCATAGTGGCAGAGCACAGCCCCGCAGGTTAAGCTGCTGTTTCTACTTTCTCACCCACGAAAGAGGCCCATATCCTAGTGCAGGCATGTATATGGTCCATAGCTGTATACATGAGAAACTAAGAGGGACCCTGGTTATGTTATAACCTTGGAGCTACCCTAATATCCTATGCAATACTCCCCTCGTCCCATGCGCTTCTTCAAAAAAATGAAAAGTTGCTTTATTAAGAAAACAGGTGAAAACTCATAATTGTCTCTGTTGAGTGACTAAAAGGCTGAGTGCCATCCTAGTCAGCCACTTAAAAAGATGGGTAAAATTATATTTTCCAAGTGAAATGTTTCTTTATAAGGAAATTTTGAAGAACCTGGTGGGACGTCCAAATAAGGAAATCTTGAAGAACCTGGTGGGACGGAGGGAGTATGTTGCACAACCTATTACACTATTGAACTCACTTGTGCTACTATAGCAATCTGCTATAGTTCCATCGTGTAACTTTGACCTGTCTCATCTTTTAAGTGTCAACTGTCAATATTTCTTTTCACCCTCACTTTGAAATTTTCGATTTGACACACAGAAAACCACCTAGACTTACTTTATTCACAGAAAACCACCTAGAATACTTTACTTGCATGGCCCCTACTAATGCATCAACTTAAAGCAGATGAACCATTTAAGAATGAAAAATCAACTACTGACATATTATGAGAACTACAAAGCTCATGCATCACATTTTACTTGGACTTTCAGTAGGGAATGGAAACAATATGCTCAAATCAAATTTACTTTTCTTGTACCTGGACAACGAGTGAAACAGAGTATCTACCTCCATGACTTTGAGGCACCCCACCCTGAGAAAATTCGCATGACAGAAATCAGAAAGCAACTTTTTAAAATTATATGTACTGACATTCTGATGAAGAAGATCTACTTGAATTACCTGCCAAGATAAAAAGTCCAGCAACTGGACTCCTTCTCACAAATCAGGCAGTTCCTGAAGCTCTGGTTCCCGATGGCCAAGAGAGGTCACACACTCCGTTGCCATGGCCCCAACTCAACTACTTCGGGGGCCAAACACCTAAAAGTGTGGCTGATTTTCTGGTCAAGTAACAGCTGAAAAGCTGATGGTGTTAATCTTAATCATAGCCAACTGTCTTCCAAGATAACGGAGCTCCGTGTAGCTTTTACCTCCTATTACTTGGACCATCAGAGATCTCTTGCAACGCTTCTTTCAAATATATGTTCAATGACATGATTTCTATGGACCTACAATGCAAGCGAGCTTGGGGGAAACATTTGACCTTCCGTCAGTTGGTTCACAAGATAATTGATTTGTGTGACGGTGGATTCTATATCTACACAGATAGTTGTAAGTAATATACATAAGGAAGTCTAGAAACAGGCTCTTTTCTGATGTTTCCCCTAAACATTCTGCATCTTCTTGAGTCTTATGATATGCCTTGTCCAGTATTTTGAATGTTACCTCGTCAAATTCAACAGAGATCTTATTCAATTTCCGCCCCCACATCAAAGTCCTCTCTGGGAAGCCTTGCTTGCAAAAATGCGACAACAACAAGTTAGTTGTAACAACATCCGGAACAAATCCCATTTTGAGCAATTTGGCTGTCAAGACAACTGCACGACCCGAAAGGTCATAACACATACCATTCATCATTGTATTGTATGTAACCGCATTTGGGACAAGACCTGCCGAAATAAGTTTATCTAATATCATCACAGCTCCATTCATTTTCCGGCTGCTACAAAGCGCATGAAGACGTATGTTATAGGTTGTAATATCAGGATCCCAACCACTAGTGTACATTTTATTCACTAAATTATCTGCATTAACCATATCAAAGGCCTTACAATACCCACTGATCAATGTGTTGTAAGTAACAATATCTGGAGTCAATCCTGCACGATGCATACCCCTGAAGATATCAGATGCTGATTTCATCCTCCCTTGTTTGCAGAAACCATTTATAATGATATTGATGGTGAAGTTATCTGGTCGCAGACCTCTCTGCCTCATCTCCCTCTCCAATTTAACTGCTTCATCCAATCTTTCACTGTTGCAAAACCCCCTGATCAACGAATTATATGCATAATTATTTGGCACTAGACCTTCCCTTAACATCTCCAACAATGCATCGTATGCTTGGTCAATATGTCCCGCTTTACAAAGTCCATCAATATAGGCAGAGAAAGCAACAACATCAGGAGATGTCCTGCTGCTTTTCATCTGCCGCCATAAACTCTGTGCCGCCAGTATGTCCCCTGATCTAAAATACCCATCCAACAGTACGGTAAATGAAACTTTATTAACAGGAAGACCCTTCTGTACCATAAAATTTATCAGCTCCCTAGCATCTTTCAACCTTCCATTATGTGATAAAGCCATTAACAGAGAACTATATGTCGAAGATGATGGGCTTAAACCACATTTCACCATAAATCTGTAGGTCTGGAAAGCGCGTTCCTCTAGCCCTGCATTGCTGTATGCTGCAATGACAGAGTTGAAAGCAAACACACTAAGAGAGAAGCCTTTCTCAAACATATCCTCCAAAATTTCTGTGGCATCATCGAATCGTCCTGCCCAACACAATCCTGCAACGGATAAATCAGACAATGAGCTATCAGGAACCAATCCTGAAATGGATAAATCTTTTAGCAACCTGTCACCATCTTCTACCCTTCCATACTTGGAGTATCCAGCAACCAAAATGTTGAATGTTACACAATCAGGAGCTATACCTTTTCTCCTCATTTCTGCATAAAGCATACTTGCCTGATCAATATCCCTAGCCTTGACATACCCATTTATGAGATTATTATAAATGACTGTGTTTGGGGTAATGCCGACCTCTTCAATAACGTTGAAAAGATTCCTAGCCTCCCCAACATTTCCCTCCTTACACATTGCATTAATAATGGTAGAGAATGTAACCATGCTTGGAACACAGCCCCGTTCTATCATCAGATGAAACAAAGCCAAGCCATCAGATGTTCTCCCCCTAGTGCAGAATGCATTGATCAATATATTGTACGTATAAACATCAGGTTCACATTGATATTTCCCCATCACTTCTACCAAATTCTCTCCAATTCGAACATACCCTTTCCTAACAAACCCAAGAATTATCACATTGAAGATATAACTCACAGGGCGAGGACCATTACGCATCATATCCCTCAGTAACTTCCACACACTACCGTAATCCCCAACCCTAAGCAACAATTTGAAAAGAATAGCGAGAGCAGATAAGCTCGGCCTCAACCCCATCTCCCTCATTCTATCTACCATCTCCATCGAACACGAAACCATCTCCGCGGTCAAGAAAGCTCGCATAAGCGTATCGAGAACCGAGTAATCACTTTCATAACAGTAATGCGCTCTCCACATGAACTCCACAACCTCCCCACTCCTCCCAAAACCAATCCTAGCCACTACAAATGAAAGCAAATCCTGCGCGAGTCGCCGCGAACCCAAACCGGCCAAAAGATGTGCCAACAAGCAACAAGACCTCACAGTCTCCTCAGAGTGATCAGTGAACACACTTTTGAAAAATGCAAATGCAATTTCGCTGCTTTCAAATGATTTCATGATGTCTAATAGAAGAAATGGGCAGAATTTGTGGGAAAAATGTTTCAACACTAAAAAATTCCCTTTTTTTGTGATTTGACCTAACCCTAGTAGGACTCTTCGACGCTCATTTAAGCTAATTACAGAGTTTGAGTGATTAGGAAATGGGGAAAACTGTTGGAGGAAATCGAAGGTGCTCCGATTAGGAGATATCGATGAGTGTAAGCAATGTGTGAGTAGAGATCTGAGTGATTGAGGAAGTAGAGTAAGAGTGCAATGAATTAGGGTTCGAGAGGACTGTGAATTGCAAACCTTGAGGGTGAATCGAACGCCGCGCAAGTTAGCATACATTCGGAGAGTCTGCGACGGTTAGGTTTCCGGCGAGCGGCGGTGGAGGCGGCCGGAGACGGAGGAAGTGAAGGCCGGCGATGAAGTTTCGGAGACATCGACGACGAAGCTCTCTGTAATTGCTTGAGATGATGAAATAGGTTTTGGGCCTACTGAAACTGCAATTATGGGCCTTTGATGAACTGAATTTGTAAGCCCATTCGATGAGCCCAACTGTTGCAGTTCTAGCAGCTGGCCTAAATATAAACCATCGGCACTTGTAGATACCCTAAAATGCGATACTATTGATGAGCCATGTGGCACCCCAGATAAGACATGTGCGCAGTCGCCGTGCTTCATATAGTACCGTAACACATCCTTCACATATGCGAATGACAGCGAGGCAAGGTCCTTCCCATATGCCTCTTAAGCTAACGGACTTGGGGGGTACGAGTCTGTTAGCTTAAGGCGTGGAGGCTAGATCAATGATTGTCGTGTGCGAGGTGCCAGACTCACATGCGACCATCGTATGTCGTCTATAGACTTGTGAGCAGACTGTCCACGTTCCCGAGATTTTGGACCACGATTCCTACATATAAGGGCAGCCAGTTGCTCAATTAGGCTGATGTTAAGGCTACGAGGGGTTCCATTATTATCGTGTGTGCCCATCCACGTCTGTCTAATGTCATGTTTGCATAGAGGGATCTGTCTCATTCATAACAACAGACATAACACCGACGACACTTCGGATCAGCAAGCTCAGCTAAGGCTACT
Source organism: Linanthus parryae (assembly GCA_023055425.1). Taxonomy (NCBI): domain Eukaryota; kingdom Viridiplantae; phylum Streptophyta; class Magnoliopsida; order Ericales; family Polemoniaceae; genus Linanthus; species Linanthus parryae. The sequence continues at coordinate 1,007,729 of JALGPY010000006.1, forward strand.
ACTGTCTCCCCTCTGATAACATGTGTGGCCTTTCTCTTACCCCAAACTTACTCTCATTCTGAGGCTCTCAAACAGGTTAACCAGGTATCATTTATTTTGTTCTTCTGCTTACAGGAACACACGCGAGCTCCTCTTGACTCCCCCTTGTCTACATAATTATTTTATAGTTTTCATAATAATACAATGATGTTATCGTATCTTATAATGACCATACTTTATAAATTTAATATCAAATTTATTAAATTATTGAAGCGAATTGAAAGAAATTTGTTGAGTATGTTTTTTGGGTTTTCACTTTGATGTTGATAAGTATTTATAAAAAAAAAAAAAAAAAAATGTCGTTGTAACGGTGAATGTGAGCGTTGGAGGAGCATTGTCCTCTATTTAAGTCAGAACTTGCCCAATTATAAGGGCATCTCCAATTGTCTATGCAAAATGCAAAATATAAAGAATATTATGAAAAATTGATCTCTAATGTGCAAATTTTACATAAAAATTGTACTTTTGCATTTTGCATAATGACAATTTCGCACTTCTTCTCCAACAATAACAATGCAAAAACATTATAAAGGTGTATTTTTCCTTTACACGTCATTTTCTAAAGCAATTAATAGTAGAGACGGGAGAGATATTTGAGGGACAACTATGTAGAAAATATAGGAGAAGTGGTTGAGAAAAATTAGGAAACATGTGTTAAATTAAAGAATCAAAATGCCGATGGGACAATTCTCGCCAAATATGGCGAGGTGGATGCATGTTCTTCATTTTGCATGACAAGATGCCTCTTCTGCTGGATTATACTTTTTACACAAAATATGTAAATTTTGCATAAACAACCCATTTGCATAGACTGCTGGAGATGCTCTTAATAGACAATGCATATGCTCATGCATTTTGCAGAACATGCATCTTCCTCTCCATTAGAGCATCTCCAGTAGGTAATGCAAACGGGTTGTTTATGCAAAATTTAAAGAACTTACAAAAAAAGGAAGTCCAACATAACACGCATCTGCAAATGCAAAATAGATGTCACGCATCTACCTCGCCAAATTTGGCGATAAAGTTGCCCCTCCATCTTGTGTTCCTATTTTTTTGGGTTGTTGCTATTTTTTAGGATAGTTGAGATATTGATGAAAAAATTGAAATTCAACGGATATGCCTACTTTTTAGATGTCACTACTGGAGTTGGGCATGAATTTTACTGAAATGCAAAATGCAAAATTATAATTTTATGTAAAATTTGCATTGATTTTTCATAACATTGCTGGAGATGCTCTAAGCTAGCAAGAAAGTAGGCATGCAAAATTTTGTGTCTATCTCTCTCTCTCATGCATCATTTATATGTATAATTTAACTTCTCATAACTACAAAATGTATAAATTGCATTTTACTGCTGAAGCAAAACTACAAATGCATATCATGCAAAATTTAAAACATGCAAAAAATACCTACTACTATTGGAGATGCGGCTCAAATTTAAAACAAATTTTATACAAGCTGCTAGATCTTTTGTAGAACTAATCTAAATTTGTGCAAAAGACAAATTATAGGCAATATCTTTAAATGCTCTAAAATAGAAGAGGAAATCTCCCATTCCAATCACTTAGAGCATCTCCAATAGATTAGGTAAACACATTTTTTTAGGCAAAATTTAAATAAGTTGATTGAAATTGTAGTCTAATAGATTATGTATGTTGTTATGTAAAATACAAAATCGTTATCTTTATCGCCAAACTTGGCGAGAATTTTTCACTAGCTATCATGATTTTTTTCCCTACATTTTAGGATCGTGTAGATAGAATTTGAATTTGTGAGATGTAATAATAATTTTAGGACGCGTTTCCTAATATTTCTCAACCATTTCTTACCTGTTTCCTAAAATTTCTCTCACTCTTTTTCATGTACGGTAAATATAATATTAAAATATTATTTTTTAAATTTAAATTCCATAACTTTTAGCTAGTAGTGTTAGAGTTCAATACCAAAATTCATACTGCATAAAATATAAAAGAGCTTTTTTAGGCATCAATTACATAATTTTTGCATGGTAGTATTGGAGATGCTCTTAGGGCATCTCCAATAGTAGTAGGTAATTTTTGCATGTTCTAAATTTTGCATGACATGCATTTGTAATTTTGCTCTAGCAGTAAAATGCAATTTATACATTTTGTGGTTATGAGAAGTTAAAATATACATATTAAAGGTGCATGGGAGGAGAGAGATAGACACAAAATTTTGCATGCATACCTTTTTGCTAGCTATTAATGGAGAGGAGGATGCATGTTTTGCAAAATGCATGAGCATATGCATTGTTTCTTGGAGGTCAATTTTTCATCATATTCTTTATATTTTGCATTTTGCATAGACTATTGGAGATGCCCAAAATCTGTGTGTTTAGCCTAGCTCTGTTAAGTTAACGAAGAGTTTAAATATTTAATCATTGAACTCATCCCAATTAAAGTAGTATTGATTCTGAAACCACCACCCCAAATCAATTTCGCCCAATGATCAACAACAACCTACACCAAACAAGTGGTCCATTCTTGCTCACCAGACAACCAAACATGGCCAAATTGGCCTAAAAGAATAATGCTCTGTTTTCCCTTTCTCCCCCCACCCCCACCTTGTGAGAAACAGAGAGACCTGAAAGAGAAAGTCCCCAACTTCATGTCACCATTTCTCCATGATTGTACACATGCATGATTGTACACTTTTTTTTTGATCATCAACATGATTGTACACTACTAGTGGAAGAAACCCACAAAGTCCATTTCTTTCCCTTTCTAGTGTTCTTCTCTCCATGCTTTAAAAGTTCATTTTTTTCCCATAGATTACACTATTACAGTCACAATTGATCAAAGAACCAATCTTGATGGTGAAGTAAAATCTGTGAAAATATTTATTGATGCTGTTGTTGAAATTACACAAAGATCGCATCATCATCATATCACATCCCCTCAATTAAAGGACGATCATCTATAAACACCCCCCAATTTCACAAAACCCAGAAAAAAAAAAAAAAAAAAAAAGAAAACAGAGCAACATCAAGATCAAGAAAAACACAATCAAAATCGTCGATTGACCATCCCTTCACACAATCTCTCTCTTTTTTACATGGATCCATCAACCCCCAAGCTCTAGCTTTGCTATCCAGCAATGGAGGAAGCTTTCTTTTCTTTTTATTAATCTCTCTTCAAATGCTCTGTTTTTCAATGCTCTGTTTTTTCCGATGCTCTGTTTTTCTAATTAAGCCACTGCAACAGTCCCTGTTCTAGATGATTTCTCCGAGGCTTCAGTAGTCGCAGAAGCAGCACCAGAAGTAGCTTTTTGTCTGAGAGCTTTTTTAGCTAGCTTCCAGCTTCTTCTCTCTTGAGCCTCATCAATCTCAATCTGTTCTTGCCTGCACTCTTGGCTACAAAATGGGGTGTTTCCTCTGCAAAAATTTCCAATTTTGAAACAAACCCATCAAAATCCAATCCATCAAGAAGCAAACCCATCAAATAGAATTAGAGATTTCACTGATTTGGGGTGCGAATTTTTACCTGTACATGAAGATGTCATTGTTCTTGCCAAGTGGTTTCTGGCAAAGGCAACAAGCTTCAAGAAAATGGGACCTGTTGGATGTGAAATCTTCGCACCCGGCGTAGAATAGCACGCTCGATCTCATTGTCAAGAGGGTTTAGAGAGAGAGAGAGAGATGGAGAAATTGAGTGGTGAATGTAAGATGGAGACGAGAGGGTTGCTCTGTTTTTATACAGAGAGATGGGTAGACCAAGAGGGCAAAGCAGAGGAAGATGATGAAATCTAGTGTTTCATGTTGTATCAGAGAAGGGCTACAGCAACAAAATCAAAAGAGATGAAGTGTCACTTCAGGATTCCATTGGGAGAATAGAGGGATGAGGATGATTCTGTCACTATCACTGGTGTGTGATTATTGTAGGGGATTAGAACTACCTAGTTGGGGGTTGTATTTTAATTTTAGAGAGGAAATGAATACCAATAGTGGTTTAGAATCATGAATCTATTGGCTATGGAGAAGTAGTAATACATGCATCTGTTGGCCACACCCGTGGTCTTTCACTTTTGTGTAATTTTTTGCAATTGGGTCCTCTAAGTTAATGGTTATTATCATCAAGTCCATTAACTTTAAAGTTCTTTTGATAAGGGCAATCATACTTTCACAAAATTATTTTATAAAGAGTCGATCGTCTGGATGAACAACTTCGATCGAATCTAAGTACGGGGTATGAGCCAAATTCAAAGTGTTCAAACCTGATTACATCATGTTCTGACTCTATAAAGCTTGTCTTATCTTAAATAGTAATGAGTCCGCAATTCAATTAGGATGGAAATCGGATCCATGTGATCCTCAACAAAAAGTGTTTGCAGCAAAGTCGGTTCCAATTGCGTTGAACCCGGAACTAATATCAATTTTGAAGTTCGATACTATATAATTTGCCTATTCTAAAATATATCTCACTCAAAACAAACCCAATATAATGATTCTTTCCTTTTAAGTAGAGTACTTTTAGAGGTAAGAATATAATGGGTCTTTCATTCAGTGAACGATCGAATTCACAAAAGTTGTTTCATATTGTATTTTGAGAAACCTGCTACAATATAGTGTAAATTATTTTTCTAATATATTGCACTGCTATTACTATACAATTGTGATGTTTAGAAAGAAATGCATAGTATGCAATGACCAAATTGTCGTTACAGTTCAAACTAATAGATGAATTGGGTGGCCGAAATGACATGGAAGGAATCCATCATCCTAGTTAGTAAATACTTCGAATTTTTCCGTTTAATACCCGTCCGTACGTATAAATGAAAAATACTTCCGTATTTCGTACAATTGCTGGACCTAATGAAAAATACTCGAACCTTTGACCAAAAAAGTTTAATACTCGTTTTTAACGTTTCAACGTATAATACTTCCGAATAAAACTTATTTCATACAAAATTGCAGCGAATAAATTGCCATCCAAAATATTATTAGTTATAGTAATTAGTTATTATTAAATATTTTCTTATTATTTCCTTATTATAAATATTTATTTTGAAAGAATAATAGTCTATATAATAATATTTTCTTTATTATAAATATTTATTAGTATAAAGATTTACAAGTATATAAAACTGTACAAGTATTTTGAAATAGCTATATATATGCATGCGCATCTTGAGTCTTATGTGTTACAATATTAATTTTCAAAATAATTAAGGCTTAAGATTAGGGAATGCGCATTAGCTTTTTTATAAAAGTTTTGATCAAAAGTATTTTGATATTATTTTACATAGTAATGTGTTAGTCACGAGTAAATAGTGTATTTATCAAAAATGATAAACACATGAGTACATGCTTGAGAATTTTTTTAAATGTTGATAAAAAATATGAAAATATGGCAATGTGGGAAACAAATAACTCATTATATATGCTAAAATACTAAGAAATGCACCCGTATTTGTAATTCCAAATGAATAACTAGTATACGAACTATGCACGTACGTATAGAATACTCGAATTAATCAAAATCCGTATTTTAAAGCCGAATTTTTATTAACGTATTTTTAAGATAAAATCGTATAATACACGTACGTACCGTACCACGATTTATTTCCGTCCCGTATTTTACTAACTATGTCCATCATATCATTAGGATTCTCAATAAAAGGAGGACATGAATGGATAGAAACCAAGATTTAGGGAAATTTGATAGGTAACCGAAAAATTTGCGGTCAGAATAAGATTTAAACAAACTTGGAACTCCACGAATAAACAACTTTAGGGGACTTTAACATTTAGTGGCCCAATGGGAGCCACAAAACGACAAACCAAAAGCCTAGTTCCAAAGTGCTCGGATGGCTCCATAGCAATATCAATTCCACAACGAGGGTAATTTCGTAACTTCATCCTCACAATCACTCAACTTCACACACACGACTTCTCTAGAGAGTACCATTCCCCAGTGGGTCCCACTTCTTGTCTGCTTCTGTCATCCCCACCTCGGAGTCGAGTCGAATGTAGGACCCACCGCCCATATAGAAACGTATCCTCGGCCCCACATGATGCACTGGTATCGATGTCTTTGTCTGCCCTGCCCGTAAACTTCTGACCGGTGAATCTCGGGCAGGATGCTACAGTACAACGTAACTTAATTCTGTTCCGGTGTTACACGTGCAGGTTCGTCGGTACAACAGCGGAGCACTAAGTGCATGTTTGGTTCAGGATTAAAATCTCATTTGAGATTAAAATCTGCCAAAAAATTTAATCTCGTTTGTTTCGCAGATTTTTTGAGTCAGATTTTAATTTAAGTTGGCTAATAATCTGCAGATTATATAATCTCCGATTTTGGAGATTTTTTGGGTATAACGTTTGAAATACCATACTATATCATCTCGTTAATGCATGAATTGTTAATTTATGCAAACATGTAACATCTTAGACCTATCATAAATTCAAATAAAGACATTTATCGTAAATTTGATAGTAAAAGCTACAGGTGTTGCCAAACGCAATTAAATTTTAATTCAAGATTTTCAGTGCATGCCAAACAGTTTTCAGATTATAATTTCAACCAGTTTATTCACCCCAGATTATTTTCATCAGATTATTGAGATTTTAAGCTGGAACCAAACAGGCCCTAAATTATTTGCCATTTCATGCGTACGTGGACGATGTTAAACAAATCGAGCGATATTTATCGGTCGACGTTCCTCGGAGCTGGCAATGTTGCCGACGAGGTCAACATGATCGACGGTGGAGATTGGAGGACGTGACTTAGCGTTAATAATTGGGGATTGCAGGATAAATCCCACTTGTGCGACTGTCACGTGCAATAAGTTTTCGTTGGTTACTGTACGGAGTTTGAGGGTTGTTATCTCCTGCATTGGCTTTACACATCTTTTTATTGGAAACTTAACATTGAGATAAATCTTGACTAATGAGATCTTTATCATCGGATTCAAACTATTTGATGAGATGCCCGAGCTACACCATCAGTTATGGATCCACAATTCTTCGAAAAAATCTTGATCTTGATCTTTCATTTATGCCGATAACATGACACTGCAGCTAACAAATTTTGTTTAAAAACACGGTTGATGTAAATATGATTAGTTGATCAGGATAATGACAATGTGTTCTTGAGATAGAACTAATACAATCTAAGTGATCTAAGTAAAGAAACATAAAAAGATGGGTGGTAATGAGAATTGAAGATAGATAGCTTGTTAATGTTGATTAATAGCAAAAATGCAGAACAATACGTAATAGTAATGGGGGTTACAGCGTTAATTACGTCCTAATTAAGTTTTCAAGGAGATCTCAGAAGATCGTTGCATATGTAACGCTTGAACAAGTCTCCTTCAAAACAGACATGGATCGCATGGGACAACAACCACCTACAACGACTCTTATTCGCATCTTCCAAACCAATTGCTCCTCTGATTCACGTGGAGTTGCAAAATGCGGAGGGACCATGTGCTGACATGGCATTATGCAATACGTCTTGAGTATACATGTCTGGTTATATGCGCGCTGCTGATACATCTAGAGTATGACCATATTTTAGACTATCTATAGTTGTTAATAGAGTTGTTTCTAAGTGTGAAGCGTATACAGAATATCACGTCCAATAGCTAAACTGGCGATCCACCATAGAATTACTAAGATGTTTAATGCAGAAACTATAAAATGTCAGGTCGCTATCTTGAATCAGCCTACCCACCAGGTTTTTCCTTTAATAAGAATATAGTTAAAAAAAGATGCCTAAATTATTTCAAGAAAATCCTCAGTCGCAGGAGGTCACAGTCAGTTTGCTTAATTTCATCATCAGATTTGATTTTATAATTTCTGCTTAGTGAGGTAACTAAAGTGCAGTTAAACTTTTGGGACCACTATCACGCTCATGTGTCACCATTAACCAGTTACTACTAGAATTTTAGGGTGACTCAACCACCTTATTTGGTATTTTTAGGGTTACAGACACTTTCACCCCTTCCAATTTGAGAAAAGACACTTTCACCCCTTTCGTGTGCTGAACTTCATAAACTTACACTCTATATTGTTACACTATTGGTCTGGAGTTGGAACTGTCAGTAAAAATAATTTTGGAGATAAATTTCCCCCATGTTACAAAAATTGTAGAGATTACTTTATCTGGTCAAATTTGACTCTAAAGTTATTTTTAGTGACGGACTTCATTCCCAAGCTAACATACTAAAAAGGAAAGTGTCATTTTCTAAACTAGAGGGAGTGAAAATGTCTTTTACGTCTTGTTTTAACCATAAGTCCACGCAATGGACATTGTTAAAAAGACGGGACACAATAGTTTTATGTTAACATCATTTTCTACTCCTACTATAACGTTTTAGTCAAAACCATGATATACACGAGGTTGCAACAATCGACATTTTCATTTGGACTCGGCCAAACCACCTTCGACCTAAATGCATCAGGTCAAAATACTCGAAATAGTTCATATATTTGAGAACTTTTGACCGTCATTCAATATATATTCATTGACAGTAGGATACATGCACTATAAAATCAAGCCCCAAGCAATCCTAATTTTAATGACATCGTGCTACAAAATGTAATCAACCTTTATCAATACCGTTAGTAAGCGATGTTTCACTAAAATCAAAATTATTGATGCATGATGATACAATTCTCAATGTGCGTGTATCCCATTGTGAGCGAATACTACTTGTTCTATTTCCTGACTTCTCGAGTTTGCAAGAACAATATCTCTCATCAATCAATAACTACAAGGGCGAGTTTAATGGCACCGGAGTCATAGATCTACTCCCAGAACGCCAGGTTCAACATCTTCAGGTGATTGTACCAAGTTTATTGAGAAAGACTGTATACCATACCCAGATTCAACACCCAAGTACAGAAGAAGGAAAATCAAAATGCAACAGTTCCTCGTCATAAAACGGAATGCTGATGGAATCAAGCACGTCAAAATATAAAAAGAAATCCTTATTGAATCCAAGCGGGGGAAATCAGACTAACAAAAACTAGGCTGTGAGGGCTGAGTTGAGAGCACTGTGCACGTCCACTCCGATTTGGGCTTCTGCTTTCTCCAGATCAGTGGAGGCTGAGCTCAGCTTCTGGGTGAATTCAGCGAGTCCCTTTTGGACTAGGCTTGCATCGATGTGTTCAATCGGTGTAGCCTCAATGGCAATAATATCTGCAACAGAGTTGGAGTGGATGAACGCAAATCCGCTGCTGACAAAATACTTCTTCACATCAGTCCCTTCATGGACGGTCATAAGCCCGGGTTTCAGCTCAGCAATTGTTGCAACGTGCCCTGGAAGAACACCCATCTGCCCAGTTGTGGCTGGAATAATTACCATGTCAACCTGCAAAACCCAGACATATGGGTTTGAGATCAATGAATTGGTTTAACAGCAACCTGCTGTTCTCACTCCACAAGAATATGTACTTGTTTAGAATTCTGGAAAAAGCAAGTTCGGTCACAGTAAGAGAAGGCTCAAATAGCATTTGCGCAGCAAAATATGGTCTTTGATGAAGCCAAATTATGGGCATTTCCCCTATGTCGGAGATATACATGACATTTAAGAAGTCATTGACGGCGGTGCAATGGACAGAAACTTTCTTATAGCTAACCAATTTAGCCTGTCTAGGTTTAATTAGGAAGGTAAAAGGTGGGTGTTACCACCTGGCAGGTAAACAGAGGCATCCCTCCATCCTAGCATATTGCTCTATTTATATTAGAAGGCCGCAAGGAAAGATATTTCAGCGTGCAGCATCAGGCAGTTCTTTTACCTAATCACTACCACACTCATCTTAAGGCCTTTTGTTTGCAAGATGAGGGGAATAATACTTACTGTTCGAGCATGTAATCACTTCTATGTACATTCACAAACAACTACAGTATAAGGGGGCCTACAGGTTGGTAACTGAATCCTCTAAAGAAAACTCCAGATGCAACCTTGCTCGAAATCGCAGCCCCAAGTCATTTAATGGTCAAAACAGCTTTAAAGCACACTGATACCATATACAAATTTGGGGCTACAAGCCTGAAACGCACGAGAAAAGCAAATTCTAATCTGAAGACTCAAACTCACATATTCAAGAGTAAAAAGGGAAAAGTATGACTTGAACGATGAACTACTATAATAAGAACAGTGGAGTTCAAAATCAACCGTTGAAATGTAGAAAAGCGCTAGATTAAATGAAAAGAGGTCTGAAACTAGAGGTTCATACAGATAGGCAGATAAGATTCATCTTCAAGAAATTCATGCCAACTAGTAAGCCTTCTCAATTTGTAACAATATTACACAGAACAAATCAATCTTGCACGGTTATCTTTTAACGCTAGCTAAGCCCTTCCATGATTGTTCCTGATCGATGTTGGTTTCACATTATTCCAATCAAAATGTGCTACCCCATGGTTTCGTTTCCATCTTATACATTCGATTTTATCGAACCAATTAATGCTTCATTCAGGCAAGGTACGAAAACCAATTTGGTATAGTGGTGGCAAAGGTATGATAAATTTTAAAATGACATAGCTAATTCGCTGATAAGGATTCATTGAAAGAGTTCACAGTGTCTTAAACGGATGGACGCCACAAAATTGAGTTACGCAGGCTTTAAAGATAACTTTATGGGGATAGGGTGAATGAGCCAAATGTTCTTTTACTTTTCCGTAAGGACTGGAAAACTGTTGATGATAATGAGGTTCGTAGGCCAACACGTTCTTTCAATAGGATGGCAAGACTGCAGAGTAATGTGTGTCGTATATAGTATAATTGGTCGAGGCTTTTGTCATTTGATTAGTCAGTATTTAGTATAATTGTAACAGGAAGATTGTTCATCAACTTATTCCTTCTGGAAATGTGACAAGATAACAATACATATCCCGGCGAGGCTGATCTCTGATGTAATATTGCTAATGAGAGTGTGATTGAGGACGATTTTTCAAAATGCAAAATAGAAACTGATTCGCTTATTGAAGACAAGGGTTTAAAGGTAAGTGCCATAACTAATCCGGGCTTCTCATTTACACAATAAGGTTTCTAGTGTAACAAAGGGAGCTTCCAGATCATCATGGGTTATCACTAGTTAGCATTGGTCAGATATAGAATAATTCACGAGAAGAGACCACGTAAACCTCTACTTGGTCAAGGGTAAATAACACTAAACTCACATTGCTCAGAGCCGAGTTCACTTATCATACTTGTGGTTCGAAAAGTATCATTTGCCTGACTGCCTCATCTGTGGTTTTCACAGACTCACACCCGTACATTTCAGTCCATTCTAAATCTCAGTTCCACACAAACCCACATCAATATGGTTCATACATTTCTCTAACTCGCGTAAAACGGCCTAAGTTCTGCATATCAAGACAAAGAAACAAAACCGAATTTGTACACTCAAAATGAGGAAGTCCTTACCCTAATTGATCGAGACGCTTCCGGACGGAGTAATAAGGGAGAGGGATAATGGCCGAATTGGATGGAAATGAACTAGTGTTAGTAGGCAAATCTCAGGTGATGTAAGTGATACTTTCCAAAACACAAATATGATCACTTGATACATGAAGCTGGCTCGAAGCACTAGCAATAGGGTTCCAAGCCCATCGGTAGGAATGTAGGATGACACGTGAGAGAAAGAGAACTCACGATATAATAAGGCAGGGTAGTTCATTTTTTCTGGAAGTAACTACCAAAATCGCTGAAAGACAGATAGGCAGAGACAGAGGGGACTTGGAATGGTCATCTAGAGGTGGTGTTGGGAGGTGACATATGTTATTATGGTTCTTTCTAGACTTTATGGTTGTTCCGATTCAGAATCTAATGGAAGAGGTGGTGGTGGGTGGTGAGAGGTGTTAGTATGATATTTTTTTCAGTTGTTTCTGGCACCTGCAGCTGAAACTGGTTTGGTGTATTGGGAGTAATACATGCAGATACTTGAGATAGATAAGCCAGATATTTAAAATTTTGGGGAAATATGTGTTTGGTTGGAAAAAATGTTTCGTCACGTTATCCAATCGTAGGGTTTTAATTATTGCCAAGTTACTCTGTTACGTTGTAATCGTCCAAATGTTATATTCCCACTCTCAAATTTCACCGACGTGCCACCCTAGGAGAGTTCTCTGTCCACTTAGCTCAGGGACCGCTCTCGCTCACTGAACTCAAGGGTTCAAGCTTGAATGATCATCCACCGTCTTTCAAGACAAAGACAGTGGGTATTTGAACATTATGATGGTTCGTACAGGATCAAATGAAATTAGATTTTGTGATGTATTTTAACATTATGGGTATTTGGGTACTTTGGGTGAAGTAAACGGAAGAGCTGTGGTTGCCTTATTCTGTGTACATACCATCTGTGATTGATTTAAAACTGACCAACTATTTTTTATTTTTATTTTTGAGTTTGTGCAAGCAGAAAGTGAAAATCTAAACACTGAGGAAGTGGAATAACGCGAAGTATGGGAGGGCCATTAGACATGTATTAATCTAAGGTATGATGTAGAATCCACGGGCTACTAATCTCATATCTTATTCTCGTAATTTTCATTTGGTACGAATGTTGACACTTCAGACTTGGCATTTACAAACTGAAATGTTCTCTTCGTTTGGCTTTTTTTTTTGGTCCGGATACTCTCAGCTTCATCGACTGGGCATTTCCTTTAGCAGTCATGTGACGATGATGCTATAAGACATTTCAAGCAGGAGGCAAAGACAACTAGCAATCGAGATTCATCTCTGAGTTTTGTACTATAGGTAAGCAATCACCAATGCCATTTGAAGGACTACACCCCCCTTGCTTACTAATTAACAGCTTCAAACTATATCGGTGCTTACGAATTATCAGCTTCAAACTATAAATGCCACATTTAATTTACTTCTCTTTCGTGTTTTATGTTATCAGCTTGAAACTATAAGTTGGTCAACACTCGTATGCATCGGTATGAACACCCTACAGACTTATGAAGGGGGATGTAGTCCTTCAAATGGCATTGGTGATTGCTTTCCCCAACTTTTCTGTAACCTGTATATATTGGTGCTTACTAATTATCAGCTCCAAACTATAAACGCCACATTTAACTTACTTCCATTTCGTGTTTTATGTTACTAGCTCGAAACTATACTACAAATTGGTCAACATACATATGCATCAGTATGAACACCCTACATAAGCCGTGTCACGAATGAGTACCGATTCTAACAACATTTACAAACAATCAGTCTCAACAGTTTAATCAACACAACACAAGATACCAAAACTAATCTCAAACAACACGCATCTACATCACACCGAAACGCATCGGGATCAGATTAGGGTTTCATCAAACACGATCAATCAAAGTAAAGCAAACCTCTTTAGCGGCGAGCTCGGAGTTGTAAGGCAAGACGAAGTTGACGGTGAGCTTGGTAGGGATCGAAGAAGGAGTCGCCGGTCGAGGCTTCATGAAAGCGAGAGGAGTCTTCGGTGGATCGATGGCCGGCGCGACTTTCTTCCAGGCGTCGACGAAGGTCTGGTCGGGGACGGTGTTGGCCTGCAGATCGGTGGAGAAGGGCCGAGCGGCGGTGGCGAAGCGGGTGGATCGGGAGAGAATGCGGGTGGCGGCGTGACGGAACATGGTGGGGCTAGGGTTAGATCGCTCGGCTCGCAAGGTCGGAGAGAGGGGGTGGGTGTTGTAGCGAGAGGGGGGTGTCTCTGGTGTGTGTTATCTATGTGATTTGGAGTCTTTGGGATGGGAGGAGAAAATGGGGCTTGGTGGGGTGATTGGGGGGTAAAATGGAGTTGAAGGGTTTCACAGGGATTGGTTCATGCTTGCTAGTTACTAGTTAGGGGTTTTGATGTGTTAATTAAGCTGCTGATTAGGGGTGAGTTTGGTATAACTTATTGTAACTTAACTTATAAGTTTATGTTAAAAAAATCTGCAACAAAAAAGATGAACAAATATATATGGTGGGTGTTTGGTGGAAAAGATGTTTTACTCCAAAAGTTAAAAAAAGTTTTCAAAATTCAACTTTTTCTAGACTCAATTTTAACATTATGGACTTATAAGTCGGATTCAAAAGATGAGTTTGGTATAACTTATTTGCAAGTTAAGCTGTCTTATAAGTTTATGTCAAAAAAGTCCATGACAAAAAAGATTAAGAAAAAAAAATGTGTGTTTGGTGTAAAGTTTTTAAGTCCAAAAGTTCAAGAAAAATTTTAAAAATCAACTTTTTCTTAAGTTCGGTTTTACCCTATGAACTTATAAATTCAAATACAAAAGTTCAACTTATAAGTCGCATTTCAAACGCTACCTATAAGTTTTTTTCAAATTGATGAAAGCTCGCTCTTGTGTAATTTACTTTTGCATTTCTTTTTCTAGATTGCCTTTTGGCATTTGGCATTTGTGTACACCCAAACGACAAGCTAATACAGTGTTCTTCATCATTAAACATTCCATCAATTCTATCTTATTTGGATTATTATAATAGTGTGAGCACCAATAGTTAAACAATTCATCAAATTTGACAGTTCAGACCCAATTCTGTAGACTAAAAGCACGCAATCAGTTGCGCATTCAAATCTACTGATACCTTTATGCATAGTAGTTAAAAGAAAAGATATAATTCTTCGTAGAAAATCCCCCGACTTACATGTAATTTTCAGGAGTGTGTCAAGTTCCTGAGTTACTTAACCCAAATGTAACTCTGGATGATCGATCCCCGGGTGATTAGACTCATTGGCTTGGGGAGGATCGAGTGTGCCCAACCCTCGAATGTTCCAGCTGATTAGACTTATTGGCTCGGGAAGGATCGGTCCCCGGTCTCCACCCTTTTATCATTCTTTGATTTGTCACCGGAACTTTTCTCCGAAACTGTGTCTCCTACATTAACGTCATCGTAAGTGAGTTGTCTCCCCCTCTTATTCGTAAAAGCCTCCAATGCAGACTTGTTTGGAAGCGGACTAAAGTATGTTGTCGAGATTTTCCGCTTAGTCTGATCTCCATCTACCTGGTCTACTAGAATCTTGTTCATAGAGGACACCCGTTTCTGTACTGACATATTATTCAGATTGTCGAAGCCCCAACAACTGTATCAACGAATTTTTATAACCTCCATCTTACTTGTTGTAGTGCCAATTTCCTCCTGGCTAGTATGGGGCTGGCTACCCGGGTTGTCTCCATTAACTGTTGTATTCATTGCAGGCTCGTCTACTATCTGAGTATCCATTCCCATCCCCGTTTAAGTGTCTTCATTTTGTTATGGATCCTTCTGAGATGGGTTTGTCTTGTTGTCTTTTTCCTCGTGTTTCGTCTTCGATATGCTTTTCTTCACTACTGGGTGATAGAGCAGAAAAGTCCCATATCCCTCCTTTAAGTTTTCCTTCTATCTAGTCGAGAATTCCTCACAATTATTACTTACATGGGTAATCCGCCCACACCATCTGCACACCGCCGGGATTCTTTCATATCGGAAATCAATCAAAACTCTCTCATTTCGAATGAGGGCATGAACCCCTCGAGGAAGAGGTTCATTGATTGGGATCCGAATTATGGACCGGACAAAATTCCCATCACCCCCTTCGCTGAAGATCCTCTTGTCTCGATCACTTCGCCCGCACAAGCACCAATCTTACGAGCCCCTTCTTCATCAACATACTGGATAGGGAGGCCTAAAATCTATATTCACCCATCGAAACTTGAGAAAGCTACCTCTTTAGTTGGATCACCCAGTTTCCATGGCTGAAGTAATAAAACTTTTCTCTGAAAGATCTAAGAGCCACCAGCAAAAGCCCTATCGAGGGTATTTTTATCGGGGAAACTGAACAGAAAAGTACTGAAATCTACTTATAAGATTTAGATCTGCTCACCGCTCGTCCAGATATGCCTGAACATGCCTAGCATCACCCCTGCATTGATCCGATCTTCTGAGGCAAACATACATAACAAAATAGTGTGAGAACTTGCTATCTGCATAACGGAAATCGTCCTAAAAGACCACCGTGTACTTCTCCTTTTCAGTGAACTTCGTCGAAATTCTAGTCGCCATCGTCGATTGTCTGATCTGGTCTCGCTAGGGTTTCATCCGCTAGGGCTCTCTCCGATTCTCTCGGAGCACTCTAAAACTTCAAATAAATGTAAAATGATTTACGAATTTGAAATTTGTGTATCATTTTTCAAATCTCACCATAACCGTCCCAGTTGAAACATCACCGCCACCACCTCCACTGCTGCTTCCGTCACCACCACCACCACTTCCATTACCGCTGATGCTGCCGCAACCACACTGCCACCACCACCACTAACACTACCACCACCACCACCACCACCACTCTGTCACCTCTCCACCGCTGTTGCCGCCATCACTGACGCTGCCGCCTCCTCCGCGTTGCTGCCGCCACCACCGCCATGGCACCACCATCTACACAATGTTAACTAATGCAAATGTATATTGTGAGGCTTGAACAACCCATTCCCCCTTTAAACATCACATGTTTATCCATTGAGATAACAAGTTTCTTTATAAAGATTGTACACTTTTAATATCTATTCACGAGGTCCGGGGTTGGAAACCCTGCACGAGGTCCGGGGTTCATACCCGGTTGACATCCAAAATAATTGCTCAAAACAAAAGAAGGGTTAAGGAGAAAATTGAAAGGAAAACCAAAATGAGGTGGCATATCGACGTGGGATATCAATGACATGGAAGGTGACTCAGCACTACAAAACACACCAACACTGCAACCGGTCTTCCTCCTCCCTCCTCACCGGCCACACCAACCATGACAACAGACCCCAACAACCCCAAAACCCAGATCCCGAACGCCACTCGCCGGAACCCTAACTCCGTCGCCGATCTCACCTTTTTCACCCTCATCGCCACCACCATCAAACTCCTCCTAATACCCACCTACCACAGCACCGATTTCGAAGTCCACCGCAACTGGCTGGCCCTCACCCACACCCTCCCTCTCTCAAATTGGTACTCCGACGACACCAGCCCATGGACTCTCGATTACCCACCCTTCTTCGCCTACTTCGAGCGCTTCCTCTCCATCTTCGCTCACATAATCGACCCCACAATCGTAAACCTCCAATTAGGCCTCAATTACTCGTCCCCTTCCGTGATCTATTTCCAGAGAATCACTGTAATCGTCTCCGATACTGTTCTGATCTACGCCGTGTATCGATTGACGATGAATTTGGGGAGGAGGAAGCGGTTTCTGATCTGGGTTTTGGTTGTTTGGTCACCTGGGTTGTTGATTGTTGATCACATTCATTTTCAGTATAATGGGTTTTTGTTGGGGATGTTGTTGCTGTCACTTTCTTGGCTTGAGGAAGGGAGGGATTTGATGGGTGGGCTTGCTTTTGCTGTTTTGATTTGTTTTAAGCACTTGTTTGCGGTGGCTGCGCCGGTTTATTTCGTGTATTTGTTGCGGCATTATTGTCGCGGCGGGGTGGTGAGGGGTTTGGGGAGGTTGGTGGTGCTGGGGACGGTGGTTGTGGCGGTGTTTGCGGCGGCTTATGGACCGTTTGTGTATTACGGGCAGGTAAAACATGAGCTATGATATCTACATTGATATGAGTTTAGTTACACATTGCCACTGTTTTATAGCTTACAATTGCCAATCCGTTCGTATAAAGATGTTAAGTAATGCAAATTGATAGGAATGTGCTTGCTTACTCTATTTTACTAGAGAATGTTGTGGGAAGAGAAATCATTCCGTTTCTGCGAAGTGAATGTACTGAATTAAGGTCCAGGGCTTGTTTTAATACTCTGAATTGGAGAGAAAATGGTGAGTTTGAGCCTTCTTTAGCATGTATAGATTACTTACAAGGTGGATTCCTTTGCTATGATCTCTCTGTTGACAATGTGGATTTAGTTACACATTGCCAATGTTTCGTAGCTTACGATCCCCAATCTATTCTTATAAAGATGTTAAAGTAATGCAAATCGATAGGAATGGAATTGCGTACTCTATAGATGACTGGACAAAGAGAGATAGACGCTATCTTACAAGAAAATGTGAGTACAAGGTTGTGGGAAGAGAAAGCATTCCATTTCTACCGAATGAATGCACTGAATTAAGGTCCAGGGCTTGTTACGGTACTCTGAAGTGGAGAATAACTGTTGAGTCTGAGTGTTATTTAGCATGTGTAGATCACTTGCAAGGTGGAAATAGGGAAGAGGTGGAAAATTCCAAGGAAGGCAAGTCTATGATAGTAAGTGAATAGTACTCATATGTTAACTCCCATAAGATTTAACATGCATATTAGTTGAGTTAGAAAGCATTAGCATTCCTTATGTTTACCTCTTAGAAGCACGGGTAAAGATACAGTTGTCGGATACGATAAAGGAACAAACACGGGATATGTCATCTTGTAAAAAATGAGGATACGAGACGGCAGGGATATGTCAACATTGTTATTATCGTTTTACATATATTTGAACGTTTATACTAATATATGATAAACTATTGATTCCAACTTCTTTAATATTTATTATAACTTAAATATCCAGGAAATACATAGATGAAGTATAAGAATGCGAAGAGAAAGAGCAGTTGCTTACGTGGGTTCGAGAGTAGTGCCTGGGAGAACCCTTGAAGTTGTCGCATGTGAGAACTTAAACCTCGCTTGAAATCTTTGTTCAAAAGGGTGACCTTTTCATATATTGAGCCCTTGGCTAATCATACATATGTTATCTACTTAAGCTTAATTATATTTTAACCCATATAAAAGTTAAAATTGCATAAAGTGACCCATGTGAAAGTCTAAAAAACACCAAGGGGCGACTGTTGTCTCTCATTAGGTGACCCTAAAGTGTCCAGTCTAATTAAATTCTCTAAATTACCCGGACACGCCAACTGGAGTGTCAGACACGTTTTTGGAGTGTCGTACGAGTGTCCAAGTGTCCGACATGGATACGGCCCCTGTTTGGAGTGTCCGTGCTTCCTAGGTTTACCTGCTTGATCCACAATCGGACTTCACGAAAGATGTAAGTACAACGTGGCGGACATAACCTGCGGAGTCATCAAATGTGCTTACAAAAGTAGTTGTCACTTGTCAGTGCTTTATCTCTTCGAAGTTAAGAAAATTGACGGTACATTTGATATAGGGGACAAATTAGACCGTATAACAATTTTGGCACCTGAAGACAACTTGAGTGTGATGCGATGTTATGGAACACTTTTTACACTGATACTTTGTTGCATTATTATACGTACAACCCCGCATTACATATATCCTTACAGCATGACTTGTGATCATGTATATCTTCTAATAGGCATTCACCAAAATGAAGTTGATTGCAGATCCAACAAGTTCTCAGCCGTATGTTCCCTTTCGGTAGGGGACTCTGCCATGCTTATTGGGCTCCAAATTTCTGGGTGTTCTACATAATACTAGATAAAGGCCTTGCCTTTGTGCTTCCGAAGTTGGGGTTCACCATCCAAGCACCCACAGCTTCATTTACTGGTGGACTTGTCGGAGACGCTTCTTCTTTCGCCGTTCTACCAAAGGTAAATTATATTTGACTTGTTATACGTAGCACCAACTCATGGGTTGGGCTTTTCGAACATTAACCCTTGCCTCAGGGGTATAGGTGATTAGTTAAGGAAAAGGCTGAAAGAAGAGTGTCTCTTGACCAGTTTTCATAATGGCTCGTGTACTTGTTTTCTATATTGTTCCAAGCAAAGTTTTCTAAGATTTTCAGCCCAAATTGCCAGGGTAAATTTGAGATGCACATAAAAAGAACCAATATTTCCAAATCACCTGACTGACAGCTCGCCATTTCACCCCATTTGAAACAGTCATCTTACTTTGATACATGCACACATTATCAACCAATTTTGCGACTTATTGAGCTTATTATGATCCCTGCCAGAAAGAAAGACCATGTTATAGTACACTAGATAGTCTGTAATCCTGTAGAATATCAGACTGGTTATCGATTCAAGATCTTGGACAGAATGTAAGCTATGGGTCGTTACAATATTTGTTACCTATCTGTTATACTTACTGTGTTCCATATTCTGAAGATTTAAGAATAACTTACCTTAAATATGAATTCCAGGTCACGCCTTTGGTAACCTTTGCTTTGGTCCTGCTTTCCTTGCTTCCTTGCCTTGTTAAGGCTTGGAGGAGCCCTCATCAGAGAATGATTACTAGATGGGTTGCCTATGCATACACTTGCGGCTTTCTGTTCGGTTGGCACGTACACGAAAAGGCATCGCTACATTTTGTGATCCCACTAGCTATTGTTGCAATTCAGAGCATGGATGATGCGAGGCACTACTTCTTGTTGTCAATAGGTATACACTTCAACTATAAAGCTTATGATATATAAACATAGTACTACTACTTAGTGTTGGCGAGGTACATTTGTATTAGAACTGTTATTACAAGTATCCAATTAATCTCACCTTAAAAAACTAATCTTCCTATTGATCCCGTCGCTCTTGTACTCGACCCTAAAATGGAGAGTAACTATTAAAAGAAGGAAGAAACTCCTGAATAGGTAGGTTTGGGTTTCAACAATGATAATGTCTAGCTTGGGGTAAAAGAAACTTTGACCCCCTCTAGTTTGATTGAAGGACACTTTCATCTCTTCTAGTTTGGAAAAGGACACTTTCACCTCTTCAGTGTGCCGAACTTCTGGAAACTAGTTACACCCCATATTGTGACACCATTAGTCTGGAGTTGGGATCTGTCACTAATAATAGTTTTGTGGACAATTTTGCCCTCCTATTATGCAAAATGTAGGGGTTAACCAAGGGTATAATATACTTTTTGTATGATATGGGGGGCGGATTTGTCTCCAAAACTCTTTTCAATGATGTACCCCACACCCATAGTAACGGCTTCTCAATCAGAGTGTGTAAGTTACTTGAAGTTCAGCACACTAATGGAGTGAAAGTGTCCTTTTCCAAACTGGAAAGGGTGAAAGTGTCCTTTACCCGTGTAGGTTGTCCATAATCTGTTGGTGTTTAGAAAATCGCTGGGACGAGAAAAAATAGGCATTGCAATTGTGACTAAGTTTGTTGCTCAAAGAAAACTTCCGCAAGTGTCTTATTCTACTGTTATCGAATGATGATATTGTGGGAAGTTCTTAAGCAGAGAAGGAAAATTTTCGTATCTATTTAACCGCTTGCATACTCTTCTCTCTATGCAGTGTCATGCTACTCTCTTTTCCCTCTTCTATTTGAAGCTCAAGAGTATTTGATCAAAGTCCTGTTGCTGCTGCTTCACGCTGTTCTCATGTGGTATGGGTTTTCTTCACAATTCTCCAGCAAAAGATCAACAAAAACTAGAACACCGGAGCAGAGAAAAGGGAATAAGTCGAAGCCAAAGGAAAGTTCCAGTTTTTTGACCCATAAAGAAGGGTTTGGTATCGGGTGGGCAGAGAAGGCTTACCTATTTGGTCTTTTTGTTGTGGAGGTATGGGGACAGGTTCTGCATCCTGTGCTTCTTGGTAATAGGTTTCCCTTCCTGCCTCTGATGATGATGTCTATATATTGTGCAATTGGGGTGTTTTACTCCTGGATTTGGCAACTCAGATACATCATACGCTCATCTTGACTCATTTTTTTCGGCGGTTATAGACTCGCTTTGATCAGAGATAGAGATACTGGTGTTAATATAGCGTGGCGGCGGCATGAAGCATCGTGCAGCGTGCTTCTTCAGAAATTTTCATTGGAAAAAAGAGGAGAAGAAGATGAAGAGAATGAAACAGTTGACATGTATTGACACAAGAAACACCAAATGGTGTTCACTTTCTGATTCTGGTTTATTCTAGTCAAGGTTTAGCAAGAATCAGAAATTATGTAGTAGTAGTAGTAGTGTTAATGTAACCTTGAACATATTGTAACTTTTTGGATTTAAAACATATCTTGAGTGAATGATGATTGTTTTAAAGATAATGTAACCTTGGTTGTTGGCCTTTGATGGTTTAGGAACTGTTTTCTTCACTTATTTTTCCCTCATTTAAGTTATTTTGTCATCTTTAAGAAGGCCCATCACACGCTACGTCACTTCCAATCAAACGTTAGTTCCAAACAATCATTATCCGTGCATAGAAGGCAACTCAAATTGACAAAGGCACCAAGCCTAGGTCGATTACATCGTTATCTAACCGTTCATCAAGTTGTCAAATCCGTCAACGTCCACACTAAACCAACGTGCTAAACTGGTGCACCACATTCTTGTAGAGGCTCTCTAGGGTTGTCATATCTAACCGTCCATCAATTTGTCAAATCCATCAGTGTCCACACTAAACCAACGTGCCAATCTGGTGCACCACATTCGTGTAGAAACTATCCAAGGTGTGACGAGTAACCATTAGACCTTTTTTTTTGACTTCTGAGATCTTTACTCGATAGTCTCCCAGACATATGTATTATATTACTGGACCTTATGACGTGCTCTTAAAAATTATTTAGGCGCAAAATAAGGGTTATAGCCCTAGTATGTCAGACTTGAGACTTACGAGTTTCCTCTCCTTGAGGTTTCAGGTTCAAACCCCACGACGACCAATAATAATTCTTGATCCCTCAGGACTTCTGTCGAGGTCCGCGCAAACTGACCCGGACACCACAGTTATCTCAAAAAATAAGAGTGTCTCATCATAATTCACCAAAATAGGGGGGTGGGTGTCCATTGTCTCTTTACCAAAATCCTATGAAAGTTTATGTAAATGAGCAGAATATGGGGGGAGTGAAGGCATAATTAGCAAGGAGTGGATCAACACCACTCTTTCTCTCTTTCGTCTCCACTCACACACGAAACGACATTGCCCCAAGTTTGGATTCGACGACTTCTTCGTCCTCTCCATCGTCACCATCGTCATCTCTCTCTCTCTCTGGCAGAGATGGGTTTGAGCAGTAGTCGCATGCCCCGCCGTCCGTCGGCGCCGGAGCCGAAGCCCAATCACGCCAAGCGCATACTCTCTTCCCTCATCTGCGGCCGAGCCTCCTCCACTTCTCGACCCCTCTCCCAGGTATATCTTTCCATATCCATGTGCTTCTTCTGTTTTAGGTCATCGAATTCGACTTTGAATTGATGAAATGGGTATTTGAGGGTTTTTATTTGCTGGGTTTGATGTTTAATTGTGAATTATTTGCCGGGTTATGAACTCAATCGAGGGTTGTTAATAGTTTTCATGGTTGATGATCACTTGCAGTTCTACAATCAAATGGTCTTGGTTTAATTTCTCTAAGTTTGAATGTATGAGATTGTCTTATTATGAAGTACTCGGTTCTTAGGATATGGCGGGGATAAACTATTCCATATGTCACATTTTCGGGATGACTTATACTCCATAACAACTTATTATGTAAATGGGGATAAGCTATTCCACATGTCACATTTTGGGGGATAGTTTATTCCCCCATAGCAGCTTACTATGTAGATATTAGCTAGGCTACTCAAAGAGGGTTTGAACTCTGGTGTGAGGATCGGTATCGCAAAGCGATTATAAGTCCATCACTAGGACATCTCCGGTAGCGTTTTTGTTTGTTTTCTTGTTATGGGGTAAGCAATATATTCCTTTGTGTTTTCAGAACTTCGCTTTTTTGCTTTTTCAAAATAACCCCGTCACGCTGAGGTGATACCCTTATTTCGAAGCTTTCTAGTTCTCTTAGGGTGCTGCTGTTCATTTTGATACTACTAGCGTTATGGTAAAGTAAAATTACCACATGAAAATTCAAGGATTGGACAATGGGTCTCTAACAAAAAGTAACACATTTCTTCTAAGCTTCACGATATTCTTTCTTCAAGAAGCAAATAAAAACTTGAACTCTAGACTGATCGAGATATGTATCTGTGTTCCACCAGAGCCACGTAACCCGCGTGCCGCACCACATTTAGGCTCCGTTTGGTTGGTGGTAAAACATTTTCTGTTTTGGTGTTTTGGTGCTGTTTGGTTGGAAGTAAAATGTTTTCCTGTAAAATGTTTTCCCTCAAATGATGTAAAATGATTTACACATTTCAAATCCGTAAACCATTTTCCGGAGAGTGAAGGAGCACAACAACTCATACTAACACCTCCACCACCACTACCACCTACCTCCACCACGACCCATCACCGCCACCCACCTTCACCACCACCCATCACTGCCATTTCTGTCACGGCACACTATTTTGGCAAGAGTCAACCAAACATGAGAAAATAATTGAGGAAAGCTTTTTCACACAATACATTTTACGCGTAAAATATTTTCCCCTTGTAAAACATTTTACTGCGAGCCAAACAGAGTTAGTGAGATGAAACCACTGGATTCTAGTTATTTAAAACCCTAGCCTACTCCTGAGGGGGTTCAAACTATGGTCTGAGGAGTGAGGACCACTCTCAATCCATCATTGGGACACCTCTTTTATTTATTTACTAAATATGGGTAAGCACCAGTGTGCTTTTCTTCTTCTCATTGCCAATTAGTGTGTTTTTTGTTTGCAGAACTTTACTTTCTGCTCCTGCAAAGTAGCCCCATCCTACGTTGTTGACACCTTTATTTCAAAGTTTCCAGTACTTTTGGGGCAGTGTTCTCCATTTTAGTACTACTAGAGATTGGGGAGTGATGTCACAGGAAAAGTCAGAGTTTGAATAGTAGGGTTCTAACAAATACTCCCACATTTCTGAAATCTCCACGTTCCTTCAAGAGGAAAATAAAAACTTAAGAAGGTATTCCGATGGCCAATACCTACATGTGTTCCACTTTAGTCTCATACTCACCACACACGTGTATTGAGATGAAACCATTTGATTTTAGTTATTTAAAACTCTAACCTTGATAGTTGACGATTTCTTGAACTATGACATAATGACTTGATGAGAACCTCTGGCGACTCAGGACAAGCAAAGAATATGTGGCCTGAATGGAAACTCAGCAATCCAATTCTTTCTAGACAACTGTTATGCTTGAAATCTTTCAGCTTTGCTCTTGTGGGCAGAGATTTTTATTTTTTGTTCGTTGGACTGCCCTACCAAATTGATCGCCAGACCACCTATGTAGAGGATTGGACCAGGTGACAGTGGTAGTTAATGCTGAAGTGAGATTATCCATCATAAGTAGGCGGTTCTTCCTTGCGGCTGAATCATTTAATTGCACTCAGTCTGATTTCTGTCTGTAGAGGACAAGTTTTGATCATTTGACATCTCAAGAATTCATGCAAATTTAGTCGAAAAGCACCACGTTCCCAAGAACATGTACAAGTGATAATCTATGTAGCACGAGTGCGGGTGCGGTGCGGGTGCTGGTTCGGGAACTGCGTGCGGGTGCTGGTTCGGGAACTGGGTGCGGGTGCGGTAAATTCCCAAAAATCAAGGGTGCGGGTGCGGCGGGGGTGCGGTCACATTATTTATATGTCTATCTGATATAATCGAACAGAAATTCATACACACATTCGAAGATACAAGGTTACTATATCAATAGTATAATCTCTTCATTGTTCTTAGATGTGGAAAGATGAGTAATCTAAGGGTTAAAAATGTTCACATAGATGCCCGTTTCTTTGTTAAATTCTAGTTGTATTTGGAAGACCTCTCAACTAAAACTTTCAAAAATGACCTTGCCTTATCCACAAAGCACCCGCAAAGCACCCACGAAGCACCCAGAAGCACCCGGTGCGGGTGCGCGACCAATCAGAAGCACCCGTGCAACATAGGTGATAATGTCCGGGGTTTAAATTCTTACATTTCCTCTTGTTGGTGGTTCGTAGTAACATTTGTGCTACATCAGTGGGAATGTCTTATACTCGGTGGATTATATCCAGTTCAAGTTCATATATTAATTAGTTCGAATGTTCAGCTATGTGTTCACCTTTAAGAAGTATTTGGGAAATACTTCTTAAAGGTTTTTTTTTTCAATCATGCGTTGCTATTGTGTCTAATATTAATTTATTAGCATTGTTTTATTTTCCTTCCTGTCTATTTTGCATGGCAATACTATGACCACATGAAAAGCTTGATTGAAAAAGCTCCTACTTTTTTGCTGCAGATGGATGTTCTAAACAAATCGCCTATGAGTTCTTTAGAAAATATAGCTCCTGTTTGTCATCAATCACGGAGCTCCATGGAGGAATCATCTGCAGCTTTTGGCTCAGAAACTGGGCGTTATAGTGCTACAACTGAAGTTGAAGCCTCTGGGGGTAGTTCAGATTCCGGTGCGGACAACCTTGTGGAATATGCTTTCAGAAATACTGAAGCAAGTAATCTTCTGGAGATGAAGGAATCAGATTCTCATTTAAATAGAAATTCTGGTTTCAAGGAAGTTAATCTAGAAAAGGATAGTGCTACAGCTAGTACTTTCTGCGGCGGTGAGACATTTCTAGACTCAGTTTCTGAAGATTCAAGAATCAGATTGTACGACAATTTAGGAACCTCGAATGTGTCTTTGATTTCTGCCGACGAACAACGTTCTGTTGGGAACTCCATTGATTCCCATGAAGGAATGGGGCTCGGTGCTTCAGCTTCTATATCTGTCATCTCGGATCCTCTTTTGAGCCTACAATTGTCTGACAACGATACCTATGAAGATGGATTAGATGATAGTGATCAAGATCTGAGAAGCGGAAGCTCCCTCCATGTTGATGTGGTGAGTATCTCTTCAGATACATTATCAAGTAGCATTGCTGAAATAAGTATACGTGAGGCCAGAAGGAACAACAGAAGATTATTTTGGGAAGCTATATCAAGACGCAGTTTCAGAAGGCCAAGTGACACCCCACCTACTGTTTTCACGGCAGGTGATGCTGATGATCTAGGATCTCATGATAGATGGTTACTTGAATTGAGTGGTGACCTTCATTATGATGGAGTTATCCGTGAATCTGAAAACCCTGGTATTAGAAGGCACCGCAGAAATGGACGACGATGGCAACTGTCTTCTGAGGTGATTCTCTTGGTATTTTCATGCTATCTTAATTATCTCATATGATATAAGTCATACTTAGATGCAGAAAATAAATTTCGATCAATTCCTGGCTTTCACGCCAAGCTACAACCTCTTTCCTAATCACTCCCACAAACTACCAGATGTAGCAACCACTCTTAAGTCTGACTACCAATCTCAGTGTCTCCCTTGCCAAGTTTTTGTTTCTCCCATTTGGCTAGAGATTTGTCTAAGTTACCCTTGTTTTTTGAAATCTATTCAGTACCAAATTTACTGTCATTTTCCCTAGTTATCCGTATCATTTTATGCTGGACACCTAATGGCTCAAGAGAGTTCAGTACTGATCGAGGTGGCTGGATAACTGGATCAATTTAGTTAGCACATTGATTTCCATTGGTTAGATTTTTTCTCTCATTGTTGAGTTAGGAGGGGGGAGAAAAATGAGCAAGGTATAATTTTGCTTTTCAGAACATTAACGAAATTAATGGGTGTTTGTGCCTAGGCACAGCAACATTGGTGGGAAGGCGAACAGTGTTTTCTGGACAATTTTGGTGCTGGATTGACATGGTTTGTATGCTATAGGGAATTGACTTGCTCTTACCAAAACTCTTTTCAAGTACATGTAACACATTTTTTTTTTAAATCTTTTCCTCAAAAGGTACTTTTTTAGTGTATATTTAACATCTGGAATAAGGTTGTGGATGCCTTTCAGAAATACGAGTATAGTAAACTTTATAATCAAATTACTTAAAATGGTTCGGCGGTTAAACGCTTGACTACTAAACTATTTAAGTTCATGTTTGATCTCATACTACAAAAATCTTTATTCTTTAATAATAAGGTAATTGGTTAAATTTGCCCATTTACATATTCTCAAGCCAAATGGGGGAATGATATAAAATTCTGGTTGTATGGTGTGGTCGATTACATTTTTGATTAACTTTGGGAGTGATTGGGGAGGCAGTGTTTGTTTGGGTAGAAGTTAAAGTTAACCCAACAAAAGTTTTATGCTTCGTATAATTATTCAAATCATGTTAGACTAGCAAATCGTTAATTTGATGATTAACTTCCAATTAGGACTCTTGGATCGGCAAGGCTATATATTTCAATCGCTTAGAATTGTTAGATTTTTAGAACCTTTTCAAGAGCTATATATTTTTTCTATCCTCTGGTCTCCTCGATCTTTTGATCACGGGACCTTTTCTTAAACTATTGTTGTGTTGTATTAGTAGTAATACTTTTTAGCAAACTGTAACAAGTCAGAATAGTTGAAGATAGTTGGCATCCACCGTGAATTTCATCTCACTTAATTATGGACTATATTTAGTTTTCCCCTTTGTTTTCCATGTATCCTAGCATGATTTAGGATTCTCCTTCATATCTGAAAGGATGTTGGACAGTTATGAGAAATCACAATAACAATGACATGTAAAAAAAAGAAAATAGTTGATGGATGAGTATTGCAAATAAAAAGGATGAAATCTGAAATGCATTTATGAGAACAAAGCTAAATCTGCACATATTGGAGGTTGGGAAAGCCCGATTAAGTGGCCTGACTATTTCCATGATCAATCCCCGGTAAGTAGTGATTCCTTACATGTTGAGGGAGATAAATCAATTACAGCCATGCAAAGGAAAAACATGGGCAGAGACAATGAGAAAGTACAAAATCCAAATGCATGCTACTCTTGGTAAAATATGTTGGGGAATTTTATGCATGCAGTCCACCCCATTTTGAGGACAACGGTTGTTACACTAAGTGTGTAGAGCTTATTCTGGTCTTATAGCTCAGTCTGATCGTCCAGTAATTGGACCTATTGTTTTCTGTATATATTTTGTTTCAATCCACCCCTCCAGGGTCACATTTCAGTATTTTCAAAATCATCTTTATCTCGGGTTGCTATAAAAACAGCCAAACAACAACGAATTGAAATGTTACACTTCGATTCGTCATCACTTGTTATTTCACAATCTCCTCTGGACTTTATACAGACCTCAGAAAGAAGCCAAACTGACCTAGAGGGAGGGCGGCAAACTACCTATTGTTCATCTGGGCTTCACCCTGTTGGAACTTGCTCTTGTGATTCATTATTTACGGGTGAAGAGTCCAGCACTATTGAAAGCATCTCGAGGATTGTGATGCTTGCTGAGGCCTTATTTGAGGTGAATCTCTTGATCAAGTAGCTTTCCTTATGGCTAACCTGTTTTCCTTGCTTAGGTTTCAGCGGCACACAGCAGCCTTGGCTTTGTGTCTGTTCTCTGATTTGGGCTGTTCTTTTACCTACGAATCTCGAACCAGGGAAAAGCCGTGGACCAAGATGACGTCATCTTAAATTTGTTGCACAACATTTCCTCGTATAATTTAATTGGTTTTTGCTCTAATTTTATTGCAATCCCTCCCTATTATCATAAAAGAAGTATACAGATAGAGCTTGTGGGATGACGTGATTTTGAGAAAGGGAAAAAGTTGGATGAATCAAAACCTTAGTTTTCATCAGATCCCTTAATTCTCGTTCTTTTCAGACTAGAATCATATATTTTGCATGGATAAATATACAATTGGAAATCTTTTGTATGCTGTTAACCTATCCATCAAGTGTCCTAAAAAGTATGTGAACATTGTTGTACACTTTCTGTACCTTCAGATTTGTGTCCTATGGGTGTATTGTTCGTTGCCCCTTTCTTGGATTAAGACCGTTGGTGACATTTCATAAAAGCCTTATTATGCATTATTTCTATATTGCAACAATGCAAGTGCTCTAAAGTGTGATTAGAAGTGAAAGAATAATAGGATTGATGTTACACTCAATCTGCATATTTTCGCACTGTTTGCTAAAGCTTTCTTAGTTACACAACCGCTCATCCTGTTTAATATGCAATATTTACATTTTTACCTAGCAAATCTTTTCTGTATACATAATTTGATGGTTATGCTCTTTTTGTTCGTTCAATCTGTAGGTTTTGGATGAGATCCATCAGCAATCTTTGTCTCTTTCCCTCTCCGTGCTTTGTCTCCCAGCTCCAGATTTTGTTGTGAACTCATTTCCTGTCAAGAGCTACGAGAATTTGTATGTGACTGAAAGTGAACCAAGTGACGTTGAACAGTAAGTCTTCCCTATGTATAGTTTGCTAGCTTAATTTTGCTGGAATTCTCAAACCTATAAATGGGCATATAAGTTCTTTGTTCTTGAAACTTATTACTCTTGAAAGTTTCAACTTGGCCCATCCCAAAACAAAATTCCTTGCCCTGCTTCTGTGGCGTTTGTCATTGGTGGTGGTGCTGTTCCTATCTCAACATCTTCAATCTTATTATATTCATATCACTACTCATCCAGTGAGCAAATTGTTTCTTATTGTATAGTGCACAAGCATGATAGAAACAGTGCATGAAGCGTAAATGAATCTAATATGGTCGTGCTATACCTCTCTTTCTTGATCTTACACCCCTTAATGTGTTGATAGAAGATTCAGGACAACCCTAATCACAACCTTTGGAGGCTGTTCATTCTCCTAAACCCAGGCTATTGTCAGTTGATGAACTTTTGTAATGATCTGGGGAGGAATACTTTAATATGACAAAGAACTTTTGAATGTGACATCTCTTCAACGTATTTAGTTTAGGCATCTAATGTATCTAGATTCTTATCCGTTATGAAGGAAAGACATTGGTTAGTGACCTAAAGTATGTAAGTGCATAGCTGTCAAACCTGTGCTTCTCAGGTTACTTTTCAAAATGAAAAGGAATAGGAAAAGTCAAACCATTTAAATACTTCAAAGTAATCACACAGTATCCCTTCATTTGTGCCTATAAAAGCTCTGCATGTTCATTCTTGTTAGTCAACCAACATTGTAATCATATAGTACTAATTTAGTTATTTACTAACTTCAAGGGAGCAGCATATGGTGATTATGTTGTAGTTCTACTGGCATATTTATTCAAGTAGCCGTTGCCAACTAATAAGCTTTGTCTGTGTTTTAATCAATAGGTGTCACATTTGTTTGGCGGAGTACGAAGAAGGGGATAAGATCAGAGTTCTTCCTTGCCACCATGAATATCACATGTCCTGCGTCGATAAATGGCTTAAAGAGATCCATGGGTACACTTCCGCTTTATTATTATTATTATTATCATTTCCTTGTTTATTATTCTAATTCCATGAGCTTAAGACTCAGTTTTCAGCTAGGGTTTATGAATTTCCTTTCTTGAGAACTCGAGTGTTCTCATTTTCGGGAAATCTTATTGTATTTTTGTTTTTCCTCTCTGCTGCTGCTGCTTCTGCTGCACTTCCAGAGTATGTCCACTTTGCAGATACAATGTTTGTGATGGTGTCACCCAAGCTTCAACATCAGCTTCTGAAACTCAACATCAATGATATGCAAGTTTGCATATGTTGTACATAGTTGTAAATATCTAGTACCATAGGATGATGATTTGTAGAGATGATTGTGTTGTTACCTTTTCTTTTGTATTCTACCTTATATTTCTGTTTTGAACTTTATACATGTATCACAAGTGCCATACATCTGCATTGTTTCTTGTAATCTTGTACACTAAATGATGCGACACACCTATGGCGAGAAGTCGAGTAAACATTGTGCTAGATCACAATGCGACTTCTGGTTATCGGTGTGTTGTATACAAGTGTTTCTCTCCCTCTGTATAAGCTTTTCTTGGAAATGACATTAGTGTCTGAGAAATGGGGAGATGTAACAAGTGAAAACTAATGCAGGTACTTGGCAAGCTGTGAAAAATGTACTACTGTTCCATTAAACTCATTTCTAAAGTTGAAAAACTACGATATTGAATTTAAATCTATCATACTGTTATTTGGGAGTCGGAACTCAATACCTGATGCAGGGGCTATTAATGCTCTTATCACAACTGGTATTTGTAGAGTGATTGTGAAGGGGTTATCTGTTCTCTGTATGTATGATGAACTGGTGAAAGTCATGCCTTCACTGTGTGTCTGCAAGTATTAGCATTTATACTGCTACTAGTATCACTAAATGCAGGAGTGGTGTTGTGCATTTTAAAAGTAGGAACCCACATTATATCTCAGAGCATGCCATGAGTGAATGGGAAGCCAAGAGAGAGATTTAGAGAGAGAGAGAGAGAGAGTTAGAGTTTCCATTGGGAATTGAAACCAACTCTTCCACTCTTTATTGCTACCCCGTTATGAAATTGTCTTACCATTCGTCCCACCTCTTTTGCACCATTTAAAGTTTTACCATTATTCACTGAGTCACTTCGACCCGATGATTCGAATATCAAAACTTTGTAATTTAGATACATTTTTCGTAGTGTTGCAGAGTAGCTCTTATTGCAGAAGACCATAAAATAATTGTCAGCAAATTACAACGTTTTGCGATCAGTGGGTCAAAGTGACCCAGTTACGGGTGAAAAAATCCAAATGGTGCTTAGAGATGGGACGGAGTGGTAGATCTTCCATGAGATAAATTAAGTTTTAGGTGCAGGAGCATGACAAAGTGGTGATTCAATTTCAGTCGAATATGACAATGTATTCACTTTATGTGAGCATGTGTGGTTTAGTTGATGAGAAGTGTCAGGATGAGTGCAACCGCTAATATTTACGGTACATTGACATGGTCACTAAATACCAGATGTTGCCTAGTGCGAGCAGTGGCATTTCTTAGCGGAGGATAAAAATCCTCAAAGGATTGGACTCAAAGATTGTCATGCTCGGCTAAGAGAGGATAACCTTCCTCGAGAATTGGACTCGAGGATTGTTATCATCTTTGTGTAGCGTCGATTGATTCAAATCAATGGGCCAATTATTTTATGTGCACAATAACCCTTTTTCTTTTTCTTATTTTATCTAGTGCTCTACGCAAATTACCAATCCTAGTTGGCTAATAGCTAGAGCGAGTTAATCCAATTGACAAGTATTATCATTAAGTGATCTTTTTCAATCCTGATAGTGTAATTAGAAGTCCTATTTGTCAACTTCAATTCTAGCACAATGCCACAATTCAATAGAGCAGAGCTAAATGGGGTTCAATTGAAGACATTGTTAAACGAGTTTTCGTTTTAATGTAAATATATAATATTTCACATTCATTCTTTCTTCAATAACACAAGAATTCTCAAGACTTTGTAGTAATTATTGGTCAAGTATGGCGTAACAAATCGTCTTATTCTTCAAGGTTGTTATTATTTTTCTTGAAACAAAAAGTTCCAAAATTTAATTTTTGGTTAAAAAGTTACATATAATTATAAAATCACATTTCTTTAGTAAGATATATAAAGTATAATTAAATGAACATTACTTAAACTGAACAAACAGTCAATTGAAAAAATAAACTGAGCAAACAGTCCAAAGACCAGCCCACGATCGAGCAACACAAAACAAACAAAAAGAACAGCATTCTTTGCAGAGTTTATCATCATGTTGTTCTCATAATCATGAAGCTGTAAGAATTGTAAAAATAATAAAATGTTGTTTTCACAATCATGAAGCTGTAACAATTAAAAAAAATAATAGTTTATGATTAATTAATTAATATAATGTACTTATATAGAGAGTGATTATTATAGCCTAAATTCAAATACTAGGTTAATGAAGGAATTATGTTTGTAGTAAACTATTGTAGTGAAAAGGGTAGTGAGCAGGTTATGCTATACAGCAGCATACCACACCACACCAGATTGCTGCCTAGCCAAGAAACCCATAGAGAAAGGGTAGGCCATAATTCTAAAGAGTTAAAAGCTAACAATAAATATTTACAACTAATCCAAAGTTTCAAAACAAATTGGATTATGGAACCACTTGCTAGTAGCACCAATTTAGGGTGTAATAAACTTAAATATTTGATATAGTAAGGAAATTATAGTGACCAAATAGGTGAAAGGTATTAAATGAAAACCCTAAATCATCCAACCCATCAAGAGTCGCTATCCTAAGGAGAGCATTATTTGATCTCCCATTTAGGGCAGCATTCAATATTGTGTCCCTTTTGTGTACCTAAAGATCTAGTACAACCTAGTATCTAATGTGCTCAATTTAGTCTTAAAACAAAGAGGTGAAAGAAAGTCACTCGAGCTGCCGACACCGACCCAAGCCACAATGACACTACCTGTTAAGGGTGAAACTCCCACCGAGCCACAAGGAGACCATCTGAGTGGAACTCCAACACTCTGACTGCTGTGACCCGAACGTACCAACTATGCAGACGTTTTTTATTGTAGCACATCATAGTTAAATAACGAAGTATATTGTGATAAAATCACCTGTATCTTATTTCATCGCCCTCATGAAATTGACATGGCCATGAAGTTAAGGACATTATAGTTGCCTGAATAAGTGTCGAATCTATTTAATGTCCAGCCAGTTCTGATTTCACTTTACTTGGAATCGGATTTGATGACACATAATATGAGAGAAAGATTTTCAAAAGCATATTAAACATCATTACAACTTCATAATTTTCATGCTCGTTGCGTCCATTCTTCTAGGAAAAGAACTACCAACTCTAGAGTAAATGTTTGGTGTTGTATCCCATTAACAAAATAACTTGTAAGATTAGAATTCGATTGTCGACTTCTCTTCTCGTTGTTTTGTTCTTGTCCTTGCATTGGTCGTTCCTCATGGGCTCGAACCAACCCAACTATAAAAACGAATTCTCTGTCGTATCACTATCTATCTAATCCACGAAAACATTGATTCTTTTACACCTATCCCACAATGTGTTTTATTGTCTTTCACAAGAGAGAAGTGAGCAAGTATTGCTGATGTTGTCATCAACTCCTCCTCCACATTTATAACAAAACCATCGACAACGCATGACCACTCCCACGTCCATCTCATTCTTCATCATCTTCTATGCTGCGTTTCCATTAAAATCCATTTTAATAAGTGCATGTTGACTTTTTCAAGACAGCCATTCTTATCTTCTTTAGAGGACATTTAGTCAAAGGCTTTTACAGTCCAAGACATTGTTAAAATTCAAACACAACATAGGTATACTGTCTCAAATTGTTTGTTCTGTTGATCTTGTTTCCACATATTTTGTGATGACCTTTTCATTTATACAATTATAAATTTATGTGTGCTTTCGGAGTATTAACATGATGTTACAATTTTATACAAATATTATAAAATTAAGTCTCCTTCTAATGAACTCGTGTTCATTGATACTATCATAAGAACGCGACGTGACATATTCGCACCCACAAATTTATTTTCGTTAAGGAAGTAGAAATCACACACAGTCTCTAAGATTTAAAGTCATAATAAATGTGTATCTCATGCTTTAATGAAATGAAATTTGTGACTGTGAGTATGCCACGTCACGTTTTCTTGATAGTATCAATTAACACGAGTTCGTGAGAACGGGATTCTAAAATTTTAAATCATTTTATAACTGAAATGGGCACTTTAAAATACATTAAGAGAATCAACATGACAACTGCACTTTGAAATTACAGATTCTGGTTCAACGAGCACGGAAATATCTGATTTCAGCCAATTTCGTTCGATAGCACACAAATTTCAGCTACTTATTTCAAGGGAATTAGAGGGAAGATTTGCTGCTAGAAATACTGATTGGATATGTTTTTGACATAACATAATATCACAATTCATTGGTAAGTGAATGCATTCAAATAACTGATAACAAAAAATCTACGATGTAAAAAAGGATCATGAAAATCTATAAGTTGTGACAAATTGAGGGAACTTTCAATTTAGTGCTATAATTTTCAGCAATTCTAAAAATACAAGTTCTATCTAAGCAAGTTTGTGTGCACTTCTCAAACACTTTGAGAAAAACCATAAACAAAAAGCCAAATCTCAACCAAACAACAACTAAAAGCAGACACGAAGACAAATATGGAAGCTCTCTTAATCCAAAACGGCTACAACTAAAACAGTTCCCCCATAACCATAACCCACACTTTTGTTAGACTAACTTCTCTATTAACCACCTCATTAGTCATTACCAAACAAAACCTAATCCTATCCTATTAACAAGACAATCTATTTTGACTTTTTCCCATTTTCTCCGCCAGATTTCACATTCTTAGCTTAACTGGAGCCTAA
Source organism: Linanthus parryae (assembly GCA_023055425.1). NCBI lineage: Eukaryota > Viridiplantae > Streptophyta > Magnoliopsida > Ericales > Polemoniaceae > Linanthus > Linanthus parryae. The sequence continues at coordinate 1,043,663 of JALGPY010000006.1, forward strand.
ATCCCTGTAATGTATAGTAATATTATTAAAAAGTGAGAATTTTTTCAACTTATAGATAGTGATTATTTGATTAACTATAATAAATATTGTTTATCTGAAAATCAATTTTGACTTTTACCCATTTTCTCCGCCGGATTTTATATTCTTAATTTAACTGAAACCCAAATCCCTATAATTTGTTATTTTGTGAGAAATCCCTATCATTTCCAGTTCTAGTAGCAACTCGACCCATTTCTAAGCCCATTTCCTAATTTCACCAAACGGTCATCGATTCATTAAATATCTGTATCGTCTTGAGAATCTAAAGAGATGTTCAAAAGAGGAAAACAATATTCAATCCCAAAATAATACGGTATGTGAATTCATCCATAACATTTTTCAATAATCATTGACAATAAACTTATTTTATGCAGGTTTCCTACGGTAAAACAATCTTGATTTTCCTATGGAAACTCTCATTTGAAAACTAGTTTCGTGCAACTAGGGTTGTAGCTCAAGTGGTAGAGCAGTGGAAGTCCCTGCCTGAGGTCAACGGTTGACGACAAAAAAATAATTTCTTAAGATTTTTTTTTTTTTTTTTTTTTTTTTTTACAAATGGGTAGTAGTTTAGGTGGTAAAACGTTTAAAAACTTCTGCATCAAGTCCTGGGTTCGAACCAGTAGACAACAAACAGATAAGTCTCAAAACAATAAACTAGTTTCAATCCACACCGGTGGTACCGAATAATTCCTCCAAACAGCATTCATTCCACGCATTCAATTCCCCACTGTACGAACCAAACCACCGATTGCAAAACCGGTTCTTCCCCGGGTCCCAAACCCGTATACTCTTAACCCGAAATAAGTCCACGCACATGCCCGGCACGTGTCCCTCCCTGTTCGGCGACTTAAATACACAGCGCCAACTAAAACCTTCCCTCCTCTTTCTCTCTCAATTCACATTTAACTCTCTCTGCAACACAACAGAGCTCGAGAGAGAGAGAGAATTCTCCAGTCATTCGACGTCGTTTCGATTTCTCCGTGAATATCGGAATCTCCACAGAGAGATCATGCCTCGCGTGATCTCACTCTCCGTCGTCCCTCCGCCGTTCTCCGCCGTAACTCCGCCGTACACCGCCAACGACCACCTCCACACGGACTCTCCCTCACCGTCACCGTCAACAACCTCCTCGCTGATGATACTCGTCATCGTCGTCGCCTCCGCCATCATCGTCTCCGCCTCTCTCTACCTCCTCCTCCGTCTCATCTCCAAGCACTGCAATCGCCGCCTCATCTCCGCCGCAAACGACGTCGTTGTACCAAACCCTAGGTCAAATCACGATCTGTGTATGAAGAATCGCTCAAACGATTTACTCACCTCTCTGCCGCTCTTCACCTTCGAATCGATCAACGGCGGCGTAATCGCCGGCGGCGATTGCGCCGTCTGCTTATCGAAGTTCGAGAGGAGTGATCAGTTACGGTTATTGCCTCTCTGTTGTCACGCCTTCCACGCGGAGTGTATCGATGCGTGGTTAACGGCCAATCAGACGTGTCCGTTGTGCAGGTCCACCGTAAGCCCTACCGAAGAGGATGTACTGAATAAAATCCTCCAAAACAATAACAACAACAATAACAGCTTCAGGATCCAAATCGGAAGCGTCAGTCGCCGGCGAGACTCAACAGAGCTTTCCGGCGACGGAGACGGACATAGATCGTACTCAATCGGCTCCTTCGAGTACATTGTCAACGACGGTGGCGGTTATGAAGTCGCCGTCGATTTTTCTCACCGGAGAAACATTTCCGTCGACAAGGACTCCGCCGCACCGGAAACGGCGGAGGAGATTCTCGCCGGCGAAGTCTCCGGCAGGAGCTGGCTGAGAGATTACGTGGACAGGCTCGCTTCGGTTTCGTCTCGAACGGTGTCGTTCCGAGGCTCCGGTAGGTTTTTCGGCGGGAGTAGTCGCCGGAGTGAGATGGTGGTGACGGATTTGGAGTCGAATCGTGCCGGAGAAGAGATTAGCGAGCTTTTCCGGTGGCTTTCAGGGGTTTGAGCCGGTAACTACATTTTCTCTCCTTGATGATGATTCCAGGTTTTTGCTAATTCCACTAGAGTTGCCTATAGAGTGGAATTAGCAAAAGAGCATTGGAATTGGTTTTCCACATTTACTACTGTTTTTGACTTTTTGTTAATGAAGTTTGGATAAGAGGTAAAAAACAAGTCAATTTGCTAAGTTTAGTGTTTAGATTTGTTCATTGATCATCTCTCCACTTTTGATTAGTGAAGCCAAATATCAAGGGTATATAAATACAAATTCTAGTTTTTGTCATTTTTTTAAACTATTTTAATCGTGCCTGTTTGATGGAACTGTATAGAATATGATTCTACATTCTATGTTTGGGTGTGTTTGAATGAGCTTAGATTAGAGACGAAACTTCATATAGTTGTGAAAATCCCGTATTCTGGTTTATCCGACTTCACGAAATCATATTATGCTTCGATTAGTTCGCAGACATTTCCGTCCACGGCGCACAGGTGACGCCAACTTACTAATGTGGCAAACTCGATTCCTCCAGATCCTGCAATGTGGCAAACTCGATTCCTCCAGATCCTGCTCTGACAAACCCGAACCTTGCTCTAGTAAAATTTTGTCCTGAGATCCTGAACTTTGAAATCTCATGAATTGATATTCGCTACCGAAACGGGGCAAATTAATTGAGATTATAATCTCAAAGTTTGCTTTAATTCATGTCATCAAAACCATTTATTAACTCTTAATTAGTTTATTTTATTTAGTGGTGCTAGATAAGTGTTTGAAGTCCATGGGTCTCCATAGTGTTTGATATTGTGAGATAAAATCTCTATGGTTACATCTAACATGTAGATTTGAATGAAACTTGTCATGTTTATGAGATTCCAGGTAGGGTGTTTTAGATTAGTTTAATTAGACCATGATGATACTACTACTTGGAGTAATTCCATTTGTGATTATAAAATGACAGCACATCATCCTCTTCCTCCTCTACCACCAACCAAATCGGTCTTAACATGGGACAAAGAAAGAAGGAATTAGCTAGGGATGGTCTCTTTGTTTGGTCATCTACATGTGGTCCAACTGACCAAAACTCAATTAAGACAAAGCCAAATCCCAAAGACCTTGGGCTTCTTCTTGTCTTCTTCAATGTCCTACAACATCCCATGTTTTAACCCTCCCCATTTACCCAAGTGGTCAAAGTTTAAGGTAAAAAGTACTTTCACCCTCTCAGGTCTGACACAAAGACACTTTCACCCCTTCGAGTGTGGGGAATGACACTTTTAACCCTTTAGTGTGTCAAACTTCATGACACTTATACCCTCTGATCGTGTCATTCCATATTTTAAGAGGTCAAATTTGTTCCAAAACTACTATCGGTGATGAAGTCACACACCTAGACTAGCGATGTCTCAGTTAGAGAGTGTAGGTTCTGAATTTTGGCACACTGAATTGGTGAAAGTGTCATTTCCCAAGCTAGAAGGTGTAAAAGTGTCTTTTAGCCCAAAGTCAGTCTCGAATAAGTTAGTACTAGTTGTTTGTCTAGAGGCACAAGTGGCCATAATCTGTAGTAATTTTTAGAAATCTTTTTCTGGTTATCCTAATTTTAAGAAGCCCTCTGGTCCGAGGTCTCTTACTCGAACGTGAAAGCTATCTTTCAAAGGTGTAATTACATTTTTAAGAAATGATTAATAGACACGCGACTGTGTCTGATCCGATGCCTAAAACTCGAGACTTGAAAGGCTGATTACCTCGGTTGATGCTAACATTATCTGTTACAAATGTCGCAATGATTACAATGTTACTATAGTAGTACTAAAATTATTCTAGTAACTAGAAATGCATAAACAAAAGAGGGAATAAAAAACAGGGTTTATCCCAAGTTCCGAAACATAGATAAAGCACTGTCCTTTTTATCTCTTAACTGTGTTTGAAGTGTTCTACACGCATTGCTGATTCAATCATAGTTAAATATCAGGGTTTAGGAAAGGATTCTTTTATGACGTGGAACTCGCAGCCACTATCCTTCAGATGTGCATTGAATAAAATCCCACTCAGAAAAGGAACTTATTTTGTTAATCATCGTCAAAAAATGTTAAAAAGCTGGAGGAAGACCCTGTTTAATAGTACTACTAAGTTATTCCAACACCCAGGAAAAGCATGAGGACTTCCTAGACAAAGCTTCTACATTCTGCAACTCCTTTTGTTATTTTTAAGAGTGACAACATTGACTTCCCCAACTAATTTCCATTCTTTTGAGGACTTGTTAATGAGAAGGCACTGATTCCATATATGCCCACACAAGCTTGGAATAACTTCTGATTTTCTTTCAGATTATTCACTGGGTGGGAGTGGAATATTTTTCATCATCATCTTTAATCTTGACTAAAAATACATTACCTAACACCAAATGCAAGCGAGACAAGGTCAGGCTTCACATGGTCGTTTATGTTAGGGCACCTGGTCAGTTCAGTGTGAGCAAGCTGGCTCAGACATCCACAGCTGAGTGAAAAAGGCCTGATGATGTGTCACAATTATAAGTTCTAACATTAATTGACCAAGTAACCTTCTCAAAATGCCTCGCGAGCTTGGGTAAAAAAACATGACACATAAAATGGGACCGAGGGGTAAGATTTAGTGCAGACATCGCACTCCAGTTCTATAATTGGAAATTTGTAACTGATACCCTAGTAACGGTCCCAAACAAGGCCCTCATTTTAGACCAAGAGATATCCTTGTAAAGAAGCATTGCAAAGAGGATTAGTTTTCTGTACAACATTCTCCTTTCCTCAAAGCTTCTGCAGCATAAAAAACGAAACAAAAACCATTCAGTTCATTTTAACCTGCCCATTCAAAAAAAATCCCCAAAACCTTTTCTTGTGCCAAGAAAACTCATATCAGCTACCACATTTGTAACCAGTAGCAAATAAAAAGAAACCAAACAACGAAAACATTCTCCAAACTGATCCTTCTTCCATGGGCTCTGCTGCAAGGAACACTCGTTCCACTGAAACACCCTCTCTTCTGCACAATCCCTTTACCAAGGTCTTCAAGAACAAACGAAGAGTTTGTTTGGCTAGAACTGAATAAAACACACCAATAATCCCCCTTATGGGTCCGAATCAATCCAACTCCAACCTCAGTATGTCTTATTCCTCACAAGCGAGATCGTCTTGTTGTTTAGAACGAGCACTTGTGAGAATGCATCGGACGGATCAAGGTGTTTTTTGTGGTGACACCCCGCCATATGGCCTGAAATGGTGCCAAAAGTTGGAAGTTCAACTCCGCAGTTTGGAGCAAAGACTTCTGTGAAGTCGTCTTCTGATGGATGGCAGTTTAGCTTGTTGTCTTTTGTGCAGTTGCCTTGGCATTGTTTTATGTACTGTAAGGCCATGCACCCGAGTCCTGGACTGTTGTTCAGTTCTGGAAGCTTCTGAGATGTTCTGTTTTTGTTGATGATGTCAACGAGATCGTTCGCTGTGTTTCCTGCTAGAGGGGAGAGGAAACTGATATTATGAGGAAGCTGTTAGAAAAACATTTCATATGGTTTACCGTTGAACCCATTTATTTATAAATTTTTATATGGTTGAAATAACAATATTTAGTGCGATGGAAGATTTATATTCTTTGTTATAACTAATGATGTAATGAACTTTGGGTAGTTTCTTACTAATCAAACTGCCCAAACCGACCAACCCAACTCAACACTGATCAAATTAGCTATTTTTTCATTAATTTAGTTTGGTTGTGGTTTGGAATGACACAAAAGCCGACTATATGGATTATTGGTTCATGGTTTTCCCCTCAAACCGAATCAATCTAAACCAACTCATATATATGTATAAATAAGTTATATATTCATATACATATATGTTCTGTATGTTATGAGAAATCGACACTTTTTGTGCATGTTTATAAAATATCTCACTGGAGAGATCGCAAATGACACAATTATCAGATATAGCTGTAGTATTTTAATTCTTTCAAATGTTTTAGTACTTTTTTTTTGGAGAAGAGATGTTTTAGTAGTTGATGTCTCCAGTTTGTATCAAGTAAAATAAGTGGAAAACCTTTTTTTTTTTTTTTTTATTTACTACCTGAAGCACAAATCTTCTTTCAATCAAGCATGACTATAATTGGAAGTTTTGGAAAAAAAAGTATCTGTGAAATGAAAATCGCAAAACCAAACCAAACAAAACCTTGTTTTAAGGTTTGGTTGGTTTGTAACCTATCATGGTCTGTTTTTGGTTTTGAATTCTTGTAAACCCATATAGTTGGTTTGGTTGCAGTTTGGATGAGAAATGGGTGGGTTGTTAATCACGCATACATGGAGCATACTACATCTCCTTCTCAGCAGATGATCTCTGTGAATGTGCATTTACAAGTCCTCAAGGTGACAAGGCTCTGCCCCTCACCGGGTATATACAATATATACACTAACAGCTTCTAACTTCAAAGATATCTTACCTAATGACATCAAGATGAGAAACCTGATGAAAATTACATGCGATTAAAAATAACAGTTGTCATGAAATGTTGTTTTTCCAGTTAAAGTCCCATTGTCTAACTGAAACTGGTAGCGTTGTTTTTCCGGTGAATCCACTCAGGATAACCCTTTAGGCCTTGTTTGAGGAAGAAATATGAAATGCAGGATATAAGGTATGAGGGAGTATTTGAATGAGGTAGGATACGGGTATATCCAACCTCAGTTTTGGGAGGAAATTTACCCTTTTCTCTCCTTACCTTGAGTCCCAATTTAATGGAGTATCTGAGTTAACAAAGGTAATATAACTGGATATATTCATATCTAAATCGAGTGCCCATGGATTTCCCTCAACAGGTTAGGGAAGTAGATGAGGTCATTTCCTATCTAAGATTCCGAAAATCTCTTATTCAATGGATTATACCTACTTTTTTCCTTCAAGGATCATGAAACTGTGGCCTATTTGTAGCTCTAAATGAGGAAGAAAAGAGCTTTTACTATTCTTGCTTAGCCAGTCGTTTAATAGACAACAAGTTCATCACCTAACACAAGAATAACCATTGTTACTCAGAACATGCCAAAATTCCCGTGAACCACAATCACAAAAAGCATACTCTTATTTGCTATCACTAATTACTAAATCTCCTCCATCTTCAAGCCAAACACAACAGTCACTATTCATCTAAAGGTCGGTCCACTAATTCAGTCTTTGCCCACACTAGGTTCATAAAGGTTGATCCCCAACTCTGAGAGCCCCCGACTCCCCTGTCATGGGAACAGGGGAGGAGGTAAATCGTAGAATCAGCCATTCAGAATCACGGTATATTTTCAGCTGTACTGCGGCATCTATAACAATCTATAACACATTCAGATTTCAGTCTACAGTCTATTTTCAGTTTTTGCTTGTCTTCTGATAATAATCATTGTGAGTGTCTAATCAAATGTGAAAGGCTGAAAGCTGATCAGGCTGTAGAATCTTTCTGTTTCCTCCATTTCGGCTCCCGTGTCAAAGCTGCTGTGCTCCACCTCCAAACCAATTGGCAATGAGAGGAGTGGCCCAAGTATCTTATTAGGCATAGGCGAAACAGACAGAGTCCCGATGTGGGACACACAACGAGTCTCAACATCCGGAACAGCACAAGAGTTCAGTTTTGGGAGGAAATTCACCCTTAATTCTCCTTATCTTGACAATCCAATTTCAACAGAGGTAATATAACTTGGTAGGTTCATATCTATATTCAGTCCCCATGGATTTTCCTCAACTGGTTAGAAAGTGGACTGAGGTCATTTTTCAAACTAAGATTGCAAAAATCTCTTATCCAATGGATTAACTTTAAGTTGTTGTTCCTTTCGTATGATTATATCTACTTTTTCCCTTCTAAGGATCACGAATCAGTGGCCTCGGTAGCTGTAAATGAGGAAGAACATAACTTTTACCATTATTGCTTAATACAAGAGTAACTGGTGTTACTCAAAATATGCTATGGGAATAGTGGAGGAGGTAAATCGCGGAATGTGCTTCAGCCAACTAAGGTGCCTGAGTTTCCAACTAATCAGTCTGAAAGGAGCTTGCGCCAAAATTCTAAGTTTTTGCTGAGAACAGGATACACTTCACTACTTCAGCACATGACAAGCATCTATTAACCAACATGCGACAACATCAAACATAAAAAAATAAACATATCTTGAGTTGTTCCTAGTTCATATCAAATGAATGGTCACAATCACAAACTTGTACTCCCTCCGTTCCTCCAGGTTCTTCACAAAATTATTTGGGTATTATTTGGCCCTAGCGATTTGGTTAGCAAAACAAAACAACAATTTGGTAATTTTTTGTGGTATCGTGGAGCAAAGTTTACTCTACGACACCATGAAAAGATAAAGCAAATTATTTCATCATTTTGCTGACCAAATCGTTAGGCTCAAATAATATCCAAATAATTTTGTGAAGAACCTGGAAGAACGGAGGGAGTATAGCACTTCAAAAAGAGGATAGATTTAAACCCTACACAAAACCATATCAGAAAAAATCATGGTATCTTGAGTTGTTCCCTAGCCAGTTCATATACAATGGAAAATGCATTCAAAGAAAATGAAGAAACAGTGAATGGTGAGAATTAGACATACCATGGTGGTGGTTTGAAGAGACGAGAGCAAGGAGGAACAAGGCAGAGAAAGCAATCAGCAGCTCAAAGCAATGTAGCAGCAGCAGCTTCTTCTTCAACATTATCAGTCACCTTCCTTCTCCTCTTTATGCCTCTGAAAAATGCAAGAGAGAGAGAGAGAACAGAGAGGAAAAGTGTGTGAGAAAGCCCTAAAAAAGATTCAATCAGCTGAGTGAAAAAGGGGGTCATCTTCTTCTTTAAAGATGGGAGTGGGGGTGTAAAAGTGTTTGTGGTCAAGAAAAAGAAGGGGGAATGGTCGCATAGATTAAGGACAAATTGTCCTAACTGGTGGACTGTGGACCCCTCACTAGCCGTTCCTCCAAAGTCACCCTCAAGAGCTTCAAAGTTCAAACACAACGGACATCAACTTATTTTTGATGAGCTTAAATAAGTTGAAATTATATTAACGTATTAGAATTAGTGGTAGAATGAAAGGCATTCACGAGCTATGAATACTTTTTTGTTTCAGTCTTTAAAGTCCAAAACACACACCTACACACTCTTTGGTTATCAGTTTAAAAAAGAAAATAACAAACAGCTCAATTGGCACGTACGTGTTTAAAAATAAAAAAAAAAAAAAAAACTGATTAAGAAACAATTGTTTTTTAATTATAAAAAACAGGCAAAAAAACAAACTGACGAAGGCATTGTAGTTGTATTATTATTTGGCTTTGCGTTGACAACCAAATCAAAAGGACCGAGTAGCTTCGCCGAAAAGGCTCAACGTAGAGGTCATTACTTGTTACTACTACGGTGTCAACTTCTTGAGGTTCTTTGGATGTTAGATAACTTGGGTCATGTGTTCATAGTCCAGAGACATTGAGGCTGTTTGAATGAGCTGAAATAAGTGAGATGTTGAACTTAAAAGCTCATTTAATTTGTGGTGTTTTAAATATATACTGCTTGAACAGGCAAAATCAAAATAGATTGTAATCAAATAACCTACATTAATCCAGCTCATTCGAACCTCACACACTTATTCTTCTGGGGAATAACAACCCGGGCTTATCCAAACAAGAGGAATACAAGAACGAGAAAAGTTCCCGGGACAACATTCATCAGTGAAAGCTCCTTAAACAAATGAAACATTCACCCCTATCTTCCTACAGTTTGTTATATGGATTCTACTTCTAACCACATCTTCATGTGTGTATCCTCAACATTGGAAGAAACCTAACAGAAGTAGTAGCAGCAGTGTACTCGTCACGCCATGGATTCATGGACAAGAAATAAAAAACATCCTCAAACAAAACTTCCTACTACACATCGTCAGAACTCAAAGAGACGTAATTCGATCATTGCTTCCTTTCTTTTAGGGGAATACCATGCCACCACTTTCCCAGATTGTAGGAGCCTCAGAGAGTAATTCAAACTGCATATCAAATCCTCCACGTGGATGCCTGGTCTCCCCGACTTGGCGTCCAGTAAAAACTTGGAATCCAACCGACACGTGATAGGCCCTGCAATCTGCAATGACAAAAACACAATCACCATTTCATCCTCCTTCCTTCAAGAGCCAACAACAACAAGAACAATTCTATCATAGGGAATGCCTCCAATGGACCTTCTCATTGGGAATTTGATTACTAGTTTTTACTATGCACGACATAATCAAGTTAACACCCTTCCTTGTTAAAACTTAATCTGGGATCTGGAATGTTAGTTGGCTTAGGTTTTTTCTTGGTTTTTTGGAGAAACCATGTTGCTTTTTCTTCCTCGGTTTTTGAAATAAAAAACCAGATTTTTATACTATCAAAAACCAAAAAACTAGCCCTAGTCACACAGCCTCAAAGTGGATGCAATTTGGATCATTAGTGGTTCATATTATGATCAAAGGCGCAAGAAAATGAAGACAGAGATGCAGGCAAAAACAAGTGTACCTGCTGTTGAAAGATTAGATTAAGCCTGGGAGCTGAGGATGGAGTGGTGTCTGCATTACTAACTGAAGTAGTACTACTCTTGAAGACCTTGAAGACACTTTCAGCCAAACCTGAAGCTGAAGAGATATCCAACCGAGCATCTAAGCGTGTGAGGTCTCCATAAGCCTTCCTGAATTTCCCATGCTGGTAAGTATAGCACAACGAACCGAATAAATCGGCACTGAAAGGGCTTCTTTTCTTTGAACTTGGAGGAAAACTGTCCACGATTCCTCCTTCCACATCAACAGCTGGTGAGCTCTCCTTACCTCCAATCCAGGCCGCACACACGCCACCTAGATGGTTCATCAGGAAAAGTAGGAAGTAATTCAGCACAGGAAATTCATAATACACACGAGAAGAAAAATGTAACTTAATCTAACAGCAAATAATTAAAGCGGTGATGGAATTGAGCAAGTAGGTCATCTAAATTTCTTTTACCAACCCCAAATTCCACTCAGATAGCAAACAGTGATCAATATTCCACGATTACACTGAAATAGACTGGAAGACAAAAAAGAAAACAATAGATGGCAATATAATGACAAACCTTCCACTGATGTTCAAATATATGCAACTACTCACCTACAAGCAAAGTAAACCTAAAATCATCAATGCTTGAAATGAAAGCTCCAAGGCCCCTAACAGATGAGCTCTAAAATGTCTTTTGTGTAACAGATACAGCAAAGTTGCTGAGGGAGAGAAGTTCTCTTTAAAACCAAGTTGTGAGTAACCACTGCGAATATGAGATGCCGTGAAGGAGTAAACCTCAACCTGATAAGACATTTGGAGAAAGCTTGTAAAACTTAAACAAGCTTCCCATGACTTAACTGTTGTTTGAAGTTCAATACTCCGCTTACTGGACAGTGCCCACGAAATATTGTTATGAATTCAGCTGTTAGGCCAAACTGCTCTTAGAAATCAATGTCTTCTCAAATGATTTGACGGGAGTCAGAAAATCGTTTGGATAAGAAGTTACTTTTACAATAACTACTTCAAAGCAACTAGGTATTTTTCAGTATAAGATTTGAGTTTTGAGTTTTGACAGATTTAGCATTTGAACAATCAAGTCTCATTGGTTTGCCCCTGATCTTTCGACTGTTTTTATTGCTATAGAGAGCAGACCTTTCTTATTGCCGTTTTTTGAGTCTTGACATAGGTGATTTGTCAAGTAATATACCTACCTTTTTCCTAACTAACATTACTTTGTCCAGTGTGGTTACTCAGCTTATGCCTGCTCCTTATCAACCATAATGTGGCTAAGTTTTAGTAATGCCATGTTGTTGGGCTCCAGAAATGCTAATTGAGTTGAAATGCTCTTGGACAAACAGTCAACAGCCCTGCTCTTATAACTTTGTTGAGGATTATTTTGTTACTTGCAAAGCAAAATATGATGGATTCTATCTGCAGTTGAAGCACAGCATCATGCTGATTCCAAAATGAATAGGGTTTACTCATCTCTCATACCATCAGCGTTCAAGTTCACCCCTTGCACTCATACATTGTGATGATTAAGTCGGGATAATGTGAAACCATTCTTTTTCTATCTACAGGCTAACAAAGTGAAGTTAGAGACCAATTCACTAAGACTTTGTTTTAGCAGAACTAAACATGGTCTTTTGTTTGCTTTGGAGCTCGATTACTTCTACAAAGTCACAGGACTCACTCATCATTTCAGCAGCCGTCTATCCACCAGGGCATGCTATGTATGTATGTTTGGAATTGAGGAAGCTCTGTTACAATATAGGCTAAACTAATTATATTCTTGTCCCACTCGTGACTCGTGTCTTTTCCTGCCACAACAATTAGGTGGTTCTGCTATAATGAATTCAGTGTCTTCGTTCTCTATTGCATTCCAACTGGGTTAATCAAGCGACCCTTGCAATTTATTTCATAGATTCTGAGAATTTTAGAGCAATTGGGGAGAACAACAACTATTCGTTTTTTATTTTCATGCGAGGTAGGTGGAATGTTGGTTTTAAGGCTCCTTTTTTGTGAGAATTAATAGAAAACGTGAAATGGATTTCTTATTCAAGATCTAACTAGTGAATACACATGAAATTCCCACAAAAACAACAAGATGCATAATACTAGAAGTTTTCTACTCAATTAAGACTAGGAGCCAAGGAGAACAGCATGAGGAGTTCAATAGGTAGACACTAAACACTATGAAGAGAGCTTTGATTATCGTTTATCAAGAACATTGGAGCCGACAACTGAGCAGTTTACTTTAAAATAATAACTAAAATGGCCCTACTATTAGTTGAAGGAGAGTTTGTGAAACAGAATAATTACCGATAACTGCAGACACTGCTGCATGGGGTTCTTTAAGACGAATATCATATGCAGGCCGCCTAAATCGACCTTTCTCAGTCTCAATGATCAGATCCTCTTTAGTCTCCCTCACCCTCCAAAGGTCCTTGCCTTTCTCATATGAAATGGCAGCTTTTGCACATAATCCAGGCATCAACGAAAGAGGTACCTCACCATTACTAGAATCAACTGCTTGAGGTTGGCCAGTGTTTTTATGTAAGCCAAAACGGTACCGTAATCCTGAGTCTGACACAAGGGAAGAGCAGTCTAACGATACCGATTCAGGAACTTCCCAATACTTCCCATCATGGTCAATGTAGAGCTCAGGCCATCCTGCCTCCATTGTGACATCATGATTGGCAAGCTGTAAGACCAAACAAAGAATAAAGAAACAGTTATCAAAAAAAAATCCTCTAAAAACTTAAGGAGAATAACCATACAGAGAAAGAAAAATTAACTAGGAGGGGAACAGTTTGAAGAAACTATATTCACATTTTGGTACAGACTTCAGAGACATTCAAAAGTAAAAAAGTCGTGTACATGCAAATGCCAGAAAACCTGCACTCACAGAGAGCGTCTTCCTGGTGTCAAATTTTGATGTCAGTTAACCAATCAATAGCATGTTGAAAAATTATTGGTTACGGAGAGCCTCTATTACGTTGTTAATCCGATTCTAACAATAGTAGCAAATAGACCAAAATAATGGTAAGCCTTCCACGTTGTCTCCCAATGAACAGGGTAGGTAAACTGAACAAATCCAAGCTAGCAACTGTTTCCACAAAATCGAAGATTGCAAAATTGTGAGCCTAGTAAGATGCCGGACTAGATAAATGACAAAATTGGAAGATCCATCTCATCAATCTGTACGTTCAAGTCCCTACAAAACAGTCTATCGTGTAAGAGGCTGTTTACGAGCAGGGGCGGAGGCAGCACTTGGCCTACTAAGGCACGTGCCCCACCCCTTTTTTAGAAAACAACACTTATAAACCTAGTATTTAGGAAAATATACAATTTTGCCTAGGTAAAACTACAAAAAGGCCCTACCCCTTCTTAAAACTACAAAAGGTCCTACCCTAATCGAAATCCTCCCTCCGCCCCTGTTTACGAGCAAAGCTGGAAGAGGTGTTCCCCACCATCAGGATCAGTCTTTGTGGTGTAGCTTTTCAGCCAATAGTTACCAAAATGCTAAACTTTAGGCCACTTAGCAAAGCCAGGTACTTTTCTCTAATTGTTTTCTCCTGGTAACTGAGGTTATCAGCATATATCAGTGAACCGGACATGCTTTACGAGATCGTACAAAATTACAATCTAAAAGTTAGTGACAACACAAGATAAAGTAGTTAACAGGCTAAATATAAGGAGGCTTTTGCATAGTTCACACACTAAAAGGCAACTGAATTATTGACTAGCTTACAAGAATCAGCATAAGATGTTAGAGTGACATCAAGTTCTTTAACTTATTAAACTTATATAACACATGAGAAACCAATTAAGATTTATAGGGAATTCAAGTGTTGAGATTCTCAAAATCATCTTAAAAGTGTCCAATTGGAGGTACATCGGCAGTACAAGAATAGCAGTAAAGGACCTAGATTGATATAGCTAAACAAAAATGTGGAGCTTCAATATTAAATCATACACACATAAGTTCACACTGTGGAAACCATTCCAGAATGAAAGACACTTGGATAATGTCAAAAAGTCTGGTAAAGAAATATTAGGGTCACAACTTACGAGCGATAACACCCTATGTAGTGACTCGACAACATTTTATCAACCAAACAAGTTTGAAGGCGCAACCTACAGCAACAGTTGAACATGCATTCTCACATGATAATCAATGTTAAAAAATTGAAGGAATATGAGAAACTAGTAAACTAGACTATTAGAGTCGCAAGGGACTACAATATGAATTCTCACTTTCATGGACACCAGTGACAATTTATAGCAATACTCGTAGCCACTTTTGAACTCAGTGGTAAATATTCCATGCCACAGACTGATTGGCATCCCGGGTCACCTAGCTTCGCCCCCATCACAATTGACAATATTCCCATCTGAGGCCCGTACTCGTGATATAAGGTTTATGCGGTGGAGTTATACAAATGAAGAAATTTATGAAGTTAATTTATACATGTCAACCATTATTCTATTCAGGTTTTGGTCTTAGTTTTATCTTATAACTACACAAAAAAACCACTGCAGTAGATAAGTTATATTCTGATATTATTAGGATTACTCGGAGATTATGGGTTTGTTACTGAAAACAAGGGTATACAAAAAAACAAAAAGGTAAATGATAAAGAACAGAGAGATCACAATGAACTTAAATTTTATTATGTTGAATGAAGAAGGTAGAGAGTTGGAGCTTAAGATCAATTGGGACAAGAAAGCAAAAACTAACCTGCATAATTTCCACCACAAGCTTTAGAACGATTGAGGAACATAGCAAGAAAAGTGAGAAATACTTGCCTTGTGAAATAACATGGCCCTGCTGCGCCGCCCCTTTCTCTCGCCCTGTGCTTCAGAGCTCAGTAATACGGAGGTAGAGTCAGTTAAAGCTATCTGTGAGCAAAGACCAAGTGAATAAAGGGACTTGTCCAGGATATGCTTCGCCGCATCTTTAAATGCAGGTAGCTCCAACTCATCAGTGCTTGCAAATTCTGATTTAATCTTCGAGAACAATTTCTTTGGGCGAAACTGACCCACTAGTCCAACCCACCTTTTCATAAGCAAAGATTAAGAATCAAAATTTAGAACCTCCCCTAAAATCGAGGCAAATTATAACTAAAATGGACATTTTGCATTTTGCCTGGTCATAAATGGAGCATCTTGATCCAATAGTGCTATGTGAAATAATGTGCAAGCCTTTTTAACACTCGTTTAGAGAGTTAAACTTGAGAGTGACCAATTATTTTTATTACCGAACAACTATTTTTAAGCAATGTTGATAACTTAAAGTTCAGGTAAAAATCAATGCTAGAAACAAGGAAGCCCACATCCTGTGGATGGCGAGAGAAAACTTTAGCCAAGTTTAGCAATGAGTTTGCCTATTTTTAAGTTTACATAACAAGATGCCTAATGTGTTGGAGTCTTATTTTCATGTATCCAGTATTTGTAGTTCCATGTTTCAATTAAATTTCATCCCAAGAAATACACATTCAAAACAGTTGAAGTGTCGAACTACCACCATTCATCACTACAAAGGTCCGACCTCAACTTCCCGTTTATGACACATCTACAGAGAGACGCACTTGAAGAACCTAAAATATGAGTTTTCATATATCTTCACATCATCCTAACATCAAGTGCAAGGCAATCTAACCAACTCGGTTTTCTCATATCCAACTACTAAAAATCAATCCTTGAAATATACAACCAGAACATGATAATTTAGGGTTACCCTAAACCCCTCAAGAACATAAGGAATTACCCTAAACCCATTTAACTGTTCCCATACATCTCCTCAACAACCAAACAGAAACCCCCAATGCAATCAAGCCATCTGGGTTTTCACACAAACTCTTCAAAACATGAAATTAAACTAATTTTACTAATTCGTACATCTTCTCAAGTGCCAAACAATGCAATCAATCCATCTGGGTTTTCTCCTATCCAACTACAAAAAATCAGTCCTTGAAATGCACAATCAGAACATGGAATTTGAGGGTTACCTTGAACCCCTCAAGAACACAAGGAATTACCCTAAACCCATTTATCTATTCCCACACATCTTCTCAAGGACCTCAAAACAGCAACCCCAATGCAATCAACCCATCTGGGTCTTCACATAAACTCTTCAAAACACTAAACCAATTTGTTCAATAATTCATACATCTTCTCAAGAGCAAAACAAAGAATGCAATGCAATGCCCATTTAACTACTAAAAATCAATCCTTGAAATGAACAACCAGAATATGGAATTTTAGGGTTACCCAATGTTAGGATCGACTCTATAGCAATTCAACAACGCAACGAAAAGCAAAACGAAAATAAAAGCACGAACAAGACACGACGGTTTACGTGGTTCACCAAATTGGCTACATCCACGGTCCACACCCACTTCACTATGATGAACGAATGAAAAGTACAATCAGATCTCTCAGTCTGTGTGTGATGTGATGCCCTAACCCTAGAGCTAAGTTAAATATATAGAGATAGCTAATACATGAATTGCTTGTAAGCCCCTCAACTTTAGACTAGGTTACAAAAACAGTCTTCACACATAACACCCAAACCCATCAAGAACATAAGGAATTACCCTAAACCCATTTCACAGTTCCCACACATCTCCTCAACAACCAAACACCAACCCCAATCCAATCAAGCCATCTGGGTATTCCCACAAACTCCTCAAAACACGAAATTTTAAACTAATTTTGTTAATAATTCATACATCTTCTCAAACAATACAATAAACCCATCTGGGTTTCATCCAATAAACTCTTTCAAAACATGAAAACATTCTACAAACAGGGTTTCTAATTTTGGGTGAGAAAGAAATGGAAGGTTACCAGTTGGCGAACTCATGCTTGAACAAGAGAGACTGAAGAGAGAAAGAACCCAGTTGTTCTTTGTGAGGAAGAGGAGGGGTGGGACTGAAACAGGGGATGATTCCCAGAGGGAAGCCATTTCCGAGCAGAGAGAGCTGCTGAATCCGCAGGGCTCGGCTTGCTCGAGTCCCGTCCAACGGGATTGGCCGGCCGGGGACGTACTTGGCCGAGCCTTCTAGTAGAGTCTGTGGGGTTGCAATGTTCAGGTCCCAGAAGGACGAGTCCATCGCCGTATCAAGATTCGCCATTTGAGAGAGTAGTTGGTGAAATGGGGGTTTTGTTTCTTCTCCTTATCTAACACTGTGTTTTTTTGAATTTCTCTTTTTTGTTTTGAATTGAAAAGGAAATGATAGAGGAGTTGAGGCTTGTTTGGTTTGTTCAGCTTTGAAGCAATTTGTTTCCTTCCTTTATTTTAGGGTTTGTTTTTTTTGAGAAATAGAAAACTTTATTAATGAACTAAATTATTACAGTCGTGGAAAGCTCTTTTAGCTAGATCGTGAGCTTTAGCAACATTACAACGCTTAACAAAGTGAAACGAACAATTCAGAAATAAACAAGATTTACGCCTAATATCCACTGTTTCGCCAAGGATTTGCGAGATATTCTTGTCTCCTCTTAGCACAAGGATCAGCTCTCTAGAGTCAGTGAAGATCTTGATATTGGTCAAACCTTTAGCGCGAAGCCACCGAAGAGCATGTAAGATCCCTCTGGTTTCGGCTTGTGAAGGGCTAGCAGCTGCAAAGATCGCATGCCCGATCCCGTAGGGAGGGGGGCATTGGACGTCCAAGCTACTGTACAGAAAGGGAGACCTTCTATCAAAGCGGCATCAACTTGAAAGATAACCTCGCCGTTGATTCATGGCGGAATAGTGATAATTCCATTTGGGTCCCAGCTAAGAAAGGATGGACTTCTGACGACATGGACCTTAGGGGGCATGGGGGAAGTAAGAAGGTGGGATTTGTTGATGGCAATGAAAAGATATTGATGGCTAAAAGGGACGTAGCATGGGAAAAAAACTTTGTTCTGTAAAGCTACTGCATTCCGGTGAAGCCATATGTACCAAAGGATGAGGGAGTACTTGACCTGGTCCTCATTAGAGACTGAAGTTCCTGCCCTAGTAGCTGACATATCCGAGACGGATGGACTTGTCAAAGAGAAGAAAAAGTGTTTGAGCTCGGAATCTTTCCAAATATCCCTAGAGCTCTGGCAATGCATAAAAAGGTGATCCTGAGTCTCGGCTAAGCAAGAGCACCGTGGGCATTCTGGATTGACAGAGAGGATATTTCTTCTCCTAAGATTTTTTCTTGTTGGCAGAATATCCCAAAAGATTTTCCAGGGAAAAGTAATAATCTTTGGCGGGAGCTGCAATTTTCTAAAAGTATTCCAGGAACAGAGATCGCGCGGGGTTAAACTACTGGAGAAAGTGGGGTCGTTGGTATTAAGGGCCAGCTGAAAGCTGATTTAAGTGAGAAGTGTCCTGAAGGATCCGACAACCACAATCTTTAATCATTCTGAATTGTATCATGAATGTAGACATTCAAGATTGACTTAATCTCTGTGGGAGAGAAGATGGTCTCAAGGACCGAGGAGTTCCATTCCTTTAGGTCCGGGACGACAAGATCTTGAACCGAGAGAATTGAGCGCAGGGGCGGGTCTTGAATGTGGCGCGAAGTTTCACATTCGAACCAGTGATCAGCGATTGGGTCAATATTGAACCCGTCCCCTATATTCCATCTTAAGTCGTCCAGAAGGAGCTCTTTCCCCCCCACATAATACTCTTCCAACCCCATGAGGAGGATTGTCCACTAGTCGCCTCCAGAAATTGATGTTTTTGACAGTATTTTCTTCGCAAAACCCTACTGCACAGAGAGAGGGGGTTGCAGTGAATTCGGTTAGCAGTGTTTGCCAGAAGAGATTGATTGAACAACTTGAGATCTCTGAACCCCACTCCTCCCTGAGCGACTGGGGTGCACAATGAGTCCCATGCTTTCCAGTGGATACCTTTACCTCCTGCGTTCTTCCAGAGGAAGGTGGAGACAATGGTTTGAACTTTCCTGAAGAAAGAGGTCGGAAGCCTGAACACCGTGAAGATGTAAGTCGGGATCGCAAGGAGGCAAGATCTTATCAAAGTGCAACGGCCTGCAAAACTAAGAGACCCCCGTTTTCAGATTTTCAGCATAGCCAGGAACCTATCGATAATACCTTTGAAGATGACCGATTTAGGGAGAGAGAAATCGAGGAATGAACCCAAGTAAGTTCCCACTTTCTGGACGACCGGCATATCAAATAAGTTTGTTTGATTTGGTAGCTTTGAGTGTCACTGAAAACATTTTGTTCACAGATAGGTAAACCAACTTGAGAAAATCCAGGTTGTCTCGCTCCAAAAAACTCGAGCAAACTAGCTCGTACTACCTCCGTTTCTTCTCTATCACACCAGTTTGACTTTTACCACTATTCACTGGCTCACTTTGACCCGGTAATTTGGATAGCATAATGATGTAATTTTTTGATAATTTTTTCATAGTGTTGTAGAGTAAAAGTTGCTCTATAACACGGTAAAAAAATTATTACAAAATCGGATCGTTTTGCTATCCAAATCACCCGGTCAAAGTGACCAAGATACGAGTCAAAAAGTCAAACCGGTGCTATAGAGAAGAAACGGAGGTAGTAGTTAAGTAGTTTAATTGGTCGTCGTTGAATATTTACAAGTTCTAAGCTAAAATCTCTATACAAACACAAGGCTTGAATTCAAGACATCACACCCTCTAGAGCTGTTAGTGGGCCGGATGACTGCTAACCAACCGGAACCGGCCAGTTCAATGGGTGGATCGGCTCGGCCCGGCTCGGACCGAGGTGGTCTTCAACTGGCCAGTACCAGAGGGATAGTGGTTTGTCCCGGTCTCCAATTGGGGAATGAAAGACCGAACGGGGCCGACATAAATCACGCAACCAACCTATAATCACATAATGAATTGTATGTATATATACATGCACATGTAAATATATAAGTATAAATATAGTAATTCAAGTATATATTGCAGCTAGGGTGGTAGCTGAAGTGGTAGAGCATTGGAAGCCCCTGCATGAGGTCACGGGTTCAAGCCCGTTGATGACAAAACAATTTCTCAAAAAAAAAATATAAATAAAATCAAGTATATAAAGATATAAGTATAACGAAATAATAATAAGCCCACACATTAGGACCGGCCTGCTAGTCTAGTCCAGGTACGGGTCAGCCCGTACAGTTTGCAAGCTCTATACATCTCTAAGGTTAGAGAAAATAATAGTTCGTCCAGTAAGAATATCGCCACCCACACACATATCAAAAGACAGTACCAGCAATGTGAATGGAACCTAAGGGGCGGTCAGCACAGATTAACCATAACCGTAACCGTAACAGGGGCGGTCCACGGTCAAGCAGGCCGGTTACGGTTACAGTTACTGTTTTGACAGCTCATACAGCTGACCATTATCACATTTTAGGGAAATATGGGCTCAATCAGCTGCTGAATCTGAAAAGAAGTTAAAACTGCGGAGAAACGGAAAAAAGAATATAACAACAGTAGAATCGGCCCTTTGAGAAATTAATGGTGAAGAGAACAAGACATCATTCAACCAGAATACAACTACATGAAAGCAGAAGAGGCGACTTGAACCATGTCAATCCATCAGGAGGAGTGAAAAAATACAACTACGTTTTGTCCAGAAAAGCATGACGACAGACAATAAAAAGGCAGTTTCACAAACTAAACTCATCAAAAAGAAGCCCCCCGATTTATTAACTATCCCAGTTTTCAACTCATCGCCTCAAACTCATGACCCTCTTATGCAATTAAGTTAACTGGCCATCGGATGATTGTGGATGTACTCAATTGCAAGAGGACAGGAATCAATTTTGTCAGCTTCCTTGTCTGGTATGGCGAGCTTGAACTCGTCTTCCAATGCGATCACAATCTCCACAGTGTCTAAGCTGTCCAATCCTAGATCATTTTGAAAATGGGCCTCAGGTGTCACCTGTAAATAAAAAAGCATATGAAACCATATTTCTCTCTACATAGTCACCCCATGTACAACTGAGAAATAAAAAATATTCAGTAAACCACACAAGTACAATCTTGCAAAGTACATATCATTTTCTGCAAGTATTTTGACGACTGCCTTCAAAATTCAATTTTACGTAATTATGGACTAAAAGAGCTGGATCGTACTACAGGGTATAGGACATTTTAGCTCAATATTCTCAAACATATCCGGCGAATCAGTAAGAACCCAAGAAATTTGGTCAACATTGTTTCATAAATGAGATTATTCGGTGTCTCAATAGCTTTTCTCTGCCACAGTACTTGGTTCCCCTTCAGCATACAAGAGTTTAAAAGCATTCAATATTTACATGATTAGACTTCAAGCAGTCTTTACATATGAAATCAGATAATCAAATTGCAGAAGCTTTTTCATTAAGAAAGTTTGGACGCAGAACCTACAGACAGCAGTTCAGTAACGAAACTTCATATATACAAGGATGACACATACTTCTCTCGCCAAATAATCTTTCATACACTGGGGAAATCAATAATGCTTACTCCCTCTGTCACAAAATAAGTTAAATCTACAATATTACGAAAAGACTAACAAGTTGTAGCCAATTGATAACTGAGCATGTAGTAGTGCTTTTTGACCGGCACTTTCGATAAGATAACCTTTTATGAAATAAAGGTATTCACCTGTGAAATTCCGATAAGGTGAGTTCCTTGATTGCTTTAAGTGACGATTTGATCCACCCTAAAAACATCCTTCTTTCACTTCTCAGTTCCCCTCCTCATGTTGCCTTCCTGGGCTCCGATAAGTTCGGTAACCAAAGGAGATGACTTCGTAGTTCACAGACTCAACGCTCTTTCTTCTCTATTCTTTTTGTCTCCCTCCCTCTTTCCTTTATCATCCACAGTTACTCTCTTTCTCAATCTTTCTTCTGCACTTTCAACAAGTGAAGCAGACAGATTGCTTTAAAATGATAATCGGACCCATCAGATACCCCCTTTCTTCTCTATTCACTTCCTCACTCCATTATTTTCTTGGCTCCTCTCTCTTTCTCACAGTCCCGTCCAAATCTCTCAATACATAGTACTCTTCGACTCAACCTTGAATGTGGTAGCCAGAACATGGCATCATAACCATGTTCTTCAGTACTCTTGTACACAACCTCAACTTCCATAACCATGTTCTTCAGTACTCTTGTACACAACCTCAACTTCCATCAAATTACTATCTGACAAGGACTCATCCGAGGGCTTACCTGACTAATGTAAAAGAAAGCACTGATCTACATACTAAGACAAGACAGTGTTTTACTGTTCACACTAGTTGTGTTGTCTTAGATCTACGGCTGAGACTCTCTCAAATTACTCTATTCCTTTGCAAATTTCTGGGGTTTCATAGTGCTGACAGTTTGAATCGAAATTGAAGTTAAAAGAAGCGACTGATACCCGGACTACTGTTTGTTTCTGGTCTCAAATTTGGGGAATTTGGCGATTGGGCCCAAATTGAAAGAAGCGGGCGTTGCCTTTGGTCCCATGTGGTGAACTGGGTATGACTTTTGGGGATTTTGGATTGCATAGTGCCTCTGAGAATCGTTCTTACTTCTTCTCAATCACCACAGGGACCAAATAGAACACCCGAAGGTTGCTTAGGAAATAGGAATGTTCATGGATTGAGGTGGGATGTTCCTCTTCGCAATCATAATTTGGAGAATGTTGGTATGTGTCTATGAAAGAGGCTTCATTGCTGAGGAAAGTTCACAGAGCCATCAACTGAGATGGCCATTGTCTAAACAGAACCGTACGAACGAGGAAGTTCATACAAAATCGTGTAATTTTATTTACAGTATGTCGTGGTGACCAATTTTCTTCCACTGTGGGGGCTGCGTGCTGGGGTATTTCGTCATGTTTGGGTGGCAGTTTGGGACCTCATAATGTTACATACTCAGCAATCACATATGCCACGGTTCACTGACTTATTACGCGGTGTCGACAACATGAATCATTTCCTATGCCTATGCCCTGAGTTAACGACGTTTTATTTTAGCATTCGTCCGGTAATGTCAGTGTTCTACCTTTAATTTCAAGAATGAAAATTTCCAGTAGCTGTTTATATCTGTATACTAATACTCCATGAACTTGCTCATGGTTTTTCTTTCACAATTATTTGACTATTGGAGCGGATGGCACTTGAGGCGATGGAAACTAAACCGATAAGGCTCTGTATATGTTCTCTGTAGCCTACAGTCAAATCCGCTCAACTATGAGTTCCTTGAACCACACATTTAGTAACCGAGAAAATGAAGGCACCAATTTGATCACTTCTATTATTTTCTTGATGGAATTAAGCATGGCTAAACTGATAAGGCTCTGTATATATTTTGTGGTATAGGTTGTATTGCGGGTGACGTTAGAAATTTTTACGATTCTAAAACAACAGCTAATTGGATTCGCACATGTCCCGGGTTTACAGAATTTATAGCTTGGTCGGTAGCAGATGGATTACTAGAGGCTGCAGTTAAATGATCTAGTGATTTGCTGTATTATCTAATGAACCAAAGGGCTCTTAAGGCGAAGTTATTCCTGAAATTTGGTTGCTCTCTATGCTGACCTTGAATTCTGAGATATTGAATAGAATGTTTTGAATGTGAATGCCATATGTCCAAATTGTGGTTGTTAATTTATTTGTTTCACTGACCGTAACTGTTAGGATAAGCATGGACGTCTTCTACTTTTCTGTGGTTCAACTTCAACGTAGAAAATTAGTGGTGAAGTCTGCGAGTGTAAGAATTGGCATTGTGTTCTGTCATATGATATCTCTTAATTGAAGCATATTTCATTTGCAGATTTCCTGCCTGGGTACTTTCCTGATTCTAACTACATAAGCATTATTACAAAACTCTATATATCTATAAGTTCCACGGCAAATTTCAAATTGTGCCAAGACGATTAGCAAATATTTTCAGTTGCTATTTAGTTTCAAGTGAAAGTAGGATGGATCACCAGCTCGCATTAGTTAATGACATGGCAATGTGGATCACCAGATGCTATTTAGTTCGGAAAGTATTCGGCTGTGTCTTTTGAGTTTAAAAGAAATATGACACAATACGATACAGGGCCAATGCTAGAAAGCTCTGTGTTCACCAGAATTGATTTAACTCCTTTTGACCTTTAGTTTAGCTATTTTGATTCGTAACTGATATACTCTATCATTTGGTTGCTTTTGCAGGACAGTAGCAAAGTGCCGAAATGGAGAAATGAATACAGAATCAAGACCTGAGGTTTGCATGATAGTAGTAAAACATAACTATTACTAGGAGAAACATGTGAAAAGCAGAAGAAATATTTAAAAGTTAGCTTTGTGAAACTGGCTCTTCTATTATTTCTTGCGGTTTCTAATACACAATTAAATTCTGAGTATTGGTTTGGCGTAAACAACTTGATTAACATATCAGATTGACAATTTAGGCTACAGATGCCCAATGCTTTTCAGGTTTGAAGCTATTGGCAGATGTGAAGAATATGAAGCTGAATCTTCAAATAGCATTTCAGTAGTCAACATTTGATTTTTTTTAATTGGAATACTTATAGCTCAATTGAGTTGTGCAAGAGTCGAACATGTTCTTTTCTACTTCTAGCAGAAAAGGAATTTACATTTTGTTTTCAAATTTGAAGAACATTGATCAAGATTTCATTAACGGAGGATGTCGAGCATTAGGCTTTGACTTCATTATTCCTGATAGACTAACTAAGTATATTGATAATTTCTTTTTGGCGGTGCCTCGGGCACGAGCATTACGATAGTTTATAGTAATACAAGTTTGTGAAAGTTGAGTAGCTGGTACTGGACAAGGTTGCAAAAGTTCTCCTTGACTATACTCTTGTAACCGCTAAGGCTCCGTTTGGTTGGTGGCTGTAAAATGTTTTCCCTTGATTTGGTGTTTTGGTGCTGTTTGGTTGGAGGTAAAATATTTTCCTGTAAAATGTATTCCCTCAAATGATGTAAAATGATTTACACATTTCAAATTAGTAAGCCGGCACAACAACAACTCAGACTAACACTTTCACCACCAATAACCACCACTACCACCTACCTCCACCATGACCCATTACCGCCACCCACCCATCACTGCCACTGCTGTCACGGCCCACTTTTTTTGCAAATGTCAACCAAATACGAGAAAATAATTGCAGTGAAAACTTTTTCAAACAAAATATTTTCCCTTGTAAAACATTTTACTGCCAGCCAAACAGAGCCTAATTGTATCAAATCATTCTCTTAATATTTTCCCTTGTAAAACATTCTACTGCCAACCAAACAGAGCCTAATTGTATCAAATCATTCTCTTACTGGCTCAGGGGCCTAATAAATAAATAATGACCGAATGAGGTTGCGAAATGCATCTAAACACGGCAAAAACCCTAATTAGCAGACCTAGGGTTTACTCATTATTCATCTAGTGGGCAAATATACATCGAAATCACAAACAAAAATGCACATTTCATACAAATAATGCAAATTACTCCAACTACTACTAACCTGTCAAATCTCAGCTCAATTCAGTGTAAAAAAACTACAATTTTTGTCCGATGTTTATTGAACTATGGAATGCGATGGAGGAGGAAAGAGATGGTAACTGACCTTGGAAGGATCGGCGATTTTGGGGAAGCTTTTGACGACATCGAGGACTCTGTCGACGACGGCCTCCTTGGTGAGGTGATCGTCGTGAGAGGAAAACGATCGGGCGGTGTTGCAGAGGCTCGATTTGGATCCGTTTAGGGTTAGGGTTTGAACAACTGGAACTCGGACGTGACGAAGCATAGCACTTCTCATAGCCGACGCCATCTCTCTCTCTTGCTCTCTGTGTGGGGGAATGAATCGATCGACTACCGAATTAAGATGACGGACGGGTTTGGTACTTTGACACAGAGATCTACTACTCCCAATGACCACAAGGGGAGGTAAATGGAATTAACCCGAAATACAGAGTAAATGACGTGTCCGTACTCCAGTCCATACAGCACATGACACCTCAAGGTGACAGCACAGGTCGACCCGCGTGTCAAAATGGTCTAACCCGTGCAAAACATTGGTCAACCCGGCCCACGCATGGCCGCCTCTACCCCCACCCCGTGCACGGCCCACCCCATCACAACCAGCTCGTGGCACGCACGGGTCAAGTCCCTCCACGACTGAGCACGGCCCGCCCCCATCAAACCCAACTCATGGCACGCACGGGTCTAGTTTCTCCACCTTCCGACCCGGCCCGTACCCGGCCCGCTCCACACGGGTGCACAGCCCGCCCCCCGCCCGCTCTCCTTCAGTCCGTCTTTAACCCGGCACGGCATGGCCCGCTCTCACCTTGACAGCGGCATCCCAATGAGGTGTCAAAGTCACCTGCGTAACAGACTCGAATGAATAGTTTAGGTTAAACTCGCGGCCAGAAAATCTACGTCTCTCACACAAGCAAACATATTATCGAGGGGGGGGGGAGTGCAAGGCCCGTGTCCATAGTTGACAACCCGAGCACGAACTCTCACTCTAAATAGTATATCTCCGATTTTCTGAGATCTTCCTTTCACTCAATGTGTACTTATTTCCAGCTTCCAACGCTTATGGCTTTGCATGTCATGGTTCTCACCGTCTCACTGACATTTTCTTGTTGAATATCAACATGTTAGACTATTTTACACATTCTCTTCGTGCAGTCAATTAAATACGCGATGTAGTCATTCGTTGGGTCTTCACGATATTACGTTAAGCTTTTTGTGTTTGTTAGAAATATTGAATTATTGAGTCAAACAAGCTATTACGAGTCTGGGCAATTCAAAAGATCGATCTGATCCTTGAGCCCCACTACCTCATCCTGACGATATTAAATTATGTAAGTTGCAGGACGTGCCTCAGCCAATCAAGGTGCATGAGCTTGTCAACTAATCAGGCTGAAAGGAACTCGCACACAAATCTTCATATTTTTTCATGAGAACAAAATTTGAAACCCACACTCTAGGCCGTCAGCAGAGCTACTGCCACAACAGTCGAGATATTTGCCACATGTGGTATGCCCCGGTGCAGTATCTATAATAATTTTAAGTGAAACTAATAAACTTATCGATTGTTTTGCTAGCTTATCTATTTAATAAAACATCCCAGGTTTTCCGTTTGCAAACATGCATTGTTGGGCTACCTTCTAATGTTGGATTTGTTTTAATCTAACAACCAATATTTATCTCTCTCTCATTAATGTTAACAACTCTCTCACCTATCAGTATAATATAATAATTTGTGGTGGACCAATGATCTACCAACACCAAATTTGCTTACAATAGTATGGTTAATTATTTTTAAATTACATATTTGATTCAAAAAAGTAAGGCCAATCACATACACAGAGTAATTCCAAGGTACTGAGCGGTATCACGTTCACTGCGGCTCCGCCATCAACAAAAGTCCTCTTGAGTTCAACATCGTTGACCACTGTCGTCACGTACAACGGCCTCTGGTTAATCGCGTCCATTTTTTTGTCAGATTCATCGAATGTCATGATTAAACCATTCGATCGCGCAGCCTTGAAAACTCTGCCGTTCGAGGTGACCAATTCTTCAGCATAATCCTCTGCCACTCTTAAGATGGCCTTTACCATATCGTGCCTGCAACTGTTCGAGAAATTCATGTCATCAAAGAATTTCTCGAACTTGTTGGAGTTCTTCATGCGTTCAGCGCGTGAATCTTCAGTGTCTACACCATAGTCTTCTTTCTCACAGATTTCTGCAACCACTGGTATTTCTGCATCCGTGACCTCCTCAAGGTCTATGATTGAAATCATGGCTATCTCCTTTCCCTTGGGTTCCTTTTGTGCATGGGATGGCAAAGGGTTCTCGCGTACATCCTTCGATGGTTCGTCTATGACCAGCTGCCCTTCTTTGACTTTCCTGTCCACCAGCAATCTGAGCTTGTTGCATTCCCTTGTCCGGGTGCATGACTTGTCCATGGCATTCGCACCATCTGGGGTCCTGTAGTTGCTCTCTGGTGGGTTTATGCTCTAACGCGGGCATAATTCCATCTCTTCGCCAATTCTTACAAAGCATGATCGCGTCTTCGATCGAGCACAGCAGAGGCGGCGCCTCCCGGGACGCAGGTCGCTGCTGCTTGTGAGGGAACGATATTGCATTTACCTCCACGTCCCGTCCGCGCTTGTAACTGAATCTCCCGATCTTGAAGCCAGAGCTAGTTGGAGCACGGTCGTGAGTGTTCTTCTCCCTCATCTTCTCCACCAGCGGCTCCATGTTCCTGGTGCAGTCAATCAACTTCGAGAACATAGGCATATTCAGATTGATTAACATACCTTTTTATTCATCACGCATGCCCTGAAGGCATATTTCAACCAGACGGCACTCCAAGGACCTTGCCCTGAACTTCTTGATGAAGACGACCCCTTCCTAGTCATGCCTCTGGTACATGCGGGAGAGGTGGATAGTGGTGACTTTTGCTTCTACTGGGAGGAATTTGGTGTAGAATTTCTTCACCATGTCTTCGTCTAGACAGACCCTGCCTTGAGGGTTCTGTACCACTTGTATGGGAACCTGCCTGGTGTCAACCTGCCTTGAGGGTTCCTGAGACTTGGAGAATTCGCGCATCAGCAGCCTGATGTCAACTCCATGTGGACCCATTACATCAACGAACCTCATTACATGTTCGTGTGCATTCTCACTGACTTCATCGAACTTCTCCCATTTGGCCACCTTGTACCCAGCAGGATTGGGCACTAAGCATATATCCCGCGGGATGCGAGGCGCACTATCCACCTTTGGGATAACAGTGTCTGCGAAACTCTGACTCGCGATGATGTTGTCTATTCGCTGTTCCAGGGCTAAAATGCTGGCGGAGTACTTCCTCCGGAAGTTAATGACAGTGTCGTGACGAAGCCCGGGATGTAGGGCATATTTGGATCATAGGGAGGCGGAGGTGGGAGTGCATAACTCTCCTGAGCTCCGTTCGAGTGCGCGGGCAATACGGAGTGCATAAAAGGATTCCCGGTGGATGTCAGGGACGGGCCTGATTGAAGCCTTGACGCCTGGGGCATAGGGCCATTTGGCAGGAAAGCTTGCGGGTTTGGCAGGATGGGCGTGTGCACAACGGACGTGGCGGGTGCCCCTGATGGAGGCAACTGAGTTTCCGGTGATGGGACCAATGCTCCTTGGGCAGTGTCCTGAACAAGACCCCCCAAGATTGCCATGATCTGGGCAATCTGAACGGACTGAGCCTGAATGGATTCCGCATGGCTTTGAATTGTAGCTTGCAACGACTCTAAAGAGGGCCGATTTCCCGTAATTGTTTGAGTGTTTATGTTAGTGTTGGGGGTCTCTTCCCCTTGAGTGTCCTCCCTCAAAGGAGATTGGTTCCCCTCACGACGATTGGCTTCAAGAGACATGGTAGCTAGGTTGATTAGCTTAAAAAAGGTTGAAGGTGGATGGGTTCACGCCGGGTTCACCAAAATGTGTACAAGGAAAACCTCAATAGAGATCCAAGTGTACACCTCAAATAGGAGATTAGAACACGAGGAAGAATAAGGAGTGAGTAGGGAGAGAGTAAGCAAAGATAACTGCTCTTGGAAGTGAGACAATATACTAGCAAGAGATTGAAGTGTCTAAGAGCTTGCAATATAGGGCTAACGATCCTACATATAGTCGGGAAGTGATCGTTGTGAAGGGGGTTATTGCACCATAAACGGCGGCTTAATGATAGCCCCTGTAACGGCACGTTCAACCGCATATATAGGGACCGTTACGCACCTGCGCGCATATATCGGAGACCGTTATGAGATCGTCCGCATTTATGGGATACACGAGCCTTAAACCTCTCAGTCAGTTACCAGAGGTCGCGCGCGATCTTGGTTGTCGCTCTCGCGCGACGGGCCTTTCTCTAGCCTCCAAACCACAAGTCCCTACAAATCCCGTGTTGTTGGTACGCGAGGGTTCTGTCTCGCAACCCCCAAGCGCATAAGCATAGGTAGTTATCCGGTGTATATGGAGCACAACTAGGTGTGCTGGATGGCTGCCACGTGGCTATGATCTGTCTGTCTGGAAAACAACATCTACACACTCGTAGATAAAACGATATCCAAATAAAAACAGAAGTGGCAATTTCAAAGCTAAACAAGCTATAATGAGCCTAAGTAATTCAAAAGGTTGATCCGAACCCTTATAGCCCCCCACTCCCCCACCCCGACAACATTGAAGGATGTAAATTTCGGAACGTGCCTCAGCCGACCAGGGTGCCTGAGCTTGTCAACGGATCAGTCTAAAATGAACTCTCACACAAATCTTCAATTTTTTTTTGCTAAGAACAAAAGTCGAACTCCCCCACTCTAAGCCGTCAGCACAACTACCGCCACAACACTCGAGATCTTTGCCACCTGTAGTATCCCCCGGGGCGACGGCCTAAACAAGCAGTTTACAGATCTCAAGGTGAGGTATTTGTACTGATTAAAACCAACAAGGGCCAATGAGTGAAATAAATTTATGTTACTATTTTGAGTCCTTGACGATGCGTCTATTACAAAAATGTGTTGGACCTGCCTCGAGTGAATCCTCTTTCGAACCATTACGCGGACTCTCCTCTCTGGCAAAGCAGATCCCACCGGAGCTCACTTCAACCGCTCACCGGCGATCTCTCTCCGGCGAGATCTCGCGACTCCGGCGGCGTAGATCCGAGTGATGGCGCCTGTTTCAGCTCTCGCCAAGTACAAACTCGTCTTCTTGGGCGATCAGTCGGTCGGCAAAACCAGTATCATCACTCGATTCATGTACGACAAGTTCGATAACACTTATCAGGTATAGAGATCGCGTCTATGCTTTGTTTACTATGACCTAGAACAGTGATTCAGTGATTGCTTCCCGATCTGATTGTTCGTAGTTTGATTGTTTGGGATCGCTCATTGGTTGTAACGCATTTTTTTTCTAGTCTGTGATTTAGCTTCGTGGTCTTCTTTAATTGCTGGATCAAAATGATAGTGAGAGATTGAATACAAATTTGTCAAAATGCAGTGTTTTTGTTTAACAACATGCATATGCCTTCTTCAATTACTGGATCAAGCATTAGTTTGGGAAGACAGTTCAATTCTGGGAATGATTATGAAATTACTTGTTTGATTTAAACTATTGAAAGTAAAATTGGTGGGGGCGGTGTTCGAAACTGCCTATAGAATTCGTTTTGTTCAGCATTTCTCTGGCTTAGGCATTGTGATCTATGAATTGTAGTTGTGCAGTGGATCTTACAGAAGTCGTTAGTTTGCATGATCGCTGTGCTATAAAGTAAATCAAGTTGTCCTAAACATTGTAGTGGCCATTTTGTCTAGGAGGATCTTTCAGAACTTTTGTCCTAAAATTGGTGGGCCATCTGTAACATAACACCGCATCCTAGAGTACTGGAGAATTACACTTAGATCCCCAGACATCCAGTGTTCAAACTAACTATAGAAAATCATTTTCTTCAGTATTTCTGACTTAGGCATCGTGATCTTTGAATTGTAGTTGCCTAGTGGATCTTACGGAAGTCATTAACTTTGCATGATCGATGTGCTATAAGTAAATCAAGTTGTTCTAAACATTATAGTGGCCATTTTGTCTAGGAGGATTTTTCAGAACTTTTTGCTGCCAAGGAGAAACAGGCATTTAAGATTCTTCATCGTTGTGGTATCTATGATCCATCTGTTGTATTTCAATTGTACTCTCCCTCGGTCCCTCCCAATATTTTGGCCTCTTATTCCAAATTTTGGCTATCCCAAAATTTATGTCCGCTTTTTTTTAAGCTTATAAAATTGTAGTTTCTCTAATTTGCCCTTAAAAAGTAAGGGTGACATTATCAAACAGTTAAAAAGTGAAGGTATTCAGGTAAATGATAGGACAAAAAGTGAGTGGAAGTGTAATGATTACATGTGTCCTTAAATAGTTGGATTCTCCAAAGGGGACCAAAATACTGGGACAGAGGGAGTATCATTCTAATTAAATTGTGCGGTTATGAAAAATTTGAGCGTGATGCAACGGAATGTGAATAAGAGATTATGAGCTCTTTATTAAAACTAAAATAGAGGAGAAATATCATAATAATGTTCTCCATCGAAATGACTAACTATAGAAATAAGATGAGGCACAGAAGGTAATCCTTTTGCAGATTTATATTAGCCTGCTATATCTCATTAGCAGACTCAGAACATCCATGGCTCTCTCCCTTCAAACAACACTCCTAATATACGGTGGAGAGCCCTCATCTATTTTCTTGAGATTTCACCAAATAGAAGTCACGCAAACACCTAACTAATCTTCATCAGGTGCATGTCATCTTAATTGGTATCAAGATTATTTTAATGCTTTATAAAGGAATACTCGATAATTTATAACGATGTCAAAATATTCTTCCTCGTTTCTGCGTCTAAATACCTTGCTTACATATTATCTTTGTGTATTGCATTTTCATTATTGGATGTATTGTTAGCATTGCACGGATCAATATAGCAGCTATAGTTTGTTTGTTGCAACCACTACCAAATAGCATGTGTCAAAGCTTGTTGCTTCATTTATGCTATGACTGACATCTTTGCTCATACAACACTTATTTTCCTCTAAATACTTTTAAGAAGCTTTTTTGGGGGACTTTATATGGCTCCTTACAAACTTGTGCACTGTTTTCATGGATCAGGCTACTATTGGCATTGATTTTCTATCAAAGACTATGTACCTGGAAGATCGGACGGTTCGATTGCAGCTTTGGTAAGATGACACAATTATTCCTTTCATGAGTAACACAACATAATTTATGCACTATATTCCAATTGATTAGCCATTCAGTTGCTGAATTTCGGGACTGTATGATGTTTTCTTCCCTCTTTGAACTCTAAATGCTAAAGTACCCATGTTAGCGAAAACTCTATGATACTTGTCCTACAAGGCCATGTTTACCACATGTACTTTATTTAATTGTAATCCGTAGTTCCAACAAAAGCAAAGATATTTTAGACCATGATATATATTTTTTGTTAACACGTGTTTCATGTTTTGAAACATGCTAATATGAGGGGGAAAAGAATCATTACTTCATGCAAGAAAATGAAAGCAGGGAACATTTTCAAACTTTTTCGTGAAACGGAGCTCCAAGTACCTTCGTGGATGTTTATAATACATGAAACTTCATCCCTAATTCCCTTAAAGTCTTTCACAGTCGCTTACAAATGTTAGAGCATCTCCAATAGTATCGGGCAAAAATTATGTTATTTATGCCTAAAAACTGTCTTTTGTATTTTATATAGTATGTGTTTTGGTCTTGGACTCCAACACTATTAGCTAAAAGTTATGCAATTTAAATTTAAGAATATTTTTTTAACATTACATTTTTACCATACATGAGAAAGAGGGAGAGAAATTTTAGGAAAATGGTTATCATTATGTAGGAAACAAGCCGGAAGTGGTTGAGAAATATCAGGAAACATGTGCTTAAATTATTATTACATCACACAAATTCAAACTCTATCTACATGATCCTAAAATGTAGGGAAAAAATCAAGACACCGAGTGAGAAATTCTCGCCAAGTTTGGCGATTAAGATACAGATTTTATATTTTACATAACAAAATACATAGTCTATTGGACTTCATATTTCAATCAACTTATTTAAATTTTGTCTAAGAAAATGTGTTTAGCTAATCTATTGGAGATACTCTTAGTAGATGGAGTCCTATTGCATGTGCTGCATAATGAACGAGATTCCATACTGTTTAACAGGCCCTCCGAGAACCGCGAATTATTTTCGCTAATGTTGTTCAAATGATTATTCTTTGTTGATATTATTTACACATTCTTTAATGTTAGAGCACATTATCTGAGTTCTAAGTGTGTAACTTATCTATAGGGCCATTGGCTCAATGCATTTGTGCTGCTGGTTTAGTCCGAGAGAAATTATGCTACTTCTTCAAAGCATGTCTGCTTTCGTATTGTAGAAGGATTCTGAATTAATCATCTTTGTTATCGGAGGCTGATGCCAGCATAGCTGCATAGTTATGCTAGGATGATGAATTAGTTTTCCTTTTCATGTCCGCCAAGACAAAATCTCTTTCTAATGTGAAAATTCTCCTGATAGAAAGGACATCACCTTTATTTGTTTTGACTTGAGTCAGGATTCAATCAAGTGGATACAAGGAAAGGCAAATATGGTAATTTGTGCGTTGCTTATTTGTTGTTAATAGGTTGATATTTTATTGGATGGCGTCTTATCAAGTGATAAGATGGTAATTAGCAGTGATCCCCCCCACCCCCAAGCTGTAGTTTTCTGGTTTGGAAAAGGAAAGACAGTTGTGGCCCTCGTAAAAGTTATTAGTAATTGTTAATCGTTAATCCTGCCAGTTGCACTCGAATATTGGGGCAAAAGCGATTATACTTATCACATTTCCATTGCCAATCTGGACTCCAAATCAGCCACATATTGTACCGGCAATTTTAGATGTTCCACCAACATGACAACGTGTCAGAAATAAAATGAGTTGACTCACTTTCTACAAATCAGATGAACTCTCGGCCGCCAAGAGTGCCCAATAGTTTCATAGTATTACTATTTTGCTTAGCCGAAATGGGATGGAAAGAAAGCTCTGCAATTTTGGCAGAAGTTTCTTTGCTCTGCTAGCATCGTCAATTTGCTCCTCCGTGTGCGAATTTTCTGTAAGTTCCATTAGGGAAAAGGATGATAGTTTGCAACGATGGCCTGGCGCAAATTTTTTGTTGCAACAGAAACACAGCCCTTCAGCATGACGATTCTGTCACTCGTAATCCCAAGAACTAGATGGAATGGGCTGGCTCCTGGAAGTTTGATGAAAAAATGTGACTTTTGGCTGGGGTTGATGAGCTTGCATCTTGTTCCTCGTGTCTGTCCTAATTTGGATTCAAACTTCGTTGCTAGGCTCATGGCTTTGTAGACACTTATGGGTTTGTGTATGCGCACATCAGCTTCCCGATTCTCTTGTAAGCCAATTAGCTTTTCCTTAGCTTTTCCTCTGGCTGCTCTACGGATGGAATCGAGTTGCTGGCCATTATTGGTTAGGGCTTTGAGGGCAGCCACATGAGCTTTCAAGGCGTCAATAGCTTCAAGACGACTTGCTATGGCTGAAAGTTGGGCTGTGATTATGTCTAAAGTTTTGGAGAGGCGGGGATGTGTTAATTGGATTTGATCTGGTATTGGCGAGTGGGTTTGGTGGGTCTGTAGAGGAAGTGCGTGCAGTAACCATTTCAGATCAGATGGCTCTGATACCAAAATGATAGAAACAGAGAATTAAAGTGTCCGTATGGAGTGACAAGTCTCCCAATTTTTTCATACATACATTCAGTACATACCCTTGGATAATCCTGGGAGGATACTTAATGAAAACACAGGAAATAACTGCTTGGTAACTGCCTACTGCCTAATAGCTGATCTAAGTGATCAAAATTCTGGAATTACGAGATGAGTACCACGTGTGTGCCTTCTGGAATGCATACGTAGCTAATTCCTATCAGTTGTATTCTCAGTTTATGATAAGACAGTATTCATACTAATAGATCTTTTCGGTACTTGGGCTAGAGCTTGTGAACACAAACCCATCCATAAACTATTCTCGTTCAAATTCGGCTATAATTGTTTACTCAAAGTGCAATTGTCATTCACGGAAGAAAATGGAAGATAAGGAGGAACTACAGGTTAAACCGTGATTAATCGATAACCTAAGCAGGGCAAGAAGGTCTTGCCAATATGCATGCATGTGTTACATAATGTATGTGCGGCAAC
Organism: Linanthus parryae; assembly: GCA_023055425.1. Lineage (NCBI taxonomy): Eukaryota > Viridiplantae > Streptophyta > Magnoliopsida > Ericales > Polemoniaceae > Linanthus > Linanthus parryae. The sequence goes on from JALGPY010000006.1 coordinate 1,079,939, forward strand.
GTATTAAAAGAAGCATTAACTATCATAAACCGACCATCATCAGTGCTTTCATGTGATCTCAGGGGAGGTGCTCTTTTCTATTCTAATGTTCATATATCAGAAAGAAACTGCATTTGCGCTGAATACTTTCCAGGCTTACTTGTTGGTTCATTCTTGCTTGTTGCTGGAGTCATTTCCTAGCAGCTCAATCACAAACTTCCGTCTTCTTTCTCTTATGGGCCTTACATTCATGAGATTAAGTATCTAAAGAGGTTCAGATCTAAGTTTAAGGTTAATTTGGTTAAGTTTTCTGAGTCGGCTTTATTCAGAATATGTTGGTGCCTAGTGCCTACCATTTTCACTAAGGGTAGTGTGAATATTGTCTCCGGTCACTCAGTTCCTTTAATTTATATTTTAATAATCATGTGATGCCAGGGGCGGATCTAGGAATTTGATACAGTGGGGGCTAAACTAGAAAAAATCAGCAAAGTATGTGAAAATTCTTGATTTTGGAAATTGAGTGGGGGCTATAGTGAAAATTTTCTAGGACTAAACTGAAAAAAACTACCGAAAACAAGGGTAAAATAAGAATTTTTAAAAAGTGAGCGGGGGCTATAGCGGTGGATCTGCCCTTGTGTGATGCCTTATAACTGCGTTGCATTTTTTCTTGTTGAATCAGTTTGTGATCCAACCGCTTTCCAACCCTAACCAACCTCTGATTTGCTGTTTGATTTTTTCTTTGATGCCGTTTGTCTTGTTGGTCTTTGTGTGGAACATGTCTTAGTGACTTTGGTCATACCGGTCATATATGATCCGAATTTTGTGCCTTCAAATTGTTCAGTTGTATTTGAAGTGTACATCTTAGATAACATTACTTTTGGTGAATTTGCAGGGATACTGCTGGGCAAGAAAGGTTCAGGAGTCTTATTCCTAGCTACATTCGAGATTCCTCTGTCGCAGTTATTGTGTATGATGTTGCAAGTAGGCATTTTCTCCCTAATTTTTGCTTCTTGTTGTACTTCTTTCGCTAGTTTTATCATCTATTGAATGTTTGGGGATATGTGGAAAATGTGTATTTCAGTCAACTAACTTATTCTGCTCTGGTGCTTAGGCAGGCAATCTTTCCTGAACACTTCAAAGTGGATAGAAGAGGTTCGCACTGAGCGAGGCAGTGATGTCATTATTGTTCTTGTGGGGAACAAAACTGACCTTGTGGATAAGAGGTAAGCTGGACTGTAATCAGTTGCTTATAGTTCTGTTGGTTGATTATTACTGTTATGCACTATGTTACCTGAACTCGCTGAGAACGTCGTAGTACCGGCATCGACGCAATATGACTCGCATGCCGGTACGAGATATGGATCAGATCTGGTAGTATCTCTCCATTGCGGCTCCAAGATGAGCATTGTTGTCGTAAACGAAGTGACTCTCCTCGATTTGACTTGCTGTTGCAACTGGCAATCATCTAGCTTATGTCTTCAAACCGCCGTTTCCATTCTTGTTTTCTCGTTTTCCTGCCGTAGATCGTCTTCGTCATGGAGTCCGTAACCAGACAGCACAACTTATTAGTGAAAAGACCCTTAGATTTAACTTATTAGACGAGTAATGTACTAGAAAATAAGCTATACAGACATGTTTATGTTAGAAGTGGACATAAAATAAACATATATACTACTTCCTCCGTCCCAAAATGAGTGTCCTGCTGTTTGTTGCAACCATTTTGAGGTGATGATTTGACTAGCCAAATAATATATGAACGTGTTGATCTTTCCACATAATTGTAATCCTAACTCTACAACTCTATGAAAAGACCAATCAACATTCTGTATGGTAAAAAGGGCTTTGACTAGAGAAAATAAATGTAAACCCGTACATGTTTTAGTGTAGATACTGATATTTGGCATATGATTCCGACCAGGGGAACAGTTTGACCTTGATTACTTTTGACACACCGTACAGTGCTGCTCAGGCTTCCCTTCAAATGGCTTTCTTTTTTTCTGCTTCCCTTCAGAAAAAGCGATTCTTCCTAGGCGTTCCACATCATGCAGTTTGTTACTTTGTAACTTTTAGTTTTGTATATGAGGCTAAGATTTGGTGTAAATGGATAGTGGAAAAGATAGTGGTAGCTTATAAACATCTCACTCGTGAGTTAATTGCTGGCAAATTTCTCTGCTGCAACAAGCATACAGAGTGTAGACTCTATCTCATATTCTCTTTACCAATCTTATAGGGAAGTCTTGAGTGAGATTTAAACTGCATAAAATCATGATGAAGTGAACTAGGACATGGCTTTTTTATAATGCTTCTTTAGCAGTTCAAAGTCGCGAACATTTTTCATAATCTGCAATATACATGCATCTTATTCAGACTATTCAGTCTTAATTATTTCCCCGTCTTTTCTGTTGCCTTTTTAACTGAACAAATGGTTCCAAACTTCCAATATGCTTACAAGTTTAACTTACAAATGTCATGTTATGGTTTTTTTGCAGGCAAGTCTCAATAGAGGAGGCAGAAGCCAAAGCTCGTGACCTAAATGTTATGTTTATTGAAACTAGTGCAAAGGCTGGGTTCAATATTAAGGTAAACTATATAGGATCTTGTTGGTTTATCTCCTGGAGGAAAGAGAACAGCCACCTCCGTATAATGCTAGTGTCTAAACAGTGTGTAGGCTGCATCCATTCTCCTGCTATTTTCCTCACTTCCATCCAGACTATACCGTTGGGCGTTAACCACCGCAATACCTTACCGAAAAGCATCAAAGCCCAATTTCTTGTTATGATCAACTGACACCCTGCATTAGAATCTTGTCTGGAACACATTCTATCTGGTCATTACTTAATGAAAGAAGCTTACTGATTTCATTCATTGTTATACATCCATATTTGGGACACAAGTGAAAGTCCATATATATAATGATTTTACAAGTCTAAATTGGCAACTAAAGAAGTTAATGAACAATTAACATTCTTCAAAGTGTTATATCTCATTATCTTGAATGAGAGATTAGCAAAATTATCACTTTAGAATCTTCCCGTCCATCTCATTTTACACGGGAACCATTTTGGAAGCTGAAGTAAGGACATGTAAACTTACTATGGTGCTGCTTATAAAGATGGAGCACCTTAAGGCATGTTTGGTTTTCCTGACTACCTGGATTGGATTTGGACTGGATGGGATTGGGGGGATTTGATTGGATTGGTATAGTTGGTTTACACTATAAATGGTCCAATCAGCTAATCCCCTTATGTAGGAGGGGACTAGACTGGGTATTAAACAATAGTTTTTCACTATTTAGTACAAGGATTAGAAATTGTCCAAACTGACCAAACTAGTTTATCGACCAATGCCTGGGCCATAATTAGTCCAGTCCTTGCTAGTAGGGCTTATACTGAGAAACCAAACATGCCGTTGGGCCTTTTCTATTTGTGGAGTGAGTGTTACAATCAATGAGAGATGGTAAAACAATCAGTCAAGCACACAGAAACTTTTCGATGCTGCCTTATTGCCTAAAACCATTTTCAAAGTCGAAGTTACTATGTTAAAGATACTTTGGTGCCAGTGACTGGCTTGCCACTTGTTCTATGCTCATCGAGGCTCCCTGACTTTTCTACCTACATAATTATCTGTCATTAAGGCTCCATTTGGTTGGTGGTAAAATATTTTCCTGTAAAATATCTTCTCTTGTTTTGGTGTTTGGGTTCCTTTTGGTTGGTGGTAAAATATTTTCCTGTAAAATGTTCACTCAAATGATGTTAAATGATTTACACGTTTAAAATCCGTAAGCCATTTTTCGGAAAGTGAGGGAGCATGGAGACTCATACTAATACCTCCACCAAGTTCCACTACTACCGCCCGCCTCCACTGCGACCCACCTCCACCGCCACTGTCGTTACCGCCCACTGTTTTGGCATGTGTCAACCAAACACGAGAAAATGATTGCACAGAAACCTTTTTTCACAAAAAGTATTTTACGCGTAGAATATTTTCTTTTGTAAAACATCTTACTGTCAACCAAACGGAGCCTAAACCGATAATAACTTCACGTTTCCTGTGGAAGGGGGGCATGTGGTATGTCTCTGTGAAGATATCGTAATAGCAAGGGTGTGTCTCATATAATCTCAGCGATCTTATTATTCACAGATTGTGTGCTTGGTTATTACTGTTATTAACCATCTCAATAATTATCATTTGAAGGCACTGTTCCGGAAGATTGCCGCAGCACTGCCGGGAATGGAAACTCTATCATCAGCGAAGCAAGAAGACATGGTTGATGTCAATCTCAAGTCTAGCAACCCAGGCGCAAATGCTTCACAATCGCAGTCGGGAGGATGTGCTTGTTAGTGATCCCTCATAGACGCTGCTGTAAAGCTCTTTCATCTTGATAAATCATATAGATTTTTGGTGGTTGTGAGGTTGTATTTGAATTGTCTCTTCATCCTGTTTAATCTTATTTGAGTGGTTCTTGTTGACCCGTAAAAGTAGTTATTAAGCAGACTTTCGTTTTTGTTAAAAGACACTTTTTTAGACATGTATTTTGATTCAGCTCTGTTAGTGGAATTTTGTTTTGGGATCTGTTAATGAATGAAATGACTTTGGTAGAGCAAAAATGCATGGCTGTTTGGGTCTCTTGGAGCAATAAGGTTTTGGCTCGGGCACCGTTGTTAGAGTGTAGTAGCAACTCATGTTGGGACAAGTGACGAGCCTCTTGTGACCTACAGCTCATGGTGAGAGCGGGCAGGGTCCGGGTCGTAGCAGCGCGAGAATGGAACGTGCTCTGATGGGGCGGGCCGTGCACTTGTTGAGGGGGGATGGCCATGTTTGTGCTGGTCATGCACGGTCCGGGGCGGGTTGGCTTAGGAGAGGATCATGGCCTGTGCGTGCCACCATGGCACGCGGGTCGGCCCGTATTGCCACCATGACCTACATCCTGTGTTTGATTCCTACTGAAGTCATCGTCATGGTGAGAGTTCTTGTTTGCGTGATGTGAGAGTTCATGTTTCTGCAATGTTTCTCTAAGAATCTTAATTTACAATGAAGTGAAAAACATTTTTGATGTCATAAGCGGGCTTCTAACCATTCAGCGCTTTGATTTCTTCAAGATGTCTGATGCTACGAGGTAGTTTGGGAAGTTAGTTTTTGGTTTTTCAGTCAAGGTTTTCCTGACTAAATGGTTGTGGTGATCTCCTCACTACAACTATAAATTCATAAAAACCTAAAAATTAAAAAACCAAAAGGCCACTTACGCAAAAGTTGGACCAAAAGACCACTCACATTCGACCAGTCCTAAAAATTCACTCGATCCCTTGAGACGCGAGGTTCGAGCTCGCAAACACACTGTTGAGATCATTCAAGCTTCACTCGTTTGGTATTAGAGAGTAGAAGATATACCAGTCAAGAAACTTCGAGTCGTTGTTGAGTTTAGTCTTCTCAACAGCAAGTCTGTCAACTCAAATTTTCTCAAACTGATTTACATTCCTAAGGGGTTCATCCAATTTTCACTTCAATTATAACAGCTGCATATTCTCCCGTCATAAAATAAATTATAAAATTATAAAATGAAATTCACTAGAAAGAGACATGTCACCAAAGACTTGTGTGTGTGTGTTAGTACAAAACGAAGGGCTTGTGTTTTAGGAACCAAAACTAACATAAGTCAAAATCAAATTGCTCCAGATATTCTGCATTGGCGGCTATTACCACTCCTACTCCTCCTAGACCTTTCTTCTCCCACAACGCCGCGATCCACAAAGCTCTCTCCCGATTTGAGTTCCTACGCGATCTCTCTATCGCCACTCAACTTCTGATTTCACTCCAGGGCTCGTCGCCATTTTCTGCATCAAACCATGCGAGGTAAACAATCCCTCCCCAGTTTCTGCCGATTTCTGTTTAATGGGTTTTGTTCAATTTCGGGTTTTTGTTAATGGGTTCTGCTTAATTTCCGATGAATCGCCCTTTTCGTTTCTGGGTTTTGCTTAATGTTGAAACCATAGTACTACCTCTGTTTCTTCTCTATCACACCGGTTTGACTTTTTGACTCGTATCTGGGTCACTTTGACCAGGTGATTTGGATAGCAAAACGATGCAATTTTTTGATAATTTTTTCGTAGTATTGTAGATTAAAAGTTGGTTGGATAGCAAAACGATGTAATTTGTTGATAATTTTTTCACCGTGTTATAAAGCAATTTTTACTCTACAATACCACGAAAAAATTATAAAAAAATTGCATCGTTTTATTACACAAATCACCGGGTCAAGTGACCTAGTAAATAGTGACAAAAGTCAAAATGGTGTGTTAGAGAAGAAACGGAGGTAGTAGGAAATTGTATTCACTAGGGTCTGAAATGGGGCTCTGGGGATTTCATCAGTGGTTAGTGTTAATTTTGACCTCTTTCAAGTAGGAGCAGTTCTATGATTCTATCACTTACTAGGCCTGTGAAGAGAAGTGTGAAATTGATTTTGGGTCTTTTTCAATTGGTTTAAGCTTTCCTCTAATTTGCAGTGCACATGCTATCATTCCACTGATTCCCATATATAAGGAAAAAATTCCAAAAGCAAGCAACCATGTTGACTCACTCACTAAAGACAGTTTTCGAATTAAACAATCATCTCCCATGTTCTCCGAAACTTCATTAAACTACAAACTCAGAGCTTTTAGGAACTAACTACTATAAATCTATAGTTATATACTAATTAGGGATCTTATTTCAATGACAACAGAATGTCTTTGCTGTAATTATACTGTAGACAACAGCGCAGCAATCAAGCCTTTCTTAGTATCAATCAACCTAGAAATGCTTTCAACTAACCGTGTCCTTAATATGACTTGAGACAAAATAATAATGCTTACCAACTTTTTTTTTTTTTTTTAAAAAAAAATTGTGAATTTCTCAATAGTACTCTGACTGTATGGCAAGAATTACCAACATAGTTGTGGTTCCTAAATGGTGGCTTCTTTAGACTGTGTATTTTGTCTTGTTAAATGATATTCCTGCACTGTGCTCTGCTACTGACACTGTATAACCTTCTTCGAAATTGAAAGGCTGAAATCTGGTAACCGTCCATTTGACATCAATTTCATATGATTGTTACCACGAGTATCGATGTGATGAACTATATTACTATGTAACATGAAAATGATGAGTAACTACGTTAACCATTACAAGTGTTCCAGAGCACTGGGAGTTCGGATTTTAAAGTAATTATGTATTTTAATTTCTTTTGATGAATAAGCTTTTTGTTACAACAGTAAACACGGCTTCTAGCTTATAGGGGATGTACGCTAGGGAGTTACATAAACAAGCAGTATAGAGCGCCAAAGCTGTAGGGCATTCTCCTGGATAGCCCTAATAGTTGCAAATCATGAAGATTCTCTCAAGGCTTTGTCCATCTCATCTTGTGTTTGGCGTCTTAGTAATGACGCCTCATGTAACTTAGAGATAAGACCCTCCGGCAAAAGACATGTCAAACAATTTTACTGAGCTAACCTGTTGAAACCTTAAAATCTTGAAATTGAGTTTGTCGACTAAGGTGTTATTCGTGGTTACTGGTTAGTCTAACATACTCCATGTAGCTAGCATGAAGTTATAATTCAAAGTCTGTATTTTGTTCAAGGTAATGCATCTGGAGAAAAAGCTCTTCTCTGAATCATAGGATTTCCACATGTGTAGAATCCTAGATATGGGCTGATTATTATGTAGTAATAAACCTAGTTGTCCGTTTCTCCTTTTTCCTTTCACCTGAATTCATGTTTTATGTTGTGTCTTCCTGCACTGTTTTGGCCATTAGTCCAAGAAACAGTACTAGTTCACAGAGTTTTGTAGTTTGTGTATTCCAAATTTCTATTGCTTCTACTAGTCCCAGATTGATATTTTCTTATGCTGTTCCACAAAGTTCCATTTATTATATTTCTTGCCACGGTTACCTCTTTTCCCCTGAGGAATCTACAAGTCATCTTATTGAGAGTTATTGAATCTTTCTCTTGAATGCCAGATCCAGTTGCTGAGGATGTATCATTATCCATAAACGAAGCAACTTCAAGTAACCAAGTACACCTCTTGAAGCTCAATCGCTGGCAATGGTGGGTTTTGGTGTCTATCAACATCCTTTTTCTTCTTGCTGGTCAAGCTGCTGCTGTTCTCCTCGGAAGATTCTACTACGCTCAGGGTGGAAACAGTACATGGTTGGCAACCCTTGTTCAAACCATTGGTTTCCCCATTCTTCTCATCCCATATTTCCTTCTTCCTTCCTCAAAAAACCATTCCATAGCTTCTTCTTCTTCTCCTTCCATAGCCAAAGTTTCCTTAATCTACCTCGTACTTGGAATAGTCATCGCTGGTGATAACATGCTTTACTCAATTGGGTTGCTATATCTCGCTGCCTCCACTTATTCTCTCATCTGCGCAACCCAATTGGCTTTCAACGCAGTTTTCTCCTACTTCATCAATTCCCAGAAGTTCACTGCTCTGATAATGAACTCTGTGGTTGTTCTCTCCATATCTGCTTCTCTCCTTGCAATAAACGATGATTCTGATAAGCCGAGTGGAGTCACCAAAGGGAAATACATCCTTGGGTTCTTGACCACACTTGGGGCTTCCGCGCTTTACGCGCTCTTGCTCTCCCTGATGCAGTTAACCTTCCAGAAAGTTCTGAAGAAAGAAACGTTCGCCGTGGTGTTGGAGATGCAGATCTTTACATCCCTTGCTGCCACCTGTGTTTCTACCATTGGTCTATTCGCGAGCGGGGAATGGAAGACTCTAGATACAGAAATGAGCGGATTTGGGAAAGGGAGAGTGGCTTATGTGATGACTCTGGTTTGGACAGCCGTGGCTTGGCAGGTTTGTTCTGTTGGCGTGGTGGGGTTGATCTTTGTGGTGTCTTCACTGTTCTCGAATGTTATTAGCACTCTTTCTTTGGCGCTCACTCCCATTGCTGCTGTCATTGTGTTCCATGATCCGATGAATGGGGTGAAGATCATTGCTTTGATTCTGGCTCTTTGGGGTTTTTCTACTTATATCTACCAGAACTATCTTGATGATGTCAAGGATAAGAAAGCTTCAAATGCAGGTCCATGAGCCCTCTCTTGTCTACCTGTATATACGATTGGATTACAGTTATAATCTTTTTGTGTGGTTTTTCATGGTTTTAGTTCGGCTATACTTAATTGCAATGGCATTAGTTGAGATCTTTTGTTTGATTTTGATACTCCCATATGGATATGTGTGGCTGTTTCTTACTATAAACTTGTTTTGAGGTCAGTTGCGCCGGGGCATAGCTCAGCTCGCGAAGGACATGAGTGGGTGATGTGGTGGCTGTTTGAATTATGTTTTCCTAAAAAAAAAAAAAAAGATGTTAATTTAGACAGACTCCTTTCAAGCTCATCAGTTGACAGTTCAAACACTCTGGTTGGTTGAGGCACATCCAGTGATTTTCCTCCGCTATATACAGGCTAGGAGAGTGGAGGGAGCTCAGGATTGGAGTTCAACCTTTTTTTATTTTAGGTCATCTCCATGATATGATGGTGGACATTGTTTTTGGAAAAAGCAGTCTTAAGTTTGGGCTTTTACCAAAATATATGGTGAGAGTTGAATGTTACCTAGAATGAATCATGAAGTTGATAGTGGGGTGGTAGTAGTGGGCTGGGTGGATGAAACAAAATGGAATGAAGCCTGCTGCCTACCAAGTACCAAATATAACTCCACTTTTGTTATTGGAGTTTAATGGAGACCATCTTCTTGGGATAGGAGCATGCCAATGAATAGTGTTGTGCTCTTGCTGACTCAAAAAATTATACTACGTACTTTCCTATGTATCTCCTAAAATCTTCTCTATCAGTACAACACCATAACAGATTAAAAAGTTATTGCTCCATTTTTGCTTACGATATTATCGGGTCAAAGTGACATGCGAATAGTGTAATGGGAAGATTCAGGAGAAACGGAGGTAGTATGAATTACGAGTTGCCCTATCAGATGAACAAATGGTATCGGTATAAAGACAGGAAAAAATAGAAACATGTTAAAAAATTATGTTTCAAAACAAAATCAGCAAATTGTTTGGTATGTGCAGAAAAATATTGTTTAAAGTTGAAATACAATTGGCAACACTATTAAATGTTAGTGTTAATTACTCTAACATCATTTGTACAGACAACGCCATACAGTTGGTTTTTTTATGTGAAGAAACATGTACTTGTTAATTTATGCATTTAATATGAGTACGAATGTGTTTAACAATAAAACTTGAGTTTTTTACCATGTATTTTTCAGTATGTTTTTGTTTTTAAAAATAGTAGGTATGTAGAAATCTACACTTCGTCCAAATCTTGAAAAACACTATTTTTAAACAGAAGTGTTTTGAAATCAGTGATACCAAACATGCAGTTAAATAGGTCACGTTTTATATTTTAACTCAAGTTGTTGCTTCTTTACTAGTAGTAGTAGGTCTTATGATTGAGATTTGACCAAACAAAGTCAACCTAAAGTTACAAAATGATTGTTTTCCTCACTTACCCACATCTTATGGAGTGTGAATGATTTGTGTTGCGATCATGTGGGTAGGCTTTCATTGCGGAACAAAATCAAAAACATGGTTTGATGTTAACTTTGTACCACTAGTACTCTTGTGTGTGAAATACAAATTTGTATTAGAAAAATCGATTTTGACCCGAAACTCTTATAAATAAAGACAAAGTTTGTACCCAAGTTGGGACCATTTAATTGAGCTTAAGTTGACTTAACCTCACATGCGGTATTAACATTAGTAAATTTCGTATTTAATTAAGGTAATCATTACACTTGATCTCAATAATTACTAGGAAGACTATAAAATGTACAAAGTACATACGAAGAGTTGTTAAAAAATACGCATGATTGAATGATCGTATATAATTATGTTCATTTAAAATGTAGCAATTTGTACGTGATTCCCTTTAATTTTAAATGAATATCAAATGTATAATAATGTGACACCAACACGGATGTATATCATTCACATTATCTGATTCCTCAGAACTATGTTGTTCTGAAGTATTGAAGTTGAATACTTCACCTATGTGAAAAATGAGATATAATGTGTTTTATTCCATTGCTTCGAGCTCTCTCAGCCAATGCCCTCAAGCTCTCGCGGTTGTTAGGTTGCATTAATGAGAGTCGAGAGAAAATAAATTCTAACTCGTATGAATACAAAATTATGTCATTTCATAATTATAAACTTGGATTTAAAGAATTTGTGTATACTGTGATAATCATTATGTTAAAACACATGAAAAGTCGATAAAAACGAACCCGCAACACAATTGCGAAAACTCGCAATTTTCTAACCAATACTCACAACACGTACTCATAATAAACTATCTGATAAATCTATATTATAAAATAGCATGGTTTAACAAACTTTTGAATTTTCAGCCGTTAGATTAAATCAACTCCATTTCCAACCATTAGATCTCACCTACTTATTACATCTCTAACTACCCACTCTCCTTGGACATGCCTAATTACCCACTCTCCTTGGACATCCCTAACTAATATGAGAGAGATTTTTCTCAATTACATCCCTAACTTGGAAGTATTTTTTTTTTATTTATTTATTTTTTCACCACATTTGTAAATATAATTTTTAAATAACACCTCTAAATTCATTTAAAAAAAACACCTCTAAATTTAAAAAATATCCAATTTAAGGATAGTGCCCTCGGGCACGGGTAATAGTCTAGTTTAATATAATAGACTTCACCCGATTCTGACGCGCTCCCTCTCTCTGTTGCACATGCTATCATTCCACTAATCTGCAAACTAGTTAAATTAATTAATTTGGAATCTAATTTTAAGGACCACATAATTCGTTTTCTGCAATTTATACTGTCAATTACAGCGCAATCATCAATCACTTATCTTAATTAATATTCAGTAATTAACTAAAAATGCTTTCAACTAACGGTCGCTCATTATTATTACTATATTATTATTTCAAAAAAAATCTAACCTCCTCATTATTATTACTATATTATTATTTTTATGAAAGTATTGGTATATTAGGGGCTACAAGCCCCAAAAGAGTTGTCTCAAACATTGTTACCTTTCCGCACTTTGATCAATTTTTTAATTTTGTGAAGTTGACATTAGATGAATTGTCTTCTTCAATCTTTTTCCAACAGCGTTATAAGAACTCTCAACCAATGTAAAAGATAAGACGATGTGTCCAATTGTCGCTAGTGATTACTATGCATGAGAGTCATCTTGACATCAAAGGTTATTTTCCGCTAATTCTCAATGGCATAGAATAAATGTTAACTTCGATTTAGACATATTGATTGTGTTTGTTAACACGTAATTCTAGTTGGATTACCTTTGCCTCATCCTCTAAACAAGTCCTAAATTTTAATACTGAAGCTACGAATTGACAATGACATTCGCCTATTCGGGTTTAATGCAATTTAGATGATCTTGTTTAGTAGTACATCTTACAATAAACAAATTCAATGTTGATACATGAACCGTTTTGAAGCACCTGGAGGAACGGAGGGAGTACATGTTACCGGAAAGGTAACGGGGTTGACGATTTTGTGAAAATCGACAAAACTTGACCACGTAGCTTATAGCCTACGGCGCTATTCTAACAACTATTGATGATCGAACAAAGATTTCTTTCATTAATCAATTCATTCGATAAAAAATAAACAAAGAGTACAAGTGTTTAAATAGAAATGCTAAACTTAACCCTAGACTCTAACGGGCTTGACAAGGCCCGATCATTATTTAAATAAATAATTAACGTAAATAACTAATTAACTCTAAATAAACAATTAAATAAACAATTCTAATAATCATAATAATAATGTTGACTTCTACGATACGCTTGACCCGTATCAACTCCCCCGCGGTTGAAAATCGCCTTGTCCTCAAGGCGGTCCGCGGCGATGGAACGACGGCGGTAAGCTTCGCGCGTCCTGGAAATTGGCGGGTCAGGAGGCCGAAAGTGAGCTTCTTCGTACTGTATTGGGTCGTCGTCGTAGTAGCTCTTGTAGCGTGTTTTGGACTTGGACTCAAAACTGTAATTATAAGTGGGCTCAACTGCTGAGTAATAATCACTTGGGTAATGTGGCCCAAAATCTGAATTGGACTCAAAAGTATACCCAGATTCATAAATGGGCATATTATTATATTGAAGCCCATTTGGAGAGTTCAGCCCATGCCCATGCCTTAGCCCAAACTACTTGCGAACCCTTGCTTCCTCTTCCTGCGGGAACGATCGTGACTGTGATGTGGGTTGTGCCTGAGGATGCGCCGACGGTTGAATCGGCTGGACTTGGGGCGGTGGGTTCGTCGGAATCTGCTGGGGAATGAACGGCGGAACCAGGGGCGGTTTCTTCGCCGGGTCCGGCGGTTTGGACGTATGAATCGTCGGTGGATCTGGTTGCTGGGTCTGGTTGGTCGCAGGAAACTGCGGTGGAGGTTCGGGATTGGCGAACTGTAACTCCGGTGAAGATCTCGGATCTGGTGGCTTCTTCGCAGTGGATTGCATTGTGGCGGTGGTCGCCGGCGTTGGGGAAGAAGGCCGGAGCAGCGGCAATGGTAGAGAAGGGGAAGTGGGTTCTCCGATCTGGGTTGTGGCGGCGAATGGTCTGAGCATCGCCGGTGGCTTCGTCGTTGGCGGCTGGTCTTGGAGAGCCACGAGCGCGGCTTGGGTGGCGGCTTGGGTGGTTTCCAGCGCCTCCACACGCTGCTCCAGTACGGCGATGGTGACTGGTAGTGTCCCTGTTGGTGATGGCGCTGGTAATACTTCAAGCTGCTGGACCCGTTCTTGTAAGGTGTCAACTGTGATTTGCAGGTTGGCTTGGCCGTCCTCCAAAGCTATTAGCCTGGTGTCGACGGCGGCGAATCGGGTATCAATCGAACATTGCAAATCCTGGACCGTAGTTTTCAGATCTGCGATTGCGGCGAGGATGAGTGCGAGGTCGCCAGACATTGCTTTTCACCAAGTTATTGGTGAAATTCAATGAAAGCACCAATTTGTTACCGAAAAGGTAACGGGGTTGACGATTTTGTGAAAATCGACAAAACTTGACCACGTAGCTTATAGCCTACGGCGCTATTCTAACAACTATTGATGATCGAACAAATATTTCTTTCATTAATCAATTCATTCGATAAAAAATAAACAAAGAGTACAAGTGTTTAAATAGAAATGCTAAACCTAACCCTAGACTCTAACGGGCTTGACAAGGCCCGATCATTATTTAAATAAATAATTAACGTAAATAACTAATTAACTCTAAATAAACAATTAAATAAACAATTATAATAATCATAATAATAATGTTGACATCTACGATACGCTTGACCCGTATCAGTACATCTTACAATAAACAAATTCAATGTTGATACATTAACCGTTGTAATCACATTACAACGGCTGGTGATGGTATGGCTTCAGTGACGGTGGTGGAGCGGTGGTGGTAACTATGCTGGTGATGGGAGTATGATGGTTTTCAGTTAACAAGCTTAACAGACATGTTCGGGTTTTTATTGATCCAGTATAATCCGCTCAATTAAGTGATTAATTTCAAACGAGTTGAACCCATTTATGCTTGTACCTGTTTATAACTGGCTCAACCTGCCCATTTGATAGGTCTAGCAGGGGCGGAGCCATGTTGGGGCACCGGGGGCACGTGCCCCCCCCCCCCCACCCCCCAACATTTCCCAGAGCCCCTAGGGTACCCCTATTTTTTAATTTTTTTTTGGAGTGTGCCCCTGTTTAAATATATTGGTGCCCCCTCTTAAATGCAAAATTCTTCTTGGTCGAGCGGTTAAGATCTTGCAATTTGAAGCTATTGGCCAGGGTTCGATTCTTGGCCCAAGTTATTTTGATTTTTTTTTTTTTTTATAAAGTTACATAATGACCTTATTCCTTTATTTTAGAATAAAGGTAAAAGATTCTATTACCTTCTAATTATTATTTTTGAAATATATTGTCTTTAATCATTACATTTAGTAACTTCTCGCCAAACAAAAAGGAAAAAGAAAAGAAAAACTTAGGAAGAAGGAATGACAAGGACGACGACGACGAACAACGCAGCTCCGCGTCCGCCCCCCTTCTGGCGTCGCTCAGCCTCCCTCCTACGTCGGCGTTTCTCGCCCTCCCGCCACCGGTCCGGCATCCCGCCACTGCTCCGTTCTTCTCATCTTCCGACGATCAATCGGTAAACCCTAGTCTCTAAAAGTCTAAATACTTCTTCTCAAATCTGAAATCTCATTGATCCTCCTTAGTTCTTAATTTCTAATTGTGAATATCCTCCAGTGTTCAATTTCGATTACTTTAAGAATTAGGAACTCCATTATGAAATTGTTGGTGTTCTTAAACAATTGACACTTAACTACCATGCAGTTTGACACTCCTGACACATGCAGTTCCAAAATTGACACTAAACTACCATGTAGTTTGACATTCCTGACACTTTGGTGCACACAGATTCAATATTGACACTTGAATGCATGCAGTATGCAATTTACCAACATCCCGCTCCAATTCGATGAATGCGTCGCTTGCAAATCAACTAAAGGCGTCATCGAAATTAGAGTTTGTTGTCGGTAATATACATACTGCGTGCGCTTAATTGTCAATTTTCAAACCGCGTGCACCAAAGTGTCAGAAATGTCAAAAATGCGTGCACTTAAGTGTTAGTTTTGAAACTATGTGCATCAAAGTGTCTGGAATGTCAAACTGCATGGTAGTTAAGTGTCAATCGTTCTATAAAATATTGAAATTGTTGGTTTCTTGATTATGAAAAAATATCCGAATTCAATATCAAAGTAACAATCAATCTCCGAATTCAATACCCGAGTCGCCTCTAGCCCTCTTTTTCACTGTAGAATATGCAGTGATGTTGATTCTAGGTCTGCCTCAAACCTTGTCTTCGTCTTGTCCGAAATCAGTTAATAATTTTTGGAAATTTCAGCATTGTTGTTGATTTGTGTTCCTGATTTTTATATTTCATGTGATATATATATATATGTATATATATACTGATTTGTATATGAAATTATAAAATTTCACACTTATAATTACCTTAGAAATTACGGTTCATAGTTTTTTTTAGATTTTGAACTCTATTATTGGATGAGTATAAATTGGGGCTTTTGATCACTTTGAGTCATATACAAGCTCTTTTGTTAGCAACTTTCGTCAGAAGAGTTGTGCCCCTTCGATGAAATCCTGGCTCCGCCACTGCAGGTCTAGTATTAGGAATTTCTTAGATCTAATTCCCGTTATTTTCGGCTTAATATTGTACTCCTATAAGTTGAACAAATTCATGGTACTTTTTTCTTTCTAATACCAACAACTCATTTGTCATTTTGTCTTATAGAAGTTTGTGATTAATTTCAGTTTCTCTTCGAACGATTGATTTTGTCTATATTTTAGAATTGAACGGAATAGTCCTCAATTGATTCCGGCGCTTAGTGTCAACAAAAATTGACTTTGTGTGAGATCTAACATGTGGGAAAATTTGTTTGTAAATTACTAGTTAAGTACTGTATCAGCTAGATTTTGGTATTAAGCGTAAACTTTGAGTCGGTTGAAATAAAGAAACTTATCCTATCCGACTTATACCGTGCTTACTTTAAAAATGTGTTACAGTAAAAGTGTAAGGTGAGCAAACTAGCGTACACAACATTGCTAACTCTTTACACTTCTATATGATTTGAAACTAGTGCATATCCGGTGTCCGAGGGCACGACCATCACAAAAGTAATTAATTCTTTAAATTTTAATAGCTAAAATTGTTTTATTACGAAGTATTTAGTTCTTAGGATATAGTGGGGATAATCTATTTCATGTCACATTTTGGGATGATTTATTCTCCATAACTTATTATATAGAAATTATATAGATGAGAATAAGATATTCCACATGTCACATTTATGGAGATAACTTATTTCCCATAACAGCTTATTTGATATGTAAATGTACCATGTGATAGTTTGGATGAGATAAGATTATTAGATGTTATACATTAATCATTCACATAATAACTTGTGTAATAATCTGTCTTATCCAAACAAGGTCCATGTAAACCGTAATGATAAGTTTATCGAAGTTAAAGTTTTATGCAGCAAGAAGTGAACCCTGCTAAAGGTGCAAATGAGCTTAGTTGAGGGTTTATTTGTTGAAGTTGAAGCGTCCATTTCCTCCTCCTCCATGTCTAATCCTTGTCATAGGAGAGAATAATTATATCAAAAAATTGAACTTTCATTTTTTTTCATTCGTACGCATGAACGTATCATGAGTCTTTGTGCAAATTTTCGAACATGAAGATGATATGTTTTTGTTTATTTGCAATGAACCTGTTTTTTAACTCGTCCACGTACACCATATTTCTTTCTTCTCTGTTAATTTGGTGGTGTGGCCAGAATCATTTTATTATTTGACAAGTCAGATAGTGACGGAGAGAAAACGAGCAATTGTTTTTATCTTTTTAAGGGTCATTGAGTATTTCTTGTGCTTTAATACTCATCATCATTCAAATAAAAAGTGGTTGGTGTTCTTTAAAATGGGCAACTATATCTAGTTTGTTTGTGTTTTTTCAAAGTAAAGGAAAGTCGTCAAGTGACCGTTAACTCTATTTCAGACTTGATTTTTGCCAATAAATATAGGACCTTCATAATGAAAAATAATATAGAAATAAAATAATGGAACAACTGTATCTTTTTTGTTTCGAAAATTATTATAATGAGGAAAAGAAAAAGGAAAATAACAATTACTACTACTTTTTCTTTTAAGTTTAATTAGTTTTTCTCTCATCATTTTTTTCTTTATCTTTTTCTTTATTATTTGATAAATTAGCAAACCACTCAGAGCAGGTTACCCAAATTGTGAATCAGGCCACCTACCCTCTTCATTCCCTTCCAAAAATCTCTCTAAAAAAAGAAAAATAATGTCAAATGACAATTATTTATTTTATTTAATAATTTTAGTAATAGCTTGCAAAATAAACTAAAAATGGATTCACATTGATTGTGACCAAAATGGAGGCATGAACAAGCTTTTGACTTTTGCGTGGCTTGTTGATGTCCAAGTTACTAGTAGTACTACTTCTTCTTACAACATGCCCTTTCATTTTCACGAACAACAGTGACTTCTTCAACTGTTCCTTCATTTTCACAAAAACCTTGTGATGTCTACCCTAGCTAGCTACAAATGGTCACACAAAAAGTAATTTTCCCTGTAGGGAAAGAATAGAGGAAGGAGAAACTAGAGAAGTTAAATTATAAATATACATAATTTTTAAAGGTTTAAAATGTTATTTTAAAATTTATAACACATATATGCATAAAATTTAACGAACAATAGCTATTTACATCAGAAATGAGAATTTAAGTACCTAATTACTTCATTTGCACAAAAAAGGTACCTAATTACTTCGGTTAAAAGTATAAATACTAAATATACACAGTGGTCAAATTAGGAATGGATGCAATTTGAATAAAATTTTTAGAAGAAAGTTCAGTAGCCAATAATAATACCACATATGAGAGTTGACCTCCCCAAAGGTGTGTGGTTGTCAAAACCCTTGTTATCATTTGATTTGAGAGATTTCTTTTACTAATAAGATTTTTGGTCAATAAATCAAAAGAGGGCATCGCACGCGCTACGCTACTCGACAAGAAAGTAGATTGCGGCGTTCGTACACGAAATCAGTCACACGATTCGTTAACAGATTATTTTGTATAGTGTCTGCCGCCTGCTGATATACTCTTT
Organism: Linanthus parryae; assembly: GCA_023055425.1. Classification (NCBI taxonomy): domain Eukaryota; kingdom Viridiplantae; phylum Streptophyta; class Magnoliopsida; order Ericales; family Polemoniaceae; genus Linanthus; species Linanthus parryae. The sequence goes on from JALGPY010000006.1 coordinate 1,098,675, forward strand.
TTGGCAAACAAGGAAGCAAGTTGTCGAGTTTGTTTGAAAGCAATCACACAATGATCTTCCGCGCAAAAGAAGAATCATTTGTCGCATCCGCATGTGAAGTAAACTGTCAGCTGACGCAATTCCTTCGACGACAGAAGAGTAAATTGTCATGTCGCGTCGGAATGACGACAGAAGAGTAAATTGTAATCGCGTTATTTGTTCGATTACACATATATCACTGCATAAAAAAATAGTTTGTCGAAACGTATGAACAATCGGCCGTCTACTTACATTATCTACAAGTAGATAAAATATGAACTACTTCGTATATTTATAGAAATCGAAGAACACTAGTTATAGTTTCATATTTCATATGTAGTTTTTGAAATTTACAAACTTTCACCAAAGAAAAGGAAAATACAATATTTGACAGGAAAGTCAACTCAAGTAAAAACCAAAACATTTTTATTTCTTCAAAAAAAAAATTTTTTTTAAAACAAAAAAACTAAACATTAACGGATGGGATATTTAGAATGCCAAAAATGCCCTCTTAAAAGTCATATATACGCGCATCATGTCCACAAGTCAAAAACAATATCAATACGGCAATACCTATTTGCTCAAAAAAACAATATAATATTATAATATCCCCTAACGGTTAAACGGAGGGGCTATTTAGACAAATCGACCGTACCAGGTTATTTCTTCCTAGAAAGGCGTACCACCGGATTGTTTGTGCACCTACTTTTTTGACCGTCCATGAAGATCTCCCGTCATCTTCACCGCCCGTTGGGTCCCACCAAATTCAATAGTGTTCTTTACTACTCTACCCTCTACTACTGCTCATCTGCCTCCATTAAGATACACACAACAAACACAATGTTGAATGTTGACAACTCCTCCTCATTGCTTTCTTTCTCTGCAACCCCTCCATTACCATCTTCAAGTCCGGTACCTAATTTTTCTACATTGATTGACAAGAATCATCGCATTCAATACCATTTTATTAGAATGGCATAAGTTATCTGATTTAAGTACTACCTCTGTTTCTTCTGTTTCAGTCTACTTCACGTTTTGCCACTAATCACAGTATCACTTTAACTCGGTAGTTTGATTTGTAAAACGATACAAGAATTTGATAATCTTTGCAAAAATGAAAAAAAAAAAATTAAAAAATTATATCGTAATGCTATCTAAATCACCGAGTCAAACTGACACAATTAACGGATTTAAAATTCAAAGTAAGACATTTCAGACGAAATGGAACTACTAAAGCTTTAGCAGTGTGAATGACTAGGAGGCAATAACAAAAAGAAAGTAAAAAAGAACCATCCATGAAGGGTGTTTGCGTAATTACAAGAACAAAACCAACCAGGACATTTCGCAATTACAGCAACAAAAACCAAAATGAGGAAAATATACGAAGGTTTTAGGAAATCTCTCACAGTATGTAACTATGTATGCAAAGAGAGAGAGGTTGAAACTAACAGAGAGCTAAAATAACAAGGGCAAAACCGTACTTTTCCAACACTCCCCCAATTGTTCTTGGTCAACCACACACAAATCGGAATCATCAGTAGTTCGAATTGACCCTCCCGAAATCGGCGAGCTTTCTCGATCTGTTCGCACAAAACGACGACGCATTCGACAGGTGAGGCTTCGCCGCCGGCAATCGAATCTCGCCGGAAACCGCCATCTCCGGCAACACTCCCTTGTTCCAGTGCCGATTCGGACTCGCCCTCACCAGCGGACTCAAACAGAAGTTAAACCCAGAAACGTTGTGACCGTTTGACCGGAACCCACCTCTCCTCGCCGTCGCCGTCGCCGGAACCGTCGCCGGCGCCGTCGCCGGAGCCGCCCTCTGCGGCGTCTTCTTCGACGCCTCCGACGAGTAGCCGCTCTCCGTTTCTAAGTACCCTTCCTCGTCGCCGCCGCAATCGGAGACTCTCGCCGGCGACATTCCCCGATCTCGATTCCGGCAAGTTCTCCGGCCAACCTTCGAATTGAGCCGATTCGCCGGCGTGGGCTTTCTCTGGTGACCGGAGATCATGGAATTGAACCAAGACGGCGTCGTATTGAACGAATCGGGCTCTGTATTGGGTTTCTTCGTTTTAGATCTGAAAAGTTGAGAAAACAGAGCAAATCGACCCTTTGATTTCTTGAACGAATTCTCTGAATTGGAGGTCGTGGGTCCGATTTGGGGAGTGCAGTAGAAGAGCTGATCGGAGAGTGTTCGCCGGCCGTCGCCGGATTTGACGTACGGCGAAACAGAGCGTGGGAAAAACAGAGTCGCCGGCGATTTTTTCCGGCGATCTTCTTCTTCTTCTTCAATTGGGTCGTTGTTGTTGTTTAATTGGAGCAATTGGGCTCGAGCGCGAGCTTGAGCCTGTTCCTGAGCGGCGATCAGAGCAAAGAGACGGTCACGGAGACAAGTTGAGCAGACGCCGACGACGCTGCTTTGATCGGAGATGTGTTTCTTACACCTCATTTACTCTGTTTCTTGATTTTCCGGCGAAATTGAGTTCAATTTGGTCTTGTTCTTGTGGGTTGGAGCATTTCTGGGTTTTATAGTGATGGATCTGATGATGATGAAAACAGAGGAGATTGGGGTTTGTCTTGTTCTACTCTGTTCTTCCCCTGTTTCTAGAGAGAGAAAGTAGAGAGAGAGAGGGGAAGTGGAGATAGAGAGATAGAGGTGGTCTCTCTCTTTGTATTTGTTTGTGTTTGCCCCTCAGGGCTTGGATAGGCTTTTTCTATTTGCTAGCACTCTTTATCTCTAGTTTCTCCACTTTTATGCTTGTTTGTTGTTTGATGTGTTTTTGGTATTTTTTTAGAGTATTTGTATGGAAATGGAAAATTTAAGAAATGAGGATAAAAGCAATAAGCATAGAGGTCTCTTGTTGGAAATAATTCATTGAGAATGAGTTTCTTACCACCAATGTTGTGGGTGCTCCCTGATTTGGCAGTAAATTTTTGGTACACGTGGAATGTAAAATTATAATGTGTTTATTTGGATTGATACATATTTTTTTTTTGAAATTTATTGATACATTTGAATGGTATTTAAGAACTTAGTATTTGATTTGAAAAGATAATAATTGGTATTTGAATTGGTAATGATAATTAATTTAATTTCAATTGAATTGATAATGTTTGATATTTGAATTGATAATATTTGTCTTAGTTTCCGATGCATGCAATTCGATTTTCAGCTTTACATGTCACCTAGACTTACAAATATTTGTCTTAGAAGGTAACTAGAGCTTTTGCAGCATTGGTGGTAAGAAATTGATGTCCATGAAATAAAACATGGAGATCTCATGTTGGAAAATTATTCATTTGTCTGCGGGGTGGAACACCTATATCACAAATGCATGTACAGTTTGTATAATTTTTGTAGTTGTGATGTTTTGAAGAATATCATATCAGCAATATCTTTTTGAGATCACATTATATAGCCGGATTCGAATATGGAATTTTATGCAGGGGTTTCAAATGTTTCACCACCGAGTTAGCACCAATTTACTTCGAAAAATCTTAAGATATGTTTAGAATCATGTGTATAAAAGTAGTAGTAAATAGTTTAGGCGGAGTTTTAAATGTTATGCAGTATTAGTAGGAATTAATAGAAACCTGTTGAAGTTGGTTGAATTGAAAGACCGGTAAATTGACACATTATACGAGTGATTTTTTTTAGCTGAAGTGAAAGTAAAAACTTGTTCAAGGAGCTAAGCAAATCATATTTCAAATTATGTACTTTTTGTTTGAGAAAATTGCATCATATAGTCGGATGCAAACCGGAACCACTGAGCTAGCATGCATTTTTTGTGCTGGTTGAAACTTACCTGATTAAGAATTTCGTTACTTTAAGCGTCCGATGTTCATCGGTCTTCAGTCAATGGCTCCCTTGCCCTATTAGGTCAAACTTCCTCAACCGTCATGCGCTGTGGAAAAATAAGACACGCTACACAAACAAAAAAATATGTAATGTCATATATAATTGTGGATACAGTTTTGAACTACATGAATTGTGAATTTCACTTACAATATAAATAATGTCAATCCTAAAGCCACGTTCATTTATCTGAAGTGACAGGGAAAGTGAAAGAAACGAAAATGTAACCGTATTATTTTCTTCTACGAGTGTTTAATATATGTAGAAAATTTGTGGAACATATTATAGTTACTTTTCACAAAATTTAACGGAAAAAAATTGATCTCACATCTTACATACCAGTAGTACTTTTCTATGAAATGACCCATACGAGAAAAATAATATTCTTAGTGTTACATTTTATTTTCTTTCTTTTCTTCTACTTTTCTCAGCAAATATGTTCTTTTTTGCACACACACTTTGTGTGCAAACACAGATGTTTTTCTAAAAAAATCACACTAAGTAATGATAAATGTTGAAGGATAGTGAGTGAACGCTAATTGATTAATGGGGCCCAATATTTTTTTTATATGAAAGGCTCAACGGTTAGTTACTAAGTGATGGGTTTTTTGTGATTTTCAATTTTACTGTAACAATAAATTTTTTTCTCTTGAATGAGAAGGGCATTCAAAGTTTTTTTTTTCTTTTTTTTTTTTTGAGAAAGGGCATTCTATGTTTAATGAGAAATGATTCACCAAAATTCCTATTGCATTTATATACAGTGGCGGAGCCATGATTTCATCCAAGGGGGCACAATTTGACTAGTAGGAGAGCTAGTATTTCTACACTTATTTCACGATAAATTCACTTTAAACTTTACCAAAGACATATGGCTTCTTTGGTAAAGGACCCCTTTATCGATTTTTTTTTGTTAATTAATTTGTGTGTAAAAAAGGCAGAAAGGCGCACAGAGAGACTCGAACCTGTGGCGCTTTGAATTAAAAGCGTTTAACCACCTGTAGTGGACGCCATTTTGAAATTAGGGGGGCGCGTTTGTATTTGTAAAGAGGCGAGGTTAATTTTGTAACAAGTTAAAGATTATTTTAGTGCTTTCGGAAAATTTTGCCCCCCCCCCTACATGGCTCCGCCCCTGTTTATATATTAGTATAGACTGGAGTATTGCTTGTGTCTAAGGACACTATTCCTAAATTAGATGATTTTTTAATTTAGAGATTTTTTTTAAAATGAATTTGGAGGTGTTACACAAATATATTTACAAATATGTTGAAAAAAAAGTAAAAAAAATTATAAATAAAAAGAAAGTATGGGATGAGCATTATAATTGACGTGGGAATCACTCAGAACCTCTCTCATATTAGCTAGGGATGTAGTTTTGGTGAGAAAAACCTCTCTCATATTAGTTAGGGATGTCCAATGAGAGTGGTTAATTAGGAATGTCCAAGAAGAGTGGGTAGTCTGAGATCTAATAAGTATGTGAGATCTAATGGTGAGGATGGGATTGATTTAATCTAACGGCTAAAAAATCATAAGTTGGTTAAATCATAATATTTTATAATATAGATAGATGAATATAGACTGAATAAACACTAACAACAAATTTTAATTCTCTTGCTAAAAAAAGAAGAAAAAAAATAATCTTCCCTCAATCGTACGTGTTTTTAACTTTTAATATTGTGCAAGATCACAATTTTTTGGATCTTTCCTCACATTCGAAGGAGCTATGAGGGTAACTCTTTTTAAAATATAAAACTCGTCATCATCTTCTAGGGTCAAAATGAAATTATCCATGAAAAATCAAAATATTTTTGATAATAATAACTAAGATAGCGAGGGGGAATTAAAAGATTGAGTAGAAACTTAAAAGCAATCGATGATGATGATGTTTATTTTTGTAAACGATGTTAGTGATTGCTAAGTTTAACAAGATACACTTATTTATTATTAGTGGTGTTTTAATTAAGTAGCTTCGGCAAATGCGTGTTTGTTTTCGATGCACTTATGAAAGTTACTTCTTCTTTAGGGGTGGCTTGTGCTGAGTGGGTGCTGATGAAGGAGAAATTTTTGTTTGCTCTAAGAGCAAATGGTATGGATTTGCTCTAACCATTCAACATAGTACACGTCGGGAGGAAAGAGAGTGAGTGGCAGACAAATGAAAGTGGATTCCTACATTTGCTGACGTGTTCTGTGATGTATTGTTTAAAGCACCATGTCATATTTGCTCTTGGAGCAAGCAATAATTACTCCTGATGAAGAGCTTGTGTCATTAACCTTAATTAACCTTGGTAGGGAATTAAAATCCTCAACTTCATTTCCTTTTATTTATTTTATATAATAAATGCACTGTTATCATTGTTATTATCATGGGTAAAAGACAAAAATCACCCCTTGAGTATGGGTGATATACAAAAACACCCCTCCAGTTCGGGGATATACAAAAACCACCCCTGCTAATTGACGGAACTATCGGAAGAGATGAAAAGATAAAACTATCCCTAATGTTAATTCATAATTACACTATATAAATACTATTTCTTCTTCACAACTTCTCATTTCCTCTCCACCAAGACTTCGTCTCTCTCTCCCTTCCTCCTCATCCTCTCCCCATCTGTAAAAAAAACCCTAGCCACCATCTCTGAAAATCCTCTTAACCTAAGCCTTTCTCTCCCTCTTCTCTCTCTTTCTTTCTCTTCTCGTTATTCATTTATTCGCTTTACATTTCTCCATTTCTCTTAAGCAACCAGAAATCATCTAGAGAGAGGGTTGGGACTTGGGAGAAACAGATCGATCACCCCCGCCACCAAATCCGTGGTGATGTTGGATTCCGGCGACAAATTCCCGAAGCTCCTCCTCGGAAACATCATTTTTCACATCAGATTCATTCTTGCGTGCGAGAGAGAAGACGGAGGCGGCGGAATAGGGTTGGAGGTTGAATCGGACGGAGATGGCGGCGACTGCGGCGGCTAAGGTTGTTTTGGGGTTCGGAAGGAGATGACGAAGTCAGAAACACGATACCTCGCCGCCGGCCATCGCAGATGGGTCGAACTTTCTCACTGTCTATTAACGCCATCCACAACCGAAGAATCAAGCAGCTTTCGGAAATTGGGTTGGATGGTGGAGAGGGAAGAAGAAGAAGTCGCCAACGACCTCCTCCTGCAATAACAGAGTGCTCTGCTTTTGGTGAAAGAAACTGGAGTGAAAGAGAGAAATAAAAATTAGGGCTTCTGCTGCTAAAATGACTTGGAACTCAGTTACAACCAGATGGGTCTCCCTCTGTCCTATCCTCCTTCTTTCCGTTGCCGCTGGACAATTTCAAGACGGTACTCCCTCTCTCAATTGTCTCTGTCTAGGACTTCTGCAACTGAGAAATTGATTTGTTGGTGTTTCTTAAGTCTGAGATCTGGTTGGTTTCAAGTTGAAAAGTTATGTTTTTTGCTACTGAAATATGACTCTTCCAGTGTTGCTCTGCCGTCACCGTTTCTTGATTTTTGGGTTTCAATCAATCAGGGATAGAACGAAAATTGGTGGAGATGTCTACTTGTGAAGGATAGAGTTTTTGTTGTATTCACAGTTGTTGGTGTTGTTGTGAATAGATGATATTCACAATTTCTACTAAATAAAGTTGTTGTTGCTTCTGTTGTTGTCGTCGTTGTCGTTGTTATGTTTCTGATTTTATATTTGTTTTTGACTTTGTGGTGGTGTCGGTGGGCACTCGCTGATGGGGTGGAGGAGGAGACAAGAACACCAAGAACATAAAATATGAACACCTAGAACAAAGGGCAAATTAGTAGTATAGGCATTTATGTAACTTCACCATTCTGCGGGTATAATTGTCTCAAAAAAGTCTACATTAACAAAAGGGTGGTAGTTGTCTAACGTCCATCCACTGACAGGGGTGATTTTTGTCTCGACAAGGGTGATTTTTGTATATCCCCGAACACGAGGGTGTTTTTGTATATCACCCATATTCGAGGGCTGGTTTTTGTCTTTTAACCTACCAGTATTATCATAAATGCTGTCATTTCCTACTGTTCCGTTACCAGCCATAACCTTTTTGAGAGGAAAACTACAGTGAAATACACTTTCAAGTAGTTTCACTTTCACCCTCTAAGTTTTGACAAAATATGATTTGCCTCATCCGTTTAACATGTCGAACTTTAAGGACACTTACACCCCAAAAAACTACCATCAGTGACGCTGTGACAGATCCCGATCCTTAGACTAATTGCGTCACAACTAGGGATGGTAGTTGTCCTACAATTTGGCACACCGAGAAACCATACCTTTATACACTCTACATTTTCATCTAGTTACTCCTTTAGCTACATCATATAACTAGAGGAAAATAGCAATTTCATGATTTTGGAGATACAAATGACTTGTGAACAAAATAATTGAAATACAAAACTACATGAAAAAAAAAGAGACATGACAATGAATTGATTTGCTGAAACCGTGAAACATTTGGACCTTGATTAGGGGACAAATAAAGAAGTACCATAACATCACTAGAAGAGCTTCAAGGAGTTTTGATGGATTTTGCAATTTATAGAAGTTGTGGTCTAGGATTGCAAAAGTGCTTGCTCATAATATCCCACTTTCAAATATTACATTACCAGCTCTACGCAGTTAAAAATTGCACATGCCACTCGCAAGTCACAAACAATGCAAAATACACACACTTATGTAACATCACCACAATAGTACTGTTGGACATTAAACTTGGTTTAGGCCAAGAAATAAAAAAGGCCCAAGTATTCTAGTATTATGTCATAATGTTTGTAGCCCAATTGTATTAGCAAGCCCAAACTTGTAATTTGTCTAGATTCTTTGTACCTTAGTAGGAGAATTCTAGAGATGAAATTGTGTAGAATGTTGTAGAGAATTTCCTAGATATTTTGGTGGAAGAAGTTTGTGGAAGGAATTATGCTAGGAATATTCCTTCCACATCCACCTATAAATAGCTTGTACCTTCTCCATTTTGTATCAAGCAAATCAATTGAAGTTCTTCCACATATTGTTCTAATTTCTCACTCAACTAGTTCCATCACTTCCCTCTTCCACCAAACTAACCCACCAAACACTTAGCCTACTAACCTCTTCCTAAAACCAACAAAGTGGTATCAGAGCCAATTCGATAGCAAGATGGCGAATGTCCCTCACGTTCAATGTCCTCGCCTCACCAAGGACAACTACGACACATGGGCCATGCGCATGAAAGTTATCCTAGGCTCACATGGGGCTTGGGATGTTGTGGAGAAAGGGTTCGAGGAGCCGCGAGAAGATTGGAGTCCAACTCAAAAGAAGGCGTTTGAGGAGGTACGTATGAAGGACCAACAAGCTCTTTCTCTCATCTATTCATCTTTAGATGATAGTATGCTTGAGAAAATTTCTAGTGCCACTACCTCCAAGAGAGCATGGGAGATTCTCCAAAACTCTCAAAAGGGTGTTGAGAGAGTCAAAAAGGTACGGCTCCAAATCCTTAGAGGTGAGTTTGAAGCTCTCCACATGACTAATTCGGAAACAATTTCGGATTATTTTTCTCGCGTTTTGGCCATTTCTAATCAAATGAAGAGATATGGTGATGAAAGCTTAAGTGATACTTATATTGTTGAGAAAATTTTACGCTCTTTACGTGGTGATTTTGAGCATGTTGTCGTAGCCATTGAAGAAGGTCGAGGTGTGGAGAACTTATCCATAGATGAGCTCATGGGCTCGCTACAAGCCCATGAAGAGAGGATGAAGAGGAAGAATCAAGAACCCTTGGAGCAAGTGCTACAAAGCAAGCTCACTTTGAAGAAAGAAGACAACTTTGGCTATGAGAGAGGCCAAAGAGGACGTGGACGTGGTAGAGGTCAAGGACGAGGAAGAGGCTCAAGAGGGGGTTACCAAAATTCTCACCAAGAAGAAAGGGGCCAAAGTTCTAACTCAACAAGAGGGCGTGGAAGAGGAACCTACCAAAGGCAAAGGTATGACAAGTCTCAAGTTCAATGTTATGAATGTAATAAATTTGGGCACTATTCTAATGAATGTAGAAACAAGACTAACCAAGTGCATGAGAAAGTGAATTTTGTTGAAAGGAAGGAAGAAGAAGAAGAACTCACTTTGTTGATGGCTCACCAAGAGCAACAAGTTGGAGAAGAAAGCACTTGGTATCTTGATACGGGGGCAAGCAATCACATGAGCGGCAACAAGGGCATGTTCATGGAGTTGGATGAGAAAGTAAGTGGGTCGGTGACTTTTGGGGATGCTTCAAAAATTCCGGTGAAAGACAAAGGTAAAATCCTCATTCGTCTTAAAGATGGAAGTCATCGTTTTATTTCGGATGTTTATTATGTGCCCAATATGAAAAATAATATTTTGAGCTTGGGGCAATTACTTGAGAAGAATTTTGAGATCCAATTTAAGGATAAATTATGTGCCATAAGAGATGGTGAACAAAACTTGATAGCTAAAGTGCCAATGACAAGAAATAGATTATTTTTGCTCAATATTCAAAATGATGTCACTAGATGCCTAAAGGCTTGCACTAAAGATGTTTCTTGGACTTGGCACTTGAGATATGGGCACATAAATTTTGATAATTTGAAGGAGTTGTCTAAAAAAGGCATGGTGAAAGATTTGCCCCTTATTGAACATCCGAATCAATTATGTGAAGGATGCCTTCTTGGAAAACAATCTAGGAAAAGCTTTCCAAAGGAAGCTACTTCAAGAGCTAAAGAGCCCCTTGGACTTGTTCATACCGATATATGTGGTCCTATTACTCCATGTTCTTACGGTAAAAATAAATATTTTCTACTCTTTATTGATGATTTTAGCCGTAAGACTTGGGTGTATTTTCTAAAAGAAAAATCGGAAGCTTTTGGAATGTTCAAGAAGTTTAAGGCCCTTGTTGAAAAAGAATGTGATCATGAGATAAAAGCTTTGAGATCCGATAATGGTGGAGAATTTACATCTAATGAATTTAACAAGTATTGTGAAGATAATGGGATTCGTCGCCCTTTGACGGTTCCAAGATCACCTCAACAAAATGGGGTTGTTGAAAGAAAAAATAGAACTATTCTTGACATGGCCCGAAGCATGTTAAAAAGCAAGAAGATGCCTAAGCAATTTTGGGCACAAGCCGTTGAATGTGCGGTTTATCTTTCTAACCGTAGTGCTACTAAGAGTCTTTCTAATAAGACTCCATTGGAAGCATGGAATGGGAGAAAACCAAGTGTCAAACACTTGAGAGTATTTGGAAGCATTGCTTATGCCCATGTTCCGGATCAAGTAAGGTCCAAACTTGATGATAAAAGTGAGAAGTTTGTTTTTGTTGGCTACGACAAGTGCTCAAAAGGGTACAAACTATATAATCCAACAAATGGAAAGATGGTTGTTAGTAGAGATGTGGAATTTGATGAAGACGACATGTGGGATTGGAATGTTCAAGAAGAAGAAGATTACAATTTCCTTCCAATCTTTCAAGAAGAAGTGGAGGAGCAAACCCAAGTGCCCCAAGAGCCACAAGAGACAATCTCTCCACTACCACCACATGAGGACGTTATGACTCCAAGGAAGCATCCTCGTGCAAGGAGTATGGAGGAAATCTATGAGGTAACACAAAATTTAAGTGATGATTTTACCTTATTTTGCTTATTTGGTGATTGTGAACCTCTAGGTTTTGAGGATGCGGTTCAAAATAAGAAGTGGAGAGATGCTATGGACGAGGAGATCAAGTCAATAAAGAAGAATGATTCATGGGAGCTTGCCACACTTCCACAAGGCCACAAACCCATTGGAGTGAAATGGGTGTACAAGGTGAAGAAGAATGCCAAAGGAGAAGTGGAGAGATACAAAGCAAGATTGGTGGCCAAAGGATACAAGCAAAGAGCCGGCATTGATTATGATGAGGTATTTGCTCCCGTTGCTCGTCTTGAAACTATAAGATTTATTATTTCTTTCGCGGCTCAAAATAAATGGAAGATTTATCAAATGGATGTAAAATCGGCCTTTCTAAATGGGCTCCTTGAAGAGGAAGTTTATATTGAACAACCATTGGGTTTAGTTGTAAAGGGGCATGAAAATAAAGTTTTAAAGTTGAAGAAGGCTCTCTATGGCTTGAAACAAGCTCCAAGAGCTTGGTATAGCCGAATTGATAAATACTTCCAAGAAAATAAATTTAGAAAATGCCCACAAGAGTATGCCCTCTATTGTAAGAAGGTGAATGGTGATATGTTGATTGTATGCCTATATGTTGATGATTTGATATTCACCGGAAACAATTTGAGTTTGATTGAAGATTTTAAAAGGGCCATGATGAAGGAATTTGAGATGACCGATATTGGACTTATGTCCTACTATCTTGGCATTGAGGTAAAACAAATGGAGGATGGCATCTTCATTTCTCAAGAGGGCTATGCTAGAGAACTTCTCAAGAAGTTCAAGATGGAGAATTCTAAGCCTATTGCCACCCCGGTTGAATGCGGGGTCAAGATTTCGAAGTTTGATGAAGGAAAAAGAGTTGATGCTACATATTTCAAGAGCTTGGTTGGAAGCTTGAGGTATTTAACTTGTACAAGACCGGATATTCTCTATGGTGTTGGACTCATTAGCCGCTACATGGAGACTCCTACAACCACTCACTTGAAGACCGCCAAGAGAATCCTTCGCTACCTCAAAGGTACGCTTGATTATGGTCTTATGTATTCTCGTTGTGATGATTTTAAACTTGTTGGCTATAGCGATAGCGATTGGGGTGGAGATATTGATGATCGAAAAAGCACAAGTGGTTATGTTTTCTTCATGGGTATGACGGCTTTCACTTGGGCGTCAAAGAAGCAACAAATTGTCGCACTTTCAACATGTGAAGCCGAATATATCGCCGCTACTTCTTGTGTGTGCCATGCACTTTGGTTGAAGGGTTTGATGAAGGAGCTTAACTTGCCACAAGAAGAGCCCGTGGAGGTATTCGTTGACAACAAGTCCGCTCTAGCCTTGTCCAAGAATCCCGTGTTTCATGAGAGGAGCAAGCACATCGACACTCGCTTCCACTTCATAAGGGAATGCGTGGAGAAGAAGTACGTGGAGATGAAGTATGCTAGATCTCAAGATCAAGTTGCGGACATATTCACGAAGCCCCTCAAGTTCGACATCTTCTTCAAATTGAGAGCTTTGCTCGGAGTTACTAAACCAAGTTTAAGAGGGGGTGTTGGACATTAAACTTGGTTTAGGCCAAGAAATAAAAAAGGCCCAAGTATTCTAGTATTATGTCATAATGTTTGTAGCCCAATTGTATTAGCAAGCCCAAACTTGTAATTTGTCTAGATTCTTTGTACCTTAGTAGGAGAATTCTAGAGATGAAATTGTGTAGAATGTTGTAGAGAATTTCCTAGATATTTTGGTGGAAGAAGTTTGTGGAAGGAATTATGCTAGGAATATTCCTTCCACATCCACCTATAAATAGCTTGTACCTTCTCCATTTTGTATCAAGCAAATCAATTGAAGTTCTTCCACATATTGTTCTAATTTCTCACTCAACTAGTTCCATCACTTCCCTCTTCCACCAAACTAACCCACCAAACACTTAGCCTACTAACCTCTTCCTAAAACCAACAAGTACACCGTGTTGTGTTTCCCAAAGTGGTTATATTCTTGACTTCTTGCCACTTTAATAATTTTAGTAAGTTGCTTATGCAAGCTATAGCTAAATTATCATAATTGCTTCTATATGGTAGAAATAATGCAATTAATACATTTATTTATAAACTTATGGGTAAAAGACACTTTCATCACCTCAAGTATAATGTAAAGGCACCTTCACCCATTCCAGTTTGGAAAAGAGCACTTTCACCCCCTTAGTGTGCCAAATTCCAGGAGACCTACACTTTCTAACTATGACACCTTAGTTTGGGGAGTGAGGTAGTATCTTTTGAGACAATTATTCCCTCTTAGATTATGGATTGACACACTCATGGGTGTAAGCGTGTTGTTTTGTTCATGTTAAAGGGGTGAAAGTGTCTTCATGTCAAACTTGAGGGAGTGAAAGTGTCTTTTACACTAAACTTATTTGTGGGAGGCAACATTTTAGTCACCTTCATAGCTTTACCACTCTTAATCCTCCCTTTCTGGTGGGTACACAAATGAGAGCTTCGAATATAATTGAAGGAAATTTTGTACATAGTGTATGTCCTAGTACACCCACCAATAGGGCAAGTCAATCTATCGAATTGGAGTTCAATTACAAAAAGGGTAAGTGGCCAAACACAAAGATTGCAATTACAAAAAAGGTACATGACTGTATAAGTATATATGCATACTAATACAAGTAAGTGAGTACAAAAGAATTTGGTATCCGAGTTGGGAAATGGATAATTCGAGAGCCGCCATGATTGAAATTCATAATTCCGATCTTACATTCATCCCTGCTTAATATATCGTACTTATTACTTTGTTAGTGTCGGAGTATTTTGGTAATCGACGAGTTATTTTTTTCTATTTACCAAATATGTTATATATTTTTTATTTTTTATTTTGTAGGTGACAAGAATGAAATTGAATGGTGCTTTTATGTGGTCACAGCGGTACAGTAGATATGTTGGTATACAGTAATAAATAGATAAGCTACCCAATGTGTACAATAATTAATTTTTGTAGCTGAGTAAATAAATGTTGTAAATAAATACACCAACACTTAAATGCCTCCACTGAAGTTGCCAGTGTGTGAATTTAAGACAGCACAGTCTCTAGCCATGTTTTATTGCTTTATTTATTTCTTTCTCTTGAAGGATGGATAAATAGAGGGTAGTGGTGTTGAGAGAGTGTTCGAAATTGGGGTCCAAAGATATGGCACAATGCATGCCATCAATCTCCAAATCTTCTTCTTTGTGTCATGCCCATATAATAGGTCTTCTCCTAGAAATTAGAAATAGGTATATGTGATTTATCATAATTCAATCCTATCCTATTCAATGTGAAAAAGAATAATTGAGAGATACGGAGTCCGTCACAATTTTAGTTAATAGTGAGAACTGACCAGCATTGTAGATTTATTTATACTGTTTTTTTACTTTGAAATCGATGTGTGTTGAGAATACCAGATGCCGTTTGTATTATCAGTAGATTTATCATCAGTTCTCTAGTTTTCTAGAGAGAGAAAGTCTTGTGCTGGTCGCAAGTTTACTTCTTTGTTTTTCAAAGTTCCAGTTCTCAACTTGAGATCATGAGTGCAGCTGATGAACTAGCACTCATCGAAGGTCTTCAACAAGTTGGTCTACAATCGGAGGAGGGCTCGCCTGAGGAAGAAGAGGTTGAAATTGAGTTAAGCGACGAGGAGGTTGAAGAGAGAATCACAGAGTACAAATGTAGCTTAATTGGGAAGGTGGTGGCGCAGAAGCCGGTCAACCTCACGGGATTAAAGTTAACAATGGGAGAAGTATGGGGCAAACCGGAGGGCTTTAAGATTGAACACATTAGCGGAAGATATTATCAGTTCTTCTTCAGTAACGAAGCAAGTCTGGAGAAGGTGCTTAAGGGCAGACCCTGGTTCTTTAAGAATCATCTCATCATCCTTCATAAATGGAGGCCGGACTTAACCATTGAAGATGATTGCTTTAAACTCACCCCGTTCTGGATTCAGATCTGGCAGTTGCCGAGCATTTATATGACAGAGAAGGTTTTGAAGAAGATTGGCCAGAAATTCGGGGAGAGATTAGAAACAAAGATCGTTGACAAAGCTACTGCTAAGGGAAGAATAGCAAGAATGAAGGTCATGCTGGATGTCACTAAGCCAATTTTGAAGGAGGCGAAATTAAAGCTTCAAGGAGAGAGCTTGACGAAGGTTGAATTCCAATACGAGAGACTGCCCTATTTATGTGGGGAATGTGGTATCATCGATCATGGGGATAGATCATATTGCCACTCTCAAGAAGGGAGGCCTCAGGCATTTGACGTCAAGAAACTCAGAGCAGTCCATCCGTCGGAGCTCTGGGTTACAAGTAAGTTTAAGGAAGGGGAAAACAATGAGATGGGCAAAGAAGAGGTTAACGGTGGCTCAAAATTCACTTTGCCGGAAATTATGAGGAGGAAAGCAGAGGAGAAATGCTCGGTGAAGATTTTCCGGCCGGAGGAAGACGGATCGTTGCCGGAAGAGGGGAAGCTGGAGAGTCGTCATCTTGATGCTGATGCCTCGAGTTCCCCAAGGAAGATTAATTCTTTATTGCAGCCGGCTTTGGAAAGAGAAATTGTTGATGGCTGCAACAAGTTACAAGAAATTTTAAACAATGAAGAAGGGTTGAAGTTGGCGGGAAAATCGGGTGAGGGTTTAACCTCCTCTACGGAGCCAAGTCCGAACCCGGTTGCATTGGGCCTGGAAAGCCCAAGTCAGGAACCCTCGAACCAAACATTAAGTCTCCGGGCTGAATTGGCTATTGGTAAGCCCACTGCTTTGGAAGGCCCACTTACTGGGGAAAATAACCCGCCCCTTGTGGGGGGCATTTCGGTAATTGGCGAGACAGATACTATTTCCCCAATTGAGCAAGATCCCTTCGCTATTGAGGATGCTGCAGAAACCCTAACAGAGATCAGGGATTCAAATGAAGGAGCAAGGAAGGCGGTAAGGAGGTGGAAAAGGCAAGCAAGGGAAATTAGATGCAAAGATTCGTCCACAAGCTCTTTGGAGGAGAGAAAGATTCTGAGGAAAAGAGATGGAGATTGGATGGACATCGATGAAAGCTCTAATCTTCATGTTGATGGTAAGAAGCTTAAAAACACGAATGATTTTGATTCTACTGATCTGGATCGGGTGGAGGAAACCAGCCCTAACTGGTCCCACCTCGCCCAATGAGACTTATGGCCTGGAATTGTCAGGGTGCTGGTAGAGCCCTGACAATTCATCAATTTAAAAGAGTCTCCATGTCTCATGATCCGGATGTTTGTTTCCTTAGTGAGACGAAGAGAAAAGGGAGTTTCATGGCTCGTAAGTATTGTTGCAGAAAGCTTTCTAATAGTTTCTGGGTTGATGCTGCTGGTAAATCAGGTGGGCTTGGAGTGGTATGGAAGGATGAAGTTAAGTTGAAGCTCGTGAAATATTGTAATTTTTTCATACATGTCCAGTTTGATCTTGCTAATTGTGAGGGCTGGCAGCTTATTTTCGTTTACCTTTGTCCGGATGACAAGGTAAGATTATCTCAGCTTTCTTTTATCTCTACCTATTTGGGCTCATGTTCTAAGAGAATTGCTCTCTGGGGTGATTTCAACGATATCACTTTCCCAAATGAAAAAAGAGGAGGAAATCCCAGATCTTTTCTTTCCTGTTTACCACTCAAGAATTTTTTTGATATGAATAATCTGTCAGACCTGGGTTTTTCTGGATATCCGTTCACATGGTGGAACAGGAGAAGGAGTTCCTGCTGCATAGAAGAGAGAATTGATCGTTGTGTGGCTTCCCCAGAGTGGATTCATTACTGGTCAAGCTCAAAAATTTCTCACATTTCTGTGTCTGGCTCTGATCACAGTGTCCTACTTCTTGACACCTGCAACACTCCTATCCACAAAGACTCTTTTCTGTTCAGATTTGAGTCTAGATGGGTTAATGTCCCTGATGTTGAAAGCATTGTGGCTAATGTGTGGAAGCTGAATGTGGAGGGCAATCCTATGTTCTCATTGGTTTCTAAACTTAAGAGGTGCAGATTTGAGCTGAAGAAGTGGTCCAAACTTCATGATAGGGGCCTAACAAGGAAAATCAGAGAAAGAGAGGATGAGGCAAAGAAGATTAGAGAAAGGGGTGACAAGGCAGATATTGAAAAGCTTCTTCAAGTTGAATCTGCATTGGAGGGCTTGTGGGCTGAAGAAGAAAAAATGTGGAAAGACAAAGCCAGGATCAGTTGGCTTCAAGCTGGGGATAAGAACACCAAATATTTTCAATCAATTGTTAAGCAAAGGAGAGCTAGAAACCACATACCAGGTGTTTGTAATGAGGATGGTGTGTGGTGTAGTAACAAAGAAGATATTCACAGAATCTTTGAGTCCTACTACAGAAAGCTTTACACAGAAGAGGAGGGAAGAGATGCTTCTCCAGTTCTAGCATTGATGAAGAAGAAGGTATCTAGAAACATGAACAAGTTCTTGACTCAAGACTTTAGTGATGAGGAAATCAAAGCAGCTTGTTTTGAGCTCAATCCAGACAAATCTCCAGGTTATGATGGCTTTTCTGCCAAATTCTTTCAGTCCTATTGGAATATAATTGGGGAGGATGTGTGTATGGCCATTAGAAATTTTTTCAAGTCTGGAAAGCTGCTGAAAAGTGTCAATCTTACACATATCTGCCTCATTCCCAAGGTTCAAAATCCTATGCAGGTAAAGGACTACAGGCCTATCAGTTTATGCAGTGTTCTGTACAAAATCCTTTCAAAGTGCCTTGCTATTAGACTTGGAGCAATTTTGGATAACATTATTTCTCATAACCAATCTGGTTTTGTGAAGGGGAGATCTATTTCTGACAATGTCATGATTGCTCAGGAGCTTATGCATCATTTGAAGAAGAAGAGAAGTGGTGTTGGAGAATTGGCTATTAAGCTTGATATGCTAAAGGCTTTTGACAGGGTTAACTGGAACTATCTTGAATGTTTGATGCTAAAGCTGGGTTTTTGTAAGAAGTGGGTAGTCTGGGTTATGGCTTGTGTTAGAAATGTCAGCTTCAAGCTTGTTATTAACAATGAGCTCTCAGATTTCATCACTCCTTCTAGAGGACTGAGGCAGGGAGATCCTCTTTCTCCTCTCCTCTTTGTCATTTGTGCAGAAGGCTTAACTTCCCTCCTAAACCATTTTGAGAAAGAAGGATGGATTTCTGGGGTTAAAGTTGCTAGGAGAAGCCCTGCTGTCAGTCATCTGCTTTTTGCAGATGATTCCCTGCTTTTCTGCAGAGCTACCATGAGTGATGTTTCAGCCATCAATGCTGTGCTTAAAATTTATGAGAGTGCCTCTGGACAATCAGTGAATAGGGAGAAGTCACAAATTTTCTTTAGCCCCAGCACCAGTAGATTGCTGCAGAATTTCATTCAATATTTCATGGGCATTGACAAGAATTTTAAAGATGGCTCCTACCTTGGACTTCCTTCTTTGATTGGGAGGTCAAAGTCTAGTACTCTCAATTTCTTGAAAGAGAAATTTCATCAAAAGCTCTCATCTTGGAATGCCCCCTTTTTGAGCTCAGCAGGCAAAGAGGTACTTCTCAACTCTGTTCTTGCTGCCCTCCCCTCTTACACTATGTCATGCTTCCTATTGCCTAAAAAGACATGTCAAGAGCTCTCAAAGATAATGGCAAAGTTTTGGTGGGGAAACAAAGACTCAGAGCACAATAAGTTACATTGGAAGAATTGGGGGTTTTTATGTAATTCTAAGGATTCTGGGGGGCTTGGTTTCAAGAACCTCCAAAACTTTAATATTGCTCTGTTGTCAAAGCAATCTTGGAAACTGCTTAAGGGTAATCACTCTCTTTTTAGTGCAGTTTTTAAAGGAAAATATTTTCCTTCTTCCTCCTTTTGGAATGCATCCACTACTAAGAATTGCTCATGGATCTGGAGAGGCCTTCTTGAAGGTCTTAGAGTGCTTAGAAAAGGAGTTAGATGGAGAGTGGGTAACGGTGATAGCATCAATATTTGGGGTGACCCTTGGTTGCCAAGGAGTTCAAATTTTTACATCAATTCTCCTAGACCTGTGGATTGTAATCTGACAAAGGTGAGTGATCTCATCTCTCATGATCTCAGGAGTTGGAAGACTAGTTTAGTTTCTGAAATATTTTCTGAAGAGGAATCCAATCTTATATTGTCAACCCCAGTTGGTAGTATGAGATGTCATGACAGCCTTATTTGGAGTTTTACATGTAATGGTGATTTGAAAGTCAGCTCAGTTTATAAGCTATTGGAGTTTGGTTTGATCTCAGATATGGCCTCTTCCAGCTCCTCTCATCTATGGAGAAAGCTCTAGAAGGTTAAGGTGCAGCCTAGGGTGAAGCACTTTTTCTGGAAGTGCTTGAATGGAGCTCTAGCTTCAAATGCAGCATTGAAACTTAAAGGTATATTGGATGATGATACATGCAGGCTTTGTGGTGAATGTTGTGAGAGTGACTTGCATATTTTTAAAGACTGTAGGGAGGTTATGCTGGTCTGGAAATGCTCCCCACTTAGGCTTTGCCCAATTCTTCTGAATGCTTCAAATTGCCTGGAGTGGTGGAGTCAGGTGGTTGATTTGGCTGCTAGCTCCCCTGATGCAGAGTGGTTTTTGGCTCTCTTTCTCAGCACCTGCTGGTGGATTTGGAAGTCAAGGAATGACTGGGTTTTCAATAGAATCAAGTGGATGCCTATTCATGTTAGTTCCAGAGCCCTTCTTAGTTTGGAGGAATTCTTATCTGCAACTATTGCTAAAAAGGGGGTGGATTGCAACTCTATTTTGAAGCCCTCTGTTCCTCCTAATCTGTCAGCTAGATATAATGTGTTTACAGATGCTGCAACAGGTAAATTCAGAAATAGAGGTAGTGTAGCTGCAGTTTGTGTGAAGCCTGATGGTGTGGTGCTTGATAGTTTCTGCTCATGTGTTGAAAAAGTTGCTGATGCAGCCACTCTTGAGGCTTGGGCCATTCGAAATGCTCTGCTTTGGTGTAAGGACAGGAACTGGTTGGAGGTGAATATTTTTTCGGACTGCGAAAGTGTGGTAAAGCAGCTCAATGCTCCTCCATCTTCTTGGCAGGCCTCTTTAGCATCTATCATTCAGGATTGTGCTCATTTGAGACATAATTTCTTGGTTTGTAATTTTATTTTCACTTCTAGACGTTTTAATTCCTTGGCCAATGATCTTGCCAGGAATTCTATCAGCTTAGTTGATGCTGAGTTCTCCTTGTAATGGTTTTGTTTGAATGAAGCTTTCTTTCCAGTCAAAAAAAAAAAAAAAAGAATACCAGATGCCAATTAGACTTACCTTTGTGCTCACCCGCTTGTCCCTACCCACAGTGTTTTTGACATTCAGGAAATGGCCACTAATCTTAGAGGAGAGCATTGGGGCTCCGTACCCCTTCAATAGTACTCTATACACAACCTTCAACCTACAACAATTATCTCTCTACTTATAAATACTTCCGAACAATTGACACTTAACTACCATGCAGTTTGACATTCCTGACACTTTAATGCAAGTTTCAAAATTGACACTAAACTGCCATAACATTCCTGACATTTTGGTGCACACAGTTTCAATATTGATAGTTAAATGCATGCAGTATGCAATTTACCAACATCCCGCTGCAATTCGATGACTGCGTCACTTGCAAATCAACTAAAGCCATATGGCGTCATCGAAATTGGAGCGTGTTGTCGGTAATATACATACTGCGTGCGCTTAAGTGTTAATTTTGAAACCGCGTGCACCAAAGGGTCAGAAATGTCAAAAACGCGTGCACTTAAGTGTTAGTTTTGAAATTGCGTGGACCAAAGTGTCTGGAATGTCATACTGCATGGTACTTTAAGTGTCAACTGTTCTAAACATTTATATACTAGTGAATAACCCGTTCTCTGGACTTGCCCCTTGGTGTTTCCCGCGCCTGCTTGGGCTCTGATTAGCTGCCCCCTCTCCTTCCCTAAGTTATCACGACCTTGGGTAAGCCGAAGCCCACGAATGTGGGTAGTCTAATTGTTTATTATCCGAAGCATGATCAATTTAGATCTTTTATTATGATCTTCTATCATCTTAGGTTAATAGCTTCGTACTTCCTTTTTTCTCTTTTTTAAGGAAAGGTTCCATACTTGAATGTAGGGTGAATGTAATTCTTCTTTTTAGAATTACATCATATTCCTACGCCTAGTCGGGTTTGAATCTGAAACATCGTGCAGAGGCTTCAAATGCTACCACTGAACTAGCACCTATTTGCTAGGTGAATATAATTCATGTAATCCCAATACATGCCGCATTTATTTATTTATTTATTTATTGATTGCGAGGAGTTGAAGGATGAAATTGTCCGAAGCAATTTTCATTTCCTATTTTTCTAAAATTTTAACAATGACTACTTTAAAAAATGCAATAAAAATAAATAAAAAATATAATCTTTTTCCTAAAGATACATAATAGTCAACTATTAAGTTGAAGAATAACACCCAAAAGAAACCGCTTTGAGTCAAACCAATAGTTGGATCGTTATAACTTGTGGCTAACCTGTTTAGTGACTGGTCTGGTAATATTTGTATCTCAACATAACACAAACTTTGGGCAAAATTGTCAAATAGAGAGACTCTCTATCTTGAATAGACTTTTCCCTCTCTGCTTACTTTTTCTTGCATGACAATTAAATGATCGTTAGTTCAATACTTCAATGTTCTTTGATTCTCTACTTGTAAGAGATCGGAAACTTTGGAACATGAAATTGAACGTTGAAACTGCATTTACTTCACCAGTTGAAATTTTAACATGTTGCCTAATGCCCTATGCTTTTTCTTAACATCCACATCATAATAAACGTCAGACTAAGACATGGAAGAACACTTTGAATCAGAGTCCTATGCATCCGTTACGTATACCTCAACTTGCGCATTCCTCAAAAAAGAAGAAAAATACAAACAATTAAAGACACAATTAAGGTCATGTGCACGTTGTTTGACAACCTTCTTGCAATTGCAGGGTAAGGAGTAATGGCGGACCTAGTGGGTGGCCGGTGGGGGTCGCGGCACTCCAAATCCTGAACTGTCACTAAAATTTCTTATAATGTTAATGTATTCAACTATAGATATTACATCTTGGCCCCTGAAAATATCAATTTTACATTTTCTAACCGTTTAAATATGAAATATTAAATACACTCATAGTGTAGGTATATAATATAGGTCAGCCCCTGCTTAATCAAAGTTATGAGTCCGCCAAAGGAATGTAATTCATTCGAGGATGAATTAATTTTCCTGCGTATTAGAGATGCAGTAAAGCCATCTCGTGTTCTGAAGAAGGTCTCCAGTACGGAAGTCATAAAGGCCAATGATCAAGTTGTCGCAACATTATCATCGCAAGGGTAGGGTGTACTCATCGTTGTTTTACAACGTTATTTCTCTTTATCTGTATTATCCTTGTTGTTCATAAAAAAAGTATTATCCTTGTTATTCGCTTGTACAAAAATTGTTACATACGATCTTTATAAAAAATTAAAGAGACACCACTTGTGTGTATGCGAAAAAATTCCCATCGGTAGACTCGGACCGGATTAAGGCGAAACTCCGGAACCAGTTGGGAAAACCAAAAAAAGGCACCACTTGTACAATTGGGCCTGGACCTGGTAAATTGAAACGCAGTAAGGGCAGTCCACTAGACGTATGTGGGCTTCACAGTTTAGCCCATCGTGTATAAAGTGGGCTTTAGACTTAATGGTAATGGTTTACTCATCAATGTAAACCGACCTTCTCTCAAAAAGATGTTACCAGACTTTTTTTTTTTTTTTTTTTTAGAAATTGTTTTTTTGTCATCAACCGAATTTGAACTCAGGACCTCATACAAGGGCTTCCAACACTCTACCACTTGAGCTACCACCCTAACTGCGACCCGATCTATTAGGACTAGAACTTAGCCATCTAGAACGGTATGGACATTGTTGTTGGTAGCGTCACGAACTTAGAGCATTTTATTGCGTTGGTGGTTCATAAACCCTACAATTCCTTTCCACAACTAACTCATGTACGACTTCTTTTACTTTATTTCACTTCAGGCTTTTGGTACTGTTGTCTAAACTTATTAACGAAAGTTATTTATGATTTTAATGTTATTGACATGGTGCTCTCCGGAACATTACAATAATAAAATTTGTGTCAATTCCACACACACATGTGGTCATTATGCACATAAGAGCATCAAGATTGTGTAAAAATTATATTTGGCACAAATATATGCCAAATTTGTCCAAAAATCAGGTCCACAATTGGTGTAAAATTTGGCCTATATTTACATCTGAACTATATTTGGACCAAATCTGGCCTAAACCAAAGACAACTGAATCTGGAGTAAAAAATGAAAATTTCAGTTTTAATGCTCCCCCTCTAAAGTCAGTTTAAAAGAAATAAAAATAAAAATACTACTAAATTCACTCACTTCAACAAATTAATTAATTCGCTATTATTTTTTTTTGCAAAAAAAGTAGTTTGCTACTTATATATAGTAACATGATTGTTTAATAGTGAAAACTATATAATAATAAAATAATACTGGTGTCTTATTGTATGCAAGGGGTAGAGATAGATAGATCTGGGCGAGTACCTGTAACAGACAAGAACAAACACACAATACAAATGAAGAAAAAAGGATTAAGCAAGCAAAGGTGAGAGTAAGCCTTGAGAGAGACAGTATGTAGGGTGATAGCCAAAAGATCCGAACTTAGAACAGAAGGCAACACTCTTATATATAGGGGTCTTAGGACAACAGTTACAAGGAGTTACATAACCGTATGCGACAATTATATAACTGCCTCGCACGTGTAGGGTCGACCACATATATAGGCGTGTGATTCGCAAGTCTCTCATATAACAGACAAGGGTTGCACGCGAGTGTAACTGTTACTCACGTGCGACGATCCTTACTCTAGCATCCAAGCCAC
Source organism: Linanthus parryae (assembly GCA_023055425.1). Classification (NCBI taxonomy): domain Eukaryota; kingdom Viridiplantae; phylum Streptophyta; class Magnoliopsida; order Ericales; family Polemoniaceae; genus Linanthus; species Linanthus parryae. The sequence goes on from JALGPY010000006.1 coordinate 1,123,139, forward strand.
TTAGAACCCTTGACTCCCGTATGGTTTACATGCGAGGGTGACCCTGTCTCGCATCCCTATATGGATAAACGTGAATATAAAGATAAGTATGTAGTGATAGCGGAGTACCATAAAGTTTCATCAGTGATTGCTACGTGGGCGATGATCGATATACACAAGATGCTATCTGGACCTATATTTATGCCATTTGTTGAAGCAACATCTCAAAAAGTGCCGGTATAAAATTATGTCATGTATAAGTTTAGTCCAAAGACGAATTTTGCTGTTAGAGATGCTCCAAGAGCATCATTATTTTAAGATGAGTGTCTATTTCCAGTTTGGAATAGTGTGTAAGGGAGATATTGGTAGATATCGGTATGGTATCAGGTGTGGTTGTAACTGAGTAGATCAATGGAGTTAGTTGTCGCATCAACTCATGTCTACAAAGACTACATGTCAGACCAATCGGACAATAACTATACTATCCTTATATGAAAGTGAGTTGTGAGTAAATATTGTGTTGGTCTTGAGTTTCTCGTTGTGATGATTTTGTTAAATTTGTGAGTTGTTGAAGTTTTCAGGACTAAGTTCCGATTATAGAAAATGTTGTCACGTTAACATCAGTTTGAACCGGAACCGAACCATTTACAGGCAAACTAAACCAAACTTAACCGTTTATAAATGGTTCGGTTTAGGTTTGTGCTTATTCTAAACCGACATTTTTTTTTTAATTTTAGATCTTGGTGCGAACCGAATCGAATCGTTTACACCCCTACCTTGAACTACCCTCATTGTGGTATAAAGATGAAGGATTATTATTATTTTTTTTTAAATGAGATGGATGATAAAATTGACTTTGTACCTCCCCTTATTCTGCACTCTGTTGTGAATCGAAAAGACGAGATAGACAGAAAATAAAGAGAGACAAGATGTAGGGAGAAGAGTGTTGAGATGTGTATTATTCTCCAACCCTAAGCCTCCTTATATAGGCATTAGGTGGGCTTCTGGACCAGAATATAATTATACAAAATACACCCAACTATGCGGTGGATATTCACATCAGTCCAATTACATATTTCATAACACTCCCCCTTGAATATTCACCACTACGATGCCTCATTAAAACCTTGTCATGAAAAACCCAGTGGGAAAAATCAATGACTAAGGAAAAAGAGTACATCGGTGAATCCTATTTGCTCAGTTGGTGATGACATTCTTCTGGAACGCATCTGGATAATCTTCGCAAGCCTCGTTAAAACCTTGCTAGGAAAAATCTTGTGGGACAAAAACCGTAGCGAAGGAAAAGAGTGCTGCGCTTTTAGCATTGCATTGGATCTCCCCCTCATTGGAACATCTTGTACCTGACAAATAAATTCATTGCAAAAACAATAATATAAAAATAGCGATTAACAATCATAATCAATATAATGCATATGCACCTAAACTACTCGCGAGTGTACACCTTTTGATTTGCTTTAGGCAAATAAGATATTTCTCATGGGAACCAACCTCCATGGAATTCCACAAATTTGTGATTCGTACGATCGTATTTGTAACTAGTTACATTTCAACCTATCTTTTGTTGTTCCTTAGTCCCTGAGACTAATACAACATCGTCATCATTCTCACCACGAGATGATTTCATTAATGAGAATTTACCATGACCCATATATCATGTTTCTCATTTTACAAGTCCCACGCTGAAAAGCGGACATAAACATCGAGACGAATCCCACGCATACCAGCGGATATGCAGTCTCAACATAGATCCCACGCTTAACAGCGGATATAAGATAGCTACATAACTCCCACGCTTAAAAGCGGATATGTAGTTTATGCATAGTATATAATTTCTACTTCGGGTTGTTTGTATGCTCTACATATTCAAAATGATTGTACCCGAGCAATTTTCTATGCACTTGTTGACTTTGTTTGGCCATTGATTATCTAGTCAACACTTTTCCCTTTAACCCATATAATAATCATTATTTGTATAGCGCTTAATATAATAATCATTAATTGTAGGATCATAAGATTGTATTAAGGTACCTTTAGCTACTTCCAGAGCTATATGCCTCTTCCAGGGCTATTTGGTTACCAACGTTGGTTTTGATCCATATTAATGATAACCTTTCAAGATTTTCCTCGCAATCTTATTTTCCCATCTTGTAGAGCAATATATTCATATCCCAACTTATTTTGGATGCTTTGATTTCGTGTCCTCTTCCGGAGGATCAACATATGTACACAAGCAACCCTTTTATGCTTAAAGTGTACCCAAACTGACACCCATTAGTCGAGAAGCTACCCATCTTGTTGGGATTTTGCATTAGTACATACCCGTAGAGACAATGATATTTTGGCTCACGTCATGCAATATGACCCATTCTCCCCCTCATGGCATGAGCAGTATGATCACAACCATAATGATACTTTGTTGATGCTTCAGGCATCAATTTGTCTCATATGTACTTTGAATAAACCAATCCTCAAATTAAAATAAAAACATTGACAATAAGCAATTTCTTGGACGCCGTAGTTCTCTAATCAAAGTTTCTCAAAAAAAAAACCCAAAAAGAGACGTAAATGTCAATATTTTTATTAAAAAATGAGTGGTTGTAGATTCTCTCTTCAGGGAGATCTGTTAATGTTATTTTATAACTCCATGTTATAATATTATTTTTCATAACTTCTGGTATGAAAATCACTTTTTACGCATATAAAATGCATTTGTCCAATAAACCCTCATGGACTAAGAACATCTTCTCGATGCTCTACTTGAATCAATAACAGGTATATAAACGTCAAAGTACAAGACAAGATTAAAAAATAAATGCATGATACAAGAAATAAACATAATATAACCTCTTCAGGAGGGTGGATCATTATTTGAATTGTAGCAATCTCTTCAGGAGATAACTATTTATAATATTTCATAACTTCAGGTTATGAAAGTCATAACTGCTAGTTATGAGTGTTATATATCATGTAATATGTAACTTCGGGTACATATGACATGACCATATTTAACATCCATGGCGATTTCGAATGCTCTTTAGGAGGTTCGTTTTTGATCCTTAATACGAGAACAGAAGAATAAAAGTAGCAAAAAAAATGCTTAAAAATTAAATAAATTGCAGTGACAAAGTATGACCTCTTTGTGAGGTTTACACAAAAACTGTTGGACATCTCTTCAGGAGATGTAACTAAAATTATGACTTCAGGTCATAAAAGAATTGTCGCAACTTCAGGTTACGATTAATATTTCGTGTAATCCATAACTTCAGGTATGGATTATGACTTTTGCAACTCTTTTAAAGACCTCTTCCGGAGGTTAAAATCAGGAGATGTAACTACTGTTATGACTTCGGGTCATAAAAAAAATAGTACCGCAACTTCAGGTTACGATAAGCGTTTCATACTTCTAACCCATGTTCTTAAAAAAAATAATAACCATGAAAGAAACCAGAAACTGAGAATTGGTCTAGTTTCAATCGTATTACAGGATTCGAAGAAACAAGGTTAGAAGAAAATCATTGGGCTGATTCGGCATCCACATGTTCAACAACCAAAATAAAAAGGAAATAAAAATAAAAGCTGTATGGTATAAGCCAAACCCCTGAAGTGCACTAAAACAATATAATAATGGCATTCGTGTGTTATCAAAAAGTAATTCACATAGCACTAAACATATGAATACACCTTCGAAGCCCGTATTGAATACACTGCTCTCTCTAGAGCCTCCCCCCCTCTGCTCCTTGAGCCATCATTCCCGCTTGGTTTCAAGCTCCTGTCCACCACATCTCCTCCGCTCTCTCACCGTCCGTTACAATTCTCCACTTCCCTTGGCGACGATGCAACCAATAGCTGCTGCAGCCGTCCACCATCCCCCCTTTTTTTATTGCATTTAGCTTACTCTAGCACTCTATCTCTATTTCTAATCCTCTCTCTCAAACTCTAATCTCCCTTCATCATAGTCTAGAGCCTACTAACTCTATCTATTTGCAGGTGTTCAAGATCTCCAAGATCTCTAGGAGAAGTTTTTGCTCACGAAACACTTCTCCCGTCTGCAGAAACTGCAGTCATCATTCCACTCTCTCAACATGCATTGGCCTATTGTTCTTTTTGTTCTTACCTCTATTTGTTTATGTTCTAATTGTTTTGCTTATATCTATTGCAGGACCAGTTGTATCTAGATCACACCTACGTTCTCTCTTGTAGTGACTACCTCCTCAATCTCACTCTCTTTGATCTCTTCTCTGTAATCTCTCTCATTTCCACTATGTCCAAGCCTTACCAATACGACACCAACAGCCCCCCCTCAAACGATTCCATGGAGGAAAGGCTAGACGAGAGGGGTTCTGTGCTTTCACTGGATCCCTCAAGAGCATTCACATTCAGAGAAGTTCTGAAAAACACGTTGATCGCCAAATTCGTGGGGAAAAACTCTCTGTCGCCTGCAGTCATGCAAAAAGCCATTAGCAAAGCTTGGAAAACTTTTGGTTCGGTTTGGATTGAAAAAAAGGGTGACTTTTATCTATTCCATTTTCAAAATCCAAAAGATAAAGAGTTTTTTCTTAATGAATCCTTAGTCTCTATTCATGGCCTTTCACTAGTTTTCAAAGAAAGACTGAAAAACCAAGCCCTTTCAGAAATTGATTTCACCAAAGCTGATGTTTGGTTTCAAGTTCCTAATATCACGCTAGAAGGCTTTGATTTTGAAACAGCAGAAAAAATGGGTAACTTAGTTGGGGATTTAGTGGTTGTTGATTGGTCTTTCAACAGAGTTCGAAGCATGCAAGGGTTAAGAATCAAATCCAGAGTGGCTCTGGATCAGGCTCTTACACCTGGTGTTTATATCAATTTTCCAGGGGAAGATGAATTCAAGTGGGTTTTTTTCAGTTACGAAAGAATTTTCAAAATTTGCTATAGATGTGGTTGTGTTGGGCATGATAACAGGCACTGTAATACTAACCTGGTGGCGGTCTTGGAGAAGCTGGAAGCTAGATACCTGCAATCACACCACCTCTCTGCCTACCCCTTCCACGTTAATCCTCACCGGAAAATGTTCACTCACCTTCTAAAGTATCACTCAAAGCATGGCCCTCACCGCACCATGAAATTTGATTCTAGTGTAAGCCCTGTCTACACCTTTCAGGAGCTCTCCATCTCCCACGACCCAAACCAAGGCCCCCCACTGCCACCACAACAACCATCTGTAAATCACTCACCTTCATCTAATGACTCTGATGCTTTTTTTACCCCACCCTCCAACCCAGAAAGTGTACCCTCCAATCAAACCTCCCTAATGAATGCCACCTCTGCTTTTATACAAAGCTATTTCCCCAACATTCATCATTTAATCCAACAGTCTCAGGCGTTTCTTCTTCCCCAGCAATTCCCTTCCTCTTCCATGCCAATTCATGCACATGTCCTTGAAGCAGTTATGGCTGACACCCATCCCAACCGTCCACAATTAATAGTGGTGCATGTTCCCAGTCTAAGGCATCTCAACCGCCTCCAATGAATGAGGGTACAAGTTCAGAAACTGCCTTCAATTCATTCAATAGAACCATGCACCCCCTTTTTGAAACGGGTGACTCTTTAATTCATGAACTGAAAAGCCTCCCCCCTATTTCCACTATAAAACCCTCCGACCAATCAACAAGGACCCCTTTTCAGCAGTTGCCATCCAAAACTTTATCTCTCTCTTGTCCCAATCCTCCCCTCCTCCAAACTCACACCTACCAAATGAGGCAATTACCCACCACCTATAAAATGCTTTCTTCCCGTTCTGGCTTCTCAATCAGAGCCCCTGACTTTACTCCCTCAAACACTTCGGAGGCAGACACTGATTTGGAACAGAGAAGGAAAGAAGTGGTTGATATTGACAAAATGCTCAAAGAAGTTAGCCCCTCGATTCCAAAGAAGACCAGAGGGAGAAGAGGTGAGACCAAAAAGGAGAAAGAGATCATGCAGAATAAGGAGGGTAAGAAAGGTTTGGGGAAAAATGTGGGTAAAGGAAAGGACAAACTCATCAGCAAGCCAAGAGGAGCCTTGCAAATCCCGGCGTTGAAAAAGGTGGCGAAGAAGAGGGAAATCCCAATGGCCTCGGTGGCGGACACCAAAGGGAAAGGAAAGAAGCAGAAAATCACTACCAGTTTGGAGGCTCAAAAAGGTATCTCTAAAAGTTTTCATGTTCTGATTCAGTCTTTTAATTTCAATCCATTCTCCAATCATTTTTTCAAGTTTAAGTTCAAAAAAAGATCTAGATCACTGGGAGACACTGATCCTTCTGCTTTGCATCCCAACAAAAAACTTTGTTCTGGGTTTAGGGTGGTTGTCCCAAAACAACCCCCAGGAGAGCCATGAATCTTATCAGCTGGAATTGCAGAGGTTTGGGGCAGGACTCTGCAATTCGAGAAGTTTTTTCACTGTCTCGTAAATTTAAGCCTGCTCTCCTTTTTCTTTCTGAAACTAAGCAAAAAAATTGTTTCATTCAAAGAAAATTTCGTAAGCTAGGTTTTGATAAGCACTGTTTTGTTGATCCTATAGGCTCTAGTGGTGGTCTTTGGTGTGCTTGGCACTTTTCTCTTCTTTCTGCCTCTTTAAAATGGTCATCAGAAAATATCATTCTCCTTGAAATCGCAAATTCTATTCTTGCGCTTCCCCCGTGGTTCTTAGGTTTAGTTTATGGTAACCCAAATTTTGATCAGCGTTTGCATGTTTGGAACCTTTTTGACTCTATTCTCCCAGTTAATTGTCCCTTGGTGCTAATAGGGGATTTCAATCAGGTTCTCTTCTCTTATGATAAAATGGGGCCATGTGCTTCTAATATTAGAGGTTCTGATACTCTTCTAAACTTCTTAAACAAGTGGGCTCTTTTGAAGTTAAAAACATTGGTCCTTGGTTTACCTGGACAAACAATAGATCAAGTAGCTCTCCTACTTTTGAGAGGCTTGATAGAGCTTGGTGTAATGTGCATCTTATTAGCTCTATTCCTGACCTTACTATTCAGAACCTTGGCATAGGCTCCTCTGATCACTCTCCCATGGTTTTAAGATTCTCCCAACCCTCTACCGTTAGTTTCCCCCCCAGGCGTTTTGAAATTTGGTGGCTAAACTCAACTGAATCTAAGGAGCTCCTAAAATATATTTGGAGCATCCCCATTCCAGGATCACCATGCTTTAGAGTGGCCAAGCTTCTAGCTATCACTCTTAAAGCTTTTAGAACTTGGGCCTCTGCTAGACCCTCCCTGCAGAACCAGATTAACAATGTTAAAAACCAAATTGCTACCCAACAGTCTCTCCTCCCTGATCAGCAAGCAATCTACTCTTTTATACAGCTTCATCATCAGCTTCAAGATCTGCTTAATCAAGAAGAAATCTACTGGGCTCATAGAGCTAGATGTAAATGGCTAAAAGAGGGAAATAAAAATACAAAGTTTTTCCATGCATGCACCAAAATTAAAAAGACTGTTAATGGAATTTGGAATCTTCAACTCTCTGATGGCTCCTTTGTAACTGATCAAAATGACATTTTGAAAATGTTTCTTGATCACTTTCAATCAATTTATTCAGAACCCTCTCCCAGTCTAGCAGATCTCTCAGCCCAAAATGATAACTTGTTTTCTTTCTCCCTTCTTTTCAACATTACAAAGTTTTTAACTCCTGATCAGCAAAATTTCCTCTCAAAATCATTCACTGCTACTGAAGTCACCCAAGCAGTCTTTGAGATGGCTCCCCTAAAGGCCCCTGGCCCTGATGGTTTCCAGCCAGTTTTTTTCAAAAAAATTGGAGCCTTTGCTCCACCACCATCATATCAGCTGTGCTTTCTTTCCTCAACTCAGGTCACTTGCTCAAGGAGATAAACAAAACCCATATCATTCTCATACCTAAGTGCCATAACCCTCTAAAAGTTGGTGACTTTAGACCTATTAGCTTATGCAATGTCCTTTACAGAATAATCGCCAAAGTGTTGGCTAATAGGCTTAAGCATGTCCTTCCCTCCCTCATATCTATTAATCAGAATGGCTTCATGAAACAGCCCGGGATCTCGGTTCAGGGTTAAAGAGACAATCGACAACCATAAGTAGAAATATTCTATTAAGATTACATTTCGCTTAATGTACATAACAAAATCTCGATAATAAGTACAATTTAAAACATAACATTTGTGATCTACCAAGTGATCTAAGTTAAGCTAAACTTCTTCATCTCGATCCGCGTCCCCATTTCCCAAACTTGATTGACGACCTGCGGTTTTAAAATGGCAAATGCCGACGCAGTTTTGAAGAAAATAATCAGTAAAAACTGAGTAAATACATACTACGACATGTAAAGCAACGAGTGGCACGGAAGCATGAGTTGAAACAAATCAGAAGATTTAAACAGTAGAACTATCATATTGGAGAATTTGGATCAACTTGAAGTAACCGAGTAACAGAAACCTCTCAACTTAATAACATTGAGAAAACCACGAGTAGTTGGTAAAATATCCAGAGTAAACAAGTTCATTTGAACTGATAACGATAGTACTTCATGAGTAGCCAAGATTTACAATTCATTTCAAATCCATAAGGGCATATCAAGAGCCACAAACAACATTAATAAGTAGCCAATTTTGAATTTCGACTTCAATCAACAGTTTAATTTAGCTGAGGCATGTCAAGAGCCACCAGCAGGATCGATGTAAACAGAGGGATCACGAAATAACCACTAAGGGTTCCTTCTAGGGTCTATCAAACCCTATTTCACCCGAGCGTTAAGGGAGCCCATTCGTCAACCCCGCTCACAACATTAGCTAAAAGGCCTTAAGTGTCGACACCCCTATACCGTAGTGACCCTTACAAGTATAAGTAGCACTCTATAGCTCTATAAAACCCTTGGCCTCAATAACTTGGTACATTTTGGCTCATCGGGGGCGGATTTTTGAACATTGACGTTCTATCCAATAATAAGAAGCATTGCTTCAATGGTCTTAGCCATAAGAAAATGGAGGATCGCTTAACGTCTCCCATTAATAACAGTACTCTGTACATCGTCCTAAGTCTATTAGAGGTATTTTATTTCTTCTCTTTCACATAACCAGAATCAGAATATCAACATTTCACAAGTAATTTCCGAGAGTTCTCAAAGGAGATGAATAGAATAGTTTAACAACATTCGAGTGGAAAACATGCATTCTCATACTTTTTCATATAACAAGCATTCATTTGAAACATCGAACGCATACGCACATTTTGATATGAAAAGGTCGTACATATGTACTTACCACTGAGATGAAGCACAATCAAAAGAAAGAAACTAATCCTAGCACTCCGACGACAACCGCTCTCTCATATGGGGTCGATGTCTACAATCACACGTATGACGTACTCGTTATAACCAATTTACACATTTATAATAGAAATGCAAACCTACATGTAACATAGTCCTAAATGTCACTAATGAACATATAATGATGTTTAATTATAAAAATAAATCAAACAATACACTTAGAATCTCAAAAATTCAAGTTTTCTAAAAACGGTTAAACTACAATTCTGGACAGGATTGTAGCTCTGACTTTAGAGACATATTTACCATATCAAATCATCTCCTAAAATCTTGAAATTAATTTATGATGAACCTATATGTGTCTAATTTCAGAAAAATCAAGAAAATCATGCATAGCTATTATAAAACTCAAGTTACAAAAATAACAAACACTGCTATGCAGAGAAGAGTTTTGCAAAAACTTTCAACTTTGCAAGGGGATTACTACCACTTGGAGAATATAAATAAAGCTCATCTTCTCCAGAATGAATCCCCTATGTGTCTAATTTGATAACAAGAAAGATGAGATGCCATAGGTTTCTGAAAATGGGTTTTTTAATAAAAATGGCAAGATTGGTACTGAAACAGAGTTTCAGAAAACATGCAACTTAAAATGAGCATATCTCCCTAACCAAAAAGGCTATGGAGTTGGTTTTTTTCTCAAAATAACCACCTCTGAGTCTAGTTTCAAAATATGCAAGAGTTAAAAATTTCACAGAGACAAAATTTGGATATATTATACGTTTTTCACAAACTGGTCAGATTTTTTCAATATGCATTTTTCCCAAAAATCAACAAGTTTGGTTCAAAAGATACATGCAACTTATGGAGACTTGATTTTCGCACAAATAACATCATTTGAGGCATGAATTAAGATTTTTCACATGCTCTTGACACAAATGATCAAAATTTTCTTGACATGCAAGTGCAACTACCAAGAAATTTACAAAGTGCATATGGGTTTTAGTGTGAGTTTCATGAAATAGTCAAGATTCTGGAGTCAATCACATGATCTAACCATGTAAATGAAGAATCAAGCATGGAGATGAAGAAAACTAATGTGAAATTTCATCAATCAAAGAAAAACATAAACATGCATGTATGAATTCAAGACTAGAAGGAAGATTTACCCCAAGATTCAAGAAATTGGAGAGAAATGGTGAAATTGTGCTTCAACCCATGAGTAGAATGGTGGAATAACCCCCCTCCATGATGATGTAAGGTTGGACTCAAGTTTTTCATGATTTGGAGACCATAAAATTGAGTTTTGATGAAGTTTTTGTGAAATCAACACCCAAAAACGGGCATGGAGTTTTGAGAGAGAGAATAGAGCTTGGTGAATGCTCTTGAAGAGAAAAACATGTGAAGAATTGTGGAAGAAAGAAATGGGGTTGATGGTGGAGGTGGTGGTGAAAAATCTCCCAAAAGAAGTTGATACAAAGTGAAGGTAGTAATGAGAGGTTGATGGAGATGGGAGTGATAGAAAAAAAAATGATTGAATATAATGGGTGTAGTGTTGATGCTTGTAAAAAAAAACATCTCCATATTTTAGTAGAGTTGACCAAAAATAATTGAGGGGGAACTTGATTATAAATAATCAATAGATGAATTGCTAGTTGGGGTAACAAAAATATATATAATATTGATGAATGAGAGGTTTCTTTGTGAAAACTAAAAGTTGATGGGTGAAAATATAATTTTCAGATATTAACTATCACATACAAGTTAATTTTCATAAATTACAAAATTTCCAAATAATTTCCAAATAAATTACGTTGTTAATAAATGTCAAAATCCAATTTTTAGAAGGTTACAAATATCTTCCAAGTATATAAAATGAGTTTCATATCGTATTATCCAAGTTTTCAAAAACTACAAAATAACCTCAAAATGAAATTTTATATAATCATATATGTCGAATGACACCCTTATACTTTAAAAATAAGGAGAAGTCAAGAAAAAGTTTGAAATATAAATTTCTCAAAATTTTCAAATATTTTTCCCAAAATGACCAAATAAACCCCAACTTAAATACGGGGTATTACATTATATCCCCCTTAAAATGAAGCTTCGTCCCCGAAGCTTGAGAAAAACTTTTTTGTAAGACTACGACATGCTTCACGAGAATGCAACTAATGCACATGAGAGTTGTATGCAAGGCTAATGCATATGAAACACTTTAATTAACGGAAATAACGCTCTCGGTCGGTTACGTCTCATCTCACGCGTACAATAGTAGGGACTCAAATACAGTTAGCTCAAGTAAAAGGTCGGCATCAAATTTTGAAAGGTCTAGACCAACATACAAGTTATCACGTTTACAAAGCGATTCAAAAAGATTTCTAGCATTGAAAAAAAGTCTTGAAATTTTAGGCACAAAATACTCTGATTGAAACTAACATGTCATTTACTTGGCTCTTCCGCGTTAAAAATATTGTCTTACCTTTATAGGATAAGATACACCAATCACCTAAAGTGTTCCACGCATACGAGGGAGAACGAACACTATGTGTCGTCACACATCGTGCCTCTCAAACACAACTCGCATGTGTTTCAAATGTTCCAACTTAGTCTACACAGCGGGTACAACTTATAGTACCGTCGTACTAAGAGTCGCGCCAGCGGACTGATAAACAAAGTGGTCCATATCACTTGGCATTTGGTAGTTCGACACCCCAATAATTTTGGAAAACCATTTTTTTAATACATAATTTATTGTTTGAACTATCTAATTTGGAAATGACTGTGTCAAAGAAACTCAAAATGAAACAAAACAAAATATAATCATAAAAGTCATCTCTCGTAGGTAAGAAAAGATTGGTCTCATGGTCTTCAAGATCAAAGCGTCGTTACTCTCTCGTCGACTAATTAACATAATCAAACAAAGGAACGCGGATACGCATCACACGACAATGATAAACCATTTCTATATAGCAACTAAACATGCCCATAGAATAACCAACATATAATTAACAAGTGGTTTTCGCATAGATCACATATCAACAAGTAGTTAACAGTTAATCAACAAGTAAATACAAATCGATTTGAACAATACGTAAGTACCCAAACTCCCCGACGGCTTGTTTACTTCTTATTGCCAAATTGGGTTATCCTAATCAATTTTAAATTTTGAAAACGTGTTATCTTTCTTATTCCCTACTAATGGAAATCGAAAAGTCACTTTAACCGGAGAACCGATGCTCTGATACCATCTGAAACAGCCCGGGATCTCGGTTCAGGGTTAAAGAGACAATCGACAACCATAAGTAGAAATATTCTATTAAGATTACATTTCGCTTAATGTACATAACAAAATCTCGATAATAAGTACAATTTAAAACATAACATTTGTGATCTACCAAGTGATCTAAGTTAAGCTAAACTTCTTCATCTCGATCCGCGTCCCCATTTCCCAAACTTGATTGACGACCTGCGGTTTTAAAATGGCAAATGCCGACGCAGTTTTGAAGAAAATAATCAGTAAAAACTGAGTAAATACATACTACGACATGTAAAGCAACGAGTGGCACGGAAGCATGAGTTGAAACAAATCAGAAGATTTAAACAGTAGAACTATCATATTGGAGAATTTGGATCAACTTGAAGTAACCGAGTAACAGAAACCTCTCAACTTAATAACATTGAGAAAACCACGAGTAGTTGGTAAAATATCCAGAGTAAACAAGTTCATTTGAACTGATAACGATAGTACTTCATGAGTAGCCAAGATTTACAATTCATTTCAAATCCATAAGGGCATATCAAGAGCCACAAACAACATTAATAAGTAGCCAATTTTGAATTTCGACTTCAATCAACAGTTTCATTTAGCTGAGGCATGTCAAGAGCCACCAGCAGGATCGATGTAAACAGAGGGATCACGAAATAACCACTAAGGGTTCCTTCTAGGGTCTATCAAACCCTATTTCACCCGAGCGTTAAGGGAGCCCATTCGTCAACCCCGCTCACAACATTAGCTAAAAGGCCTTAAGTGTCGACACCCCTATACCGTAGTGACCCTTACAAGTATAAGTAGCACTCTATAGCTCTATAAAACCCTTGGCCTCAATAACTTGGTACATTTTGACTCATCGGGGGCGGATTTTTGAACATTGACGTTCTATCCAATAATAAGAAGCATTGCTTCAATGGTCTTAGCCATAAGAAAATAGAGGATCGCTTAACGCCTCCCATTAATAACAGTACTCTGTACATCGTCCTAAGTCTATTAGAGGTATTTTATTTCTTCTCTTTCACATAACCAGAATCAGAATATCAACATTTCACAAGTAATTTCCGAGAGTTCTCAAAGGAGATGAATAGAATAGTTTAACAACATTCGAGTGGAAAACATGCATTCTCATACTTTTTCATATAACAAGCATTCATTTGAAACATCGAACGCATACGCACATTTTGATATGAAAAGGTCGTACATATGTACTTACCACTGAGATGAAGCACAATCAAAAGAAAGAAACTAAGCCTAGCACTCCGACGACAACCGCTCTCTCATATGGGGTCGATGTCTACAATCACACGTATGACGTACTCGTTATAACCAATTTACACATTTATAATAGAAATGCAAACCTACATGTAACATAGTCCTAAATGTCACTAATGAACATATAATGATGTTTAATTATAAAAATAAATCAAACAATACACTTAGAATCTCAAAAATTCAAGTTTTCTAAAAACGGTTAAACTACAATTCTGGACAGGATTGTAGCTCTGACTTTAGAGACATATTTACCATATCAAATCATCTCCTAAAATCTTGAAATTAATTTATGATGAACCTATATGTGTATAATTTCAGAAAAATCAAGAAAATCATGCATAGCTATTATAAAACTCAAGTTACAAAAATAACAAACACTGCTATGCAGAGAAGAGTTTTGCAAAAACTTTCAACTTTGCAAGGGGATTACTACCACTTGGAGAATATAAATAAAGCTCATCTTCTCCAGAATGAATCCCCTATGTGTCTAATTTGATAACAAGAAAGATGAGATGCCATAGGTTTCTGAAAATGGGTTTTTTAATAAAAATGGCAAGATTGGTACTGAAACAGAGTTTCAGAAAACATGAAACTTAAAATGAGCATATCTCCCTAACCAAAAAGGCTATGGAGTTGGTTTTTTTCTCAAAATAACCACCTCTGAGTCTAGTTTCAAAATATGCAAGAGTTAAAAATTTCACAGAGACAAAATTTGGAGATAATATACGTTTTTCACAAACTGGTCAGATTTTTTCAATATGCATTTTTCCCAAAAATCAATCAAGTTTGGGGAATGGGAACGCGGATCGATACGAAGAAGTGTAGCTCAACTTAGATCACTTAGTATATCACAAATGTTATGTTTTAAATTGTACTTATTATCGAAATTTTGTTATGTACATTAAGCGAAATGTAATCTTAATATTATATTCTACTTTTGGTTGTCGATTGTCTCTTTAACCCTGAACCGAGATCCCGGGCTGTTTCACTTCATCCCCCAAAGGTTAATCCAAGATAACATCTTTATTGGCCAGGATCTTGTTCATACCATCCACAAAGCTAAAAATAACAATCAACCCAAATTAGGAGCTTTAAAATTAGATATCTCAAAGGCTTTTGACCGTATTAGATGGGACTTCCTTGAACAAGTAATGGTTCAAATGCACTTTCCCTCCCATTTTATTAAACTTATTATGCAATGCATCACCACTGTTTCCTATTCCATAATACTCAATAGATCTCAGTCCAAATTCTTCAAGCCTAATAGAGGTCTAAGGCAAGGTGATCCACTCTCCCCCTTCCTTTTCTCACTCTGTGCAGAAGTCCTATCAAGCTCTCTTGCAGCTGCTGAAGAGGATGGGCTCCTCCAAGGCATCCCCTTTTCCAATCATCAGTCAATCTCTCATTTGCAGTTTGCTGATGACACACTTCTTTTCTTCAAAATTTGCCCCCAAACCAGTAATAACATTAAGCTCATTCTTGATCTCTTTGCCACTCAATCAGGCCAATCTATCAATCTAGACAAGTCTTCTCTAGTCTTTAGTCCTAATTGCTCCTCTGCAGATAAAAATCACTTCCTTAACTGCCTAGGATTGGCACCAAGTGACTGCATAGGGAAGTATCTAGGCATCTCTTTAGATACTAAAGGCTCTAGCAAGACTATTATCAAGAATACCATAGACAAGGTCAGAAATAAGTGTGCTTCTTGGCAAGGTCTTCTTCTTAACCCCTTAGGAAGAGCCACTTTGATTAAATCTGTTCTTAGTAGTTACCTTGTCTATCCCATGTCTATTTGCCTCTTCCCAAAGAAAGACTGTAACACTATTAAATCTGTCTTCTCTCAATTTTACTGGTCTGGGGATTGCACTAAAAAGCGTATTCATTGGCTCTCTTGGGACTTTCTTTGCAATAAGCCCAAGAATGGGGGTTTGGGATTTAAAAATTTACATTGCTTTAATAATGCTCTTTTAGCTAAAAGCAGTTGGAGAATTCTCAAGGATCAAAACTCTCTTTTCACAAAATATTTTTCTGCAAAATATTACAAAAGGAAAACTTTTTTGAGCCTCAATCCTGCTTCTTCCTCTTCATCTGCTTGGAAAAACATATGTAAAGGCAGAAGTACTTTGAGAATGGGGCTGCAATGGAAAATTGCTTCAGGAAATGCCATTGATCTGGGTGATGATGGGTGGATTAAAGATGTGCCTGGTGCTTCTGTTAAGGAATGCTTACTTCACACACATCACCATAACATTCCCCATAAGGTTGGCCACTTGATTAACCAGCAACAAAAGGTGTGGAAAGCTGAACTAGTAGATGATTTATTCCCAACCTGGTTGAGAGATAGAATCCTTGACACTCCAATAGAAATGCTTGAAAGCACAGATACCCCCTATTGGGGAGCCTCCTCCAATGGAATTTTCACAGTTAAATCTGCCTACTCCCTGCAAAACTACAATAACTCCTCCCCTTTATCAATTGCAGCCAACATCCACTTTAATCCCATAAATCTTAGCTATAACTGGAAAAGACTCTGGTCCTCAGGTCTCCCTTCTAACATTATTCACCTCTTTTGGAGAATCTGCACTAACTCTCTGCCTTGTCTTTCCAATATTAACTCTAGAATTTCCATATCAAATCCTTTCTGTCCTCATTGTCCTAACCACATTGAAGATGCTAATCATATTTTCCTTCTTTGTCCTAAGGCTCGGGAGCTTTGGGGTAGAGCCCCTCTTCATCCTACCCAGAAACCAACGCATTCTTCCTCAGATATTAATAAATGGTTAATGAGATGGCTAAATAAGAGAAAGAAACTTCAAAATCAGAATAATTGGCATTGGATCCCAGTCATTTTCTGGATCCTTTGGACTACCAGAAACAAAATCTTATTTGATAAACAAACTTCCACTCCTTGTTCTTTGTTTCACCAGACAGAGGCTCTTGCAAACTTTCTTACTTTATGTTGATCTTCTTTTGGGATTTACTTTGTGAGTTCTTTCTTAGCTAATGAAGGTTGGGTGGAGGTAGAAGTTAAAAAGGGAAGGCCAGAATGGTTGCCAGGACAAGTGCAGTTCTACCCCCAGGCTTTGGTGGAAGTGTCTCAAGCAGTCCCTCTAGCAGTGCTCCCCCCTGTGCATGGTGCTTTCAACCTCAAGAATGCAGTCTCTGCTGATGTGTCTGCTAAGGTCCCAGGAGGTGAAGGAAGTTCTAATGCTCCAGATGTGGTTCACTCCATTGAAGCTTCAAGTGTTAGTGCCTCAGGTGCTGTTTCTGGAGAAGAATTCCCTCCCATTCCAGACAGTGAGCTCATGTCTGCAGTCATCCCCTTCATTGACGTCTAACAAGCCCTGGTTCTAAGTGGATAGCTCCCAGTTTCTCCCTCAGTTATCTTTATCTATCATGTTTTAAGTATTGTTCTGAATATTATCAAGTTGGTGTAATTTTGGTCCTTGTGTTTGCTCCTGAATGATCTTGGCTAGGCTCCCTAAGCTAGCTTGATGTCTTGATGTTTTAGTTTTAGTGGTTTATGGCTGTTAGATTTAGTATCATTAGTCCGATGTTTTCTGATCGATGTGTACTTATCTTGATCACTATCTATTGAAGTTCTACTTTTACCGAAAAAAAAATGAATACACCTTCTGCAATGCTTTCCCTTGAAAGTAAAAGAAGCTTAAGCAGGTAGGTAACATATATTATATGAATATTTGTCTTAGTAGTTCCATGATCAGAAACATGATTTCTTAACACGAATATGTTCATCCAAAGTTCAGTAACAACTCTGTCCAACCCGTTGGGTTGGTAGATGATAATTGGACCAATAGTTTTTGGTTCCAATCTTTCACGATTGAAAAAAAAAAATACCTTTATGTGCGGATCTTCTAGTTTTTAGAGAGCAGTTCCAATCTCAAATATTCCTCCAGAGCACTATCGTGCTGATAACGTGTTGTGAATCGAAAAGACGAGATAGACAGAAAATAAAGAGAGACAAGATGTAGGGAGAAGAGTGTTGAGATGTGTATTATTCTCCAACCCTAAGCCTCCTTATATAGGCATTAGGTGGGCTTCTGGACCAGAATATAATTATACAAAATACACCCAACTATGTGGTGGATATTCACATCAGTCCAATTACATATTTCATAACACACTCAAAATAATAGTTCATTTTCATTTGCTTATATTTAATGTTGAAAATGGGGAAATGAGGGTAAGTCATTTCAATATTATCACAAAATTTAATCACAAATTATAATTAATGATGTTTCTTAAAGTAGTTAGAGTTTTAATAAATGACAATTTTTATGAGACGAATAGAGTAAGATTTAGCATACAATTTGATTGAACTGGTAATAGACCGAAACCTCAATTTTCTCCTCTCGAAATGTAGAGGTGAAGAAATGAATGTCGAATTGTTGAATGCTGCTAAATTTTATCCACCAAAATTCTAGGATGGAAGAAAAAGTTTTGAGAAAAAGTTGAATATGTTTTGACTTTACAGATCACTTTAAACAATATTAGGACGATATAGGAATCAAGCTGGCAGCCCGGGTCGACCCCCGTGCCAAAATGACCCGGCCCGCGCCCAACAAGGGAAAATCCGGCCCACACACACGACCCCCTCCACCGTAAGCCCGCGCACGACCTACTCAAAACGGTTCCCTGCCCGTGGCACGTGCACGGGTCGTATTTCCCCGGAAGACAACCTGGCCTGGCCCGCCCCCCGGGCTGGTTACACCCGCACAAAAACGCCCATCCACCCTCAACCTGTGTACGGCCCGCCTAACTCACACCTAGCCCGTGACACGCACGAGTCTAGTTTCTCCACCATCCAACACGACACGTATTCGGCTCTCTCCACACGAATGCACATACCGCCCCGACCCGCTCTCCCTCAGCCCGCCCTTAACCGGCACGACCCGCTCTCACCTTGATAACAGGAAGCTGCTATGGAAGAACAAGAATTCCAAGGACATCAACGTCTTACCACTCCGTCCCAGCTCTTTCTTCCCATCTGATTTTTTTTGACTCGTATCTGGGTCACTTTGACCGGGTGATTTGAATAGCAAAATAATACAATTTTTTTGATAATTTTTTCACCATAGTATAGAGCAACTTTTACTCTACAACACCATGAAAAAATTATTAAAAAATTACATCGGTTTGCTATTCAAATCATCGGATCAAAGTGACCCAGTGAATAGTAACAAAAGTCAAATTGGGGAGAAAGAGCTGGGACAGAGGGGTACAAGAAAGAAGACTAGACTCCCATCAAAATCAACTGGAATAGGAAACTTTGACAAATACTAGTAACAGTTGAAGGAGTCAACAAAAGGTCAAACAAAGTGAGCGCTCTCTTCACACCCCCAAACACAGAAAGAGAGATCTGAAAAGCTTTATTCCACAGTTTTCTCTGTACATGTTCTAAGATTCCATTCCCTTAATTTCCCACTATCTTCTCCACTCATGCTTCTTCTTCATCTCTCCTAGGGTTCCGCTCTCTCCTCCGTCGTCTGCCACCGCGATGCCGAACCTCTCCCGCCAGATGAGGCTCTCCTCCTCGTCGCTGATCAAGCGTTATTTGCAGCAAAGAGCCGCTACGAGATCTTTCACCACCACTGAAGGTCACCGTCCGACTATTGTTCACAAGCGGAGTACTGATATTCTTCATGATCCGTGGTTCAACAAGGTAAATCTCAACTCCTTCACTAGCTATACTTGCTTTCGATGTTGTTATTATGTGGTGGATCACGAGTCTGCTTCGTCGGAATTTATGGCGTTCAGAGTTGGTTGAGTATGGGCAAGGTCAAAGTTTGGTTAGATCAATAGGAAAAGAAATGTAATTTGATGCTTAACTCTGTAAATCAAGTCAGATTTAGTTTTTTCCTGTAATTTTAATAAGTGATAATCTCTTCATGGTAGGGCGAGAGAGTGTCAGTGTTCATATCAGTGTTCGTAATAGTATTGGCAGTTTCCAGTTTATGAACTCTAATATTTTCAGTAAAATAGTAAATTGACTGTGCTTTAATTCTGATGGCAAAACACCAGGGAACGGCTATACTTGCTTTCTCAGTTGTTGATTATGTGGTGGATCACAAGTCCGCTTCGTCGGAATTAATAGCGTTCAGTGTTGGTTAAGATCAATAGGAGAAATTTTAATTCGATGCTTAACTTTGTAGATCAAGGTATATTTATTTTTTGTGGAGTTTGAAAAATTGATTTATCTTTTCATGTTAGGGTGAGAAAGTGTATCAATCTGGTTGATAATAGTATTAGCAGTTTACCGTTTCTGGACTCCTAAAGTTTGTTTACTGAAATAGGTTTTAAATTGATTGTGATTAAATTTTTTATTGCAACAACACCAGGGAACAGCATTTTCCATGACGGAACGAGACCGTCTTGATCTTCGTGGACTCTTGCCTCCGAATGTGAGTTCTCCTGATCAACAAATTGAGCGATTCAGTAAGTTCATCTTCCTTCCTCTTCGCGTGGTTTATTTTGAACTGTTCTTGTTTTGATCACTTCGGTAGCATGAGGAGTATATTTTTGTCTTTGCTCTGTCTCTTTCTCAAATCCAGTCCATTTTAGGCAGTCATTAATTCGAATGCCCTTGAATCCCGTCAAGGAAAGTAGTAACAGTTTCAAGTTAACTTGTAGGTGGTGGTAGAAATTTGATAGTTCTCTCAAGTAACTAATCGTGCCTACACCTTCAATACTTTTTTCTCACATGTGAGCTCAAGGAGCAAACATAAATTGATTGTTCTAGTAATTAACTTGACCAAACAAGGTTTGATACAACATTTAAATGGAATGGATTTTGTTGGAGATTTGGAGCAGTAGTTTTAGCTACCTCTGTCCACCTGAGTCGAGGGACATGGATTTGATATGGCAGTTAAAAAAAATTACATCAGTCATCTGAACCTCTCAGTCCTTACCCTGACAATTAGGCTTAGATAGTATGTGTCACTTGACTGAACTGGTTGGAGAATGTTAGAACCTATGTTGCACAAGTTCTTCCAAAAGGTCACGCACCCGCACCTGGTGCATATGGGTGCTTCGTGGGTGCTTGGGTGCTTCATGGGTGCTTTGCGGGTGCTTCATGGATATTGTAGGGTCATTTTGAAAGTTTAAGGTGACACTTGAAAGGTCCTCTAAAATACAACTACGATTTAATAAAAAAAACGTGCATCTGTGTGAACACTTCTAACCATTAAACTATTCGTCTATTCAATACTAAGAACAACGACAAGAAGAGATTATATTGTTAATATAGTGACGATGTTTCCTTGAATCAATGTATGAATTTCAGCGTGATTATAATTTGGATTACTAATATTGATTTTTTATGTTAGTATAAGTATCGCAAATAAAAATATATTAAAAACAAAAGTCGCCGCCGCACCCGCACCCTTGAATTTTGGAAATTTGTCGCACCCGCACCAAGTTACCGCACCCGAACCTGTAACGCACCCGCACTTGTGCAGCATAGGTTAGAACTACTCAACTCCTCAAGTAATGAAGTTTGCAGTAGGTTGTCATATAATCCTAACTCTGGCCATCAAAAACATTTAAATGCAAAGTTTCTGGCATCAGTATCTTCCTGAGCTTAGGTATCTTTGTTTGAAATATTGTCAAAACTACTTGTTATTTAATCCAAGAAGTTTTTTTTTGTTCAACTGCATTTTCCTTTTCTTTTACGGCATATTGTCATTATCTTTTCCTTCTCTTGTGAAATGTAGTGGCAGACCTGAAAAGGCTTGAAGTGAATGCTAGCGACGGACCTTTGGATCCAAATGCTTTAGCTAAGTGGCGGATACTTAACAGATTGCATGATAGAAATGAGACAATGTACTACAAGGTCAGCATACAGTTATCTCCTCTAGTTTGCCTTATGTCACACCAATACAGTGTTTCAAGTGTATATGCTTTAGTGGATGACTGCGCTGTGGAAAAGTATAGAACTTACGAATGTTTATGTACCCGAATTTCACTTAATGATTTCGAATAGAACGATAAGTAACTTTCACGAATAATTCTGAGGAACATAAAGGTCAAATATCTTATTCAGCTGTTACATATTGTATATTGTTATGTTAGAAGGGAGCATGTATGTGGTTTTTATAGGTGGTAGTAAGAAAATAAAAGTGTTACCAAGGAACTACCGAGGTCCGAGTTTAACTGTGATAAGCTAAGCAGCAATCAAGAAGCTCCCATCAATGTGCCAAATCACACCCCCTCTACTAAACGACGGAGTTTAAAATATCTAACAGATGATCAGTCCTTCCTGTTGAACCTTCTCCTTTTCATCCACAACTAAAGTGAAATCCTTCTATAAGAACACTGCTAAATGAATACCTGAAAAGTCCAGCTGTGCTTGCCTCTTATATTTCACATGATAAGCAGAGGAGTGAAATGTCCAAACTTACCGTGCACCCTATCCATATCAACAACAGCAGTCCAAGACTCAAAACTATGAAGAACTATGAATTGAGGCTGGAACAGTCCTGTAAATGTCGAAAGTTGACAAGATCAAACTAAATTAAGACCGAACTGTTCACCAATGATGCCGAAGACGATTCACCTTTGGAGTCGGCATTACAGTTTACACCAACTAACATTTTCCAGACAAACTTAGTTGCCCACTTCTAAAATTCGATCTGCTACATTTGACACAGAGAAAACAGTAACAATGCATCCATTATCCAGACAAGAGTCCAAACCAGTGAAGCATTCACTGAAAGAGGAAACACCCATCAATGATGATAACCCAGTAGTCGATTACACATGAGAAGATCCGTTTCTCTTTTTCTAACCATTCAAGGAAACACCCCCTAGGTGCCAAGCCAAGGTTACCAGGATCGCGGAACGCTGTGGTTCGCGGAACGAGATCGGGATCGCGATTTGCGGTCTGCTAAGAATTCGGTTTCGCCAGGGGTAGGCTTCTTCGGAAGGATTAGTTGGAACCATATATACTCATGTTAGCGTTGCCTCGTACTAGTATGGATTATTATCAGGTAAAATTTTGTAGGAACTTCCATCAAACATAAGAAAATGTAGGGGTAAAGATGTGAATTCGTCAATGAAATTATGATTCACAGAGTAATGATATCAAAATAATTGGGTATATGTGTGAATACTTTAGGGATCGCCAAAATCAGCGATCTTGATCGCGAACGATCCCGAAAAGGGATCGCGCGATCTGGATCGCAGATCGCACCCCGTTGAGCGATTTCTGGTAACTCTGTGCCAAGCTAGACCACCCGTATGATATATAAAAAGTTGGATAGGCTTATCCTTTCAGTTGTTAGATTCTCACCTTAACCCCCCGACCCCGGGTGCAAAAGTAGTTGACGACCCATGAAAAGATCCATTTCCCTCTGTCCCTTAACATCGGAATTAGATGAAATGAACATGTATATACATAGCTCTATTGGAATCTCATACACATATCTATGTATTAGAGCGCCCAATCACTCAGTTTATCTTGACCTCATCCAGGACATTTTTGCTGTTCTCTCTAGCCAACTCCAAATGATGTTTGCTTCTCCTAAGTGATTGATTCTTGAAATAGAAATTACAGTAGCTAATTGGTGTATGGAGATGGAAATTGATGGTGCGTAAAATTGTCTTAATCCGCATTTGATCAGAATGAGTTGTCTAGCTATTAATCTCTTGCATAAAGTCTTACCTGGTTTTAAATATCAATACTGAAGCATATCATGTTTAAGTAAGTCCGTGACTATCCCGAACGATGAGTATTAGTAATGGAATTCACAAGTGTTCCATTTTGTGTAATTGCAGTAGATGCAAACTGTTAGTCCCTCGCCTCTTGTTTTCTAAGTATTGCTCAGAAATGATCATTGGCTGTTACAACCGTTGCTATGACGTCACATCAATGTTCCCACCCTCATGCGATTGTTCAGTATTCTGGCCCTTTATGGACAAAGTGTTCCCGTAAAATCTCTGGCCTAATTTTCGGGAAAAATTGTTAAGAAACTCTGCCGACAACCTGATTATGTTATTTCCTATGCTAAAATTATTGTTTTGACAGGTTTTGATTGCCAGGATTGAGGAGTATGCCCCCATAGTCTATACCCCCACAGTTGGTTTAGTTTGTCAAAACTATAGCGGATTGTTCAGAAGGCCTAGAGGGATGTACTTTAGTGCCGACGATCGGGGGGAAATGATGTCTATGGTTTATAATTGGCCAGCTGAGCAGGTTTGTATTTGAGATGAATATACTGTTGTTTAGTCAGATGATTGCTAACCATTCTTTCTGTGAATTTCCTTAACCCTAGAAGTATTATCAAAATATTAGGCCTTCTCTATTTTCTTTCTCACTCTTAAACAACAGTCTATATTTGTGCCTATCGAGTTTCCTTCAGCTTTTATTAGCTCTCATGATGGTCGGTCAAAACCTTTTTCTTGTAGGTTGATATGATTGTTGTAACAGATGGAAGCAGAATATTGGGCCTTGGTGATCTTGGTATTCAGGGTATGGGAATTACAATTGGGAAGCTCGATTTATATGTGGCTGCTGCTGGAATAAATCCTCAGAGAGTACACCCTTTACTCATGTACCTTATATTCTGTATTGGTGTTTCAAAATCATTTTGAATGAAGCAGAGTGCATAAATTTAGCAATGAACTGTTATGACCAGATTTATAATTTCTAATGAAACAAAGTAATACGAACTAAGCATGTATAGTCTAGAATTCCTTTGAACTGCTGGGGTTCTGTTCATCCATGAGCATTCCGAGAATCAGAAGACTTGGACTGCCCTTGTAGGTTTGGTTAACATCAAATGTGCAATTGTGGACATTTAGATTGACTGGCTTGATGAATAATCATGAAATCGGCCTTGAATCACATTTAGCCATAGGAAGAATCAAGATTATCCTTTTTCTGCGACTTACACTGCTAGTGAGATGAATATACATAGTTTTAGCTTCAACAGGACCATTGCCCTAGTAAGTGCTGGCTAAAGCCACTTGTACTAGTAACTAGCTCGTGAAAAGATGTTTGGCAATGGAACTTTCTTCTTGACTTTAAATTCGAGGAGGTTCCTCTAGTTTGGACGTGAGTCATCAATGTCTTCCGGGCCTAAAATAATTCTAGCCAACTTCTTTGCTCCTTCACGTGTCAGAGAATATTAATATGATTGTAAAAGGTGTTTGAAATATGTTGTCACACATTTGTTTGTGAAAGATGATTAATTTGGTTGCAAATGCTGTAGTATAACAAATAAATAATCTATTTATATATATTTTTATATTCTAAATAGTTTGAAAAACTATCTAATGAAAAGAAATTTTCGAAATTATTTTTTGTGAAGGCTGATAGCTCTTGTGGCAATGTCTACTATAATTCTATTTTACCAATAAGGACCACACATGTAGGGGGGTTACATGGCGAATCTGATGGAGGAAACCATGAAACTGAGAAAACTATTATTTAGCTTCGAAAATGTAAGAGTGGGTGGTTTGTATGGACGGAGAGTAGTGTAAGACTTGGGATAATTATATTGTCTTGTGAATTGGTTTACGCTAGGGAGATCCCCTCTAGAAACGATTTCTTGAAGAAAGGACTGAAAATATTGCTAAAATGGGAAAGGCTACCCTTGACTTTCAACAGCTAGAAAAGATTTCCAGACAAATAACACAGAGCTGTTTAGAACAAAATAATGTCCTTTCAGCTAGGTATGTATCAAAATAACTGAGGACATGTATGAGGGAGTGAATAATAATACAAAGTATTGTAGCAGTTGGAACAAGAGAATTGGACTTTCTTCCCTCCTGCTTTTATCTTTTTGGATTCTGCATCTGTATTCATTGGAATTTTTAACTTGCACTGACACAAGCATGCAAGCCTAGCTCCCATTCTCTCTTGGTTTGGTTGAGTATTAAAAATTAGTCAAAGAACCAACCTCACATCGGAAAACTAATATTGATATCCTTAACTTAGCACTGAATAACTTACAACCATTGTTAGAACTCACATTACAAGAGCAAATAGTAACCTTGTTGATGGACAGAATAAGTTTATTCACACATTAGACTCTCATTCAATAGCGTGCTAGGCAGTAGGCACCTATTCATTCACTGAAAAAGACCCTTCGTTTATTCGAAGAATAGTTGATTGGTTCAAACAATATGCCTGGATTTTTTTGCAGGAAAAGCTGTAAAATCCGAAGGGAAAACCAGTATTGGAAGAGCTTTCCACCTGAGTGCCAGAAAGAGCAAATAGTAACCTTTTTAATGAACCCCATTCCTGTACATGTTCCTAGAGACAGTAGGTTACTTTCTGTGGTGGTAAACAGGATCTTCCGATTCTCTCGCTCCTTATGTTGAATGAAGTAGTCTGCTAAATTCGTTGGCAAAAAGCCTCGATATTCATTTTAGTACGTTCTGCAACATCCTTCATTGGGAGTGTTAAGTCTGAACCATACATCCTTGGTGAAAGGAATCAGCTATCTGATCTGGCCACACAAAGGGATTAGGTTTACATGCCAGGAAACACTAACGTTTTATTTCTTTGCGTTAGTCGCCCTTATCAAGAGCATCATGATCATGACTGTGGAACATGCTAGTTGCAAATGTCAGGAGTTCATTAATGAAGCCAAACGAGTCCTTAGTTTGCAGTTCGATTTGTGCTAATAAATAGTATGTAAGGAACTTAGACCAGAAATAGATGTAAGTGAAGTATAACTACAGGAGTATTAGAGAAATGTTGAAATTAAAGTGAACCTTGATTGCGATTGGATGACTCAGAAACTTAAGTCAATATATTAAGTTTTTTTGGCTGACTTTTGGTTGATGCGCGATTTTAAATATCCAATCCTTCTCTTGGGAGAATCGAATGTCCAAAATACAACAGCTCATTTATCAATAACAACAATTGGGCATGGAGTTTATGGACTGATTGAGTATAGTAAATGATTTGTTTAAATATAATTTTATGCTTTTTAGTTGTTCTGATAGATAGCCCTCCAGCTCATTTCCAGCTTTTGTGCTGGTTCTGTGAATCAATTACTATTGCAAGAGTTTCCATTCTCTCTTTGTCTGCTATATTTTGTGTAATTCGTCTGTTACTGTCATCAGTTCTTTATATCTCTCGTTTTAGTATATTTATCCTTCTACACTTTTCACCCACTTCCAGACGACTTGTCTGTTTAACTCTCAACTCTTTTCCTGTTCGCATTCTCTTTTATCAGGTTCTTCCTGTCATGATTGACGTTGGGACTAACAACGAAAAGCTTCTCAAAGATCCTTTGTGTAAGAATCTACTCGAAATTGTTTTCTTGCCCCCCCCCCCCCCTGTTTGTTTTATGAAAAAATTCTATAGAATTGAGGAAACTAGAAGTACTTGTAGATAACGAATGAATGGCGCTACCACTTGAAGACCCCGTAGAAGTAATTTGAAGTGGTATGACTATAAGAAAACTTGATTTAAGCATTGGTTTAGAATGTATGAACTAGAGCAAATCGGTCACATTTGATCTCCACAATTAGTTGGTGGTTTGTTAGGTTTCTGATCCACCATTTCTTCCCCTGACATCTAGCACTCATCTTTAATGTAGTAAGAACTAGGGCTTATACCATGTAGCTCAGCCAGTCAAGTTTAACTGAAGTACTTTCGAATTTCCATATAAGTTGTGCAAGTTCCATGCTTTCCGGTAAATATCATTGCATTTCATCCTAAATAATGGAGAAGGAATACTAAGGAACTGTCTGTTGTGTCTTCCCTGTGTCTGCAGACTTAGAGGTTAGATGAAAGCTTCACTTTAGACACGTATTCTCGCCCTTCACCAGTTACTTAGTTCTGGAGTTTTGATGCTAATATGCATGTTCACCTCTAGTAAGCGTATCTGGCATAGATTTCATGTCTGCATCATGAAATCTGCTGTTTTCCCCTACATAATTTTGTTACTTTATGGCATCTTCTTTAATATTGACGTGATTTATATTGTGACCTTGTTGTATCATAGATGGTATTAGTTGACAATTCTGCGAAGATCACTGCTAGAAAGACTACCCATTGGATATAATTGTTTGTTGATTTTTTTAGCATAGTAATCCCCTTTAAATATGAATATAATAGATTCTGTTATATTCTTTTTAAGATTTGGGATTGCAAGACCATCGTCTTGATGGAGACGAGTACCTTGCCATTGTTGACGAATTCATGGAGGCTGTGTTCACTCGTTGGCCGAATGTGATTGTGCAGGTACTGTTTGTTATGTTAAGCTAATTCTTGTATCTGCCATCGAGCAGTTTTTGGCATGCAGTGCCCGTATTCTTAGGTTTCTAGTGGTTTCCGCAAGAGATATTAATTGATCCCAGATCTGCAGTTTGAAGATTTCCAAAGCAAGTGGGCTCTGAAGTTATTGCAGCGTTACCGAAATACCTACAGGATGTTTAATGACGATGTCCAGGTATGTAACTCACACAGTTCTTCAGTTTCATATTCTGGTGTAGGCTGATTTGTTCTCGTCTGATGGTCTTTCTTTTTTTGCAAACATGTTCAGTGTAACTTGACCTCTATATTCCAATCCTCTTAGGGTGATTCTTGTAGGGAGAGTAAGCGCCGCGAGGAGGGAACACCATGATATGATTTGGGGCACTCACTTAACCAAAAGGTCAACGTTATGGTTAGGGTCCAAATCATACTATATTAACCACTCACGTTTTGTTCAGCGTTCCCGTGTGGGACGACCCGCTCACACATGATACCCAAATCATTCTCTGTGATATTGGAAAGGAAATCCATGAACAAATAGCTATCGCATTTAACAAACTTCTGATTTACATGTCTTTTTTTATGAGGACCCAAATTCAATACCCAAACTCACATAATTACAAATATTAGAAGAAGAAGAAAACATAGAAGAAGAGATAAACCATAACCCTAGATGACTTGTGTACCGAGGCGTCCCTCCCAAACCCTAGTCCAAATTTCTTCTCCTCATCTCTTCGTTCTCTTCCTTTTTATTCACAATCCAACTAATAACATGTTCCACTCCTCTGATTACCTGCAATTTCACCTAACTCTCTATAAGTTATGTCCAAGCTGCACTCTGACCCCCGGGTATCTATCACCTTCACCTCAAAGATTTGACCGAAAGTGACAACGATATTTTCCCACGTTCGCAGCCCAAACATTCCGTGAACCAACATTCCCACTGGACCATTGAGCCGGCGATGGTGGTTGAAAGCATCCCGCTTTAAACTTGAAGTTCAATTTCTTTTGAAAGCATTGGAACGTATCATCGTCTTGGTTGTGATCTCCTATCACGTCAAACTTCATTAGGAAAAGTTCCTCCTAGGTTTTTGCCACAAATTCAAACAATTATACATTCAAACAGTTTGATCGATGATGGGTAGCTTGAATCAGTCCAGTCATTTGCAAGGGAAGATCACCTAGTATCCTCTTACGAGTTGGTTTCTATTCAGTACCAAAAACAACATTTGATTGTCTCCTTTGTCAGGTCAACAGTGCATTTAGGGGAAGTGATATCATCAAACAGCATTCCCATAAAGTAGTTGTTTGTATACTTCTTTGCTGCCTGGATATCTACGGTGAAGAGTGACATGTCACTACATTCCTTTCTCAAGTTGGTCGTGAAACAAAAAAAAATGCATTATTAGATTTCTCATGGCCCACAACAACGTGATGGATAGTGACATTGGCACACCCTAAATCTGATGTCTTCAATTGTGAAGTACAAGCATGAGGCCTCCAGCAATGTCCGACTCATCATTGATTCCAAAAAGAAATTAATCCTTGGCAGTTGCTTGCATTCTAACCATTTTCAGCAACTTAAATCCTGGACGAAAGCCTACCCCTACAAGATTTATACCTGCCACCACATTAGTAAGCTATATGCCAGCTTCCATTCTAAGTAGATCGAACTCATTATCCATGCTTGATGTTCAATCTCCTTCATAGCTGCAATGGCCAGTTGCAAATGATTCTGCAACTGATTATTTTCCAACTCTAAGCTTCAACTTTCAGTTGTGATCCGAGCCTCCGTCATGGGCCTCATCAGCTCCAATTGCCCCATAGTCAACAATGGTAGAATTATTGCTGAGAGCATCAACTTAAAAAGGTCCATGAATTAGTCTACTGAATAGTAAGGCTGAAGGAGGTAAGGGATGTGCAAAGTAACCTATATTCAGACAGTGATTCGTGGAAGTCTTCGGCTTCAATTGGAAGTGTGTTAGCATTGGCCAGAATGTTAGCATATGCTTTACGTCAGTATGTTCCCCGTCGTCGTCTATAAACTTGGCTACGTCCATACTTCCGGAAACTGGAATCTGTCAGTTCCTTCTTCTAGTTGAATTATCCAAATACACCCCCTTGACATGTCTTACAGAATCAAGTGAAAACAGCTTATAAACACCTTGTGCATCAAACTCGTTTGAACATTCCAGTAAACACTGAAATGGCAGTAAGGGCTTGTTTAGAAAAGACGCAATATGCTTTACCTAATCATATCCAAGCAAAGAAAGCTCCCCTTGAAAAATAGTACCACTGTCAACACTCTTGTTGAACAAGGGGCTATGTTGTCAATTAAGGGTAACTTTAGCTGCAATTGCAGGCGCTGATTTACTCCCTGAATAGCTTGAGTAGTTGTATGATCGATTGCGCCATTTGGAGGAAACACACGCCGCAATTTTTCTTGAGTGTGAGGATTAAACTCATTTCAGCATTTTTACAAACATCCGGTAGGCGCCAAAAGCCACGTTAATTGTATCAGAAGATACTAGTAATGTTGGGAAACTCCTCAATTAGCCCTGATTTATCACATCCGAGTAGTGACAGCAACCCACCTTCTGCACACACAACACCAGTTCGCGTCCTGTGGTAGCATGAGAGAATCGATTAAGCTTACATGCACTTCCTCATTGTTGTCTTGAAGCCCGTAGAGAAGGAAATTTTGCAACTCCGACATGCTCGACTTGATACTCTGAATCTCCAACTTGATTAGATAATCCTTGATAGAGTTTATTTCAACTCTGAGTTCCTTCATAATCGATTGCAAAGCTGATATAGGGCCTTCTATAATTTCAAGACGAATCTCCATTTGTTGATCCGCCATCCCTGAGATCGAATGCTCTGATACCATTAACGAGGACTCAAATTCAATATCCAAACTCACACGAAAAAGAAGAACACCTCAACCCGTTAACATGCGTACGGAGGTACCTTTCCCAAACCCTAATCCAAAATTCTGCCCCCTCATCTCTGTGTGCTCTTCCTTTTTATTTACAATCCAACAGTAATAACATGTTCTGCTCCTCTGTTTATCAACAATTTCACCTAAATCCCCTTAAGTTATGTCCAAACTCCACTGTGACCCCTGGGCATCTACTTTTCTTTTTAAGTTTATGATTCTGTATGCTTCACAGTCTTAGATTTGTTGGTTATATGTGGATGAGCTTCTTGTTGTCTTTCTACTTTCCTAGTCAACAGTTTTATTTGCCTTTGTGCAACACTATCCAGTGCACGGGCTTACTCCCATACCTGGAGAATGCTAGAGGACCTGACATATGTTGACAGGGAAGTGTTAAATGATTGCAACTGAGCCTCTAGGTTGAAAGCTTGGTAAATCCGGGCTCCCGGAGCTTACCATGCTTTTACATGAAATACTGTACTGACTGAAAAGATTCCGATACTGTTCATCACTTGGCCTAGAGAAACAAAATTATATCGGATCATCTTAAGTGGAGCTCATGGCTTCCTGATTGCCTATTTACAAATTTTAGGATAACAATGCTACACAATCTTCTTGAAGCTTGACGAAAAATCAGTCTTTAGTATGGGAATTTGGCAAGTCTTATGTTAAAAACTACAATATATTACTCCGTAAAAAAAGTTGTACTAGAGGTTTTTATAGCTCAAAGGTCATACAGTTGATACTATGAGTGCTTTTATGTTACTCCGTGATAGAAATGATTGTAGGATATGCCTCAGTGCTGTACACATTTTCCTGTTCCGTAGATCTTCTAGTTCAAGTTGTTAAGCATTGAGTTCAATATTGTATTTGTACGTACTTTATAGTATTTGCTAAGCTTTTTGTTTCACGGTTATCATCACTGGATAGTTTTAATGTCCCCTTCCATCTATAGGGAACTGCTGGTGTTGCAATTGCTGGTCTTTTAGGAGCTGTGAGAGCTCAAGGAAAGTCAATGATCGACTTCCCCAAGCAAAAGATTGTTGTTGCTGGAGCTGGAAGGTATGCTTCTTGAATGTCTATGTGAACTGTTGACAATTCTTATTCATCTGCCTCGGATAGCCGAAGATTGCAATGTCTTAGGTAGTTTTGGCTCTCGTCTCTTGGGTGTGTCTGCACGTCTTTGTTATTTTTGTTCGTCTAAATTAGAAACTAAATGTAAATGTATGAATGTCACGTGGTTATTTATTTTCATGGTAGTAGACACAGTGTTCATTATACTAGAACTCAGTCTGTAGGGTCCATAGTGGCTTGACCATGTCCCATATTGCCTTAACTTGGATGGCTTAGCAGATTGAGCCGATTTTGGAATCTGAAACAGTTTGTCATTTTACCACTTGTTGTTCCTCATCCTGAACCAGCCTAAGCCACCTCACGAGCATGCTAACTTCTGGTGGGCAGAGGCTCAAGCAAAGAAGTCATTTAAGAAAAGAAGTCATTTAAGTCATTTAAGTAGTTGGATTTCCCCTTAGCCTCATAATGCCACAGGAGAGATTTAGGCCCTTACCTTATGCATCAATAAGTAACTCTACGTTTTGAATACTCTGCGTTACTCTTAACATGGAACAGGAGGTTAGGATACAGATTCCTGAGTTGATTAATTCCTTTATGGGGATCTGAATTTCCCACCAAGTTAAGGGGAATTGTGACACAAAATAAATAAATAATTGACACCAAAACTGAAGGGGACTGGCACTGAAGGCACTCAACTCAGTACTTGGTAATTGATTACCAGAACAAGTTGAACAAGTAAAGGGAGGATCCACAGCTCTGAGATTAAACTGTGTTGGCAAACTCAGTTCTCCGTGGTACTAGAGCTTGATCATAGGAATATAGGATTACTTCATGGCACTAGAGCTAGATTATAGGATTACTAAGTCATCTACTTCTGCTTATACTAGACGTTCTTCTCCTTTAGATGGATTATAAAATTATATTGTTGATCAAAGAAAAATGTCCGTCTCAAAGAAAAATTAGCTTTCCCAGTCCTTTTTTTTGTTCTCACTTCCTCTATTTTGTGAAAATTATTGTATACTCATCTGTCTTGTTGTGCTGTGTGTTAGATAATACAGAATAAGCAATGTCTTGATATTCATCACACTTTTCCTTTTCTGCTTTTACTTTCAACTCAACTTCTCAAGAAAATTTGTTAACCGTCATAGATAATATCTTGAAATGATTAAATAGCAAGAATATGTGTTTTTGTACTTAATTATGAGCTAATACCAGGAGTTTTCTGCTTAACCGTGTGTAACATGCAGTGCAGGAATAGGGGTCCTGAATGCTGCTAGGAAAACCATGGCAAGGATGTTAGGAAACAATGAATCTGCCTTTGAGAGTGCGCGGAGTCAGTTCTGGGTTGTTGATGCTAACGTGAGTTATCTCTTTAAATTGCAGAACACAATAATTTTCCTATAGATCTTAATCTCCTAAGGTCAAGAATCTTGGATCTGGCTTGTTTCATAAGCATTAAAAGCTGTCTCCTCTAGCTCAATCTAATGCGTTATTCTAATGTTTTTAGTTAGGATTGCCTTTCTGTGAGGGAAAGTATCTATTGGCCGTGGACCAGGGTTGTGGTGGTCTAGGCGACCATAGTGACGTGAAATATTATTTCACCTCCTTTCTCTACATCTGGCTTTGTCCTTTTGTTGATACATTAAATTCCTTATGACTTATGCAGCTGAAATCTTTGCATAAAGTTGATTATTGTAGGCGTTCTCAAGTAAAAAAAAACCTGGTGACTGTTGTGTGTCACTTGTTAAGGCACTCTCTCTATGTTTCTCCACAAGATTCTTCGATCTTTTTACCGGTAGTTGACAAGATTCTTCCATTATACTTTGGCAATATACTGAGATAAGAAAGTTGACTTTCTTATTTGAATTTAAATTTCTTTACGAGCAGTGATGGTAGATCTGCTGGTGGCCTATTCTCTAAGAAAAGTTTAATGTTCTGGTCATGCCTGTTGCTTTTGAAATAAAAGCGTAATTGCTTTCATTTTCAGGCATGCTCATAGTATGGTTCAGGAGATTAGAAATAGCAATGTGTTGACTCCTTATATAATTTTTTTAATTATTATTTTCTTTTACGATTCATAGAAGTGTATCCTTCTCTAGATTGTCAGAGCTGGTCGTATCATATACCTATATAAACTCAATAAAAAAAATCATATACTCTCTAACTCAGCCACAGTTCCCCAATCCCAGAAAAGAACTGGAATTAGCCTCACTGTTCAAAGCTGCATCACGTACATATGGAGAGCTCAGATTTTATTTTTACTGTCTTACAATTACGTATTTATGCATTTCTTGTGATATCGCAGCATGTATTTTACGAGACCTAAATTATTAATCATGAATTGGACGCACTTCAGTAATCTTGACTCCAGTATTTTGCCAAAAGAATGTAAAAGTATACCTTATTCCTCTTTTGTGATTCCAGCTCATCCTTCTTATTGATGTCGATTCTTTTATTTGGTAGGCGTGTATTCAATTTGTTTGGCTTCTCATGGATCCTTAAACCATTCTAACTGTTTATTCGAGGTTTTTCGCTTCCATAGAAATTTCTTTCTGAATGGATATTATCTGTTGTGCTATATTAGGGCCTCATCACTGAAGAGCGGGACAATATTGATCCGGATGCATTGCCGTTTGCAAGACAGGTCAAAGAAATTAGTCGTCAAGGACTAAGGGAAGGGGCAAGCCTTGTAGAAGTGGTCAGTATCCTATACCATATCCCTGTGTGCAATAAGTAATAGATACTTATCACTTCTAGTCTTGAGGGGTTATACTTGGTCATGTGACTGTTAGTATCTGAACTGCTTTTGAGCTAATTTCTTCTTTAACCCCGTGCGTGGATAGAAGCATTGCAATCATGTAGTATCATATTAATTGCAGTTTGATAGTTTTACTTGCTAACTTGTAGCGTTATTTACACGTATGAACATTTCTTGTCAATTGGGAATCAGGCATATTTGTAGTTTGCTGGCATCAGTCATGTTTAAGTAAGATACATATCGCGCAAGTTGCAGTATCTTTTCTGTGGAGGTAAAATTGAGCATATAACTATTGATTATATTTCAAATCTTCGTATGAATAAAAGGATTCTACAGGCTCAGCCTATTCCGATATACTAGGCTTTCTTCTTGGTCAATCTAGTGGGAAAATGTCTACTATTATTTTATTACACTACAGAGCTATATAATGAAAAATCTCAATATTCCCTAACCATATGGGTAAGGACAGCGGGTAAACGTTACTGTTGATTCCCTAACCATATGGGCAAGGACAGCGGGTAAACGTTACTGTTGATGCTGAACAGTCTGGAATCCGTTGTTTCCAAGCCCTCGTACCTAATGTGTGAAAATAGTAGTATTTCAGGATAAACGAAATTTTGTTCTGATATACTAGTATAGGAAATACTATGCTATGAACTTCACATTTGGTGTGCTACTTACCTTAGAATAATTAATTCTCTTCGTCAAACTCAAAAGTTTTGATTGTTAGCCCCAAACCTGAGCATGCTATGGCTTCAGCTGTTCATGGCCAATATTACTTTTCTACCTTGTCAATATTAGTTTACAAAACAGCGAACTGAGTGCAGATGTATCAGAAAGTGACTATTGGCTATCTCCACGGACCCCACCGTAGCTTCTGTAATAAGAGCTTGACGGTTAATATTTTAGGTTGTTACATTGCAGTCCAAATAAGTTTTGTAGCTTTGCCAGTAATCATTTTTACCTTTGTTTGCTTTTCAGGTGCAGCAGGTCAAACCTGATGTGCTTCTTGGGTTGTCTGCAGTTGGGGGATTGTTCTCCAAGGAGGTATTAAATGTTCAAAGTTAGATGTTCCTTAGTTGATGCTTTTTCAAATACTTGGTACATGGAATACCCTCAGCTCTTTTAGAGTTCTTTGCAAGAGTTATTGTCACTTGCTCTGGTATAAGTACAATGTTCATTATCATCATGCATTGAGAAACACTATGCATGCTTTGGTGCAAATTGTTTACCTACGCAGAACTGATGAAAAGCATACTACAATTTCGTGTATAATGGACGACGTCTTGACATGCCAAAAGCTTAATGGGCCTAACCTTGCTTCGATAATTACCCCCATTTTCCACTTGACCTTAATATGTTCTAACATCCACCTGAAACTGAATGTGGGATGACAGACATTTGACGTTTGAACATGTTCGTAGAAAACCGAAAGGTGATCCAAACCTAACACACTAACAAAACCACAACTTTACATCACCTACCGCTGTCTAAACCCTAGCCCAGAGTATCGGCACATTTAGTTTTAAACAATAGACCATGAAACTTAACCAATCTGTGGGGCTGTTTTACAGTAGAGGATATCTCACATTACCTACAAATTGGCAAATTTAAAGATGTAATAGTACCAGTGCTGGAATTATGTGATATTCCTGTGATTTCAGAAAACATATTTTTTCAAGAAATTACATGCTGGTTATGGCCCCTTAACAAGTTTTCTTGATGAGAAAATGGCTAATTAGTTGAAAAATCTATTTTCATTTTTTCAGAGCTTTGTAGTCTGTAAAAGCTCACATGGTATGAAACTTACAAATTTTGCCATTGTTTAGGTATTGGAGGCACTTAAATCTTCAACATCAACAAGACCAGCAATCTTTGCTATGTCCAACCCGACCAAGAATGGTATGCTCAACAGCTCAATCATACTGGTTCGAATTAATGATCAGATATTGCTAGTCTTACCTTAATTTGTCTATTTACAGCTGAATGTACCCCTGATGAAGCATTTTCCATTTTGGGAGAGAATGTACTATTTGCAAGTGGGAGTCCATTTAGAGATGTGGATCTTGGTAAGTATTGTAATTCAAAGTGTACAGTACAGGTGTATACAATTACTAGTCATTTTTTTCTAGCGGATGCTGAGGAAGGAGAATAATTTACCAGGATATGTGTAGATCGGTTAAACAGTTGGGCTAGAGACTAAGTTATGCATAGGTCAGCAGTCCATCCTAGTTTTTTCGTGAACTTTTTGGCCACACACCCTAAACAAGTTTAACTTTTCTCATTTGAACTCCTTATCTGCATCTTTTGGATTGTGAGTTTCAGTGTTGAAAATTTTATTCCCTTTTTCTCTGACCTGCTCGCCATTTGTCACTTATTTCACAACGTTATACTGTTATCCCAAAGAAGGCATTACCTTGACATTTGTCTGCTTATGCTACTGGAGTGCTCACTACTAGCACACACACTTGTTATTTCGATGCAATCTTCTATAAATGATTAATTCAATTGATTTTTTTCCAAATTGATGCGATCTTCTAGAAATGGTACTCGCGCAGCCTCTAATTGGGTATCAAGAGGGAAAGACATACACATCCTTATCTCTTTCCATGGTTCCGATTTTTTTACCCTGTAAATAGAAATTGTAGTTTGTCAAGCTGACAATATGATCGAGGGCTCACCTATACTTGCTATCATCTGCTATGTATGTGAAGTAATTTGAATGCACTATTTTATGAATATAGGACCCCTTGAGTATTTGGAATAGTCAAATTTATAGTTTTGATATTTGATAACTTGAAATCCTGCAGGAAATGGTCATATTGGCCACAGCAACCAGGGAAATAACATGTATCTCTTTCCTGGGTAAGCTGCAAACTTTCCACTCCTTGATGAATCATTTCAGTCCTCTCCCTTTAATGTCACAGATTTAATTTTCAAACTCCTGATGCAGGATTGGACTTGGTACCCTTCTCTCTGGCTCGAGGATTATATCTGATGGCATGTTACAAGCAGCTGCTGAGTGGTACTTGACACTCTATTTCCCAAAATTACTTTATTGAGACCGAAAAGAAATAAAATGATTTGCATGACAATGTTTGGGCCCATGACATAGGCACTAGTATTACACTTTACTCTAGTTATAAGCCGAAAAGGTCGATGTGAATTTCGGGAAAAAAAAGGAAGAATCATGTGGTTATGCAAGTGTAAATCTGGTTTGGAAGACCGATTATGTTTTGGTATACTATTGCCATGTAGTAAAGGGTCCGGTGTTTTAGGATATAGAGAAACCTTTGCAGAAATAGAAAGTACACGTCTTTCCACCAAATGTAAGTATTTCGGTGAGAAGGGGTTTAGGTAACCAGTATTATGCTTGAAGAAGGAACACAAAAACACACCGTGTCTGCATGTGAACCAGTGGAGCATCCAAATTTCTTGAAATGTATGGAACCTATTTTGTCAGCTACACGAGTGGGGGAAGTAGAGAGAACAGCAAGACTTTTATGCGGTGACAAATGAGTGGGAGTTGGAACATACTTTTTTTTTTTCATTTACATTGATTTATAGCTTTGGTGTTTTGGGGAGGATAGGTTTTTCCATGTTCAGTGACCAAGTGTCGTGGTGCTCCGCCTGCCGCATTATGTCGTTGTGGCGCCCCTGCGGAGCACCACATCGATTGGTCCATGACCATTGAAAATTTCTCTTGTGGGAGGGTGGTGGTATCTCATGGTGTGAGGGCGCTCTTTAGAATTTTTATTGGTTTATGAGAAAAATAGAGTGACAATCACTGAGTTGCTTGCTTAAAATTGATGTTGCGTATTCATGAAGGAATCTGATGTTGTTATCTAGTGTGCCGTGGGTAACAATTTCGTTAGCTGTTGCAGTTTTATACAATATTTAACTTCAAATACTTCCATGTTTGCTTTTGATCGTAGAATAGGATTACCTTTTAGTATAATGTCCGCTAGTTCTGCTATTTGAAGATGATGTAGCTGTAATCCATTATCAAAATGAGGATAAATTGTAAAGAGTTGGGGGATGGATGCAGTCAATTTGGATGACCTATACTAGAATTTGTATGAATGCATGAAGTAGAACTATATCAAATCAGACACTTTGGAGAACATCGGGGGGGGGGGGGGATGGTCAAACTTAGGTGATCACCAAACCTAGGTGCATTAAAATAGGATTCGAAGTACGCTATAGTATGTATACAATTGTTTCAGAACTCCAGTGTTGGGTGGTGGTTTAAATGAAAACAAATAATCGAGGGTGATGCTGGGTTGAGAATATTGTGATAGATGAAAATTAAGGAATAATACATTTGTGTAAACATTTAACTAGTACAAGCAGAATACATAGTTCAGAGGGTCTAATCATGTAATTCCCAGGCCCTTTTTATGCCTTCAGGAAACACAGAAGGTTAGGAAGGAAAACATGAGTGACGACAATATGACGTGTAAAGAAAAAAACTCGAGGAAATTATTGAGAGATCTTGTATTTCAAATACTTTATAACATACCACCATATTTGACGACAATATGCCTTCTTCTTCCATTGACATTTAATTAATCTGAAACTACAGCCTGGCTGCATATATGACCGAGGAGGAGGTTCTTCAAGGAATCATATATCCTCCAATCTCAAGGTGCACTTCCCAAGAATTTCTCACCAGGTTCAGTGGCTTCCTGAGACTATGTTTTGTTAATACTTTCAGCTTCTTACTACTGCAGAATACGCGATATTACGAAGGAGGTAGCTGCCGCTGTGATCAAGGAAGCTATTGAAGAAGATCTGGTTGAAGGATACCGTGATATGGATGCTCAAGAACTTAAGAAACTCAGTCAGGTATTATTTTATCGTTTCTCAAAATTTTCACTTTAATGAATCCGAAATCCATATGCGCTGACATTTTTAAAATGTTAGGATACGTAAAAAAAGGGTTGTTCAAAGCAAATTGTTTACATCTTCATATTAGAAAAATGATTGTAGGAATGAAATTTGGTATTTATCACTGGTCAAATGTCACTTGTGATTGTCACTTTTTTTTTTTTTGACCAAATAAGACTACTTATATTAACTTGTCAAAACAGGGGAATCCCTATTACAATCTAAATTCAAAATTTTCCTCAACTCAACTGGGGGATTATCAACCCAGTTCCAAGCTAAACCATTTCCTATGCCTTTAGTAACTAACCAGTTTGCTCCCCCATTGGCTTTTCTGCTAATCCAAGCAATTTGTGCTTCACTTTCTTATAGATACTTTCAGATATCCCAAACTATTGGGATTACTTCAAATGCAACCTTCAGTTTGCCTTTAATCATCTTTACCAATTCCTCATTATCAGATTCAATTTGTATATGCTTTCCCAGCTGACTAGCTCCCACACAAGCTGCTCTAGCAGCTAGAGCTTCTGCTTGCAGAACTGAGCTAGCACTTCCTGTAAAACACTTTCCTTCCAGAATAGCTCCATAGCTATCTCTTGCAATCCACCCCAGGTTTGCAGTCTTTGTTTTCAGTACATAACCAGCATCACAATTAATTTTGATACTGCCATTTGGGGGTCTAGTCCAGTGATAGATTGCAGAACTCTCTTTGCTGGGGGGTGTTGAGGAACTTTATTAGAAATGATTGTGTTGTGAGCCATAGCTTCCCAGTACCAGTTTTGCTCCCTTGTGCAGTTCTCTATAGTGATCTTAGGATCAGCAGCTTTATGTTGAAAAACTGCTGCATTCCTTGTCTTCCACACATGCCAACACCCCCAAATGATCTTCTGTACCATCTCAACTGTCAGAACATTGCTTCTAATTTCTTCTGCAATATTGAACCACCACTTTGAGGGGACCTGACACTCCTTCCAGGCACTGGTATTAACACCAATATACCCAAACCAGAATGCAGTATTCCATTGGCAGCCAAAGAGCATATGAATCACAGTTTCCACTTCACTAGAGCACAAGGGGCACTTATTGCAGCTAGAGAGCTTTCTTTTCCACAAGTTTTCTTTAGTGGCAAGAGCATTTTTACACACTCTCCACAAGAAATTTTTAATCTTTGGGGGGACTACCATCTTCCAGCACATCTTCCAGTGAAATTCAGACAAGGCAAATGAGGAGTTTTCACTGCTATTACAGTCATTCTCCTTCCTCAACACAGCTCTATGGTACCCTGACTTCACATTATACACCCCATCTCTATTCCAAGGCCATACAAACACATCTTCATAACTGAAATGAGGAAGTCTCATATTTAAAATGGATCTGGCAGTAAAGCTGTCAAAGCTGTTTAGGATTACACTCCTCTTCCAACTTCTAGTAGTTTCATTAATAATAGTTTCAACTTTCCTCTTCTTCCACTTCTCAGGGATGGTAATCTGATTTGCATTATGATGGTTGATCCAGCTATCTTCAAATGTCACCCTCTTCCCTGAATTGACCATCCATTTCCCTTCCTCTTTTAGAATCTCCCTCCCAGCTAGCATACTACTCCAAGACCAGCAGGGATTGTTACCCTTTTTAGCACTCAAGAAGTCTCAATTTGGGTAGTGCACACTCTTTAGAAATTTAGCTAATAAGGAGTTGGGATTTTGTAATACCCTCCATCCTTGTTTAGCTAGGAGAGCAAGATTGAAAGCTCTGAATTCCCTAAAACCAATACCACCCTTCCATTTGGGCATAGTCATCTTTTCCCAAGAAATTCAGGGAATGCCCCCTTTGTCCACTGTTCCATTCCACCAAAAGCTTCTTATCAGCTGGTTGATTTTGTCACAAATATTCTTAGGGATTAGGAAGCATTGCATAAGGTAACTGGGCAAAGCTTGCACCACTGCCTTTATAAGGGTCTCTTTACCTGCAGGGGATAACAAGAGGCTTTTCCAACCTTTGAGTTTTGTTCTAACTCTATCCACCATAAATTGGGAAGCTTGGGACCTTGTTTTTCCCCAAAATGCTGGAATTCCCAGGTAACAAGCAGCATTGGTCATTTCCTTCACTCCAAATCTTCTAAACATATCTTCTTTAAAGCTGGGTGATGTATTTGGGGAGAAAAGTACATCTGTCTTTTGGAGATTGACTTGTAATCCAGAGGATCTCTCAAAACTGTTTATAAGTTGGAAGAAAGAGGTCACTTCCTTCTCATTTGCATGCATAAAGATCACTGCATCATCAGCAAACAGCAGATGGGAGATAGGTATGGCTCTCTGTCTTACTTTAATGCCAGGAATATCACCTTTGCTTTGGGCTTTCTCCAATAACACAGAGAAGACATTTGCCACAATCACAAAGAGGTAAGGGGACAAAGGATCCCCTTGCCTCAACCCCCTTTTAGGACTAATGAACTTAGAGAGATTACCATTAATATTGATTGCAGAAGTGACTGTACTCACACATTGCATGACCAGATTAGTCCATTTGTCACTAAAGCCCATCTTTAACATTACTAACCTCAGAAATGGCCAGCTAACCTTATCATAGGCCTTTGCAAGATCCAATTTTAAGGCCAAGCATCCTTCTTTTCCATGCTTCTTTGAGTTGACATAGTGAAAAAGCTCTTGTGCCATGAATATGTTGTCCTGTATAAGCCTGCCTGGGACAAAGGCTGCCTGTTGTTCACCTATTACTTCTTGGAGAAAAGGTTTCATTCTATTAGCCATAAGCTTTGACACAATCTTGTAGCAAAAATTGCATAGACTTATGGGCCTGTAATCCAAAGGACTCTGTGGGAAGGCCTTTTTTGGAATGAGAGCAATTACTGTCTTGTTCCAGCTCTTAAGAAAGTACCCTCTTTGGAAAAAGGCCTGCACTCCTTGAAGGACTTCCTCTCTTATGGTGCTCCACTGATTTTGAAAAAAATAGCCATTATAACCATCAACCCCAGGTGCTTTGTGGGCACCTAGTTGAAAGGCAGCAGTGGTAATCTCTTCCATACTAGGAGGCTTATCCAAAATCTCATTCATCTCAGGGGTTATACAATTAGCAATATCAGCAAGAATTTCATCACTTATCTGGTGGGGATTCTCAGAAAATAAGTTGGTGAAATAATTCAGGAAGCATTCCTGAATGTCCTTTTCTTCTTCTACCCACACTCCTTCTTCATTCTTAATCCTCAATATTGAGTTCCAGGCTCTTCTTTGGATAGTGGTGGCATGGAAATACTTTGAATTCTGGTCCCCTTCCTTGAAGTATTGAAGTCTTGATCTTTGCAGCCAATAGCTTTCTTCCCTACCCTCTTCCTGTTTGATACAGTCCACAATAGAAGCTTGTTTTGCCTCCAACTCAGGGCTGGAAGGTTGCATTTGAATACATAAAAGCTCACTTCTCAATTTTTGTAATCTGTTGTGAGAATTACCAAACTCCTCCCTACTCCATCTAGCAAGACTTTGTTTGCAAACATTTAATTTATATTGTAGCTGAAACATAGCTGAGCCATTAACCTTGCTTTCCCAAGCTTTCTGCACAATACCTGCAAAGTCCTTATGTTGAACCCACCTATCTTCCATTTTGAACTGGTGTAGTCTCTTTCCTTTTCTTGGACAAGTGTCTAGGAGAATAGGACTATGGTCAGAGCCATTTATGACATCTCTTTGAACACAAGCTTTTGGATTGTCAATTCTCCAACTTGGTGTGGCCAATACTCTGTCTAAGTTTTCTCTAACATTACCCACAAATCTCTTATTTGACCAAGTGTGGGGTAGGCCTTTTGCTTCAATCTCCATCAGGCCCCAATCTGAGACAATCTTTGCAAATTGATTAACTCTCCACCTATGAGAACTTGACCCTCCTACTTTGTCCTCCTGTCTAGTCATATCATTCAGGTCTCCACATAATATCCAAGGCCAATTCCAGAATTTCACTAGCTGTGTTACCTCAGACCATAATTTCTTCCTCTCCTTGTGTTTAGGGCAGCCATAAACAAACAACCAGTATTCCTTTTTCCCACCTTCTTTTGTGATGAGTGTTGCTATCAAGTTGTTTGTGGAGAACAGAACATCTAGCTGAATGTCATTGACCCACCACAGAGCCAGTCCCCCTGAAATACCCTGAGCTTCAACAAGATGACTATGAGGAAATCTCATTCTCCTTATTTGATCCACCTTACTATTTTTGTTTTTTGTTTCAGATATAAACACTACACTAGGCCGATGTGCATTACAGAGCCCTCGTAATTGCTGGACTGTCAGAGGACGACCCAACCCCTGACAGTTCCAAGCAATCACTAACATCGGTCGTGTGGCTGTTTAGGGTCAGCCACCACCACCCTTTATCCATCCACAACCTGATTTGCATTCATCATAAACTCAAACTCTTCCATGTATTGATTATAGATACTATCCTCTTCTGAGTTGTAGGTTAAAAAGCTTACCTTCTCTTGTTGCTTCTGTGTAATTTGCACTTGTATAGTCTTCGTGGAAGTGCACTGTATTGATCTAAACTGCTGATCCGCCACCACCAATCTAGTATACTGTTTTTCTTCTTCTGTCATTTTCCCGCCTTCCCCAAGTTGTATCTCTGGCGCCAAAATTTTAAATTTTTTGTTTTCTGTAACTACTTCATGTTCCTCGCCTCTTCGTTTCAAAGAAACAAACCGTTGAAATACCTGAGATAATCTGATATCAGTGATCGGGTTGCCTTGCTCGCTCGGGTTACCCGGCTCAATTAGACTTTGGGCTTGTCTATTACGGATAATATTGACTTTCCTCTTGGGCTTCCT
Source organism: Linanthus parryae (assembly GCA_023055425.1). Classification (NCBI taxonomy): domain Eukaryota; kingdom Viridiplantae; phylum Streptophyta; class Magnoliopsida; order Ericales; family Polemoniaceae; genus Linanthus; species Linanthus parryae. Next base: position 1,167,654 of record JALGPY010000006.1, read on the forward strand.
TCTAGATGGGCCTGGAGGTGGGTCTGGTATTAATGAAGCCTGGCCCAAATTATTTAGGGGAGTTTCAGGCTGTAAAAGACCCAAATGCCCCTGATCCTCTTTCGTATTCTCCAAATGAGCCAACGGTTGCAGTTGAGTTTCCGGTACAGTCTCCTCCGTTTCTCCCTCCTCTTCATGCTCCACCCAGTATACAGCTGGCTCGATTGGATTTTTATTCCCCCAACTTTCTTTTGTGCCACTCACACATCTGTCCTCGCTGCTCATCGAATTTATAATTTCCGTATCTCCAGCTTGCAAGATTTCCAATTGTTGTCCTTTCGTATCAGGACCACGTGCTCTGATTTCCTCCTTTTTGTCCTTCCGTGGATCATTATTTCCATGGATATTCCTTGTACTATGTCCTTTTGCTGACTCATCGTTATCCTCACCCACGTACACGCGCTCTTCTCCAGGTCTACTCCCCCGGATCCAACGCGCCACCGCTTTCTTGAATTCTACCTCCTCTCCCGCCGGCGATGGTGTTGTCAAAGCCTTTTCCAGATTCCGACGATCCCTATGCTCAGCCTTTGAAACTGCACGCAAATCTGGTCCATAGCCCATCCGTTCATTACTCTTCACTGTCCTTTCGAATCGACATACCCTTTGGTCATGGCCTAATCGGCCACAATTATAGCAAAAATCTTTCAATTTTTCATAGCTGAAATAGATCCACACCGGTTCTGGGCCATAACCTTGAAGATTGAAGCCCCTTGCTAGCGGTCGCAAAGTATTCACCTGAACTCGTATCTTCATATATGGCCGAAACACTAGTTCTTCTGCTTCTTCCTTCTCAACTTTGATGATTTCCCCAATTAGTTTTCCAGCCTTCCTCGCGTTGTCTTCTGACAGTTTCTCAATTGGTAACCCATGGATCTGCACCCAGAAGGGGCAGTGGGTAAAATCAATTTCCTTCAATCTCGTCCCTTGTTTCCATTCTTTGCACACCATTATGTTATTGTGGAAGCTCCATGGGCCAGATTCCAAGATCCTGCTACAGTCTTTCTGGAATTTGAAATAAAAGATGAACAAATTTTCTCCGAAAGTACCCACCCTAAGTTCATTCGGCTTCAAGCTCCAGATCCCAATCGCCATATTGTGGATGAGGGTGTGTTTATATGGTTTTCCTGCTAGCAACTTCCCGACTAAGGTTGCTCCTTTCAATTTTTCAACCAGTTGTGGGTCATCTTCCAGCTCCAGTCCTCACTCTGGCGGAGGGCTTCGTCCTCCATTGTTAGTGACTCTTCACAACGAAAACAAAACGGACGCAAGACAAGAGAGGAAAATCTATTTGAGAGACGGTAGTATTGTAAGAAGTAAACACAAAATCACACACTCACTAGACTAGTGGTGGTGCCGGAAGAGGGTATTAAGAACCCTAATACCTCACCTCTAAGGAAATTGCAGAGCAATTTTTAGAGAGAGGACAATTCATTCTAGTTCCTTGTGATTGTCACTTGAGAATTCATAACTCTTAACAGGCTAGAATAAATTCAACAATCACAGAGATAGTCGGCAATAGCCCAAAAAAGCTTATTTTTCACTCGAGTTACTGTTGCATAAGAACCTATGGTGCTTGAACTTGTGTTATTGACCACTTAATGTTTTTACAAGTCGGGGGTGTGTCCCACGTTCGCTTTCTTTGAAAGTTATATAATTTTATTACGTATTGGTTTGCAGGAGGAAATCGTCGAACATGTGAAGAACAACATGTGGAGTCCAGAGTACCCAACAGTAGTTTACAGAAAGGAGTGAACTACAAAGTTTGACACATCCCACTCTAGGCAGCCCAGTGTTGTGTTTTTGTAAGGGGCGGCAAAAAAGGGGTTTTGTAACTTTTGTATATGTACCAGTTTTGTAGCTCAATTGACTTGTTAAAATATGATGTGTAATTCTATATTTGGTCCCATCAACTCTGTCAAGAAATTGCTGAAGATTGTAATTTTTCTGGGACCAAAAGCTAAATGTTCTAATTATCAGCTTGTGGATGAACCACAGGCAAAGTTGTATACATTTGCCATCCTAGATGTACCAAATGAGAGTATACTCCCTCCGTTAAGCCAGGTTTGTCCTACTTTGACTTTTGAGGGTCAGTTTGACCCAGTGATTTGATTTGCAAAAAGATTCAAGATTTTAGTAAATTTTTTATGGTGTTGTAGAATAAATTGTACTCAACGACACCATGATAAATTTACCAAATTGTTGTATCGTTTTGCCAACCAAATCGCCGGGTCAGAGTGACCCGATGTCTAGCTATTTTTACATCTTCGAGACAATCTCTAAACCCAAGTTTTCGTTCTTTTTGGTATAAGATTCATGAGAAAAGAATACCAACATGACTAGCTTATTAGAGCATGTTCATCAGTGTTCCTGTTAGGTATCATTTCATTGTAATACCAAGGCCTCGTTTGGGTGCCGGTTACACTACTCATGTTTCCATGGAGTTGAGGGGTGCCTTGGCAGGAAGTGACTGAGGGGCACTAGGGAAGCACTTTTAATGCCCTCCACATTGCCCAGGAGCCCTGCAAACTACCTAAGTATTAATTGAAATCGCTTTTAAGAACTTACCTATTAAAATGATATTATTTTTATTTAATTTCAATTAGTATCACTTTAATTAATCAAATTTTAATTTAACATACGACGTTGACCAGTAATTGCAACAATTTTACAAACCAATATGAGCTCCTACAATCAAACTTAGATACTGTTATTTCACCAGAAATGTATATAGTGATTCTAGACAAGCTGATTTCAAATTTCAAAATTTCAAACCGTTGCTAAAAATAAATAAACGTGACAAGAAAATGAAAAATATTGAGCCACTCCAAATATAAACACACTTTGTGTCTTCTCCCAACGGTGACATTTGGTGGACCATACACTACCAGTCTCTCCATTCATCAACGCCGTTTCTACTTCTCTCTCTACAATTTTGTCCAATTTTCACTTTCTCATCTTCTTCAGAGTTCATAGGTTTTAGCAGAAGAAGAAGAAGATGGCTGCTACGATGGAGAGCTTAATCGGTCTGGTTAATCGCATCCAGAGAGCATGTACCGCCCTCGGTGACCACGGTGGTGGAGACACCGCTTTCTCTTCTCTCTGGGACGCCCTCCCCTCCGTCGCCGTCGTCGGCGGCCAGGTACTCCCTCTTCTCCCTCCTCCCTCATTTTACACAGACAACCTCGAGACTTAGGGTTTCCTACTACATCTTTTCACTCAATTTGAGCCTAAATTGAACTTTTAAACAGTTTTAACCAACCATATAGAGATGAATTAGCTATGAAACTGAGAGAGAGAGACACAGAGAGAGAGAGAGATGATTCTAACTCCAAGATGAACTACGTTCTCAGTTGTCTTAGTTTTATTCATTTTCACCTTCAATTTGAGCCTGAACATTTGGAGATTTTTTGAGCCTGAATTGCGGTAGCAGAGTTCAGAAGAAGATAGGTATTTAATTAGTTGTATTTGCAAGAGAGCCTGTGTTACCACCGGTAACGATCACATAAAAGTGGGGGATTATTTCAATCAGGGGATTATTTCATTGATTGAAATAAAAGGAGAGACTGATTATTTCATTGATTGAATAATAGTGGGGGATTACAACGCTTAAATAGATAAACTGACAAACCCAGACGCCTACGGGCCAAGCCCGGGCCAACTAAATAACATAATTAAATAAATAATCATTAATTTACAATATCTAAATAAATAAATATTATTGATACGGCTACCCGTGTCAGCCTGACTTAGGTTTAATTCATTCTACTGCTACTACTACTACTACCACTTTAGTAATTAGTAACCCACAGAAAGATGACTTGATTAGCAGAGTGAATGAGTTATCGAATAGTTTATTCTGTTGGTTGGTAAAGTACTACATGTTTTTTTTTTTTTTTTTTTTTTTTTTTTTTTTTTATTTATGGGGTAAAGTGTTTGAATTTCCTGATTTTTCTTTGTGTTGGGAGCAGAGTTCTGGTAAATCTTCGGTGCTGGAGAGTATAGTTGGGAGGGACTTCCTTCCTCGAGGATCAGGTCCGGATTCTTCTCAACTCATTTTTGTGTTCTTACTATTTTCTTGGTCAATATTATACTAGTAGTAGTAGTTAATTGTTTCATTTTTTTAATCAAACTTGCTTACTCGTTCGTGCATGCAGGAATCGTCACGAGGAGGCCTCTGGTGCTCCAACTCTATAAAATAGAAGATGGACTACAGGAGTATGCTGAGTTCTCTCATCTCCCGCGTAAAAAGTTCTCTGACTTTGGTGGGTAACATTTCTTCACAATCTTTCTCACTTTTGCACCGAATATCCCGTTTATATTCTTAGAAGATTACGTGTGTATCAGTGTATGCCATGCCTTACAGTTCCTTTACTTGGTTGTTATGCCTCATGTGTTAGAGCTTTCTCTCCACTTGTCTAATACACTAGTTACAATTGAGCTAAAAGATTAGAGTTGACTGAACCACAATAAAAAATGCTATGTGAATATCCGAAGGACGCGTTGAGTGCGACATATTACTATATATATGTTGAATTTTATTTTATCTTTATCTTATAATATGTTGAATTAAGAATCATCTAGAATTTTATACTGAATTATCTATTCTTGTACATCTTTATTTGGTCACGTTTGTCACTACTTTTGGTAGAATATAGAGAAAGCATAATTTTGGTAGTGATATTGAGACAATCGTTTCTCATCTTCCTCTTGTGTGCAGACATGGTTCGCAGGGAAATTCAGGATGAAACTGACAGGGCGACTGGAAAGACGAAACAGATTTCTCCAGTCCCCATCCATCTCAGTATATACTCTCCTAATGGTGGGTAACCTTCAACCTTAATTACTGGTGGGATGTTGAAATATTGTTGTCGTAAAATTCTTCTGATTGTCATCTACTTGTAAGTTGTAACATACTGATCTGGACTCCCTCCAGATTCGCTTGTTGTATCTGTCTAGGTTTATCCGCATCAAATCATTATAACTTCACTGACGGCATTTTTGTTGTTTTCTCACAGTTGTCAACTTAACCTTGATTGACTTGCCTGGATTGACGAAAGTTGCTGTTGGTAATGTTGTATATACTTTCTTGCTGAACTGTGAGTTCTATGTAAATTGTCCAGTCATGAACGAGATGTTTGCTCATTGCAGAGGGGCAACCTGAAAGTATTGTTGAAGATATTGAAAACATGGTGCGGTCTTATATTGAGAAGGTAATGTCCTTTTGTAAAAATCTGGCTTCATACACTTGGTCTGTAACCTTTGATGTCTTATGTTTATCTTTTTGAAAGAGCAAATCATGTTGAGCTTTCCGCAAATGAATACTCAGCTGTGAATATCTGACAGAAGGAAATTGAACAGAACTCTGAAATTTCTCATGTACGAATAAATTTAGTTACACATCATAGTGTAGAAACTCATATTTATCTGCCTAGCTTGTCAAACTCATATTTATCCGCCTGCTATATGAGTTTGCCAACTGATTTTTCTTGGCGTATGCACTCGGCAAGATAATTGGTTATATTTATCCGCCTAGCATGTCTTCTGGTGTTTGACCCTACGACCACTGGGAGAACGTTCAGTTTTGTGGCATCTGTATTTTGTTTTATTGACCTCGTTTCTTTCCGGGACATCCTAACAAGTTCAGTGGGGTTGTTTGATGCTGGGAGTATTTTGAACTATTAATGAAGAAATGTTTTCTGCAGCCTAACTCCATCATATTGGCAATATCTCCTGCAAATCAAGACATTGCAACATCAGATGCTATTAAAATTGCGAGGGAGGTAGATCCAACTGGTATGTTGCTGAAATTGGTTTGCATGAGTAAATTGTTCTTTAACTCTTACAATTTGTCTGTCATCTTACAGAACATTTTTTCTGCTTTTGCAGGTGAAAGGACATTTGGTGTTATAACGAAGTTAGATTTGATGGATAAAGGAACAAATGCACTCGATGTGGGCTCTCTTTCTCTTTCTCAAACATAGTTCCATATGTTAATCTTTCGAAAAAAATGGTTCCATTTCCATTTTTACATTATCAAAGTTTCTTTTTAAAATCATGAAGCTATGATGCAGGAGAAACTCTTTCGAAATGTTAGTTTTTGCATCACATAGCATGTTTTTTCATGTTGCATTTCTGTCTTACTGTTGGACACTCACCAAAGATTTCCCGACAGGTTCTCGAAGGGAGATCTTATCGTCTACAACATCCTTGGGTTGGAGTGGTCAATCGTTCTCAAGCTGATATCAATAAAAGTGTTGATATGGTTTCTGCAAGGCGGAAAGAGCGCGAGTACTTTGCTACAAGTTCCGACTACGGACACTTGGCTAGTAAGATGGGTTCAGAGTATCTTGCAAAGCTTCTGTCCAAGGTACACTAAGTTTAACCTGATTTCTCTCTCTCTCTCTACACACATACACATATGAGATACTTTCTGATTCATTACTGTACTGATACCATATGTTTCATTCCAGCACTTGGAGTCTGCAATACGTGCTAGATTACCAAGCATCACATCATTGATTAATAGAAATATTGATGAACTCGAATCCGAGTTGGACCACCTTGGTAGACCTATTGCTGTCGACGCTGGGGTAAGTAGTTTTAACCTTTAAGCTTGTGATTATATTTGGAAGAGAGACCACGATGGTTGTTATTAAACCATGCTATTTTCCAGGCTCAACTTTATACGATTTTGGAACTTTGCCGTGCCTTTGATCGTATATTTAAGGAGCATCTGGAAGGAGGGTAAGCCTTTATCTTTTCATCTCGCACCCAAGCACCTCGTTACCTCAGCTGTAAATTGTTCAGTACTTTTACGCCTGCCCCATATGTTGAAACTTATGGTTGTGTGCCTGTTGGGATTAAGGTGTGGTAGCACATTTTGTTATAGTCCCTGTTCTTACATGCTTACTTTAGTCGAAGAAATGAGTGGTAGCATAGCAAACAAGGTGGAATTTAGCAATGACACGGAGGAAATGAATGTGTTCCGTTAACATTTGGAATTAGGAATCATTGGTCTCACTCATGTACATGCTAATCAATTTAAAGTGTCATGACCATTGAGTCATTGACCAGTTCCTGATTCCTGAGTCATTGACCAGTTTCACGGGCATTTCAGGGTTAAGGCTCAAGAAACCAATAATCAATTTAATATCATGTCTAATTGTCAATATTACCATTCCTCTCTCAGTAAGGTGTTAGCCATTATGTGTACTATTTGTCTCCTTTCTAAGGAACCGTGACTTGCTAACTCGTCTGTGATTATTGAACCAGTCGACCGGGAGGTTCAAGAATTTATGGAGTATTTGACAATCAGCTTCCTGGCGCATTGAGGAAACTCCCATTTGATCGTCATCTTTCTCAGCAGAATGTACGGAAAATTGTTTCTGAAGCAGATGGTTACCAACCACACTTGATTGCTCCTGAGCAAGGTTACCGAAGGCTTATCGATGGGGCTCTAAACTACTTTAGAGGCCCTGCTGAAGCTTCCGTTGATGCTGTAAGTATTAGTGTCCTCGTGCATGACATCACATGTACAAAATACACTTGATAGTGTTAACTTACCAAGAACTTGAAATGTAGGTTCACTTTGTCCTGAAGGAACTTGTTAGAAAGTCTCTTGGAGAAACTCAGGAGTTGAGACGGTTTCCTACTTTGCGAGCTGAAATATCTGCTGCTGCCAGTGAAGCACTGGAAAGGTTCCGAGAAGATAGTAGGAAGACAGTTGTGAGACTGGTGGACATGGAATCTTCATACCTCACTGTAGACTTTTTCAGGAAACTGCCTCAGGAGGTTGAGAAAGGTGGAAACCCAGCTAATTCTGCCGCAGACCGCTACTCAGAGGGGCACTTCAGGAGGATAGCATCAAATGTGTCTTCTTACATTGGGATGGTCTGTGAGACTCTCAAGAGTTCCATACCCAAAGCAGTGGTGTATTGCCAGGTTAAGGAGGCCAAACAATCGCTGCTGAATCACTTCTACGCTCAAATCGGCAAGAAAGAGGTTCTCCCTCCCTCATTCCCTCAATCTCTCTCACACACACATACTAACACATGAACACTCACCCATCACTCACTATAGCACATGCATTACCTGTGGGAGTTCACAAACTTATATAGCTTACTCTTGAAGTGAGCCTCAAAAGTGTTAATAGCACGGTTCAAGTTACTATAACAGTTGCATTTCTGGTGAGTTAGAACCCTGCCCAGTTCAGTATTGAAAGTTTCGTATGACATACAGCTTAGCTTGTTGATTTGGAGAATTTATCAGCCCAATCCGAACACATTGGCTCACACGTGTTGATATGGTTTTCTGCATTTGTTTGTAAACACAACAGGCAAAGCAGCTAGCAGAATTGTTGGATGAAGATCCAGCTTTGATGGAGAGGAGGCAGCAATGTGCGAAAAGGCTTGAGCTCTACAAGGCAGCAAGAGACGAGATTGACTCCGTGTCATGGGCGCGATGATACCGGTAGAGACTGGGATTGTATAATATATGACAGCACAACTTGTGATCGGTGATTGATATGAGTTCATTTAGATGTAAATCAGCAAAAAATTATGTAAGCTTCTGGTATGTTATGGTAGTTTTCCGAAGGTCATTATTCTCACTGTTTGTGGCTTTCTGAATAGTGGTTTTCGGGTCGAGATTGTAATATATAGATTATATAGCTGTTGGTTAGAGGACGACGACGCGAAACCATTTATGGAGATTTTTTAATCTTTTATCATTTTCTGTCAAATGTGTAGTGTGTTTTTTCATCTGTCGGATTTGTTCTTGAAGCATGCAAACACACTTAGTTCTCATGCTGTAAATTACTGTCGGTGTGCGTGAATTGCTGCAAGTATGATGGTAGAGTATTAGGCGTAACATTAGAGGAAAAGCATTGTAAGGATGTAATATTGTTTTGGTACGAGTACGCATCAAAGTCTAGTTGTCGAGTGGGCTGGAGGGCTGTCGAACAAGCCCAGACTAGCTCATTCCAAGGGTGAACCGGATCGACCCATCATGATTCCACGTATAGTGTGGTCCGTGCTGGGTTATGGTTGTTAGAACCACCGAACTGGACCCTGGTAGGGAGAACCATACCAAATTACATTATGTGATGTCAATGGGAGTTGGTGAAGTTGGTAAGACTCGTCTACTCGATAGATCGAGGTTTGGTGGGTTTGACTCCCGCTGTTTGCGGTCTCCCTTGGTTGGTGATCTGTTATAAGGCCATAAAAGAGCTATAAGGTTTACTTTGAACTTTCATTTCCTAAAAAAATAAAAAATAAAAAAGAAATTAGGTGTTTTACTTTATTTTAGAACACAGGGGTAAAATGCAACTAAGTTCTCTGCCTTCTCTTGAGAGAGAGAGAGCTAGAGAGAGAAGTATTCCTTCCCGGAGTTTTCTAGTCTTGCTTCTCTGCAAGTTCCTTCTTCTTCTTCTCTTCTCCAGCGGCTGCCATGACCCCTGTTCTTCTTTGCCTGCTCATCTTTGGGGCCGGACAGTCCTCACCAAGGCTCAGATCTATTCATGTCTTGTGTCTTTATCTGTTTTTCTCCGGTTGTCGATGAGCCTCAACCGCTCATCATTCTCCCCGTTTATGTGAAGAGGCTTATCTCATGCTGAGGATGACGGTGTTGGGGTTTATTCGGATATGTTGCTGGCCGAGTTTGAGGGTGTTTTGAGGCCATACTCTGTGCTTTGATGGTTGAATCGTGCTTTTTCCAATGCCTGTTTTCTATGGTCGGAGCAATCCTTCTTTTTCCGGTGGTCTTCCTTTCTGTCTTGGGAACTCGCAATGTCAGGGAGCGTAAAGGACTATTTCTTACTGTTTCTGTTGGAAATAACCACTTTTGTTTTTTCAACATTTTTGTTTCTTTGCTCTTTTCTAGAGCTTTGTCTCTCAGAGTTGGTTGTATGTACCCGCTCTGTGTTTCCAGCTGTTATCTGATTCTGTCTCTTCTATGGGCCAACATAGAATGTGGGAAGTGATAGAAATAGCCCAGGCCCAAATTACTAATAATCCCAATCCCTGCTGCTGCTGTAACAGAGAGGTCGGAGAGAGAGAGAGAAAGAGAGACTGATAATGGCAGCGTCGTCTTTATCGCAGCAACTATGGCAGAATCCTTCCACCAAGCTCCTCCTGCTTTCTCGCTCCAACTTCTTCTTCAAAGGTTCGTCTTCGTCGACTTTGATTAGCCCTATCTCTTGTGTTGAAATTGAAACTCTGAGCGCCGAATTTGAACCTTGTTTTGATGCTTCTCATCACTGATTGCAGGTCTGTATGGGCTGCCTGCAAGAGAAATGCGCCCAACCTCATTCTTCTTCTGTAGTAGGAATATGCAGACTGCTGCTTACGATGAAGTTGTCAAGGGCAGCTACATAACCACTGCCCCTGTCAAAGAAATCCAGATTAAGGTATACCTTTTTTCCCAGTTCTCTAGTTGTCAAGGTGTTACAACACATTGTATACTGTGACATTTTATCTGTCTCTTAAATTTTGTACTTATGAATGCCCTTCATGTCTACTTCACATGGAGAGCAAATGATGTTTGCAACACTGCACTTTTGTAATTACTAGTTGGGAGCACGTGCTTTGCACGTCGGCAGTCTCTACTGATTTTGTGTGGTTATCTTGTGATCTTATGTGTGATTTCCTAATAGTTAGGAACAAAGACATTCTATACAGCGCTTTTAAACAATTATATACAAAGTAAGCATCTTAGATCTCTCAAGCTTAATCGATTGCATATCGTTTTCGGAGAGGAGTTCTTAGAAGAACATACAGTTATCAAACTACATTGTTAATAGCAAGAAGGTTTCATTATCAGCTCTCTATTTCTCACCATAGCCCTGCTGTCAAGATGCACATACTGTAAACATACTCTAATGACGGATCCATGCCTCATAGCAAAATCCATCTTTACAAAATAAAAAATTGATATTGTGGCACTATGAAGAAAAAAGAATGCACACGCCATCTACCTCCTAACTTTCATTATCATGTTTAAGTTCAACAAACATACTCTATGCTTCAAAAAAACCACCACTGGAGTCATAACTCCGACTTAGGTATGTCCAGCCAGTTAAAAAAATAAAGAAATGAAGATTGTATGTGCGTAGGTAGAAGTAAGACAAAACATTTCTATGCAATTTGGAGGAATGTTTCTTCATTTTATACTCGCCCTAGTTATGCTAATGTATTATCTCGATTACTCATAATAGAACTGTAAAGGAACCAATAATGTTTCTTTGGCGCAAGGAAAACATGGTTGGTTATGTGCTAACATATTTCCTAAATGCATTTATCACATTCACTAACAACAACTTCGTATAATATAGACTATATCCAAAATTTTAAGAAGAAAATTTACTCAGTAACGATAAGGATATATTCATTAGTGCACATAAGGATACATGAGTTATCAAATGTCTACTCATTTAAGAATAAACTTTCTTCAACTTGTTTGTAGATGGTGTCAAGGTCATGTTTCTACTCCTACCTATAGTCAAGTTCGATAAATAGTATACATTAAACTGCAAAAACTTACAACTTACGGATATGTACTTGTTTATTCATAGAAATTATTACAAGTTCACTTAGTTTTAGTAAATTCGAATATGTCTAGGCTTAACAAAGTCGGAAAAAGGTATGTTATCAACAGTACCACGTTGGATGTGTCCAAACATAAGAGTCGATTGTTAACTAAATCTCCAAGTGCATTTAGATGTTCAAAGCAAAGTCACAAAATAAAATACTACGATTAAGATTTTGAATTCAACTTTCAAAATTGAGGACACATACTTTTCAAAAGTGGTTCATCTATAATATTCCAAGTATTTTGTAAACAAAGTGCGTTCATTTCTTCAGATTTTGACCCAGAAAGATCTTCCAGGGGAAGAACAATGGCCTACTGTCTAGCCGATCCCCTTTCCACTAAAATCGGGCCCGAACCCGCCCGATTGCCATCCCTAACCTTGATTATGCAGACAGGGTTGGCCAAAAGGGAAGACAAGCAGGGGTCGCTACTTATTTGGGGGGGGGGGGGGGTCAAGCACGGTTGGGTAACTGTCAAATATGATCGAGACACAATAGCTGGATTCAATCGGTATTCAATTAGTATTCAGTTGGTACTCTATAACTATTCCATCGGCCAGGTAGGGTCTTCTAGAAAACAAAATTGCAATCGATTTGATCAAAGACTTCAAGATTTTAAATTATCAATGTTCCACCTATTCCTCTTGTGTAGAGAAGCAAACTTCGCTGGTCGATTGTTTATTCTTCTCTTTCAGAGGGGAACATATAGTTTGCATTTTTTGGGGTGAGATTATGCACATGGTATTCGAGTCAAGTTACTGGTTTCTCTAAGCATTTTGGTACAAAGGTTAGACAAGGTATATAGAAAACAATCAGACATCCACAATCAGAGCCTTATGATTTGGCAACCATAATATTCCTAGCATCTTCCAGAATTAAATTTTTTGATTTAGATAAAAAAAAAAAAATCAAAATCAAAATTGATAACAAACAACAAAAGTACTTACATAACAAACAAATTGCTCTCTCCTGAAAAATATTGAAGCTTCAATGAGGAAATCCAGCCGCTCTTCGCATGTGTGATGCTTGATTTCGGCTTGGCAGCATGAAGAAGGAAAATAGACAAGTCTCTGTTAAACATGGTCTTCTTACATTTGAATCTCCTTAAGAAATCTCGGTTGTCCCAATATGCAACATAGGTGGGTTTTGATTCAAGTTGCCAATAATCTGATGCATATGACCAGAACAACAACAGACATCCACCTGACGAATCCAGAGAAAACCCATAGTCAGATTATTGGCTACACTATAAATCAGACATTCACATGACGGTTAAACTGTTTTGTTTGAGTAGCCAATAATCTTATCGAATGAACAGAACAAACAATCAGACATGCACAACCAGAGCCTCACAATTTGGCAACCGTAATAACCCTAGCGTCTTCTGGAAATTGGTCGGCGACTTAGAAATCGGCTTTCATATAATTGTTTGACCAGGAAGAATCGGCTTTGAACGTTTGTGTGAGACTTCCTGTGAAGAGACCGGCAAATGACGGAAGGTGTGGAACTGAAGAAGACGTCTGCCTCTACAAAACATCTGAGCAATTAGAAGTTGCATTGCATCGTAGCCTCGTAGGTAACGTTTCAGAGAGGCCACGTTTCAGTAGGTTTCTATGTTGATTGATTTGTAAGACATAATAGGTATAATATGTTTTTATTAGGGGTACTTTAGGAATTTTGAAAAGGTTAGGAACACATTTGGGTTAGGAACCTCTTCAAACTTTTATACAGTAGAGATTACTTAATTACAGCCCTAGAAACAACAATCAGCTACTGAACCAGCTCAGACACTGGCCACGTACTGCTATCTGCAGCCAAAAGACAACGGAGCTTATGCTCGTAATCTAGAGCTCGTAATTGATTGATAGATAGCATACAATTGAACCATTTTAGTTTGTTCAGCAATGAGTATGAAGATCAAAGTGAATGATGGAATCTGATTACGCAAGGTGACTCTCATAATGCTTATACGTATTATGTATCTGCATAATGCTTGTAGTGGTTTCACATTTGAGACGCTGCATTTATTCGTGATAAGACGATGGATCCAGTTTTAAGTTTGGCCTTATGGAGCTTTATTGACGAGGTATCATAAACTTGGTATGGAGGGAGGGTAATATCATATATTTAAAACGGTTTCCTCAAGGACGGTTGTACTTTAAACACATGCCCATGGAAACTAAAACAATATAACGTATACACTGAGTGTTCTTCATCTGTCAGGAGGATAAATGTTTCTTCCGTATGAACCAAGATCTTAAATTGGTTGTCATTTCAGATAGGGATGTTAGGGATAAAAGGATATATGTAGGCTGTTAGAACATAGAAGTAAACGGTTGTTTGAGACTCCAATTCCTGCTCTGGTTGGTATCTGGTGCCGTAGCTTCAGGAATTTCTGTCTGAACGTGAGATAATGGATCTGTGTAGCCATATAATAGAATATGCAAGTGCACATTATTCTTTCAAGAAGTAAACATTCTGGAGTGTCCGCTACCCATAGAGAGTGTTGTTTGGTGCTTCAGGTTGGGCATATTTCTGTTTTCGCTTGTTCTGTTGTAAAGAAGATACAAGTTTCCTGGGTTTGGAAGTTTGTGAGATTACCACGATGTATTATGAAACCTATTACTTTATTAGTGAAAAACCTGGCAGTTATACTAATATTAATATGTGAAGTCACTTCACCTGCTGTTTCTTTGGGAGATTGGGGGAGGGAATCTTCAACTTGCAAGGAATTAAAGATACTTTCGAAGCATTTTAGAATCGATGATTCTGACGGCATTCGGATACTGACGCTGCCAGAGTGATCGGAGATGTCAAACATCAATCTCCATATCATAAAAAGAATCTCAAACAAGATAATTCTGATAATTTATTGATAAAGAGGGAACAGATTCCTTTTCATAAAGGCTGACAATGCTTAAAATAACTTAAATAAAGAAAATTGTAATTTTCCAGAAAAAAAAAATGAAATATTTCATGAATATACATTTCTGAAAATATGAGAGATTATAAGAAAGTAAGAAAACCTCCGATCTACGATATCCGATTTGCGCACTTTTACTAAAAGTTACTCCCTCCCTCCCTCTGCACTTTCCAATTTTGGTTTGTCCAGAAATAACTGTCCACAATATGAAAATTGTTTCATATTGTGTAGATTGACAACTTTGTCCAATAAAATACAAATTATGTTGTATTGGAAATGAGTACATAAGGGATATTTATGTCGATACCATCACAAAATTCATATATGTGTGCAGTAAATGCGCCTCCCCTTAAGAAGTTGGAGTTTCAGAAAGGTACAGCTATTTTGGGACAGAGGGAGTGTTACATAAATAAAAGATTATTAAAAAGAGTAAAAACTCTGATTCAGAGCTCAAGTTGCACAATTTTGACCAGAATATGCCAGGGATCGTGACTACGTCACGAGTCTATCTCAAAACAACGGTTCCACCAAATATTTCCTGTAATTTTCTCTACACCAGATATGTTATGTTGTTCGCTTCTTTTTGGAAAATTTCAATCAATAACTTGTCATTACTTCTCTTTAGCAAAGGATTCTGGACTTTTCCTTGATAAGTTTGTGGCTTTTGTACATGCTAAAAAAAAATTTTACCATACCAAAAATTACTTGAGTAAGACGTAACATGCTTTTTCCTCCAGGAGAAAACATTACCAGAACAAGAAGCTATGGGGGCTTTTCAAAAGATACCAATGGTAATGCCGTCAGTGGATATATTTTACTCAGCGAGAAGAAAGTCAAAGAGAGTTTCACCTACCAAAGGTAATGCTAGTTACTTCCATTTTGCTAAAACTTGGTTCCATAATGTATCCTTGATACTCGGAAAATAGGAATTCTACCGAAGATTTGTTTCGTTTGTTATTTATCATTAGGAACAATCACGTGACCCCTTATATTTTGGAGCAATCTGGATTCAGACTGTTCAGGCAATATATATCTCTGCATGAATGAAGAAACTGTTGCCCATCTCTTTAACAAGTGTGTCGGAGTTTAATCTAGTTATTTTTTACATTAATAGCTGTGATAAACGGAAATTGCGCTTGTTTAACCATTACAATTGTATTTAACAGAGCAATGAAAGAACCTAAATCACATTAGTTAACACTTAACTGTGATCAACTGGAATAGTTCACATATTTCACCATCAAAATTTGCTTTTATAAAGAACATATAAAGAAGCTAGCATTGCATTATTGAAGGAAGCAAATTGTTCTGTTCTTGTGGAAACTAATATAATGATGACATGTTCGGTTTCATTGTGTTGGGAAGTCCTCTTGCTCTACTTCAGCTACAATAGCTTTTTGTTGTACTCTAACTCTATCTTGATATGTTCTTCAATTTTTGCATTAGTTATTCTCTTTTTAAATCTGTTAACAAAATGCGTTGCTCGACCAATTTTTATTCAGTTTGTGCGTTTTGCAGGTATTGCCAATGCAGCAAAAAGGGAGAAAAATAAAGGCGCTAAGCAACTGGATGCTCTGATGAAGGTGACATTTTAACTCTATATTCTCATTTTGTCTTGTTACTAAATTGCTTGAAGAACCGAAACTTATATCAAGTGATATTCTTATCTCTAAGGTGTTCAAAACTTAGATTCTAGACGGGATTGTGGTATGTCTTGCAGTATCATAATCGTAGAATCGTAAATCATATGATTCTATAGTTCTTTAAGAACTATTACATTTTGATGCTATAACTACTCAATATCGTCTTTAAGAACTATTACATTTTGATGCTATAACTACTCAATATCGTTCCTTATCGATTTTCTACATAAGAAACATGTGATTCACTTGAAACCTTGAACTCCATCTTAACCAACATAACATTTGAGAGGCTAAGAATGTAAATCACTTACGAAAGGACATGTTCAATCAAAGATGAGTTGATCAAAATTTTGATAGTAATAAAAGAGCGAATGTTTCAGATTGTGGGCATGAGAGCTATACATGGGGGAAGAACTTACCTAAGCAATCATTTCAACAAAGAATAGGATATAAAGAATATGATTGACTTAAAAGAGTATAAATAAACGAATATGCTATGGTTATATCATAAGTTTTAAACATGCGGGAATGGAGATTACATAAGTAAAATTGTAGTGTTACGGAATGAATTTTTCCCAAATTACCCCCGCACACACAGACACATCTATCAACCTTTTTAATATATATGCGTACTCACCGATGAAAGGGCAAATAATTGTTTGTTAAGTAGCTAGTTAAGTAGCTAGTGAGCTAGACCAAAGGAACTAAACACATATTTATCATTGACGTAGAGGTATATTTCTTTATCAGTTCTTTGGGGCTTCTTCGCATGAACAAACTTTGTTTGAGGGAGAATTATCGGTGAGAAATTAGAGATCTTTTAGAGCACAAAAAATGGAGCCGCACTCGACCACACAAGGAAAACCAATTTCCAAAATATTTATTTTTCGTCTGCTTCTCGTGAATTTCCTTGATGGGCTGATTTTCTTTTCCTTCTCTAGGAACTTGCTATTCCTTTAAGAACGTACAAGGACAACTTCCCAAACAAAAAGTATTTGCACCCATATGAGCGATCTCTTATTGAGTTGACTCTTGGAGAGGGAAATTACGAACAGGTATAAAGATCTCTCTAGCACCATCTTCTTACACACACACATATATCTTAGTGCCTAAGGAATTTTCAATGATGTAGCCAAGTTCATACTTAATTGTGTAATGTGTACAATTCTTACCCTGTATACGCGACTTTTTTTTTGTCAATTGGGGACCATCTTATGGTCTATAGGTGCTTGAAAAGGTTAATGATCTGAGGAAGAAGGTCACAACAGTTGGGAAGGAATATGCGTCACTTTGTGCGAAGGTTGTTTCTGGATCTTCGAAAACTCTAAACTGTTCCGTCATTGGTACTATGAACAGTTGAAGTCTAGTTCGGTTTAAGAATCACAAGGATCAGTTGTAGTAAAAATTGGTGTGTTAGTTTAACGGTATTATTAATACTACAAACGGCTCTCCTGTACCCAGATTGTATCTGGTGGTATATTAACCATATCTGGATAAATATTTATACTAGTGATAACAACTTATTATCTCCTGCATCTGAAGTTTATACTAGTGATTGTACTATTACATTTTCTTTACCTTATTGTTCCACCTTCTTTCTTCTTCTTTCTTCTGAAATTACAGCTGTGATTCAGTTCAGGATAATGAGAACTTAGAAGTTTCTACTGTCATTTTCAAACAATCCAGTAACATATGACTGGATCTGGAACCGTTAAGAGACATTTCAGTAGCTTAGCTATAAGAGGGCCTTTATCCTCGAAATTCCCAATCAAGTTAGACAAGACAAGAAAATAATTTTTCTTTCCTTTCTTTGCGAGTAACAAAACGACTTTTGTTTCCTATGAGTTGTATAAATGTATACATTCTAGAGAAAAGAATAAACCCAACTTGTATACATCTAGGCGGAACTGTTTTCATGCTCATGTTTTGCTCAGTTAAATGGGGTTTTCTTTGTCTTTGCTTTTAGTATTTTCATCGTTTTTATCAGATGAAACGAACTAAAAGGAAACAAGAAAAGGCCTATATACTGTAATCAACCTTCCAAAATTTAGTTCCTTTGTTCCATCAGTGTTTCAGTGCTAATTAGTGTTCTTCTCCCTGTCTCAACTCTCAACTAATTATGTACATGGGCTTTGAAATTTGGCAGTCCACTTCAAAGAAAGAAGCAGAGGAACGACTGAATGAGGTCAGTTATATTTCTTCTATGAGTTGTATAAATGTGAATTGCATATGACTTGCCTCCATCTTGAGGTCCCTGTATTCCTGCACATCTTTTCTTACCTATTACTATTACTATACCTGCAGGGAATAGAGAGGCTTGAAGAGATTTTTAGTCGTGAAGGAAAAGCAGTTGATGAATTGTTAGACATTGCCAAGGTAATCTAATATTTGAGAATCTCGGTGGTAGCTTAAATCAGTTAAGTACTTGTTCTTTGTTTTTGTGTGATGGTGTAGCTAACCAAAAGCAAATGCACTCATAAGCAGCGCGAAGAGTCACAGCGCAGAGTGTCTTGTGTTCACAATTTCCGAAGTTAAATTGGATACGAGCACACAATGAAGCACATGAATACACAGTTGCATTGCTTCTGTGAATGAACTCTGACTGTTAAACTATTATGCTGTTAGTAAGATATTTTGTGAAAGCCGATATCCCCTTAGGATAAGTAGCCATTGCAAGAAAATATGGCCATGTCCACCATAGGTCTTTGATGCATTGTTTCCTATTTGAATTGATATACCAATAATTGAAACCACAATGTTGTCCAAAATAACATATTTATTGCCTCAATTTTTCTCTTTTAGATATGGACATGATTCCTTGGTCCCAGTTCCTTTGATCTGGAAAATAGGGGTTCCTTCACGGGTCTCTTTCTTTGTCTGGTGTGCAGCTCTTGACAAAATCTTGACTGTTGACAAGTTAGGGTTTGGTTCTAGCGATGTTCAGATTTTATTGGGCTGCTCCTGCTACAGTTTCAGAGTTCCTCACTGCTTAGGGTGGGATTCGGGTGAATAGAGAAAGACGGAAAGTTTGGAAATCAGCTATTTTGGTTATCTTGTAGATCATTTGGAGGGTACAAACCATATAGATCTTTTACAGAATTTGTATGCCTGATATGATTGTTAGATATCTTTATCCGTCAGTGTCTCTTGGAGTGGCAGTCCCGTGTACCCCTTGGTTCAGTACCATTCTCTTGATTCCTTAGCTTAGTTTGTATTTGCAAAGGCTAGTTCTTTCTTTCGCTATATAGGCTATGATGGTAAACATGGCCTATAAATCTCTGCATACTTTCTTTTTTAGATTTATGGAAGTGTTGCCGGGTGAAATTTTATTTGATTGTTGTCTGATCTATTCCATGGCTGGCCTCTAGTTGGCCTATAGTTGCATATAACATCACTCAAGCACTATCCAATGGTTAGTATTACCATTATGCCCCTCGTGCTTCTATCTATTTCATAGCTTCTTAGGAAAGTCCACATACCTTTTCTATATTTGAAGTTCATTTGATTATTAAAACATGGATGCAGACATTGAGGGCGATGCCCGTGGTAGATTTGGAATCACCCACTCTTTGCCTTGTTGGAGCTCCTAATGTGGGGAAGTCATCTTTGGTGCGAATTCTTTCTACAGGAAGGCCTGAGGTATTACTCAAGACACACCTACTTGTCTTCTTTCAAATAGTTTTTTGTAATGTTTCCCTTTATCTACTGAAAGAAAAATGAGAGGCTGACTACTGTAAAAGAAAAGTGATCACGAGTAGCAGGCACCATGAGTAGCTTATTCGTTATTTTTTTTACAAGTGGACCAAAATTATTCAGAATTACTACAAAAGCATTTATTAGTTGTTATATAATTCTAATTTACTGAAGTTGTCCTTCACTTTAGATCTGTAACTACCCTTTTACTACTCGAGGAATATTGATGGGTCATATTGTCTTCAGCTACAAGAAGTTTCAGGTCAGTCATTTTCTAAAGGATATATTATGTTCTCTTTCTCTTATGGTTTGTGTTAAAGGCTGGTTACTGATTGCAGGTAACAGACACACCTGGCTTACTGAAGAGACATGATGGTAGGGTAACTTTTAACCCGTGTACTTTCTTGTATTCAGACTACGGCTTCCCCATCCCTTATTACTATTCCAACTGGACCTTTCTGCATGCCCGAAAAATGTATCCTTAATTTTCAATTTTGAGCTTCTAAATATATAATCATTCACTCTACCCTTCTTCGGTATCATAGAATTTGGGAACTTTTAGAGAAGGGGAAATTCTATTATGTTTGATCAATATATTGTTCAAAGATTATATTCTTAGAACTCGTGCCTGGTCAAATTGCTGTTGACACCGAGGTTGTATTGGTTTCTTGGATATACTTCTCATACTATGTCCTCATTGATTCTGTAGATGACAGGAATAATTTGGAAAAGTTGACTCTAGCCGTCCTTGCACATTTGCCTACTGCTGTACTATATGTTCATGACCTCACTGGAGAATGTGGCACCTCAGCAACGGACCAGGTATTGTGTATGTGCATTCCTTCCTACTAGTTCAAGTGGCGTAGTTTTTGGCCTTTAAAGCCCCGTAGGTCTTATAAAATTTGAAATGGAGCATCTTGCGCTGTGATGTTTACTTTAAGGTGGGAAGAGACGAAATGGATGTTGTTTGATTTCCAGGATGATACTTTGAAAATCGCAAAAGCTATTACAGCATGTTTGTTTGTGACTTTGTTCCATCTCATAAAGAAAAAATAATTTGTGTACCCAGAACAGAACTTATCAATTCTGGTACAAAATGGAAAATGAAATGTGTTTTACATTATCTTTGGCAGCTTGATAAAACCATGCAGGCATGAAAATCTTTGAGTGTATAAAGGTCTTATTGTTTAGGGTAAAAAAATCTCACAGTGTCACCTCTCTAAGTTAATTCTTCATATGCTACAGTGTGTTCTCTTAGATCTTCTAACACACTTTTTCTGACCCCAAGGAAACACCTGAACCCGTATAGAGAGACCACGTGATATCTGAAGTTGGGGAAAGTTCCTGTCACTTTGAAACCCGCTTACATGTGCATTGTATTATGAGCTCAAATCATTTAGGGCAGGCCTTATAACAATCATGTAGTAGTTACTGAAAACTATCGTTTGATTTGATGCAGTTTGTCATATACAAGGATGTAAGAGAAAGATTCAAAGACCATCTATGGGTTGATGTTGTTTCCAAGTGCGATTTGCTTGAAAGTGCACCGGTAGCTTTTGTAACAGAAGATCCCAGTGTAGATGACATTGAGTTAGCACGGTACAGGAGTGTGGGCCCCGATGGAGCCATTCATGTCTCAGTAAAGAGTGAAGCAGGGCTGAAAGAGGTTGCCATTTTGTTGTTTTTCTTATTATCTTCCCTGATTGATTTCTTTTTCTTTTCTCCGAGCAGCTCTTGATTATTATCTTCATTTGACGTGCATTTTGATATGCATGAAAATATCACGAAATAAATTGAAGCTATAGGTAAATGTTTATCTCGAGTAGAATGAGATTAGAATACATGCAAGGTAAGTCTAGGAAAAGCATAACTGAGGATGGTTTGGGGTACCAACTACATATGATTAAGATTTTTATAGAGGCCAGATTCTGATATGTCAGCATATGTTTGTGATCCTAGCCTCCATGGAAGGTTAAATGGAATGAGGGATGTTGCATTGTGTTACTTTAAAGTATTAGAAAATAAGATATATTGGGAAGTGCACATAAATTACATTGGGGGAGAATAGAGATGGTTTTGTTCATGCTCAATTGGTAGGTAAAAGAATTAGAGGACCATAGAGAACATGGTAGGGGCCATAAAGCTCTTCTCAAGTTAACATACTAAGAACATGTGGATCTGAACGAAAGAACAGGGAAATAATTGATCCTTTTAGTTGATTTCAAGTAATTGAGGAAAAGATTTGCTCGATAAAGAACATACACAACTATTTACTAATTGTGGTCAAATAATCCAACACAAAGAGCGATTTGGTAATTATCTCATAGACATCATAGAAAATAGTATGCTCCACATGAGTATGGCATTCATTTCTTCCCTTTCTTTTCCCATGTTACCTTAGAGTTTGCATTATTCTTTCGTCTTTACACTTCTGCTATGCTTTCACAAACCTGTGGCTGGCTTATTCTCCTAATCTAATGGCTAATGTGGATCATTTTCATGTTTGCTACGCAGCTGAAGGCTAGAGTGCACGATATGCTTCTTTTGCAGTTGTCAAGAATCGAAGCCCAAAATGACACCCAAGAAAACCCAGAAAAGCTTGGATTAGAGATTTGATTGGTTCACTTCATATCACCCAAAATGAGTTCTGAACTGGTGTCAACCATTGTTGTGAACATAGCAAGTGGTGTAGATATGGCAGCTGCTTGATAAATTGATTCCTCAACCTGCTGTTTTGCCATCTCAAGCCCACGACACACGCGGCTCACACAACCGTGAAACTCTTTTTCCAGGGCAGAAGTCGAACTAAAAAAACATGGAGATTTCGGCTGCTAGGATGGTCCTCTTCATGCAAGTGAATGTAAATATTAAAGAAATGATGGCCGATTTGTACCTTTAAGTGTTGAAGAAGTTAGGTTGATGGCCAATTTGTGGCGTTGTGGCGTGTTTACGCTACTTTGATGATTTTTTCCAATTTATTTATGTACTCCTATTTGTAGAATGATTCCAGGTGTTGTTGTGGTTGTAACCTTTTTGGTGCTTTACTGTATACAAACTCAGAAGAATCATTTTTATAATTATTATTTTACGAGAAACCTTTTCTTAACCTTATTTTTTGCTATGAGTTCATCATACGAATACATTTGTCTAGCACATGTTTGTGCATGTTACTTAAACATGAAAACGGTCACCGACTTTGTTTCTCTTGCACGCACTTGCGCATTTTATGGAACACATTTGCCTCCCCACTTTCTTTACATGAATTTCGCATTATTATGTGAGATGTAGGTTTTCTTTCTTCTTTCACATTATATGAGCTAAAAGGATTCTCAATGGAATATTTGATGGTGTGACATTGTTTTTTTTTTGTTGTTGTTGAAATATCACCCCTTCATTAAAGCAAACATCTAAGTACAACTAGAACTTCAACATACGGCGACGAGAAAACGAGATTACAACCAAAGTTTGGAACTGCTACAGAAAGAGAGACGAAAGAGGGAGAGAACAACAGCTAAAAAAAAAACAGCAACAACCTAACAAAGTACCAAACAAAAAGAAAACTACATGGGGTGATTATCCAAAAGAGAGCATTTAGCCGCCTTGTGCGCGTAGCTAACCATACCACGTTGGACCTTTGTGATACTGCAGAACATAAGATTCCTAGCTGCATGAAGGATCCTCTCGACAATCGGCTCATCCTGAATGGGTGGGCATGCAGATCTCTGAAGAAGAGGTAAAATAGAAGCGCAGTCAGTATTGATGTTAATAGACAGTAAATTATGGTGAATCGCAAAGTTAACAGCATGCTCGACGGCTAGAAGTTCCACTTGTTGAGCACTAGACGCGATACATGTCCTGCCGATAATCCAAGGTGTTCCTCGCTTGCATCTACGGATCGCCGTACTACGACCGCAGAAGGGAGACCTGGAGGGCTATTGAAAACCATCTAACCAATATTAACGGCCCTCTTCACTGTATTGGGGATTTCAACCAAGTCTTGCATCCTCGCGATAAATAGAGTTCCAAATATCGCTGGATTCCCGGAATTAAAGATTTTCGGTCTTTCCTGGGAAATCTTAATCTCTGTGAGATCCGTTTCAAAGGCCCTCATTTCACATGGACCAATAATAGGCCTCATCCCTACACTACTTTCGAAAGGTTGGATAGGGGCTTTCATAACCCTGAATGGGGCCTTAAGTTTCAAGGATCGTATCTACATAATCTCCCTATTATGGGATTCGACCATGGTCCATGTATTTTCCATTTTCTTGTCTCGCACGGCCTAGATTTAGACGCTTTCATTTTGAAGCATTCTGGCTCCACTATCCAGAATGTACAAACATCATCCGTTCTACCTGGCAGGGTAATTTTTTTGGTTCCTCAGCCTTCCGCTTTGCTGCTAAATGCAAAACCCTTAGGCATAACCTCAATGCCTGGAGGAGGAGGGGTGTTGGATCTCTGAATCAAAGGATTGTGGAAACACAAAATAAACTCGAAGAGATCCAGACTTCTCTTGATTCCCCTAGCCAGATTCCTCTCGAAAGAAATCTTAGACAGGAGCTCAATGAACTTCTTTCCCAAGAAGAGGTGCTATGGGCTCAACGTGCTAAAATTAAATGGCTGAAAGAAGGAGATAGAAATACCCGATTTTTTCATAAAACCTGTAAAAAGAGAATCGTCCGAAACAGAATTGAGGGTCTTTTTGATAAATAGGGTAATTGGGTCAATGATCCTGATGGTCTCTCTGACCTCATTTCGGACCATTTCGAATCTATCTATCTCAATGTCTCTAGAATTCCGAAGGATGTTATCGACAACTGGGATGGATGGAACCTAAATTTCCCTGTCCTCAATGAACATTGCATCAATATTTTGAACAGGACTTTCTCCTCGGAAGAGATCAAAGAAGCGCTTTTCTCTATTGGCCCATACAAATCTCCTGGGCCGGATGGGCTGCCAGGGATCTTTTTCCATAAAAATTGGGATGTTGTCGGGTGTAATCCAACATACTTTAGCCATACTTTTTCCATACAAATCTCCTGGGCCGGATGGGCTGCCAGAGAAGAGGGCCGTTAATCGACTTCTTGTCTACCTTACTTCTTAGTTTTACTCGCTTTTGACCTATGAGAAAGGAAAAAATATGGCTTTTACTCGCTTTTTGACCTATGAGAAAGGAAAAAGTATGGCTAAAGTGGGGCGAATGACAAGTCTCGTCGTGTAATTTGCTATTGTTATAATAGCCATTTTTGACATAAGGAAATTGGAAGCATAAAACATCTCGTCGAGTAATTTGCGATTGTTTGGAGAAGTGCTTCTATTGATAATGACTTATCTTTTCAGATTCTCAATTTACTATGTCCTTTGTCCTTTATAATTTGAAAGTTGAATATGTTATTCTCCCTAAACGATGCAGGGAAGCGTCATTAAGCATGTGTTGGTGCACCCTCGGATTATTACTAGAGAAGACCACTACTAATTTCTCGAGAGAATTTTCGATCTTTAAGTCTCACAGAACTGTAATCTCATACATTGTAGTTTTAGTAAACATAGGGTTATCATCCACAAAAACTATGTGAGAAACAAAAGGGCCATCTCTTGACACGGATACACATGCAATATAACCACTCAACACAGCAGACATGAGAATAATAGACATAATTTTACAACATAAGAGAAATAATTATGGTGAAATAGGACAGTGCTGACAAGTTTGTCCGTGCTAGGTATCACGGAACCCACAACTATGCCCTTATAATTAAAAGAAGGACGAAGTTGAAATGCAAATCATAATAAGATTAATCCACTCGGAGCTAAATCCTAACATGTCAAGAACCTTGTGGATAAAACTCCACTGGACCCGATCAAACGTCTTGCTATTGTCCATCTTCATTGCTAGGTAGTCATCTTTCTCCTATTTTCAGGTATGCATACATGTAGTAGCTCACACATTATTATGATTTTGTCAGTAATGAATCTTTGTTATTTATTTCACCTTGGGTATGGTTAAATCTTGCCACTTCTTTCACCACTGAGAATTTGCAGCACACGCCATTGAATGTCCCCCCCCCCCCCAAAAAAAAAACTTCGTGCCATAATTTATGGTAGAAAGCCACTGGAAAATATCCACTCCAACGGCTTTAACGACCCTATATTTTGTAGACTTTAAGATATCTCATCAGCCTTGTAAGGTTTCTCCAAGAGATCGCTGCAGTGGTGGGGATTCCATGTTGGATGTGGTCGAGTATGAGATTCATCTATCTTCAATAGGTTGTGACAACTTAAAAAAAAAAATCTTTGAAGTAATTTTCTAAGCAGTCGAAGATGACCTTATCCTCTGAGACCTATTTCCATCCACATTCTCTAGCCCGGATTGTATTTTTAGCTCTCCAAGTCGATGCTTTTAAGTGGAAAAATTTGGCGTCACGATCTCCATATATTAACCACTGCACACGAGATATTTGGAGCCACGTCTTATCTTTTTCAAAAGTAGTTCATTTAATATCACATATGTGCCTCAACATGTGTCGGATTGTGTCTGACTGACTCTGTATTTCCATTTGAGTCTGCTCTTGTCGAATTAATCTCAGCTTCTGTTTTATTTTTCTGAATGTTTGCTTCTCCTACTGTTTGAGGTCATTGGCTACTTCAACTAGTTTGCCCAATGACAGGCCCTGTTAGAGTTTCTTGTATGTGTTGGTAACTATGGTCTTGTAGTCGACATGGTGGACCCATGTGACCTGAATTGGAACCTTCAAGGTCCCTGCATCTGGTTTTCCCCATCATTTGTACATAATAGCAATTCGGTGGAGCTATGATCCGATGTCAGGGTCACCAAGTGGTTGGCCCTAGCATAGCAGAACTTGATTCCATAAGAGATATTGGCTACTATCATATCCCATTTTTTCCTAATGTCATTTTCATTCTCCTGCGTATTGTTCCAGGTAAAAGAGTTTTTCACAAAAATCAGGTCCAGGAGGTTGCACTCCATAAACTCTTATCGGAATGTGCATGTTTGGACGAGGCTCACGATGTTGCCCCCATCTTTCTTAAAGCTTGGGACTATGGCATTAAAGTCACCCATAACGCCATGCATACTATTGATCGGTTTTTATGGGAAAGAAGCTTTCATGAATGATGTCTCTTGCTCTTTTCTGAGTCCTTGTGGAACTCGGCATCTATCTACTTTTCATCATTTGTATCCAATTTTATAGAATAGACAATATGAAATTTGGAGTAAGAGTGGAAATTTGTTAGCGATGATATCATTACATTTTGCTATGCGTTTGCTCTGTCCTTGTCCCTTGGTCGTCAACATTTCCATCACTTCTCCTCTTCTTTCCGTAGTTATTAATAACTGAATTTTTAATTCGAAGTGACCCGACGAGTAATGCAGTAGGAAAACTATGGTGCAACGAATGAGTAGTACTTCTAAAATCTATTCTATAAAACAGGTTGGTTTAACTAACTTATGCATTTTCAGCCTTTAGATTAAATAAATCTGCCTCAGCTCTTAGATCTCACCTACCACTCACTTAACTACCCATTACTTGAAAATTTACCCTCCTCCTCGAATTAATTTATGTAATTATCAAAATTGTGTAAGAACATGACTTGATGGATATCATATAAAATTAACGGGGACGTCATTTTTGTCTTCTCCTCCAAGTAGATCTATTATGGAACATATTTTTTGGGTAGTGTCCGAGCGCACGAGCGATTCCCTAGTAGATAAATAAATAACTACATCTGGCTAGGGTAAATGTGAAAAATATTATTTTTCTTTTAACGGGGCCGTTTATGTTACGCCATGTATTCTCGTTAGTCTTCTTCCTCTTCTTCCTCTTCTTCTTCCTCCTCTACCGACCATAACGCTGATATTTAGAGAGAGAGCGCAAAAACAGTGGGTTGCTTGCGCGTTCGAAAACTGCAGCCTATAAAAGCAGCCCAACCACAAACCCACAGAGAGCTTCTCCTCATAAACTCAGATCTGATTTCGAACAAAGCTTCCTCCTTTTTCTAAGGTCAGCCTCCGATCACCTTCTAATTCCTTGATCTGGTCATCTATTATTCAATCATTCAAACTTTCTCTTGATTCTGAATCTAATTGTCGCGTACAACTTGGAGTAATTCTTCTGATCTGGGTCCTAATTGCATTGATCTCTCGCCAATTTCATGTTCCTGTTGCTTCTATGCGAGATCTTGTGCATTCCAGATGAATTATCATCCCCATTCTGGGTTTTCTTTGTTGGGTTTCGCTTATTTCATCGATTTCTTTTGCTTCCTTGATGAAAGTTGTCGCCTTTGTGTCTTTTTTGCTTCATAATGCTATGTATCGTACGATTGCATTACCTTCTTGTGAAATTTAGTTGTGGTTTGGTTTAAAGCAATCAACTTTTTAATGAATGGAATTAGTTATATGATTTATTGTTAATATAGGGAAGTGTGTAGTAGTTAATCATGGTGATTCATGTTCATCCATATATATCAAAGAAATGTCTGATATAGATTGTGTTTATTTTGTTAAATTCTTTGTTCCTGGACATACCCATGATTTAGATTTTTGATCTGCTCAGGATACTTTCCAAACTTAGTTGCAAATCATGGGGACTACATCTGAAGCTACTATCAAGGTACTCTACTATTTATTATTTCTTCTCTTTGTAGTAACATCTTTCCGAAATTTGTTTCTAAACATCTCATGAATATATGATGAAAACTTCTTCAAAACTCATAGTTAAATGATCTGCTTTGAAATGTTTGAACTTGAACTGCTTTATTCACATCAAAGAAGTTCACTCTACCGTGATCTCACAATGAATTGTGGAAATCCCTAGAAGACAGTAGTAACTACTTATTGACTAATCCCTCAGAACATAAATCAATGGTGTTTTGCCTGCTAAGTTCATCTAGGGCTCTACGCATGCATATGAATGCATTTCTGCGATTCTGACAATAGTACTCAATTGCAGGAAGTGAACGGAAGCACGTTAACCGAAAAGAAGGTTAAAGTTGTTTTTGTTTTGGGTGAGTGCTTTCTTCTGTTGGTTTATTGAGGATCGGCCTTGAAGTTTGCTGAACATTGATTGGAATATGAAATCATACTAGATACATGCAAGAATGGTTAGCTGATATAATTTCCATAATTTGATATAAATCTGATTCGTTTCATCCTGCCATTATTATAGTAATTCATGTTGTCGTAATCTGTTCTTCATCACTCGTAAACATGATTACTTTTAGTCTTAGCATTGCTAATTGCTAAGCTCAACAAAACGAGTACAGTGGAAATTAACTGAATTTCTTTCTTACATAATTACGCATATTTTCATCTTTAGATTGACTAGTTGGATCAATGTTGCATTCATTATTTTCATTAGATTATTTTTTTTTTGTAATCTTCCCCGCTACATTTAGAAAAGCACAAATATATAGAAGAATAAAATAAACTTTCAATTAATCCCGATTTTTTTTGAAATAAATTTAATACAGGGATTTGATATGCGGTCAAAACTAGAGTGGCCCGGTGGTTTGTTAGGTTCATTGCATTTCTGATACTTTCCCTGTTACTTCTTCTTTTGAATCTTCCATTCCACCCCCGACATCACCACCTGTCGTTCACGTTTCATTGTTTAGTATCATTTTCTCACTTTCCTGAACACTATATAACATCCCTAATTGGGTAATTTGTGAAACCCTATTAAATACATCATTGCTGAACGAGAAGATTGACTTCTGAGGACTGGGAACGCTTAACTCAACTAACCAGATCTGATGTGCTTTCTAATAATATTTCGAAATTTACTAACATAGAACACCAACCATACTCGATTATAAATTTCCCACAGTACATGGTAGGATTGACTGAACAAACATTATTTTCTCCCACCCTTCTTTTTAACATCTTTTTGTCATCCTTTTTCCTTTGATGATTTTGGGGAGATCTTTTCATTTATTTGAATTACTGATTCATTGTCTCTTCCTCAACAAATCTGAACAGGTGGTCCAGGAAGTGGAAAGGGCACACAGTGTGCAAACATTGTAGAACACTTTGGCTACACCCATCTCAGTGCTGGTGATCTTCTCCGAGCAGAAATAAAATCCGGTTCTGAGAATGGGTAAGTTACTGTTGAAGATCACTTGGGTAGGATGCTTAATGTTGTCCAAGTAATATATGAACCCTTCTTGCTATGGAAATAGGAATATAGTGAAAAATTCATGTCATCTAGTTCTACAAGCCAAAGGAAGTGGTTTGTTGTTGGTTGATTCAGAATCACGTAGATATTTCATTCCAAAAGAGCAAACTGTGTTTCTCTTTGGTGCATCTGAATCTTTGAACAATGGAACTGAGGTCATTGATTTCTCCAATTATTTCACCCACTTCTCATTATTAATAATCTATGGGTCAATTTTATAGGTCCATGATTCAGAACATGATTAAGGAGGGAAAGATCGTACCTTCAGAGGTAACAATTAAGCTACTCCAGCGAGCCATTCAGGAAAAAGATAATGACAAATTTCTAATTGATGGGTTTCCCCGTAACGAGGAAAATCGTGCAGCATTTGAGTCTGTTGTAAGTCTCCAACATAACATCTAATTTATATCTGCTATATTTAAAGGAAACTTTGGATTTGGATCAGCAACACGAAAGAGCTGTAAAATTTTACTTGCATTCATTTATTCATTACCTAACATTCTGGTGCAGACTGGAATCGAGCCCGAGTTCGTACTCTTCTTTGATTGCTCTGAAGAAGAGATGGAGAAGCGCCTTCTGGGTCGTAACCAGGTTAGGAAAATGTAAACCTGCAGTGCTAACTGAAATTTGTAAAAAAAAAAAAACTATTATTAGAAGGGACATGGAACTCATTGCAATCTCTATGTATATATAATGCATTACAGGGGAGAGAAGATGATAACATTGAAACAATCAAGAAAAGGTTCAATGTTTATATGGAATCTAGTCTCCCTGTGATTGAGTACTATAACTCCAAGGGGAAGGTTAGAAAGGTATATTACTAGTTCACTCTGGTCTACCTGTTTTATTCTTGCTTTTTTTCTTTTAGTTCACTCCTGTTACTTATGAAACTACCATTTTACTGGGATTCAGATTGACGCAGCTAAGCCAATTGGGGAAGTTTTTGAAGATGTGAAAGCAGTTTTCAGCCCTGTGAATGAGAAGGTAAAGAACTTTAGTAGCTCTCAGCGGACTTATAGTCAATTTAGGGCCCGCTGGTTGCTATGGAAAATAAGGGCTGAACAAGGAACCTGTAGATGCCGAATAGGATGAGTCTAAATCATACAGTAATATATATCACTGCTTTTGTCCTTGGTTTGGATTTGATGCCTAATATTATGTGTTGATGTATCAACAATGATTAGTATGAGTTCATAGTACTATGTGTATGCGTTGTTTCATCAGCAACTTATTAGTTAAAAATTTTGTCACTCGAAACTGTGTCTGGATTGCTTTGGCTGCTCACACATCAAGGGGGCCGGCCCAGGCTTGAAACCGGTCCACACTTAAATGAGCCAGACCCGGCCCTGGACCGCCCCCTCCAACACCCGAACCGGCCCATCCCCCTAATCCCCAGCCCACCCCCAACCCCGGTGCGGTACGACTTGGCCCCCTCCAACCTGAAACCCCCCCCCCCCCCCCCCCCCCCCCCCCCCCCCGAAAAAAATGTACCGTTTAATATATTAATAACCAGGCCCCCTCAACCCCTAACCCCACGGGTTTAGGGCCAGGGATCGGTGGGGGTCAAGTTTCCCAACCCCTCAACCCGGCCCAGCCCCCTCTTCCCCTCAACCAGGACCAACCCGGCCCGCTGACACCTTGACAGTCACATTTTGGTGATAAGCTATATGACACAAATAATATGTTTAAAAATTTTCCCATCATTCAATACTCTAAATATGATTAGGAATAGCAAATGGGTGCTAGCTCAGGGGCAGAGCGTGAAAGTCCCTGCATGAGGTCCCAGGTTCAAACCTGGCTAGACATAAAAGAAAATTATTCTAAAAAAAATAAGCATGATTAGGAATAAAAGCTAAACCCTTGTAGCTACCGCAATGAAAGTAAAAGGATTTAAGTTAACAGTGTTTTCACTGGCCTTTCTACTGGTTGAAGGACTGTGGATTTAATATTTGGGTAATTTTGGAAATCGAAAATATGTCAATAGTAATTATTAGTTGCATGGACCCTTAAGTGCACTTATGAGATAGAGAGAAGGACCGGATTTTGTTTCTTCGGAGAAATAAGAAATAAGTAACTTATCTAGACCTAACCCAAAGCTAATTAACTAATAGGATAGTAAAGGATTGTGTTTCTGGAAAGAAATAGATATATTCCAAGTGTCATACACTTCTCCCGGATCTAAATGAGCAATCATATTAAGAGAATTATCATTTTCTAAAGAAATCCTTCTTCTAAGTAATGAAAACTTTGATCAATTGCTTCAAAGCTTTTTTCTTGTTGAGAATAAGCGAATACATAATGGTGGGATATTACTGATGGCTAGACCATGGTTTCCAATTGGCTTTACTCAATTTAATATTTTTGTCTCATATATCAATGTCTAATCCTGCAAAATTACCGCAGCAAATAAAATATGTTGTATGTTATACCTGAACCTAACTTGTCTTATGAATATGTTTCAGCAAGCTGCCTAGGCATTGCAACCCCACCGAATATTAATTTGGACCAAGATATAGTTTGAGGTAAGCAGTTTGGTACATCCTATGTATTCTTTCTGGTTCCAGATTACGACACTGAATGTGCTTGTCAATATCTGAAAAGTTCTATTCATCTTACACTTCACTTGCACCCACTAATTTCGATTCTAGTTTTTTGCATAAAGCTGTTGGAATATGATTCTTGTCAATATTTGAAAGGCATGCTTTCTTTTACCTCGGTTCATTTGATGTGTAACATTTATAGAGCTGTTTTCTCTTTGAATATATACTTTCTGCTTACTGGTGGAAAAAATAGTGGGTATATGGAAGGAGTGATAGGATTTGATAGAACGGAATGCAGTGTCTTCACTTGAGAAATTCAGGTGTTCTTGAGGGACCAATTTGAACATTTCAGAATTGATCCGGTCCCCTTGTTAGCGAGTTTTCTGATGGTGGAAGCACCCGTATGAGGCAATCGTAGAAAAGGGTAATTGCAAGGGTTGCTGCAAATGTACTATTCATCTCCAGTGGTAAAACGTAGGATTATGTAAACTTTGATAATTTTGAACTATGCATAGCATGAATTTGTAGTACAGATTCCATTAGTGTAATGCATTTTTACGATTTCGTTAGTTATAGAATAATTTATGAAACTGATTAAAATTGCACAAGAGGAGAGAGACAGAGTGACAGACACAAAATTTGCATGCTACTTTCTTCGAATCAAGTGAAGTTTGAAGAATCCAGTGATTCTAGCTGTTAATGGAGAGCAAGATGCATGTTCTGCTAAATGCATGGGCATATGCATCGTATATTGGAGTTCAAATTTTCACCATTTCTTTATGTTTTGCATAACATTGAGATTTGCATAAGCTATTGGAGATGCTCTATCTGGAAACTGTATTTTTCATGCATCCCTAACTTAATACTCATGCCTCGCGTATCTTAAATTTTAAAATAAGAACGACTATCAGGGCTACGAGTTCCTGAACGATATCAAATAGTTATTCCTTCGCGCTCATACGTACTTTTACCATCCATTTTGCAGGTTCCGATTCTTTTGGAAGTGTATTATTATGGTGCTTTTCAAGGAGCTTTACGAGTTCCGTACCTGTTTAGTTCTTTTACCTTACAATGTCGAAGTTGATTTGCTATAATTATTTTGACAAACAGATGATCTTAGATTCTTTTTTACGAGCTCTGTCTCTTGTAACATTTGTTACTGCATTGCTTTTTATAATAAGAAATTTTGGTTATACTGCTTGTAAATCTGTTTACTTCCAATGATTGT
This sequence comes from Linanthus parryae, assembly GCA_023055425.1. Lineage (NCBI taxonomy): Eukaryota > Viridiplantae > Streptophyta > Magnoliopsida > Ericales > Polemoniaceae > Linanthus > Linanthus parryae. The sequence continues at coordinate 1,201,498 of JALGPY010000006.1, forward strand.
GCTGCTCAGAAATAGAGCATGCACAAACTTTGTATCTTTAGCTGTTAATTTCAAGCCCAAATGCAGAGACTGGGGAGAAATATAGCTCTCTGCTCTTGGGACTACATATGTACCTTTCAAAAAAGAATTCCGAGTAGCAGGATGTGTTGTCAAAGTTATTAGAGCATGAACATTAGGGTTGTATGCAACTAGGGTTGTTGTTTTTAGGGTAAACAAATTGATCATGGTTTTGAGAGTTGGCAAAACTGTTTAGAACCAAGTCGATCTGGTTAACATTTTGTATGCAAAAATTGCAAATTTCAATTACGTAAATAATTCATATTAAGTTTTACGAGTCTTAATCATGCTTACTTCTTTCCACATGTTACTCGTACATCAGGCAAAATTACCTTGTGTTTCCATCACCTAAAATTGCATAAACATATGGTGAAAGGCAAATGTGTGTTGGCTTAGTGGTAGAGCATTAGAAGTCCAGGCCTGATCTCCCAGGTTTGAACTCGGCTAGATTTAGGATTTGATGTAATTCTCAAAAAACCCATAACCAAAACGGTTCAGACTTCAGAGTCAATAAGTTTGGGTAGAATTGGGTTTCTTGGACGGTAGTGTATGTATGTATGTTTGGGTTGAAACCTCTCCAACTCGAACCTATTGGGTTGGGGGAAATTTAGAATAAAATCTGCCTAAACTGGTCTGCACTCACCCCTACCAAGCCACCACCTCTTTCCAGCATCAAATTTTTCTATAAATCACTCTTCATATTTCTACCAAATTCCAGATGCATAGGCGTGAAGCGACTATGGGCATTCCATTTACCTTCTTCACAATGTATGTATGTGCCTTGCAATGGGTGAAATCTGAAAACACGCATGAAAAAGGACATGGACAATTTCTTAACCTCAGGGCACCAACTGGTGAACATGATCTTAGTGTCTTGAAACCTAGTCCGGACGCATCTGCTTATATCCAACCCAAGTCTGGAACATTCATCAGCACATTTGACACACATGTTTATGTACAAAACTAGAGAGTTAAGGGGTAATCATTATGAGAAGAAAGAATCATTCAACAGAAACCATGGTCCTCAAAGTCATACAAATATAATGCCATTCTCCTTAATTGTATCAAGAACAATTGCAAGTTTTCCTTCAATTCGGACATTCTTGTCGGGCTCATAAGCAATCGCGAAGACATCAGCTTCCTTTGACCTTTCAGCGATTAGCTTCCCTATCACTCTGCAGGCATCATTGTCAATAAGTGAAGGCAGTGTGGTTCTAAGATCCTTGGCATTCGTGGTGGCAACGGATATCACTTTGCTGGTTCCCCTATGCATCACCTTTGCGTGGACAAACCTTTTTGAGAAGAAAACATTTAGTAGAAATGGTCTCATGTACATGTCTGTCCTCTGTTTCCATGATTTCCTGTTTGGTTTCTTTGCAAGTTCGCTTCGAGATCTTCTTGTCCAGGCAGCTTGAACAACAAAGTCCTGCAGTTTGTACGATTTGTAGTTAAATCGGGAATCAACTTGAGAAAGAAGATGAAAAAGACTTCAAAGTGGCGTCTGATTCTTATTTTATTTTATTAAGTTAATGATTTATTAGGAAATGGGGATCAAAGTTTCTCTTTTGAGTACAGAGCTAACTTGGCATGGTAGATCATTTACATCAAGGAGACCACAAAATTTCCTATATCTATTCCATTTTGCTAGTTCATGAGCCGATTCTTTTGTGGCCCAGGGGATGAGTGTAAAGCTCCACATCTTGTTGTGCTTTGAAGCCTAAATTGAGGTGTCTTGGGATCTGCCTTTCCATTGCCATATGGAGTTTGAGGGTTGTTGCAGGCTATGACTGGTTCAAGAGCATCAGACATGACTAGGAAACAGTGACGAGGTGAAAAGTGAACCTAGATGTGATAATAGCTTCAACCGAAGAAGATACATGACTAGGAAAGTGAGGAGCACATTAGAGATGGTATAGTTTCTACATAGTCAAACGCTCAGATGGTATAGTTTCTACATAGTCAAACGCTCAATCAGGAACCCATCTGTGTATTAGTGTATTACAATATGATACATTTCACATGAATTTGATGTTTGTATCTTCATTTTACCGTGAACCTGCTTTGATGTATGGAAGGATTGTTGGGTGATCAGCAAAAACTAGAAACAAAAAATGAGTGTAGCGGAAATGAGAAAGGTAAGGGGGATAAGTGGTTTAACTAAAAAAAATATGATGCGCTTGGAAAGAATCTAGATTCTAGACATTGCACCTATAGAAGACAAAATGAAAGAGGATGATTTGAGGTGGTTTTGGTTATGTGTTTCGTAGGCATTGAATGCCCTGGCTAGAGGAATCGATACAGTTCAGATTGACAGTGGTGGACGAGGGACAGAGAAACCAAACTAACCAGGGTAGAGACAGTAGGACATGACTTAGTCAGATGAAACCTAAGGGGATGAAATGCGTATGGATAGACACAATTGTAGACACTGAACTCCAAATTGCCTAATTTCGTTTCTCTACATATACAACAATTTTTGAACGGTGAAATCAACTGGGTGCTCATACTTAAGAATTGTATGCTCTAGAAATCCTGAAGAAAATCAATATCACAAGTCTGGTGGAGGGAGTATAGCCTTTAGAGCCCTTTTTGTGCCCTCAAAAGGGAATCAGTAGCACATTAGTAATTCCTCCATGATCTTCCCCTTGTTACTTCTTAACCATGCATAATCCCTCTGATGTCTAAACTTAGCTTAGGCCATTTTCAGTTCCATCTCCCCCGGCATATGACCACTCAGCGTATAGTAGTATAGTACCACGTGACTAGTAACATGTAATCTCCTCCTATAATTGCAGAAGGTACACACAGGCCAAACAATTTCAAGTAGGATCACCCCACCCCCCCTAATCCTTACCCTTTTCATCTATCCACATATCTCCAATGGACAATCTTTTCAGAGGCTTTAATTGAGATCATACAGGTATTCCTTTCTAAATTGGATAAATCTAACTTGTTGGGAATCCTAACTCTCTAGTTCTGGCAACAGAGAGCAGTAACAAGTAAGAAGTTCAGATACCATAAAGCTAAGTTCACTTGGGAGCCATGTACATGTCAGATAGCTTATGCTCGTTTAGAATCTTAAATATCTAATTCAGAGTTAGTAGAGCTGTAACAAGTAGGTCCTGAAGAAAGCTGCCCAGAAGAGATAGAATGGTTTGTGTAAGCAGTAAGCACTGAGCAAGTATAAGACACAAGCACTTTACCTCTAACTTGATTTACGCAAGTACGCAACATTTAGCTCATTTTGATGATATAAGAGGGTTCAATTCAACCCTTTTGATGCAACTAAGTCAAGCTCAAACCAAATCATCTCTGCTTGGTATTTTCACTAATTTAAGAAGATTTTGCTTTTCTCATTTTTGTATGGAGTCGCTAAAACATTCCCAAATAATCAAAAATCACCGTACCTAACATATACTACTACACAACAGAAACCCTAATTTTAGGGTTTGGATTTCCAAATAATTGTAATGAAATTCATTCAAGGGTTCTTCTTCTTCTACTACTAGTATTGATTTCCAAACAATCGCAGTAATAACAGACAGTAAAATTAAGGGATTGCGTACCTTCTTCTTCTTGAGAGTGAGAATCGAAGGGCTGGAGACTGAATTGATGGAGAAATTGAGCTGAGGGAGTGAAGACGACCACGAAAGCGAAGTGGGTTTCTGCCGAGATCGGATGAAATCAGAGGATAGCAGAAATGGGGATATGCAACCTGCCATAGCTTCTTCGTTCTCTGTCGCGGTTTGGGATTAACCGTGACTCGAATTCAACAGAAAATTGAATGAACGACAAGTGATTGCCTCGAATTTCAAAGGGTAAAGCGTTAATTGAACTGAAACGAAGGCAAGAAGACGAGTACATAAACCCTAGTTATTGCCCCATTGAAGAAGACGATAACAGAGAAAGTAAAGAAAAAACCTCCCCTGAAGAAGATAAGTGTTTACAGGGTAACGGAAAAGACGAGATTGACCCTGGATTCCAACTCTTCAACTAATTTTACCTTTTGCCTCCTCTAATTTATTGGTAACGGCATATTTATACCATATTCTGACATCCACTCTTCTTCCTTCACAAGGTTTAAGAGAGAAAGAGCATTATAACATGGGGGTAATCGAACAAGAACGATGAAGAACAAACAAGAACGAGACAATATTTAACGTGGTTCGCTAACAGATTGACTAACGAGATCGCTAGCTATTTCCACGGTCAAGACCCGATGTTATTGAGAGATGATACAGATTTACACACCACACACAAGTCTAACCACGACCTAGGACACTTAATAGACATAGGACCATTACTTGTTCCCAAAGCGACCTAAGAAGTTTTCAAAACGGAATAGGAAACAATTCTAGCCGCCCCAAATCTTGCCAGTTGATTGGGTTATTCCAACAAATCTCCACCTTAACTCAAATTGACCTAGCAACTTGAATTCTCGTCGAGTCTTGGTTGCTTCGATTCAAGACAAAGTTCCACATTGCGTCGAATTCTCTCAACCACCCAAAAATTAAACCTGAAGTTTCTCTCCTCAAACTTGGTGAGAATTCGTCTCCTAAAATCAGAAACGAGCACGCCTCGCCAAATAGATGTTCCGCAGCTGTCATGCGAAATATAGAATTTCCAAACTCGCTAAATCGTTGCTTCGACCTCCATGATGTCTCTGTAACAAATGCAACATATGTGAATGCACCTCCAGAAACAGAAACAAGTGCTCCACCTAGAACCATACTCGAATGTATTTACTGAGGCATGACCGAATACATTCCCGATGCGCCCCAATTGCACCAGACAGTCACACCATGACGAAATGCCCATATATCGCCACCAAACCTGATGCACTTTGTAACACTTGTGGATTATTGTCCCAACAACTTCTTTACCCATACCACCGGATAAAAATGCTTAGGCCTTGAAGGTGCTAGTAGTAATCCACAAGGTATCATATATACCACACTTCTACTCCACAATATCTCAATGTGCGACGGAATATTACACACTTAGCGATGAGTGCCCCAACTGTAATACCCCGTATTTTAGTTGGGGGTTATTTTGTAATTTTGAAAAAAGAAAATACTTGAGAGTTTCAATAAATTGATATTTCAAACTTGTTCTTGAATCCTTCTTGATTTCAAAGTATAAGGATGTTATTTGACATTTACGATAATCTAGAATTTTATTTTGAGTTATTTTGTAATTTTAGAAAGTTGTGTATATTGTATGAACATTATTGCGTATATTTGGGACTTCTTTGTAGTTATTTAAAATGATGGATCTTGACATTTATATACGTAATATATTATTTTGAATTGCTTGATCAATTTTCTAGTTCATATAAACAAGATTTTATGTGTTATATATTAATTGAAAGTTTATATTTTCACCCCTCAACTTTTAGCTTCCACATTTCTACCCCAACTAGCAATTCATCTATTAATTATTTATACTCAAGTCCCCCTCAATTATTTTTTGGTCAACTCTACTAAAATATGGAGATTTTCTTTTTACAACCATATGTCACAAATGCACATAAAATTTCAAATCCAAAAACCCTACTTCCATCACTTATCAAAATAAATCCAAAAACACTTAAAGTTATCATAGTCAATTTTAAGTTTTGAAAAAATTTTATCTTTTTTATGCTCTACTAATGGAAATCGATCAGTCGCTTTAATCGGAGAACCGATGCTCTGATACCAGCTGAAACGACCCGGGATCTCGGTTCAGGGTTAATGCGACAATCGATAACCAAAAGTAGAAATATAGTTACGAATATTTCATTTTAGTTAATAAATACAACAATCTTGAGAAGATAAGTTTACAAATATAATGTGTTTGAAATAATCTAAGTGATCTACTAAGTGATCTAAACGTCTTCGTCTCGATCCGCGTTCTCATAACCCCACCTTGATTGATGACATGCGGTTTTAAAATGGCAAAAGCCAGCGCAGTTTTGAAGAAAATGATCAGTAAAAACTGAGTAAATACACACTACGACATGTAAAGCGATGAGTGGCACGCAAGAATAGTTTAAATAAACTAAGAGATTTGAAACATTAATAAGTAAGAGAGTTGAGAATTCATGAACAATTATAAGTAATCACGTAGCGAGAACTTTTCGACTTTAAAACTTCAATAAACCAGGAGTATTAAAGGAATTCTTAAATCAGTAGAATCTCCAGAATAAACCAGTTATTTGAACTCATAACGATATTTATTCACGAATAGCATATGCTTTTCAAATCATTTCATATATTAGGGCATATCCAGAGCCACAAACAACATCAATAGAGTATATAACTTTCTTTCAAGTTCAGGTAACCGTTAAGTTTAGCTGAGGCATGTCCAGAGCCACCAGCAGGATCGATGTAGACAAAGGGATCACGAAATAATCACTAAGAGTTCCTTCTAGGGTCTATCAAACCCTATTTCACCCGAGCGTTAAGGGAGCCCATTCGTCAACCCCGCTCATAACATTAGCTAAAAGGCCTTAAGTGTCGACACTCCTATACCGTAGTGACCCTTACAAGTATAAGTAGCACTCAATAGCTCTATAAAACCTTGGCCTCAATATCTTGATACATTTTGGCTCATCGGGGGCGGATTTGTGAACATTAACGTTCTATCCAATAATAAGAAGCATTGCTTCAATGGTCTTAGCCATAAGAAAATGGAGGATCGCTTGACGCCTCCCATTAATAACAGTACTCTGTACATCGTCCTAAGTCTATTAGAGGTATTTTATTTCTTCTCTTTCACATAACTAGAATCAGAATATCAACATTTCACAAGTAATTTCCGAGAGTTCTCAAAGGAGATGAATAAAATAGTTCAACAACATTCGAGTGGAAAACATGCATTCTCATACTTTTTCATATAACAAACATTCTTTTGAAACATCACACACATGCGCACATTTGATATGAAAAGGTCGTACATATGTACTTACCACTGAGATGAAGCACAATCAAAATCAATAAACTAAGCCTAGCACTTGGGCTGCAAGTTATGTCACAAATGCACAGTTTCATCATCTTACGGGGTCGATGTCTACAATCACACGTATGACGTACTCGTTATAACCAATTTACACATGCATAATACAAATGCAAACCTACATGTACATAGTCCTAAATTTCACTAATGCACATATAATGATGTTTATTTATCAAAACAAGTCCAACAAAACACATAGAAGTTCAAAAATTCAAGCTTTCTAAAAAATGTGAAACTACAATTCTGGACAGAATTGTAGATCTGACTTTGGAGCCATATTTACCATATCAAATCTTCTCCTAAAATTTTAAAATTTAATTTATGATGAACCTACATGTTTCTAATTTCAGAAAAACCAAGAAAATAATGCATAGCTATTATAAAACTCCAATTACAAATATAACAAACACTGCTATGAAGAGACAAGTTTGGAAGAAAGTTTCAACTTTAAAGAATAATTACTACTACTTGGAGAATAGGAAAGATGACCATCTTCTCCAGAATGAATACCCTATGTGTCTAATTTAATCACAAAAAAGATGAGATGCCATAGGTTTCTGAAAATGGAGTTTTTAATAAAAATGGCAAGAGTGGTCCAGAAAAGAATTTTCAGAAAACATACAACTTAGAATGAGCTTATCTCCCAAACCAAAAAGGCTATGAAGTTGATTTTTTTTCAAAATGACCCTCTTTGAGTCTAGTTTCAGAATACCTAAGAGTTAAAAAATCCACAGAGACAAAATTTAGAGATAATGTACGTTTTTGTTATCCTATGAGCATGCTTACTATATAGAAATAATTTGTCATTGTCGTGTGATGCGTATGCACGTTCCCTTATTGGTTATGATATTTTATCGACATGAGAGTATCGACGTTTTGAATTAGAAGACCTTGAGACAATTTCTTTCATACCTTTGAGTGCGACTTATAAGATAATACCTTGTTTTGTTTCATTTGGAGTTAATTCGACTTAGTCTTTTCCAAAATTAGAAAGTTTTGACCCAAAAAAGAAAAGTATAATTTTCAAAAAAAATAGCTTTGAAAAAAAAAATGGTTGGGCGTCGAGATACTAAATACCAAGTGATATGGACCACTTTGTTTAGCAGTCCGCTGGCGTGACTCATAGTCCGACGGTACTATGAGTTGTACCCGCTGTGTAGACTAAGTTGGAACATTTGAAACACATGCGAGTTGTGATGGAGAGACACGTTGTGTGACGACACATAGTGTTATTTTCTCCCTCGTATGCATGGAGCACTTGAGGTGATTGGTTTACCTAATCCTATACAGGTAAGACAATATTTTTCATGCGGATAAGCAAAGCAAAATGACAAGTTATTTCGATCAAAGTATTTTTTTCTAAAAAGTTTCGAGATTTGTTTAAATGCTAGAAATCTTTTTGAATCGCTTTGTAAACGTGATAACTTGTATGTTGGTCTAGACCTTTCAAAATTTGATGCCGACATTTTACTTGAGCTAACTCTATTTGAGTCCCTACTGTTGTACGAGTGAGATAAGGCGTAACCGATCGAGAGCGCATTTTTCGTTAATTACAGCGTCGCATATGCATTAGCCCTTCATACAATTCACATGTGCATTAGTTGCATTCTCATGAAATATGTTCGTAGTTTTACGCAAATTTTTTTTTAAGCTTCGGGGACGAAGCTTCGTTTTAAGGGGGATATAATGTAATACCCCGTATTTTAGTTGGGGGTTATTTTGTAATTTGGAAAAAAAGAAAATACTTGAGAATTTCAATAAATTGATATTTCAAACTTGTTCTTGAATCCTTCTTGATTTCAAAGTATAAGGATGTTATTTGACATTTACGATAATCTAGAATTTTATTTTGAGTTATTTTGTAATTTTAGAAAGTTGTGTAATACTATATGAACATTATTGCGTATATTTGGGACTTCTTTGTAGTTATTTAAAATGATGGATCTAACATTTATATACGTAATATATTATTTTGAATTGCTTGATCAATTTTCTAGTTCATATAAACAAGATTTTATGTGTTATATATTAATTGAAAGTTTATATTTTCACCCCTCAACTTTTAGCTTCCACATTTCTACCCAACTAGCAATTCATCTATTAATTATTTATACTCAAGTCCCCCTCAATTATTTTTTGGTCAACTCTACTAAAATATGGAGATTTTCTTTTTACAAGCATATTTCAATTTTCTCTACTACTACATCAAGCACATCACCCCCATCTCCATCAACTCCATCAACTTTCACTACTACCTACCCACATGTATGTACATTATCATGTGGATTCTTCACCACCAACCTCCACCATCAACTTCATTGCTTCTATTCCCATTTCTTTTCATTTTCTCTCTTCAATAACACTCAAATACTCTCTCATCTCTCTCCAAAAACTCCATTCCCGGTTTTGGAGGAACACCTTCACTAAACACCATCAAATCTTCATTTTCAAGCCTACAAAACATGAAAAACTTTAGTCCAAGCATAGTATGATCATGGAGGGGAGTTATTTCAACATTCTTCTCAAGAATTGAAGGCCAATTTCACTCTTTTCATCCCCATCTTCTTGAATCTTGGGGTAAAGTTTTCTTCTAGCCTTCAATTGATTCTTGCATGTCTATGTTTAGGTTTGATTGATGAAAATCCATCTTTTATTTCTTCATATCCAAATTTGATTCTTCATTTTCTTGTCTTGATAATGACTTTGATACTTGAATGTTCTCTATGTCATGGAACTTACACTAAAACTCATATGTACTTTGTAAATTTCTTGGTAGTTGCACTTGCATGTCAAGAACATTTTGATAATTTGTGTCAAGAGCATGTGAAAATCTTACTTCATGTCTAAAATGGTGTTATTTGGGTAAAAATCAAGTCTCCATAAGTTGCATGTATCATTTGAACCAAACTTGTTAATTTTTGGAAAAATTGCATATTTTACAATCTGATCAATTTATGAAAAACGTACATTATCTCTAAATTTTGTCTCTGTGGAATTTTTAACTCTTAGGTATTCTGAAATTAGACTCAAAGAGGGTCATTTTGAAAAAAAAATCAACTCCATAGCCTTTTTGGTTTGGGAGATAAGCTCATTCTAAGTTGTATATTTTCTGAAAATCCTTTTCTGGACCACTCTTGCCTTTTTTATTTAAAACTCCATTTTCCGAAACCTATGGCATCTCATCTTATTTGTGATTAAATTAGACACATAGGGTATTCATTCTGGAGAAGATGGTCATCTTTCCTATTCTCCAAGTAGTAGTAATTGTTCTTTAAAGTTGAAACTTTCTTCCAAACTTGTCTCTTCATAGCAGTGTTTGTTATATTTGTAACTGGAGTTTTGTAATAGCTATGCATTATTTTCTTGGTTTTTCTGAAATTAGAAACATGTAGGTTCATCATAAATTAAATTTTAAAATTTTAGGAGAAGATTTGATATGGTAAATATGGCTCCAAAGTCAGATCTACAATTCTGTCCAGAATTGTAGTTTCACATTTTTTTGAAAGCTTGAATTTTTGAACTTCTAGGTGTTTTGTTGGACTTTTTTTGATAAATAAACATCATTATATGTGCATTAGTGAAATTTAGGACTATGTACATGTAGGTTTGCATTTGTATTATGCATGTGTAAATTGGTTATAACGAGTACGTCATACGTGTGATTGTAGACATCGACCCCGTAAGATGATGAGACTGTGCATTTGTGACATAACTTGCAGCCCAAGTGCTAGGCTTAGTTTATTGATTTTGATTGTGCTTCATCTTAGTGGTAAGTACATATGTACGTCCTTTTCATTTTAAATGTGCGCATGTGTGTGATGTTTCAAAAGAATGTTTGTTATATGAAAAAGTATGAGAATGCATGTCTTCCACTCGAATGTTGTTGAAATATTTTATTCATCTCCTTTGAGAACTCTCGGAAATTACTTGTGAAATGTTGATATTCTGATTCTGGTTATGTGAAAGAGAAGAAATAAAATACCTCTAATAGACTTAGGACGATGTACAGAGTACTGTTATTAATGGGAGGCGTCAAGCGATCCTCCATTTTCTTATGGCTAAGACCATTGAAGCAATGCTTCTTATTATTGGATAGAACGTTAATGTTCACAAATCCGCCGCCGATGAGCTAAAATGTATCAAGATGTTGAGGCCAAGGGTTTTATAGAGCTATTGATTTCTTCTTATACTTGTAAGGGTCACTACGGTATAGGGGTGTCGACAATTAAGGCCTTTTAGCTAATGTTATGAGCGGGGTTGACGAATGGGCTCCCTTAACGCTCGGGTGAAATAGGGTTTGATAGACCCTAGAAGGAACTCTTAGTGATTATTTCGTGATCCCTCTATCTACATCGATCCTGCTGGTGGCTCTGGACATGCCTCAGCTAAACTTAATGGTTACCTGAACTTGAAAGAAAGTTGTATACTCTATTGATGTTGTTTGTGGCTCTGGATATGCCCTAATATATGAAATGATTTGAAAAGCATATGCTATTCGTGAATAAATATCGTTATGAGTTCAAAATAACTGGTTTATTCTGGAGATTCTACTGATTTAAGAATTCCTTTAATACTCCTGGTTTATTGAAGTTTTAAAGTCGAAAAGTTCTCGCTACGTGATTACTTATAATTGTTCATGAATTCTCAACTCTCTTACTTATTTTTCAAATCTCTTGGTTTATCTAAACTATTCTTGCGTGCCACTCATCGCTTTACATGTCGTAGTGTGTATTTACTCAGTTTTTACTGATCATTTTCTTCAAAACTGCGTTGGCTTTTGCCATTTTAAAACTGCATGTCATCAATCAAGGTGGGGTTATGGAAACGCGGATCGAGACGAAGACGTTTAGATCACTTAGTAGATCACCTAGATTATTTCAAACACATTATATTTGTAAACTTATCTTCTCAAGATTGTTGTATTTATAAACTAAAATGAAATATTTGTAACTATATTTCTACTTTTGGTTATCGATTGTCGCATTAACCCTGAACCGAGATCCCGGGTCGTTTCACCAACAGTAGTCATGCCCGATGCGTCCCAATGGCCTTCGATACGCCCAATTGCTCGCCAATAGGCGGCGCCAGATGCGAGCCGACTACGTGTCATGGCACACGCCCAAAAACCACGTGCACACCAGAACCAAACCTCGTGTAGAATGCGCGCCATAACCAGATTTCGTCTGAACGACAGAATCACCAGATATGCGTCAGACCACAAATTTCGCGCCCGAACTCATTGCATGCCGGATGCGCCAAATGCCATTATGCACCTATGAGCATTGTGAACGCCTGAACAGATGCGTGCCAAATTGCTCCATTACATGAGCCCAGATAGCCCCCTCGATGGGGCTTCAGATAGCTTGTGTATCTACGTCCCTTGTTTCAGAGGCCAACAGACGGAATCAGCTTCTCCTCACGAATGGATCGATTTTGATTGTTGAACTAGGCATCGTCCTTAGCAGAATCTTGAAACCCAACTCCGGATAGCCTGCTCCACCCGAATCGCAAAACCCTAGATTTTCGCTCCACCTAGATTGTTGAACACGGCTCTGATACCACTTTGTTATAACTGCGGGGTATTCAAGCAAGTACGATGAAGAAGAAACAAGAACGAGACAATTTTTAACTTGGTTCGCTAACGGATTGACAAACGAATCCGCTAGCTACCTCCACGGCCAGAACCAGATGTTTATTAAGAGAGAATACATATTTACACACCACACAAGTTTAGCCACGACCTACGACACTTAAATAGTCCTAGGACCATGACTTATGATCGTAAATTACATTGGATCCCTAATATCTTTTGAAATATTATATATACACCATAATCGTTTGTAATATAGCACCAAGGCCCTCCCTCATGTGATGTGACACATTAGTTGTGGAAGAGCTGGCATACTCTTATTTTCTCAGAAGATTGTGAATCGAATACCAGCATATCTATTACCAAGTATTTATTACCTGAGATGAGATCATGCATTTTATTTATTTGACAGTAACTGTTAAATTCTAATTGTTAATGTTGTTTGTAAAATCTTGAATACTCGAATACATTAAAAAAACAAAAACTGGAGTTACTAAGTGAGATATTTCACTAAACTTAGTAAACATAGTTTTATGTTCTTTCATATTGAGCCTTGTGAAATATAAACCTTTGAAATATGAAACTATGAATAAAGTAATGTATAGACAAACATATAACTGTGTCATGGGCCACACATTTTACCAAAAAAAATTCTCGTGAACGCCTTTGAACTTGCCCATGACACTTTAGCCCACCTAGCAAAGCTACTTTGGGCCTTAATGTGTCCTAGCCTACTTAGCCCACTTAATTGCCCCTTTTTTAAGATGTTCTATTACTTCTAGGCCTTATGGATGTATAGGACTCTCTAGAATGTTCACCTGCATATATCTTAGGCCATTAAAGGAAAGAAGGTTCTATGTCACTTAATATTGGCCGTTAGATTAGAAGATCTCTAGAACCTTCCATGGGGGAATACCTTGTATAAATAGGGAGTGAATCATTTTCTTCAATCCATCCAAAAGTTGTAAACCATCTTCTTTGTAATACAAGTCATCTTCCTTCATAACTATTTCGGTTGGAGACTTACTTAGTTCTTGCATAATGGACTGAAAGAAGCTAAGTGCGGCTGGAGAAGACCGAAGAAAGCAGCACGTGAGAGTTAGCTTACCAGGGATCTCTATTACTATTATATATACATGTAAAAGCAAATGCCCGTTCGATTAACCATAGCTGTTCCTTTTATTTCTAGTCGTTTAAATTAAAATGCTAAGTGGAACTCTACCATTTTACTTAAGTGAATCAGCGAGGAACCACGTCAGCCCAGCTAAGCTCGCCGATTGATCCGGGTTGTTCCCTGAAACTGACATGAATTCCATGAGGCATAGCATATTTCATTTATTACACTTACCTCCCCTCAACTATGAAAACTGAGTTGTAAGAGTGTCGAAGCATGTATTATGAAATAGTTCATTTTTCCCTATTCTATGCAACATTTTTTCCCTCTTTCTTTTCTCTGCAAATCTGATCCCCTTTCTCTTTTCTCTAGACCTAGTTCCGATGAATTCTCACCGCCCGACCTCCTCTAATGTAGGAGTCCTATCAAGTTGGTATCAGAGCTTGGTTGTGAAAATCACGGGAACTGGAAATGGCGAAAACTTGCAACCAGAACTACACCTCCATTGACACAGACGACAAGGTTTAAGTGCTCGAGGAGCGACTCAACGAACTCGATGACACTATGGACATCGTCCGAGTTCAATTTGTGAAGATAGAAGAGGGTATTCAAACTCAACTTCATGGACTGAGTGTTAATTTTAAAAATAACCTATGACTAGGTTTGGAGAAAATGAAAAAAGAAATGTGATGATGAGATACGTAAGATGATGAATTGGTATAATATTATAGCTAATCAGAAGGATAAAGAGAAAATGGTTGGTTACTTCGAGGTCTCCAATGAAGATAGTAGAATTCCAATTTCTCTAGGCAAGGGGCGCGGAAATAGTTCTATCAATGCTAGAGAACATAGTAACGATGGTCATGTTATTGTGTGATAAGTTTCTCTAATGGAACTATACATCTTCCTAAATTAGAGATTCCAAGGTTTAGTGGCACTGAACTAGTTGGTTGACTACAGAAAGCTGAGATGCATTTTCATATTTATATGATGAATGATTATTAGAAGTTAGTCATGGTGTCACTGCATGTGGAAGTTGAAGCAAATAGTTGGTTCATGTCAAAACTTGATAAATTAGAAGCAATTACTTGGACTCAATTTAGTATGATTTGTGTGGAATTTGCTGAGCCAGGGCATGAAAATTCTCTTGGAGTCTTTAATAAATTGACGTAACCCACTATTGTAGCTGAATATCCAGCAAGATTTAAAAATTTGAGACATGAAATAAAATTAATGCACCCTTGGGCTACTGAGATGTACTTTGTCAAGAGCTTCTCTTGTAGTTGAGAGAGGACTTGCAGAAAGTTGTACATCTAAAATTTCCCATAACTTTTTACTCAAGCCAAAGCAATAGCTAGGCTGCAAGAAAGACATGTTGACTCACCGGAGAAACACATTGACGAACAAAATGGAAAAAGCATTATTCTGCAAGCAACTCAAGTTGGGACAAGCCAAAAACTATCCATGGGGGAAACACAAAAGGAGATACCACCAACAAGAACACTAAGAGGGACTTTAAGAGGCAAAAATGAATGAGAAAAGAGACAAGAAGTTGTGCTTATATCGTGATGAAGGATATACCCCAGGGCATAAGTGCAGAAATAAGACACTATTTTTGTTAATTGGTGATGAAGAAGATGAGGACTATGCGGAGCAAGACAAAGCAAGAGTAACTATAGAAGTAGACAATCCTAACCCTGAGAGAGTGAGAATGAAGCACCCTTGAGCATGTCATTACATGTTATGTCTAGTCATACTAATTCTGACACTACAAGATTCGGGACACATTAATGGGAAGTCGTGCATATATTGATTGATACTGGAAGCACACACAATTTCATTGACCATGGAATAGCAAGAATAGTGAAATGCATAATAACGTCATTAAGAAATGCAAGTTTAGTTGCAGATGGAAGTGTTATCAATAGTATTTTGGTGTGCCAACAAGTTTAGATCCACCTACAGAAGTATACAAATCAACACTGATTTGAGAGTTCTACCACTGGGAGACTGTGATATGGTGTTGCGAGCTTAAAGGTTGAAGGAAGTGAGTCCCATTTCTCTAGACTTCAACAAGAGAGCCTTTGGCTTTTAGTATTAAGAAAGAGAAGTAGTGCTACCAGCTAGTAGTCATGAAAAGAGTATCACAGATGTACAAATAAATGCTATCCATAAGTACCGTAACCAAAATTCACAAGGTTTCACGACTCAATTCTATTTAATTTCTGCAGGTGAGGAGAAAACAGAAGTAATTGAGCAATTACAGCCATTGTCGCAGCAGTATGCAGACATTTTTGCAAAACTAATCAACTAACCACCCCCCTCCGCCAGGGATCTAAGACCATCAAATACCTCTGAAGGATGTTTCAAATCATGTGATTCTTTGGCCTTGAAGGTACCCCAATTTCTAGAAAAAACGATATTGAAAGTTAGTGAAGGAAATGGTGTAAAGTGGTACCATACAGCCAAGTACAAGTCCCGTTGAAACTTCTGTACTTTTAGTCAAGAAGAAATGTGGTACATGATGATTCCATGTTGATTACAGGGGGTTAATGTGGTGATTGTCAAGAAAAAACTTCCAATGCTTGTTATTGATGGATTGATGGATGAACTCAATAATGTAGCCGTTTTTTACTAAGTTAGACTTGAGAGCTGGTTATCATCAAGTCAGGATGGCGGAACAAGAGATATATAAGACTGCATTTACTATGAGTTAAGAGTCATGCATTTGGGCTAAAAAATGCTCATGCAACTTTTTTGTGGCTTATGAATAAAAGGTTAAAAGATTAACTCAGGAAAATGGGGTTGGTATACTTTGATGATATACACATATATATGGTACCACCATGGATGAACATGTGTCTCACCTAAAAAATGTGTTTGACACTACGACACAACATCAACTATATGCCAAACTCAGTAAATGTTGATTTGGAATGGCTGCTATGGAGTATTTTGGGCACATTATCAGCAAAGAAGGACTTCAAACTGATCCCACGAAGCTCAAGGCTATGGAGGAGTCGCCAATACCCAAGAAAATAAAAGAAATCAGAGGCTTCATGAGCTTAACTGGATACTACAAAAGGTTTTTGAGGGGTTATGACACCACTGCAAGAACCTTAACACTGTTTTCGAAGAGAAGGAGCTTCTCTTGGAATGCAGGGGCTATTGCAACCTTTCAGACACTCAAGCAAGCTACGATAACTGCCATGTCCTTAATTTACCAAATTTAATGAGGTTTTTGTGGTGGAAACATATGCTTCTCATGATGGCATTGGAGCATTGCTCATGTAACAACACAAACCCTTGGCATACATTAGCAAACCATTTTCTACCAATCATCTAGGTCGATCTACTTGTGAGAAGGAGTTATTGCAATTAGTACATGCAGTAGCCAACTAGCCAAGTGGAGACCATACTTAGAAGGTGCTAAAATCATAATCAAGACTGATCATCAAAATCTCAAGTACTTGTTGGAACATAAGTTGACCACTGTATTGCAACGAAAGTAGATTTAAAAATTGTTAGGGATCCACCACGAGATCCGAAATAAGAAGGAAAAGATAACAAAGTTGCAGATGCTTTTTATAGAAAGGCTTCTCTTGAGGGTTCTCCATTTGGCTTGTTGTGCAACGATCTCATTGTGACCCATTAGTCGCTCCAATTCTATATCTTAAAGATAACTAGAAGGATGATGGTTGGGTTAAAGAGAAGATACAACTTTAGCTATTTACCCTGGATCCCAACCTGGTTATGTGCTACAATATGGGGTATTTAAATAGGAAAGTCTGTTGTATGCGGGTTCTCATACCACAATGAGGGAGAAAATAATCAAAGAGCGGAATAACACTGGAGTATGAAGGCATTATGGTATAGTGGGCTCATGCAAGAGGGTGAAGGTACTATTTACATGGCCATGATTGAAGAAACAAGTCAAGGAGTGGGTAAAGAACTGTGACATCTTACAACCTCTTCCAGTCCGAGATAAGACACTATCTGGCAAAGAATGAAGGCTGAGAACCTACCTTACCCTGGTCTCTTACAACCTCTTCCAGTCCGAGATAAACCATTGGACCACATAGCTCTGGATTTTGTTGAAGGATTGCCTAACTCAGCGGGTAAGACTACTATCTTGGTGGTTATTGATATATTTTCCAAATATGGACACTTCATTGCCTTATCACACCCTTACACTGCTGATTCCAATGTTGAAAACCTCTTCCAATATGTATGTAAGTTGCATGGTTTGCCTAGCTCTATTGTGAGTCATTGAGACACGCAGGTCTTGAGTCAGTTCTGAAACACATTCAAGTTAACGGGTACTCAACTCAAGTACACTACGGCTTACCACCCTCTGACATGTGGTCAAAATGAGAAACTAGAGCAGTGCCAGGAAGCGTACTTGAGATGCATAACTGGTGATATAGTGGGTTAAGCAGTCGTGTCTGGCCGAATGGTGGTACAACACCAAATTTCACACTGCCTCGTGACACGATTTCTTGCGTGTTACCACAAGTGCACGGTTCAAGTAATATAGGGCTGGTATTTCAACCCCGAGTTATCGATCCCACAAGGACAGGGTTATTTCCTAATCAAAAACTAGGTTCAAAGAGTACAAACGTATGAAGTAAAAGGAGGAATTTTAATTTAATTTATCTAAACTAAGTACCACTCCATCCCACCAGCTTTGCACCATTTGACTTTTTCATCTGTAATTGAATCACTTTGACCCGCTGATTTGGATCGCATAACAATGTATTTTTTTTGATAATTTTTTTATGGTCTTGTAGAATAAGAGTTACTCTACAACACTACGAAAAAATTATCTAAAAATTGCGAAGTTTTGCTATCCAAATCACCGGGTCAAAGTGACCCAGTGAATAGTGGTAAAAGTTCAAATGGTGCAAAAGAGGTGGGACGGAGTGGTACTAAAAGTAAAAACATAATATAAAAAATCTTTTTGGTA
The DNA here is from genome assembly GCA_023055425.1 of Linanthus parryae. Taxonomy (NCBI): domain Eukaryota; kingdom Viridiplantae; phylum Streptophyta; class Magnoliopsida; order Ericales; family Polemoniaceae; genus Linanthus; species Linanthus parryae. The sequence goes on from JALGPY010000006.1 coordinate 1,220,221, forward strand.
TTTTCTAGTACCAAGTTCTGGCTGTATAAACTAGGGTTTTGGGTACCTAGATTCCTGGATCCCCTAGGGTTACTATTCAGCTTTTAAGTTTTTCCGATTCAGAAACACACAACAATTTTGTTTATGACAGCATACCAGTAGTGCAATCTCTTCTCAGAATCATACCCTGCAGATTTTTGGGTCCTCTCGGTACTCCTGAATCTGCAGGTTCGTTCTAAGCCTGATAGGGCTACAGGGTTCACCTATAGGTACGTCACCTAAACCTTTTATAGTTGGTCCAATGCTTTCTAGGCTAGTCCCTCGTTCTCTTCACCTCTCGGTACGTCAAGGCAAGAAACTAAATTAAGTCTTCTCTCCCTAACTTTCTCCGGCCACTCTCGCGCACCAGTTTTAGTCTGTAGCACTTCTGGTTCATGACTCCGTTCATGCATAATATTAAAAAACGAGGACAGAATAATAAACAAAACCTCGATTGATTAAGACTTAAAGAGTCATGAATCTGAAACCGAAAGAAAAATTAAGTTGATGAAATCATAAACCCTAGGTTCACCGAGAACCTAGGTAAATATTTTAGCTACTGAAAACTAACATAAAGAAGAGAAAGAGAATCAAGCAGGTGACGAAAATCTGGCGATTCCGGGGACTGCTCCGATGCTCTAAGCTGCTTCTAATATTCTGTGTCGGTCTCTGCTGTGTCTGACTCTGATTCTGTGTGTTCTGAAACTGCTGGGCAGAGCTGCTTTTTATACTGCTGACGTTTCCATATTCCTGTGCTAAAATTTTGTTTCTGTCCTCAATTCTGGCTGCCTTTGACTTTTCTGCTGAAATTTGACCTTTTCCACCGCCTTAGGAAAATTCATAAATTCTGACATGCGTTTGAACACAGGGGCTGCATTTGAACGCAGCTTCCCCGTGTTGACTTTTTGACTTTTTCTCCGATGACTTGTCTTCCTTGCGTTTGAACGCATAGGGGCTGCGTCACGCAGCTGACTCGCGTTTGGACGCAACTTCCTCTGCTCTCTGGTTGACCTGCCTCGTCATGTTGACCTCATGCGTCTGAACGCAGACAACTTATGTGCCTTAGTAAAATTTCTGCCTTTTCTGTGCCTGTCTCTAGATGCCTGCGTCTGAACACTATTCCTGCGTTTGAACCCAGGGGTCTGTGTTTAGCCAATTTTTGCCCTTTCCGGCCTTCGGGACTGAGTTTTTGCGTTTGGCCACCCATCTTGCATTCGTACATAAGTTATTTTGGACTTCGGGGCTGTGTTTGGACGCAATACTTGCGTTTGAACGCAGGGTCCCCTCTGCGTCTGAACGCAACTCAGCAACAGCTCAAACTTTGAAACGCCGTAAGTTCTTCGTCCGATCTTCGATTTTGCTATGTGACCTACCGTTAGAAAGCACTTGAAGTCTAATTTTATTTTCCACCGGTATCACTCCAAAATTCATTATAGAACTCGAGTTATGATCAAAAGAGCGGAGACTAGTCATTCTAGCTTCTCCAACTTTGCTCCTCTTCACTCCGCTTGAGCGTTTCTTTGTTTCCGAAGTTCTCTTCATGCCTCAAATCAACCACTAAGCATCCGTTCCTATCAAAACAACATGAAAAACTATAATAAGCGATTATATTTACGAAATAACATCAAATTATGCATGAAACGCCCAGATTTCACAATTAAGCTCAAACTCATCTTTTTCATAATACGGAGGCTTTGTTGGCTAATATGTGCTCAATCTTCTGGAAACTCATCTTATTACATTCTATTATAAGCTCACAGATAACTCATAAATGAGAGTTACCAAAATACGCCGACACTGAACTTTGCTTGTCCCGAGCAAACTCCAGCTATATACTACCACTGCATATAATCCCGAATCAATCCAGAGCGTTGCAACTGCATTTATTTATAAACAGTACAAGTACCTAAAAAACAGTTTATCTTTTTCGTGAGACTGGACAATCTCTTTAACTTAAACTGGACATCATCAATCTCTCATATTCCCCTAAACTTTTGAAACTGCGGTGATCGGAAGAACTCGCGTCTAGCCTAGGTTAGGAACAAGCACGAACATAACTTACTTCTGTTTTTGCACGCAAACTGAAGGTATCCATAACGCGCACCTTCCGTACTTTTAATCGAGGCGTAATGTAAATCTGCCAGCTTCAGGACGGTAGGATAAGTCATTTAGAAGCGATGTCCTAAACGTCACATCACACTCACAAATACCCCAATTTCACACTCCCTCACCAAGAAGACGAAAACTGACCCAAATCACCTAAGATTCTAGACACTCAATTTATCCAATCCCGGTGTAAATGTCGTTCCCGCGGCCACGACTGCGAACAAATGCGAAACTGCTATAAAATTTGCCAGCCCGACGTTTTGAAACAATAAATTAAGCACCCGAAATTTCTATCTTTGCTATTTTTTTTCTTTTTTTTCTTCTTTTTTTCTTCTTTTTTTCTTCAATGTGGGGCAACACAGTAAATAAAAATATAAAAATATAACAGGTCAGTTTTGCAATAAACTAAACTGTGGGTGGCAGAAAAATACTGTGAATAAAACCTGAATCGACCACCCCCACACTGATCCAAACCACGTAGTCAATCTTTAAAATAATCGCGCTTTTCCAAACGAACCTCCTCACTCCAAAGATGTCTAAATAGCACATCGCGTCCTCCAAATAACTATGTCAACCCAAGTCAACCATTTTGTGCGAAAAAATGTCACCCACTACGGCTCTTCTCCTACTCTCACGGTGTAATGTTGAGTCACCGCCACACCTAAGTGTGTTGCCGTCACTATCTCACCCTTACACCCTCAAGTATAAAATCTGAAGCTCATCCTCTATCAAATATGAAAAATCTACTCTACCCCAGAAAATGCCCTACAACTCAACTCCCACGTGCTGTGACACGTAGGAAAGGTAAAATACTAACAATTATGCGAGTATCAAAAAACGCTTCCTAGGTCAAAAGGTTACCAAGAAAAGGGTTAATGGATCAACGGGGCTCACTAGTGGACCTAAGGCGCGAGACAGGACGTGAGGTCCCCTGTGGCCTATCACCCCACCAAATGATGTGGTGACCGTGATGACGGGTGGACGACTACCTGCTGACGGTGGTCTGACAGCTAGTCAGATACGTGGCTAAGAAGATACCTACTTGTGTTTCCTAAAGTGCGTGGGCTCTATAAACTCCCTAGACAGATTCTTGCAACTCTTCATCACCTAAGTTCTCCACTTTAGGGAAATTTTTATATACTTCAACTCTCTCCAGTTTTAAGCTAAATCCTTTGCACAAACTCAAAATTTTCAATTTTCAATTTTTTTAATTTTTTTATAATAAAATAAAACTAATGCAGTAACAACGCCACCACCCCCACACTGAATGGTGCCATTAATCAGCAGGCATATAATCTGGATTGGATGAGCTAGCGTGCCTCAACTACTAGGATATGGATGATTGTCCTGAGCGGTGGCTCGACCGATACGACCAACTGTTGGACTGGCCGACTGACTGACGGCATGATAGAGCCACTGGCTTGCTGGCTCGAGATTGGCAGCCAGTCGTCCAACGAGTAGTAAGATTAAAAGCGAGAGACATAAATTGATCCTATGCACCCGGAGTCAGCTTTTAAAAGTGCCTACTTTTTGTAGATTCCGGCAGAGAAGGACCGTTGACCGGTCGCCGGAGAATTTCTCAACGGAAGTTGTCAACCTGTGGTGCACGATTTTAAAATTTGGATACCCACTTGCGTATTTTTTCAAACTATGAATACCTCCGTTGCAATTTAGTGAATTATGAAACTACGAATAGAGTATAATGTGTTATTATACAGACAAACCTGGCATTAGCTTAGAAGGGAGCTACTGCTCTTATCTATACTTGTAAAAGCAGATGCTACCAAAACACATGGACCCATACTTTCCCCATAATATTTCGCTACTAACGTATGTAGAAAAATAAGCATAAAAGTGTGTACATATATCATCCTTATTGCTTCTCTGCAAAATTTGTGGAAAGCGAAGCTACTGTGGCAGCAGTGAACTTGGATGTGGAGATGGGGGTTACTCGGCTGTTGCTTGAAGGTTCAAGCAAGGTTTGCCTGAGGATCTGATAGAAACTGGCTCAAATGTTGCTGAAATAGTTTACCAAGGTCGCCTTTTTTCTGAGTTGCAGATTGCCTAAACAACCGGAGCTCAAACAATGCAGCACACATGTTGGCAATTGGCAAAGCTGGCCAAAGATGAAGAAACAGTTTTTCAACTACCAGGCATCCAATTTCCTTTATGTTTTCAACTCATTTTTGCAAAGGAAAGTGCTGATGTAATGGCATCTAGTTGAGTTTTATATGAATACCATTCTCTCAAAAAAAATCATCCTTATTTAAATTGTGATAATTATTATGAAACTTTCCGCATGAAAATGTAAAATGGTGTACTAAAACACATGTACACCTTGAAGTCGCGATACGAAAAAGTTTCCTTGTAGAAGAGCACCACAGATATCATATCAACGATATTCATGTTTTCTACAATTCGAATATATGCTCCGTGTGCACTAGGTAAATATCGAAAGTTCAATATTTGTGTGTAAAAATAAGTGAATGTAGAAGGTGACTACTCAACAGATCTGAGTAGGGAGAAATTGAGAAAAGGGGGAAGAAGATGAAGAGCATAGAGAGAAGGAGGGAAAAGTAATTTGATTATCATTGACAATTAATGGCGACTACAAGTGTTTAAGTAGCTGTTAGCTACTCTCATTTATTACACAATGACCCCCACTATTTCTTCGTAATTACATCTCTCAGTACAACCACTGCTTTTGGGTTTTCTACAAACACAACCCCAACAATACTAAACAAATACTCAATCTATAAAATTAGAACAAAACTTCCCAGCACTTCTATGTTCCTGAAGATGACAAAGAGGAAACTGAAGAAATACCAAGGTGTTTGAGCATATCATAAAACTTTTGAGTGGACAAAGCTTTGGTGAGCACATCTGTTAGCTGATCAGTTGTGCAGACATGAATCGAATGCAGCTGCTTGGCCAAAACATGTTCTCTAACAAAATGAAAGTCTATTTCTATGTGTTTTGTTCTAGCATGAAAGACTGGGTTCTTTGCCAATGCTAGAGATGAAAAATTGTCACATAATAAAACTGGAGCTTGAGACTGAGAGATACCCAAATCTTTAAGAATATAGACTAACCACTTTAGTTCAGAAGAAGCAGTAGCATGAATCTGTACTCATCTTCAGTAGAAGATCTTGCAACTGTAGTTTGTTTCTTTGAACTCCAAGAAATCAAAGGCTGTCCAAGAAAGATACAAAACCCAGAAGTTGATCTCCTGTCAATGGTGGAGCCTGCCCAGTCAGCATCTGAGTACCCAGATAAAATCAAGTTTTCACCAAAGATTGTGATAGCATGAGACAAGGTACCCTTGACATATCTCAGAACTCTCTTTAAATCTACAAAGTCTTGAACTGTAGGTTGATGCATTCTTTGACATAATGAGTTTACTGAGAACTGTAAGTACGGCCTTGTAATGGTAAGATATTGCACAGCACCAACCAAACTTCTGAAGAAGGACACATCATGAAAAGGTGAAGAGCCCTGAAGAATATTTGGTGACTTAGTAGCAATTGGTGTGTCACATGGTTTGCAATCAGATAAGCCAGCTTTCTTCAACAAATCTGTAGCATACTTAGTTTGATGCAAATTTAAAGAACTAGAGGTAGCACGATGAACCTCAATACCCAAGAAATAAGAAAGAGATCCTAAATCTTTAAGAGCAAACACAGACTGCATATTGGAGATAAGATCTGTGATATGGGAGTCACTACTACCAGTGATGAGTATATCAACCACATATACCAACACTATAGTGTGAGATGTGGCAGTTCTTTGTATAAAAAGAGAAGCATCAGCAGCTGAAGCCACAAAACCTTGATTCAACAAAAAACCATATAACATATTGAACCACTCCCTAGGTGCCTGTTTTAACCCATACAGGGTTTTGTGTAGTTTTCAAACCAAACTAGGTGTGGTTATAAACCCTGGGGGTTGATGCATGTAGAATTCTTCTTGAAGAGAACCATGAAGAAAAGCATTTGAAACATCTAATTGCTTGATGTTACAAGATAAATGAATAGTACGAGATAGCACAATTCTAATAGTCTGGTGTTTAACTACTGGACTGAAAGTCTCAGTGTAATCAACTCCTTATTTCTGAAGAAACCCTTTAGCCACTAGCCTGGATTTATACCTAGCAACAGAGCCATCTGTGTTTCTTTTAATTTTGAACACCCACTTGCATCCAACAGCCTTTTGGTGAGAAGGAAGAGACACCAAAGACCAAGTGTTCTGCTTGTGAAGAGCTTAATATCCATCCTTCATTGCTTGTAATCAATGAGGTGAATTGATAACATCTTCAATGGTGGAAAGTTCAGTCTCTAGGAATGGATCAGAGAGATCAGAAGACTTACAAGTACTAGCATGACAATACTTTGGATTTGGTTTAAAAATGCCAGATATGGACCTGGTAGTCAGGGTGTGAGAAGGTAAGGGTGATGAGGAAGACATGGGTTCAACAGAAGAGGAAAAAGAAGGTGCAGGTGATAAACTGGAAGAGGGAGAGGAGGACGGGGGATTAATAGGAGACAGAGATGGTGTGGGAATAACTGGTGTGGATGGAGAAGATGTAAGAAAGATAGGAGTCAAAAAACTCCAATCAGATGTGTAACTTGTTAAGCTAAACTGAGAAGCTGCAGTAGTATTAATATGAAGAGAGAATACACCCTCATCAAAAAGAACATGTCTAGAAACATAGAATACTTTAGTCTTGAGGTCTATACACCTATAGCCTTTTGTAGTGAGGCAATATCCAAGAAAAAGACATGGAGTAGACCTTGGATGCAGTTTAGAAGAGGCATAAGGCCTAAGCCAGGGATAGCACAAGCATCCAAAGGTCTTGAGTAAAGAATAGTTTGGATGAGCTTTAGAGAGAATAAAATGGGGTGACTTGTGCTGAAGTGAAGGCTTTGGTAATTTGTTTATGATATAATTTGCAGTGAGAATAGCTTCAAGCCAGTAAGTACTTGGTTGATTAGCATGACATAGGAGTGCCACAACTGTTTCTACCAAGTGTCTGTGTTTTCTCTCTGCTTTGCCATTTTGCTCAGGGATGTAGGTACAAGAAGTTTGATGTATTGTACCATTAGATCGCAGAAAAAGAGCAAACTTATGGTTCAGAAATTTAGTGCCATTTTCTGTTCTGAAAGCTTTCACAGTAGCACCAAACTGAGTGTTTATCATAGCAGAAAAGTGCAAATAAGCTTGATAAGCATGATCTTTGGACTTTAGAGGATAAAGCCATGTGAACTTAGTAAAATCATCTAACAAAAGTACATAAAATTTGTAATTTTGAAAAGATACAATGGGGGAAGGACACCATACATCTGAATGAACAAGTTCAAAATGGTGCAGTGGTGACATTGACACTTTTGGGAAAAGACAATTTATGAGACTTAGCTACATCACATGAAGAACATAAATGTGTTGGAGAAGAAATCTTCACTTGTAGCAGCTCAGCCAATTGTTGTAAAACAGGGAAAGATGGATGGCCCAACCTTGAGTGCCATAAGGAAGAAGAAGAGGTGTTAACAACAGAGAGACAGGTGGCAGAAGAAAAGGGAGGACCAGTACTGGATAGAGAATACAAGTCATTGCTACATGGGACTTGGTGAAGTATAGCCCTGGTAGCATTGTCCTGTATTACAAAACCTTTAGAGTTAAAAGAGATAGTGCAGTTATTATCTGTGGCAAATTGATGAACAGATAACAGATTACTAGTAAACTTAGGTGAATACAGAACTTGAGACAAAGAAAAATTTGTGGAAGGTAAAGCAATATTACCAGATCCATGATACTGAATAGGAACCTCTTATCCATCACCAAGAGAAACAGAATCATTGTTGGTATAGGGAAGAGGTTGATTCATGTTCTGCAGCTGGTTTGTGAAATGGTGAGTGGCTCCTGAATCCAACAACCAAGGAGGAGTGGAGAATGGAGTTGAGACACCAGTGTTGAAAGGGGTGTTAATAGGGTGATGAGACTGTAGAGACTGATGTGAAGCAGAACTTGGTACAGATGCATAGGTATTGTAAGCCTTCTTAGGGTTAGATCTCATTGCAAATCGGTTAGTGTCAAGTCTAAACGAGCAATCCCTTGCAGAATGTCTTGTCTTACCATAAATTTGACAACCTTCATCAGTAGAGGAACCATTATTTTTGAATGCAGGACCAGACTTGTAACCAGAACCAGATCAGGGACCATGATAGGCACCAAGAATTGAACCAGGTGTTCCATTACTAGGAGATGGCTTCTTGTAGTACTGTTTGGAACCATTATAAGACCATTTAGGTTTGTAAGAGGTGTTGTAGGCAGACATTAACTCTGTAGGTTGAGTATTGAATGTAGATGTAGATCCAGAAGAAGCAACAGTATGATTCATAGCAGCAGATGTTTGAAGATGTAGTTCTTCATAAATCAAAATAGAGCTCAATTCATGTACAGATATAGGTGTGATTCTGATCCGAATGTTGGACTTTATGTAACACCCCTAATTCCCGAGAGAGTTCTTAGTGCAATATCAAGACTTTGGGGGCTAATTTGTAAATAGTTTGTCACGGCTTTAAAGTGGACATTTTGGAGTTTTAGCGATATTTGGACGTTGTTAGAATGATTTTGAAGCACTAGAAATGTTTGGGGTGGTTGTGCAATTCTCTGAAATTAAGTAGAAGCTCTAATTCTAGTTGTACCCAAAAGTTTAGAAAAAAATACACTTTCACCCCCCTTGCATGAGAGCCACTTGGCAATATCATTTTGACACCTCAATAGTGAGGTGGTAGCTAATGAACTACCTTCTCCTCCGCCATCAGATCATGGAGAGAAACCATCTCCCTCTTCCTCATCATCTCTCATCATCTTCTTCATTCATCTCCACCATGAAACCACCACCTCCACCAAGGAACTACCACCAAACAACCACGAACTCCCGACCTGCTACCATCCGTAGTAGCCCTCACCACAAGGATCAAAACGCCCCAAACAGTTCGGGATTTCATCAAGAATCGAGTGAGAAATTCGGGTTTGAAGGCGAACCTGGGAAGCACAAGCATGCCCTGCAAATCGCCGGATTTTGCTCCAGCCACCGTGCCGACGCCGCCAAACCTCCATGGCCGACCGAAAATGCCGTCATTAAGGATCGTTCGAAGTAGACGTACGTATTTGTGTTGCTGCATTTACTGTGAGACTCGGAGACGAGCGTTGTAGGAGTGCTAGCGTTGCTTTGCGCCTTTCATGGCTCAGAGGTAAGTACATATGTACGACCTTTTTATATCAAAATCTGCGAATGTGTTTGATGTTTCAAATGAATGTTTGTTATATGAAATAGTATGATAATGCATGTTTTCCACTCGAAAGTTGTTAAACTATTTTAGTCGTCTCCTTTGAGAACTCTCGGAAATTACTTGTGAAATGTTGATACTCTGATTCTGGTTATGTGAAAGAGAAGAAATAAAATACCTCTAATAGACTTAGGACGATGTACAGAGTACTGTTATTAATGGGAGGCGTCAAGCGATCCTCCATTTTCTTATGGCTAAGACCATTGAAGCAATGCTTCTTATTATTGGATAGAACGTTAATGTTCACAAATCCGCCCCGATGAGCCAAAATGTATCAAGATATTGAGGCCAAGGGGTTTTAAAGAGATATAGAGTGCTACTTATACTTGTAAGGGTCACTAAGGTATAGGGGTGTCGACACTTAAGGCCTTTTAGCTGATGTTGTGAGCGGGGTTGACGAATGGGCTCCCTTAACGCTCGGGTGAAATATGGTTTGATAGACCCTAGAAGGAACCCTTAGTGATTTTTTCGTGATCCCTCTGTCTACATCGATCCTGCTGGTGGATCTGGACATGCCTCAGCAAAATTAAACTGTTGATTGAAGTCGAAACTAAAAATTGACTACTGTATTGATGTTGTTTGTGGCACTTGATTGCCCTAATCGATTCAAATGATTTGAAATGCTTTGGCTACTCATGAACTAAGTTATTCTCTTAAATGAATTTGTTTACTCTGGATATGTTACCAACTACTCTTGGTTTCTCAATGTTATTAAATTGAGAGGTTTTTGTTACTCGGTTACTTCCAGTTGTTCCAAATTCTCCAACATGATAGTTCTACTGTTTAAATCTTCTGATTTGTTTCAACTCATGCTTCTGTGCCACTCGTTGCTTTACATGTCGTAGTATGTATTTACTCAGTTTTTACTGATCATTTCTTCAAAACTGCGTCGGCTTTTGCCATTTTAAAACCGCAGGTCGTCAATCAAGTTTGGGGAATGGAACACGGATCGAGACGAAGAAGTTTATCTTAAGTCAGATCACTTAGTAGATCACACACGATTTGTTTTAGATTGTACTTATTATCGAAATTTTGTTATGTACTTTAACCGAAATGTAAACTTAATAGCTAATAATCTACTTTTGGTTATCGATTGTCGCATTAACTCTGAACCGAAATCCCAGGTCGTTTCACTTTATATGATCAAACTCAGAGGATAAGCCCTTCAGAATATAGAGAATAAGATCTTCTTCATTAACAAACTCATTTACTTGGGGCCAACTGATCTGTGATACTCTTGATGTGATCAAGATAAGCAGTAACAGTGGAGGATCCTTTAACCACAGAACACAAACGCAATTTCAACTGATGAACATGAGATCGAGAGAGAGAAGAAAATCTTGTCTCAAGAGCAGACCAAATCAGATGCGCAGAAGACAAATTAAGAATTACTGGAAGAGCCGTAGCAGAAATTGTTGCGAGGAGAGCACTCTTAAGATGTTGATCAACAATTAACCAGGTCAGATATGCAGGATTAAGCATTGATGAAGATGAATGTGAGAGATTAGGGTTTACATACTGTTATGGTATGTTATGTTTTCAACTCATTTTTGCAAAGGAAAGTGCTGATGTAATGGCATCTGGTTGAGTTTTATATGAATACCATTCTCTAAAAAAAAATCATCCTTATTTAAATTGTGATAATTATTATGAAAATTTCCGCATGACAATGTAAAATGGTGTACTAAAACACATGTACACCTTGAAGTCGCGATACGAAAAAATTTCCTTGTAGAAGAGCACCACAGATATCATATCAACGATATTCATGTGTTCTACAATTCGAATATATGCTCCGTGTGCACTAGGTAAATATCGAAAGTTCAATATTTGTGTGTAAAAATAAGTGAATGTAGAAGGTGACTACTCAACAGATCTGAGTAGGGAGAAATTGAGAAAAGGGGGAAGAAGATGAAGAGCATAGAGAGAAGGAGGGAAAAGTAATTTGATTATCATTGACAATTAATGGCGACTACAAGTGTTTAAGTAGCTGTTAGCTACTCTCAGTTATTACACAATGACCCCATTATTTCTTCGTAATTACATCTCTCAATAGTGAAAAATAATTTATGTCACCTATCATTCAGTGACGTATCATTTTCTAGTTATTAAAACTAGAGTTTTCGACAAAAAACCCCCCCTGCAGTATCAGTTCGCTAATACTACGCTACCAGCAGTTTCAATTTTGACACATAACCCCCTTGCAGTATGTATTTCACTGACATCGCGCACCAATCTTAATAACGCCGTTAGTGGACATGGATTTCTGTCAATGATGTGGCATTGCAGTATGGAAATTGACACATAACCCCCCTGCAGTATGTGTTTTACTGACATATCGCACCAAAAATAAAATAAAAAAAGTTTTGTTTCTTTTTTAAGTAAGTTTCTTTTTCAAATTTAGATTTTTTAAATAATAAAATATATTATTTATATATTAAGAATGCAACACATAATAGTTATTTATTTATTTTTATTTTAAGTGTAAAGTGTCTTTTTAGCCTTTATTAAAAAGGCATTTCTTTCACTTTTTATCTTTTGTATTAAATAAATAGCATAGATATGTCCAAAGAATAAAATGAGAAAAGACCATATAGAAAAAAATATAGATTTTATATTGGGTAAAAGACAAAAACCACCCCTCGAGTATGGGGTATATACAAAAACAACCTCCGTGTTTGGGGATATACAAAAACCACCCTTGTCACTAAGGGACGTTGGACAAATACTACCCTTCTGTTAATGTCAGTTTAGAGGAGGGTGCAATCTGACTTTTTTAAGACCCTTTTACCCCTACTTATATTTGTTGTTGATGTTTTTGATGTTCTTGAACACGGCCTCCACCTCCACCACAACACCGCCAGCACCACCACAAGCACCACTGCCCTTCCACTGCTTTAACCACAACTACCACCGTCAACCATAACAACACCACCACATACCAACCACTTCCAGTCTTCTACAACCACCACCACAACACAACCCTACAACCAATTCCCAATCCGAACTACTACAGCTCCGCCTCTCTCTCTCTCTCCCTCTCACGAACGCAATCGTCGGAAACCAATTAAACCCAAAAAAGTTATCGTCTTGTCCCAACTGATGAAACCCAGTTCTTCAAAAAAAAAAAAAAAAAAACTGATGAAACCCAGAACTCAATTTAGAGACTGAATTCTTCTATTCGGTCTCTGCACTCTCAAACCCAGCATCCATGAAAGCTTCCGTCTTGCCCACAGAAGATCTCACCTCCGCCAACTCCCCTCCCGATGACCATCGGACGATTTTGTGAGCCGCCGAGTTGAGGTCGAAGGTCCAGCGGAGTCAGGTTTCGAAAAGTCGTCTGGTTTCGTCAGATCTGCCTTCGATAAAAGTGGCGGAAACTGATTCTGAGAATGCTTTCGCTTATTCTCCTCCGCAATCGACTTCCACAGAGCCTCAAGCGTACCGCCGTCGTCTTCTTCAACCAATTGCCGTAATTTTGACCGGAGTTCGCCGTCGGATCGTCTCAATCGGCTCTCGTTACGATACTCATCGGCAATCAACGAATCAAACTCACCTGAGAGGGACGAATTCGCGTCGTAATCGAGTGGTTGTTCAATCGACAGATCGGCAGATCTGAAGCGTTGAATTCGTCGCTGTGATGGACATCATCGATGTGAATGGCGTTGTTGTGGTGGTTGTGAGGGAAGTAACGGTGGAGGAAAGAAGGGAGTAGCTGATGGTTGTGAGAAAGAGAGAGGGTTCGGCGATGGTAGTAGAGGGCAGAGAGAGAGAGATGTGGGAAGGGGAAAGTGAGGATGAGAAATAAAGAAAGAAGAAAAAAAAAAGAATTTATAGTGTGGTATTTTTTATCAAAATGAGGGTAAATATGTCTTCTTACCCCTCTGTTAGTTTGCTGTTAGTGACAAGGGTGGTTTTTGTATATCCCCGAACACGGAGGTTGTTTTTGTATATACCCCATACTCGAAGGGTGGTTTTTGTCTTTTACCCTTTTATATTCTATTAATATTTTCTAAGAAAAAAAAATCTCATTTGACCTTCCTCGAAGTTTCTTAGTTACTAAAGAAATTTTTTCTGAGTTAAGAAATAGAAATATTTCATAAAAATTGTCTTTTTTTGCCGTCATTAATTAGACATGACTATACATCAACATTCTAAAAGACAGTATTTTTAGTTTTGAATATTTTATTACGGCTCATTAAATATTTTTTCTTTTGCATTAAATAAAGGGTAAAAGACAAAAACCACCCTTGTTAGATGGATTATATACAAAAACAACCTCATTGTTTGGGGATATACAAAAACCACCCTGTCAGAGACAAAAAAACCCCCTATCATGGATGGACGTTGGACAACTAGCACCCTTCTGTTAGTATGGGGGTGCAAACTGTCCTTTTTATGACTATTTTGCCCCTACTTGTATTTTTGTATCTATGTTGTTCATGTTCTTGATGTTATAAGTGTTCTTGAACCCCGCCTCCACCACACCAAATCCCCACCAGCAACATCGCCGCCGGTTGAATATAGGTGTTGGGATTGATTCACTCATTAATTGTCACATTCTCAACTGAACTGCCAGTACCCCCTTCAACCATCCTTCACCATTCTGCTACTCCACAACCCTCCATACACTGCCACCTCCTACAAACTAACACAACCCATCTCAATCTCTCACAAACAAACTCCATCACCAAAACCATCCTCTGCCTTTATGCCATCTTCAACCAATCTAACCATCTTCATCCTATAACCTGTTAACACCACGTATCTCTAATTCGGCCACCAGTCTTTACACCATCTTCAGCCAATCTTAACTACAAATACTAATTCAACCACCAGCCACAACCCAACACTCACAGCCTCACCAATAGCAATGTACTACCCAAAATGGTTCAAACCTTGTTCTCCAAACAACAAACCTAAATCGATTTGGACCAAATTGAACAAAACCCAGGTGCGCAAAAACGGGGAAACCAGAATCAACAACAACAGGAAAGCGAAATTGCGATAAACCCAGAAGAATGAATCGGAGATGAAGAGCAAACTGTGGGAAATTCAAATCGAGTTAGACCAAATTTCACAGAACCCAGGTCCATAAATGGGAAAAATTCTCCATTACTTGCATTTCTGGTCAATTTCAACAATTGAGAGGAAGAGGAACCACCTTTGTCAATTTTACCCTAAACCCACATTTACCCTCTCTGCAATCTCTCTATGTCAACTATGGCTACTCCTCCGAACAATCAATCGGCAGCGACCGAAGATCGCAGGGCCAAAACCCACATGACCGAAGAATCAGCCGGGGATGAAGTACGACCTCCACCAGAAACCTGAGACCTAGATCTAAATCTGAGAGCGATTCGATGTCGGCGACCACCATCTGTTTCGGAACGCCGACGGTGTCTTCGCTCGGAGAGGATTTCAATGCGGCGACGGCTTCAAGCATCGTCACGTGGTTCTGGAGCCTCTCCGACTGCTTCTTCTGGCGGTCTGACTGGAGAGTAAGACAGAGGGATGAAGGTGAAGCGAGGCGGGAGAGAGAGGGGAAAAGAGGGCTGTTAGGGTTAGGAAGGATGGGTGAGAAGAAGAAATGCTTTTATAGCATTGTAATTTTGTTTAAAGGTGAGGGTAAATATGTCTTTCGGACACTCCGTTAGCTGCCGTTAGACACCGTTAGCTGATAAGGGTGGTTTTTGTATATTCCCAAACAATGAGGTTGTTTTTGTATATAATCCATCTAAGGAGGGTGGTTTTTGTCTTTTACCCTTAAATAAATAGCAACGATCTATCTAAAAAAAATGAGAAAATAACACACAGAGAAAGAAAATATATATCTTTTATGCTATTAATATTTTCTCAAAGGTGTATTTTTTAGAATGTATGTCTTTTAACCATATAAAACAGACTTGTATTTTATATTTTTTTACTGAAATATAACAAATATTTATTATATGAAAATGATATATTTTGTTTAAAAGATTACTTTTTTATATAAAAAATATAATTCAAAAATAATTTTATTTAAAAGAGAAACTATTTTTTTTTTAGATTTTTGGTGAGCGGTGTCAGTAAAACCCATTGTGCAAGGGGGTTATGTGTCAATTTTCATACTGTAGCGCCACGTCACTGACGGAAATCCACATTCACTAACGGCGTTAACAAATTTGGTGCGCGATGTCAGCGAAATACATACTGTAAGGGGTTATGTGTCAAAATTCAAACTGTTGGTAGCGCAGTGTCAACGAACTGATACTGCTAGGGGGTTTTCTGTCGAAAGTTCTTAAAACTACAAGAAATTTACATCATTGTGAGGTGGTGGTATCTGTCTCTAGACTCTCTACAATTAATTCTTAGCAATTTGTGACAAATTAATCCACCCGACATAACACAACATATATAAGAAAATAAAAGAGCGTACATGGGTTTTGTTCCAATTTGGGCCTTAACAAAATATTACTTGACGAAATGATTTATTACAATTTTTTGGGAAGAAGTCTTGTCATATTTGACAGTGTCAATTTCTTAGTCTTATGACTAGTCTTTAGGTCAAAAGTGATAACCACTCGTCTTTTTGTTGTAGAACGACACGTAAACGTTTCTGTTTTCATAAATCGTTTACCACTAATTGCCATATCGGCGCTAACAACGACTTTCACTTATATACATTTTACCTCAGCCTCCAACGAAACTCGTATTTATCGGACAAGTGTCACACAACGTGTAATAAGCAAACTTATTATTTTCATTTACACAATACAAAAATAGTAGTTATAACTTCTTAAGGAAGAAAGTAAACCAAATCTTACCTAAAATGTTACTCCACATGAATTGAATTGGACTTGGTGGCTCGGGGTTGGTGTCTTGGTGATGATGATGATGATTAACCCTTAAAAACAACTATAAATTAATTGGATCATTTCTAGGAAAGATCTAATTCAACTCAAACCACATACTTGTATAAAAAGTACTCCAAGTAAATGAATCAAAATTGTACACATAGAGAAGAAACCAAGTGTTAAGCATTAGGCCAACTACTTCCTCCTCTTCTCATCCCCCACTATTTGAAGCAGCCTCTCCCTCCACCAAAACACAATAGAGAGAGATTTGAAACCATGGAATTGGAGTTTCACAAGTCATGCATAGGCCTATCCACCACCACCACCACCACAAGCAACTACTACTTCTCCATCATAACCACCACCACCACCTTCATCCTTGCCCTATATTTCCTTTTCCGGCGGCTCCACCACGTCTACCGCCTCCGCGCCATCACCTTCAAAGAAGTTCCCACCACCACAAGAAAGAAGGAGAGTAACGAAAACAACATTTATTGTGCAATATGTCTAAACAACCTCGCCGGCGGTGACAAGTACAGGAAGCTACCCAAGTGCAACCACTGCTTCCACGTGTCGTGCATCGACTCGTGGTTTGAGAACCGTCCGACGTGTCCGCTATGCAGAAGCCATGTTCATCATCTTCCTAGCTCCAAGCATAGGAAAACTTCTTCTCCCCCGACGAACTTTGATTATTTTCTCCTATTTTGTCGGTACATTCTCGAGATGATGGGCAGTTTGGTCATTAATGGCATTTCCAAAGCTTTTTGGAGATATTGATTTAATTTAATTTCACTTATTCTTATATTTTCCCTTCTCTCTAATTGTAAGTAGGAACTTCAAAGCTAGTGGTACTATTGTGGTCAACATCGGTAGTTTGTAGTTTGTACATATATGACTTGCAAAATGATGAATTACAACAATGATTCGCGAATGGATCAAATTTTTAATGTTGGTTGTTTTGTGTCATGAGAAATTACAGTGAGGATTGTGTCTATTGCAATTGCCAAAGTTATGCATCGTATCACGATAAGCTGTATATCAACAGTATTCAGTAAGTAGTTTATTTTCAGTAGAAGTTTTAATTTAGTATTCCAAAATATGAATATACTTAAGCAAGCTTAATTAATCGATGACTCGAAGTGGATAAATCATCACTAATTAGAATATTAAAGCAAAATCTTATATTAGTGCCAAATTTGAGAATTGTGAATTTTGTCAACTAATTAAGATTGTTTGTTGTTAGGCCCAATACGGGAGAGGGAGATGGTAGTGTGCATGAATTACAACAATGGTTAGTGACTGGTTCGAATTTTGAATGTTGATTTTTGTCATTTGAAATTACATTGGGGATTTTGTTTATTGCGATCGCCAAAGTTATGCGTCGCATCACAATAAGCTGTTACATCGACATTAATCAGTCAGAAGTATAGTAGCTATATATATATTTTTTTAGCCACATAGTACTACTAGTAGTATATTCTCGGTATTTCTAGAAAAAAGTATTCCAAAAGCAAAATCTTAGTTAATCGAAGACTCGAAGTGGATAAATCATTACTAATCAGAATATTAAAGCATATATATATATATGTATATACATATATATATGTATATGAGTGCCAATTTGAGAATTGTGAATGTTGTCAACTAAAGATTGTTTGTTGTTACTTGTTAGGTCCAATATGAGGGAAGGAGATGGTGGTGGGCAAACTATATCCTCCACATTTGGTTGGATACCATACCCTACCTGCAGCCTCCCACTTGTATTTTTGTGTTGTAGTGTCTTACAAGCCACTCTTGAACTTGGGCTCAATATTTTCTCCCTTTTGAGGCCAAAACATAGAGTGGGCTGTGAACTTGTTTAGCCTTAAGATAAAATCTCCTTTCAACTCTCAAGTGCTCCAACTCCCTAATTGTAACCTCTCTGCTACTTATTAATAGAATTTCTTTCTTTTCAAAAAACTCCCTAATTATAGGCTAGGCTATGATTTTTTTTTTTATTGATATTCTATGTACATAGTAAGCAAAAAAAATCTCATTTTCTTTTATGAGAAACGTTGCTCATAGGATTTGGAGTCATGTTGCATCAGCCAAAGCCATCTCGAGTCGAGCATGTGTGTGGACAATAATTCACTTACCATTTGATCTAACAAGTCTAGAAGTAAAAGAAAGTTTAACAATCTTTAATCGGAATTGACTGAGAAATCTTAATTTCTACCACATATCACATGAATCATGTCCGTAATAGTCATGATCATAGTCTCATACAAGCGACATGACATAAGAAGAGTCGAGACAAAGAAGCTAGCCATTTTTTTTTATCTAAGACAACATTATTATTAACGATCTCTCACACATCGTATCAGAGTTTATCATGAGGAACCACAGTAGGTCGAAACCCATGCTTGAGAGCAGCCTGCCAAACTTTATTAACATCAGATATCATTGTACCGCCACATTCGTGCTCGTTCCATCCTTCCAATGCGTGCACTATTCCAGCCACTCGCGAAGCACTCATCACCCTTCTCGGCAGCCAATTCTGTTCTCCCCCACCAAAATTTAGCCCAAATTTTAGCATATTTCCGATACTAGGAACATCATCGTATTGAGATTGATGTGACTAAACTAACCTCACACGAGTGCAAGTTTTCCAGAGACATGGGAGCCGTCATTGAGGGCGGGTAGTAGTAAAAGCAGTCATCTCTCGCCTTCTTAAGCGGAAATTGTGTGTAGGGAATGAACAATGTCCCTTTTGACGCCTTCTTCTGCTCTTCGTCCCTCCATCCATCTCCTACTAGCCATACCTAAAAAGACAAAAAGAAAAAATCTTGGCTCAGCACCTGTTTGGTATCAATTGAAAATTTAAATAATCAGTTGAAAATAATCTGAGAATATAAGAAGGCTGAAAATCTGAAATAGTTAAAAATTTTAACATTGTTAGGACTATGAGCTTAAAATCTGCAGAATGTGAAAGAATTTGTAACATTGTATATTAAATAATATGCAGATTATCCAAAATAGTGTAATAAACATAATTAAAACATATTAAAATTCAGGTTCCCAATCATGCACTCAATGAGCTACATATTAGTCAATTTTTTACGGTTTTGAAAGCAATATAATAGTTGCAATTTACCTTCTCGGCGTAATTCTTTGAGACAACAACATCGTCGTTTCTAAACTCACATTTCTGCTTAAGCTTCTCATACTCGGCTTTGTGAAATGCAGCAACCTAACCCAAAAAAATCCGAATCACATTATAAAATCAATGAACTAATGAAGGTTTAAAACTTTAAGATGGTAAATAAAAGAAATTGTTAGTGTGGAAACCTGAACTCCGTTTTTGCACAAGGCAGAGACAATGAAATAAGCAATTTTTGATAAGTTGCCTCTAAAGAGGACTCGCGTTGTTCCTTTTGGAATGCTGTTAAGTACAATTGCAGCCAATAAGCTACTTCCGTCGACCAACTTGAGCTTCATTTTAGGGTACCTTCGGACGTAGAGCTCCCCGTTTCCATTAAGTTCTTCCCCCTACAAGAAGAGACTTCCTAATAATACTGATATTTTTCTGTCTATTATTTCTCAGAGTACGCATAACAGAGCTGCTCTTACATAAACGTATCAGACAGAAATACAACAATAGGTCATAGTTTTGTTAGGATTGTAGAAAACACCTAACTTGCCTTGCTTAGAAGGCCGAGACTCAACACCTTGGAGCCTCTTGCCTCCGCCTCAAGTATGGCCTTTTCGATAAATCTACTCGTAGCTTGCCTTCTCCCTTGAAAGAAACGCTACATCAAAACACAAAACACAGCACACAAAATTATATAATTTATTTTTCACAGTTACATATAGTATTGAAAAATCTCAAAGAAAGAAACAATTTGGAGGTTATGCTTATGTTCTTACACTGAATCTCGGAATTACCCATGATTGCAACTTGAGATTCCCAAAGTTGTTCGTTTGCTCTATGAAGGTGGAACCAAATAATGGGGTAATGATCATGGGCCAAGATGTGATGGGCCATAAGAGCCAGAGGTACCATCTGGGCTTCTGGGGATCGGAGGCCCACCAAGAGATCCCGACCCGGAGGTGGTAGATGGAATCGGGTGTGGTTAAATGGGTCAGATGGATCACATCAGGTGAATCTTCTTGCCTCTTGAGTGAAGTCTCATATAGTGAGTCTGTGGACTTGTCCACGGTGCCATATATGTAATCATAGATGGGCATGAATAGACAATAATTGGTACGAAATTGGGTGTGGTGGAGAGAATGATATCTGCAGTGACAGAATTTCAGAATCGATAAATAAAAACTTCGCAGATAAGAGGCTACATGCTATTATTATTATTATTTTGTGAAATGGCTATACACTATTATTAAGCATGATGAGACAATTTTCGCACAAAGTGTCACATTATTAATATAATTTAGTTTATTCAAGGTTTACTGGTTTACTATTATTGTTTCTCAAAAAAAAAAGTTTACTATTATTAAGTGTGATAAGACAATTTGTTTTTGAAGATAGTGATAAGACAATTTTCTGAGTTAGATATTGAGCAAATATTATATTTTACTTTAACCGAAATGTTGTAACATTTCAAATTACTTTCCTTGAATTGGGCTCATGCAACAAGAGTGATGAAATTATGCAACACCCAAAAATAATGATGAGATTAATTAAACATATATTCTAACAAAAACGAGTATTTACAGGGAGACTTACGAAGGCGTGTACATCATGAACTTGAGAGGAGGAAATACGGAGAAAAGCTTGTTTGGAATGAACTCAAAATTGCAATGTCCCATATTGTTCATCAGATCAAGGAAAGTTATGTAACCGAACACGCTCATAATAGATACATTTCCAACAAACAATGTGGTGATAATCGGTATAGCAAAGAGCGTAAAGTATGCTATATGCTCGCCAAACGGATGAATCACAGCTGCAAGACCAAAATAATCCAAATTAATTAAACTTTATTGTAAAACTCGTGCAAACTAAAATGTAACATGAAATATATCCTAAAGTCTTCAAATTAAAATGCCCCACACTGTTTAAATTTGATAAGAAATAATAATAATTTGGAACAAATTGCTATATATATATACATATATATTTTTTGAGACTTACATGTTTGCAAGTCTACTGGGTTCAAACCCTGGACCTTATGGAGGGCCTTTTGAGCGCTCTACCACTTAAGCTAGCACCCATTTGCACAAATTACTATATTTGAATGTATTACACTACCTTCATTTATAAATCTTTCTCTAGGAGTTTCGAGAAAAGACGAGAGGATACCCCAAATTTAGCCGGACAGGAAAATAATTTCAGGAAACATAAATAACTGTAATAAAGCATGCTCCGTGTATCTCAATGATCAGCTCTTATAAAGCTAACTTGCCTATGTAGAGCATATATTTTATGTTGGAACAAGCAGACAAAGAGACGTACGCTGCGAAAAATAACCTGAAAAGATTTTATAGAAGTCCTAAAAGCTATTAAGGGACTAAAATGAAAAAGTCATGTAACTTTAGAGTCCGAAAAGTTATTACTTACATGTAATGGGCTCAGTGACAATGGAGGAATGGTGGTGCGAATGATATCGAGAGTAGAGGTAATGGTGGTGCAATCCTCTGTGCAACCAGTAGTAGAGAAACTCTACTGGACCCATATGGAGCAGACACGTCAGCACAGCTCCCCTTGTATTCCACACTTTCACATTCGAAGCCCCCGGAAATATCACGGTCGCCATGTAGAACAGCACAGCCGTCAACATAATCTGATCATCCCTGTCCAAATCAACGGAAGATGATATATTCCACTGTAAATAACTGTTAATTCACACAGTTTATGTAACTCTTTAAAGAACAATTGACAAATTTTAAACAGAATACTGGCTACGTAGACATAGAGTGGGATTTATAGATTATGTACCAATTAGCTTCACGATCGACTTGTTCGAATTCGATGGTCTTGTCCACGATCCGGTTATTGCCCTTGGCTGTCCGGTGTCGGGATAAGCTAATCCAGAGCTGGTCATGGACTATCCTCGACAACGTAAATGGGAAGATAAGGAAGTAGAAGAGGTCTCTCTCAATTTCTCGATATTTGATAATGGAATAGACGCTATGGACCACCCATGGAGCCAAAATGACGAACTGTTAAACCAGAAACATAGTTAGGGATCAAGCAACATTGCTTGGGGGCACTTTTTGTCATTTAAAAGAATTGAATTGGAAATTGAGTTCAGTGAGAAGAAGAATAAGAAGAGTGAAACCTTGTAGCTCCCAAGTTTCTTCCATGGCCAGTCAGTTAGCACTCCTGGTCTTGTAGCCATTGCTCTCCTCTCTCTCTCTACTAGTTAATTGGGATTTAGTATGATGGGAGAGATTGATGAGCTGCTCTATTCACATTTGTATCATCAGTCTTTATAACTTTATTTCTTTTTTATCAGTCAGATTACAGTAATGTCAAATATTTTATGGCTTATTGTATTCGAAATTATACAAATTTAGTTACAACTCGCAAGAAGTCTCCACTTTTAGCGCTGTGCAATATTTTCATGTACAAATCATGAAATTTATGTTTCTTTCACTTAATTAGTACGCGGTGCAGTTAGAACTGATCAAACCTAAACCACATGATCATCAACAATTTGTTTTCCCAATTAGTTTAGTTAATGTTTGAATTTGATATTTAAGGACGGTTGTTATCTTCATTACTTACAGTTTTTTGCTCAAGTTACGAATGAATTAGTAACAAAGGACACACGCGACAACTTCGTGGCATTTGATTTAGCTATGGTATGTGTTGTAACAGAACTCCTGATACGCCCCGTATGCCTCAGATGCGCCAGATGCTCGTCAGAAACAGATTGCGCCAGATGCGAGCTCAATGCGTGTCATGGTACACACTCCAAAACGAGATGCACGCCAGAACAAACTCGTGCATAATGCACGCCAGAACCAGGACCAGATGCGTGTGCCAGAAATATCACACGCCAGATGCTCCATGCCGTTGCTCCAACTCCAACGAGTTCTTACAACACATGAGCGAAAACCATATTCAATTCACACGCCAGATGCTCCACGCCGGGAGTCGGGTTGCGCCTGAATGTCAATCGCCAGAACGTCAGATGCGCGTGAACCGCCATATTCGCGCAAGTACCGGATACGTGCTAGATTTACCAGATCCCTTGCACGCCTAATCAAATGCGAGCCAGATTGCTCCGACAGGAGCCCGGATAGCCCATCCACGGGGCTTCAAATGGTGGTTGTACCTGCTTCTCTCTCACGAACAGATTGATCTTGATCGCCAAACCAGACATCGTTCTCGGCGGAATCTCGAAACCCAACTCCCGATAGCCTGCTCCACCTGAATCGCGAAACCCTAGCTTTAAGTTCACCAAAACGTGAAACCCTAGCTCTTGGCCCCACCCTGATCTTGAAACCCTGGCTCTGATACCAGTTTGTTAAAACTGGTGATCCCCTGACCTGGCTCTGATACTAGTTTGTTGTAACAGAACTCATGTTTCAGAGCTCTGTTACCAGTTTATTATAACATGTGGGTATTCGAGCAAGAACGACGAAAGCGAAACAAGAACGAGAGAGATATAACGTGGTTCACTAACGAGTTGGTAACGAACCTGCTAGCTACTCCACGACCAGAACCAGATATTTTATTGAGAAGAGAACCCGATTACAGTGCACGTCGTGACCACAACGGCCACGGCGGCGACCCGAATTAACCTACCAGACACACGCCTCTCAAAATAGAAAAACTAATAAAACCCGTGTGTGTAGTTCCTGACCCACAAAATCATACCCTTTATATAGGCATAGCCTATTGCGGTGATCAAAAAACAAACAACCCACTTTGGAATTACTTGGCCACCAAGTCTAAGCATGACACAAGCATGCACGACGCTACATGATTCCAAAGTGTACCTTTGACTTTTCTTCTTTCTTTTGCCGACTTGTAATTCAAGTCACAACCCAACAGTATGCAACTATGCATGGTCGAAAATAGCGTTGGAATATGTCTTGAATGGACTGTGGAAGCTTGGCGAGGAGTTATAGGCGAAGCAAAGCGAAGCGACGGACTAATGGAAAACAAAGGAAGCCGCATGATACACTACCCTTTCGCACGAATGATTCGATTCGTGCGAAAGGACGTGCCATTTGTGTGCATGGTACTGGGCAGGGTTGGTCGAATTGTTTCTTGATCCGGTTTATGATCATTTTTTGGATGTCTTGGGTAGTAAATCGGTCATATATGTCTATATAAAGGACCTAGGCCGTGTCTAAACATTCGTGAGTTGTATTCGTGTGTGTTATCTCAATTAAAGTCAGGTATTTTGGTTGTGGATGTAGCTAGTGATCGGGATAATGAACTAACTTTTGTGTTCTTGTTCTTCATGTTTGCATCGTTTTAGCTAGCGATACCCAAGTTATAACAAAATGGTATTAGAGGTTAGGTAATCGGTGTTCCATGATCAAGGTGGAGCTACAGAGGTAGGGTTTCACTATCGGTTAAATATATAGCTATAGTTTCGCGATCAATGTGGACCACGTGATGTCAGAATGATCAGAGCATATGAGGCGATGTTCGGGGGGAGATGAACAAGATTGACAAGTTCACTGGGAGGAACAGCTTTAGTCTCGGCAGATTAAGATGCGTTCGTTGTTGAAGCAACAATGCATTTGGTTGCCTTTAGCGGAGGACAAGAAGGGAGCAAGTACAACCACTGGGGAGTACAAGACGATGGAGGAAAGAGCGCATGCAGCGATCATGCTGCATTTGGCATACGACGTGATCACAGAGGTCGCAAATCAAGAGACAACTTAAGGGCTGTGGGTGAAGTTGGAGAGCCTCTACAAGACGAAGTCGCTCAACAAAAATTTAATGTTAGAGCATCAGTTGGATCATTTGGTCTACGGATGACAGAAGGTACGGATCTAAGAGATAACTTGGATCATCTTAATACCATTTATTTGAGTCGCAAAATAGTAACGAGATGATAAGTGTTGAAGATGTCGCTCTAATTTTTTTTTTTGTGTCGCTACCACCATCGTATGAGGGGTTCGTTAAGTTTGCTTGTGCTGGGAAAGAGACTGTGACATTGGAAGAGGTAAGATCGGCTCTTCACACCAGTGGCATGTGTCGTAAGATGCGTATGAAGAGTACGGTGTTCTGGGTTTGGGCGCATTGATGGTGTCCAAAAGGGGGGTTATGGTAAGAGGAAGAACAAGGGTTCTAAATTACCAAATGATGTATGTACTTCGTGCAAAGAGAATGTTCATTGGAAGAGGGAGTGTTCGAAGGCAAAGGCTTGTGCAGATCAGGCTGCAACCGCAACGTCTTCGGAGGATAACTTCCTTCTCTAGGCCCCATTGGGGGCATTGAATTCGTTCTCATCACGAGGAGGCAAATTTGGCATGAGGAGTCTCTGACGAGGGACACTGCACGTAAGAGGCGTGCAAGGGAGCGTATGAGCCCGCATGGGGCGATATTGCAGGAATTCGGTGGCAATTTAAGCAATTTTCAAAACCTTGCAGAAATTTGGTGGCAGTTGGAGAAAAGTGTTAGGTTATTTTTTAAGGAGCTTGGTGGGAGTTGGAAAAACAAACAGGGGATTCAATAGAAGGAACTCAGTCGGAGTTGGAGCATTGATAGGGTTTCGTTTGCGGGAACTTGACGGGAGTTGGAGAATTGCTGGGGGCACTCGTTGCAGGAACTTGGCGAAGTTGGAGCAACTTGTGGAATCGGAGAGCAACAACTTATTCAAGCGCAAGCGAAAGAGAGGATTCAAGGCAAAGTGGAGATTCGTTGTAACATACCCGGAATGGAATGCGGAAGCTTGGCGAGGAGTTAGATACAAACCAAAATGAAGCAATGGACCAACGGATGACGAAGGAATCTGTAGGACACATTGTCCTTTCGCACAAAAGGACACAGGCATTTGTGTGAAAGGGTGTGCAATTCATGTGAGTGGTACTGGGGAGGGTCAATCAAATTGTTTCCTAATCCGTTTTAGGTTACTTTTTAGGATGTATTGGGCAGTAAGTCGGTCCTATATGTTTATGTAAAGGACCTAGGTCGTGTCTAAACATTCGGAGGTTGTATTAGCGTGTGTTTTCTTAATAAAAAATTAATATTTTGGCCGTGGATGTAGCTAGCGATCGGGCTAGTGAAACAACATTAACTTTTGTGTTCTTGTTCTTCGTGTGTGCATCGTCTTAGCTCGTGATACCCAAGTTATAACATATAGAAAGACTGAATAACAATTAACCGAAACATAATAATAATCATATGAACAACAACATTTGGTAGAAATTAATAATGAACTCGATCGTATATGGAACCTCATACATTCGTATATATTAAAGGGTTGCATCTAACTCCATAAGGTTGGGTTTGTGCGAAAGACTCCCGGGATGCCAAATGTTGCAAACATCCTCGTTGAAGTTCCGTCCATGTTCTTTTACCGTTAAACAAACGAAATCTATCAAATATTGCAATTGCAAAGTCAATTATGCCCTTAAATTTATAATTTTTATCAAAATTGTACAAAAACTAAAAAGAATATTCAAGATTGGATTGAATAAAAAGAAGAAGACAGTCGCAAGGGGATGCCGAACATAAGGAGTACTTTGTCTAGTGGAAGGGCACGCTCCTGGAAGAAAGAACGTGAGAAAGAGATGAATCGTTGTGGCAGTTTTGGGACGAGATCGATCGATTCTGAGGTGACGACACGACAATGACACTACATCATTAGGGAGGGGGAGAATGTCATGAGCTGCAAATATTTACTTTATATTTTTCTTGGTGAATGCCCTTGGGATTGCCCATGACACTTTAGCCCACATGGAGTCAGAATACTTTGGTCTTAAGAATTGTCCTATCCTAATTAGCCCACTATATTTCCCCCTTTTCAGAAACTTTCATGTCATAAGAAAGAATAAGTATAGGAAGCTATAAAAAGTACTCTTTTAAATATCTTAGGCTAGATCATGGAGGAATGTTCCAGGCCATCTATCCAAGCCGTTAGATTAGATTATCTCCAAATCCTTCAATGGATGAAGACCGTGTATAAATAGGGAGGGCTCATTTGCTCCAACCCAATTCAAAGAAGTTGTTAATTCTCTCATTAAAAATACAAATTCCCTTTATCAATATTATTTCAGTTGTTGCAGCAGACCCCGTCCGGCCAATTTAATTTTTTGATAATATTTCACTTTCAGTTGCATCTTTTATATCTGTAAGTGCAAATAATGTAGCCTTCCTTAGTAATTTAGCCACCCGTATGAACAGAGTTTGTAACTCATGTTGTAGGGTCACCCTTTCACTTGGATTCTCCTTCCCATAAGCAGCAAACATATGTTGCTGCTCAGTGCAAGTTATTTCCATATCCTCATCCAGGACATGGATGATGTCATGAGATGAGCTATTACCTTACATCACCATTTTCCTTTTGCATGCTTCTAACCAAACCCAACCATGCCAATGGCCCTTCAAACGAACTAACCACAACATCTTTAACACTTACCGGCTGCAATCGGAATTCATCATGTATTTCATCCTCGACTTCATCGGAATCCGATGTATTAGTCTCAAGGGTTGTATGATTTTCCGTTTTAGGGGCACTTATTTCTTCACTATTAGGTTTTAAATGAACTATATTAGCAACGTGATACATTCTCTCATGTATTTTCTGGAGAGGCAGAGTCATAGAATAGTTGTCTTGGGCATTTCCTGAAACACTTAGCAGGCACACTGGATTTATTCATCTTTTCAACCAATACACTCGCTCGAACTGGCAATCCGTCACTCGGCCTTTCTTCAAACAGATTGCCAATAAGATCAATCTACCATCGGTTTCAGGTGTTGTAACCCCATCACCAACTTCATTGGAGTCTAGCACCTTCTTTCCTCTACCCAATAGACTCCCAGAAACCGTCATCTTATGGTTGGACGCCTCAAATTGAGCTCTCACCTGGTCGTTAGCCATCCCAAGGAAGCGGTTCGTCAGCTACTTGACTTCATCTCAGGGCTCTCTGACCAGATCCAACGTTAGCTTGGCGCGAATGAGGTCCTAGCCCTGCCAAAGATTCACAATGGTCTCATCCACCGCTTGAAAACGAGTTCGGACCCCCAACGATCCGGTTCATATCAGAGGTGACGGTCTTCCTTCTCCTCCTGGACGTATTTTCGCATGGGGTATTGCGGCTCTGATACCACTTTTCACAAGCTTATTCCTGACCTTGCCGGAACTACTTGCTGGTGATTGACTGAAGAAAAAGAAGATTAAGAGAAAGAATGAGAGAAAGAGTTTTCACAAATTGCGAGAGAGAATTTTCATATAGTGATTTGGGAAGAATTTAGAGAGAGAATTTTCATAAATTGTTTCATTGTTTAAATGCATCTTCTCTGATACAATAGAGGTGATTAACACTGTTTTTCATTAAGAATGGAAAAATACAGAAACAATCCCTATAGTTTAGTAAATTATTAACCCCCCCCCCGCATTATTGCTTAATTTCACTCCAAAAACCCCAGTTTCATGACAAGAAAGAGGGAGTGTGGTATTGATCAGTTGGGGAAGGAAAAGTAGAGAACATGAGGGAGAGATATATATACGGAATCTTGCAGAGATAAGGAAGAGAAAGGATAAATGGAAGAAACGAGAGAGATAGAGTGAGATAAGGAAGAGGACGAAGAAGTTAAGTGAAATTGTCTTTTACCTTCATAAATTCGTGGGTTAATCTGTTAATGGCTTTTTTCTTTAGAGTACGGACGAGGGTAAAGAATTACCCAAACAAAAGGAAGTTATGAGGGTAAAGTAAACCTTTACCCAAATTAATTATTTGGTTGTAGCCGTAAATGTTAATAAGTACGGAGGGTAGGCTGGAAATTTTGCGCTTCCGTTAGATTATGATAGTGAGAAAGGTAATTTACAGTTATTACACCCCGGTTTTAGGTAAATTTACAACGTACACCCTCGCTCTTTGGAAATTGACAGGGGACACTCCTATTTTACGTTTAAAAAAATTAACACATTACACCCTTCCGTCAACCGCCGTTAAGTGGCTGTGAGTTGTAGTGTGGTATACCATTGGGTGTTTGGTTCATGCCTATTATGCCCTGAAATGATATATAATTTCCTCTTTAACCTTTAGAGTCTTAAATATTATTATTTATACCATTAAATTGTATGACTACTTTACCTCTCTATGGATGGTTATCAAATTGCAGTAGAATATATATTTTTGTTGTCAGAACGTAAATTTGTCGAGAACGAAAATCAACACAGAGTGAATTTGATTTTTTTTAGAAAATTAGTTTATGATAGACTTTTTGTCAAATATCAACATCAAACTGTACTTTCTTTACTAGAATGATAATGAAATTTTCAAAGTGAAACTAAAGAATATCTTTGAAAATTATCCGAAGCTACAATACATAGGATTATAGTAGTTAATACAACCAAAGTTTATTAAAATTCAAGTGTTGATTTTTATTTTTTTTTTAAAAGTCACGCATTCAGCTTGCTTTGATGTGCTAAAAAAGTGCATGTATACAGAAGAAAAACACAAAAAGATACATAGCAAACAGACACAATCCTTCTTAAGTAAATTACAAAATAATCACTTATTCGAAATCCTAATTTGTACTTGCACACGATAATTTTATTACATGAGTTTTATTAGTAAGACCTAAAATAATCCGCTGAAATTCACTTAACAGAAAGTCCAATAACCATAAACTCTCAGTCTATTCTTCTTAGTTCAACCATCTCTCTTTCCCTTCCACTTTCTCGGTGAACTGAATTATGTGCTGTCATAAAACCACTTATTTTTTTTCGTATCTACTGAAAAATAGTTTAATTCACCATTTCGATGGACTTATTACTACTTTTTTGGTCTCTTTTCTCATTAGAAATGATTTTTTTTTTTTTTTTTTTTTTTTTGCGTAAGCTGGGATGACTCAGTTTTGTAGACTTCCAGAGATGAAATATACACATATGTGTTAGTTTTTTTCTATCCGAGTTGAGTGCATTTTATAAGTTGTGGTAGATTGATTAACCTTTTATCTTTTTCATCCATCGACGTCGGAGAGTCATGGAGGGGATGTTCGGTGGTAATATCATTATTGAGGGTCTTAAAAGAACCAACAAATTAGGGGTGGATTGGTCTTTTCAGACTTTATATAACTTGCAGATTAAACATTTAATAAAGATTAAGGGTAAAATAGTACTTATCCTTTTCCGTTAGAGTTTGTCTAAATTAAGGGTGTCCCTTGTAGATTGGAACGCGAACACAGGAAGGTCAGACCAGAAAAGGGGTGTTGTTGACAGAAGAAGAGGCCAAGTATGTCCAGCAAGTTTGCCAATCTCAAAGAAGAGAGGGAGATGTTTCAGAGATTCAGATGGTGGTTGAGAGTCGGATTCAACATAAGGTAAGCTTCAATTCGCAATTAAGATTGGATGATGATAGTATTTACGATCGTTACATGGAAGAATTTGAGTCTATTATGGGGTTGAAAGCAAGCTCTTCTGGAAAAGGTGTGGTGGCTGACCTTCAACAGCCACATTATCGATGTTAAGCTTATGCTGGAACTGTCAGGGCTTGGGGCGTAACCTAACAGTCCAGAGACTCCGAGGTCTTGTAAGAGACCATCGTCCTAGTCTAGTCCTTTTATCAGAAACAAAAAATAAAAGCCAAAAATTAGAGAGAATAAGGAGATCACTCCATTTTGATCAAGCTGAGTATGTGGATCTTAGAGGTTTGTCTGGGGGTTTAGCCCTTTGGTGGAATGACAACATTGATGTGGTCATTCTTTGGTCTTCACCAAATGTGTTTCAAATACAATTTGAGTTTGATGGTGGAGGTAAGGAGGTCTGGTTTTTGGTTTATGCTCCTCCAAGAACTGCTGCTAGAAGATTATTTTGGTAAGAGATTGAAAGTGTGATTAAACAAACACATTTTCCATTTCTTATTATGGGAGATTGCAATGATTTGTTGGAAAATGGTGATAAACAGGGGGGTGCTGGGATACAAGGTTGGAGGTGCAACATTTTCAGGGCTTTCATTAACAAGTGTGGTCTAATGGAACTTTTTGCTCAGGGTTTGGACTACAGCTGGACAAACAACAGGCATTCTGGGAATGTTAGAGAATTGATAGACAGGGTCTTTTCCAGTGTGCCTTGGGGTGTTAAGAATCAAAAAGCTAAGTTGTCTAGAGAATTTTTGCTGGGCTCTGGTCACTCACCTCTTATATTGGATACTGATTGGAAGAAGGTTTTCAGAAAGTACAATTTTGTATTTAGCAAAAATTAGCTCTGTTATGATGAAGTTTCACAGGTGGTGGAGAAACATTGGGAGGAGAAGGCTTCTACAAATTTGTACTCTAATCTAACAGCTAGATTGAGTTGTTGCAGAGAAGGGTTGAAAAAATGGAGTAAAGAAAAGTGTGCTAATAATACTAAGTTGATTAAAAGATGGGAGGATGATCTCAGAAGACTTCAGTTCTTGCCTTGGAGTGAAGACAATCACAAGGAGCAGTTAAAGCTCAAAACTCAAATTGTTGATGCATGGGAAAAAGAAGAAAGGTACTGGAGGGAAAAGTCTAGATTACAGTTCCTAAAAGAAGGAGATAAGAACTCCAAGTTTTTCTTTTTGTCCACAATGCATAGAAGGAATGGTAACAGGATTAATAAACTCAAAAATGAGTTTGGGGAATGGCAGGAAGATTCTGAAGAAATACAGCAGATTGCAAAAAATTATTTTGTTAGTCTATTTACTAAGCAAAGTGCAGGGGTGGATGCTCATTGTCTGAGGAATATTAACAAGGAAATTGGAGTGTGAGAGAATGTTAGTTCATGTGCTATTCCATCTGAGAAGGAGATTGAAGATGTAGTTTTCTCTATTAATCCCAACAAAGCTGCATGCTTTGATGGTTTTACAGGGGTATTTTTCCACTCTCAGTGGGATATTATTAAGAAAGAAGTTGTGGGAGCAGTTCAACATTTCTTTGTTTCAAAAATTATGCTCCCTAGCTTCAACAAGACTGTGATAGTTCTTATTCCAAAAATTCAGTGTCCTACCCAAATGTCTGAGTTTAGACCAATCTCTTTGTGTACCTTTATATATGAGGTGATTGCTAAATTGTTAGAAAATAGAATTAAAGAAGTTCTTCCAAGACTTATAGCCCAAGAGCAATCTGCATTTGTACCTGGGAGGCTCATCCAGGAGAACATTCTTATTGCTCAAGAATTCTTTCATCTAATCAAGAATAAGAAGGAGAGTAAAGATGGATTAGTTGCTGTCAAAGTGGACCTCCATAAGGCATTTCTTACAAGCTTTGTTGGAGAAGTTTGGATTTCATAGTGATTTTGTGAGTCTTATCTCTCAGTGTCTAAGTACTGTATCTTTTTCTGTCAAAATTAATGGGTCTTGTGGTGAGGTTTTTACCCTTGAGAGAGGCATTAGACAAGGGGATCCAATGTCCCCTTATATTTTTGTTTTGGTTATGGAAGTTCTATCCAGGAACTTGAAAGAAGCTTTGGTCAACAGCAAGCTGAAAGGGATCAAGATTGGTCAGGGTATGGATGCTATTAATAATTGGCTTTTTGCAGATGATGCAATATGTTTTCTCCAAGCTTCAAAGTCTGAAATGCAAAGTTTTCTGGGGTTTTTGAATGAATTTTGTTGCTCTTCTGATATGGGAATTAATTTCAGCAAGTCAGGACTTCTTTATTCACCAAATACAGATACTACAGTCTTGCAAGAAATTCAAAATTTGTGTGCTATTCCTCCTTTGGATATTAATTCTAAATATCTAGGAGTGCCAACTTTTTGGGGTAAATCCAAAGCTCAATGCTTAAACTATATTGTGGAAAGAATTGAAGCTTATTTGCAAGGTTTGAAGATGAGTGATCTCTCTTATGCTGGGAGAGAATTAATTATAAAGGCTGTGGCCATGGCAATTCCAAGTTATTTGATGAGTTGTGTTATTTTTCCAAAATCTTTATGTAATAGAATTGTTAAAATTCTCAGAAATTTTTGATGGGGAGGGAAGCCTCAAGTGAGAAAAATGTGTTGGGTGAGTTGGAAAAACCTCTCTAAACCAAAAAGGGAAGGGGGAATGGCTTTTAGAGACATTAATGCCTTTAATTTGGCTATGGTTGCAAAGAATGGTTGGAATCTTATTCAGAAACCCCAGTCTCTATGTGCAAAGGTTTTGAAGGCAGTCCACTTTCCAAATTGTTCTCTGTTGGAGGCTAAAATGGGATCTCATCCATCTTGGACTTGGAGAAGTATCATGAAGGGAATGGAGGTGATTAAGATAGGAAGTTTGTGGAAGGTGGGGGATGGTGTTCAGATAAAGGTGTTTGAAGAAAACTGGGTTGCTGTTCCTCAAGGTTTGCAGTTAAAAAAGACTTCTTTAAATGCTGGTTTTAAAAAAGTGGCTGATTTGATCAATAGAGATGACAGGTGTTGGAAGGAAAGCATCATCAGAAAACTGCTTTCATGAAGATGAAGCAAAAGCCATTCTTGCTACTTCTATTTCTTGGAATGGAACTTCTGATAAGTTAGTGTGGATGGGCTCCAGTCAAGGAATATTTTCTGTCAGGTCTGCTACATATGTTGCTAAAAAGATGTTTGAACCTGCAAGCATCCAAGGGAGAAGAGGTTTCAAAGAATATGGTAATTTCTCAACATCTACTTCATTTTCTTTCTCAAAAGAGTATTGGAACAAAATGTGGCATCTTCAAATTCCTCCTAGAATTATTTCTTTTTGGTGGAGATGTAGTAACACAACATTAGCTACTCAAGCCAATTTGCTGAAAAGAGGGTGTGGTTTTTCTAATATGTGTCAAATCTGTTATAAGGCTATTGAAGATGATTGGCATTTGTTTTTGGGGTGTGAATGAACTAGGCCTGTGTGGCTAGCTGTGGGATTTGCTTCAGGTGCTGTAAATTCTCAACACCAAAATTTTCAGAAATGACAAGAGGAGGTGTGGCTTATTGATAAATCTATGGTTGGTCAAAGAGGTTTTATGGAAAAAGTTGTGGTAGCTTGCTGGCTTATATGGAAAGGCATGAATAAAGCTTTGTTTGAAAATATAGAAGTTAATCCTGGTTGTGTGGTGAAGCAGCTTAATTTCTACTGCAATTTATATGCTTCTGTGTTCCAGACAAAGAAGGGCACTGAAGATACAGTTTCAAATCCAGTTTTAGCTGTGGATGCCAAGTGGTCTGCTCCTCTCCCAGGTATTTTGAAATGTAATTATGATGCTACTTGGGATAAAAAAGATTTGACTATGACTTCTGAATGGATTGTTAGAAATCATCTAGGTGAAATGGTTGATAGTGGGTGGTCAAGAAATTTTGCAAGTTCAGCTTTAGTGGCTGAATCTAAAGCTCTATAAGAAGCAATTCTTCAAAATTTTCCCAATGTCCATGATATGGTGTTTGAAGGAGATTGCAAGGAGTTGGTGAGTATGTTGAAAAAGAAGATTCCCATTTGCTGGGAAATTGAAGATATTATTCAGAATATTTTGTCATTATTGGCTGGGAGAACTGATGGGCTTTGCTGGGTCAAGAGATCTGCAAATGCTGTAGCAAATTGGTTGGCCAAAACTGTTAGAGGAAGTGATAGTGTTAATTGTAATATTCCTAGTAGTGTGGAGTTTATTTGTAAACTTCAGGGGGATTTTGTAACTATTTGAGTTTGGTGTTTAATATATTTATTTTGGACAAAAAAAAAACTTATAGTGACCTTTAATTGCAGGGTAAGGAGGCCCAATAGTACTTGGGCTACTAGCCCATATTCACTGCACGAAGCCCAACCTATCTCTCTCTCTCTCTCTCTCAGTCTCTTCTTTAACCAGTCAAGGTTTCAGAGACTTTGGTCGTCTCCGTTCTCACTGCCAATTTTCCCGCCAAAAAAAGGAGCTCTTCCGTCCTCCTCCAACAGATTCACCGACTCCGACGCCGGTGGTGAGTCACCTTTGAACCTTTAGATGTGAATTCCATTTTTTTTTTTCAAATGAAATTAACACCGAAAGTGTTGACCTTTCTCGATTCGCAAAGGTTCAAATTCGAGAATGTTTGTGATGAATGACGTTTTTGAATTATTCAAATGAATTAGCAAAATTCGATCTACAGTAGCATTTGGTTGTTTGAAAGTTTTGCTTTTGTTTAGTCTTAGATGTGTTTTACACAGCTTATTGGGTGTAATTGGTGTGAGAAATGCCTAAAAATGTAATCTTTGTCTTTTGTGAATTTCAATCTTACAAAGGAAGAGAACTAAAATTATATATACCTAGAAATGAAGTTGTGGGGGAAATCTGATTCTACAGTAGCATTTGGTTGTTTGAAAGTTTTGCTGTTGTTTTAGTCTAGATGTGTTTTACCCAAGTCTATTGGGTGTAATTGATGAATTTAGTCTAAAACTACTGCGAGAAATGCCTAAAAAATTAATCTTTCGTCTCTTGTGAATTAAAAGGAAGAGAACTAAAATTATATATACCTAGAAATGAAGGTTGTGGGGAAATCTGATTCTAACTAGTAGGTGCATTGGGTATGTTAGGGTAAATGAATGCCATTCATTTCTATTGTGTTATGATCCATTGCAGATAGTTTCTGATTGAGTTGTGTATAGTAGTTGATTTATCCAGGGGGTTGTGTAGAATACATAAACTGGAAATGGAGATGGAGACGGACGAAATGAAATCAGGATGTGCAGGAGCTGAATCGGTTCTAGGCCTCCAACCCAATAGATCTATCTCTATTGCTTATCACAGTCATTACGGTCCTCATGATGATCTCATCCTTCTCGAGGTAGATGACAAGATTCTCTCAGATGTGCTCCATCAGAGGTAACGCCGCAACCCTTCTTTTTTTAATCACATGCCATTGATTTTCAGGCTTTAATTAGTATCATAGACAGATAATTTAGATCGGGTGCGTCGAGAAGTGTCTCCTATACATATGCATTGTTGTTGAAATACGATTAAAGTAACTGAAGAATGGGATTATAAAGTTTTTATTCTGCGAAACATATCTAGGCTCAGTTTGGGAATGCTTCTGCTGTCAGCACATCTGCTTTCCGACAGCAGAAGCATTATTTAGAGCGTTTGGTAATTATTATTTTTCGGACATTTCTTGCTGTCTCACAGCACTTTTCAGGAAGCAAGGTGGGGGGGGGGGGGGGGGGGGGGTTTCAGAACCTGCTTTTTGATTAATTTATCTACAAACAATTTTAACCTTATAATTTCTAAGAATTTCAATTTTATCTTTGGGCTGATACGTGTCATATATTTTTGTAATTTTACTCTCTCATAGCAGGTTCACAAATTGATTTTACCAAACATGAAAGTACTATATCAATATTTCACCGTAGCTTTCACGTAATATTAACCAAACAACATTTTATCTAATTTACACAACAGCTTTCCCACTGTAATTCTCACACAGCAGATTCTAGCACCGCCACAACATTCCCAAACGCCCTTAGGAACTGTGAGAAATTAGAACAGTACCAGAAAGGAGAACCTAGATCAATTTAATCTTGGATGGCTGGATATCACTTGTCACTATTTCACATGGTACTATGGTATATCGACATGAATCTATTTTAATACGCTAATAATACTCTGTTTCCCTCATCTACAGAGTGACTTTGAGAGGTCAACCTGACGAAGAGGCAGTCCTTTGTACTCCCTCAAAGACTTATGCTATCAAGTCCGTGGGAAATTCCAACTCCGTGATGCTAATCCCACCTTCAGATTTGGCCGCACTGTATGGAACAAGAAAAGACAGTGAAGAGGGAGATTGTGAAAAAGTTGCCGCACCGGTCATAAAAGTAGCAACTGGTAACTTGGAAATAGTTGAAATTGCTCCTAAACTTGACAAGCTAAGAGCTCTTCTCTATGAGAACACTTACAAATTTGACGAGTCTTTGGAAGATGTGGAGGGCACGGACAATGGTAAGTATAGATGGGATGATCTCATCGAAAGGGTACAAGCTAGCGATGATGAACTGAGGTCTGGACTACAAGCCCTTTCAGCGGTGGAGATTAATGGATTCTGGAGGATTCTAGATGCAAAGTATATGGACACAATTCTGAAAATGCTTTTGCACAATGCAATAATAAATGATTGGTCACTGAGTGCACTCAATGAAACTGAAGTTGTCAGTGTGCTTGTATCAGACGGTTACCCTCAGAGGCTAGCATATCACTGTTTGCAAGTTTATGGTAGAGACGTAGGTGCAGGCATCTGGAGATTGGATGAGAAGCGGGTTTGTGTTCATTTCGCAACAGAAATATTGAGAGGAAAGAAGATGAAGATGGATGACTTCACTGCAGTGTGGAGGAAGAAGATTCCGGAAGAGATGCATGTTAGTTTTGACATGTTGGAAGGGGAAGTTCTCACAGAGAAGATTGGGATAGAGACTTGGGTCTATTCCTTTTCCGTTTCTTCCTTACCTTCTAACCCTCCCGAACGCTTCTCACTTCTCTTCAAGGAGCGGCCAAAATGGGAATTGAAGGATCTACAGCCATATATCAGGTATCGTTCTGTCTCTTCTATAATTTTTATGTCTTTGATCTTTCGGATATCACTTAAATAAGGCTGACATAAGTCTTTATATCTGGTTGGTGTAGGGATCTAAAAGTACCTGGACTTTCAGCCGAGGGATTACTACTCAAGTACACAAGGAGAACTCAGCCAACAGCAGATGCAGAACCTATTCTCAGTGCAAGATGATATTGCCTCTTTTGTAACACTACTATGTTTCTCACCGAACATATTTTTCCATCAAACATGAAGAGAATTCCAATCTACATTATCATCATATAGACAACGGGCATGTGGAATTTAGCTCCTCTTTTACTTCTGTATTTGCTATGTTATATGCTTCTAAAATCACATTGAGATGTTCCAGTGGGCAAACAACTACCTGTTTTTGTAATCCATATTCCATATATCAGGGATGAAAGATTTCATGACAGATGAAGAAAATTCTCATCTAGTTATAGTGCTGCTTGTTCTATTGGTTCTTTTTTTGGGTATTTTTTTCTCTATTATTGTTCTCTATGCAGCTGCCAAGTTTACTGTCACCCTCGTGGAGTGATCCAGCAAAATCTTTGAAGAAGCTGTTGAAGGTATGAAATTAGTTTTTAGCCCCGTGAATGAGAAGGAGAAGGTAAAAACTTATAGTGGTACTCTGCAATGCTTCTTCCTTATCTTTTGAGTTTTGGTGTTGATATTTCAACAGCCAACTAGGAGTGAAGTTCTTGGTATATTATCCGATGTTGTATCAACAAGAAACAGTAACTCAGATTCTATTGGATTCACATTGTCCCTGATGCTTAAAAATCATAGTGATTGGTCATATAACTTACGACGTAATCTTGTACATTTAACTGTGTTGCAGAAGGGCTGTCTAGGGATTGCAACTCCAGTCAACATATTTTGAACATCTCGTTTGAGGTAACATTTTGATACATTGAACGTATTCTTTCAGTTATTAGACTATGATGTTTGTCAATATGTTTGGAAGAACTTTTCTTTTACCTTGGCCTATTTGACGTGTAGTTTGCTTCTTTTATGTTCCATACTTATGAAGAACATTCATAGTGTTGCTGCTGCTACCGTTCCTAAAAACTTTGATCTACTATCCCTTATACATAAAATACTAAGAAGAATAATTCAAACCAGATTGGAGCAACCCTTGCATGCCATATTCGTATAAAACATTATATCAAGAATCAATATCTAATTGATAGAGAAATTGCTCAAAAGCTTAATGGTGGCTCATTTCTTCAAATAATTCATATGGGTGACAGTGAGGATTGGTTGAAACTTAGCCTTCAGTTTCTCAAAATAAGAAGAGGCATCATCTGTATTGAGAGGAACTTGGTCATTTGTCATTGGGTGCTTATAATAGCAATGCCTTGATACTAGTACCAGCTATGTTGTCAAACATAGACCAATAAAACATCACTCTTACTCAGCTCGGAAGATTATAAGAGTGTGTGAGTGTTGTTTTCTGGTCTCCCACTCTTCTCCTGATACCAAAAAACAATGGGTCGCTCTGGCTCTGCTAGCCGTAGAAGTTCCAGTGGTAGATCGCGTAGAAGTTCCAGCGGTAGATCGCGTAGAAGTTCCGGTGGTAGATCGCGTGTTGTCTTTCATGGCCGCCTCAGTATGATTCAGCTTCTCATTGTTCTTGCTGTCATCATCGCAGTCTTACTCTTAGGGTGGCTGATCTACCAACTCATACGAAACCGCCGCCACCTGCAGGAATGGTGGAACACGAGGAGGAACGCCGCCGCTCCACAAAACCCTGCTGCAATGTATGGTTTGGTTTCCGATCACTTTTATTCCATGTTATAATAAACTAATTTAACATTTATTGTATATCATATGCTAGTATATCCAGAAGCTACCATCAGCTTCAGAAACTAGTTAAGGAGATACAAAAATAGCAAACCATGTCTGATCTATGCAGAAGCTTAATGTGGGTTCACATCTTCAAAGTGAGAATTTATTTTATGGAAATGTAAATTTGGAATTATGACCTGCAAGCGGTCTGGAATTTTGCAGAAAATTGTAGTGGAAAAGAACCCGTTTATATGATATTAATTACGGGAGTGCAAACACTATGGTGTAGCCGATATTTTAGATGAGCCTTGCTTCTTCCCAAATTAGATGAAAATTTTGCTGTGTTCAAGTTTGAAAGCCAATATGTATGGGTTAGACCTCTGATGAACGTTCTTTTTTTAACTGTGATGCAGATAAAACCAGCTATGGAGGATCAACATTTGTTATGGAAAAAGTATTTAGTAATAACTGGTTAATTGGGTGGAAGAATTGTGACTCCATATCCTTAATTGTTTTTTCCTCTATTATTTAGCTCCAGGAGTTGAGTGAGTACTCAGGTTATTACATCTTATGTAATGCGAACAACCTCTCATATCCCAAACCTGGATTGACATTAGTATTCGGAAATTGTTATAATATTAGATGGCATTCAGCCATTAAAACAAC
The DNA here is from genome assembly GCA_023055425.1 of Linanthus parryae. Taxonomy (NCBI): domain Eukaryota; kingdom Viridiplantae; phylum Streptophyta; class Magnoliopsida; order Ericales; family Polemoniaceae; genus Linanthus; species Linanthus parryae. Next base: position 1,260,593 of record JALGPY010000006.1, read on the forward strand.
TCCATTTGAAGATGTGTATTCCGGGCATAGCTATGATTGATGCAGTAGAAAGGAAATTGATTGACAGCGATCATTATATAAAGGGTAAAAGACAAAAACCACCCCTTTAAGTATGGGGTATATACAAAAAAACCCCTCGTGTTCGGGGATATACAAAGACCACCCCTGTCGAGACAAAAACCACCCCTGTCGGTGGATGGACGTTAGACAAAAAACACCCTTATGTTACAATCAGTAACTATGGGGGTGCAATATGACCTTTTAAAGACCATTTTGCCCTTATTTGTGTTTTGGTATTTTTTTTTCTTGTTTTTGGTGTTCTAGGTGTTCTTGGCCACCACCCCCACCACCACCACCACCACAACCACCACACCAACAACACCACCACCAACAACAACAACTACACCACCACCTTCCCCACAACCTGCACTCAGTACACAGTACCGCCACACCCACCGCAATCTCCAACCGCTACTACCACAACTATCCGCCATCACCGCCACAGCCACCTAAAAAACCCAGATTCCAACACCCAGAACCTAAACCCACAATCACCGCCACAACTAACCGCCACAGCCGCCATCATCCGCCCTTTATCAATTCCTGATGGCCAGTCCAACACCCAGAACCACCCGAGACCACAAAGGCGGAGCCATCGCCGCCCCGTTCAACTCCTACCCGAAATCACCACAGATCTAGTAAGAAACGAAGAGAGAGAAGGAAAGAGAAAACGCCAATCACCGCCACCGTCGTGCTTCTGCTAACTCTTGGCCGTGCAAATCCCCCTTTTTGGTGGCGCAACGGAGGCTACAGGCGGAGTAGGTGCGGAGACGAAGGCTATAACCACTGCCGCCTTTCTCGATCTGGATATGGGGGAGAGAGAGAGCTCTGTTTGAGAAGGGCTTCTCTCAAACCCAGATCGGTAAACCCTTTCAACCATCGAGACCGCCTTCCTCAGGGGGGTTCTGCCAAGGCGAACAAGGTCCGCATCTCAAACAAGAGAGATGACGGCGGCGGAAGAGAAGGTCCGACGGAGGGAGAGAAGGTCCGACGGTCCCGATCTAGAGTCGGAACCACCGCCGTCGAAGCCCGTTCGTCCGTTGTTGAAGAAATCGATCCCTCACCACCGCCGTCGAAGCCCGTCCGTTCGAATCCTTCGTCGGCAGCGGCTCCGGCGACTGAGAGAGGGAGAGTTTCGTTCCTCCATGGCCGCAGATTACATGCTCCGGTACCACAATCAATACCATTAACGTCATCGGCGTCCTCCGGCGTTGGTGGTTCGGATCTCAATAGATCTGAATGGAGGAGGAGGAGGCGACGGCGGCCTCGTTGTAGGAAGTCGCGGTGGCGGTTCTTGGTGGTTCTGATAGATGGGGATGCCGATGGAGTGGTGTGGGAGATGGGAGATAGAAACGGAGGTGGTTCTGATAGATGAGGGTTTGAGAATGGAGGAGGCAGTGGAGGAGGAGAGAGAGAGGGGGAAGATATATGGTAGGGTAAAAAATGTGGATAATGAGGAGAAAAAATCATTATATAGTAGTGTAATTTTTTTTCAATCTGAGGGTATATATGTCTTTTTTCTTCTCCGTTATGTCACCGTTATCTCAAGGGTGGTTTTTGTATATCCCCGAACACGAGGGGTTTTATTGTATATACCCCATACTCGAGGGGTGGTTTTTGTCTTTTACCCTTATATAAAACAGCAGTGTTATGTCTCAAAACTGATGTCCCAAAAAGCTATATTGACCAATACCCCTAAAAGTTTTAAAATAGTGGGAGTTTTGTAGATGATGTAGTTAATTTTGGGATGTTATTGGGATATTTATGTTGGTACGTATAACATTGCTCAGTATTTGCTGACAACTCTCAAGAAGGCTCATACGCGCATGCAGACAGTATCTGATCAACATCACATGGAGCAAGAATTAATGGAAGGATGGTGTGTTTATTTGAAACTTCAATCTTGTTGTCAATCCTCGTTAGCTCTGAGTGATAATTTCAGATTCGGTCCAACAAATTACGGACAATTTCAAATTGTCAAGAATACGGGCGTTGCAGCCTACCAACTTGGCCTTGGCAAATGAATATTAAGTTCGCCAAGTATATTCCATGCCTCCTTGTTGAAGAAAAAAATTGGCGAGAAACAAAATATCGTGTTCAAGCAAAGCTGCCATTAAATTGAGATCACGAGGAGTCCCTTTATCCTAAACCTGAAGCTTTTCCTTTTTTTTGTTCGCAAAAAGGATGTAATTGTCACCATCTGAAGCAACGCGCGAGGATCTTGAAGCCATGACTAAATATCCTTAGGTCTAAGTTGAGGTATTTCAATACTAGTACCCGCTATGTTGTCTAACATAGTAAATCATCAATAAGGAACTTCTGCGTATTATACAATATAATTTCAGTCAGTCTACGCTTTGAATTAACCATTTAGCCCAGTGATTAAGGCGCTGAGACAGTTCAACAGGTCTCAAATTAATATAATTTCAGTCAGTGATAAACTTACAGCCATAATACTCAGAGACTTGAGAGAATCGATAAACTATCAAATCTACTCTTAAAATAGGTATAGAATCTGACTAGAAGCAGCTCCCAACTGATAAACTATAGCAACCGGTACACATTGACCAAATTAAGCACTACAGGAAGAATGTAAATGAGAAGCAATGCATGTAATAATCAAAATTTATCACCAGGCACTGGTACAGTGTAGATCTCCCAAAACAAAATGCAAGAGACTTCATTCATATTGCTAATCGTATTTCAGTTATGATGTGAACAGACAAAATAACAACCTACTGAAAAATTTTCACTCCTCAAATGGGATGACCTCCTCAGAGACATCCAATAACTCTTCAACTTCAACCTCCTTTGCTTCATACTCCTCTTCTTCATCGCTCACCTCCCCATCTCTCAGCTCTTGCCTCTCCAGTTTTTCCACTTCGTGCATCTTCTTCCACTCATTCACCCATCTCTCCCATTCTTCCTTCAGCTTCCTGCGCTTCTCCCTGTCCTGTTCACTCAACAGATTTGAGACATCTTGGTCCTCTAGCTCGTACTTCTTACTGTACTTTTTCAGGTTCTTGGCAATCTCCTCTTCTTTCTCAGGGGTCAAGAACGATGCAGGTCTGGGGCGCCACAAGAACTACAAACAAACATGAGGGGAACCAAGTCAGTTAGAATTCAGCAGAGCACGAAACCATAGAAAATGAATGCGAGGGCAATGAGATCATCACTGAGATAATTTAAAGCTACAGAGACAAACCCTTACCAAACAGTTTTTTCTAACAATACTAAACTCATCACTGAGATGATTTGCCGACTAAAAATAGAACCTTGATAATACAAGGAGCATATTTACCTGGAAGAAGTGATCCTTCAGTATCCTGTACAGCAGCTTGCCATGGAAGGACCAAATGTTGAAGCCGTTCTCCATTTCATGAACTGAAGTGACAGATGTAGCAACATATCTGCAGGTGCACGAATAAATGCTTTTAAGAAGACTAAAGAAAACAGATAGCTGAAGATCAAGAAAACCGATAATATGATAATAAAAAGGATGAGCGAAGAATTCAAGCCTATTCATCGCGATTTCTTGGTGACAGTATATAACATGGTAAGAAGAAAGACAATATGAATAATTATTTCAGATTTGAATACCTTCCAGTAGGATCCCACTCAACATCAGTTGCCATGAAATGCTCGGCTGTTGCCATGGTTTCGAGCTCATCAACATTGTAGAATTCCAACTGTCCATTGAAACCCTTCAAACCCGCCAGTAAGATGAAGCGGCCAGTTGGTGACCAGTAAAGTGCATTAGCCTGCTTGCCCTTGAGAGTGGCTAGCTTTGTCACCCTCCCAGTATGTTGAGCAGTACGCATTGCGTAGAAACTGATGTCAGGCTTTGGGCTATCACCGTGAATAACAGCAAACCGATGGCCCTTTGGCTCCCAAGCAAATGCAATGATCTTGTCATTTTTGTTCTCCAGTTCTAGAACCTCGATAGGAATATCTCGTTCTTTAATCCGGAAGAGCTCAAAGCCAGTATATGTACTTTTCTTTGTCTTTGTGTACCTATCAACCTGAACGGCGAGATAATCACCATTGCTCTGCCAATACATTTTACAATCACTGACGCTGAAGAGATTCTTCTGTCTCAATTCTTCTTTCCCGGGTATTTGAATAAGACTAACCTGTCGTTAAGAAAAGGAAACATGTCACAAAAATAATTAAAAAAAAGGTAGGAGCATAACCCATCAAAAGTGCAAAATATCTCAACTCACCCTTGCTGGCTGGTTTCCACCACCAAGTTCAGGAACGAACAAAGCGAAAATTGGATCAGTGGGAGACCAACAGAAGTCCACAACATTCTCCACCTTAATGGATTTCTTGTCAATGAGTGTAAAGGTCTCTGTTTCATAGACAGATATCACATTTTTACCAATCCTAGCAAAATACTTGTCTTCTCTTCCTCCGCCCCATCTGCAACAAACAACAAAGAGAAAACCAGCACAATTTAGTCTGAGACTCTTGAGTACTAGACGACAAAGAGAAAACCAGTACAATTTAGTATTGAATGATCACCTGAATACGGGCCAAGAGACTCCCGACACTCCAGAAACTCCACCAACTGCAAACTCATCAGCGCTACCCTTAAAGTCTCTCCTCACTTTACCAGTCCTCACGTCAAAGATATTCAAAACCACCCTCTGTTACCAAAAAAATGTCAGTATAGCACAACATATGTAAACAGACTACTTTAAAATCATTAGAGATCTCACATGAGTATCACGAGGGTTGCTTGGTTCATGACTGCTGTATGTCACCAGAAACCGCTCACCGGGAGAGAAATCAATCAGCTTCACCTGGATTTGTCACCAAAAGAGCACAAGTCACCGAGTCAATCCAACCATTCGTTAAATAAACTATAATAGTATCAGGCAAATTAGCAAATATAGTACCTGAGGATGAGCATAACGCATGAGACGGTCAAAGGTATTAGCACCTCCCCAAACAGCTGCACCTTGACGGTGAACTGTGGCCAAGTAAGTACCCAAAGGGGACCACTGCACGAAACTCTCAGTCCAAAACTGCAAAAAAGCGGAGAATCCATCAGTAGCTGACACAAAGAACATTTCATATTCTTCATCAATAATAAGCATGCATCAATACATAGACAAGATAGGGTTTGTACAAATACGGAGACACTATTTCCTCAACGACAATCAGTCCATTAACATCCTATTGAACTCCAACATGCTCAATCAGCAAGCAGCATAACTTATTCAAGTCTTACATGATCACAATGCTTTACAGCATGACTTGATTGACTTGATTGTCTTAGAATCTAATCATTCGCAATTCAAGTCTTACAGCATGACTTGATTGACCTCTGTGAACAATCAGAATCCCTACCATGAATCTCCACAGGAATAAAATTAACCTGAATCTGGAGTCAGGTTTAAGAATCATACCGTTGATAGGGATTCACAATAATCCCTAAGAAATATGACTCTTCATTGAATTATCTAGTTGGATATAGTAAATTTAAGTTAGAACAGCCTATGTGTTTGTTTCACATCCCTAGTATACTTTTTAAAGGCGAAGGCTTGGGATTTTCCATTATTCTCCCCTTTTCTTTGCCTCCTGCTGTAAAAACAGTTATCCTATTAAGAAGTCCATTACAAGTAACTTAAATATTCAAGACATGTTGGTTTCAATTTTTTGAGATAGGCTATTGCTGTGAAAAATGGTAAGTAAAATGTTAAACTGGCCGTCCATGAGCACTTGCAAACTGCATCATCCATTAGCATAAGCAAAAGAAAAACATATTAATGGTTGATAATGATACTGTGTCAGATGTTTCCACAATTAGTAAAGTGGGCTTCCTTAAATTGTTGTCTAATGAGGCCAATGCCATTGTGTGACATAAACTATATTATAACCTACTATACTAGATCAACAATGTTTAATTCATGCATGTTGGTTTAACACTATTGATTTTGAAAGCTACCATTGATCACAATGCTTTATGTGTGTATTCTTCTGTATTAAGTTGGATAAATATTGAATGTGACTATCCATCATTAATTGCTACAGTAGACAATTTTTCGTGGAATACGTCCACATTAATCATGATTTGGAAATATATATATATATATATGTATGTATATATATATATATATATATATATATTGCTGCAGGAAGGTGATTACATGCAACAACAAAGCTCACATAGACAATAAGGAAGAGAACATTGCATTTCATGACAGAAGACAAAATTCTAACAGGGCAAAGCAGATTTCACCACGCAAATAACATGCACGGCGCATGAACACTAAAGCAAGCAAAGCAGTAATTGTCTCGTCGACTGAACAGAGAGAAGTTCAAGCAAAGTAATGCAAAGTCCACAATGTTATTACATGCACAAGCAATTTTGTATTCTCTATAAATCACAGAAATAGATGAGTCACAAATACAAGACCTGCTACAGTTACCACAACATTAACATAGGCATGACAAGAATTGAGATTCAACTTACTGAACGCTTGTAAACGGGGTCGGGCTTCATATGCCTGGCGTCATTCCAAAGGACTTCTGTGTCGGAGCCCGAACGAATAACAAACTGATCTCGAGCTTTCTCATCAGTGAGCCACTTCTGCAGATTTTCCTGTAAGAAATATAGGAAGATGCTATGTCAGAGAAATGAATTTAGAGCCAGAAAAGCAGAATCAACAAACACAAAGGAAATTAGAACATGCAAAAAAGAAGTACAAAAAGAAGATGCATACCCCAGGGACATATGGCTTTGTTTCAGGAGGAGCCCATTCATCTGGAACCTTCAAAAACTTCTCTATGTCATCAAACATATTTACAGCGAATATGTGTGATTTATCCAGCTTATAGTTCTGAGTCTTCTCTTTTGCAAGCTCAGCTTCCTACATCGCATATCAAAGAGATTTAAATAAAAGAATGCACACACATACATGTGTACTTAAACAATACACAATTCCATGAAATGACGGTTTTCTCTGCACTTGGCAAAAGGAGCAAGCAGACTAAAGGACGAAGAACAAAGAAAAAAGAAAAAAGAACCAAACAAATTGATATCATGCAGGTAAGCTGTAGAAAACAGAACACCAACTGAGCTACACATTGTAATCCTTCCACAGTTTTTGTAACTTCTTGGGAATCGTTTCACCCATGGGACCAAATATAAAATAGCTACAAACTAAATGTGCTCACATAATAGGATTACTTCTGAAAATCTTTTGAACACTGAAATTGTGTTGCTTGTGATTCCCGGAACTCACTTTCCGAAACAAACAACTTACTCCGCTTAGAACAACAACCACCTTAATGAAATCTCCAGATAACTATAATCACACATTCCATTGTTCTTAACAATTTTCGAAAGTAAACTGATCTTCCAAAAAATTCAACCCACACACTGTGGGAACAAAATTAGCAGGGTAAAGAAGGGTCCTCATTTAGTTAGCATATCAATCTCCCCAAGTTCCTAAAATTTGTACTAAATCCTTCCCTCAAATACCTATTTGTTTTCTAACCTTGCCCCATTTCAAAATTGGACATCTACCCTCTATTTGTGAGAGGCAAAGTTATTTGTCTTTTTCTTCGGAGGTTAGATTTTCAATTCCGAATTCGGGTGAGGTTAGATGACCAATTGTCCCCACCAAGTTTGATTTCAGGGATCACACAGCATGTTCATATGAACTAACATCATTCATGGTATTAGTTAATTAAGCTTCAGACGATTCCTTGCAGAGAAATCCCTTCAACAGGTTTCACTAATATGCCATTCACAGTTTCAGAATACTATAACAATTGAAAGAACTCATAAGCAGCTTCTGAGCACTTAGAATTGAATATACCTGAGGCGTATTATACTCAATGAAGCAGAAACCGAGAGTCTTCTTCGTGTCAGGATCAACAGGCATCCAAAGCCCATTCTCTTTAATCGTTCCAGGCTGACTATAAATCTTCCGAAGAACAGTTTCGAGCTTCTCAAACTTCTCCTTTGGCACTACCGGTAGGTTATCCACCACAACTACGTTATCTAAACCTTCGTTGAACTCCAGAGAGTCTTCTTCTCTAAGATCATCATCATCACTACAACAAAGCCCCAAAAATAGACCAAAATCAACATAATTTCATCGGAAAACAGCAAATCGAGAGGCGATTTTGGAGATTCAGATCTCTGTACTGACCTTTTGATGCCGAAGTCTTCGCCGGGAGGGAGGCGTATGCTGTCGAGGTCGATTTCGTCGGTGTTGATCGCGAGACGAGAGGATATCTCGTTGATTTCCTCCATCGCTGCCACGACCGCCATGGTTTGTGGTGATTATGCGACGGCGAGAGGCTGTTTATATGGAGAAATCGCCGGAAAAAGCTTTGCCGCAGAGAGGGATGAGAACTAGGGTTTGGGGATTGGATAGTGTGCGAGAGAGAGTGAAAAAGACACAGTTTTGTTTGTGATGGGTTTATTCGGTTCGGCCCATCTTATCTCCTTAAAACGAAATAGGCCCGTAGGACAAGCTACTGGGCTGCGGGTTAGCCCAACCAATTAACCAAGAGCTATAGAGCACCTCTTTATATTTTGGCTAAATTACCGGTTCTCTCTCTCGAATTTGCTCTGCAAATCCGTGGAGATGAGATTTTCCCATCTCTAATGGTGGTCTTTTAGAGTCCTGGTACTCTGTTTTTCCTCTTTTTCCCTGTCCTATTTCTTTCTTTTCTCTCTTGTTTCTACTCTCTGAAGCACCCCTAACCTGTCAAACGGCGTGTTGCGGGTTTTCTTCCTCTGGTGGAGATGTCAAACCCAGATATTGAAGAAGACACTGAGCTTTGTCTAGAACTTGAAGACGATGGAACTACAGTGGACAAGCTCAAGGGAATAACGATGGTGGCAAAACTCTTTTCAGGAAAACTGTACAAGCCGAACCTGATTCACAATATTGTGTTGGGATTGTGGAATTTAAAACCGGAGGAATTCAAGGTAAGCTCCTATGGAGTCAACACTTTTGTATTCTACTTTAAATACATAACAGATTGCAGTCGGATTCTCAATCAATCACCATGGACGATTCACAACCAGCTTTTGGTTTGTAAAGAATGGAAAATAGGGAAGAGAATCGAGGATCTAGCTTTTCAATCTTGCCCTTTCTGGGTACAGATTCATGGACTTCCTTTGGGAAAAATGTCAATCGATAATGCGAAGAAAGCTGGTCGATTGATTGGTGAGGTTCTGAAAGTAGAAAAGGAGTAGGCGGAGGATCTGGTCTTTCGACCATATATGCGAATTAGAGTGGTTGTTAATTTGGAAAAGCCATTAATTAGAGGTTTCAACCTAAATGATAAGGAGACGGATCCGATATGGATACATTTTAGCTACGAGAAACTCAGAGATTTCTGCTATAACTGTGGCAGAATCGGCCATGATCGTAGACACTATCGATTTGAGAAGACAGTGAAGAATAGCAGAATGGATTACGGCCCAGATCTACGTGCTACATCAAAGGAAGAACATAGAGAAAGGAAGAAGATGGAGGACGATTTGTCGGCTAAAACGCCCGGCGAGAGAGCTACTTTCCGGCAGGAGGTGGCGCGTTGGGTCAGACAAGGTTGGAATCGGGTGGAGCGCGTGGATAATACAAATCATGAGGTGGTCTGTACGGAGGTGGTGCCTGAGGAGAATCTGCCAAGAGGACAGCAAGATTTTGTGCAGGACAGCCAGCTGGGTATCTCGCAGGACAAAATCATTGGACAGGTGGCACAACTAGAATTGCTAAACCAGAACGAAGGAGCAGAGAAGCTTCCATTACCCCATGTAAATAGCGACCCGATCACAAAATCCCGAATAGGGGTGGAGATGGTGGAGCCAGCTGTCTATTGGGTTGAAGATAAGGACGAAGTGTCGGAGGAGGAATTTGTTCCAGAAACACAGCTGGAGCCAACGGTGGGTTTGGAAAATTTGCAAGCCAATAAAGGTCAGAATAGTAATTCCCAAGTTCATATTTCCCCTATCTGTATGGGCCAGCAGCAGGATACGGCCCAAGTTCCACAAAGGCCGACAAAAGCCCAACCGTATAGGAAAAGGTGGATCAGGAGGAAGGAAACCCAAATCCATAATCAAGAAGTACTGGACCCGGGTCACCCAGTTCCAACGGGTAACCCGATAACAGACATAAAATTATCAAAAGTTTTCACCAACCTGGTTTCTCTCAAACGAAAAGCTACAGAAGAAGAGGGTTTTTCGAAGCGGTTTTGCGGTGAGGATCATCATCTGAAATCTTTCAAGGGGGTGGAACAATCAAAGTTAAGCGAGGATGAACATAAGTATGCAACCATGGTTTGTGGAGCGCAACAGACTCAGTTAATTCGGTGCACAAGTAGCAAGTCGGTTCAGATAACAGTCATGGAGGAGAATGAACAACAGGTTAGAATTAAATCTTTCTCCAACAGCGATGATGATTGTATTTACGCAAAATATATGGATGAATTTGAAAGTTTGATGAACCAATCAAACAACCCTGCACAAAACAAGGTGGTGGTGGCTGACCTTCAACAGCCACACGCCAAATGTTAGTCTTGGCTTGGAACTGTCAGGGGATAGGTCGACCTCTGACAGTCCAGCGATTGCGAGGGTTGTGTGATACCCATCGGCCTAGTGTGGTGTTCCTAAGTGAAACAAAAAATCAAAAAAGAAAGGTGGAGTCAATAAGAAGGAGACTGAGATTTCCCAATTCAGTGCTAGTAAATCCAATAGGTCTATCTGGTGGACTAGCTTTATGGTGGGTTGATAATGTGGTGTTGGATATACTATTCAGTTCCACAAATATGATTGCTACAGTCATCACAAATGGAGATGGAAGCTCTGAAAACTGGATTTTTATTTACGGGTGCCCTAAGCAAGCTGATAGGTGGAAGCTGTGGCAAGACTTGAATCAAGTGGTGAATCAGTGGAGGATGCCCTGGGTCTTGTGTGGAGATTTTAATGAGCTATTATGAGAAGAAGATAAGCAAGGTGGTTCCCAACCAAATCTTTGGAGAATAGCTAGATTTGCTAATTTGATTTCTGATTGGGGGTTATTAGAAATAGAATCAAAAGGTTTGAAGTACTCCTGGTCAAATAACAGAGAATCTGGAAATGTTAGAGAGAAGATTGACAGAGTATTTGCTAGTGCAGAATGGAGATTTCTTCACCCAAGAGCTAAAGTAACATCTGAGCTCATAATAGGGTCTGATCATTGTCCCTTAGTCATTGATTCAGCCCCAAGTAATGGTAAAGTCCCCTATAAATTCAGAATTGAGGATAGGTGGCTCACTCACCCCCATTTTGAGACACTCATTTTTCATGGATGGAAAGCAACTACTTCTGGAACTGCTCAGTTTAGACTTCAACACAAACTAAATGAGTGCAGGGAATGGCTTAAGTTCTGGAGTCTGAAGGAGTTTGGCAATTCTCAAAAGAAGTTGACTCATCTCAGGGCTGCTTTGCTGCATATTCAAAATAGAGATTCAACTCCAGAATTAGAAAAGGAGCAGGTGGTGCTAAAGAGTAAGATCAAAGAAGAGGAAGCTAAAGAAGAGAGTTTCTGGCTTCAGAAGTCCAGGCTCCAATATTTTAAACTTGGAGACCACAACACTAAGTTTTTCCACCTATCCACAATCCAGAGAAGGGGTTGGAATGCCATTACAAAAATCAAAAAACCAGAGGGGGTGCTGGGTGGAGCAAGAAGAGGAAATTAAAGGGGTGTTTTTGAAGTACTTCACTGATCTTTTCTCAGAAGAAGAGAGACAAGATCCAGCCACTGCTCTTCATATTTTAAATCCTGTCATCACAAGCTCCATGAATGAGAGGTTAATAGCAACCCCTTCCTTAGATGAAATTAAAATGGCTGCTTTTCAACTAGGTGCTACAAAAGCCCCTGGCATTGATGGCTTTAATGGCCAATTTTTCCAGAAGAATTGGGAAGTGGTGGGTGATGATCTATGCAATGCAGTCCAAAATTTTGTGACAAGTGGCTATCTCCTCAAGAGCTGGAACAAAACTATCATAGCTTTGATCCCAAAGAACTCTTGTCCACAATCCCCAGCAGATTTTAGACCTATAAGCCTGTGCAATTTCAGTTATAAAGTGGCCTCAAAAGTACTAGCAAACAGATTGAAAGTTGTGCTTCATGAGATCTCTAGTGAGTACCAAGGAGCTTTCATCCCAGAGAGATTGATCCAAGACAATGTTATTATGGCTCAAGAGATGTTCCATTTTATTAATAGGAAGCACACTGGGAAGGAAAGCTTTATGGCCATCAAGCTAGACCTTGCAAAAGCATATGATAGAGTTTGTTGGGGTTTCTTAAGTGGTGTGATGAAACAGTTGGGATTTTGTGAGAAATGGATAGCTCTTATTCTACAATGCATATCCACAGTGTCCTTCACCATTTCAATTAATGGCAAACACACAAAGTTTTTCACTCCAGAGAGGGGATTAAGACAGGGGGATCCATTATCCCCCTATCTGTTTGTTCTTGTGGCAGATGTTTTCTCAAAACTGCTAAGTGTGACACATTCTGATGGACACATGAAAGGCATCAAGGTCAGTAGGAAAGCTTTGCCTATCTGACATTTATTGTTTGCTGATGATGCCTTGGTGTTTCTTAGAGCCAATAAAGATGAAGTTGGGGATTTTGTTAAACTCCTAAACCTTTATGAAGCCACCTCAGGGATGAAGATCAATATGCACAAGACCTCAGTACTCTTTTCCCCAAATACCCCCCCCCCAAGTTTTAAAGAAGATCTTTTTAGCAGGTATGGATTTATTGAGATGGCTGCTAATGCCAGATATCTAGGTATACCAGCTTTGTGGGGGAAGACTAAGAATGAAGCTACAAATCTGCTATTGAATAAAATCAAATGCAAAATGAATGGGTGGAAGTGCCTCCTTTTATCTCCAGGGGGAAGGAAGTGCTTATCAAATCTATTGTGCAAGCTCTACCCAGTTACTTGATGCAATGTGTATTGTTGCCTAAAAGCTTTTGTGATAAAGTAGATCAACTAATTAGAAATTTTTGGTGGTCTGGAAATGTGGAGAAATCCTCTATAGCATGGGTTGCTTGGAATAGGATCACTCTCCCAAAAATGCAAGGAGGAATTGGCTTCAAAAATTTTAGAGATTTCAACTTAGCCCTTCTAGCTAAAGTTGGATGGAGACTTATAAAGCAGCCCAACTCCCTTATTGCAAGATTTCTGAAGAGTGTACATTACCCTGAGTCTGAGTTTTTGGATGCAAAGAAAGGACAGAATGGCTGCTGGACTTGGACTAGCATTTTGGCTGGAAGAAAAGTGTTAAAAGATCAAGGAAGATGGGTAGTTAGCTCTGGTCATAAGGTCATGATCCAAGACAATTGGAAGGTTGGCTCTGTTGAAGGAGAGATCATAGCATTGTCAATTCCCCCACACATGAAAGACAAAAAGGTAGCCTCCTTAATCAATCATCATAATATGTCTTGGAAGGTTGGGTTGATCAGAAACACCTTCCCTCTTCACACAGCCAATCCCATTCTTAAAACTCCTCTACCACATTTCTCAAGAGAAGATCAATTTTATTGGCCTTGGAACTCAAATGGATCCTACTCAGTGAGATCTGGTTATGCTATCTTATGCAAAGCCAGAAACTCACAAATGAGAAGAATAGAAGGGAACTCAAGTGAGCTCATCTCTACACACTGGAAATTGTGTTGGCAACTGGACATCCCACCAAGAGTCAAGCACTTTCTATGTAAATGTTGTAACAACGCCCTAGCAACAAAAGAGAGGCTCTTCCAAAAACATTGTGCAGACTCAAATATTTGTCCTATTTGCAGAAAGGAGGTGGAGACTATAACACATTTGCTGTTTCAATGTGGATGGACAAAGGCCTTTTGGTTTGGCTATATTGGCATCAGAAACTCCAGTTGGGACCAAGTCAATGTCTTTAGAGAATGGTGGAGTCAGATCTTTGAGAATTTGGAGGACAAAATCATAACTATTTCCCAAATTCAGGAGCTTGTTTGGGGCTGCTGGTATATTTGGAAGGGGAGAAATGAGTATGTTTTTCAATCTGAGAAAATCAACCCAAAGAACTGCATCAGCCTATGTGTCAACAATCAAAAAGCCTACTGGCAGACCCCTATTTCTCCCCAGAAAAAGGCTAATGCACACAGTGCTACAATGAAGATTGTGAAGGGCTCTTTCTGGTCAAGACCCCCTAATGGGAGTTTTAAAGCCAATTGTGATACTAGTTGGTGTGATAAAAGTAAAATAGCAATTATCGGGTGGATTATCAGAGATGATCAAGGTGCTGTTATGGAAGGTAAGTGGTTTAAAACCTCTACTCCCAATGCCATTACTGCTGAAGCCATGGCTGTGAGAGCTGCCTGTGTTGGCTCCCTAAATTTCCCTCATACAGTTAGAATTGAAACTGATTGTCTTCTGGTGGCAAATATGATTGAGGGAAAGATTTCAACCCCTTGGGAGCTAGCTGATATAATTGAAGATGTCAAGAACTACAAGTTATTAGGTAGTTTTGATGTTAGGTGGATTGAGAGGAGCTGTAATGTAGTTGCTGATTGGATTGTTAAAAATGCTCTGAAAAATGGCTTACCTTGGAACTGGGTGGTATGTCACCCAGCTGATCTCCAAAGGTTGCTAGATTTAGATTGTAAGAGGTCCTCTGTTTAGTCTTTTATGGAAATTTTGACAGTTCAAAAAAAAAAAAAAAATGGCTAAATTGTATCGTTGGTACCCACAACTTAGTTTTCGTGTGGATTTGATACCCATACTTTCAATTGCAGCATGCGTGGTAGTCATACTTCCAATTTTAATTATTATTTTGAAATGCAATCAACATTTTCATTCATCGTAAAAATTCACAATTACAATGGATGAAACATGTTTGAAGTACAATTTGATATTACACTGTTCATAATCTTGTTTACACAATCTGTAAATTTCTTAGAAGAAAAAATCGGAAAATATCGCCTCAAACGACTTCTGAACATTTGTATGCTTCAAGATCACCACCAATTGACTAACGTGGATTTTTTCCTCCATCAATGGGAGCAACGAGAGATGTGAAGAAAATAACCCGTCTTTCACGATAGAAAAATTCAGCCTCCACAAGAAATTCACATCGAAACTGCAGGACCATGTGATACATAACGTTAGGGATGGCAACGGATCGGATTTGGATCGGATCTGTCAATAATCCGATCCGATCCGAAAATAATACCTCATGATCCGAATCCGATCCGAATCCGTTCGGGTCAGGATCGGATTCGGATCGGATCATATAACGGATCACCCAAAAAGTCCGAATCCGATCCATAAGGAAAACGGATCACGGATCACAAGAACGGATCACGAATCTGATCGGGTCGAATGATATATTATTATATAATTATATATATAATATATGATTATATTATATAATTATAATTGTATTATATAATTATACATATATTATATGTAGTTCGGATCGGATCGGGTCGGATTATCGGATATTTTATGTATATATCAGATCGGGTCGGGTCGGATCGGATCATCGGATATTTACAAATATGATCCGAATCCGATCCGAAATCCGAACGGATCGCATACTTGTGATCCAAATCCGATCCAAAGGCAAATGGATCGGATTCGGACCGCTCCATTAGGGTCGGATCACCCCGGATCTCGGATCGGAGCGGACCGCATTGCCATCCCTACATAACGTCACACTTATTTGGTAGATTATCACCTTATTGTAGACAATAACCGCACTAAGGCGGTAGTTGGCCGCCCTTTGGCGTAAGAGAACCGCTCCTAAGCGGTAGTTGGTCGTCCCTTGGCGGAAGAGAACCGCTCCCAAGCGGTAGTTGGCCGCTCTAATGCGGTAGCTGGCCGTCATTTGACGGAAGAAAACCGCTCTTAAGCGGTAGAAACTGAAAATATATTAAGAAAGCAACAAAACCCGACTACAAGAAGATCAGGGGACTCGACGGCGGCGAGCCCCTATGATTGACGAAACAAAATGGACAGCAAGTTTTGTTCACACAGAGAGAGTTTGGAGAGGAAGAAAAGTGTTCTCAATCTTGTTTCAATTTTAACTATTACTTGTCAGAGTAATAGTTAAAATTCTAATTATTTTTACTCACAAGTCTAAGTTTTATAAAACTTTTTTTTAAGGAACCTACCTTGTAAGTAGGGCGGCATAAACCCCGCATATATTAATAATAGTGGGCTTCCAACCCATAAAAACAAGTGGGGGGACATAAACCTTACCCACATAATCCACATACATAAAAGCCCAAAATCCAAATAAAAACAGCCCAATACAGAAACTAAAAATAAGTAAGTAGATTTTAAAGACAAAGACAAACCGGAGTTAAGAACACTAATCGACGTGTACAACTTTTGAGCCGTGAATCTCCACATCATTTTGCACCCCATTAAATCTTCTTCTAGATAAGTTCGAAGAAATACTGGTGGATGAACCGAGTATATCTTAGCTTCTTCATCTTCCAGTCCCTTCGTAGCTATCACATGTGCCGGTTGATTACCAGCTCGCCTTATGTAAACAAGCTTACCCTTGAATCGATTGATGATGAGATACCGAAGCTTTGCCAAAATTAATTCCCATTCATTATGCCAGCTCTGAGCTCCATTAACCCATCTGCAAACGTTCTTCAAATGGATCTCAAAAATAGCGGCTTCATAGTTGAATCCAGCATCCCTCATTAACCTAGATGTTTCCAATAGAGCAACCGGCTCGCCCATATCTGAATCATAAGCCAACGAGATCGGAATAGAGATCGCCATGATGAAATCTCCATTATGATTTCTTATCACAGCCCCTGCACATGCACGATGACGATGATTAGACATAGCGAAGTCCACATTTATCTTAGGCGTTCCTGAAGACGGAGTCTTCCAAAGAGCAGGTAATCTTTCTTTGATTCCTTCTCTTCAATACAATTCCAATCTGTCACAGTGATATCAATCCAATTTAGTTATTGAATACGAGTCTGTTCTCTGTTCTAAAAAAATTTTATGTTTCTAGTCCTCCAAATAATCCAGAGTCATGCAATGAAGATAATCTGGCTTTTTTCTTCGTTCTGATTGAGGATGGTGTTAATCCAATTTCTCTCTCCTGTAAGCTTGCCACATAAGTCTATCATACTCTTAAATTTCTTCCAAATAAACTCGAAGTAATTGCACTGTCTGAACAACTGGAACTGTGTTTCTGCAGGAAAATTGCTAAGAGGAAAAAAATATCTTCAAGTTGAATACAACGCTTGAGAAGATTACCTTTCACAGACAGAGTATTGGAGCAGAATCTCCAGACGAAGAACTTGATTTTTTTAGGGTAATTTCCATATACATTTCCAATCTGATTCTGCAATTCCTGAACTTGTGTCTCCTACAGTCCTTACTTCATTACTATCTCTTCCTCTGGAAATTTCTTTTATACCCAGTTTTAACAAAGTAGCCCCCATTTCTTGTGGCCCCAACATAAACCATCATGTAAAGAACTTCTGCAGATAAGAGTTCTTATAATGTCCTCAGTGTCATATGGGGTGAAATATTGAACAATTAAATCATAATTCCACTGTCTATTATGATTCAACAGGGAGCTGACAGTATAATTGATAGGAAAAGTAGGAGACATGTAAGCTTGTCTTCCTCCCTTATCCAAAATCCAGTTATGCTTGTAGATAAGAATTTGTTCTCCATTCCAAGCAATAAATCTGCAACCATCTTTTAGAGTTTCTTGAGCTTTCACAAAGCTCCACCATATATAAGATGGAAAAAAATCAAGCACTGCATCTAAAATGATATTTTCTCTAAGATATTTTTCTTTAAGCACCTTTTTTTGAGGTAACTTGCTTTAAGCACTTTGGAAACAAGTAAATTAGGATTCTTGTAAACTCTCCAGACTTGTTTAACAAGAATAGAGAGATTCAAAGCTTCCATATCTCTCATACCTAATCCACCATCCTGCTTTAAATAACACAATTTAGACCAGGAGGACCAATGTTGACTCCTCTTTTCCATATTATTTCCCCACCAGAATCTGGACATAAGTCCTTCAATATCTTTAATTACAGAAGTAGGGAGCATAAAGCAAACAAGTAATAAGTAGGTAAATCTTGGATAATAGCATTCAAAAGAACTTCTTTACCTGCAGGATTTAGAGTCTTATCTTTCCAAGTAGATAGCTTCTTCCAAATTATTTATTTAAGCAAACTGAAAATTCTTTCTCTACCAATGGCAGTAGGTAGACCAAGATACTTTACATGACAAGAAGTTGTAGGTACTTCAAAAATTTGCTGAAGAGAAACTTTGGTAATATATGTAACAGAGGGTGAAAAAAACAAAGCATATTTGTCATAATTAACTATCTGTCCAGAAGCATTGCAAAATATATCAATAATACCTCTAACGGTAGTTGCTTCCTCAAGAGTAGCTCCAAAGAATAATCAATAGTCATCAAAGAACATTTTTGTAATAACTGGACCATTCCTAACTGACTTGTACCCCTGAAGTCTTCCTTCGGTAACTGCTTTGTTGATCAAAGATGTAAAACCCTCTGAACACCATCAAAACAAATAAGGTGATAAAGGGTCACCTTGGCGTAAACCTCTAGCAGGTTTGAAAATGTTAGTCTTGCCACCATTGAGTAGAATGAATAAGAAATTGTAGTTACAAAATTCATAATCAACTGAATAAATTAGAAGGAAAACCTAATTTATTCATGCAACCTTGAAGATCATTCCACACAATTCTGTCATAAGCTTTCGACATGTCAAGCTTCAGAGAAAAACATCCATTGCCTCTTCTTTGCTTTTTCATACAATGAATTTTTTCGAAAGCAACAATCACATCACCAGTAATTTATCTGTGAGGAGCAAATGCACTCTAAGAGTCATCAATAATACCAGGCAAACTATGCTTTATCCTATTAGCAAGGATCTTGGATACCAATTTGTAAATGACATTACACAAAGTAATTGGTCTGAAATCAACTGTTTCTCTAGGCAAAGTAACAGGTTGTCTGAGTTGGTGTTTGCTCCAACAGACAGCGAGAAGCGCCCTGCAGAAATCAACGATGACACCATCTTGGAGAAGATGCTGGAGAATGAGAAGCTCAAAGGTATGCTTGCAAAGATCATACACGAGTCTAAAGAACAGAATATGAGAAAATGTTTTGGCATACTTTCCTACTATCCTAGTCAGTTGTAGACCATTTGAATCTATTGTTTCTCATGGGAATTCTTGAATTTCCCAAGTTCTCTTACATGGCAAACAAATTCTGAAGTTTTATGGTTATCAAACTATTCCTCCGTACTTATATCCAGGAGCATTCTGTATGCATAAGAATATGTTTATCTTGTTTTATGAGAAGCTGGTACCCATATGGTCTACTACATGGTAACTTTTGGAAGTTACCACAATCTTGTTTCACTGCAGGCGTTGCAAGAAGGTATTGTTCACGGTGTTGGAGTGTAGATAGTTCAGTAAAACAGTATGATTTGTCGGTGTTTGTGCCTCCGTTATTGGCTGGCATCCCAGTTGTTTGGTTTTCGAGAAAAAATGTGGATTTTGGTTCTTCTGTGAACTGTTTTGAAAATGGTTGTGTATAAAGCTGTTTATAGATGATTTTGTACGAGGACTTAGTTTTATATAAGTACACCTGCTTGGGTTTGTATTCTGTCTGAAGTTTCTATTGGAATCAACAAAATGATGAAGATTTGAAAAAACAAATATTTGGTGAATATAGACCTATGTTATGAGGGATGCAGACTGGTAAATCAAAGTGTTATCGTTTTGTGAAATATGGTGGTACTGATGATGCTATCAAAGCTGTTGACGATCTCAATGGTAAGAAAATTGATGAGAAAGACTGGTATGTAGGGAAAACCACGAAGAAGTATGGGAGAGAAGTTGAATCATGAAGCAAGTTTGAGCAGACTGCTAGTGAAGTAGTTGGATTATGAAGAAAGTCTGGAATGTACAATTGCTTGCTGAAAGGTATGAAGTTGCGTGTCTGAGTTTGTTTAATTTCCGCATATGAACTCATATAGTGAATCTGCGTATACTTCTGAGCAGATCCCCTTTTTTTCGCAATGCTCGAGTGCAGATCGCAGAGTAGTAGCTTAAACATTATGGATATCAGTGTTTGTGTCTCGGTTTTCTACTTGCATACTTGTTTGGTTTTCAGGTAAAAATGTATGCTGATGGTCTTTTGGTTAGTCCGTAAACTGTATGAATAGTTTTAGGACTATTTAGTTCGGGTTCTGGAGAATGATTCTGCATTTGGAAACCTATTTGAGAGATTATGTACCAGGACTTAGTTTGATTTAAGTGTACCTGTTTGGTTCTGTATTCTATGTGAAAGTTCTTTTTGAAATCAACAACTTCTGAAGATTCAAATTTAAGTGTTGAACCCGTTGAACTTAATGGTAGTGAAATCACAGAAGAGTCTAAGAGAAGCTGAATTACAAAGCAAGTTCTAGCTGACTGATCAATTCCTACTCGCTTTCAGTTAGAGCATGAGCATTAGAGAATGTTGCTAGAGGGGTAACTGGGGTATGCTTCTGGAGATGGACCAAACAGAGGTTTTGCATTTTGCTCGAATTACCTCCAGATGCAAAGGTTGCTGATGTTCTGAGGAATTTATTGTTATGTGGATGGAACCGGGAAAACATTCTACTACCACAGTGAAGTTGGTTCCATTTTAGGTTCCATTTCACATTTCTGAATTGGTTTTTTCGAGTCTTCGTGGCCACTTTTCCATTTTATAAGCATTTTTATGCACTCAAAATGGATAGATTTATCACTTTCTTTGTTTAAATTTGAATCATAATTCCACATATTGTGGTATCGGTACAGTTAGGGTCGCAGGTTCAAACCGACTAAACTGTAAACTGGACCGAACTGTGCTAATTTGTTCGGTTCGGCTCAGCTCAAAAGTTATATGGCTCGTTACGTTTTTTTATTCCTAAAAGGGTTAAATAGTTATGTTATAGTTTTTCAAGACATGTTAAACTGAACGCATTCATTATTCAGATTTATGCATAATATTTTCTGATTTTTGAGTAAAAATATGTACATTTTTTAGGGTGAATATGAAACTCCAGTAAATTTGCCGATGACTTTTTTTTGGGTTCTTATGTTAACTTTTTGAATAGTTTTGAGACTCTTTTTGAACTCAGTTAATGCTGGAGAAGGGGTCTTCTGTGAATGTGAACTAGGACCTGTTTTGATCATCTCTACTCTACCTGTAGTACAAATTTTTGAGGCTTTGTCTGGTCACTTTTCCAATTTTGCCAGCAAATATCTATACACGGAGAATGGATGATAGTTTTATCACTTCCCTATGTTTAAATGGGAATCATGTACCGGTTACGTGATGGTACCGAAGCGCTCTGAAACGGTTAGTCGGTTACAACCGATATCTATGGTATGAACCAAGTTCACACAAGAATCAACTGACACAGACCGGTTCTGTAGTTTTTATACTCGTTTGCAGTCAGTTTTCTACCGTTATAAAGGGATCAATTTTACAGGATTACAACCATGAATCTAGTTCATATAACAGCCTTGGAGCTGGCGGTGCTCGGGTGCGGGTTTAGGCCAACATGGTCGGGCTTGATACTCTTTCAGGTAAGCCCAACCCCTAGCGCAATCCATATATGGGACCAACTATCAAACCCAAGTCCTAAACATTATGAAATCTCTCAGCCCAAGCCCAAGCCCAAGCCCAACCCATTGGTCCACTCTTTTGTACAAATATTAGTTGCAAAACGAAAAATTGCTTATGAATTTTTTTAATAACTAAATGTAACATCTACACTCCAGCTAAGGGAGATTGGGAGGTGATCATAGTTTTTTGGAAGAGCTTGATTATTGCAGATTTATTATCGTGCCAGAGGAGTATGAGAAGCAATTTTCTTTTCTTTTTTTAAATCCACAGCCCATCAAGATTAGTCTGAAGACCAACCCAAATTAGGCCCACCATGATAGCTACTAAGGCCCGATATTTTATTCTCAATGCCATCATTATAAAATGCCCAAACATTCGCTCCACACAAGGCCCACCCACCCAGAACTTAACAGTAGAATTCTGGTCCCAGGCATTAGGGTAATTTACACTTATCATCCTCGAGTTTTGATAAATATATGAAATATACCCAAATTGTTTGCCAATCGGCAAGCAACACTGCTATTTTGTGTCAAAATATTTACACAAAGCACCCTTCCGTTAACAACAGTAAAGTGATTGTGAGTTGGTAGTGGGGCAGACCTTTGGGCGTTCATTTCATGCCCATTTTGCCATCTCATGTAATGTCTTTTTTAGCCTTTAAAAACTTATATATTACAACTTGCATGCCCATAAAATCCACGGTTTATTCAACAAACTCACTCCATTTTTTCTCCCGTTAGCCTTCATCATGTACCACCATCATTCTCTCTTTCATTGCACACATTAATATATTATTTTACTATTGCTCATTTATATTACTATTTGATTACTAGTGCTCTTGTGTCCGAGAGCATTACTCTGGAAATAGAGTCAAATCGTTTCAAACATCTTTGCACTGGGATTTCGTAAAATTCTTATTGTGATCACATACCCTAGTTGGATGTGAAATCTTAAGTATAAAGAAATGTTGCATTTTATCCAAAAATTTCATAATAATGGCTCGAAAAGTTTATCACCTCTATTGCAAACCACTAAACTAATCACCAATAAATATTATTGATTTAGATACAAGATTCAGCCTTTTTATGCAAACCCTAAACTTTATTCCAAAAACCAAACGCATTATTCATTTGGGTTGGTAAGAGTTGCTGATTCCTTGATAGTGTTCGTGGAGATGGAGGAGGTGGCAAAAGGGCGGCTTCATGACTTGAAGATTGGTGTGGGAAATAGAGGAAAAGAGATATATAAATTGGTTTTACTCGACGCATGAGAGACAGAGAATGGATGATTAATGGATTTGGGAGAAATTATCATGTACTTATTTGAGGGTAAACATGTCTTTGCGAGCAAAATTCTAGTGTAAGCATCAAAAGTGGTCGGGTAAGAATCACCTCTTCAAAAATACTGTATAAAGTACCAAGGGCAAGAAGGTATTTTCATAGAGGCTGTTACCTTCCATCTAAAATAAGGGTATTTCATGTCAATTGAAAAACAGTAAGGGTCTTCACTGCCTATATGTTGAAATCCAAAGGTAATTTCTGTAAATCACCACGGAATAATTGCTGACGCGTGCCACTTTCTTCACCTCATCCGACCGGACTTTCGTAGTCAGATTCTCAAGTTGAGATATGTTTTCATCCCTTGATCAAGAAGCTTGCCAATAGATCTGGCACCTTGTAGCTTCTTCTGTCGTTAACATCGGCCAGTTTTTGAGGCTTGCAGCGAGAGTAGAAACACCGGTCCTCTACTGACAATTGAAGTGATTATATCAACAACAAAAAATCTCATAAAACTACTGCATAGCTTGCTAAAGTTTTACATTCATAAAATAGTTACTCATTTGTGATAAAAGATGGATAGTACTGTATACATACCATTTAAAATAGATGTAATTAAAAAAATTGACACTTTCATGCTCCTAGAAAAAAATACTATGGTTATTAACAAAACTGTAATTATAATACTGTCAGAGCAAGGGGCCCTATGCAGGTTGCCCACTTGCTTTATGGTAAGACCGGTCTGGTTGGAAACATAGCCCCATTGAAAATTGATGTTGCCAACTCTATTACAACGATAGCAGTATCAATAAATTGCTCATGTTTGAAGCCTATCCGAGAATCTCATGCTTGATTTTTGGTTTAGTGAGAATCCCCTGAGCTGAGGTTGTTCAGTTTTGAGAAGGACCCGGATGCACAAAAATGGCAGATGAAACATCTTTGTGTATCCATCAAAAGCACTTCTCCAATCTCTCCCACAATAACTTCTTCATCGAGCTTGGTCATTTTCTCCAGAGTTGGACCCAAAAGGGCGGTGGGAGAAATCAATTGCATTTAAAAACGATTTGTGAATCCACCGTTTCATAGTAACCAACACGTTATTGTTTATGATCTGCGACCTATGAAGATCTTGCCTATCCTCAAAATAATACAAACTTGTTATCATCAAAGCTTTCAACTTCCACACCTCTTTTAATGGGAGATTTTATTAATTCGCGGGGCCGTGTATCGTTTCCGTCCATCACAAGGCTACTACTACAAATTTTCCACCGTCATAGAGATGAACAAACACGTATCGTAGCAAATTCCTCTGTTTGTCGTGCATGTATAATCCATATAATGCCCCAACCTTTCAATTCCCTGGGGAGTTACTAGCACGGCAATAATGCTCATATTAGACAAGGAGAAAATGCCGCTTAATAATATTGACCATTTTATTTATTTCCTTGTTTAAGTTAAACAAAGAGGAGAAAACAAGTCCCACCCAGTTTACCATTCTAATCAATTAATTCCCTATAAAAAATATATGCAGAGGTCTCATTTTCCACTATGTGGCCCTCAAAAGATAGGGTCACACATGACAATTGACAAGAAGAAAGCACTCTCTTCAATTGATACTATTTCTCAATAACTCGAAAACAAATCTCTTCCCCAGTGAAAGGAACTTGTCATAAACAGACATAGATACTACTAGCTAATAGTGTACAAAGAACTGCATCAAATCGATTTGGGTTCATCTGAAAATAAATAATACTACTTCTCTATATCTTCTTTTATATGACAAAAAAGAATGGGAAAAACCCGAACACTTGAGAAAGAATCCTCTGAAAATAAATACTACTTCTCTACCTCTTCTTCAGATACATAAACAACTTACGAAACAAAAAAGGGGACTATAAATGGTGAAGAAGTTCCCTCCCCTTCCCCCTTTTCCGGAAGGGATGAAAATCAATTGGATGGACGTGAGAAAATGTTTCCATTTACGTCGAATGGTGATTAAAGATTTAAAGGAAACCACAGAAATAATATCCGACTTTCCAGGAAAATGGAAAAGCATTCAACCACCCGGGAATGTATTTTGTTTTATCTGAAGCACTCAAGGAAACTTATGCCCCATCTTTTGTAAAACTTAATTATTTCCGAAGACAAGATTAAGTGATTTTTGCCTAACTTTCTAAATCCAAGTAAAGCCTGCACACTGTGCTTTAGTTTCCAAATAATTGAATCTCATAATGCATTGGTTAAATGAAGTTTTGCCTTTTTAGAAAAGATGTTCAAGAAAGCTCTTATCACAGGACAACTTTTAATAGCAACTTGAAAAGACGTGAAACCATAAAAGAACCGCAATACCTCCACTTGTAGTAAAAAATCATTTGCAACAACCATAGCATCGTGTACTAGGATCATTTTAAAACAATCTTCATTAACAGTAAGGTATTTATTACTATGAGGGAGAGATAAAAAAAGAAAAGCATGCAGGGGTGAAGTGATAGAATCACACATGTTGTAGGCAGAACTTGCAGGTCCAAGAATTCCTAAACTTACAGTACAGTAGTACTTTAAGGTTAGACAGTTTTGTCTTTTGAGTAGATTCTAAAGATGTAACATCTGTATATGAACCCAACTGCAAGAAAGAGACACAGGCCCAGTACACACATTATATGAAGATCCTTGGAGATTATGTTTTAATTAAGAAGACGATGATGATTATGAAGTTGAAGATGAGGTTCATCAAGTGACACTTATAAAGAAACCAAGCAAAGGACAATATATATAACTATCCAACTCCATATTGCATATATTCGTTTACGGGGGATCATGAATAAATAAGACGTACTATCATGATATGGACTTGTACGAAACAGGCAATAATCACTGAAAACCGAGAATATGACGAGTTTTGAGCTATACGCTGAGTTACTATGCGTTTTTCAGTGATGAACAGTAATACACTTGGTTCATATTTGATCAATTTCCAGTCCTCAATAAAGTCCTAACGGCACTGGTTTTGTGCTAGTGCTAGCTAGAAAACCATGATAAATTTCTCATCTAGTAACACGTAACATTGTCTCTTTTTTTCTTTTGGTTTGATTGCTGTTGTGTACTGTGAGTCAGTGACCACCAAATATTTTGGAAAATTCACCCCCCTCGCCCCCGCGGAAAAAAAAAAACAATAATTTTGAAAATTACCCTAGCTAGTAGAAGTACTCTTGTCCATGAGTTGGTGGACCATTTCAATAATTCAAAGCCCCGTGATTTGTCACAATCAACGGACTTACTTTGGACAAATCTTAAACATGCTTCGAAAGGGAAGAAACAGGGGCGTGTTCAGCCGAAAACTTCATAAGAAGGAAAGTTTTTCCAATGGCCATGGACCATGTCACGAGGTGCTCCGCAGGGGCATCGCTACCACACATCATCGTGAATCATGCATCATCGTGGTGTTCTGTGCCTCAAGGAGTACCATGTGATATGGTCCATGACCATTTAGAAGTTTAATCTTTGAAAGATATTAATTTAATTTGGCCCGACTGAGCTACCGGTTCCTGCAAACTACCCGTTAAGGGAGGTCTTTCAGGAAAATTGGACGAGAAGACCAAAAAGAAGTTGGGCAAAATAGAGGTTTGAGATTTTTAATACAAAACAACGAAATGCAGCTGTCGAGAAAGAAGAAAAGGTGTGATTGTATAAGATGATTAATATTACCCAAAAGTTGTTCTCAGCTCATCTCATTTTCATTCCAAAACATCCTAATATTAATGACGACAATCTTAAACCACGTGGAGTGATTGCAATACAGCTTCACAACAATTTCCAAAATGTTCAAATGTTGTTTAGTTGAGATTAATATATACATTAAAATTTCCCTAAAAAAAACTTTGAAATTCAAAATCTAGCTAGAGAGAATCAAAGTATCATCTATTTAGTATTTTCAGCTAGATTTTTCACCCAATTTTTTTTTTTTTTTTTTTTTTTTTTTTTTTTTTTTTTAATTTTTTTTTGAATTTTTAGGCGGTATTAAATAGACCTCAAATAACCCTGTTTATCATTGTCAGTTTCGCCTCATAAAAGGTACTGTTGTGGAAAGTCTACTAAACTAAATAATTTGTACTACTTCTAGTCAAGAATGGACCTAATTGGTTTCCAATTCATTGATGGAAAATGTATACAACGAAAATGGCGGGTTATAAAAAAATATTGGATGGTGGATATGTGACAAAGAAAAACATTGAACATCAGCTGAAAATGATGCAATATTGTCCACTACTTTTTAAGGACATATGCATAGCCAGGAAATTCGGATACCTCGAATGCAGAACCCGACTGGGAGCCGAAACTACTAAATAATTCATTGACATCGATCTAAAAAACTCGTGTTTAGGACACTGAATGATAGTCACAAACACAATTGATGCCTAGATGAATCATTTTTTTAGTAGTGTCGAGTAGCAAAGTCACTGTGTGTGTGTGTGTAGAAGTTTCCTTTTTAGGGTGTCCAAAGAAAGGAAGTTATTACGAGTTCAAAATTTCTTCTATCTGCAGTAAACATACTTTGAGAATACAAATATTGCATCCAATTTTACCTTTTTCGAGAAAGCTATTAGCCTTCCTTTGAAGTGCATGTACCGTGCCAGGTTCATTCTAGTAGGGGCATCAAAGACCAAGAGTCATATTCCGCCCTTAACGTCCCGTACTTCGAATCACACCTGAGATTCAAAACCCAACAACCAAATTTTAGATTTCATATGAAGTTTAGAAAAAGACTTCATCTGATGCATCGAAAGATGAAATCGAAGTTATCTAGCTACCGCTATTCATGTAGATAATTATATTATTGTTGTACCCCCATGTCTCTCCAAAACTAGTATTGCTTAGTCAGACAACAAAAGAGCCTACCCCTATTGTTTAAAACACCACTAGAAGACATCTTCCTATAAGTTAAAACCACAAGCTGAATCACCCGTCTTACAAATTATCCTCACGTGGTCCTCCAGTCACTCTTTACAGAGACATTCCCAATATTTTCGCTTTTTCATGGAGCTCTGTAGATCACACAACAGAATATGCCATCTCCAATATAATAGATGTTGCTGACATAGACCCTCACTACATATCATCACTCTCGTCTTTCTCTGTATCAACTTTTCCATAGCAGTAGTCTGTAGTAGTATGCAGTCATAAGCTTAAACAAGAAGAAGAAGTTCCCGAGTATTAGGCTGGAGAGAGAAGTGTGGTTATGGAAGCGATGACTTACTCCGGCTGGCCCAAAGGTAAGCTCACTAGCTCTTACTACTCTACGACCACTAGAATTGCAAAAACAGGTGTAGAGTAATTTAGTGTGGTTATGCAGTCATTAGAAGAAGTTCAGAGTTTCACACCTTTTTGATGATTTTTTTTCCCTCTGTTGCTACTCAGATGGCCCCTTCCACTTAATTTGATCCTCATTAGGGAATTTTTCTAGTTGTGGTTATCTTCTTTACTCATGGTACTTGGCTTTGGATTTTCCTAATGGATCCCATGGAACCAAGGTCTACAAGAAAGTTTTCTA
The DNA here is from genome assembly GCA_023055425.1 of Linanthus parryae. Classification (NCBI taxonomy): domain Eukaryota; kingdom Viridiplantae; phylum Streptophyta; class Magnoliopsida; order Ericales; family Polemoniaceae; genus Linanthus; species Linanthus parryae. Next base: position 1,289,163 of record JALGPY010000006.1, read on the forward strand.
AGAAGTATTCCCGGTCTCTTAGTGTTTTCATTTTCTCCAAATACTGTTTGTTAATGCCCTATGGATGCATAAATAAGAGGGTAAAAGACGATAAAATGATAAATCTGGTTCATATCTTGGCACTCTGGTTTGGTTAAGAAAATGAGAAAGAAAGATGCTCTTTTTTGTTTTGTAATGACCTAGGTATAGTCGAAAACTCAATCTTAGCATATGGCTATGTGAAAAATCTTGTTTTTCTCCCAAGTAATTCTATGAACAAGACGAAAATTCAACTTAAGAGTCCAATGATCGATTCTCCTAAATTAGGTGTAGGTTGGGACTTCACAAATTTTTCTCATACACGGAACTTTGAATCGAACTTAAATAAGGAAAAAAGTTAAGCTATTGTACATGAAAGGAAAGTTTGATGATGCAGAAGATGACACACCAGACTTCACCTTCTTTGAACAGGGAGAGATGCCATAAAGAGTTATTGCTCAATAAATAATCAGAAAGTCTTTGGAGTTTCTATTGTCATTTTACTTAAAAGCAAAAGAACCAAAACTTATGGTTTTACAAGTTTCCTAGTTACGCAGTAGAAGTTCCAGAAACAAAATAACTGTTTGGTAAAAATGAGTTGCATAACGACAGTGAACTTAAAGGAATGAAGGTAGATTTTTCTACAGCAAGAGGAAACCTATCTTCTTAAAAGGAGGAAGAGCCTTTAAAGAAAAGTGCTATTGTTCATCTTATAAGTCTTCGTCAGTCGAATTCTTAAAATTAGAATTTGTGAAACACTGTGATAAGACTATCGGCATGCACGTGATGGAACATCGTGTTTAAATGCGGGAGAGATATGAAAGACACTTTCACCCCCCTTTAGTTTGATTGAAGGACACTTTCATCCCTTTCAGTTCGGAAAATGGACACTTTTACCCTTTTGGTGTGCCGAATGTCAGGAAACTTACCCCCGTATTGTGACACTGTTAGTATGGAGTTGGGATCTGTCACTAAAAATAGTTATTGGGACAATCTTGCCCCCCACCCCCCCCATGTTACGCGAAGTGTAGGGGTCATCCAAGGGTATAATAGACTTTCTGTATGTTATGGGGGGCGGATTATCCTCCAAAACTATGAGTGACGTACCCCGCCCCAGAGGCCCAGCCTAACAGCTTCACCATCAGAGGGGTAAGTCACTTGAAGTTCGACACATTAAAGGGGTGAAAGTGTCCTTTTCCAAACTGGAAGAGATGAAGTGTCTTTAAGTCATACCTGCATGCATCTGAACTATATCCACATAAAGAAGACTGATTTTCCGAACCTGAGCCCAGTAGTGTTTGTCTTCAACTGCTTTCTGAGCTTTCCATCTCACTGAAACTTGGATGACTGCAAAAGATAAGCAAATTTCTAAGGTTTCAACAATGAGATATTCTTGATTAAGGAACATAAAAGTATGAATTTGCAGGGTCTAGTAGAAAGGGAAGAAAGAAAGCCAAGATAGTTCAGGTATAAATAATCAGGGCAGCAGAAAAGCATATTTGAGGAAGCTTAGGCAATCATTACTGCACACCCTGAGCTTCTTATTTACACTGCAAGATAAATTAAGAAGCAGACCATGTCACGAACCCATACAACTAAATCGAGAAAGACAAGATGCATAAAGAAACTTTAGAAACTCAAATTACCTCCCTAGACAACTGATGTAACATACTTGTGTTCTGTTACAGACTATTGGGCACATCAATTCCAATCAGGATGGCCACAGGTGAACTCTCCCTGCTTTTGGGACAATGCCAGCATCTGCCTGCAACTAGGGTTTCTCGGAATCTTCTTACTCCAAGTTGTGTGGAAGTTTGTGGGCTCCATATGCGGGCAACAAAAGAGAGTAACCGATACAGACAGAAGCCGGGGTTCCATAAAGTGTGGTCTTTCATACAAAGTCAGCACGGCATGCTCCATTTTACAGCTGGTTATTCATATCATGGTGATGCTACTGCTGCTGCAAAGTGGAAGTGGTTCACAATGCGAATCCAAAACCTCAGTTCTTCTATCAAAGATCAGTCTTATTATTATATGGGGAATCACATTGCTTTTAATGTACAAGATCCGCAATGACAAGTGCATTACGTTCCCCTGGATTTTGAGAACCTGGTGGTGTTTCAGCTTCTTGCTCTCTCTTGGCCGCACAGCTCTAGATATCCATCTCATGGTCATAAACCATGACCATCTCACAGTTTACGTTCTTACAAACTTATGTGGCCTTCTAGTATCCATCTGCTTATTTGCTGTTTCAATTCAAGGGAAGACGGGCGTTGTCTTCAACATTCAAAATGGTATCACAGATCCACTGCTCAATGGCAAAGATGAAAAGCATTTAGAAAACAAAAGGAACAGCTTGTATGGAAAAGCTACTCTAGCTCAACTTATTACCTTTTCTTGGTTGAATCCTCTCTTTGCTGTCGGGGTAAGGAAAACGCTTGATCAGGCTGATGTCCCTGATGTTGATGTAAAGGATTCCGCCCAATTCCTATCTCGCTCCTTTGATGAAAACCTAAAGCATGTGAAGGAAAGAGACACAACCACGAACCCATCACTATACTGGACAATGTTTCTTTTTATCTGGAAGAAAGCAGCAGTCAATGCATTTTTTGCTATTGTTAGTGCAGCAGCATCATATGTCGGCCCCTATCTTATCAACGGGTTTGTAAACTTCCTAAACGAAAGGAATCGAGAGAGCTTGGTAAGTGGATACCTCATTGCACTTGGTTTTCTAGGTGCCAAGATAGTTGAGACGACAACCCAAAGACAATGGATCTTTGGGGCTCGTCAGCTAGGCCTCCGCTTGAGAGTTGCTCTATCTTCTCAAATTTACCAAAAGGGTCTTCTATTATCAAGCCAATCCCGCCAGAGTCGCACCAGTGGAGAGATCATAAACTACATGAGTGTCGACGTCCAAAGGATCACAGACTTCATCTGGTACCTGAATACCATTTGGCAGTTGCCTGTACAGATTTCCCTCGCCATCTTTATATTGCATACAAATCTAGGTGCAGGCTCACTGGTGGCATTGGCCGCTACTTCAGTAGTGATGGCTTGCAATGTACCTTTGACAAGAATTCAGAAGAGGTATCAGTCTAAGATCATGGAAGCAAAGGATAGTAGAATGAAAGCTACATCAGAAGTTCTTCGAAGCATCAAGATTCTCAAACTGCAAGCATGGGATAGTCAATACCTCCACAAGCTAGACAGCTTGAGAAACATAGAATATAGTTGCATTTGGAAGTCGCTACGATTGCAAGCGATAACAACATTTATCTTCTGGGGATCGCCGACATTTATTTCTATTGTGACATTTGCAGCTTGTGCTATAATGGGGATTCCGCTCACAGCAGGAAGAGTCTTGTCTGCTTTGGCAACATTCAGGATGTTACAAGACCCCATATTTCAACTTCCTGATCTACTCTCTGTAATGGCGCAGAGCAAAGTTTCTGCAGATAGATTAGCCTCTTACCTACAAGAAGATGAAATTAAAACTGACGCTGTTGAAAGTCTTCCGAAAAGTCAAACAGAGTTTGAAGTTGAAATTCATCAAGGAACATTTAGTTGGGATGCTGATTCAAGAAACCCAACACTAGATGGAATTAGGTTACAGGTGATGAGGGGAATGAAGGTAGCGATTTGTGGCACTGTGGGGTCGGGAAAGTCCAGTTTGCTCTCCTGCATATTAGGAGAGATGACAAAACTCTCAGGTACGGTCAAAATCAGTGGCACCAAGGCTTATGTTCCACAGTCCCCATGGATATTGTCAGGAAATGTAAGAGAAAACATTCTCTTTGGAAGTCCTTATGATAGTGAGAAATACAACAGAACAATCAAAGCATGTGCATTGATAAAGGATTTCGAACTGTTTTCTACTGGCGACTTAACAGAGATAGGTGAACGAGGAATAAATATGAGTGGAGGTCAGAAGCAAAGGATCCAAATTGCTCGGGCCGCCTATCAGGATGCCGACATTTATCTACTTGACGATCCTTTCAGTGCCGTGGATGCTCATACGGGCACGCAACTCTTTGAGGTTAGTTAGAACTATTTTATTCAAAGATTTTTAATTTAAAACATGTTCATTCATAGTTTGCCTAGAAGTTAAATCAATACTAGAAAGAATCATGTAACATCATTGATTATGGAGCAATAAATGTATAAACTTTGAGATCCGATTTCATTTTTATTATCTGACAGGATTGTCTGATGGGTATACTTAAGGACAAGACAGTACTCTATGTGACACACCAAGTCGAGTTTCTTCCAGCAGCTGACCTCATTTTGGTATATTCAATAACTGTTACCATCCTCTTATTCCAGGCAACCAACTTTATGAAAAACTGTTATAATCCTCATATTCGTGAAAAAAAGTTAAGTGCTAAATGATTAATAATCTCTGTGGAATTCTGACAATGCAAAGATCTATCCAGGTGATGCAAAATGGAAGAATTAAACAAGCAGGGACCTTTGATGAACTCTTAAAACAGAACATTGGATTTGAAGTATTGGTCGGGGCTCATAACGAAGCTCTAGACTCGGTTCTGAAAGCTGATAGTTCAAGTAAAGCACCTCATAAAGAAGTACATGATGATGAATCCGGAAACGAATACGACAACGATCTTGTATCGTGTGGAGACCTTGTACGGTCGCAGCATGACTCAGAGCAGAACCTGTGTTTGGAGATGACTGAGAAGCAAGGAAAACTGGTGCAGGATGAGGAGAGAGAGTCGGGGAGCATTGGAAAAGAAGTTTATTGGTCTTACTTGACAATCGTAAAGGGTGGGGCGCTAGTTCCAATCATTATTCTCGCTCAGTCAACATTCCAAGTCCTACAGATAGCCAGTAACTACTGGATGGCGTGGAACTGTCCTACCACAGAGGACACAAAAATACTAGGAGGGATAAATTTCATATTATCAGTATATGCGGTACTTGCTTTAGGAAGTTCATTCTGTGTACTGCTAAGAGCCTCACTAGTCGCTCTGACTGCAAATCTGACTTCTCAAAAGCTCTTCACCAAGATGCAGCATAGTGTTCTGCGTGCACCGATGGCTTTCTTCGATTCAACCCCAACTGGAAGAATCTTAAATCGGGTAAGTAAAATATTTTTACTGAATTTGTGATCCAATGTGGTCAGTCTCAGACAAAATCACTCATGGGTCATATCCTGTACTCAGCTAGCAAATTTTGCTCTCTTCGTCAATAATGACTAATCACACATTAAAAAAGCCGCTGGTAGCGAAAACCCATCCAGAAGCAACACCAACGGGTGAAAAATTACGTCACCCGGTTGCAGTGAAAACCCATCCAGAACAATATGAAAGTGGAACTGGAAACCAAAAGTATGATACAGAGTAGCGAAAAATGTCCAAATTTCCCTTTAACCACTTTTGCGGTCAAGATCAGGCCTCTGTGTTAGTATAGCTATTCGGCAACCCTAATAACAGATTCATTTTTTTTTTTTTTTTTTTTTTTTTTTTTTTTTTTTTACATTAAATGAAAACTTAGGACTTTCTTTTCGACATAGTAAGTTGCCTTAAATTAAGAGTTTAGACTTCCTGAATTCTCGTAGAAGCTTATGGTTTCTGGTTGCAGGCTTCGACAGACCAAAGTGTCGTGGATATGGAGATAGCAAACAGACTGGGTTGGTGTGCTTTCTCAATAATCCAGCTTCTTGGGACCATTGCTGTAATGTCACAAGTAGCATGGGAAGTATTTATCATCTTTATTCCAGTAACAGCCATCTGTTTATGGTATCAGGTAAGATATTTCTCTGACCATGTGTTCGATCATTTCAATAAAAAGTAGCGATTTACAGATGTCACATTTCTGTCAAGCATAAATATGACACGGCGTGGTTCTTTGACCTGATTCACTTAAACCAGTTGAAATATTGAGGACGTATCTCGAGTGCTATTCACTCTATTTTAGGTTTATATGTTAGAATTCTCATTTAGACAGAGGGCCGATGGATGAAACAAAATGGATAACCACTTCTAATCAGGGTCTACTCCGCTTTACTCATTTAAGGCTTCAAGATTTTAATTTCAGCAGCCATCATGCATACTTGAATGCGTCTCTGTTTAGGTAACCAAAGTTCAGATGGTTACGGTATATGTTATGTTTAGTGATATCTTAAAATCTGTGAAGTAAGCCCATGGAAGCCAACCCAAAAGGTAGGGTTTTTATGTGAAACCCTGATATATTTCGTTCAATATATGATTTACTTCAGAAAAGATTATCTGTTCACAACCTAATAAACTGACTTTTTTATATTTGATCATTTCAGCGATATTATATACCAACTGCAAGAGAACTGGCCCGCTTATCAGGAGTTCAACTAGCTCCAATTCTACACCACTTTGCTGAATCACTCTCAGGGGCAGCAACAATTCGTGCTTTTGACCAAAATAACCGTTTTATTGATACAAATCTCAGTCTAATTGATCATTACTCCAGGTCATGGTTTCATAATGTAGCAGCTATGGAATGGTTATCTTTCAGGCTAAACCAGCTATCAAATTTTGTTTTCGCGTTCTCACTAGTGCTGCTTGTTTCCCTCCCAGAAGGAATTATTAATCCAAGTGAGCACTAAAGTTTTAAGTAGCTAACTCTTGGAGAAAAATATTGCCAATAAAAGTAATATACAATGGAAAAGATTTGGAAAACCTAACACGATTCTGCTTCATGTTCACAGGTATTGCAGGGCTGGCAGTAACATATGGAATAAATCTTAATGTCCTCCAAGCTTCAGTCATCTGGAACATATGCAATGCAGAAAACAAAATGATATCAGTTGAAAGAATTCTCCAGTATTCAAATATTCCAAGTGAAGCACCTCTGGTGATTGAAGACCACAGACCACCTGTCAACTGGCCAGAAATCGGAACAATTTGTTTTACTAATTTGCAGGTTATACTTGAAAATTCATGGATTATTACTACATATCAACATTCATCAGTATAGCTTGTTCAAGTAGCATCATAATTCATAAAGTAAAAATTGGAAGAAGCCAAGAACACAATATTTCTAAAACAAAACAAGTATGGGGGATTCCAAGTTAGAATCTTTTCTCATGCTACGAAAATTCTGATTGATTACAGTTTTTCACATCAAAAGCTTTGCATTTGCAGATTCGTTATGCTGAGCACCTGCCATCCGTGTTGAAAAACATCACCTGTACATTCCCAGGGCGAAAGAAAGTTGGTGTTGTTGGAAGGACGGGAAGCGGAAAATCAACCCTCATACAGGCAATTTTCCGCATTGTTGAACCAAGAGAAGGAAGCATTACTATTGATGACATTGACATTTGCAGGATAGGCCTTCATGACTTAAGGTCCAGGCTTAGCATCATACCACAAGACCCAACAATGTTTGAGGGTACAGTTAGAGGGAACCTTGATCCACTGGAGCAGTACTCAGACAAGGAGATATGGGAGGTAGATATCATCCTTCTAAATATGGTGTCAATTACTTACTACATGGCAAATCCGTTTCACTAAACTAAAACCTTTCAGGTTCTTGACAAATGCCAACTTGGTGATCTAGTCCGTGCAAACGAAGGAAAACTAGAGTCCACAGGTCAGACAAATTATATAAATATTAGCAATTTAGCATCTTGCAGTTGTTGAAAAGGTTCTAATATCACCTGTTCTTGCAGTTGTTGAAAACGGAGAGAACTGGAGCGTCGGGCAAAGGCAGCTAATCTGCCTTGCCAGAGCTTTGTTGAAGAGAAGTAGCATTCTTGTTTTGGATGAAGCAACAGCATCAGTTGATTCTGCAACAGACGGAGTCATACAAAAGACCATTAGTCAAGAGTTCAAAGACAGAACGATTGTCACAATAGCTCACAGAATCCACACAGTTATAGATAGTGATCTCGTATTGGTCCTGAGTGACGGTAAGTCCAATATCTCAGACATAACAGAAACAGTCTACATCTTCACTATCGGTGAAACTAATATAACGAGTGTGATTGGCAGGAAGAATTGCGGAGTTTGACTCCCCATCAAAGCTACTAGAACGAGATGATTCTTTCTTCTCAAAGCTAATAAAGGAGTACTCCAAGAGATCAAAAGGTTCCGCTAGCTCAGCCCAGCTACTTAACTGAATCATGAAATGTCACATTATACGGGTTGATCCATGGGAGACTGGTCATCAAATTAGGGTACCACGCTATACAAGAGGTACTTTCTTATTGTGGTGACAAGAGATCAGTCAACAAGGTGGGCCACATGTTAGTTTGATGATTCTACAACGGTCAAGCCTGAAATCATTCTCGACAGTGATTCAGCATCTCCAAGGGTTCAACATTGATGGAAGAGCAAGATATTCTAATTTATCAAGCTCATAATTTTTTAAATAATAATGTACTACTAATTATAACATTTTGCAGTGCTTCGGCCTAATAAGAATGTATTATAATCGACTCGAGGCATTTTGTTATCTACAAACCTCGTAAACGAGAAAGGGCTCCAATGTCTGATTCCTACAGATATACAAGTGCAGTCCTAGCAACCAAAACCTAGAGCTTCAGGGAAGTTACTGAAATAAATAAGACAAATAGCAACAAATAAAAGTAAGATGTCCTGGAAGGGCAAACCCTAATATGTTGAGTCGAGACCTTTAGTGGTAAGCTAAGTCATATGAATATGGATAATTTCCTTAGACTAGCAAAAAAATCGAACAGAAATCTACGAATCAGACCAATATAGAGCTGCAAATCTACGAATCAGACCAATATAGAGCTGCCGAGACGAACTGCCGTGCGTGTGTCTAACGGCGAGTCTGACTCGTTGTTTAGTCTCTTCCTGGTGGTACTTGCCTTACACGTTGAGTTGAACAGCCGATATCTGTGTTGGGACCTCATTTTATGGAAACAATTTGAATGAGATGGTATTTAATACTCCTACGGAACCGGAAGTCATTTGAGCAGATCATTTGGTAGGAGTATTTGTAGTGTTGTCCGGAAAACACTTTGAGGCCGTAATTAGAGACCGCAGAGCATATGGAATTGTGTCCTCTCGTCTCAATCTAACAGAAGTCCTATATTTATACTCAATTTCCAAGCCATAAACTTAGATCCGACTACTAGGCATATTACCGAGCTATGCGGACCCGGTCAGAGCCAGGGTGGTGTTCCAGCTAAGCCTTATTCCAAAACAATGCCTGTCAGCGAGAGACAGCCCCTGCCCCAAGGGCAATGCTATTGTGCCCCCCCCCCCCCCCCCCCCACACACACACACACAACGGAACTGCATGGGCCTATTCCTGCAAAATTGGCGTTGGCCATATAGCTTTAACTTCAGTGAGTCATTAATCGTTGACCTCCAAACCACAAGAATCCCCACAAACCCCGTAGCGTATGTCCTTGAGATTATTAAATCTCAATCACCAGCACTAAAGGCTGAACCGGCTCACGCAAGCGAGTTTAAGCTAAAAGCTCCTAACAACCATAGCTTTGGACTGAAGTCCCAGATAAGCAAAGTCTGGGCTAAAGCCCTATAGGCAATCCTTGGTCTGAACATCCAATGAGCAAAGCAACTCAGTGACTCCTTAAGCTCAAACCATGGGCCAAGCTAGCCTATTTTCCATTTACCAGTCAACTCAGTGACTCCTTAAGATCAGAGATTCTCAACACTTAAATCTAATTTTCATTCTTTCCAAACCCTGGGCACCAATTTTCTTTAATGCACTAATTTCACTTTTGCAAGCCCTAATGCAACAAACGTTAAGCATATTTTTTCTAAATTGTGTTCATTCTAACTGTTGTTCTGATGTGGGGAGAATCTCACAGTAGAGATTTGAAGCTTGAGAAATTATTACTACTCTATCAACTATGCTATTGATCCCTGCAAACTAACCCTTAAGATTCGTCTTTACGGAAAATTAGACGAGTAAACCAAAAAGAAGTTAGGCAAAACAGAGGTTTGAGATTTTAACACAAAACAACAAAATGCATCTGTCAAGAAAGACGAAAAGTTGTTACTGTATAAGATGATTATACTGAAGTAATTCTAGCTCCTCTCATTTTCATTCCAAAACATCCAAGTATTCTAATAATAACAATGACCAACCATGTGGAATGACGGTACAAATTTGCTAATCAAAATTAAACTACCACACAAGACAACAAATCAAATATTCTTGAAAGCATACTAAACAAATACTAGTTCATAAGCTTCCAATTCATTGATGGAGTTGGTAGTACAAAGAAGAAGGTGGGTCACTAACAAGGATAGAGACCAAGGAAAACATTGAAAAGTAGCTAAATATGATTCAACAATGTCCACCCCTTCAAGGATAAATAAACCATATGAACGATAAAACACCGCAACAAGAGAAACCTCGTCTTCCAGCTTTGATTTGCCAAACCAAATTAAAATATGTAAATTGGATGATCAAGAAATTCAAATAACGAGCGTTTCAAATCCGACTGGGAGCTAAAGGGGTTAAATAATTTGTCTGAAATCAATCATAAAAACTTAGACACATAATCATAGTGACACGAACACAATTGATACCTACATGAATCAGATTGTGTTGTGAAATACCAGACTCTGTAACTCCTACCCTCTGCAACCCATCACAGGCCATGGTCGTGGAGAGGGAAGGAGACTTTTGACTGTGTCCACTATTGTGTCTAGTAGCAATGTCGCTGTGTGCATACTATAAGTATTCTTTCAGGATGACCAAAAATAGAAGTTACTTAGTAGAGTTTAAAGTTTCTATCTGCAATAATGCTACTTTCAAAATACGAATATTGCATCCAGTTTTTTTTCCCCCGATAAAACTATTTGCCTTCCTTTGATGTGTATGTATTGAACCAGATTCATTTGCAAGGGCATCCAGAACAAGAGTCATAATCCAGCCTTAAAGTCCTGTACTATGAATCATACCCGGACATCTAACACTTGCCTCAACAACCAGAAATTAGATTTCATATGAAATATAAAAGACACATCTAATGTATTGAAAGATGAAGTGGAAATAATCTACAACTACTCCTGAGTCCTGAGACCCGCAGAGCAGAGAATCTCTACCCATGTCTCTTCATTGGTCAGACCACAAAAGCCTACCCCTATTGTTTAAACATCACTAGAAGACATATCCTTTTAATCTAAAGCAACCAGTAATATTTTTGCTTTTTCGTGAACCTCTGTAGATCACACAAATCATATATGGTTGAAAGCATACTAAACAATTACTAGTTCATTAGTTAGCTTCCAATTCGTTTAAGTTAAAAAACAACCAGTATTGTTTTATTTAAGTTGAAACAACCACAAAGCCTACCTCCATTGGTCCTCCACTCGCTCTCTACCAAGACATACCATTATCTCTCCCTTTTTCATGAACCTCTGTAGATCACACAACAGATTATGTCATCCCCAACATAATAGCGTTTGCTGACGAAGACTTTTATTTTAATAAAAGACCCACTATACATCATCACTCGTCTCTCCATATCAAAATTTCCATACCATCAGTCTGTAGTAAACAGTCATAGACTCAAACTGGAATAAGAAGTTCTGAGCTCTAACCTGGAGAAAGGAGTATGCTTATGGAAGCGATGACTTACTCCGGCTTGCCCAAAGGTAAGCTCACTAGTTCTTATACTACTACTAGACATGCCGGAGAACCACCAGTCTCAATGAAGTGGAGTTTTACACTTTCTTTATGGTTTTTTAACTTTGTTGGTACTCAGGTGGCGACGTCCACTTCACTTGATGCTCTTTCGGGATTTTTTCTTATTTCTACTTCTGGTTATCTTCTATATGCCTAGTTATTGGCTTTCGGTTTTCCAAATGGACTTCATGGAACCAAGGTCTTACAAAAAGGCTTCTAAGATGTATTTCTGGCCTCTGGCCTCTCAATGTTTTTTTGTTCTTTCAAATATATTCGTTTAATGTCATACGGATCTATGGATACACTTAGATAAATAAGAGGCAAAGACGACAAATTGATAAAAACTAGTTAGTGTCTTATGCATTCTGGTTTGGTTAAGAGAATGAGAAAGAAAGATGCACATTTTTCTTTTGTTACCATCAAGGTATAGGAGGACTACAGGCAATTTTGTTTTCCTCCTATGTAATTCTATGAATAAAAGACAAGAACTCAACTTAAAAGTCCCATGATTGATGTTCTCAAAGAAATTTAGGTGTAGGTCGGGAATTCACAAACTTTGTCAAGTATGTCATATCCTATCAGTTTCTCCCTTCTTAGAAGCCATTTCTCAGCACATGAATCTTTGAATCTAAGCTAAGGAAAAAAATAATAAGTTCTTATACATGGCAGAGAAGTTTGATTGCAAAGACAACATAATGCACTCCACTTTGTTTGAACAGAGAGAGAAACCAGAAAGAATTCTTGCTTAATAAGCACAACTGCCAAATACTCAATTGGTATTTTAAGTTTCTTCAATGAATTTACATAGAAATAAAGAGAACACAAGTTGCAGTTTTAGGAGTTTCCTAGATATGCAGTAGAAGTTCCAGAAACGTACTACTTTGGTAAAAAGGGTTACATAACAAAACTGACGTAATTAAAGAAATTAATTTTGAACTTCCCTACAGCAAGTAGAGACCTGTATCCTTAAAACGAACAAGATTCTTTAACGGAAAGTGCTATTTCTCATCTTATATGACTTTGTCAGTCAAATTCTTAAAATGATGAATTTGTGAAACCCTGTGATAACCTATGTTACACGGATTTGGGTGCGGGTATCGGATGTGATATGGATCCGGAGATCGGATTCGCAAACTTGCTTAATGCTAAGATACGTGGATTTGGCTAAAAAGTATCCAACTTTTGGACAAGAGTGCGAGGATACGGTAGAAAAATAATTGTTTCTAAATATATTATTAGAATGTCATACATGAGAATGCAGAAAATCAAGAAATGCAATTTGTTTAAGCAAGTTTAAGTGTGTTTCACTGTAATATAGCTAAATTACAAGTACTATAATTTGTTTAGTGTATTTAAGGGAAAGGGATGCGACCAAGTCTTTGTAGGAACTACATGTCGCTTTAGTCAACGTGTCCGGTGATATCCAGCCACATCCGCCACACATCCCATACCCACACCAGTGTCATATCGTATCGACACGGGTACGGCCGCGATTTAGAAGAGTCAGGGTAACGTAGGTGATAAGCTAGGTTATCGGCGTGCATGTGATTGATCATCGTGTTTGAATATGATAGAAATTTATGAAAATGGCCAAGTTATAGAGAATGATAAGAGTTTAAGTCAAACCTGCATGCATAAGTACTGCATCCACATAAAGAAGAAAATTGGTTTTCCACCCCTGCACTTGTCTTCACTGCTTCCTGAACTTTCAGTCTCACTGAAACTCGGGCGTACAACTGCAAAGATAAGCCAACTATTAAGCTCTCAACTCCGAGATGTTCTTGAATAAGAAGAATCGGACATTCAAGAAGAAGAAAAATAATTAATAAGTTTCCCGGGCTACTCCCCTCATTGCCAATTGGTTTTGATGTGGAACCCCATGGATTTTTTATATAGTATCAGAGCCACGGCTCACATACGTGAATGGTCTAACAACCCACGTGCTCACCGCCACCCGTAGACAAAAAAGATCCACGTGTAGGCTAAAGAATGCCTCACGTGAGGGCATGAGAAGTCCCACATCGGACATTCAAGAAGAAGAAACATAATTAATAAGGGTCCTGGGCTACTCCCCTCATTGACAATTGGTTTTGAGGTGGAACCCCATGGATTTCTTACGGCATGAGAGTATGACTGTTCAGGTTTAAGTAGTAAGGGAAAAAAGAAGCCGAGATAGTTTCAGGGGCATAAAGAGGGCTACGGCAAAAGATAATTGAGGAGACCGAGGCAGTCACTAATAAACACGGGAGTTAAGTATAACAGGTACTAAATGCTGAGTAGAGCGAGGAAGTAGTTCAAAAAATCCTAACGATGTATATGCTGGTGATGAATAGTAAACTTAATCATATACAATGCACCACCACTCATTGAAATATTACCATCCCTGGGACATTGGTTTGGCACTTGAGGAGCCAAATATTAACTCATAACCTTAACTTTAGCCATCAAGGTTCTTCTGTGCACTGCAAGACAAATTAGGAACCAAATAATTTCACAAACCCGTGCACCTAAAATCGAAAAGACTAGATGCTAAAAGAAACTATAGACACACAAAGTACCTTCTTGTCAACTGATGTAATATACTTGCGTTGTGTTACAGACCATTGGCCACTTCAATTCCAATCAGGATGGCGACAGGTGAATACACCCTGCTTTTGGGACAATGCCAGCACATGCCTGCAATTAGGATTTCTCGGAATCTTCTTGCTCCAATTTGTGTGGAAGTCTGTGGGTTCTGTTACTTCTGTATGCAGACAACAAAAGAGAGTAACCAATACAGACAGAAGTCACGGTTCCATAAAGTGTGGTCTTACTTACAAAGTCAGCACGGTATGCTCCAGTTCACAGCTGGTTATTCACATCATGATGATACTGCTGCTTCAAATCGGTAGTTGGTCACAATGCGAATCCAGAACCTCAGTTATTCTATCAGAGATCACCCTAATTATGATATGGGGAATCACATTGCTTTTAATGTACAAGATTCGGAAGGATAAGTACATCGCATTTCCATGGATTTTGAGAACCTGGTGGTGTTTCAGCTTCTTGCTCTCTCTTGGCCGCACAGCTCTAGATATCCATCTCATGGTCATAAACCACGACCATCTCGGATTCTACGCTCTTGCCAGCTTATGTGGCCTTCTAGCATCTATCTGCTTAGTTTTTATTTCAGTTCGAGGAAGGACGGGCATTGTCTTTGACATTCAAAACGGTATCACAGACCCACTGCTCGATGACAACGGTGAAAAGTATTTAGAAAACATAATCAGCAGCTTGTACGGAAAGGCTACTCTAGCTCAACTTATTACCTTTTCTTGGTTGAATCCTCTCTTTGCTGTCGGGGTAAGAAAAACGCTTGATCAGGCTGATGTCCCTGATGTTGATGTCAAGGATTCCGCCCAATTCCAATCCAACTCCTTTGATGAAAGCCTAAAGCGCGTGAAGGAAAGAGATGCAACCACAAAACCGTCGCTGTACTGGACAATGTTTCTTTTTGTCTGGAAGAAGGCAGCAATTAATGCAGTTTTTGCTATAGTTAGTGCAGCAGCATCTTATGTCGGACCCTATCTCATAAATGGCTTCGTAAACTTCCTAAATGAAACGAATCGCGAAAGCTTAGTAAGTGGATACCTTATTGCACTTGGATTTCTAGGTGCCAAGATAGTTGAGACGACAACACAAAGACAATGGATCTTTGGGGCTCGTCACCTTGGCCTCCGCTTGAGAGCTGCTCTAACTTCTCAAATATATCAAAAGGGCCTCCTATTATCAAGCAAATCCCGCCAGATTCGGACCAGTGGAGAGATCATAAACTACATGAGTGTTGACGTCCAAAGGGTCACAGACATCATCTGGTACCTGAATACCATCTGGCAGTTGCCTGTACAAATTTCTCTCGCCATCTTTATATTGCATACAAATCTAGGTGCAGGCTCACTGGTGGCATTAGCCGCAACTTCCGTGGTGATGGCTTGCAATGTACCTTTGACAAGAATTCAGAAGAGGTATCAGTCTAAGATCATGGAAGCAAAGGATAGTAGAATGAAAGCTACATCAGAAGTTCTTCGAAGCATGAAAATTCTCAAACTCCAAGCATGGGATAGTCAATATCTCCACAAGCTAGACAGTTTGAGGGGAATAGAAAACAATTGCATATGGAAGTCACACAGATTGCAAGCAGTAACAACATTTGTTTTCTGGGGATCACCTGCATTTATTTCTATAGTTACTTTTGCAGCATGTGCTCTAATGGGGATTCCGCTCACAGCTGGAAGAGTCTTGTCTGCGTTGGCAACATTCAGGATGTTACAAGACCCCATATTCCAACTTCCTGACCTACTCTCTATAATGGCACAGTGCAAAGTTTCTTCAGATAGATTAGCCTCTTACCTACAAGAAGATGAAATCAAAACTGACGCAGTTGAGCATCTTCCAAAAAGTCAAACAGAATTTGAAGTAGAAATTCATCAAGGAACATTTAGTTGGGATGCTGATTCAAAAAACCCAACACTAGATGGAATTAGGTTACAGGTTAAGAGGGGGATGAAAGTAGCAATTTGTGGCACTGTGGGGTCGGGAAAGTCCAGTTTGCTTTCCTGCATATTAGGAGAGATGACAAAACTCTCAGGTACAGTCAAAATCAGTGGCACCAAGGCTTACGTTCCACAGTCCCCATGGATACTGTCAGGAAATGTCAGAGAAAACATTCTCTTTGGAAATTCTTATGATAGTGAGAAATACGACCGAACGGTCAAAGCATGTGCTTTGATAAAAGATTTCGAGCTTTTTTCTGCTTGCGACTTAACAGAGATAGGGGAGCGAGGGATAAATATGAGTGGAGGTCAGAAGCAAAGGATTCAAATTGCCCGGGCAGCCTATCAGGATGCTGATATTTATCTACTTGATGATCCTTTCAGCGCCGTGGATGCACACACTGGCACACAACTCTTTGAGGTTAGTTTTCAGAATTATGATAGCAAAGTTTTTCCATTTAAAATTAGCTCCATTCATACTAAAAAAACCTGTAAACTTACTCTGATTTCATTTGATTCTCTGTGACAGGATTGCCTAATGGGTATCCTCAAGGACAAGACAGTACTTTATGTGACACACCAAGTTGAGTTTCTTCCAGCGGCTGACCTCATTTTGGTATGTGATAACTGACATCATCATCTTAATCCAGGAAAATAACTTTAAGTATTACTTAAGGGCTCGTGTTTTAGGGAACTAAACATAAATTCAACTCACTACTTTGGCTTCCAGGTGTTCTCTGACGATTTTTTGTTTAAGCGGTTAGGCTGCTATCCCACCAATCACATCTGTTTGCTTTCTTTTCTTCTTTGTTACTCCCGTATCATGCCATTCTTTCCAAGTAAGTTCTATGATTACAACAACATCATCAAACCTTCCCCAGTTTAGCCAGGGTCGGCTACCTGGATCAAGTGTCACCAGTTGTCCAAACTAACTTCTCCATTAGGTTTAAATTGACTAAACAGTGCCTGATTGTCTCTACTCAGGTTCGTTTTGGTCTCCCTCTCCTTCATCTTCCACCGTCAATTTAAACCGTGTCACTTCTTCAAACCGGGTCATCCAATGATTGACACTCCTCCTAGATGTCACAGCGGGTCTTACAACAGTTCTTTTCAAACTTAAGATCACACGATACTACAGCTGCACTCCTCTACTTCGTCCACCTTGCTTTTATCCTATGGGTAACATCATTGCCTGTATCTCCATCACTAGGTAGAATATACCCTCTTCTTTGGCACTTCTTGCCCACCAACAGTTATTGCCTCCTCTCCCACTTTCTGATGGCCACCAAAGCCATACTCTGTCTTGATTCGACTAATCCTAAATCCTTTAGATTCAAAATTCTCCCTCCTTGTATCCTCAACCAAAACTATATCGTCTGCAAATAACATGCACCAGAGGATGATATCATATTGGATACTCCTTGTAACCTCATCACTTACCAAAGTGAACACGTACGGACTTAATGCCGATCCGTGGTGTGAACCTATTGTTGTAAGGACTCTCACGAAAGTCCTCCCACTAGTAATTGATCCCCCGTAAATGTCCTCAATCCCCTAAATATGTTGAAGAGTTGCACCTTTTTCTCCAAGACTATCCACATTAGCTCTTTCGACACTCTACCATATGTGTTTGTTGGTCTGTTAACACTCTAAGAATGTCTTTCTTATTCTCTCTATACTTTTCCATTAAGCGCGTAAGGAGGAATATGACATCCGGAGACTATAACAACCCGGATCCTACGGTTCCTGCTAGTTCGACTTAACGATAATCCAAATAATACTTTATTGAAATAAAAGGAGGAAACCTCCAACAAAGTTTTAAAGAAAACAGCGATGACAAAGTTTAAATTCTCAAAATACAAATAAAGCTAACAATTTAACTAGGTGATTCCTAGCTTGTTATTTGCCTTCAGTTACGTGTGCGCGTTTCCCCCAGCTAGCTTGACCTGCGGGTTTTGAAATAGCGATAGCCGACCGCAGAAAAATTTTGATTAGTAAAAACTAAGTAAGATATACCACAATATGTAAAACAGAGTTTTGGCTAAAAACAATAACACACGATTTGCTAAAATCTCATTTAAAATATGATGATGAAATTTGATAAACTCAGTGGTAGTAACCCGAAGATGGAGAGATTTCGAGCATATATAACAGTAATCAAGATCCAGACTTTAATGTTCAGTTTGGTTGAGGCATAACACGAGCCCCAACGAGTACGATGTGGACAGAGAGGTCACGATGGAATAAATAATAATAATGGGGTATTGCCCCGGACGTTAGTAGATAGCCCTTCGCTATCCCGCCCTAACCATTCTAATGAGACCTTAAGTGCCGGCACCCCTATACAGTCGTGACCTAAACATGCATAGGTAGTACTCATAGATTCCACGATAAATAAGAGGGTAAGATCCCTAGGGAAGTCACGCATAGGTGTTCCCGGCCATTGGCCTTCACGCGCATCCTCTGCACATCGTTCCCAATTCTATTATCGTACAATTATATTCCACAGGAGCATTTTAGAAACATCGGTTCGAAATTCAGAAGTAACCACATATCTTTCAAAAGAATATTTGCAATAGAGATTCTCAAAATTTCAAGACTTTAAACCGTTGTTTGAAACACGAGTACACACGCCAAGAAAACATTTTGATAGTTAAAGTATTGTGCGCATAAACTTACCTGAAAACAGATAGAGCTTCACACACAAGCAAGCACGCAGCTAGTAGTAGGGGTCCTCAACGAATTCGTCTCCTACGAATTCTGAATCTACAATATCACATAATCCTATATTAACACATTTTCGTTCACGCAACAATTACAATTAAATGTCCTATATGAATGCAAGTGCAACCCCCAAATATTCCCCCAAACAAATTATATTTTACTAGTCACGAGTTGCACATTTTGGATAAATATTTATTAAGAAAAATATTGGTGTATAAATATAAAATAATAATTGTGGTGAAGAAACTTTATTTAATGTTATAGAATATTCATAGCGGCTAGTTTTTATAAGTATAAAAAGAATAATTGAGGTAAAGAAACTTTATTTAATAATCTAGAATATTTATTTACGAAGGTCGATTTACTTTATATAAATAAAAAGGTAGTTATTCTAATTTGACAATATCGTTATAAAAATAAATGTGAACTTTCATTAAAATCTAAAGGGTCAAATATTGTTATAAAAGTCATATTAGTACCAACAATGTTATTAAGTGAAAAGGTCTTATTTTCCGAATATATACAAAATGACCATTTAGTCGTCAATAAAATATCGATTCAACGTTTATAAGAGAAAAATATATTTTCAGAAAATGATTGTTAACTTATATTTAATAGTGTATGTATATATAGAAAAATACTAGTTTATATTATGTCAAAACAATTTAAATTTACACTTTGTTTATATATAATGAAAATCAACATACCAACAAATTGGTTAACAAACAACTAGTTCCCCTTTTAGTTTCGGATCTTACAACTTCCACCCCACAAGTTACAGAATGTACAATATAACCCCAAATACTTACAACCATTAACAATACTCTTTCTCACCCACACACTACTGTAACAATGGTGTTCAACAACCAACCCACCCACTAACAAATCTCACCACAATAACCATGGAGGAAGGTGGAATTAACTTGGAAGAATTGGAATTAAAGGGGAGTGTTGTGCTTTACCACTTGAAGGAGAACAACAGGAGGGTACGGCGGCGAAAAGGGGGCGGCGACGATGGGGTCGACGGGGAACAAATCCGCCGCTGCTGCGGCAGGGCTGCGGTCCTCTGGCTCGCCGGCGAGGGAGGACGACGGCGAAGGGAAGCGGAGGGGGCGGACGGCGTCGGCGCTGGGTTCGCCGGCTGGGCAGCGCCGGTCCTGGGTCGGCGCTCGGTTCGCCGGCCTTGGGCTTGGCGGCTGCTGGGTTCCCTCGGCCAAAACAGAGAGCGAGAGAGAGGGAGTGTGAGAGAGACGAGAGAGAGAGAGTGTGCGAGAGAGAGAGAGAGCAGAGAGTGTGCGAGAGAGGGAGAGAGCAGAGAGGGAGGGTCTGGGTGTGTTCTTGGGTGAAAACTCAAATCAGGAAAACTAAATCAGTGGAGGATGTTTTGGGTTTGAATTGAAATGTCCAAATGGAGTAATTGGTGGAAGATTGATCTTTGACTTGATTAAAACGATGGTGGATTTTGACGGAAAATCAGGGGAAGAAAATCCCTGTTCAACAATGGTGAGTGAAGAAGATGAGTAGAGGAATAGTTGGGTGTGGCTGGAGCACCGCGTGACGCGGTGGCTGGTCACGTAACAGTACACTAAAACGTCACTTTTGGGCACGTTATAAATGTCAAACGACACGTAACACTTTACCACTCTATACACATAATTAACTAAAAACAAAAGTCATCTTTAAAAAAAATAAACTTTTGATAAAAATAATGATAGTAATAGTAACATTAACGATGATAATGATAATTTGTAATAGGAAGAAAGACTATTTAGTTAAAGAAAACAAAATAAACTTTTCTTTTTGTTAAGACTAATTATAATAATAATAGTACTAATAATAATGATAATAATACTACTACTAATAATAATACTAATAATATAAATGAGAGGAAAAACTATATAGTAAGAGGAAAAATACTTTTATAATATCAAATAGTGACCCGGAATATTCGTTAAACTCCCAAAAATACCCCCGAAAAAATATCGGGGTATTACATCACATCTCCCTTAAAACAAAGCTTCGTCCCCGAAGCTTAAAGTAAAACGAATCTTCCCATGCAAGTATAAGTCAAATCGCCCAAGCATAAATCAAATCACTCAATTCAATTATAAATAAAATCTCCCAATGCAAGTATGTAGTTCTAATGTGCACATATATAACAAGACAATGCAGGTGATTAGATGCAGGGCTGTTAAATCACATCTCCCTTAAAAGGAGTGACGTCCCCGTCACTCGAGTCGAATTTGGGCGAAGAGGTGTGGGTAAGGGAGAGATCGAGTTCGACGTGCTCGCAACGAGGATATAATTCGGGTCAGGAACATAAGCTTTTGAGTTTGGGTCGTGAAAAACGTTATAGAGTCTACCCAATACAAACGCTGAAGGATATGATGAAGTCAGCACATGTGATAATGTTACCAATGAAGAAAAGAATTTGAAAACTAAAACGATGCGTTCAAGCCTGGGATAGGATGTGTTTTAATGCAAAGAAAAACTGGCAAGGTGATCGCTTATGCTTCTAGGCAGCAAAAGTCTTATGACAAGAATTACCATGCTCATGATTTGGAGTTGGCAGTCTTTGTGTTGCGATGAAGATCAGGAGACATTATATCAAAAGTACGAATTGCAAAAATATGCATATCACGAGAGCTGGAGGTGGATATTAACTCAAAAGGAGTTGGATATGCGACAAAGAAGTTGGCTAGAGTTATTGAAGGACTGCGACAGTAATATCCAATACCACGAACGAAAATCAAATGTAGTAGTGGATGCATTGAGTTGAAATACGAATTATACGGTAAAATCAATATGGTTTTGCCAATTAAGCTTTGCGAAGAGTTTCGAAGGCTAGAGATTGAAATCTGTACGAAGGGAACCACGATTAATTTAACGATGGTACCGGAAATCTTCGTAGAGACAAAGGAATCACAGAAAGAAGACGTTTTCATATAAATGATCAAGGAGAGAATCAACAAAGTCGAAGCACTAGATTTCAAAGTGGAGGCAAATGGTAGAGTGAAATTCAAGGGAAAATAGTGTGGACCAATGAAATGCGCGGAAGTAAAGGAAAGATTATGAAGGAAGCACATAACACACCATAATCGGTACATCCAGGAAAAGGCAAATTATACAAGGATTTGAAAAAGTACTTCGGGTGGAAAGATATGAAGGAGGAAAATAGCTGGTTTGTCAAAAGGAACTTTCTGTGATTGACTTGTCAAAAGGTCAGGCTCGAGCACAAGAGACTAGGCGGGATATTGCAATAATTGGAGATTGGAAATGGGACTCCATCTCAATGGAATTTTTTTACAGCTTTACCTGTTTTGACGAATGGGTTGATCCATATCTAGATGGTAGTCGATAGACTGAACAAGGCGCAAGATAAATTTATGTGAAGGACCCGTGAAACATGGAAAAGATGGAAGACGCATGCATCAAGGATGTGGTAAGACTATACAGAGTACTTGGCTCGATTATTACAGATAGAGATTCAAACTTCATATCACATTTCAGGAAGGAATTACAAATGAACATGGGCATCGAGCTAAGGTTGAACACAACATTTTACCCAGCTACAGATCGAAAGACTAAAAGGACGATTCATACGTTGGAAGGCATTCTAAGAGCTGGCATTTTGGGGCTTTGGAGGTCCATGGTGGACAAGTTGCCACTAATCGAAATAGCTATCATGCTATCATAGGGATGACATCCTACGAAGCATTGCATAGGAGGAATGCAGGACACCACTGGATTGAAGCGAAATCAGCGAGACAATCATTCTTGGGCCACAAATGATCGAGGACCCGACAAACCAGAATCAGATGATTCAGCAAAGGATGAAGGCAGTCCGTGATCGACAAGAGCCTTGAGAGGATTTCAAGAAAAGGTCATCGGAGTTCAAGAATGGCGAAAAAGTGTTCATGGTGGTTTCACCTACAGAAGGGTTATGTGTTTTAAACAGAAAGGAAAGCTGAGCCCGAAGTTTATGAACCATGTGAGGTACTGGGTCGTTTAGGAGAGGTTCGTAAGTCTTCACATCTGAGAGGATGGTTAGGATTGACACTAGTTGAAATTTGGGTCCACTGGTTATACCCTTATAGGATAGACGTTCACCTTTCGGTCCATGTAATCTAACTTAAGATGACATATATGTTACCAAGATCGAAAAGGACTCTACTCCAGTTCACATACATGCACCACATAAGTTTTTAAAATAGTAAGCATTTATTGATCCACCCATCAAATAATCCACATGAAAATTTAAATGATAGAAACAACTTAATCCCAAAAGTAAATAGCAACTCCTAAAACAACGAAACGTTCGCTCTCGTGGTAAGGGAAAAGCAATACACGATAATTCTAAGGGTGGGATGGGCGTGGATCTACTCCTCGTCATCATTGGTGAACATGAACTCGATATCATCAGCGTCAATCTCAATACTCGACGTAAATAAACTCAACTAAAGCAAGTATGTAACATGGATAGCTAACAATGAACAAGTTGCATCAACATAGCAATTTATCCTTTCACAATTAACAGGGATTTCCGGACAATCATGCAACACACCTAGAAAACAACGGCTAAGCTAACCCACATCCCCGGCTTGTTTAGTTTTAATTTCCGGTTTTAGTTGTCCTATGTCCATTTTAAATTTTTGAAAAAGTTCCCAATTACTTTTAATCTTTATTTAATGGAAAACGAAAAGTCGCACTAGCGTTGGAACCGTCGGCTCTGATACCATCTGAAACAACCCGGATCCTACGGTTCCTGCTAGTTCGACTTAACGATAATCCAAATAATACTTTATTGAAATAAAAGGAGGAAACCTCCAACAAAGTTTTAAAGAAAACAGCGATGACAAAGTTTAAATTCTCAAAATACAAATAAAGCTAACAATTTAACTAGGTGATTCCTAGCTTGTTATTTGCCTTCAGTTACGTGTGCGCGTTTCCCCCAGCTAGCTTGACCTGCGGGTTTTGAAATAGCGATAGCCGACCGCAGAAAAATTTTGATTAGTAAAAACTAAGTAAGATATACCACAATATGTAAAACAGAGTTTTGGCTAAAAACAATAACACACGATTTGCTAAAATCTCATTTAAAATATGATGATGAAATTTGATAAACTCAGTGGTAGTAACCCGAAGATGGAGAGATTTCGAGCATATATAACAGTAATCAAGATCCAGACTTTAATGTTCAGTTTGGTTGAGGCATAACACGAGCCCCAACGAGTACGATGTGGACAGAGAGGTCACGATGGAATAAATAATAATAATGGGGTATTGCCCCGGACGTTAGTAGATAGCCCTTCGCTATCCCGCCCTAACCATTCTAATGAGACCTTAAGTGCCGGCACCCCTATACAGTCGTGACCTAAACATGCATAGGTAGTACTCATAGATTCCACGATAAATAAGAGGGTAAGATCCCTAGGGAAGTCACGCATAGGTGTTCCCGGCCATTGGCCTTCACGCGCATCCTCTGCACATCGTTCCCAATTCTATTATCGTACAATTATATTCCACAGGAGCATTTTAGAAACATCGGTTCGAAATTCAGAAGTAACCACATATCTTTCAAAAGAATATTTGCAATAGAGATTCTCAAAATTTCAAGACTTTAAACCGTTGTTTGAAACACGAGTACACACGCCAAGAAAACATTTTGATAGTTAAAGTATTGTGCGCATAAACTTACCTGAAAACAGATAGAGCTTCACACACAAGCAAGCACGCAGCTAGTAGTAGGGGTCCTCAACGAATTCGTCTCCTACGAATTCTGAATCTACAATATCACATAATCCTATATTAACACATTTTCGTTCACGCAACAATTACAATTAAATGTCCTATATGAATGCAAGTGCAACCCCCAAATATTCCCCCAAACAAATTATATTTTACTAGTCACGAGTTGCACATTTTGGATAAATATTTATTAAGAAAAATATTGGTGTATAAATATAAAATAATAATTGTGGTGAAGAAACTTTATTTAATGTTATAGAATATTCATAGCGGCTAGTTTTTATAAGTATAAAAAGAATAATTGAGGTAAAGAAACTTTATTTAATAATCTAGAATATTTATTTACGAAGGTCGATTTACTTTATATAAATAAAAAGGTAGTTATTCTAATTTGACAATATCGTTATAAAAATAAATGTGAACTTTCATTAAAATCTAAAGGGTCAAATATTGTTATAAAAGTCATATTAGTACCAACAATGTTATTAAGTGAAAAGGTCTTATTTTCCGAATATATACAAAATGACCATTTAGTCGTCAATAAAATATCGATTCAACGTTTATAAGAGAAAAATATATTTTCAGAAAATGATTGTTAACTTATATTTAATAGTGTATGTATATATAGAAAAATACTAGTTTATATTATGTCAAAACAATTTAAATTTACACTTTGTTTATATATAATGAAAATCAACATACCAACAAATTGGTTAACAAACAACTAGTTCCCCTTTTAGTTTCGGATCTTACAACTTCCACCCCACAAGTTACAGAATGTACAATATAACCCCAAATACTTACAACCATTAACAATACTCTTTCTCACCCACACACTACTGTAACAATGGTGTTCAACAACCAACCCACCCACTAACAAATCTCACCACAATAACCATGGAGGAAGGTGGAATTAACTTGGAAGAATTGGAATTAAAGGGGAGTGTTGTGCTTTACCACTTGAAGGAGAACAACAGGAGGGTACGGCGGCGAAAAGGGGGCGGCGACGATGGGGTCGACGGGGAACAAATCCGCCGCTGCTGCGGCAGGGCTGCGGTCCTCTGGCTCGCCGGCGAGGGAGGACGACGGCGAAGGGAAGCGGAGGGGGCGGACGGCGTCGGCGCTGGGTTCGCCGGCTGGGCAGCGCCGGTCCTGGGTCGGCGCTCGGTTCGCCGGCCTTGGGCTTGGCGGCTGCTGGGTTCCCTCGGCCAAAACAGAGAGCGAGAGAGAGGGAGTGTGAGAGAGACGAGAGAGAGAGAGTGTGCGAGAGAGAGAGAGAGCAGAGAGTGTGCGAGAGAGGGAGAGAGCAGAGAGGGAGGGTCTGGGTGTGTTCTTGGGTGAAAACTCAAATCAGGAAAACTAAATCAGTGGAGGATGTTTTGGGTTTGAATTGAAATGTCCAAATGGAGTAATTGGTGGAAGATTGATCTTTGACTTGATTAAAACGATGGTGGATTTTGACGGAAAATCAGGGGAAGAAAATCCCTGTTCAACAATGGTGAGTGAAGAAGATGAGTAGAGGAATAGTTGGGTGTGGCTGGAGCACCGCGTGACGCGGTGGCTGGTCACGTAACAGTACACTAAAACGTCACTTTTGGGCACGTTATAAATGTCAAACGACACGTAACACTTTACCACTCTATACACATAATTAACTAAAAACAAAAGTCATCTTTAAAAAAAATAAACTTTTGATAAAAATAATGATAGTAATAGTAACATTAACGATGATAATGATAATTTGTAATAGGAAGAAAGACTATTTAGTTAAAGAAAACAAAATAAACTTTTCTTTTTGTTAAGACTAATTATAATAATAATAGTACTAATAATAATGATAATAATACTACTACTAATAATAATACTAATAATATAAATGAGAGGAAAAACTATATAGTAAGAGGAAAAATACTTTTATAATATCAAATAGTGACCCGGAATATTCGTTAAACTCCCAAAAATACCCCCGAAAAAATATCGGGGTATTACATCACATCTCCCTTAAAACAAAGCTTCGTCCCCGAAGCTTAAAGTAAAACGAATCTTCCCATGCAAGTATAAGTCAAATCGCCCAAGCATAAATCAAATCACTCAATTCAATTATAAATAAAATCTCCCAATGCAAGTATGTAGTTCTAATGTGCACATATATAACAAGACAATGCAGGTGATTAGATGCAGGGCTGTTAAAGAGACGATTTACCTGGCATAAAATCAAATTGATTTTGGGTGTTTGTTATGTCACATCTTAATATCCTCTCAATAAAATGCCCCCATATCTTCATCGTGTGACTCATTGATACCTCGATAGTTAGAACAAATTTCATATCTCCCTTGTTCTCAAACAAAGGCACCATTGTACTCTTCCACCATTCTTCCGGTTTCTTCATGCACTCCAGGATTTTATGAAACAAACTAGTCAACCATACTACCCCTTTGTCACCTAGCAATTTTCACACTTGGATAGGAATCCCATCTGCTCCTACAAGTCTACAACTGTCCCCACTTTCATATTCTTCAAAGCATCTTTGATCCCATTTCGCTAATCTTACAAGTGAATTTACAGTTTGAGCACAAACTATAGCCATCAAGATCCCCTAAGCTTAAATAACTACAAAGGTCTTTGTTGAGGAGTGTCTCAAAAACTTTCTCCACCTTTCCTTAATCTCAATTATCTTTAACTAAAACTCTATCGCCCGTATCCTTAATACACTATATGTAACTCAAGTCCTTCCCTTTCCTCTCTCACTAATGTTTGCATTTCTATAAATGTGCCCTCACCATAGAAACTATGTATTTCTAAAAGGCAGTCATACTCGCCTTGGCCTCTCTTACTACTTTTTTCGTTTCAGCTTTAGCGACTTAAAGTTTCAAGTATGATAACATAATATAAGACAGTCTGACACTAGCATGCATACTTAAGTAAGTTTTCTCATTACTTCCACGAAAAAGGCTTAGCTTAATTTGTTGAAGGAGATACTACAAGACTGAATATCAAGAAAACTGAAATTCATACAAAGTATATTACTTTTTGAAAAGAGAACGCTTCTCCACAAAATATTACAATAATGTTGCAATAAAACATGAATTGCAATGAGGGGATGAAACTTATCAGACCCAGTTATGCAATATATTCATGACCCATTTTAGAGCTAAATGATTATTGTAATCGGATCAAGTTCTGACAATGTAAATGATCTATCCAGGTGATGCAAAATGGAAGAATTACACAAGCCGGGACCTTTGATGAACTCTTGAAACAGAATATTGGATTTGAAGTTTTAGTCGGGGCTCATAACCAAGCTATAGACTCAGTCCTGACAGCTAATGGTTCAAATAAAATACCTCATACAGAAATTCCCGATGATGAATCCGACAACGAATATGACAGCGATCTTAAATTGTGTGGAGACCTTGTACAGTCGCAGCATGACTCAGAGCAGAACCTGTGTTTAGAGATTACTGAAAAGCATGGAAAACTGGTGCAGGATGAGGAGAGAGAGTCGGGAAGCATTGGAAAAGAAGTTTATTGGTCTTACTTGACAATCGTGAAGGGTGGAGCGCTAATTCCAATCATTATTCTTGCTCAGTCAACATACCAAGTCCTGCAGATAGTCAGCAACTACTGGATGGCATGGAACTGTCCTACCACGGAGGACACTGAAACACTATCAGGGATGGATTTCATATTATCGGTTTATGCATTACTTGCTCTAGCAAGTGCACTTTGTGTGCTGGTAAGAACCTCGTTAGTTACATTTACAGGGAATCTGACATCTCAAAAGCTCTTCACGATGATGCAACATAGTATTCTACGTGCACCAATGGGATTCTTTGATTCAACCCCAACTGGAAGAATTTTAAATCGGGTAAGTAACAAATAGCTTTACTTAATTATGTTGTTTGATTGCATGGCCTGAAATCAGTATTCAGCATCATGTGGCCCAAGGAGGTATGTTTCAGAGATAATACTTATGGCTCAGCTCCAGGACTCAGCTACTGAAATTTGTTCACTTATTCAATATTAACTAACCAAATATTAAAAATACCACTTCCTCAGAGAAGATAAAGAACCTAGAAGCAGAGCTACAGAGTCGATTCATAAACTTATTAAACGCCAACAGGTGAAAAGTTACAGCTTAAAGTTGCAGTCAAACTCATCCCTGACAATACAAAAATGAAACTGGAAACCAAAAGCTATGATACAGTGCAGCGAAAAGTATTCATACTTGCCGTTTACCTCATCTGGGCACAAGATCAGGCCTTTATGTTAGTATAGCCATTCGGTATCCCATACACAGATTTAGAACAAACGAAAATCAGGACTTTTTTTCAACATTCTTAGCTCCTTAAATTAAGAATTTAAACTTCCTCAATACTCGTGATACCTTGATGTTTCTGCTTGCAGACTTCTACAGACCAAAGTGTTCTGGACATGGAGATAGCACATAGAATAGGTTGGTGTGCTTACTCACTAATCCAGCTTATCGGGACCATTGCTGTCATGTCACAAGTAGCATGGGAAGTATTTATCATCTTTATTCCAGTAACAGCCATCTGTCTATGGTACCAGGTAAGAACTCTCTCTTTCTTTTGTTTAAGGTAATACTTCACTGGCCATGTGTTCGACCATTCTAATAAAATTGTTGATATATCGTAAATAAATAGTGATGTCATTTCACTTCAAGGCTTCAAGCATACAATTCAGTATAGTTATCAATAAGGGGAAAAAAACAACACTATTTGGGGGAAACATGAAGATGGACCTAAACTGTGCATTAGCATGATTCACTTAGGCCAATTAAAATTCCATGGACGTATTGCTTAAACATCACAGGTGTTTTAGAGTTTAGACTCCATTTTAGCTCGTATGTCAGAAATCTCATTAAGGATAGCATGGACCATGGATGAAACGAAATGGATAAACCACTTTCGGTTAGGGTCTACTTGAATGTGATTCAGAATTGGAGAACCAAGGCTCAGATGGTCACTTTAGATTGGTGAAGTAAAGTAATCCCATGGAAACCAAACAAAAAGTGGGATCTCCTGTGAAACCCGGATGTGGTCATTGTACATACAAGGAAGTTCATTAAAGATTCTTAGTTTCCAACTTAACAAACTAAATTTTGATTTTTTGATCATTTCAGCGATATTACATACCAACTGCAAGAGAACTGGCCCGCATATCAGGAATTCAACTAGCTCCAATTCTACACCACTTTGCAGAATCACTCTCAGGGGCAGCAACAATTCGCGCATATGATCAAAATGACCGTTTCATTGATATAAGTCTCGCCCTAATTGATCACCACTCCAGGTCATGGTTTCATAACGTAGCAGCTATGGAATGGTTATCTTTCAGACTGAACCAGCTATCGAATTTTGTTTTCGCCTTCTTGCTAGTGCTGCTTGTTTCCCTCCCAGAAGGAATTATCAATCCAAGTGAGCAACAAAAATTTAAGAAGCCAACTCTTGGAGTCATTCGGGCAGAGATGTATTTCCTATAGAAGTAATGTATTATGGAGAAGATTGAAAAAACTTACACAAATTTGCTTCATGTTCATCACAGGTATTGCAGGGTTGGCAGTAACGTATGGAATAAATCTTAATGTCCTCCAAGCTTCAGTTATCTGGAACATATGCAATGCAGAAAACAAAATGATATCAGTTGAAAGAATTCTACAGTATTCAAATATTCCGAGTGAAGCACCTGGGGTGATTGAAGATTGCAGACCACCTATAAACTGGCCAGAAATCGGAACAATTTGTTTTACGAACTTGCAGGTTATACTTGAAATTCATGGATTATGTTACGGCATACTATTTATCAACAGTATAGCTTGTTTGAGTAGCATCATCAAGTACAATTGGAAGAAGCTACCAGGCCTTAAAAGGAAAATAATATTTCTAAAACAAAGTTAGAATGTTTGCTCATCCTAGAAGAAAACTGATTGATAAAAAAATTCACTGCTCTTAAGAGACATTTCCTGATGCACATTAAATGTTTGGGTTTGCAGATTCGTTATGCTGAGCACCTGCCATCCGTGTTGAAAAACATCACCTGTACATTCCCAGGAAGAAAGAAAATCGGTGTTGTTGGAAGGACGGGAAGCGGAAAATCAACCCTCATACAGGCGATTTTCCGCATTGTTGAACCAAGAGAAGGAAGCATTACAATTGATGACATTGACATTTCCAGGATAGGCCTTCATGACTTAAGGTCCAGGCTTAGCATCATACCACAAGACCCAACAATGTTTGAGGGTACAGTTAGAGGGAACCTTGACCCACTGGAGCAATACTCAGACAACGAAATATGGGAGGTAGATTATCATCATCCTTCTAAATATGGTGTCAATTACTTACTATATGGAAAATCCGTTACACTAAATTATAACCTTTCAGGTTCTTGACAAATGCCAACTTGGTGATTTAGTCCGTGCAAATGAAGGGAAACTAGAGTCCCCAGGTCAGACAAGTTATCTAAAAATTAGTATCTTCCTAGTTGAATATTTTGAGGCGAAAATTATTAATATCACCTGTTCTTGCAGTTGTTGAAAACGGCGAGAACTGGAGCGTAGGACAAAGACAGCTAATCTGCCTAGCTAGAGCTTTGTTGAAGAGATGTAGCATTCTCGTTCTGGATGAAGCAACAGCATCAGTTGATTCTGCAACAGACGGAGTCATACAAAAGACCATTAGTCAAGAGTTCAAAGACAGAACGATTGTCACAATAGCTCACAGAATCCACACAGTTATAGATAGTGATCTCGTATTGGTCCTGAGTGACGGTAAGTCCAATATCTCAGACATAACAGAAACAGTCTACATCTTCACTATGGGTGAAACTAATATAACGAGTGTGATTGGCAGGAAGAATTGCGGAGTTTGACTCCCCATCAAAGCTACTAGAACGAGATGATTCTTTCTTCTCAAAACTAATAAAGGAGTACTCCAAGAGATCAAAAGGTTCCGCTAGCTCAGCCCAGCTACTTAACTGAATCATCAAATGTCCACATTATACGGGTTGATCCATGGGAGACTGGTCATCAATTTAGGGTACCACGCTATACAAGAGGTACTTTTTTATTGTGGAAACAAGAGATCAGTCAACAAGGTGGGCCACATATTAGTTTGATGATTCTACAACGGTGTAGAGCAAGCCTGAAATCATCCTCGACAGTGATTCAGCATCTCCAAGGGTTCAACATTGATGGAAGAGCACGATATTCTAATTTATCAAGCTCATAATTTTTTAAATAATAATGTACTACTAATTATAACATTTCGCAGTGCTTTGGCCTAATAAGAATGTATTATAATCTACTCGAGGCATTCCTCATTTGTTATCTACAAACCTCTACTGTTTCGTAAACGAGAAAGGGCTCCAATGTCTGATTCCTACAGATATACAAGTGCAGTCCTAGCAACCAAAACCTAGAGCTTCAGAGAAGTTACTGAAATAAATCAGACAAATAGCAACAAATAAATGTAAGATGTACTGGAAGGGAAAACCCTAATATGTTGAGTTGAGACCTTTAGTGGTAAGTTAAGTCATATGAATATGGATAATTTCCTTAGACTAGCAAAAAAATCGAACAGAAATCTACGGATCAGACCAATATAGAGCTGCCGAGACGAACTGCCGTGCGCGTGTCTAACGGCGAGTCGGACTCGTTGTTTAGTCTCTTCCTGGTGGTACTTGCCTTACACGTCGAGTTGAACAGCCAATCTCTGTGTTGGGACCTCATTTTATGGAAACAATTTAAATGACATGGTATTTAATACTCCTACGGAGCCGGAAGTCATTTGAGCAGATCATTTGGTAGGAGTGTTTGTAGTGTTGTCTAGAAAACACTTTGAGGCCGTAATTAGAGACCGCAGAGCATATAAATTGTGTTCTCTCGTCTCAATCTAACAGAAGTCCTATATTTATACTCAATTTCCAAGCCATAAACTTAGATCCGACTACTAGGCATATTACCGAGTTATGCAGACCCGGTCAGTGCCACGGTGGTGTTCCAGCTAAGCCTTATTCCAAAAGAATGCCTGTCAGCGAGAGACTGCCCCTGCCCCTCTTTAGGTGCGCCACCCCAGGCCAACCCTGAGACTCCTAAAGAGGTAATCTCTACTGACAGCACAAACCAGCAAGGGCAATGCTATTGTGCCCCCCTTACTCAACTGCATGAGCCTATTCCTGCAAAATTGCCTTTGGCCGTATAGCTTTAACTTCAGTGAGTCAATAATCCTTGACCTCCAAACCACAAGAATCCCCACAAACCCCGTAGCGTATGCCCTTGAGATTATTATATCAAAACCACCAGCACTAAAGGCAGAACGGGCTCACGCAAGCGAAGTTTAAGCTAAAAGCTCCTAACAACCATAGCTTTGGACTGAAGTCCCAAATAAGCAAAGTCTGGGCTAAAGCCCTACAGGCATTCCTTGGTCTGAACATCCAATGAGCAAAGCAACTCAGTGACTCCTTAAGCTCAAACCATGGGTCAAGCTGGCCTATTTTCCATTTACCAGTCAACTCAAAGATCAGAGATTCTCAACACTTAAACCAAATTTTCATTCTTTCCAAACCCTGGGCACCATATTTCTTTAATGCACAATTTTCCCTTTTGGCAAGCCCTAATTCAACAAAGGTTAAGCATATTTTTCTAAATTGTGTTCATTCTAACTGTTGTTCTAATGTGGGGAGAATCTCACAGTAGAAATTTGAAGCTTGAGAAATTATTACTACTCTATCGACTACGCTATTGATCCCTGCAAACTAACCCTTAAGATTCGTCTTTACGGAAAATTAGACGAGTAAACCAAAAAGAAGTTAGGCAAAACAGAGGTTTGAGATTTTTAACACAAAACAACAAAATGCATCTGTCAAGTAAGAAGAAAAGTTGTGATTGTATAAGATGATTATACTGAAGTAATTTTAGCTCCTCTCATTTTCATTCCAAAACATCCCAGTATTCTAATAATAAAAATGACCAACCATGTGGAATGAAGGTACAAATTTGCTAATCAAAATTAAACTACCACACAAGACAACAAATCAAATATTCTTGAAAGCATACTAAACAAATACTAGTTCATAAGCTTCCACTTCATCGATGGAGTAGGTAGTACAAAGAAGAAGGTGGGTCACTAACGAGGATAGGACAAAGGAAAACATTGAAAAGTAGAGCTAAATATGATTCGACAATGTCCATCCCTTCAAGGATAAATAAACCATATGAACGATAAAACACCGCAACAAGAGAAACCTCGTCTTCCAGCTTTGATTTGCCAAAACCAAATTAAAATATGTAAATTGCATGATCCAGAAATTCAAATAACGAGCGTTAAAAATCCGACTGGGAGCTAAAGTGGTTAATCAATTTATCTGAAATCAATCATAAAACTTAGACACATAATCATAGTGACAAGATCAAAATTGATACCTACACGAATCAGATTGTGTTGTGAAATGTCAGACTCTGTAACTCCTACCCTCTGCAACCCACCACAGGCCATGGTTGTGGAGAGGGAAGGAGACGTTTGACTGAGTCTACTGTTGTATCTAGTAGCAATGTCACTGTGTGCATACTATAAGTATCCTTTCAGGATGACAAAAATAGAAGTTACTTAGTAGAGTTTAAAGTTTCTATCTGCAATAATGCTACTTTCAAAATACGAATATTGCATCCAGTTTTTTTTCCCCGTTAAAACTATTTGCCTTCTTTTGATGTGTATGTACTGCGCCAGGTTCATTTGCAAGGGTATCAAGACCAAGAGTCATAATCCGGCCTTTTAAAGTCTTGTACTATGAATCATACCTGAACTTCTAACACTTGCCTCAACAACCAGAAATTAGATTTCAAATGAAATATAAAAGACACATCTAACGTATTGAAAGATGAAATGGAAATAATCTAACAACTACTCCTGAGTCTTGAGACCCGCAGACAAGAGAATCTCTACCCATGTCTCTCCATTGGTCAGACCACAAAAGCCTACCCCTATTGTTTAAACATCACTAGAAGACATTTTCTTTTAAGTTAAAGCAACCGGTAATATTTTTGCTTTTTCATGAACCTCTGTAGATCACACAAATCAAATATGGTTGAAAGCATACTAAACAGACACCAGTTCATTAGTTAGCTTCCAATTCGTGTAAGTTAAAAAACAACCAGTATTTTTTTAATGAAAGTTAAAACAACGACAAAGCCTACCTCCATTGGTCCTCCACTCGCTCTCTACCGAGACATACCAATATCTCTCCCTTTTTCATGAACCGCTGTAGATCACACAACAGATTATGTCATCCCCAACATAATAGCGTTTGTTGACGAAGACTTCTATTTTAATAAAAGACCTACTATACATCATACCGCTGTAGATCACACAACAGATTATGTCATCCCCAACATAATAGCGTTGGTCCTCCACTCGCTCTCTACCGAGACATACCAATATCTCTCCCTTTTTCATGAACCGCTGTAGATCACACAACAGATTATGTCATCCCCAACATAATAGTGTTTGTTGACGAAGACTTCTATTTTAATAAAAGACCTACTATACATCATCAGTCGTCTCTCCATATCAAAATTTCCATAGCATCAGTCTGTAGTAAACAGTCATAGACTCAAACTGGAATAAAAAGTTCTGAGCTCTAACCTGGAGAAAGGAGTATGCTTATGGAAGCGATGACTTACTCCGGCTTGCCCAAAGGTAAGCTCACTAGCTCTTATACTACTATTAGACATGCCGGAGAACCGCCAGTCTCAATGAAGTGGAGTTTTACACATTCTTTATGGTTTTTTAACTTTGTTGGTACTCAGGTGGTGACGTCCACTTCACTTGATGCTCTTTCGGTTTTTTTGTTCTTTTCAAATATATTCTTAATGTCATACGGATCTATGGATACAGTTAGATAAAATAAGAGGCAAAAGTCGACAAATTGATAAAAACTAGTTAATGTCTTCTGTATTCTGGTTTGGTTAAGAGAATGAGAAAGAAAGATGCACATTCTTCTTTTGTAACCATCAAGGCATAGGAGGACTAGAGGCAATTTTGTTTTCCTCCTATGTAATTCTATGAATAAAAGACAAGAACTCAACATAAAAGTCCCATGATTGATATTCTCAAAGAAATTTAGGTGTACGTTGGGAAATCACAAACTTTGTCAAGTATGTCATATCCTATCAGATTCTCCCTTCTTAGAAGCCATTTCTCATCACACGGAACTTTGAATCGAAGCTAAAGCAAAAATAATAAGTTCTTATACATGGCAGAGAAGTTTGATTGCGAAGACAACATAAAACACTCCACTTTGTTTGAACAGAGAGATAAACCAGAAAGAGTTCTTGCCTAATAAGCACAACTGCCAAATACTCAATAGTGTTTCAGGTTTCTTTAACGATTTTACATATAGAAATAAAGAGAACAAAGTTACGGTTTTAGAAATTTCCTAGATACGCATTAGAAGTTCCAGAAACAAACATAATACTTTTGTAAAAAGGGTTACATAACAAAAGTGACATACTTAAAGAAATTAATGTAAACTTCTCTACAGCAAGTAGTGACCTATATCCTTAAAACGAACAAGAGTCTTTAACGGAAAGTGCTACTGTTCATCTTATATGACTGCCAGTCAAATTCTTAAAATGACGAATTTGTGAAACCTTGTGATATGCTAGGTTATTGGCATGCATGTGATGGATCATCATGTTTGAATAAGTAGAAATTTATCATAATGGCCAAGTTATATAAGAGTGTAAGCCAAACCTGCATGCATCTGTACTACATCCACATAAAGAAGAAATTTGGTTTCTGACGTAAATTGAGAGAACAATCACAGGGAAAGAGCTCTGACTATATTTTTCCATTAGTAAATATGTACATAGTTAGACTAATATATACTTATCCTAGGAACATAAAAGGAAACAAGATGGACTGTCAAATCCCATGATTTATGGGATATTAATACAAGAAAGGCAACCAATTAAACCAGCATAATCAAAGGGATATAGCTGTTGCAAATTATCCCAAGAATCTGCTAGTGCATTAATCATATATTCCCACACTCCCCCTCAAGCTGGTGAATAGATGTTTTCCATTCCCAGCTTGGATAAAATCTTTTGAAACACAGAGGTGCTTAACCCTTTTGTAAGTATATCTGCAAGTTGTCCATGTGTAGACACGTAAGGAGTACAAATCAGTCCGCTATCCAGTTTCTCTTTGATGAAGTGTCTATCAACTTCAATGTGCTTCGTTCGATCATGCTGAACCGGATTGTGAGCTATGCTGATTGCAGACTTATTGTCACAATAAAGTCTCATTGGACCATCCCATCTGATCTTCAAGTCTTCAAGAATAATCTTTACCCAAAGTAATTCACACACACCGTGAGCCATTGCTCGAAATTCTGCTTCTGCACTGGAACGCGCTACCACATTTTGTTTCTTACTCCTCCAAGTAATGAGGTTACCTCCAAGAAATGTGCAATATCCTGTAGTGGACCTCCTATCAATGATTGACCCAGCATAATCAGCATCGGTATATGCCTCAAGCACCAGACCCCCATTTCGTCTAAATAAAATGCCTTTACCCGGTGTCCCTTTGAGATACTGTAGCACTCGGTGAGCTGCTTGCAAGTGCAATGTTCTCGGACTATGCATGAATTGACTAATCACACTCACTGCATATGCTATGTCCGGTCGAGTATGGGATAAATATATCAACTTACCAACTAAGCGCTGATACATTTCCTTATCCACTGCAGCCTCTTCCTCAGCCATTCCAAGTTTCAGATTTTGATCTATTGGAGTAGCTGCTGGTTTGCATGCTGCCTGACCAGTTTCTCTAAGTAGATCAGTGACGTACTTTTGTTGGGAGATAAAAATGCCTTTCTTGGAGTGAGCCACCTCAATCCCCAGAAAATATTTCAGCCTCCCTAACACTTTGATCTCAAATTCCTTAGCCAAGCGCTGACTTAAGTTTTGTTTTTCCTTATCATCATTACCTGTCACTATTATATCATCGACATACACCAACAGTGCTGTGACTCCCCCTGAAGATGAGTGTTTAATGAACAACGTGTGATCCCCTTGGCTTTGCTTATATCCCATTACAAGCATGACTCTTGCAAATCTACCAAACCATGCTCGTGGTGATTGCTTAAGTCCGTACAAGGACTTCTTGAGTTTACACACAATATCAGCTTCCAAATTCTTTCCATAACCAGGTGGGACATCCATATAAATTTCTTCTTCGAGGTCTCCATGCAAAAAGGCGTTCTTAACATCAAACTGCTGCAACTCCCAACCATAATTGGCTGCTAATGAAAGTAAGATTCTAACTGTATTCATTTTCGCAACTGGAGCAAATGTCTCTTGGTAATCAATCCCATAAGTTTGAGTATAGCCCTTGGCTACTAGCCTTGCCTTGTACCTCTCAATTGACCCGTCTGATCTATATTTCACTGTATAGACCCATTTGCACCCCACAGGTTTCTTCCCGACCGGAAGCTGCACTAACTCCCATGTTTTATTCTTTTCCAATGCCTCCATTTCCTCATTCATGGCTTGTCTCCATTTCTCATTGGACAAAGCATCGGATAAAGTGGAAGGGATGGCAGTGGCATTCAGACTAACTAGGAAAGCTCTTTGTGAAGGAGAAAAATGTTTAAACGACAAGAATTGTGCAAGAGGGTATAGTGGTCGTTTCGTGCAATCTCTAGTTCCTTTCCTAATAGCAATAGGCAGCTCCAGATTTTGGTCATTATGGCCAACATGAGCCTCAAATTCAGGTTCAGATTCAGAAATCGTTGGCTCATTCTCGGGATCTTTGCTGGATTCTTCGACTTGCACATAGTCTGGGACAACTGTCTTTTTCCTTGAGTACACCTGGCCATATTTCGAATTTTGAATTGTGGGGATGGGACTTTCTGAAATCTCATTGTCGGTCTCGGTGATTTCAATGTGGGGATCTGGAGTTGACAAAATTTTAGGATTAGATTCGACCCCGGAATTTGGGACAGGTTCTGACATTGGAAATGGTACAGATTTTGGAAGTTCCGGAAGATTGAGTAAGGGATTTTCATTCTTATCTTCAAGCTTCTCCTCTGGAGGATAAGGTGTAGTGAAGTATGGAGCCTCTTCACTGAAAGTAACATCCATGGAAACATAGAATTTCTTTGATGGCGGGTGATAACACTTGTACCCTCTTTGAGTTGAAGAATAGCCCACAAATACGCATTTCAACGCCCTTGGGTCAAGCTTCCCCCGATTTTGGCTATGAACGTGGACGAATGACACACATCCAAATATTCTAGGCACGAGACTACTTGTTATGTGTGTTGGATAGAACTTAGAGAGTGTTTCCATAGGACTCTTCAATCCCAAAACTCTTGACGGTAAACGATTTATAAGGTGGGCTGATGTAAGAACGGCTTCCCCCCAATAGGACTTGGGGACATTTTTCTGGAATAAGAAAGCACGGGTTGATTGAAGGAGATGACCATTTTTCCTTTCAGCTATTCCATTTTGTTGGGGTGTACTAACACAAGATGACTCATGTATTATCCCCTCCTTCAAAAAATAAGGAGTTGGGACTTGATTGAAATAATCCCTGGCATTATCGGACCTGAATCTCTTGATATTAACCCCAAATTGGTTCTTAATCATAGAACAGAAATTTGGAATAACAATGCTCACATCAGATTTTTGTTTAAGCAGAAAAATCCAAGTTACACGCGTACAATCGTCGATAAACGACACGAACCATCTTGCCCCGGAAATATTAGGAACAGTTGAAGGACCCCAAATATCACTATGGATGAGATGAAAAGGAGTTGAACTTCTTCTAGAACTTTCGGGAAAATGCACGCGTTTGTGTTTTGCGAGTTCGCACACTTCACAGTGAAAACTCTCGACATCTACACCTTGAAATAAGGTTGGAAAAAGAATCTTAATGACTCTAAATGAAGGATGTCCGAGTCGGCGGTGGTGAAGCCAAACTTTCTCTTTATTCGAAGAATGAATTTCAGAAACAAAGGATGAAGGCGTATCTCTTTTGGTTATGTCTGACTTGCTTGGTGCGTCAAGGTAGTAGAGACCATTCCGCTCACTAGCAAGTCCAACCACTTTTCCTGAATTCTCATCTTGAATAACACAAGAGTTGCGACGAAAAACCACATTGCAACAAATATCTTGAGTAAGCTTATGTATAGAGACTAAATTTACGGATAGTCCTGGAACATGAAGGACATTTTTTAAGGTCAGTGAGGAGCACACTCTAACATCTCCCACACCTGCTACAGTGATCAACGAACCATCCGCTGTGGCTATTTTCCTATTACTTGGACATGGAGAGTATGTTAAGAAGACATTCGAAGAGTGGGTCATATGGTCGGTAGCTCCTGAATCCATGATCCAATAACAGGTAGATGCTTTATCCATGACATTTAATCCAATAGGGAATGAAAATTGACATGAGTACACTGATGAGCAAGTACCTGAGGGGTTTTTATCGTTGCCAATTTGAGACCTCACTTGTGATGATCCATTCAGTTGTGCCAACATGCCATTTTTCTGAGGCGGCTCTCCACTATATCCCCACTCTCTACTTGGAGGTTTTCCATGAAGTTTCCAACAGCGCTCATGATTATGGCGTGGCTTCTCACAGTAGGTGCACCACAAACTGTCCCGGTAAGTGGTCTTTGAATGTTGAGATCCAACTGACCCCGCTGGTTGAGTAGGTACCTCTGCACCTTTTGACATTCTTTCAAAACTCAAGAATTTCCCGGGGGACTTAATAAATATGTTCCGTCTTTACAAAACAGAACAAAAGATAGCAAAAGCCAGCAATGAAGGCTGAGAGTTAATCCAACAAAGGAGAAAAAATCTGGAGCAAAATGCCAGCAATGAAGGCTGGAACAAGAGAGATTTAAACCAGCAATGAAGGCTGGAGAAGAGAATCCCAGAACTGAGCCTAAAGCTCTGATACCATGACGTAAATTGAGAGAACAATCACAGGGAAAGAGCTCTGACTATATTTTTCCATTAGTAAACATGTACATAGTTAGACTAATATATACTTATCCTAGGAACATAAAAGGAAACAAGATGGACTGTCAAATCCCATGATTTATGGGATATTAATACAAGAAAGGCAACCAATTAAACCAGCATAATCAAAGGGATATAGCTGTTGCAAATTATCCCAAGAATCTGCTAGTGCATTAATCATATATTCCCACAGTTTCCCAAACCTGCACTCTTCTTCACTGTTCCTGAACTTTCAGTCTCACTGAAACTCGGGTGTACAACTTCAAAAATAAGTCTCAACTCTGAGATATTCTTGAATAAGAAGCATGAAAGTATGACTTTTCAGGGTTAAGTAGTAAGGGAAAAAAGAAGCCGAGATAGTTTTAGGCGCATAAAGAGGGCTATGGCAAAAGATAATTGAGGAGACCGAGGCAATCACTAATAAACACTAACGGGTACTACCTACCAAGTATAGCGAGGAAATAGTTCAATAAATCCTATAGTATGTATACGTAAACTTAATCATATCCAATGCATCATCACTCATGTAACATATCCGCCCCTGGGACATTGGTTGGGCACTTGAGGAGCCAAATATCATCTCATAACCTTAACTTTAGCCATCGAGATTCTTCTTTGCACTGCAAGACAAATTAGGAACCAAATGATTTCACAAACCATGCACCTAAAATCGAAAAGACTAGATGCTCGAAGAAACAATAGAAACTCAAAGTAGCTTCTTGTCAACTGATGTAATATACTTGCGTTGTGTTACAGACCATTGGCCACTTCAATTCCAATCAGGATGGCCACAGGTGAATTCACCCTGCTTTTGGGACAATGCCAGCACATGCCTGCAATTAGGATTTCTCGGAATCTTCTTGCTCCAATTTGTGTGGAAGTCTGTGGGTTCCGTATGCAGACAACAAAAGACAGTAACCAATTCAGACAGAAGCCGCGGTTTCATAAACTGTGGTCTTTCTTACAAAGTCAGCATGGTATGCTCCAGTTTACAGCTGGTTATTCACATCATGGTGATACTGCTGCTTCAAAGCGGTAGTTGGTCACAATGCGAATCCAGAACCTCAGTTCTTCTATCAGAGATCACCCTTATTATGATATGGGGAATCACATTGCTTTTGATGCACAAGACTTGGAAAGATAAGTGCATCACATTTCCATGGATTTTGAGAACCTGGTGGTGTTTCAGCTTCCTGCTCTCTCTTGGCCACTCAGCTCTAGATATCCATCTCATGGTCAAAAACCATGACCATCTCGGAGTCTACGTTCTTGCCAACTTATGTGGCCTTCTAGCATCTATCTGCTTAGTTTTTATTTCAGTTCGAGGAAGGACGGGCATTGTCTTTGACATTCAAAACGGTATCACAGACCCACTTCTCAATGACAAAGGTGAAAGGTATTTAGAAAACAAAAGGAGCGGCTTGTACGGAAAAGCTACTCTAGCTCAACTTATTACCTTTTCTTGGTTGAATCCTCTGTTTGCTGTTGGGGTAAGAAAAACGCTTGATCAGGCTGATGTCCCTGATGTTGATGTCAAGGATTCCGCCCAATTTCAATCCAACTCCTTTGATGAAAGCCTAAAGCGCGTGAAGGAAAGAGATGCAACCACAAAACCGTCGCTGTACTGGACAATGTTTCTTTTTGTCTGGAAGAAAGCAGCAATTAATGCAGTTTTTGCTATAGTTAGTGCAGCAGCATCTTATGTCGGACCCTATCTCATAAATGGCTTTGTAAACTTCCTAAATGAAAGTAATCGCGAAAGCTTAGTAAGTGGATACCTTATTGCACTTGCTTTTCTAGGTTCCAAGATAGTTGAGACGACAACACAAAGACAATGGATCTTTGGGGCTCGTCACCTAGGCCTCCGCTTGAGAGCTGCTCTAACTTCTCAAATATATCAAAAGGGCCTCCTATTATCTAGCAAATCCCGCCAGATTCGGACCAGTGGAGAGATCATAAACTACATGAGTGTTGACGTCCAAAGGGTCACAGACTTCATCTGGTACCTGAATACCATCTGGCAGTTGCCTGTACAAATTTCTCTCGCCATCTTTATATTGCATACAAATCTAGGTGCAGGCTCACTGGTGGCATTAGCCGCAACATCCGTGGTGATGGCTTGCAATGTACCTTTGACAAGAATTCGGAAGAGGTATCAGTCTAAGATCATGGAAGCAAAGGAT
This sequence comes from Linanthus parryae, assembly GCA_023055425.1. Classification (NCBI taxonomy): domain Eukaryota; kingdom Viridiplantae; phylum Streptophyta; class Magnoliopsida; order Ericales; family Polemoniaceae; genus Linanthus; species Linanthus parryae. The sequence goes on from JALGPY010000006.1 coordinate 1,332,051, forward strand.
AGTAGAATGAAAGCTACTTCAGAAGTTCTTCGAAACATCAAGATTCTCAAACTCCAAGCATGGGATAGTCAATATCTCCACAAGCTAGACAGTTTGAGGGGAATAGAAAACAATTGCATATGGAAGTCACACAGATTGCAAGCAGTAACAACATTTGTTTTCTGGGGATCACCTGCATTTATTTCTATAGTTACTTTTGCAGCATGTGCTCTAATGGGGATTCCGCTCACAGCAGGAAGAGTCTTGTCTGCGTTGGCAACATTCAGGATGTTACAAGACCCCATATTACAACTTCCTGACCTATTCTCTATAATGGCACAGTGCAAAGTTTCTTCAGATAGATTAGCCTCTTACCTACAAGAAGACGAAATCAAAACTGACGCAGTTGAGCATCTTCCTAAAAGTCAAACAGAATTTGAAGTAGAAATTCATCAAGGATCATTTAGTTGGGATGCTGATTCAAAAAACCCAACACTGGATGGAATTAGGTTACAGGTTAAGAGGGGGATGAAAGTAGCAATTTGCGGCACTGTGGGGTCAGGAAAGTCCAGTTTGCTTTCCTGCATATTAGGAGAGATGACAAAACTCTCAGGTACAGTCAAAATCAGTGGCACCAAGGCTTATGTTCCACAGTCCCCATGGATACTGTCAGGAAATGTCAAAGAAAACATTCTCTTTGGAAATGCTTATGATAGTGATAAATACGACAGAACGGTCAAATCATGTGCTTTGACAAAGGATTTCGAGCTGTTTTCTGCTGGCGACTTAACAGAGATAGGGGAGCGAGGAATAAATATGAGTGGAGGTCAGAAGCAAAGGATTCAAATTGCCCGGGCAGCCTATCAGGATGCTGACATTTATCTACTTGATGATCCTTTCAGTGCCGTGGATGCCCACACCGGCACACAACTCTTTGAGGTTAGTTTGTAGAATTATAATAGCAAAGTTTTTCCATTTAAAATTAGTCCAATTCATACTGAAAAGACCTGTAAACTTACTCTGATTTCATTTTGATTCCCTGTGACAGGATTGCCTAATGGGTATCCTTAAGGACAAGACAGTACTTTATGTGACACACCAAGTTGAGTTTCTTCCAGCGGCTGACCTCATTTTGGTATGTAATAACTGACATCGTCCTCTTAATCCAGGAAATTAACTTTAAGTATTACTTAAGGGCTCTTGTTTTAGGGAACTAAATATGAATTCAACCCATAGTGGAGCCGAACAACAAGACCACTAGCTGACTACTTTGGCTTCCAGGTTTTCTCTGACTTCTTTTTGTTTAACAGGTTAGGCTGTTATGCCAACAATCACATCTGTTTACTTTCTTTTATTCTCTGTTACTCCCGTATCATGACATTCGTTGCAAGTAAAGTTCTCTCTTTACAACAACAACATCATCAAGCCTTCCCCAGTTTAGCCAGGGTGGGCTACCTGGATCAAGTGTCACCAGTTGTCCAAACTAATTTCCCTTAGGTTTCAATTGACTAAGCCGTGCCTTATTGTCTCTACTCAGGTTTGTTTTGGTCTCCCTCTCCTTCGTCTTCCACCGTCAATTTGAACCGTGTCACTTCTTCAAACCGGGGCATCCAACGATTGACAATCATAGTTATCAAAGCGGATCTTACAGCGGTTCTATTAAAACTTACCTTTCCACGATCACACGACACTCCAGCTGCACTCCTCTACTTCGTCCACCCTGCTTTTATCCTATGGGTAACATCATTGTCTGTCTCTCCATCACTACGCAGAGTCGACCCTCTTCTTTGGCACTTCTTGCCCACCAATTATTGCCTCCTCTCCACTGTCTGATAGCACCAAAGCCGCATTCCACTTACTCTGTCTTGATTCGACTAATCCTAAATCCTTTAGATTCAAAATTATCCTTCATATTTCTAACTTACCTTCTAGCCACATTATGAAACAAACAAGTCAACCATACTACCCCTTTGTCACCTAGCAATTTTCACACTTAAATAGGAATCCCATCAGCTCCTACAGCTTTCCCCACTTTCATATTCTTCAAAGCATCTTTGATCTCAATTTCCCATACGCTTAGATCACTGGAGTGATTGAGGAATTTCTCGAAAACTTTCTCCACCTTTCCTTAATATTTATCAACTTTACAAATACTCTATCGCCACATCCATTTAAACACTTGACATAATTTAGTCCTTTTCCCTCTCACTGATTTTTGCAATTTTATAACTGTGCCCCTCACCATGGAATTTAGTTTTTTATAATGACAATCATACTGGCATAACATAATACTACAAGACAGTCGGACACTAGCATGCATAGTTAAGTAAGTTATCTCATTACTTCCACAAAAAAGGTTTAACTTAATTTGTTGAAGGAGATACTACAAGACTGAATATCAAGAAAACTGAAATTCTTACAAAGTACATTACTTTTTGGAAAGAGAACGCTTCTCCACAAAATATTACAATAATGTTGCAAACTTGCAAGAAAAAAATAAGTTGCAAGGACGAAAGAAATCAGATCCAGTTATGCAATATATTCATGAGCCATTTTAGATTTAAATGACAATTGTAATCCGAGTAAGTTCTGAAAATGTAAATGATCTATCCAGGTGATGCAAAATGGAAGAATTACACAAGCTGGGACCTTTGATGAACTCTTGAAACAGAATATTGGATTTGAAGTTTTGGTCGGGGCTCATAACCAAGCTATAGACTCCGTCCTGACAGCTGATAATTCAAATAAAGCGCCTCATACAGAAGTACATGATGAGGGATGCATCGACGAATATGACAGCGATCTCATATTGTGTGGAGATCTTGTACAGTCGCAGCATGACTCAGAGCAGAACCTGTGTTTAGAGATTACTGAAAAGCAAGGAAAACTGGTGCAGGATGAGGAGAGAGAGTCGGGAAGCATTGGAAAAGAAGTTTATTGGTCTTACTTGACAACCGTAAAGAGTGGAGCGCTAATTCCAATCATTATTCTTGCTCAGTCAACATACCAAGTCCTGCAGATAGTCAGCAACTACTGGATGGCATGGAACTGTCCTACCACGGAGGACACTGAAACACTATCAGGGATGGATTTCATATTATCGGTTTATGCAGTACTTGCTCTAGCAAGTGCACTTTGTGTGCTGGTAAGAACCTCGTTAGTTACATTTACAGGAAATCTGACATCTCAAAAGCTCTTCACGAAGATGCAGCATAGTGTTCTACGTGCACCGATGGGATTCTTTGATTCAACCCCAACTGGACGAATTTTAAATCGGGTAAATAACAAATAACTTTACTTATTTACGTTGTTTGATTTCATGGCCTTGAATCAGTAAGCAGCAGCATCTGGCCCAAAGTGTTTGATTTCATGGCCTTTAATCAGTAATTTGCATCATCTTTGGTTCAGCTCCAAGGCTCAGCTAGCTCAGAGAAGATAAAGCACCTTGAAATAGAGCTACAGAATCGATTCCTAAACTAATTTAACACCAACAGTTGAAAACTTACAGTTTAAAGTTGTAGTCAAACACATCCCCGACAATATGAAAATGAAACTGGAAACCAAAAGCTATGATACAGTGCAGCAAAAAGAATTCATATTTCCCTTTTACCTCTTCTAGGCACAAGATCAGGCCTTTATGTTAGTATAGCAATTCGGTATTCCATATACAAAGATTTAGAATAAATGAAAATTAGGACATACTTTTCAACATTCTTAGCTCCTAAGAGTTCAAACTTCCTCAATACTCATGATACCTTAATGTTTCTGCTTGCAGACTTCTACAGACCAAACTGTCCTGGACATGGAGATAGCACACATAATAGGTGGGTGTGCTTACTCGATAATCCAGCTTCTTGGGACCATTGCTGTAATGTCACAAGTAGCATGGGAAGTAGTTATCATCTTTATTCCAGTAACAGCCATCTGTCTATGGTACCAGGTAAGATCTCTCTCTTTCTCTTGTTTAAGGTAACACCGTAACACTTTATTGGCCATGTGTTCAACAATTCTAAAAATAGTGATGATATATGGTAAATAAATAGTGAAGTCACTTCAAGCATACAATTCAGTATAGTTATCATAAGGGAAAAAAACAATACTATTTGGGGGGAAAATAAAGATGAACCTACACTGTGCATTAGCATGATTCACTTAAGCCAATTAAAATTTCGTGGACGTATTGCTTAAACATCACAGGTGCTTTAGACTCTATTTTAGCTCATATGTAAGAAATCTCAATAAGGATAGCATGGACCATGGATGAAACGAAATGGATAAACCACTTTCGGTTAGGGTCTACTTGAAAGTGATTCAGAATTGGAGAACTAAGGCTCAGATGGTCACTTTATATTGGTGAAGTAAAGTAATCCCATGAAACCAAACAAAAAGTGGGATCTCCTGTGAAACCCGGATGTAGTCATTGTATATACAAGAAAGCTCAGAAACGATCATTAGTTTTCAACTTAGCAAACTAAATTTTGATTTCTGATCATTTCAGCGATATTACATACCAACTGCAAGAGAACTGGCCCGCATATCAGGAATTCAACTAGCTCCAATTCTACACCACTTTGCAGAATCACTCTCAGGGGCAGCAACAATTCGCGCATTTGATCAAAATGACCGTTTCATTTATATAAGTCTCGCCCTAATTGATCACCACTCCAGGTCATGGTTTCATAACGTAGCAGCTATGGAATGGTTATCTTTCAGACTGAACCAGCTATCGAATTTTGTTTTCGCCTTCTTGCTAGTGCTGCTTGTTTCCCTCCCAGAAGGAATTATCAATCCAAGTGAGCACCAAAAATTTAAGTAGCTAACTCTTGGAGTCATTCAAGCAGAGAAGTATTTCCTATAGAGGTAATGTATTACGGAGAATATTGAAAAAGCTTACACAAAGTTGCTTCTTGTTCACAGGCATTGCAGGGTTGGCAGTAACGTATGGGATAAACCTTAATGTCCTCCAAGCTTCAGTTATCTGGAACATATGCAATGCAGAAAACAAAATGATATCAGTTGAAAGAATTCTACAGTATTCAAATATTCCTAGTGAAGCACCTGGGGTGATAGAAGATTGCAGACCACCTATAAACTGGCCAGAAAGCGGAACAATTTGTTTTACGAACTTGCAGGTTATACTTGAAATTCATGGATTAAGTTACGGCATACTATTTATCAACAGTATAGCTTGTTTGAGTAGCATCATCAAATAAAACTCGGAGAAGCTACCAGGCCTTTAAAGGAAAATAATATTTCTAAAACAGTTAGAATGTTTGCTCATCTTAGAAAAAAACTGATTGATAAAAAAATTCTCTGCTCTTAAGAGACATTTTGTGATGCACATTAAATGTTTGGGTTTGCAGATTCGTTATGCTGAGCACCTGCCATCCGTGTTGAAAAACATCACCTGTACATTCCCAGGAAGAAAGAAAATCGGTGTTGTTGGAAGAACGGGAAGCGGAAAATCAACCCTCATACAGGCAATTTTCCGCATTGTTGAACCAAGAGAAGGAAGTATTACAATTGATGGCATTGACATTTCCAGGATAGGTCTTCATGACTTAAGGTCAAGGCTTAGCATCATACCACAGGACCCAACAATGTTTGAGGGTACAGTTAGAGGGAATCTTGATCCGCTGGAGCAATACTCAGACAACGAGATATGGGAGGTAGATTATCTCCTTCTAACTATGGAAATTACTTATTATATGGTAAATTTGTTACACTAAATTATAACCTTTCAGGTTCTTGACAAATGCCAACTTGGTGATCTAGTCCGTGCAAATGAAGGAAAACTAGACTCCCTAGGTCAGACAAGTTATCCAAATATTAGCATCTTCCAAGTTGAATACTTTGAGGTGAAAAGGTTCTAATATCACCTGCTGTTGCAGTTGTTGAAAACGGAGAGAACTGGAGCATCGGACAAAGGCAGCTAATCTGCCTAGCTAGAGCTTTGTTGAAGAGAAGTAGCATTCTTGTTTTGGATGAAGCAACAGCATCAGTTGATTCTGCAACAGACGGAGTCATACAAAAGACCATTAGTCAAGAGTTCAAAGACAGAACGATTGTCACAATAGCTCACAGAATCCACATAGTTATAGATAGTGATCTCGTATTAGTCCTGAGTGACGGTAAGTCCAATATCTCAGAAACAGTCTACATCTTCATTATGAATCAAACTAATATAAAGAGTGTGTTTGGCAGGAAGAATTGCCGAGTTTGACTCCCCATCAAAGCTACTAGAACGAGGTGATTCATTCTTCTCGAAACTGATAAAGGAGTACTCCAAGAGATCAAAAGGTTCATGTAGCTCAGCGAAGTTTAATTGACTGAAGCATCAAATGTACTAATTATACTTTAGAACATTTTTTAATGGTTGTAGATCTGTCATCATTTCAGCCTTTCAGGGTACCACAACGTTGTACGAAAAGGTCATTTTTCTCTGCTGACATGAGATCAGTGGACAACCTGGAGCCAGGGGCGGAGGCACCCCCCCCCCCCCCAACATTTGGAGAACTACATATTCACCCCTAGGTTTTGAAGATTAGTTCAATTGTGCCCCCTTTTTTATTACAAATGTGTCCCTAAGAAATCTTAATAATGTTCCAAATGTCGAAATATATCTTTTTAAGTACCCTTACATATACATTTCATCAGAATCCTAAGTCCTAACCATTAAAAAAAAAATTGCTTCCCTTTTCCTAAAATCCTGGCTCCGCCACTGCCTGGAGCAGGTATCAAGTAGACGAATCTACTACAGATTACAGAAACACTGAAATCATTATCAAACAGTGCGGGTTCGACATTGATGGAGCATGATATTCTCATTTCTCAATCTCATATAAATTTAGAAACATTTTTTAATGGTTTTGGCTAATAGAATGTGGTTCTGGATTTGTAGCTGAAAGCTCTCTTGTTCGGTAAACGAGGAGGCGTTTCTTCGGTTTCTGATTCATAATCACATACAAACACAGTCCAAGTAACCAAAACCTAGAAACAGGTTCAGAGAAGTTACTGAAATAGCAATACACAAAATTAAGGGCTACTGGAAAGTGAAAACCCTAGAAACACGAGATTTGAGACCAAAAGCGGCGAATCATACACAAATCGAACAGAGAAATTACGGTGCTGACGAGCATAGAGATGCAGAACCGAACCGTTGTGTGTGCGTGCGTTTTGCGGCGAGCTGGATCGCCGATCAGTCTCTTCCGCGGCGAGTTGAACTTGCCGATCTAAATGTGAAACAATCGATCGACGGCGAGTTGAATTGCTGATCTCTGTGTGAAACAATCGATCGACGGCGAGTTGAACTTGCCAACGAACGATCGATCGACGGCGAGATCTCATCTCTCTCTCTATGGAAACTAATTCGAATTGAACGGTATTTATGTACTCTTCGATTTACGGAGCGGGGAGTTATTTGAGCAGAAAACAAGGGTTTGTTTGGTGTTTGATTTGTGGGTAAATTTCACTTTCACCCCCTCATTTTAGGAAGATCTTAACCTACGCCCCTTCTTGTTTGGAGATCTTCACATACAACCATGTCTGACTAACGGAACCTAATAGAAAGTAAGTAGCCTCCAACGAGAAGAATTTAGGGAAATGAACAAAAAAAACTTATCTACAACAGACCATGTCTTACCTTATTCTCTTTCTATCCTCGTCCTCCCTCTTATCTTATTTTTGCGAAAGACTCTTCACCAACACAGGTAATGCTTGTGTGCGAAGTATTCTTCACGAACACAACCGATGTTGCTTCCACCAACACCAACAAGTCTCTCTCTCTCTCTCTCTCTCGTTCTCGCAGCCTATCACCTATCTGGGTGGAGCTAGAGTGCAGCACGGTGGGGCATGTGCCACACCCTAGTTTCGAAAAATAGCACTAATATGCCTATTTTTATCATACATTTTTAACTGTGACTTCAGTAAATTTGAAAAATACCCACCTTTAGTTACAACGTGTGATTGTGTCCCAGTAAGAATTTCTGCTCCTGCCCCTGCCGCCTACAACAACCATATTTTTAGACACATTGATAAATTCCCATCGCCATCAAACACCACCACCGTCGCTTCAATTCATCTTCGGACATTGGGTGATGTGGAAATGGAGTGAAAAAAATGAGAACCGTCGAATGAGTGCATTTGAAGATCTTCATAAACTGGGGTGAAGTAAAATCTACCCTTAATTTGTTGTTTGGGAAACTGTCCCCTTGCTTCCTGAAAGCCGAAACTGTCGAAACACGCTAGAAATTACTTCAGCTGTCATAAAACAATTGTGCTGGCAGCAAAAGCATTTCCAAATAGACCCTTACACCTAGAGCGGGTTTCTATTTCTTGAAATATGTTATCTGATTTTTGATGAGAAAACAAATTTAAACAAACATCCACAGCTATAATTGCAAACAAGTATGTAGGCTTTACTCTTATTACAAAATAGAAAGTTCATTCGAGGTTGAACTCAATTCTGAGAGCCCGTCCTATAAACAATGGATGGTGCCTACAACGAAAATGCCTCAGCAACAAGAGTGCTTCATATTGGGGAGATAATCTGCAGCAACGAGCACACAAGAATCCACATTGCATTCACGTGATTACTACCATGCAAGTTCCTGCAACAACACCCATTGAAGCTGAATGTACCTCACTGAGGCATTGACATGACTCAGATCAACTATATACCTAGCTACAACAGAAGCTTCTATCAACAGACCAGAGGAAATAGGAGCAAAAAGTGACAAAGTCAGGGTTCCATTTCTAGGGTAAAAGTGTTTTACTGGAACTCCAGTCATTCCCTAATCTCTACATTTTGTCACCTAGGCTGGCAAAAGAGGCGTTCCATACGAGATTTCTTCAATCAATGCCCAAGCTGGAGTAGGGTTCAAAGCCACGCTGAAAGATGGAAAACACAAACATTAGATTCATCCTGTGATCCTGATCATCTATCAGAAGAAATTCACAATCTAAGAAGTTAGACAGATTAATCTAAGAATACTCACAGAGCAATCATCATGAACGCGCCAAATTGTTTCGCCCAGGAGGTTGGCTACAGATAGAACTGTTAACTGGGGAAAATAATTCTTCTCCAATATAGGTATGGTGTTTGTTATGATCACCTCTTGAAACAGACCACTTGACAACCTCTCAATTGCAGGAGGACTGCATAAACAGTTAATTGCAAGTTAGAATTTCATGAAACCCACAACTTTCCTCAAAGTTTTCCCCGCAATACTCTACTTATTTCATTAATGAAAATAGACTACTGAAAACAGCAGACAAAAAACATAAAAGATAATTTATTGATGACAGCGAATATGTTTTTATACCTAAAGACAGCATGTGTGCTGCATGCATAAACTTCCCTAGCACCCTCTTGATGTAAGAGAGCCGCTCCTTTAGCAATGGTACCTACGAAAAGCAGTATGATAAAAGAATCTGAGATATGATGATTGTTATGTCAGGAGAACACTAATTGGGTAGAATTGGCAACAGATCAATTCATGCAAACAGAAAAGAACCAGACAGAGTTAGAAGTTAGAACTCCATCAAGATAATATCAGATACTAAATTCAGGGTTGCAGTGAAATGATTGGACCTGACTCAGTGCATATTTGGCATCGCAGTTGGACTAAAATCTGTCTTTTCCGCCAATTTCATTTGGGAACACACAAATATTAAGCTGAAATCAACAGACTACAAAAAAAACCCAGATAGTTGCAAAATCTCCAAATTTGGGGATTATCGGCCTAAAATCTAAAAAAAAAGGTGTTATTGCATTAGTATGAATGTAATAAACAGATTTCAATTAGCAGTTCAGCTAGGTTTTTCACCTATATTATTTTCAACCGATTTTTCAGATTTTCAGCGGATATCAAACAGCCCCTTAACCTAAGAAGGTCAATACACCACCACTAGCTTGTGTAGACAAGAAGTAATTGTATCCCTGACACATCGCCAATCACTACATGAAATTATACCTACCTTAGTTCGTCTTTAACTAAAATATAGCAGTCTATAAATCACAAAAATTCTATTCTTACACTGTCTAAATATCAGCTCATATTTATTATTATTGTACTCAAGATGAAGAAAGTGAAAAAAGGAAAGTGGAGAACTGTACCAGCAGTGTCAATCATGTCATCCACCATTACAGCTACTTTTCCTTTGACATCACCAATCAAATTCATCACCTGCATTGTATTTTACATTACTGAGGATCTGGAGAAGTTCCAAAATAACCAACCAATGGAATTGTCTCGAATAGTGCTTGATAAACTGAGGTGCTTGATAAACTAACGTTCTCCTAAAAGTGGATTTCATGATGTTAACTCTTAAGAGTAATCTCAGTCCTAAAACCTAGCACTCCTTAGAGAGACATATTTAACACAAATTTCATTTAACCTTATCATACCATCATACCTCGGCAACATTGTGTCCATGACGCCTTTTATCAACAATAGCCAGAGGTGCATCTGATAGCTTCTTTGCGAAAGCACGTGCTCTTGCCACTCCACCAACATCAGGTGATACCACCACCAGATCCTCATAATTAAGAATCTTGCTAGCGAGGTAATCGAGTATCACAGGCTACATGTCAAACAAAACGAAGCCAATCAGGAATCAGAACATATCATATCAGGAGGTGGTGCTTCTGGGGACAGATAACAATGGAAAGTTCGAAGCCAGAAACAAAAAGAACCAATCAACAAGAAATCTCTACCAGATAGTTTATTACTGCTGACATTTGGAACAGGCAAATCACAAGCTATCTTAAAAATAGTTTCAGTAGCCATATCAGATTCATTTGGATATTTAAGATAGTGAATGCGTTCACATACAAAATAGAACAAATTAAGCATAAATTCACCTGTCCGGGTACATGATCCACAGGAATATCAAAATAACCCATAGACTGCCCAGAATGCAGATCACAAGCAAGAACACGATCCGCACCAGCTTCAGTGATTAGATTTGCTACAAGTTTGGCCGCAATGGATTCACGACCCTGAGTCTGAAATAACAGTAAATGGGGCTAAGGTATAAAGTCAAATAAAAGGAAATATTCATGTTTTTAGCACATCGACTAATGATGACCATTTTGCAAGATGACGATTCAATTTGCTGCGGAAATTACACATGCTCTTTACGGCCATTAAAAAAAATGCTTTAATTCGTCGACAAATAGTGCAAATGAAATCTTCACCTCCACTAAATAACAACATCGTGGTCAAGGATTTCTACATTGCTTCAGTAAAATGCTTGGGACTTAAAATTACTTCAACAACTCGAAAGTTGAGAAATGAGTTTGGATAACTTCTCAATTCAACTTGAAATATTACTTAAAAGGGAATTTCTTTTTAGAACCCTTGCTTGTCACATTTCCTTCAGCAAGAAGGAAAATTCACCTTAATCTTTCAGGCATCAAACACTAAAAAAGCTTTATTATTGGTTGAGATGGTATTGCATCTGATAACCTTCTCTCATTTCTGAAGAATAGTCCACCACTTTAGAATTTCAGACTTACAGCATGCCCCTTATGTCAACACCTAGGATATCTGCCGTCCATAGACAACTACATTGTCTCCTGATAAAACTTATTAAAATCTAATGCCTAATGTGGCCAATTTGCGCTGATTGTAGACATGCATTTCCTTATTACAGCTCATGACTAAAAAAAGGGCCTAACACCATCTCCAGTATGAACTATGAAGAGGTTTAGTAATGACAAACACATCCATACCTTTCGATCAGCCCTCGCGTATCCGAAATATGGAATCACTGCAGTAATATTCTTAGCCGATGCCCTACGACAAGCATCTATCATGACAAGAAGCTCCATAAGATTCTCATTTGCAGGCGGACAAGAAGGTTGCACAAGAAAGACATCACATCCTCTAACACTCTCCTGTAGCTGGACATAAATCTCGCCGTCAGCAAAGCGCTTTATCTTTATCTTTCCCAGCTCCAGGCCCAAGTAGCAAGCAATTTCCTGTTTTAGAAAATAAAAAAACTCCAATCACTACTTACGCATATATCTTTCCTTGATTACGCGCAAAAACACTTGTTTACAATAAATATGAGATGACATACTACTAGTTATATAAGTTGCTTAGGAGAGTCTCAAGCACAGTAATACTAGACTACCATAAGAACTCCCGCTACCAAATGAAACCCCACTATGCTTACCAGAAATGAAAGGGATATGTAAGTTGGCAACTTATGGATTTACAAGAAATCTAGTTATGTTGTTAGTGGAAAATTAATTATGTTTTCCACAGGAGAAATTTAGCATCCACTCTGTCCATTCCAGGCAATAATGTTTCACATACGACTAAAGCCAAAAATCGACCTCAAGTATTTTAACTAACAGCTGTTTTATACATGAAATTTTATTCCAATAATTAAATGATTCTGACAATAAATTGGTTCCACGACATGCTGCAGTCTGTTAGGGGGTAAGCTGTATAGTTAAACGCACAATCATGGATGTGGTGGCCCACCATCAGCAAAGGGACTCTCAGCACACTTAAAAAACATATTAAACCAGCTTGAATGTGATGAATATATATTTCGGTTCTCTTCCATGCAATAAGGGCCTACGGAAGCGATAACAAAGAGACTACAAGTGGAGTAGACGTGGATCAAATAATAGGATTGATTGACAATGATAATTTTATGTAACTGAACTACAACTCAATAATGATCATTCCTTTAAATCTTCAATCATATCTTGATAGTTATGAAAATGAGAGACCACAATTTTATGTTGCTGCTGCGTTCCTGTCATGCCGTAGATCTACCATAGCTCTATTTCGAATAGAAGAAGCTCACACCACAATGACCTCATGACCATAGGAACTCCCCACGGCAGAAGTTCCAAGACAAAGAAACTGTGCATAATTCCCTTAAAGCACTGATCTCCAACGTGAAACAAATACCACAAGGAACTGATATGAACACAAATTTAGGAGCACATGTGAACTAAAACGACAGGAATACATACCTGAGAGAGTGCAGGATTTGCCGTTCCAGAAAATATACGGAGCCTGGTTTTGTTCTCGTTTTTGCTTCTTGCAAGTATCTGACTGGAGGTTAAGAAACTGGGAAATGTAGCTGGTTCACTTGAAAGAACAGGAATGTGTGGCTTCCCATTGGCATTGAACTTTAAAGGCTCAACCAAATCACACCTCTACAAATAAAGCATCAGAAACACAGGGTTTAACCTTCGTTGAAAAAAAAAGAGCAAAATCTCTCTGTTTCATTTAAGTAATCTTATAGCAAGAATAAATTAACACATCTAATTTAGAAGAAACAAATTGAGGAACATAGGGAACATCTATACTATTCTATAAACATACGAGAGGATTTCTAACATTTGCTTTTGATATTTTCCCTGAAAAATAATATCAAATGCAACTATCTCCTCATTGTTCCTAGATGCTCGTCATCGATGTCACTATTTCCAGGCACGCCGCGATGGCTGTTCAGATCTTCACTTCCCTAAACAAACGAATACCCAATGTGATACGACTGAAGAATTCCACTGCTTCAAGTATTTAATCCAAGGAAACAACCACCCATGACTACTAGTTCCCCGTGCAAGTCTTCTGCATTGTAGCCTTGACGTGGTTTACTTCACAAGAGTACTTATGTTGACAGTCCCGAGAGCTTCTATGATTTCTTCTACGTCTTTTATTGTGTTTTCTTCTTCAAGAAATGGCGGACCACCATTAGTGGTTTCTTCCGCAATTGGTTACTGGCACAGTTCTTCTTCGTCTTGCCTCTTCGAAGATTACCATAGGTCAGTAAAAACGAAAAGACACCAGTTTTCTCCAGAAACGCAAACCTCTTTATCCCATTCCATTCAGTCTATTTCATTATACAATCTTCCATCTTACTTCTCCCCTTACAATTTTGGCAGTACAGTTTTGAACTTTAGATAAATGCGAAAGAGTATTTCTTTCATGACTTTACTAATTTAATGCAAGCTTTGCATTAAATCACGATTAATCATCAATTGAAATCTTGAAACTCGGGTTTTCGTTATTACAAACTAGGGTTTCTCTATCACTGACAATTGAAATAATGACTTATGATTCATGTGCTTAAAGTGTATGGGATGGAATCAGAACGGGTGAATTTCTAATAGGATCGATATTCTTGACTTTGCTAATTTATGTGTTTAAACTTTAAAGTGTGTGGAAGCAGAATTCACGAGGAGCATGCGTCTAAATCCTGGAAATAAGCATACTAACTATTTTACAGTGGAGAATATGCCCTGCATTTTTTCTGATGAAATTCATATTTGAGAGGGGCTAATAATCAATATTAGGAGATTTATATTGTGACAATGTGACTATCTCATCGCCCCATTTTGAATGGTAATGGTCAATTGTTGAATTTTGTCCAGACGGGGGGTACATATTTAGTGAAGTAAGTTGGATTGAGTAACTAGAAGGCTCTGACTTATTCTTAATGCAAGAGACATATATGAAACATTACTACTTCCAGTGTTCTTTTTTATTTGGGACATACAAGTATGACTTTTGTAAAAGATGTATCCATATAAATATAACTATGACTTAAAAGATGCATCCATATAAGTATGATCTTCATAAAAAAATAAGTATCCATCTGAGTTTAGTGAAGTAATAAGTTTGGCACATCTCTCGTTTTAGACAGTGTCATAGTGGAGTACCTGTTTCTCTGTGTCTCTTATTTATGCTTTCTTGAGTTTCTATTTTAAACATTAATCTTAGTTATGAACAAAGTTTTGACACTACTTTTTTGTAACTGCAGAACAGTCTACTTGATGAAGACATTTGTGTCATGCAATCACCTCACCTGACGAACAATTCATTTGCCTCTGTTACTTCTCATGGCCTTAAAGTCTTTCTGCTTTACCTGTTACCTGGCTTTAAGTAGTAAGGCATGCTTTTGAGGATAGCTGACCTATTAACAATATTGCATGGCAACCATTTTTACAAGAGTAAGTAGAACTCACCAAGTCCATTGTTTTTTACATGGGTGTGTGATTGTTGATTGTTAAAATTACATTTCTTTTCAATTTCATATAGGATCTTAGAGTTTTAGTTCTTAGTATATGAAATGACTTGCTTATTATGAGCTTTGTATAATAATTTACTGATAAAGGCCAAGAAATGCAGTTGTTAAACCTACAACTGAGGGGAGGGGGAGCAATTGAATTTGAACCCAAGATAAGATCACATTAGGCCATAAGACCATTGGTTTTCATGAGCTTTAGTCATAGTTATTTTGAAAATTGTTAACACATACTTATCTTTTATCACTTCCGGATTGTTTAGGAAGAGTAAAAATCAAGACGCTATTGAAATGAGATTGCTCGCCCCCTGTGTTTGATTCATTAATATTCTAGCATTGTTTCATTAAATATGGTTGGAGAGGTTTATTCTGTGGACTGATTGCTCTCTGCTTATGTCGCCTATGTACTTCGGCTGACTTCACAAAGAGTTGTAAATTCATATAGCTTACAGTTCTTGGTGGTCGGATATAAATAGTGTTAGACTTTAAGTTAGATCATGGGGAGTTAAAAAACAATACTGCCTGTGGTTTTCTATGGTGTTAGAAGGTAACAAACTCATTTCCGAAATAGATTTATAACATAGGAAGATAACTAACTGACGCCTACTACTGTAAGAGAACCACATACTGTAGTACATAAAAATTAAACTAGTTGTATCCAAAAGTTATCTCAGGATCCTTGCATTCTGTCATGTGGCCTAAGCTAATTGAGCATAGTCTTCAATCCATATGTAAATCAATTTCTTCTTGACATTGTCACATTGAAGGACAAGTTGGAATTTCAAATGTTCAACCAAGGATACTAAGAGCTTTTACCTTAAAAAATTTATATATTTCAAATGTTCAGCTCAGCTTGAACGCATATCAACTAAATCCATAAGCCCTAGGAGATGAGATAATTACAGTGGCCTAAGAAATCATCAAAAAGTGTTTCCATGGAGTTTGAATATGAAATCTGAAGGGGAGCAGACTTGTGACAACCAGGTCATCACTGCTATAACAGGAGTACATTATTGATTGCTTTTACTCCTATATTAGGGAGTGACCCTGACCCGAAAACAGCAGTACTAAGCTGCTCAAGCTATACGAAATGTTTGGAGAAAATACTTCGATACGATTCTGGTATGCAATGTTTAGAGAAAATATTTGGGAAAATTTTATTGTTATAATTAGCACTATCTTCTAGTAAATTCTTAAGAAATATGTATATTATTCATGTTGTTCGTTACTTCGTTGCCATCTTTACAATGTAAACCCACCACCTATAGGAGAATAATAGTTTTGTTCTACACCCAGCAGCTATGAAGCTACATTATTTATTCTTCAGGACTAACTATCCACTGATAACCAATCGAAATTGCAAAAAACAGAAACCAAATTAGAGAGCATAACACAAAATATGCAACACAAAACAGGTAAAACCGTGGGAAAACAAGCAATTTCAGTGAAACCAGTTGAAGTGACCTCAAAAACAGCTGAATTTCAATGAACAAAGAAAAGCACTTCCGTCGCTCGGAATGCAACTCCGATAACAAAACATAAGAATCAACGGCATAAAAAAGGGACGATCGAAGCTAAGAGAGCACTTACTACGATGGCGTGGTCTCTACGAGAGAGACAACAACGGGACTTGGTCGTTCCGGCGAAGCTAGCCGAGAAGGCCAGAGAAGCCATCGGAGTGATTCAGAGTACAATTTGTTGATTGCTGTGTTAGGGTTTGGGTTTGGGTTTTGAGCTCCGTTTGGTATGGGGGTTTTCAGCTTTCAACCTCCTCCGCCGGGAATCGAAAATGCAAAAACAATTTGTTGCAACTAGTCTGATTTAGGTTTCCCACTTTCTATATGGGAACTAGCTCTCTGATGCTTTCACTTTGTACCCCTTTATTTGTCTTTATTTCGGTTTCTCCGCTTAACTGGAAGAAAGTTTTCAAACATGCCCCTGTTGAAATTTCAATCTCTACTGAATTTTTGAAATCAATGTGGAACCTGTCAACAGAGCCTTTTTACAGCTTAACCAGAGCCAGTTCAAGTCCGATTTTACTAAATACTCCCTCCGTCCCAGTAGGTTATTTAAAAAGTAAAACGATGCAAGAATTTTGTATTTTTCTCATAGTATTGTAGAGTAAACTTAATTATACATCACCATAAAAGGATTACCAAATTTTAGCATGGTTCTGATAACTAAATCACCGGGTCAAGATGACTTGAAAAAGTCAATTTTCAAGAACACGTTGGGACGGAGGGAGTAGCGTCTTATTGAAGTTCGATTTTACTAAGTAGTGTCTTA